>JAADKA010000006.1:0-1467952 GCA_009982855.1 Lizonia empirigonia | reverse complement strand
AGGAACAGACAGCGCCACAGCCACAGCCACAGACACGGACACAGCTACGGCCACGATCACGGCACCCAGAAGCCACAGAGCCGCCGACCACGCCGGGCGGCAGCCCCAAGAGAGAGTCTAAGCCTAGCAGCGCTCTCGACAAGAAGCCTAAGAACAGAGCATACAATGTCCACACAGTCAGAAGCCACGATACAGGCCGACTTATCCTCTACCATAGAAGATACTGAAATGAGCGAGGACGTATTGCAATGGTAGGACGCCAATCAATACAACACAACGGGCAGCACCGCCCAAGCTGTAAGCAGCTACGAATAGCATGGGCGAACGTAGGCAAAGCCTCCGAATGCCACGACACTATACTCTGCCGCGCCTCAGACGAAGATGTCGACGTGGTATGCATCCAGGAACCATGGACACTACCAGGAACTGTAACGAAAAATCACCCAGGATACCACATGCATGCGCCTGTGATGGCATGGGACAGCAGAGAGGAGCGCGAGAACGAAAGGCCACGGGTGCTCACCTACACCCGCAAAGGCGTTAATCTTAGAACTAAAGTGCTGCTAGAGTCACGCGAGACATACTTTGGACAGAGGTGAACGGATACGCTATACTGAACGTGTACCAGAGCCGAGAGGCACCAGAACCAGCACTCACCTACATCCAAGAACTGACGCCACCAAGCAGATGCGTCATTGGAGGGATATGAATGCACGGCACGAGAGCTTCGAACCTGGCTCAGTAACCACAGGAGGCGGATCGGAGCTCGCACGCTGGGCCCACACCCACGCCATGGACTTTATCGGACAGCCGGGAGTGCCAACTCATCAAGCTGGTCATGTGATAGACCTTACTTTCTCTAACGTCCCATTCGCAGACACGACTGTACGGCCAGACATGCACTCTGGCTCAGATCACGCAACACAAGTTACAACACTGCCAGCCGAGGACTAGCAGCAGAAGGTCTCAATAAGCACAAAGTACTCGAGAGACACCTAGAGAGATTCACAAGACTAGTAGGCCTGAACATAACAGGTATTGGGGACCCAGCGAGAGCCAGGAACCAAAGCCAACTACAGACAACCATCCAAGACCTCACACAGGCGATAGAGGAAGCGATTCAGACAGCAGGGGTTAAACAAGGGGAACAAACCCAGTCAGCACCATGGTGGACGACAGAATGCCAGGCAGCGTACCGTCAGCACCTACAGGACCATGCCGGAATAGGAACTCCTCCAACAGATGCAACCAGAGAGTTCCTAAAGACAGTGCGCCGAGCAAAGAAAGCCTACTGGCGAGACCGGATAGACGGTGTTAAGACCGACGCAGACCTTTACAGCCTGGTTAGATGGCACAAGCTCGCACCAAACCAACAAGACTCCCCGCTAGTAGTAAATGGCGAAACTATCACAGATACAGCAGAGAAGGCGGAGGCCTTACGCAGAGAACTGCTGGACCGATTCAACAGCGCAGACGATCTGCCTGCACCACCAGAGGCAGAGGACTACACGCAAGACCCGCTACCATGGGACACTGAGTACGGCTGCTAAAGGCGTGCTGGGCAGATGTGAAGAACCTCGTTCGCGCAATATATCAGAGGTGCCTCGAGCTAGAATTCTACCCAGACTGCTGGCGCACAGCAGAAGTAACCATGATACCAAAGGCTGGAAAGAAAGACCGCACGTCAGCGCGGTCGATGCGACCGATAGCCTTGCTCTCATGCATTGGCAAGGGCTAGAACGTCTGGTGGCAAGAAGAATTGCTACAACAGCAATAACGCACGATGTCATCAGCCCCCAACACGTGGGAGCTGTGCCAAAGCGATCAGCCATGGACATCGTAGCGGCATTCACGCACGACGTAGAACAGGCTCTAGCAGTAGGCAAACGCGTGACTATGGTCACAATGGACGTGCAGGGAGCATTCGATGCACTTCTCAAGAATCGGCTGCTACGCCGAATGGCCCAGCAAGGCTGGCCACCAGCCTGCATCCGGTTTATTGACTCTTTTCTGACAGAGCGCCGTGTGCAGGTAAGACTTGGAAACGAGACAACGCCTCGCTACCCAGTAGCCTGCGGCACACCACAAGGATCTCCGTTGTCGCCAATTCTGTACACACTGTACCTAGCTGAGCTTCTCAACCAGGACAGAGCGCTACGCTTCGGCTACGCAGACGACATCAATATCTACAGAGCATCAAAGACTCTAGACGAAAACGTCCAGCTTCTGGCCAACGACATACAGGCCATCAACCAGTGGGGAGCAAAGAACAAGGTTACCTTCGCCCCAGAGAAGCTAGAAGCAATCCACATCACCCGCCAGAAGGACAGCTACTCTCCAAGCATACCTATATCCGACGCAATATCGCTAGAACCAATCGCACCAGCCGCAGATAGATCGCAGACGGCACTACGATGGCTCGGAGTGTGGTTTGACCGCCAGCTTAGCTTCAAACCCCACGTAGCCCACAGAGCAGCAGCTACCAAGAAACTTGTCAACCACTTGAGAAGCCTAGCCAACACGGCTCATGGCCCGCCCCCAGACGCTATGCGAAAAGCAGTAGTTACATGCGTTCTGCCTTCACTGCTATATGGAACCGAGGCTTGGTATGAGGGACGAACAAGGAACCCGAGAAACAGAGGAAAAGCCAACCCTAGCGCCGTCAGCACAAGAGTTGGACAGCACATCGCGGCTATCCAGGCTGTGCTTGTACAGGCTGCAAGGGCAATACTACCAGCATACAGAACAACACCCCTCCCAATTCTCTTTAGAGAGGCTGGGATACCGTCAGCAGAAGTTGCACTGGAAGAGGCTAGGTGGCGTCTCGCACTACGACTCCAGACAACAGACCGCCAGCACCCTCTCACCCACCGAGCAGTTATACCACACAATCGATCTGGCACCAGGATAGGAGAGAGGCAGCAACCAAGGACTAAGATCCAGAGGCTAGGTCTGCTACTGCCAGCCATCCCTCGGCCAGCTCTGATAGCGCCACACTTCTCGCAAGGGTGCCGCACAGATCCGACGCTAGGGGTAGAGAAGAAAGCCGCTGCAAAGGAATTCAAAGAATGGTGGGCTTCTTTGGACAGCAGCACGATCACAGTCTTCTCTGATGGGTCAGAACAGCACTCTGAAGGGGAAATGAGAGTCACCTATGGGTATGCCATATACCAGGCCCAAGTGCAGGTAGCGACAGGACGCGGGTCTCTCCACTCGTTATCACACGTTTTTGATGCGGAAGCGATCGGGGCATGCAGAGCACTTCAGCACGCGGCCCAGATAGCAAGACCAGCAGATGCAGTCTATCTGTGCATAGACAGCACCTCGGTAATCTGGTGCCTACGCGGAACAGCCTCAAACTCCTCGCAATGGGCGTTCCTTCAATGCCAGGAGATAATGAATACAAGGCCTAATGTCAAGATTCGATGGGCACCAGGACACACCAACATCGAAGGCAATGAAGCAGCAGACCGCCTCGCGGATGTTGAGGCGAAAGAACCCTCTACCCCTTTCGGGCTAGCAGCACAACCAACCGTATCGGGCATACGCACAATAAGGAAAGCAGCACTAGCCACAGCCAGCACAGCTTGGTGGAGCAACGCAAAGAGCAAGCTCTCCAACTGGTACACCCAATGGAAGCTACCGTACCAACCCACCCGACCGCCACGTGAGCTCAGGTTGACACGCCCTACCCTAGCAAGGCTGCTGGCAATCCGGACCAGCCATGGAGACTTTGCATGGTACCATCGGAAATTCCATCATGACAACGCGACTCTCGGGTGCACCTGCGGACGCCCCAAGACTCCCTTGCACATCGCACTATGTCGGAAAACCAGAACAGCAAGCATCTTCCGGCGCTGGCCAAAGCGGCCACGAGCACCCCCCAGAACACCTAGCGAAGCAGCCAAGTACCTCCAGATGCTCTGGGAAGAGCCAGAGGACTTTGCTGCTTTCCTAGAAATCACCGGCTTCTACAGCGCAATATGTAGGCCTCACTAGACCCTACACTTGCCCTACCTTCTCTCCCCTCCTCTTTCTCTTATTCTGTCTTTCTCTTCTCTGTTCTCTCTTCTCTCTTTCTCTGTCTCATTTCTTTTCTCTATCTCTTTATTTAATACGCTCCTTCGTAAGCACTAGCTATAACAACTAAAGGCGGACAGGTGCCTACTGCACAACTATTGTATTGGCGATCAACAGGCGGAGCAACCACTACGAGACGACAATCATGTACACAAGAATAGGCATCCTAGGCAGAGCACGGCAAGCCATAGGCATAGCCCGTCTACATGCCCCAAGGGAGGCTTTATATATAGACGTTAAATACAACTCGCACTCGCACGGTGGGGAAAAGGACACAACGATCAACATCATCAAAAATTGCATCTACATCTATTCATCATACCATATGACAAATCTACTCGTCCGAGAATCCGCAGCGTAGCTCCTTGAGCTACGTCCTGTCAATAGCCTGACCCTGTACTGTCAGCGATACGTAGCGAATATACCGATTACGTGCACCTATCTCTCCCTGTCTGCCCGCCCCGTGACATTACGTAGCTCCAACCCTATAGGTGCCGTAAGCCCGAGGACCGCTATGGACCGTCCTGAACCTCCGGCAACCCCAGACTCGGCTGAGGCCCTTGTGGCCGAGATCCAGGACAACTCTGACGCCTGGCTACTGTACTTGCGTAATGGCCACCAGTATACGCGGAACCTAGAGATCTCCCTTAGCGCTGCGCGTTCTGCAGAACAAGAGCTCCGAACTTCTGTCGCCGAACGCGACGGAATTATCCGTTACCAGAAAGAACAACTCGCGGCCGACCAGAAACAGATTACTGAGCTGGAAGTTGAGAAACGCCATCTTGTTGCTGCTGCAAGCCCTGCTGTACAGACCCCCTATGAAACGGCTGCTCCGTCTCCCCGAGCTACAGCTGAAGCTCGTGCAGATGACCCAGCGAGACCGCCTACGATTGTTACTCCCCCACGTTCCGGAACCGCCAGCCTCAGCGAGAAGATACCTGACCCAAAGGAGTTTGATGGAACTCGCAGCGACCTTCGGCGGTTCGTCCAACAGATATACGGCAAGATGAACGCGAACGCTGACCGCTTTCCACTGGCTACCAACCGAATGACCTACGTTGCTGGACGTCTTACTGGAAACGCTTACGCGCTAATGCTGCCTAAAATCCAGTATGGCATCCCTCAGTTCGTCGACTACCCGCAGATGCTCGAATACCTAGAGCAAGCCTTTGGAGATCCCGACCGTGCTCAGAACGCCCAGAACAAGCTCTTTCAACTAAGACAGAAGAACCTCGATTTCAGCACCTACTTCTCAGAGTTTCAGCGACTTGCCCTAGAGGGAGATATGTCAGAAAGCGCCCTTACGCCCCTGCTGTTCCAAGGAATATCCCGCGAGCTACAAGACATGCTTCTACACAACCCGCCGCCGTCGCAAGAATTCTCTACCTTCGCTAGCCACCTGCAAAAGCTTGATAACCGCTACCGCCAACACCAGCAGCAAGTCTCTCGCAACCGCCCCGTCCCGCCTGTCAGAACTACCCCTGCTAGCTACGCTGCAGCTGCTAAACCTGCCTCCCACTTAGATGTACCTACTCGACGACCCAACTCCCCACGTCCTACCCCGTTAAGCCACCCGCCAACGTACGAACCTATGGACCTCAGCTCGCAGCGAATCTCCACACCTGGTGGCCGGAGAGAGAGAGGAGAATGCTTCCGCTGCGGGTCTAAGTCCCACCGAGTAGCCTACTGCCCTGAACCTGACACCCGTCAGTTAGTGCAAACTGGTATAGCTCTTCACCAACGTCCCCCTAGTCCGCCCACCGCCTACCGGGCACTCCGCTCTGCATCACCTCAGTCTTACCGTCCCGCTAGTCCTCCTAGATCTCCCCCAGTCCGCCGCGCTGCTAGCCCGCTCTCTGAGACAAACCACCCGTTAAATGGAGTGAGCCTGAACTGAGTCGCGTTCAGGCTCCTAAGCGGCGCAACGAGAACGAACTTCCCTTAGTTCGATTGTCTACCGCGTCTGTTAGGGGACTCTCGGTGCACGAAGAAAGTGACCAGAGATCCAATATGATAATCCTGCCCATCACATTAGTGGTGGGAAGGAAGGCGATACCGACATACGCTATGACTGACTCTGGAGCAGAGGGTAAAGGATTTGTAGACCGAAGCTGGGCTGAGAGCCATGAGCTACCTCTGAAGAAACGGAAGCACCCCTTTGGTATTGTAACGTTTGATGGTGACATGTCCAACGAGGGGACAGTCACACACTACGTAGAGGCAACAATGAGAGTGGAAGACCACTCTGAGACTATCCGCCTGAACGTAACGCAGCTTGCGCACTATCCTGTAATCCTAGGAATGCCCTGGTTAAAACAACACGACCCAAAGGTTGGCTTTGCCAGCCACACACTAACGTTTGAGAGCGATTACTGCCAGAAACACTGTAATATGCCTGGAAGGTCAAACAAGATCCACGCCCTGCATGAGCTCCCGCCGAAATCCCGCCCGGTAGACCTGCCTGACCGCCCGAAACCGTTGGAACACCGAGACATCGCGAAGGTGTCGCTTCAGGCCTGTGCCGCGTATGCACGAAGGAACTATAAGATGTTCACTGTTACTATAGAACAGATAGACCGCTATCTGGCTCAGCCTGACGGATCCGACCCACTGAACCCTGAAACCCTGCTACCTGCTGAAATTAGGGACTTCTGGGATGTCTTCTCGCCTAAGGAGGCAGAGAAGCTACCGCCGCACCGCCCCCATGACCACGATATCCGCCTAATTGAGGGGAAGACTCCACCCTTCGGGCCTCTGTACCCGATGTCCCGTGACGAGTTAAGGGCCCTAAAGGAATGGCTGGAGGAGAACCTACGAAAGGGGTTCGTCCGTCCTAGTTCGTCTGCCGCCGCGTCACCTGTCCTGTTCGTTAAGAAGCCTGATGGAGGCCTCCGATTCTGCGTTGACTACCGAGGGTTAAACAACGTCTCTGTCAAAGACCGCTACCCGCTTCCGCTTATCAAGGAAAGCCTGAATAATCTAAAAGGGATGAAGTTCTTCTCAAAGGTTGATATCATCGCCGCCTTCAACAACGTCCGTGTTAAGGAGGGCCAGGAGTGGCTAACCGCATTCCGCACCCGATTCGGCCTGTACGAGAGTCTGGTTATGCCCTTTGGACTGTCCGGAGCCCCTGCCACCTTCCAGAGATTTATAAATGATACCTTGAGAAGGTATCTCGACGTCTTCTGCACGGCCTATCTAGACGATGTTCTGATCTATAGTCGCACGAGAGGAGAGCACGTAAGACATCTACGGCTGGTCCTGACTGCCCTGCGAGAAGCTGGACTGTATGCGAAGATCCAGAAGTGCGAGTTCTTTAAGGAAGAGACTACCTTCCTAGGAGTTATTGTCGGCCGAGAGGGTATTCGCATGGACCCGAAGAAGATTGAGACAATACAGAAGTGGGAGACCCCATCCTGCCTAACTGACGTCCAAGCGTTTATTGGGTTTAGTAACTTCTACCGCCGGTTTATACGTGATTTCTCAAAGATCATCGCGCCGCTCGTCGCCCTAACAAGAAAGGATACTAAGTTCCACTGGAATGATGATTGCCAGACAGCCTTCAGCCGCCTGAAGTTAGCTTTCACTCAAGCCCCAATACTAGCCCCCTTTGTAGCCCCCTTTGACTGGGAGAAGGAGATTATCCTGGAGACTGACGCCTCTGATTACGTGTCTGCTGGAGTATTGTCTCAGTACGGAGACGATGGAATACTGCGACCTGTAGCATTCTTCTCGAAGAAACACTCCACGACCGAGTGTAACTACGAGATATACGACAAAGAACTGCTCGCAATTATACGCTGCTTTGAGGAATGGAGACCTGAGCTAGAAGGAGCTGCCTCGCCAATCAAAGTTATTACAGACCACCGCAACCTAGAATATTTCACGACAACTAAGTTGCTAAACCGTAGGCAAGCCCGCTGGTCTGAATTCCTGTCCCGCTTTAACTTCCAAATCACGTACCGCCCAGGGAAGTTAGGCGCGAAGCCTGACGCACTGACCAGGAGGTCAGAGGATCTGCCTAAGGAGGGGGATGAACGCCTCCAGCACCAGAGCCAGGTGGTTTTGAAGAAGGAAAACTTCGAATTACCTCCAACACCGCCTGACACCCCCGCCACGACCCCTGTATTAGCCGCCGCCCGCCTCGTCGATGCATTGCCAACACCTCCTGTGTCCCCAAAGCCCAGAAAGAAAGTACGTTTTTGCGAAGATCACGTCGTCCGCCTGTACCCAATCACCCGAGCTAGAGCTAGAGAGACAGATCCAATACCACCGGAACCAGCACCGCTTGAACTGAATGCAGAGCCTGCCCGCCCGATCCTACCGCCCGAGAGATCTGCCCCGCTACTGCCCCCGACCATAAGAGACCGGCTTACTCAGGGATACCAGAGTGATGAAGAGCTGGGATCTATACTAGAAGCTCTCCGCACTAGGCAGAACCGCCACAAGAAGATCACGCTCGCCGAGTGTATAGAGCGCGAAGGATACCTGTACTACCGAGACCGCCTGTACGTGCCCAACGACCCTGAGCTACACGCCGAACTGCTGCGAATGTACCACGAGAGCCCAGTCGCCGGCCACATGGGCCGCTCCAGAACCTACGAAGCTCTGTCCCGAGAGTACTACTGGCCTGGTATGCTAGACTACGTCCAGCAATGGACACGCAACTGCCACACCTGTAGACGTATCACGTCATCCCGAGAAGCAAAGCAGGGTGTGCTGCGACCCCTCCCAATACCTGATCGAGCCTGGCAGGACCTGTCTATGGACTTCATCACGCACCTGCCTGAGAGCAACGGTTACGATGCTATCCTGGTCGTAATGGATAGGCTTACTAAGATGAGACACTTTATCCCCTGCCGCGGCACCTGCGACGCTGAGGAAGTAGCGCGCCTGTTCACGAAGTATGTCTGGAAACTACACGGACTACCTAAGACTATTGTGTCGGACCGGGGACCACAGTTTGTATCCGAGTTCTGGAAGCACCTGACCCGCCGCCTAGGGATACAGTCCCTCCTGTCAACCGCGTACCACCCGGAGACTGATGGACAGACGGAGAGAGCTAACTCCTTCCTGGAACAGTACCTGCGAAGCCAAGTCTCGTACCTGCAGGACGACTGGGTGAGGTGGCTACCGCTTGCAGAGTTCGCAGTGAACAACGCCACCAACGAGAGCACCCGGACATCGCCGTTCTTTGCGAATTACGGTTTCCACCCCCGCCTAGGCTTCGAACCTGTCGAACCTAGCCGCCAACCTGCTGCCCGGGACGCTGAAGACCTCGCCCTAAAGATAAGGACTATCCATGAATATCTGCGCTCTGAGATTTGTATAGCACAGGCCCAGCATGAGAAGTATGCGAACAGGAAGCGCCAGCCCGCCCGCCGGTTTTTCGAGAACGACCTAGTATGGCTAGATGCCCGGAATATTAAGACCGCCCGCCCGCAGAAGAAGTTGGACTGGAAGTTTCTAGGCCCCTACAGGGTCGACAAGGTCGTTAGCCCGTACGCCTACCGGCTAGAGTTACCTGCCTCTATGAAGGTCCATCCTGTGTTCCACGTCAACCTGCTCCGCCCTGCCGCCACAGACCCCCCGCCTGGACAACGACAAGACCCGCCTCCTCCCGTCGAAGTCGAAGGAGTCGAAGAATGGGAGGTTGAGGATGTCCTAGACTCCCGCTGGGATCGCCGCGGCCGTGGAGGCCAGCCCCGATTGAAGTACATGGTGAAGTGGGCAGGATATGACGACCCTACGGAGGTTCCTGCCGAACACCTGGAGAACGCTCAAGAGATTGTCTCAAACTACCACCGCCGTTACCCACACAAGCCAGGTCCACCGCGTCGTCGGAGCTCCGCCTAGAGGAGGGGAGTACTGTCACGGCGCTGCGCCGTGCAGCCAATCAGGAGTCGCTGGGTGGCTAAGCGAGACCCAGCAACCGCTTATTGGACGCTGTAAGCACGGGCCTTGTCCCTTTAAAATCTACTCGTCCGAGAATCCGCAGCGTAGCTCCTTGAGCTACGTCCTGTCAATAGCCTGACCCTGTACTGTCAGCGATACGTAGCGAATATACCGATTACGTGTACCTATCTCTCCCTGTCTGCCCGCCCCGTGACAGTAGATTGGAGTCTGCTCTACTCAGGGGCTAAATACAGGATTATCGGTCACGTGGTGCTAGCCTGATTAGGACAGTGCAATTCCACTTTCCAACACTCCCCCAGAAGTGCAATTGTCTTAAGAAGGCAAGCCACTGCTAGAACACCCTCTAGAATAGTAAAACTCCAGGACTTGATCTGGCTACTCTCGTAGCCAATCGGACTTCTATGTGCCTTGTCAACAAGAATGAAACCTCCCTGTCACCCTGTAGCGGCCGTCACGTTGCGAGTCCCTCAAGTAAAGTGAGGTGTCGGCCGAGTGAAGAGTCGAGAAAGAAGGTCGAGAAAGAAGGTCGAGAGAATTTTCGCGTTTGAAAATCAAGGTAGAATCGATATCACCAACATACCGACTCTCCCTCGACTCCTACGTGAGAGTCAGCGCTCCCCCAGCTTGGTACTCCCAGTACTCCAGCTGTGTACGCTCTCCTGTCTCAGCGCTCCCCCAGCTTGGTACTCCCAGTACTCTAGCTGTGTACGCTCTCCTCTCTTGTTGTCCCCGCTCCGTTCCTCCGCTCCTGCCTCCTTGTCTGTGTCCTATTCGGGGCTCCAGACCCTAACACCCTTACTCTCCCCCATCGTTATATAAGCCTTTGCTTCTTTGCGTTTATTTGACGAAATCCTTTGGAAAGAAGATAAAAAATCGATCGAGAAATCGGGTGGGGGTAGGTGGGTAGAGTTCGAGAGAGTAAAAAACCTCGAGCACCGTCAAACGGTAGGTTTTCGAGTTTGAGGAATCGAAAGTAGCTGTCGAACTGTAGCTACCGGTATAAAAGAAGGGCTCGAAAGGTTACCATCGATAGGCAGGCAATTCGAGTCGTTTTCGGAAGAATCGATGGTTACCGTCGGTAGGTAGGTATTCGAATCGTTGTCAAAAGGTTGGTTGAAAAGGGATAGAGCAACCATTGCTCTCTTCGACTCGCGCGTCGGAATTGGGTATAACTCGCCCAAGGTATCTTCGAGACGCTCCCAGCTTCTCCGGACGATAGTCCATTTTTCTTCGGACTTAATACCCTTCGCGGCAGCCAGGGCGACGACCCAGTGTCTTCAGGACTTAATACCCTTCGCGGCAGCCAGGGCGACGACCCAGTGTCTTCAGGACTTAATACCCTTCGCGGCAGCCAGGGCGACGACCCAGTGTCTTCAGGACTTAATACCCTTCGCGGCAGCCAGGGCGACGACCCAGTGTCTTCAGGACTTAATACCCTTCGCGGCAGCCAGGGCGACGGCCCAGTGTCTTAGAATATAGAAGGCGACGACCTCCTGGGTTGTTCTGGCGCAGACACGCATATACCAGCTTGCTGCCCATATCGAAGAAACGACACTCCGGACACTCACAATGCACACGCAAGCGCGTAAACCCGGGCTCATAACCTATTGAGAAAGAATGACTCTCTCAGTCATGGCATGTAAGTGTGTAGATTGGAGTCTGCTCTACTCAGGGGCTAAATACAGGATTATCGGTCACGTGGTGCTAGCCTGATTAGGACAGTGCAATTCCACTTTCCAACATTAAGAATAAATTAATGCTGTTAGACAGAGCAAGCTGTAGTGAGGTCGCATCTGTACAATTAAATAGGGTCCCCTGGCGCAGTGTAGCTAATTAGAAGTCGCTGTTACGATCTTCGAATGAACTGGTACTGATAGGAAGCGGGGCAGCGCTTCGGATGACAACCTGTCACGGGTCACGTGACTTGACACCATCCCGCCAAGGCACAACCATCCGTGATGGCGCGACCGGCTATCATGGCAGTGCATATTCCTTATTTATATAAACAGTAGGAACACAACTCTTATAGTTCGTGTTCAACCTCGTCAATCAAGTTTGTCTTTGGAATCTCAACCTGCCCTCGAGCTAGTGTTGAAGTCGTACTTTAGTCAAAGACCGTAAGCACTAATTCTATTGGTTCTCGGGGATGAGTAAGGTATCTGGATCTGTAGGGTTATCACCTAAGCAAAGCTCGTGATGATAGGGGTTGCACTGAGTAGTATAGAGGGTACTATCTGGCTCGAGGGCAGGTTGAGATTCCAAAGACAAACTTGATTGACGAGGTTGAACACGAACCTTAAGGGTTGTGTTCCTACTGTTTATATACTAAGGAATTTCTGCCATCGCAGGTGGTTCTGCCATCGCAGGTGGTTCTGCCATCGCAAGGTGGTTCTGCCATCGCAGGTGGTTCTGCCTTGGCGAGGTGGTTACAGTATCACGTGACCTGTGACACGCTGTCACCCGAGGCGCTGCCGTCCGCAGCTCTGCCCCGCTTCTTATCAGCGCCTGTTCCTTCGAAGATCGTAACACTACCTCCCCTCCTTCTAGTATATCGTCCTCGATATATCGTTTCTCCGTGCCGTGAGGTCGCAGGGTAGGTCTCTTCTTATAAGTACTGGCTGTAGGTCGCGTTTCTGTTTTCTCTGCACAGCCTCCCTGACCATGCCGAAGGATTCCGGAACTCGAAAACCGCGAACTGCGCGTCTGCAGTCGTCAACGGTCGAGCGTCGTCTTCGCGCACAGCGCATCCAAGAGCGTGCGTTGGAAACGGCGTTTCGTTGTGAAAGGTGCGAACAAAAGAAATTGCGGTGCTTTGTCGATACCGCGACTGGTCGTTGTGCTGGCTGCATTTCTGTGCAGGCAGAGTGTAGTTTGTTTGTTCCTGAGGAAGAATGGGAAAAGGTTGAGAAGGAGAAGGAAGAGAAGCGTCTTGAGCTTGCTCGTTTCAAGGAAGAGGTGGCGGTTGCTAGTGGTGCCGCTGCTCGTGTGGAAAGAGAGTTGTTGGAAATTGAGAGTCGTGAGCGTCGTTTTGCTCGTCGCGATCTGGCCATGTTGAAGGTGCAGGACCAGGCGCAAGAGTCGGAAGGCTCAAGTACGGCTGTCGACTTCCTTGGCTCCGATCCCTTGGCTGATTCCGGCTGGTCACAGGCCAATAATCCTTCTTTTCTTGATCTTATCACTAGATCAACTTCTTTCTGACTTTCTTGTCGATCCTACTGGCTCTGGCAACCCGCTGTCTACACCTTGGGATTTCGACGATACTGTGCCAGCAACTGGCGACAGTTCGTGAGGTTTGCTTCTGGCTCCCATGTGTTCTCTGAGTCTAGGTATCCTAACCACTTGACTAGGTATTCTTTGTCAGGTCCCGTTCCTCGGTGTGTTATTAATTTTTCGACTTCCCACTCGTCTTCGCCGTCGGCTTGGTAGTGGAAGTCTTTCTGGATTGGCGTTTTGGGGTCGGCTGGTTCCAATAGAGAAACGTGGAACACTGGGTGAATCTTTGCATCTTTGGGCAGCTCGAGTCGATAGTTGACTGGGCTGATTTGCTTTGAAATGAAAAATGGTCCGACCTTGACCTTGTCCAGTTTTTTCGTTGGTCGCCGTGTGCGTAGGTTCTTCGTGAGGAGATAGACTTTATCCCCCTCTTTTAGCAGAGGCGCCGTTTTTCGTTTCTTGTTGACATAAGAGATGCTCCTTGACTGAGCTTTGACGATGTTTTCGAGTGATTTCTCGTGTACTGCCTTCAGTGCTGCGACTGAGGCTATTGCTGAATCCGTTTGAATGTTACTATCCAATGATCTGGTAAAGAGATTTGGGTGTCTCCCGTGGTTCGCGAAGAACGGCGTGACGCCCGTTGCTTCCGATAGTTTGTTGTTGTATGCGATCTGTGCCATAGGCAAGAGTGAAACCCAGTTGTCTTGCTGCTGGTTGCAATATATGCGGAGGTACGTCTCCATAGTCTGGTTTACTCGTTCAGTCTGTCCATCCGTCTGTGGATGATAGGCTGTCGACAGCTTCCTTTTGGTTCCTATCGCTGCTAACAGCGTAGTCCAATAGTTTGACGTGAAGAGCTTGTCTCTATCGCTGATGGTTGATTCCGGAATGCCGTGGTGTCTCACTACTCGGTCCAGGAACACGCGAGCGAGTTGCTCTGCAGTGTAGCTGTGTCGGAATGGTATAAACTCGGCAGCTTTCGTGAATCGACATACGACGTTGAAGATCGAGTCGTATTCATATCCTGTGACAGGGTCCTTGGAGATTGGCAGTTGTGTGACGAAGTCCATCGTGATGTTCGTCCAGGGTGCCGTTGGCGGCTCCATTGCTTGTGCTTCTCCGTATTTGGCGTGCGTGCTGTGTTTGTTTTGCTGGCAGTTGACGCATTGCTTGATAAATTTGGTGACCTTGTCCTTCATGTTTGGAAACTCATAGTGTCGCTTGATGAGTTCCATTGTTCGTGTGATACCAGGGTGTCCGTGGAGTGGGTCGTCATGGTGACTCCTTATAACTTCCTCTTGAAGTTCGTCTGGTACTTGGGCTGGTATGCGTTGTTCCTGCTGAACCTGCATAACCTGATTGAGTTGTTGCGATGGTCCTAGTGACCCATCGTCATTAACTCCGAGCTCTGCGAACTCGTTAATGGTCTTGTCTCCTGCAAGATCGCGTCTGCGACTTAATGCATCGGCTCTGCCGTTATCTTTTCCTGGCGTATACAGTATCTTGAACTTGTACTGTCCAAGCATCTCAGACCAGCGCACTTGGCGTCGGTTGAGTACTTTGGTGGTAGTAAAGTGTACCAAGTTCTTGTGATCCGTGTAGATGGTGAGCTCCGAACAGCTTTGTGCGTAGATTCGCCAGTGTTCTAGGGCTGATACGATTGCAAGTAGTTCCTTGTCGTGCACATCGTAGCGTTCTTCGGGTCCTGAGAACTTTCTTGAGTAATAGGCAATCGGGTGCCATTGTCCATCTCGTTCTTGTGTTGCGCATGCTCCTAATGCCAAGTCCGAGGCATCGGTCTCGATTCGCAGAGGCTTATTGCTCTCGAATGTAATCATGGTGGGGGGCTCAACACATGCTTGTTTGAGCGACTGGAAAGCATCCTCTTGTGCTTGTCCCCATTCGAAGGGTACATCCTTCCGCGTTAACTTGGTTAGCGGCAAGGCCTTCAGGGAGTAGTCCTTGATGAAGCGTCGGTTGAAGTTGACAAACCCAAGGAACTCCTGTATTCCTTTGACGTTTTTAGGGGTTGGCCAATCCTTCACGACCTGTGTTTTCGTGGCGCTCATCTTAACTCCGTATCTTCCTACGATGAATCCCAAGAACTCTACTTCGTCCTTGTGGAATTCGCATTTCTCCGGTTTGAGTCGTAGGTCTGCCTGTGCTAGGCACTTCAGAACTTCCTTAACGTGTTGGATGTGTTCTGGCATGGTCCGTGAGTATACCAAGATATCGTCTAGGTATGCCACTACTGTCTTGTCGAGGTGTGCCCGTAGCACGTTGTTGATTAGGGCCTGACACGTAGCTGGCGCATTGGTTAGCCCAAATGGCATAACCAAATACTCGTAATGACCGTAACGCGTTCTAAACGCCGTCTTCCATTCTTCGCCTTCCTTCATCCGTATGAGGTTGTACGCTCCTCTTAGGTCCAATGCGGTGAAGTACTGTGCTCCGGCTAACCGATCCTGTAATTCTGATATGTTCGGTAGCGGGTATCGATTTTTGACCGTGATGTCGTTGAGCTTTCTGTAGTCGATACATGGGCGTAGTTTTCCGTCCTTCTTAGGTACGAACAGAATGGGAAATCCCGCTGGGGATTCTGATGGTCGTATGAATCCTTTCTTAAGATTCTCGTCGAGATACTCGCGTAGTACGCCGAGTTCCTTCTCCGACATTCCGTATATGGGCCCGAAAGGCGGTTCCTTTCCTTCCTGTAGCACGATC
The DNA here is from genome assembly GCA_009982855.1 of Lizonia empirigonia. Lineage (NCBI taxonomy): Eukaryota > Fungi > Ascomycota > Dothideomycetes > Pseudoperisporiaceae > Lizonia > Lizonia empirigonia. The sequence continues at coordinate 1,452,019 of JAADKA010000006.1, read as the reverse complement.
TCGTGATCCCAGGGTTTATGCTTGGGCAATGCCGAAGCCGTCTTATCATCGCGGAAAAGCTCTATGTAGCTTTTGTATTCGTCCGGGATGTCAGGAGGTGCACTCCGATCCTCCTTAACTCTCACTTCGTGACCCGTGGGGCGTTCGGTGTCTGTGGAGTCGACCGCTCTAACTTGGCGCGTCTCGTGCGAAGAGATGTTGTTAATCTCCTTCTCATCTACCAACTGCAGCGTGCGTTGCGTAGGCTTCGATGCGGTGGTGCCGCAGTCGCATCGTTCTAACGAAAGCCGTCGATTCTTCCAATCGATATCCGGATTGTGCTTTCTTAACCATGGAAGTCCTAATATGACGTCGTGAGTGGCCATCCCAAAAGCGTCTAGGGTTATTTCCTCGTGGTGTCTGTGGATCTGGAGGGGTACCGCAGTCACTTCGTGTGTGATCTCGGATTCCTCAGGCATCGGTTCTCCATTGGCAACTCTGAGCGGGTAGGATGTCGTCTTCCGAGTAGGGCGTAGTCCAGCTAGCCGTACCGCTCGCGAAGAGATGTAATTAGACTGTGCTCCAGAGTCCAAGAGTGCCTTCATCCACCTTCCGTTTATCTTGACGGGTAACTTGATTAGTTGGTGATCGGTCCCAATACTGTTGATGGATCGATCCCTGGCGCTCTCAGGCGCAGTCCTAAAAAAGGATTCTCTTCTCCAAACCCGTGACGCTGCTTTGCTCCTTCGTGAGTGGTGCAGTCAGGGTTGACGCAATGTTGTCATCGGGCATTGGTGCATCTTCCGTTGATCACCAATTGCTGGGCTCCGCGAGACTCAGGGGTGTCGTTCCCTGGAAAACACTTGTTTTCTCGCTTGTCGATAAGGTGCATCTCGCAGTAGTCGTTTAGGCATCGTGTCCAGTGTCGCTTGCAGAGGTGTTTCCATCCTGGGAAGAATCCACTTCCTAGTTTGTCCGCATGGTGGATGCCGCATCCATCCTTGAAGCAGCTAGTAAACGACAGTGTCCTATGGTGTGGGTTGCGCGGGTCTAGGTTGTAGAGTGATGACTCGTACTCGGGTGCTTCTTCTGCCGTTATAGCGTAGCGCTGGAGGAATTTCTCCTGTTCTTCTCGGTTGGTGGCAGCGCATCGCTCGTGGTACTCGCGTAGTGATTTCTCACACCAATTCTCCGTTGAGTCGTCCTCAACGCTTGGAATAACTAGTTCCTGGCACATCTGTGCGTAAGCTGCGTCGTTTTCCGCGTTGGCCTGCTGCTCGCGCTCGAGCTTTGAATCGCGCCGCTTTGTTCGTCGAGCTTGTCGCTCCTTGCGACTCTCGCGCTGACTTGAAAGCTGTTGATGTTCTACCGCATCCTCGTAGTAGTCCGGATGGGTTGTTGGTGCGCGGTACTGCGTAGTTGGTTCGATGTATCCTTCATCGTTATCGGGACCGGACTCTGGATCTTCCATGAGTCGTCCAATGTCATCAGTGAGAATTTCCCATTCACTGGCATCAGCGTCGCATTCTTCCTGACCGCTGGTAATCATATTGAGCTGTCGGAGAACCTTGTTCTTCTGACGACAGTCTCTCGCAAAGTGGCCTGGTTTGCCACAGTTGTAGCAGTCCTTTGACGTGCCACGTTTGTTGCTACTACCCCTGCCCTTGTCATTCCAACGAGCCGAAGGTGCTGTTGGTCCTTTGTTGAGGTTTGACAAGTCCATGGCTTCCGGTCCATAGTACCCACTTTGAGTGTTACTATGAATACGTCGTCCCGTGTTAGGACGGTACCGGTTTCCTCGATCCGCGATCGGGTTGCGCCATTGGTTGCGTGGTGGCGGGCGTCGTTCATTGGACACGACGCGCGCTCGTGGATCGTCTCGTAACTCTCGCTGGAGTTCGTAGAGCTTGGTGTCGATGTCGATGGCCGTGTTCATGAGGGTGTCAAGGGTGTCGGTGCTGGCGCCGGTACGCATCAGCTCTTCCTTGACCTTAGGCTTAAGCCCTTGTCGGAACATGGTCATCAACGCATTTTCGTCCCATTCCGTGTTGGCGGCCAGTTGCTGAAACTCGGCGGCGTAGTCGGCAGCGGATTGGGTCTGTCGAATGCGCTGGATGTCACGTCGGGCGATTGCGGGCTCGTTGGTGACTCCAAACACGACTCGAATTTTGTCCTTAAACTCATCGAAGTCTTCCATCCAGTCATTGATGTCACTGGAGTCGAGGCTGTCGTTTCGGTACTTGATAAGGAAGGGTTTGATCCATTTGAAGGCTTGTCCACGCATGTAGCTTGCGACGAGAGTAACTCGTTTTTCGTCGGGTACTCGTTCTCCTTGGAACATAAAGAAGAGGTCCCACTGTATGAGCCAGTCGTCGAGCTTGCTGCGATCTCCATGGTAGAGGTCTGGTCTGTTGACGTTCATGACGTTGCGGGGAAGTTCCTCGGCAACGCTAACGTTGTCTTCCCCTGAGGAGTACGGTCGGTTTCCCGGACACCGAACAGGCATTTTTCGGTGCTCAGAGCACCGAACGCGTTCGGTGCCCAGAACGTCGAATGACAAATCTTACTGTACATCCTGCCTGAAGGTATCACATACAAAGTATGCCTCTAAGAATGCACCTATAGAAAGCTGGTTCCGATCGAGTGGAGGGTTCAGCCAAAAAAAAGCAAAAAAGCATAAAGATGGGCAAAAACAACTATAAGGTATTCCTTGGCCGGCTCGAACCTAGAACTCTAGAATTACTAATCCCAGCCGCTGTAGTCGACGTGGGATTTTAGCTGCTACAAGGGTCTTAAATACAATGCAGCGTAAACCTCTGCACTACTAGCAAAGGTGGCGCAACTAAAGGTATAGTTTCATATAAGAATATTTGTAATCTCTTGATATATATACGCTATATATATTTACTAAAACCACTTAGATTTGGGTTGACATCAAAGACAAGGTATCGCAATTAAGCAATCTCTGTTAGTGAAGTGAATCACCAAGCTCACCAGGTTTGGCTGGCCAGCAGGCATTCTGTTTGGCTTATGCTATACGTATATGCTACACAAAGGACTTTCTACTTTTTGCATCCTATACCAAGGTGCCGCTTACAAAATCAGGCAGGTGTATGTGTGTTTGGCTGGCTCCTATTCTCTGTATGCTTCACGAAGGACTTTGAGCATATTTGCATCCTACACTAAGGGACTGCTTATAGAATCAGGCATATGCAGTTCAAAACAAACAGAGTCTCTTTTATTAGCATATACTGCAGCATCTATTGTGCTAACAAACTTGTATTAGGGTAGCAGGCTTCACTTAGAAGACTTCGTTCAGTATATATGCTAGGGACAGGGCTAGTAACCTTTGTACATCCTACATCAAGGTACTGCTTACAAAAACGTGCAAAATCTATGCAAGATAACTAAGGTCCCTTCCACTAGCATATACAGCTAAGTCGGCGTACTTTTGCTAAGATGGCAGGCTTCACGATAAGAGACAGAATTGGTAATTCAACCCTCACCCTTCACGCTCACGATGGGATCCATAAAAACAATAGATAGACGTCCCCCTACTCTTTTTAACCTTCGGTACTGTAAACACACACACACACACAACGACTCCGTTCTCTAAGCTCCCCAAGGAGCTCCTCGTCAAGATCCTCGCCTACGCCGTTGACGAGCTCACCGACGTCCGCTTTGGAGACCACTTCCTCTCCTCTGCTGGCGGACTTGTGGGCGCTGTCCCATTCTTCAAGGCCACTAAGCAGTTCTCCAGGTAGCTATTGCTTGTCAAAAGATTCATAGATATAGGCTAAATTTGTAGAATTGTGCGGCTGATGGTTGCATTCTCGCTCAGGCTTGCAGATCTCTCCTGCCCGCGAGACTACCCGCTCGTTCGGGTCACCATCACCACCCAGGCTGACCTCGACAACCTTGCGGGTGGCCTTGTCTCCTTGTCCAGCTGGCCGAAGACACTTAAGATGGCTATGGTAGAAGTGGATAAGGCTGCGCTTACCAACCGCGCTTTCCGTCTTGGCCTCGGTTGGTTCAACATAGAAAAGGCCATCCAGGCTGTATGCCGGTGCCCGGAGCTCCCCTCTGGCGGCCCTGTGCTCTTGCGCAAGGTCTGAGTACCACCACTACCACCACTACCACCACTGCCACCACTGCCACCACTCCCATCGTTGCTGATTCTCTGCCTGTTAAGTCTTTACGCTGCTCGAGTGGCTACTCCTGCAGCAATGCAGGGGGGGTGTGGGAACTCTCGTTGAGTGAAGTGCCATGAGCGCTTCCTTGAAGAGGGTAGGGTTTCATATCTACTGACTGACCGCCAGGGGACAGTGACGCTAGACATTGATCATATGCAGTAACGACTGTGGATGGCGAAGCTGGACGACGACAGTTGTTGGTGGTGACTTGGACAGCGACGCTTGTGGACGGTGGGGATAGCGACTCTTGTAGACGATGGGGACAACGGCTGTCGCGGTCGGTGACTCTCGTGGACGATGGGGATAGCGACTCTTGTAGGGGTAGGGATGGCGAATAGTGGCTCTGGGTAGCGACTCTCGCGGTAGGCGACCTTGGTGGACAGTGATACAGTTCGCTTGATGCATTAGTATCTCTACGTCACTAAGCAACTGTGTCCTTTGACAAGGTTGCTGCCATCCTACAGCAACATACTAGGCCAATTCTAAGTGCCTGTTCGTGCTACGTACCTCTCCGCAGGACGTTACTGCTGCTATAACAAATGCGCTGCTGTTTAGCAGAAAAGACGATATAGGCGTAAAAAATTGCCCACACCCAGTTATCAAGCTTTTTCTATCAATTGCACCGAACAACATGTCTGCTCAAGTTCCTCTGTATCTGCGTCAGGGATTCTTCGGTGGTTTTAGTAGTGAGACAGAGGAAGAGCTCTACAGTCAGGGCTTCTACAGGCTCCAAGGTGGGATGGTCGAAGGACTGCTCATTCACAGACCCCATGTAGAAAAGCATGAACCTGTTCTTGCTGCCCAGTTGACGTTCACAGACAGGTATGTATAACGCTGTGTTCTACTTCAGTGCTGACATTGTATAGGACTACGTCCACTCTGGGTCACCGCAGTATTCCCACTGCCCGACTTACATCTGCTAGGTCACTTGGAAAACGCGCGGCCGAGACACCAGCAATCTCTGCGACTGAGGGAGTGCCGGACGTTGGCAGCGACGACGACACCCCTATGGGTGGGTTTGAGCCGGCGGACAACTTCTTCGCCGACGAGGAGCCAGGCGCGTCTGGGGTGATTCCCAGCGCCGATGACGCTCAGGCACACGCAGGTGCGACCTTAGGGTTTGAGACTGAGGGCAACTCTGGCGCTGCCGCTGGTGTTGGAGGGGCATCCTCTGGTGCAGGTGATGACTTGGTGCAGCTGCCCGGTTATCCTTGTACAATACAGGGACATGCTTTGATAGGTCATGTGTAAGTCTGGCATCGTCTCCTTCATCCTGTGAGTGTGGCTAACCGCGATGCAACGCAGCCTCGACATGTCCGCCGCCGAGTACGCGGATCAAGTTGCTGACCCCGCGAGCGTGCGTAGCTATAGCTGCGCTTTCCCACCAACCTCCGAGGACGCCGCCAACTGGCGTACGCGTGCTGTACCTGATGAGCTTCGCGTTGGGTTCCACTTTTCATTGCCTGACGGCAAAGAGAAGAAGATCATCCCACGAGTGGGGTCTGACGGCACGACGGCCAACAAGCGCTTCCCACATCAATGGGCAGGCAAGTGGTGGTCCGTCAGTCCTGAGGCGTACGAGAAGCTCACCGGGGCGGAGAAGGGTAACGCGAACCATGTGGGTCGCATCATGGAGACCTCGGCTGGCGTGGTACTTCAAGGCAGCAAGAGGTTTTACAGGTGTATAAGGGATGGTGTCGTCGAGTGCTACAAGTACAAGAGTACTGCGAGAGTCAAGATGCGCTCTGCCGGCGATAGCTGCGCCCGCTGCCGCTTCACAAAGAAGAACTGCACTGGGGAGACCCGGGGTAGTTTGTCTAAGTGAGCATATACACGGAGGCATCTTTATCTTGCAGGCCTCTAACTTGCTGACCTTGTGCGTCTCATCGCTGGATCTTGGACTTGGGCAAGGACCCTGTACCCTCTGGCTGTCTGGTTGTATCCTATCCCGCGCGTATTGACTAAGCTGTGTAGGAAACGTTGACAAGCGGCGACGTCCTGGGATGGGACGCGGATCTTCCTTCATGGCTGTAACCTGACGCCGCTCTCCGCGCAGCCTCGTGTACTGGTGGCTATGCCACGCAGGCTGAGGTGTTGCAAGGTGTTGTGGTGGCTTTGCAGTTGAGAACAGATAAAACGCCCCGTTGGTGGACCTTGCCTGGTGCAGGTCACTGAACGGGCATCTCTTGGTCTTTGGGCTTAGCTACGACCTGAGGGAGGAGGATAGACAGTGTCGCTGAGCGGCTTCCTTGCCCTTGTCCGTGGTCTATCACCTGTGCTGACCTCTCGCGCTCTTGAAACGGCCTTGGTCTTGCGTGTGGGCGCTGACCTGGTCTGTCTCAATCGACTGCTGTCGGAGACTTGGGTGGGCATCGGTGACCTTGACTGGTAAACTAGAGACTCGCGTATATCGTTGGCATGAAGCGCTACAGTCCTTACCCGGGTTGAACGGCGGGGTCTTAGAGCTGCGCTTGAGCTGACTTGAGGTAATGATTCGTTTTGCGGGCGGGCTTGTCGACTGCGATTTATCACCTCCTGCAAGTCTCTAATCTGTTCTTGTAAATGGTTGACATGGATCTCCGTACGCAGCTGTCGCTCTGGGACCTTTAAGCTGTCTGCCACAAATCTGTCCTCCAGAGCACTGTCTTGTCCCTCGCTGTTTGCGTTGTATATGTGACCTGTATCTTCATCTACGTCACTGTCTATGGCAGCGTCGCTATCAGTAGCCTGCGTGTGGTCGGATGAGATGGTGACGTCCACGTCCTGGTCACGCCAGGCGGGTGTGCAGTCTGATGTCCTCGACCGTCGAGCTCTTACTGGTCGTCGTCGTAACTGCGACGGACCTGCGTCGCTATCGTTGGAGCTTGGATGGTCGTCGTCCATCGCGCGGGCGTCGTTCTGGTCGCTGCTATCATCGGATAAGTCCTCGAATGGAGTACGTTGTACCATTTGCCCGCGGTTGTTGTGCTCGTGGCGGAAGCAGCTCTGGAACCGGACAGACGTGAAGTCTTTTAGGCTTACAAAGTAACCACAGCCAGAGCAATGCTTTGACTGTGACAGCCTCTCTGTACGCACGACCTTGCCCCTACGTTGACTGGCTGCGCGACCGCCTGCGTTAGAGTCTTGAACCCTGTCCCGATGTCCGACTTTCTTGCCCCGGTTACCTAACCTTCCGTACGGCATCTGGGTAGATCGAGGCTTCCCAGCAGCCGCACAACTGACCCGATAGCGGTAGTTCTTGTACTGTATCTGAAGATACCTGTACGCAAACCAGTTTCCCGCAAAGCTATGAAACCATTCGTAGCCAGTCCCCGGCGCAGGAAGCTCGTCAGCCATCTCACGCGCGAGGTCAGGGTTGATGCCTCTTGATAGCGCTAACCCGGTGTATTTAGTCACGACGATTGCTGACGTTCGGTATCCAAAGTGAAGTGTCCAGTCGTGATTATCCAGGCTGTCGATCAAGCTATCTGGGAATATGCTGCGATAGTGTGCGACGTAGTTTGCTAGGTGTAGCAGGCTGAGAGAGTCTGGCATCCGTCGTGGGCGAGGTATCAAGCCTTTCTCCAACCTCGGCCAATTCAGAGTGACTGGTGGCCAGTCAACCTCCTCTTGGTTCTTCTTCTTCGGCCTACTCTCAAACATACCAGACTGTAGACCGTTGTTTGGCATGGTTAGATAGTAAACAGTGGTAACAATGTCTAGTAGCGATGTGTTGACGTGACAGTAAGCCATGGTGTCACGAATGCCTTTGACCTTAGGACTAGCTAGCTAGCTAGCTATAGCTTGTTGCATTACGTGTAGCTTGCACAGGCGCGGTACCATAGGGTAGAATGCAGCAGTCATTGCCTGCATCGGTCGTTGTCCGTAGTAGACAATTGGTTGAACTATCATAGTAGTGTGCTCAGCGGCTCTAGTCTAGTGATATCGCGACCAATTGCGAGTGAGTTGAAACGAGCAGCGCAGAGACGGCGTCAATTAGCGACTGATAGATTGCTTAGACACATAGACATGTCGCAGACCTCCAGCTGGGTTTGTCTGACTGCTCGTTCTGTCTGTCTGCTCCTTCCCTCCTCAAAATCCCAGGGCAGACGGGCCCAGTGAAGCGGACTGAGGGGAGCTAGAAACTTCTCTTACTCAGCTTCCATGCATCCAATCCCAAGGCTCTGATCGCCATGTGTGTGTAGCTCAAGCAATCCGCAATTCGCCGCCAACACCAGAAGCTGATGCTGAGCTCGCTGTCAAACCTTCGATAGGAGCTCAACCCTCGCCAACACCCTTCAGCAAGACCTCTCACTCACCCTCCCTTGCCTCTGACGCTCTACCTTCTTCGAAAGAGGTTGCGGCTAGTGTCGAAGTGAGCAAGGATCACGGTGCTGATCATCAGCGCGAAGGGGCCTGGGGCGGCCAGGGGGGGGCGGGAGGCCAGTAGGGGCGGCCGTTGTCAGGAGGCCGCAGTCTTCGCTTTTGACCTGGTGTTTCTAGCTGGAGCCGTGGCCAGGACTGATTTGGATTGGAGTTCTCTGAGTTAGTGGCCATCCTCTGGACCGCTGATGAGAAGCTCTGTTAGAAGCTTAACAACTTGCTCAGTTAGTGCGTCCTGCGTCTCCGGTTGGCTGATCAGATACAGTGAGTCACCCTCGACCGATTCTATCTTTACGTCAGGGTGTTCAGTGTCCACCTCAGTGGCAGGTGGGTCATGGTCTTTGATGAGCGCCAATGGCTCGTCCATCCCTAGCTGCGGCGCCCGTCAAATGACTGACAGTGCCTGGTTCGTCCAGGACTGGGTGTTCAGCGGCGAGGTCACTGGAGAAGTTGTCCGCTCCATCGTCAGGATGCAAAGCCACCTCCGCAAGGTTTCAGGCCCGTGGGATCGTTCATCCAGACGGCTCAGGCCCGTCGTGCTGTGGTTCGTCCGGACAAGCCGGGGCTTAAGGTAGAGATGGACGCGATTGGTTCTATACTTGACGCTGGCAACACTAATCACGATGCGATGGCAAAGGATGGATACGAGCACAATGTCCTACCTTGACACCAACATCATCACGTGGGGCATTGAATGTTTGGCAGCGGTACCTTGGGGTACGATGCAAGCTATGTCGCAGACAATTCAGTATTAGGTACTGACTTATTAGCAGCATCGCAACTTGTCAATATGGGAGAATTATTGAGAAGCTGGCACTATTAGTAGTAGTATGACTACCTAATAGAGCGCTCTTCTAAGGCACAACGGTAGTGGTGGTACGATTCGTGTTGTATTGACTTCAGAGCTATTCATGAGTTCGAAGATCCGTGTTACGTGCAGCTGCGTCCAAGCTCCCCGCTAGGACCCACCTACACGTGCCACCAATCATGTGACTACTCCTCCGCCTGATACCACCAAGTCACTTGCGGACTGTATTCTCAACACTCCCCCACAGGCCTTACGTGACTTGTCCTAGTGCCCTTCATCAACGACTCCCAGCATCTTCTTGAACCTTTCAAAAGCAACTCTCTGCAGTGGCTTAGTCATTCCGTCGGCAACCATCTCGTCAGTCGGAATATAAGAAATCTGGAGCTTCTTTTGCTCAGCTAGGTCTCTGATGAAGTGATAGCAGATGTCAATGTGCTTAGAACGTTCGTGCAGATGCGGATTCTTCACTAATGCAATCGCTCCCTGATTGTCGCCGTACATCTGGACTGTGATACCGTTCTTGTTAACGTATCGATGCAGGCCAAGGTCTCTCAGTACTTGTGCTGCCCATTGTCCCTGTTTGGCGTACATAGCTTGTGAGATGTACTCAGACTCAGCACTTGAGGTTGCTACTGACTTCTGCTTCTTTGCTGCCCAAGAGAAAGGTCCTCCATAGAACATTCCAACTCCCCCAGACATGCTCTTCCGGTCTGTCTTGTCGCTTGCCCAGTCAGCATCGGTGTAGACTCCAAACTCGTTTTGGTGATCTCCTCCCGGACCAAAACGAAGCTTTTGTTTCACTGTTGACCGCAGGTACCTCATTAGATTCTTTAATGCAGTTCCGTGAATCTCTGTAGGGTCTCTTATGTACTGAGCTAGTCGCCCAAGTACAAAGGCGATGTCTGGTCTCGTGAATATCATTGCATACATCAAGCTTCCAATGATCTGTGAATATTGTGTGGAGTCGATTCTAGCGTCTTCAGGAGTGGCAGGCTTTAGGTGTTCGTAGTCTGCTGCAGGAATCTTCTTTGGCTTGTACTTTGCTGAGGTGATACCGTACTTGTCTAGCACTGTCTCTAGGTACTGCTGTTGGTCGAGGTAAATGGCTTTGTTAGCTCTATCGCGGGTGACTCTAACTCCAAGGATCTTTCGAATCTCCCCCAGGTTCTTGGAGTTGAATCTCGTAAGAAGCATTTCGTCGAACCAGGCCAGATCTGAAGTGAGTTTCGCTGCAGCAGCAATGTCGTCGACATAAACTAGAAGTGAAATACCTCTACCTTTATGCGTAAATAGGCAGGGGTCTGCAAGACTCTGTGTAAAACCGATCTCAATCAGGAACCCCTTAAGAAGCAGGTTCCAATCTCGTCCAGCTTGCTTAAGTCCGTAAAGACTCCTTAAAACCTTCAGAACGTTGCCTTTCTTAACTTTTACCCCAGCTGGTGTTGTAAGGTAGATGTCTTCCTTTAGGTATGACTCGGTAAATGCGTTCTTGATGTCCCACTGCCAGCATTCCATGCCCTGTTTGGCGACGGTAGCAAGGAATAACCTTAAAGTGTCCATTCGTACTGTTGGAGCGAAAGTTTCGGTGTAGTCAATGCCGTGCTGTTGACTAAACCCCCGGGCAACAAGTCTAGCCTTAAACCTCTCAATCGTGCCATCAACTTTAAGCTTAACAGTAAAAACCCATTTCGTAGTAACGAGGTTTGCACCCTGGGGTGGAATAAGCTCTTCCCAAGTTCCATTTCCTACAAGAGTCCGGATCTCTTCCTCAATTGCTTCTTTCCACTTCAGTGCGTTCTCTGGGTCGCTTATAGCTTGTTTATAAGTCTGAGGGATTCTAATACCTTTAACTTCTGTTGCTGCGAAAGCTTTGCCGCTAAGTTCTGCTCGTCCCGTAACATCTAGGTTTCCACTTACAATCACCGTATAGAGGGCTTTAACAATCGTCTCGTGTGTAGACTCTTCATGGTGGTGGGTAGATGTCGGGATTTCAGTTGTAGGGTCTTCGTCAGCTCGGCTCTCTCGTAGGACAGCTAGCATAGCTTTGACAATTTTGGCTTGGCGATGTTCATCCTCTATGTCGTCAAATGCATCTCGCTTTCTCTTTTGGGTCCGAGTCCTGAAGTGATACCTGGCTGATGGTTCGGCTGCTACTGGGTTGGTAACTTCGTCTACCTCCATTTCTTCGCTCTCATTCTCTACTGTTGGCGCGGGTGGAGTGATAGTAGGTGATGAGTGCGCAGGTGCTGGCGTAGGCGGCGATGGTGGCGGCGGTGATGGCGGCGGTGATGCCTGCGGTTCAATATCAACATCCGGGGCGTCAGGCTTGGTTGGTTGATTTGGGTTCTTCTTTGGTCTTCCTCTAGCCTTCCGTGGGATTAGCTCATTGGATGTGCCCATTGGACCTGATTTGACTCTCAAGTTCAGGTCTAGCTTTCCTCCTGGCACCTTCTCATCAGTTTGGATAACGCTGACTCTATGCGTATATCCAAGGTCAGGAGAGTAGACTTTGAACTGCTTGTCTGTAGTTTCAGAATATCCCATAAAGACGCCTGCTCGACCACGGTGCATTAGCTTGTCTGATCTCCCTTTCGCTGGCAGCGTCTTTGGATTGAGATAGGTGTAACACTTGCTCCCCCAGACTCGTACGTGGTCTACGCCTGGGCGTTTCCCTGAGAATACCTGCTCTGGAGACGTGGGTTGTCCCTCGACTAGCGGTCCTGTTGGCAGTCTGTTGCGGATGTAGGCGTCGGCCTCAGCGGCCTCGTCCCAGAACTCAATAGGAAGTTGTGCATCATCAAGCATTGCCCTCATTGCATGTTCGACCGTCTGGATGCTTCGCTCTGCTGGTCCATTTTGATTCGAGCTCGCAATCACAGTGTAGTCGGCCTGGACCCCGTCTTCAGCCTCCCACTGGTTCATTACAAGCTTTAGTTCTGGCGCATTATCTGATCTGCAGGCCTTCACCTTCTTCCCAGTCTGGAGCTCTACCTTTGCCTTCCATCTGCGTAGCTCTAGGATAGCCTGGTCCTTGGTTTTCAGTGGTATAGACCAGTTCTTTCGGGAGTAGTTGCAGATCATTTGCATAAGGTAGTTATTTCCGCGAAGTGATGTAGGGAACGGTCCAGCTAAGTCAAGAGATACTAGTGCTAGTACCTCCTTCTTATGTTCTGCTAGGGTTTTGTTCATCTTGTTCCTCATCTTACCTTTAAGGCATGGGTCACAGAGACGCCTGTGGGCTGGGGGTACTTTGATCTTTTCAATTGTCGTTACCTTATGCAGGTTTCGTAGCATTGCTGGGCCGTAGTGAGCAAATCGTCTGTGCATCAACCTGTAGTTCCGGCGATCTTTCTTCCTGGACTTGTCTTCTTCGGATTCATCTGGGTCCTGGTCGGATTGTGTCTCGGGTTGTGTCTCACTCTGACTTTCCTCCGCAGTGCTTTGATCGTTGCTGTCAGTCCGAGTCTTGCCTGCAATAAACGCCTTTCCCGAGTACTTGCTTGCAATGTGGCTTACGATGTACAGACCGTCCTTCTGTACTGCTTGTACTGCGATTCTTGATTCGTCCTTGAAATACATATTCTTGTCATCAAAAGTGCCTTGAAGTCCCTCCTTACATAACCGTTTTGCTGCAATTAGATTCACGCCGAGCTTAGGTACGTAGAGAACCTTTCGGAGTAATCCTGTAGTCCCATCCAGAGCCTTCATCATAACAGTACCACGTTGGGTAGAATAGAGAAATCCTCCCCAACCTGGATAGTGGTGAGCGGCGTGCGCTTTAGCGGTCCTCTAAACAGGTTTCTCTTATCAGTCATATGTGATGAAGCACCAGTATCAGCAACCCAGTTCGCGGGTGTGCTTTTACTAGCTTGTTCCGCAGAGATGTGGCAGTGTTGTGTACCTTCTGTGTCCACGGATGTAGACTCGTGGCTGGTCTCGCTGTCCGTGCCTGAGGAGCCATTGTCCGTTCCAGAGTCAGAGTCCTGATTCTTGGCTGCGTACCCATGCTTGCGCTTCGAGGCTGTCCTGGCTGTAGGCTTAACAGGTTTCTTGGATCGCTTCTTATCCTCATCTCTAGGAGGTCTCTTCGACGTGGTTACGCGTCTCTCAGCTCTTTCGTCTTTCTCTCGAAGTTTTCTTCCTAATTCCTGAATTTCATCCTTGTATTTGCAGTCTCGGGCCCAGTGTTCTCCCTTACAATGCAGGCATCCTGTGGATGGGCCTAATCCAGGCGATGTAGAACGGGGTCGGTCGCGCATCGAGAAGTCCGAGCTTCTGCGGTAGTTCGGGTGGCGGTACTTCGGGAATGCTACATTTGCGTGCTCGGCCGTGTCGTTCAGGCGCAGCTCCTTCGTGCGGAGTGCAGCAATCTTTTCGTCAACCGTGAGAGAGGTCTGGACGTCGAGGTAGTCAATCACTGATCCGTAGCTCTGTGGAAGAGCGTGTAGCATAATCTGCAGAAGTGCCTCATCATTGTAGAGTCCCTTAGCAGCAGGCTTAGCTGCAATAATCTTGCGGCGGTATTCTTTCAACTTTGCCCACGTGTAGTCGACATCCTTCTCATCTTTCCAGGTGAAGTTCTGAAGCTTAGTCATGATGTTATTGGCTGTTAACTGATCAGTCTTTGAGTACTTAACCTTCAGTGCGGTCCAGAGGGTAGATGCAGTCTCGTACTCGTCTGCGAGAGCGTCGTCATCATCAAGGAGACTGTTTGTAATGTAGAACAGTGCCTTGGCCTCATCCTTGTCGTATTCCTTTGCCTTTTCAGCGTTCCATGTACCTCCTAGTCGTTCGAAGTCGCTTGTCAGGCCCAGGACGCTTGCTTGTTCTGTGGGGTTGACAGTGCCGGCCGGGTCTTGAGAGGTGTTGGCAGTTGATGTGGAGGTGCCAGCTCCATGTCGTGCAATCCAGGCGTATGCGTGCTTCGTGACTTCGATGGTGTAGAAGATGCCCTTTCCCTTCAGCTTTAGCTTACTATTACGGAACCATTTCTCGTGGTTCTCCTTCGTCAGCTTTGGGATCTTGGGCTCCATGTCGTGTCCGTCGTCGCTGCCCATCTTCGCGGTTGTGCTTTTGACTGTCTGTAACGCGTCAAATGCCGTGTTTGTATGTGGTTTGTAAACGTTTTGGCGTCTGCGCCCTTCAGCTTTCTCTAGCTGGAACCGTATACTCGTTTTCCGTGTGCGAGAAGCTCGTCTCGTCTTTCGTGTGCGAGAAGCCCGTCTCGTCTTCCGTGTGCGAGAAGCCCGTCTCGTCTTCCGTGTGCGAGAAGCTCGTCTCGTCTTTCGTGTGCGAGAAGCCCGTCTCGTCTTCCGTGTGCGAGAAGCTCGTCTCGTCTTCCGTGTCTTCAGATCACCTTGATCTGGTGGGTCGCCGAACTGTAGAGCACCGAGCAACCGGGCTCATAACCTATTGAGAAGCTGGCACTATTAGTAGTAGTATGACTACCTAATAGAGCGCTCTTCTAAGGCACAACGGTAGTGGTGGTACGATTCGTGTTGTATTGACTTCAGAGCTATTCATGAGTTCGAAGATCCGTGTTACGTGCAGCTGCGTCCAAGCTCCCCGCTAGGACCCACCTACACGTGCCACCAATCATGTGACTACTCCTCCGCCTGATACCACCAAGTCACTTGCGGACTGTATTCTCAACAAGAATCATCATATTGGGGTGCTATCTGAAGGTCTAGAGATTCGTGTGCGGGGAAAGGCAGCTCTGTGTATGAGCTAGTCTCAATAGAGACTAGCGTGTAGATCCAAAACTATACTATGGTATCATGCGTAAGTTTTGTGAGTGGAGATGCACGGTGGGGGTGCTTGGCGGATGATGCGGAACCTCTCTATCATCCAAATTACATCAAATCCTACCTAATTCTGTATACAATACAATGTTAACCTGTTTCGAGAAGCATCTCTGTGTGCCCCCCAGAATGTCTACTACTCGTCCATTTCATCCATCTCATCTATCCTATCCATCTCATGTATCCCATCGATCAACCGTCCTAAAATGGCTACTCCTTGTCCATCAACACCACCCCATAGTCAGCATTTATCACGGGACCAGCGCCTGCAGGTACAGACTCTACGGCTAGCTGGTCATACGTACAGATATATCGCCAACCTCCTCCACGTCACCGAGCGACAAGTTGAGTGGGCAGCTACTAGTGTTTCTGTCACTCCAAAACGACGTAGTGGTCGCCCACGTATCCTTACAGATGCCCAAGTAGACGAGCTTAAGGCGTACGTCCGATCATCACGACGTACACGTCAGATGAGCTGGCATCAACTTGCGTACGGTCCCTTTGACGCATGGGGGGTGTCAGAGTACGTGATACGCCGTGCCTTGACTGCTAGAGGATACACACGCCGCATTGCCCGAGCCAAGCCACCTCTCACCCAACTCCATAAGGACTTGCGCCTTGCCTGGGCTCGTGAGCATGTCAACTAGGAGCCTTGGCAGTGGTGGAGGATCCTCTGGAGTGACGAGACGTGGGTAACTGGAGGGCGGCACCGTCGAGTATGGGTAACAAGGAAGACTGGAGAGGAGTTAGATCCTACCTGTACTGTTGACAAGGTACCAAGAAAGCGTGGCTGGATGTTCTGGGCCTGCTTTTCTGGTACTACAAAAGGTCCCTCCCTTTTTTGGGAGAAAGAGTGGAAGACTATCAACAAAGAGAGGTACTGTGAAAGGATTGTACCACTTATTCATGGGTGGCTACGCCTTAATCCAGACCTTGAGTTTATGCAGGATTCAGCCCCAGGTCATTCTGCAAGGCTGACCCTTTCTGGGCTACAAGGAAGAGGGATAACGCCTATATACTGGCCTCCATTTTCACCAGACCTCAGTCCAATTGAGCCAGTCTGGGATGAGATGAAAGACTATATTGAGAATCACTATCCTGACCTGCCTAGAGGGAGGCAGTACACGTACGATCAACTCAGGGGGGTTATACAAGAGGCATGGGACTCAATTACCGCTGAGTTTCTTCAGGGCCTCATTGAGACTATGCCAGCTCGTTGCCAGGCAGTCATTGACGCTCAAGGTGGTCACACAAAGTACTAAGATTGTATGTAAAGTAGGGCTGCGCAGCAGTACTGACACAACTCTCAGGATGAGGTCTGACATTACCTGGACTGTGACGCGTAGAGAATGACGTTATACCTGTTGTGGCTGGTCCGCATGCGCGGCGTGCACGTAGCACCAAAACTGCGTTTATTAGTACGTAATAGCTTCGGGTAGTGTCAGTGTGGTGGATACCTGTACACGTGATCTCCGCAACTAGCGTCTTGGCAGCTCCTTCCTGTATTCAGCTCTTCCACTCACTAAGCCAATACAATCAAGTTTCTTCCCCATTGACAGGTAGGATGCTCTCTGAATACCACAGATGCGCTGCTGCCAGATTGTCTCTTCTCAGTCAGTAAGTCAAAAAGTTGGTCGCACTTGGGTTGTGCCGCATAGCGATGACGTTATTCCCACTGTGGCTAGCCTGCACAAGTGGCGTGCACGTAGCACCAAAACAGTGTTTATTAGTACGTGGTAGCTTCAGGTAGGATGCTCTTAGAATCCAGCTGGTGCACTTCCACTAGACGTCTCTTCTTACTTGTAGTGACTTGGTGGAAGTCGAAGGGTGTCTCGGTCGCATGAAAGGCGAGGTGCTACTCTGCCTCTGCCTACTCGCATACGTGCATTTTGTCTCCCTCCCAACAACCTTGCGCCTTTCGTCTTCCGTGAGACCCCATTCGTCTATGGTTGGTCCGCCTTCCAGAGTGGACCTGTGCTGTGTCACACTTGACTGACTGACTAACGCCTTGAATAGAAATCACGTACCGCCAAGGTCGCGATCCAGGACACGACTGATCATTCTGTTTGACTCCCAACTCCTTGAATGGAATCTGTATAGGACCTCTGGGTGACGGAAGGAGTGCAAGACCCATCGACGGTGGATACCTCCAACATAGCTGTTCCATAGTCGCCGACAGATGTTCAGCAACGCTCAAAGCTCAAAAGGGTGGAGCGCTCGGGAAGGTTCGCGACTAAGGTCTGTCACTGTTGACTCGTGCTTCAATGGCGCCTTGACGAAGGCTGCGCATAAACGCTGGTCTGCTGTTAGCCATACACCAAAGCGAAACACCCCAAGGTCTGTCCACTTGGATTCGCTGGACCGGTATAGCGTGCCAAGGACAGTGAATGCTTTGTGTAGACAGCCTGTGCTAGGCATTTGATCTGCGCGTAGATCACTTCGCAGCGACTGCTCGTGGAGGGACTGTACTGCTTCGATGGCATAGTTGCAAATCCCAGTAAAATCGGGAATACCAGAGTACGCCCACTCAACGAAGTCGCTAGCCTTTAGGTTTAGAGGAGCTTCATAGCCGGCGCCTCTGGTTGTAATGTGGAAAAACTCGTGCTTGCCTTCTGTGCAGTCTGGTTTCCACGATGGATAGCCAGAGAGGCAACCAGCCCCAAGTTTCGACATCTTGTAGTGGTGACAACAGTGCGTGCGGGGGGACTGCTTAAGACTACCTGTCCAGAAAGCCTGTCCAGGAAGTCTGGATCAGAGTAGCTGTGGACGATCGCCTCAATGCAAGCCATGCATCCATAGGTTGCATTAGCAGCAAACCAAGTAACCAGAGCATGTGCTAGTGGATAGTGCTAGTAGATGCGTCCCATCAAAAACAAGCGGAACCCTGGTTTGTCTGGCTTTATCACAATACCTTATGGCTGGCAACTCCAACCAAGTGCACCAAGTGCACCAAGTGCGTGTCTGCAAGTGCCACAACTACATAAAACACTCCGGCGACTATGTAGTAAACATGCGTACCTTCCAGAAGCACTTCCAGAGAGCTCAAGAGAAGAACAACTATCATAGCTTTGACCCAGACGTCATCATTGCCATGGAGAACCGCTGCCACCAGACGTCTACAATCTACCACCGCCACCACAAGATCTCAACGACAGTGACGTAGCAGACAATAGTCGAGTACATGGTATGTACAACGACAGTGCGGAGGATAAGTCCGAGGACGAGGACGAGGACGACGCCCGCAACATCCAGAACTGGGTTGACGATGTGTACAACCCCTTCGACGTATTTGGTATGGACAGAGGGGTTGAGATTCTTGCCAACGACCTTGACTCTGACACGGCGGAGATGGACAGCGAGGATCCAGATAACAACCTCATCAAACACACTGAACTTCATCGCTTCTACCGCCAAATTGGCCGACGGATGTGGAAGGACTTTCAACGCATCATGGACACATTCTATGGTATACACATTCACGACGGCGACACGTACGGCCGTAGGGTGCGTAAGGCCATCAACATACCTGTGATGAAGATAGACAGATGTAGACTTGGGCATATGGCCTTCACTGGCGCGTTTGCAACACAGACCCAGTGCCAGTTCATAGCCAAAGGCAGGCAAGAGAAGTGCAACGAGGATCGCTATAAGCCCGCCAACAACCCAGACGAGGCTCTAGTACCAATGTCGCAGCTCGACTATATCCCACTCCAGAAACGTCTCCTTGATCAGTTCTGTAATGCCATCCGAGCAAGAGAGCTGCAGGAGTGTCATCAGCGCCAACCTTCTACCAACCTGACTGATTGGACGGATGGACTGATATACCAGCGTCTCAGAGACAATGGCTACTTTGCCGACAAAAGGGAACTCGCGCTGCAGATGTCACTGGATGAGATTACCCTAACCAACAAACGCGTGGATTCCAAACTACACAAGGTTATGGTGGTGTTTATCTACATACTCAACCTGAGCCCGAAGGTGCGATTTACCAAGTCAAATACCCTTCTCAGCATGGTAATACCTGGCGGGTATGATAACCATACACTCGACACCTTCCTGCAACCACTTGTTGACGAATGTCGGCTTTTGTCCACCCACGGCGTCTCAGCTATCGATGCTAGCGATGGCAACTCCGAGTTCACACTAAGAGCCCATCTTGTCCTGGTCACCGGCGACGGTCGGGCGGTTGCCAAAGCCATGGGTATGAAGGAACCGGGCAACGCCGTGTACGCATGCCGCACATGTGAGATGAAGGGCACTCGAGATGGCGCAGGTCACTACTACATGCCGCACACAAACATCGACGCGAACCGTCTGCCTCTTCGTCAGCACTTTGACGTTTTCATTGACAACTGGGTACCCTCTACCAGGAGTCCGGACGACGAGAAGGGAGTAACGCGTCGAAGTTTACTGCGTAAGATACCGTCGTTGTACTGGCCATCTAGCTTTCCAGTTGACACTATGCACTGCATTGCCCACAACTTGTCACAGGACGTCTTCCGTCTACTGTGGGGTGCGAAGTGGCCTAAACTCGCTTCAGCAAGCAACCAAGGGTCATACTGCGTCACTCCCCAAGATAAAGAGCACATCAGTAACGCTATGCGAGATGCAAAGGCTACTGTACCAGCGTACATAGCACCTCCATCAAGGGAGATAGCGCTTGAAGACATGAAACAGCTCAAAACAGCGGAGTGGAAGGCTTTCCTACTGGTATACGGTCCAGCTGTCATGCAGGGGGCAATAGAACTACCATACTGGAGGAATTTTCTTGACTTAAGCCGTCTGTATGGCTTACTCCTAAACAGTATTATACGACCAACGCACCTTCGAGAGATCAAGACGCTGGCAGAAAGGTTTGTAATTACCCATGAGAAGCTCTACTACACCGACCTCAGAGACCAGGACTCTCTTCCAAGGATATCTGTCTGCACACTGCAACGCCATTCGCTATTACATATAGCAAGTGACGTCCGCAACTGGGGACCAGCTTCAATATTTGCACAATGGCTCCCTGAAGGCTACCTGGGATACATCAAGGGAGAAGCTGATAGCCCACCGCACATGGTACGCAGTCTGATTGATGGGGTACTTGACGACGACAGGTACACCATAGCTCTGTTCAGGACAAACACATATGATGTGAAGACGCTGCTCATCCGCGCAGGCCTGGTCCAGGAGATGGACATTGTCTTGCGGGGGGAATACATCAGAAACCAGCTACGCGACTGGATAGTTGGCAAGGATGGTATCAACCACTACAGTCATGCTGAAACACGTATATACAGCAGCTACCGTATTGTAAGTGGCGCTCTTGTTACGTCGATTGGTTCACAATGAGCTACAGGAGTAAATCGAAACAACTGCTACATTGCGTATTACTGGAGCGACGCCGATCGTACGCTCCGATTTGGCGAGGTGCGGTGTTTTGCCAGAGTACTTGGAAACAACCCATGGGATCTTGCATACGTCATGGAGTGGGAGACTGCTCAGGAGACTGGTTGCTACACAAAACTCCGGAACCTTCACCGATACTGGTTTGAAGCGCGACTGATAGTAGGGGTAGTAGGGATAGTTACTATAAGCGTTGGTAGAGGCACAAGGCAGCGCATTGTAGGGAAGGATGGCTTCTATAACGAAGTCGACAGAAACACCTAACGCCTGCTAGTACGCCCTACATCATACACCAACACAGCATAAAATCGTACCTGGTACCATAGGGTACGATGCGACGGTCAGGGACAGAGGCCAAGCGGAAGGAGCTAGCAAGAAGGACCACCCAGTGTACACTAACCTGACCTAGATGAGGATGTGGTACCTTAGGGTAGGATGCACTCATTCGACCATGAATAGTTAAAGCAGAAGGAGATAGGGAGAACAACCACCAAAGGAGCCAGGGGGAACAACCACCGAAGAGGCCAGGGACTCAGAAGGAGCCACTATAGGCAGGCCGCCACTGTGCACCAACTTGACTAAATTTGTGTGTGGTATCTTGGGGTAGGATGCAAAAACCAGGCAGAGCCAGCCTTTGACATGCACTGAACTGACGAAATTAGTATGTGGTACCTTGGGGTAGGATGCAACTACTATGTGTATACATAATTAATGCAGAACAACGCCAGGAGCCAGAGGGAATACCTACCGAGAGAGCTAGAGGGAATACCAATCAAGAGAGCTAAGAGAAATGGCTATAAAACAGACCTTCAACCTGCATCAATCTGCCGAAATTTGTATGCAGTACCTTGGGGTAGGATGCAAAGGCCAGGTAGATGGAAGCCGGGTAGATGGAAGCCAGGTGGATGGAAGCCAGGCGGATGGAAGGCGGGCCCTTGACGTGCATTGGACTGGCCTGGATTTGTATGTGGTACCTTGGGGTAGGATCAAAAACCAGGTGGGTGCAAAAACCAGATGGATGGAAAGCGAGCCCTTAGCGTGCATCAGACTGGCCTGGATTTGTATGTGGTACCTTGGGGTGGAATGCAGAAGCTAGGTGGATGGAAGGCAGACCCTCAACATGCACCACACCCATCAAAACTCCCAGGACCAAGAGAGGGTTAATTAGTCAGGAAGCTTTGGGACGGGCAGAGGTGAATTGATATCTACATTGCTTATTTTGGGCGTGGTAGCTTCAGGTACCATGCAATCAGATTTCAATTGTCTATCCCTATTCGCAGCACGAGGTATACTCACTTCTGAGGTTTGGTTTCCAGAGCACCGAAATAAATTCGGCGTAACCGGTCAAAACGCGGTGTAAGCAGCACCGAACGTTCGGTGCTCCAGAAGCCAGAATTCGGCTTACTACACACCGACCAGTTCGGTGCCCTGGGAACCGGCCGTGCGCCACAGGGTCGTCCATGGGGTCGGAGCGGGGGGTAGAGCGTGATCCTGAAGCGATACTCATCTTGGGGGTGTTCAAAATGTTGAAGTAGTACTTTAGTCAAAGACCGTAAGCACTGATTCTATTGGTTCTCAGGGATGAGTAAGGTATCTGGATCGGTAGGGTTATCACCTAAGCAAAGCTCGTGATGATAGGGGTTGCACTGAGTAGTATAGAGGGTACTATCTGGCTCGAGGGCAGGTTGAGATTCCAAAGACAAACTTGATTGACGAGGTTGAACACGAACCATAAGGGTTGTGTTCCTACTGTTTATATACGTAAGAAATATGCACTGCCATCACAGGCAGCCATGCCATCTGTTAGAATCCAAGATGGTTCAGCCATCTCTGATGGTCAAGCCATCTCGCCAAGCCGGAGATGGTTTGGCCTTGGCGTGATGGTTGCAGTGTCACGTGACCCGTGACACGCTGTCATCCGAGGCGCTGTCATCCGAAGGTCTGCCCCGCTTCCTATCAATACCTGTTCGTTCGAAGATCGTAACACCAACATCAGCTTCACTAGCCAATGACATAACCGTCATCATTGTCACCGTTTCCCTTTTCCATGTCCTCGATGTAGTCGTCAATCACTACCTGCAGCTTACGCTTCTGTCTAGAGTTGAGCTGTACATTGAATCCCTCTAGCAGACTCAGCACCCTCGCAGCAAGCTCATCGTCCTGATCCAAGTCACGCTGGCTGGTAGAGTGTCCACCAATCGGACTGGAAGCCGGTGTTGCTTGTCGAGCACTTCGAAGGACTCGATCTGACCCTGAAGTGTACGGGGATTGCTCAGCCGTGTTTTGCGAGCCTGACGAAGGCGTTGACGATGAGTAGGACTCAGCGTTGCTATAGCGAGGTTTAGACGGCGTTTGAGGCTCGGGAGACATAGCTTCGGCTAGACGTCTCCTCGCTTCGTATTCATGCTCGACCCAGAGCCAGAACCCACACATCCTGTCCTGGGGGCACTTGTAAACTGCACATAGTTAGTCATAGTGACTTTCAACCAAAGAGGAATGCGCTTCTTGTGACGTACAGTCTTGGCCAGCATTCGGTCCCCTCTTCGTTTCGACGTACTTGGTCTCTTTGTTACATGAGCAAAACCATCGTCCGCTCCTATATACACCTCCATAATAGCTGCTGGATCTGTTTGTTTCGGGGGTTTTAATCTTCATGTTTACCTGAGATATTAGTGCTATGTGAGTCTGAGAGGCAACGTAAATTCGTCACAGCTCTGATCGCGGAGTGAGCGTCGTAATAACAGGCCGAGAATCTGTAGAGTATCGTTCAGGTCGTGCTCGTCTTATCTAAGATGTCTCCTAACCCGTCCATTAGCTTATCCTGAAGATACGAGCGCCACAGAGAAGGCTGAGACAAGCCACGGCGATGCATCAGGAAATACGAAGCGAGGTACTATATAGCACGGCTTTCATTGGTATCTTGTAATATTTGCGCGCGCTTTCATGCAGTGACGGCTATGAGGGGGCATTTTGTACCTTAAATAACTTTTTCGAGCATGCTTTCATCTTGTGGTAGGCCGCCACCACCGCGAATATGCCCGGCGCTATTGACTATGCCGCAAGGCTGCGTTCAGCTGAGAATTGATCTTGACATGCATACGCAAAAATCATACCATACGTGAACGTGACATTCGACAACGTCATTGGATCCTACCCTTTTGAGGCACGGTACCGTCACTGCTACTTCTGCTTCCAACATAATAGAATGCCTAATACATCTGTAGTCTTGCTTCAACAAGTCCATAACTTCGTGGTTATAATATATAGTTAGCGCAATTCGCAGCTATCTTGATAATCACCTTGTGCGGTCCTTGATGTCTGTGTATACAGATGCGATTAAATATAGTTTTTGTTGAGAATAACTGGGTTCAGTCCAGGGTGGAAGGTGTTCGGGAGTCACATGATATGCTGTTGTGGCAGGCACTGCCTGGTGAGCAATGACACTCACAATGACAGTGTGAGTCTTACACACAACACGATAGTCAATACAATACGTTGCAGCCACTGTTGGGAATCGAACCTGCGGTAGATAAGGCAGCTGGTTGCTGCATGCACGAGCTTGGATTACACGGCTGACTAAGCCGTGGGGTCCGAGCTCTAGCTACTGCCTTACCGCCGATCTCCCTTCACCTCCATAGAACAACAATCAATCATAATCACTTCAACTCGTTGCAACGAAGGTGATTCCGATACCTTAGCCGTATCAACAGCCACCCCGCCTTGTCCCTCCGCCTACTCGGTTATCACTAGTAGTCATAACGTACTCCACAAGCGAGCCGGTCACCCAAGCGAGCCGGTCACTCAATTTTACACCAAAAATTAAGATTTTTGCACCTTAATAACTCTACAACCAGATAATAGAATTGTCTAAAACTTGAAATACTATGCTGCATATACGTAAAGATCAATTCTATAGAAGCGCTAGGATCCTGTATCAGTTGCACCGGAGTTATTAAACAAAAATCAAAATACAGGGATTATTTTAGCGTACTTTCTAATAACTCTACACACGTTAAGGATAGAGCTTAGATCTCCAGGGCAACTGATCTTGACATAGGTAAAGCATAGCATTTTGATTTTTAGACAATTCTATCATCTGGTTTTGGAGTTATTAAGGTGCAAAAATCTCAATTTTTGGTGTAAAATTAAGTGACCGGCTCGCTTGGGTGACCGGCTCGCTTGTGGAGTACGTTACTACTAGTGGGACCTTGTTCCAATAGATAGTAGGAAATTACTTCTACTATACAGTAACTCTATATAACGTAAACCATCAGTGAGCCGGCCACTTTTCCTTGGCACGACCAACACACCAGTAACTCCAACATGCCTCAACAACCTAACGCGATATCAATTAACCACGAAGGCAGAATTGAGCTCGCTCTTGAGGCCTATGCTTCTGGTCAGTTTAAAAGCCTGCGACGCGCAGCTGCTGCCTTCAACGTCAAACAACAGCGCCTCTCTGATCGGCTCCACGGGATCACTCAACGCGCTCAAACTCGACCAGGGATCCAGAAACTTACTGAAACCGAAGAGCAGACAGTTGTTCAATATATACTCGACCTTGACTTGCAAGGATTCGCGCCCCGGCAGTGCGAGGTGGAAGATATGGCTGATAAACTGCTGGCTGTACGCGGTGGTGAGCCTGTTGGTAAGTGCTGGGCTGAGCGCTTTGTGGCGCGTTCAGCTGAGCTCAAAATGGCCTTCAATCGAGCCAAAGATAGGCAGAGGATACTGCAGGAAGATCCTGCGGTTATTAGCCCGTGGTTTGAGCTGGTAGAGGAGACCAAAGCCAAGTACGGCGTCCATGACGACAACGTGCACAACTTTGACGAGACTGGCTTCCAGATGGGCGTGATTGGCTCAATGAAGGTCGTTACAGGTGCAGAGAGACGTGCTCGGCCAGAGCTTGTTCAGCCAGGCGATCGCGAGTGGGTTACAGTCATCCAGAGCATCTGCGCTGCTGGGTACGCGACCCCGCCCTTCATCATCTACAAGGGACGCGTCCACATCTCTGCCTGGTACGAGGAGGCTTCAATACCGCGCAATTGGAAGCTCTCAGTCTCTGAGAATGGCTGGACCAACAACGCGCTCGGTCTAGAGTGATTGAAGCACTTTAACGCGCATACAAAGACGCGCCAGGTGGGGGTATACCGGCTGCTTATTTTGGACGGCCATGAGAGCCACCTCAACCAGGATTTCAAGGACTATTGCCTTGAACACAAGATCCTAACCCTCTGTATGCCACCTCACTCATCGCACATTCTCCAGCCGCTTGACGTAGTCTGCTTCTCACCGCTGAAGCGCAAGTACTCCCAGCGCGTCAGAGACTTGGCACGCCGACGCGTCTTCCATATCAACAAGGAAGGCTTCCTCCCCGCCTTTAAAGACGCGTTTTTCGACGTGTTTACAGAGGAGAACTGTCAAAAGGCCTTTAAGGCAGCAGGGTTAGTCCCTGTCAACGCGCAGGTCGTGTTGGATCGCCTTGAAGTGCGGCTGCGTACCCCGCCAGAACCCCTTCTCCCAGCAACGCCGTGGCAGTCAAAGACTCCAAGCAATACTTATGAGTTTGGATCTCAGTCAAAGCTTGTACGCGATTCCTTTACTCGGTCGCCTGTTACAGCTCAGGCTGGGTTCTCCCAGCTTATAAAAGGTGGTGAACTGATGCTGCACCAAAACGCGCTTCAAGCTGCTCGGATCCACGAGCTTGAAGAGCAATTAGCAGTAATGACTAAGCGGAAATCGCGCAAAAGGAGGCGCATCCAGAAGGGTGGCACTATAGAGTATGGGACTGCAGCAGCGCAGGTAGCTGCTGAGGCGTCTGCAGCGCCTCAGCGATCTAAGAAGGCTCGTGGTGGTGGTGATCAAGAACCAGTCCAACCAGCTCTACGGCGCTATGGGAACTGCAGCAGGACTGGGCATAACGCGCGAACGTGCAAAAAAGATAGAGAGGCATCTTCTGAATCAGATACTAGCATGACGTATATAGGCTCCTTGTTTGATAGTGATGAAATTGAGGATGCGTAACATGAGTTGGTTATGCCAAGGAAAAGTGGCCGGCTCACTGATGTGGCCGGCTCACTGATGGTTTACGTTAAGTACTTTAAAATGTTCTATTGCGTAGACAGAAAAAGAGCAAGCTAAAGTAAGGTAGGTGTTCTAGTGTTCTTCAGAGTAATCGGCCAAAAAAACGAGCTTCTTCGTATTAAGGCCGGCTGTGATCGCCAAGGCACTACTGTGTCCGTGCACTCAATGCGCGCCGAACATGAAACGCGTCAAACTTCACACCACCATAACTCAACGCCACGATGTCGCTAGAGGCAGCCCTTCGAGAGATAGATAGATTAAAGCCTGACGAAAAGATCTGCTATACTGATATTGCCAAAAAGTATGGTGTTGTGCGGTCAACTTTGACGCGTCGGCACAAGGCAATTACAACGCCAATCACTACCCACATCGCCAACCGACGGAAGCTCAACCCACAACAAGAAATGGAGCTTATCAAGTATATTGAGGAGCTTAATCGTCGATCCTTACCACCTACACGAGAGATGATTCAGAATTTCGCGCCAAAAGCAGCTCAAAATCCCGTCAGTGAGAGCTGGGTTACCAGGTTTATCAACCGGCATTCTATTGATCTGATCTCCAAATACTCAACGGGTATGGATACTGTGCGTCACAACGCTGACTCATATACCAAATATGAGCTATACTTCAACATGTTACGCGATAAGATCGCCGAATATGGTATCAGGAGTGAGGATATCTACAATATGGATGAGAAGGGCTTCATGATCGGAGTGACTGCCAGAACAAAGCACGTGTTCAGCAGACGAATGTGGGAGAAGAAAGAGATCAGAGCATCTACTCAGGATGGTAATCGATCATGGTTGACTATCCTGGCTTGTATATGCGCCGATGGATCAGCTCTGCCGCCAGGCCTCATCTACGATTCAGCCAACAGCACTATCCAGGAGAGCTGGGTAGAGGAAATACGGTCAGGGGAACACTCAGTACTTGTTTCCTCATCTCCCTCAGGGTGGACTACCAACGATATAGACCAAGACCAAAGCACGAAGAAAATGGCGACTACTTATCCTTGACGGTCACGCTTCTCACCTCTTGTGGGATTTTTTAGAGTATTGTGATCAGAATCAGATACTCCTGGCTGTTTTTCCTGCTCACTCAACTCACACACTTCAGCCACTTGAATGTGGTGATGTTCAAACCTCTCTCAACAGCCTACTCAAAAGCACTCACAACTCACCTCCACAACGGCCAAGGACTATCATCTATCAAAAAGAGTGACTTCTTTCCTCTATTCTGGAAGGCGTGGATAGCTACTTTTACTCCTGAGTTGATACTCAGGTCCTTTGAAGTCACGGGTATCTGAGATCATCCCTCCGAGCCACACCGAACATCAACTTTTCCAGGTCAGCGAAAGGTCGATTTCCATCGATTTTTCGTTCAAACACGACTCAAATGCCTTCTTAAATCTGTTTCCCAACGTCCTCTCCCCGCTGCAGGCGTTGTGGCAGGCGCGCTGCCCTCTTTTGTCTTTCAGCTCTTCGCTGAGCTGAAATCTCTTCAAAATGGCCCGTGCGCTACTCAGATTTTCACGTTCGGTCGAAGGCCACAACCACCACCAAGACAAGGAGACAGTTTTGCCACTCCTTGTTCTTGCAGTATAAGGGCATCGCCAGGCCTACCGCAAGGCTCTCCACGCGAAGAGCTACGGCGCAATTCGACAGAGCACCGGCTCTCCACACCCACAACGATGAGAGCTGCTTGCAGCTCTCTGAAGACCGACTGTCAGCGTCCCAGACCTGACACAACACGCAAACAAGGCAGCCAGCATGGCCTTAGATTTCACGACCCTTGGGGATAAAGAAGAAGGACAGGCCTGGCTCTGCCTACCTACTACACCTATCTCCTCAGACACAGGCATGGCCAAGCCTAGTACAAAGGCTCTCCTCGCGCAGAGCCACGGCTTCGATTCGGCAGGGCACCGGCTCTCCACACCTACCTACTCTTTCCTTTTCTTTCTCTCACGGCACTAAAATGCCTCTGAACACACACAAGGGTCCCACCCTAATGTACACACACTGCTCAGTCTCCCCAATTGGAAGGGGAGCTGTAGTTCTGAAATGGTAGCAATACCCGCGCAGGCAAGAAATGCTTTCTAAGGTAGTGTGGCAGCACTGTAATTCCATAGCTTAGCACGTCCTATATGCCCTTCGGGAGGCGGTGATGGTGGACTTAATCCCCATCCTATGGACGAAAATCGAATACCAACCAACCAACCAACCAACCAACCACATATAGCCAACAGTTTATCTGCAATATCTGCCACCTCACACAGCCGGGGGGCAAATCCACGCGAATCAAGGTCGAGGATGTATTGTACGATCGTTTGCTCTTCTATCGCAGAAAGCTTTCGGCCGTTGGGTGGTGTTTCGCGTCGAAATGTGATTTTGTTCAGCCGATTAGAGAGCCTCTGGAAAGGTACCTTAAAGGCAGCAGCAGCGCTCCGTACGCTCTTGAATTGTCCTAAGGTATAGGCCTGAAGCGCAAGAACAATTCTGCCTTCTTACTGGTTTAAAAAAGCCGTACGTTGTGGTTGCATACTTGCTTGTACAAGATATTTGCAATGCCAAGGAAAAGTGTCCGGCTCGGTGGTGCTTTACGTTACGCATCTACCACATCCGATAATCGTCGACCGACCAGCATATGGGAGGCCTGATTTAGCTTTACATGTGAAGAAGGTCAAAATTTAATAATAATTTCCCAGCGAGCCTCTTCTGCCTACTGCTATTATATCTTGTAAATTTATGGGTTATTTGCAAAGTAGTAGGTGCTGTGCCCCCTGCAACGGGTATGCGCCCCACAGACGCTGGTCGGTCGACGATTATCGGATGTGGTAGTGATGATTTACAACGGAGACCCCTCCGCCCATTAAGGCCCACGATTGGCGCTCAATTGATCGATTATACAAAGCTGTTGTGGGTGAAAACACCTCAGATGACGCAAGGCAGCTCCGCCGTACTATCCACCACCTCTCTGCTTCTTGTGGGATACTTACAGCTGAAAATAAAGGACTCTCTGCAGCAGTTGCCGCACGAAACCCCTTAAAGAAGAAGCGGGAGACTCTTGACTTACGCCAACAGAAGAAGGGACGCAGCGAAGCCCTCCTCTACTCCCCCAGCAAAGTACGCGACGCACGTCATCGCAACAGGCTCAATGAGGCGAAGAGACTCGAAGAAGAAGTGGCAAAACACCATCGACGCGAGGAGCGAGCTGCTGCAACGCTACGCAACAACTTAGAGAGAGAGAGACGCTCTGCTGCGTACGCTGCGCGCCTTGAGGCCTCGAGGCAGAGGAGAGCAGAAGAAGCTGCCGATCGCGAGCGCAAAAAGCAAGAGCGCGACGCTGCTAAATCTATACAATTATCTCAATCGGGCAAGCGCAAGGCATCACAGAAAGCACCTGCAAAAGTCTGTACAAAAAAGAGCCGTTCTGCGCGTGCGCGGCGTGGTGTTGTTATGGAGGAGCCTCCTCCACCCTCCCGCACAGTCACCACCCGCAGCGGCCACAACGCAACTCGCAATTATTAGTCCTTCACAGAGGACTTTTGCATACATCAATACATTACCCCACGAACTTTTCCCGCGATGATCGCTTTTGTGCATGGCTGTACAGCTTCATTTTGTGGTGTTGAGAAAGTGGGGAAATCGTGCATTGACCCGACGCGTGCATTGACCCGACGCGTGCATTGACCCGGTGGTCTCGGTATTGGGCAAAATTGTTTTCCAGGCCGTTCAGGGCATCCCCTTGTAAGGCTCTCGGTCTCTTTCTACAGAGCGCAACCTACTTCTTTGCATCTACCGTCTCAGACTGGCCGACGGTTAACCCGATCTTCTTGGCCTCACCGAAAGTCGGAAATTTTCGTCTCTCCGATCCGACCAAACATCACTATATTTTCCTGTCCTGCCAATGTATAACAGGCCCGTCAACTTCACGAGCACATCAATAGCGCGTTAGGACGCGAGATCCGAAGACGATTTCAGATTGTACAGTACCGTGTCCGTGCACTCAATGCGCGGATTCACTCAATGCGCGCCGAACACCATTTCACTCAACCAAAAATGAAGCTATTAATCCACCAACAAAAGCTAATATCACAGGATTTTGTAGTGTAGTACTATAGTAATGCTTGCGGTCAATTTGTGCTACTTATATTTACTTGGAAGTGTGACGTTGCGGCCGCGGCGGGTGGTGACGGGTGGGGGAGCTGAGGGTACCTCTGCGGCTCTATCACCACCCACATCATCCCTATCACGTTTCTGACGCCTGATTGGCTGGATATGGCCTTGTGAGGCTTCCTCTTTTCCTTTTGGGATAATTGTATAGCTTTTTCAGCGTCGCGGGCTTCTTTTTGACGCTGTTTTTCAGCTGCCTGTTCAGCCTTGGCAGCTACTCTCTCCTCTCTCTCTCTCTCTCTCTCTCTCTCTCGCGCAGCACGCTTCTCCTGAGCTTCTCCCTCTCTCAAGCTTCTGAGCGTGCCTCTGCTCCTTCACCATCAACTTTCTATGCTCTTCTTCTCTCTTTTCATGTCGTTTGACTCTTAAATGGTGGCGAGCTTCCCTCATCTTCTTAGGGGAGTACCAAGCAGCTCCCCCGTGGTCAGGGTGAAGACCTAGAGTACTACTCTTCTTCTTATGCTTCTTCTGAGTCTTCAGTACCTCCTTGAGGCCTGAATTTTCGTGGTGGAGTAGTGAGTTTTTGATTGTCAAGTGGTGGAGAGACCGTCTGATCTTTTTGGTATCTCTACTGCCTTCATCCTTGGTGATACCACGTACCAGAGTATCTATTTTCAACCAATCGTCGCCGGAGTATACTGAAGTACTGCTATCGTCACTGTGGGAGCTCTCAGGGGTATCCTTCTTGAATCGGCAGAGGATGACGTTGGCTCGGAGGGATTGGTTGGTTGGTTGGTATTCGATTTTCGTCCATAGGATGGGGATTAAGTCCACCATCACCGCCTCCCGAAGGGCATATAGGACGTGCTAAGCTATGGAATTACAGTGCTGCCACACTACCTTAGAAAGCATTTCTTGCCTGCGCGGGTATTGCTACCATTTCAGAACTACAGCTCCCCTTCCAATTGGGGAGACTGAGCAGTGTGTGTACATTAGGGTGGGACCCTTGTGTGTGTTCAGAGGCATTTTAGTGCCGTGAGAGAAAGAAAAGGAAAGAGTAGGTAGGTGTGGAGAGCCGGTGCCCTGCCGAATCGAAGCCGTGGCTCTGCGCGAGGAGAGCCTTTGTACTAGGCTTGGCCATGCCTGTGTCTGAGGAGATAGGTGTAGTAGGTAGGCAGAGCCAGGCCTGTCCTTCTTCTTTATCCCCAAGGGTCGTGAAATCTAAGGCCATGCTGGCTGCCTTGTTTGCGTGTTGTGTCAGGTCTGGGACGCTGACAGTCGGTCTTCAGAGAGCTGCAAGCAGCTCTCATCGTTGTGGGTGTGGAGAGCCGGTGCTCTGTCGAATTGCGCCGTAGCTCTTCGCGTGGAGAGCCTTGCGGTAGGCCTGGCGATGCCCTTATACTGCAAGAACAAGGAGTGGCAAAACTGTCTCCTTGTCTTGGTGGTGGTTGTGGCCTTCGACCGAACGTGAAAATCTGAGTAGCGCACGGGCCATTTTGAAGAGATTTCAGCTCAGCGAAGAGCTGAAAGACAAAAGAGGGCAGCGCGCCTGCCACAACGCCTGCAGCGGGCTATATGTGGTGGGACACCTGTTGGCAAGAACTGGGCTGAGCGATTTGTATCGCGTACGGAGGGGCTCAAGATGGCTTTCAATCGAGCAAAGGATCGTCAGAGAATACTCCAGGAAGATCCAGAGGTGATTAGCGCTTGCTTCAAGCTCGTACAAGAGACAAAAGACAAGTATAGGGTCCTAGATGATGATACCCACAACTTTGATGAGACAGGCTTCCAGATGGGAGTTATTGGCTCAATGAAGGCTATTACAGGCTCAGAGAGGCGTACGAGGCCTAATCTCATCCAGCCAGGCGATCGGGAGTGGGTCACAGTCATCCAGAGCATCTGCGCTGCTGGGTATGCTATCCCACCCTTCATTATCTACAAAGGGCGTGTCCACATCTCTGCCTGGTATGAGGAGACCCAAATTCCGTACGATTGGAAGCTCTCAGTCTCTGAGAACGGATGGACAAACAACGCACTTGGTCTTGAGTGGTTGAAGCACTTTGATGTGCATACAAAGGCGCGTCAGAAGGGGTCGTACAGGCTGCTCATCTTGGACGGCCATGAGAGCCACCTCAACCAGGATTTCAAGGACTACTGTGTGGAGAACAGAGTCCTGACCCTCTGTATGCCTCCTCACTCATCACACATACTTCAGCCACTTGATGTGATGTGTTTCTCACCATTGAAACTGAAGTACTCCCAACGCGTACAAGCCTTGGCATCCCAACGCATCTTCCACATCAACAAAGAAGGCTTCCTTCCAGCCTTTAGAGACGCGTTTTTTGACGTGTTTACGTACGGGAACTGCAGGAAGGCCTTTCAGGCCTCAGGACTAGTCCCTATTGACGCGCAGGTAGTCCTTAATCGGCTTGAAGTGCGATTTCATACCCCTCCACCAGTACCTCTACCAGAAACACCATGGCAATCCAGAACCCCAAGCAATACGTACGAATTTGGGTCGCAATCAAAGCTCGTAAGTGAGCAATTCGTACGATCACCAACATCTGCTCAGGAGGGGTTCTCAAAGCTGGTAAAAGGAGCTGAGGAGATGCTGCATGAAAATGTAATCATGAAGGCTCGTGTACGAGAGCTTGAGGAGCAATTAGCAGGGGTTACTAAGCGCAAAGGGCGTAAAAGAAAGCAGATTCAGCATGGTGGGACAATGGAGTATGGTGCTGCAGCACTTTCTGTAGCTGAGAGCGCAACTGCAGCTCGTACGGTATCAAAGAGAGCGCGTGTAGGTAATGGTCAAGAAAGAGCCCAGCCAGGTCAACGGCACTGTGGCAACTGTGGGAAGACTGGGCACAACGCTCGTACGTGCCAGAAAGATGCAGAAGAAAATTCTGCATCTGATGCAAGTGCGTCGTACGCAGGCTCTGCAGAAGGTGGTGAGTAATTGCTTGTTCTGTACATGGTGTTCGCAATGCCAAGGAAAAGTGTCCGGCTCGGTGGTGTGTCCGGCTCGGTGGTGCTTTACGTTATTGCAAATTAAATCGTATTCCAGGCCGTTTATGGCACGCCCTTGTACCTTGCAAATAGAAGAGGAAGATTCTCTACCAAAACATTATAAATATGCATGCTGATCCTACTGTTTGTAGATATCATTCCCTAGCTTTACATTTCAACTTGTACCTACTACACACTCTCGCAGCACTAAAAATGCGTTTCTCAACCATCTTCATCAGCATTGCTACTCTTAGCATCAGGTAAGTCCTTATAGAAGTACAGCCTTTGTACATTTTTCCTTTTCTCTTTCTTCTTCTTCTTCTTCTTCTCTTCTTTTCTCTCTTCTAACGTTTCTCTAACGATTTCTCTCTAACGATTTTTATTAGCGTCAATGCTGGTTATCATTGCAAATGCCAAGGCCCTACTATTGCCGCAGCGTATATTGCAACTGTGGTTTGCTGCGAAGAGTGGGGCTACCCCTTATCAACCGTCGAAGGTTCAAATTCTGTAAGTACAATTTAACCTATGGTATTTAATCGTAACTTACATATAAAGTGCTACCTAAATGACCTGCTGTCATCCAGCGGCGACCCCAATTCCGAGCACCGTCATTTTGCATTCAAAACCTGTTGTACAAATGGTGTTGTTTGCACATAGGGTTGGGCTTAAGCAGCATTGCTTGGAGCTTTAGTGATGTAGTACATTCTCGAGTATTTTGGCAATCCCTTTCTGCGGTAGTTTCCCAACGGTCGGGGGGTAGGAGGCGGTGGTAAACTGGTGCGATCCAGCGGCAGTGTGCTTCCTGTCTTGCGTCTCGCGGGTAGCTTTTCATCAATGAATAGAGATTTCGCCCGAGCACATAACCAACAGTGTGTCCACCATCCCCTATCCACATCTCCAGCACATGTGCGCGGAGCCGTAGAATCCTTAAGCAACATCCCCATTATAGTCTTCCATGCTCTCGAGCTCTCAAAGCCCGAACCGAGGCCCTGCGAACATGATACACCACCCCCAACGTCCAACCCTCTTGTCCGTCACCAAGAGCCTTCCAAACCCACCACACCCCCGTCAATCTAAATCCCCCATCTACATCCTCCCATATCATCCGCATCCTCACCCCAAGGTCCGCAACCCTTATCCGCGCCCCCGCATCACCAGCCCTGCACATGTCCCACCCCCACCTTCCCTCGCAGTGCCTAGACATGCACAGCACATGCTGAGTGCACGGCTACCAACCCGCGGGCGAGGTTCAGCAGTGGATTCCAACTTCTTACGCAGCTACTATTCTCTACAGCTTAGATAGACAGCAAATACAGGCAATTAAATGTCCTCTCGTAATGCAAGGAGGGGAGCAGGGGCCTACCACAGTACGAATCCAGCACGGCTTTGTGCGCAGCAGCAAGAACGGATTATGGAGATAGAGGGGTAATTGAACTATCAACTTAGTCTTCGAAGGGGAGTACTGTTGGGTCATTAAAAGCAGATTAGTTCAAGTGCAAGTACAACAGCAAACTGAATAGCAAGCATGCCATGAGTCTCGAGGTGGGGAGCTTCGCTGGGCGTGCTGGGGCCTCTGGGCTACGAGCACTGTTGCGTTGGGGATTGATGCATCTTAAATGCTATGGTGGGAGTACATGGGATTTGGTTTGTTGTGGCGCCATTGGGATATAGTGGTGTAGGTTGAGGATATTTTCTAAGATCATTTACGACATCCAGATTTCAGGGTGTCTTCTTTGATTTCTACTTGCGGTGCGTCCATAGCACCTCTTCATGATATGTCATCCATGTCTGGTATTTCCAGCTACTCCCAACGCCTTATGCATCGCCCGAATCAAGATCCTGGGCTTACTTTGTGTTTGCGCCTGAGCCGCTCTTCCCGCCCTGCTTGGTCGCGCCGGTGCCCTCCTTGGTCGCCTCGTCCGGATTCTCCTTCATCTTCTGCTCGCGTTCTTGCTCGCGTTTCCTCTCGAGCTCACGCACCTTCTCCGGCGGCGAGTCCTCGATGAGATCCGACTCGTTGTTGATGCCTGACCACTTGGGCAGGCCGTCGGGGATGTCCATGACGCGCTGGCCGTAGAACATGTGGCAGCGGGGCTTGAAGTAGGCCTTGTCCTCGTCGGTCTTGAGGTGGATGAGCGAGGGAAACAGCAGGATCATGTTGCGGCCCTCGTCCATGATGGGGCTGTGGCAGTACGAGCAGCGCACCTTGCAGGGCAGCTTGTGCTCGATCGACTTCTCGGACGGGTCGTACCACTCGAGGTTGTGGTGGCCGTCGGTGAAATTGATGTCATCCTTGTGGAAGATGGCTGCCCATTGGAAAGGCGCGGCTGTGGCTTGTGAGCATGGACTTGCAATCTTGGAGTCGAGTTCAAGACTAACCGTGCTGCGTCTGGCAGGTTGTGCAATGGCAGAGCTTGCTGTCGAGAGGCTCGCGGCGGCTCAGCTCATACTCGACCTTGCCGCAGTGGCAGTTGGCTGTGTACTTGACATCGAAGTTGTCGAGCTTCTTGTCGTGCACGCGGTATGGGGGACGCTGCTTCCACTCGGAGATGCCAGTCGTCGACTCCCCACGGCTCTGATCCTTGTCCATTCTGGTTGATGTGGTGGAAAACTTTGTGAACTGTGGTCGTGTGAGTTGCGCAGCGAGCAGTCGTGCGCGAGGAAGTGCAGTGGGATAGGAAAGCAGTGGTGCGCGACGTAGAGCAAGTGCAGTTACGGACATGAAGAGGCGAAGTGAAGGAGGATGAGAAGTTTTCAGTGCGCAATTGCGTGGAGATCGCAATGCGCAACCGTCGTCATTGACATTCATGAGGAACGTAAACTCGAGCGCGTCGTCTTGACGTCACTGCTCCACGCGACGACACACCTACCTCAATCGGGGTTGAGATCAACAATCATGTTCAGCCTCGCATGTCGCCAGAACGCTCATTTGCACCCCAGATTCGCCTGCAATGCAATGCTTTTCGAGCCAATTCAGTCGTTATTCGTTCACTAGGTCTTCCACAACATATTCATGTTACTTTTACGCGCCCTTGAGCGCTTGCTGGGCTTCCTTGGCGGACAACCCAAAGACGTTAATCAGATAATCTTGCTCTGCACAATCATTAGAAATTGCAACTATCGCCGCGGAGTGACTTACTGATGTCGTTGGCAATACGCCTCCTCACAGCCTCAAACTCCACCTCTGCTTTATCTTTGACAGCATCTTGTTTCTTCGTGTTGATTGTCTTGACGCGGAATTTAAACCTCCCACTCACTGGTCGGTGATCAGATACTCTAATACCGTCATGTCTCCTGTACTCGAGCTGCTTGATCCTACCCAAGCCTCGGTAGAGCAGACGGTCGCACCAAGCAGGCGAACGCTTCTTCTCGGACGAGTCGTAATTGTCGGTGCCGACATCGTACTTGTAGGTGGGCGCAAACTCGATGGGCATCTCGTTGAAAGCACGCAGACGGAAGCCAGGGTTGCGCTTGCGAGAGAGCAACAACTGATCGCGTTCCAGAAGCTTCGCTAGGTTCCCTTGTCGAACGCAGTCGATTACTGTGTTTCGAGGCATGGCATCAATGCGGTAGTTCAGATCACCGTTCAAGATACAGATCTCGTGATCCAATATCATTGAGCCGTCGCCGCCACCAACGAAAAAGTTTGCGCAGTCCGAGGGCGATCGATTCTTTGGCAAGGGCGCGGCTTCCATGATCGAAGCTGCGTCGTTGTTGCGATGCGTAGTCTGCGTTTGGCCGGCTGCAAGATGGCAATTGATCAAGCAAAGCGAGGAGTCGTCGAGCAAAAAGCGGACTACCAGCGCGCCCTTATTCCCCACGCGACCACTGAAGCCAAGCTTGATCTCTGCAGCACTGACATCTCGGATGTTGTTGCGCTCTGATGACTTCACGAAGACGCATGTGAACAAGCCAACGAGGTTGGCTGTGTGCAGCAGGACGTAATTCTCCCGCGGAGCGTGCTCGTCCAGGACACGGATCAGGTGGTCCTTCCAAGCCCGATACTGATGTGACATGTGCTCATGTTCCGAGCTCTCCTTCTGCTTCTGCTTCTTCTTCTTGAAGAAACTCTTGGCTGTGATCTTTTTATTCTCCAGATCAACCAGCTCCTGGAAGCCGAAGACGAGAATATCCGGAGGATTCTCAGGTTCCACAATGTCTCGCAAGAAGTCCCGATCTCCTGATTGCCGCAGAGTGGTCGGTTTCACTGCGCCGGCATTCCAGGTCATGACTCGCGCGGAGAGTTCTCGGAATTCGCAGTATTCGGAATCGCGTTGCTGCATGAGGGTTTCTAGGCATTGTTAGCACAAGCACACAGCGCCCTTGCTAGAAAGCTTGACTTACCAAGCCAATCAGTCTTCAACATGCCGTCCCAGATGCGCAGCATGGTGTCTGTGCCCAAGGAAGCAACTTGAAATCTGTCCAGCTTCCAAACACTCGGTCGGTCGGCGATGATGCCTGCGATGGGCTTTTCGTGCGCTTTCCAGTCCTTCAGCACTTTCCAGGGTGTGCACGAGGTATCGTAGACGTAAATCATCCCGGTGCTGTAACCTGCCCACAGGTAGTCGCCCACACCGACAAGAGAGCTAATCTTGTATAGGCTGACGTTCACGATGCCGAGGCACTCGAAACCTTTCTTGGCGTAGATGGTGACTTTGCCATCGATGTGTCCAAAGTAGATGCGATCCGGCTGGCTACTGATGATCGCTCCAGATGTCACATCGCCGACATTCAGTTGTGACAAGGTGCCGTCCATAAGCTGCTGAAAGTGGCTGTGGTCTCCTGTGCGCTTGTAGACGCGCAGCTCTTTCGTGTAAGCGATCCATAGCTGCGACCCAGAGACAATGGAGAAGGTATGACCTCTGGGAACACGGAAGGTGAGCGGTGCTTGATGAAGAGAAGGCGACCCTGACTCATCAGCCGGCCAAATGTGAAGCTTGCCCTCGTCGTCAAGCGACCACATCTCCCCCGCGTATCTGAAAATTTTCGTGATCACCGCCCGTGCATGAGCATTCTTAGTGAACACTACACTCTGCGTTGGTATGTCGATCTCGTGCAATTCGCCCGTATTCATGCCTAGCCATAGACGCTTTCCTTCGTCTTCCACTTCTTTTGCTGGTCTAAAGGCCACCGCCGTAGCTTTCACCGTGTCACCGTGGCTCAAGCTCATCAATAATCGGCCGTTCAAGACATTCCAGACGTTCGTCACGTAACCTGTTGTACATATGTAATCGCCACAAACAGCAAAGAGCTTGGTGTCATAGCCTGTGGGAATGCCTCCAATGCTGTCAGGGAACAGTGGTGGGCGTCGGTTCGCTTGTGACGAATCGGGGTAGTCGGTGAGGGCTGCTGTCGGTTGTTTCTCCGGCGAAGTATCTGATTCGTCCGAGTCATATGTGTATGCTTGCGAAGCTTTTCGCAGCGGTTGGGGCGGCGGTGTCGGCGTTGGTGTTGGTCTCTTCATCTCTCCAGACTTTCGAGGTGGCGGTGGCTCTGGCGGTCCGAGAGACCTAGGTGGTGTGGTAGAGTTGATTGTCTGTGTGCGCCGCGGTGGAGGCATCATCTTTGTGCTGTCGTCGAATGCGAGCGAGAGTGGCCTCCCCTGGTCATACGATCTCCGAACCGGTACATCGGGCGGCGCTGGCCGCTGCAGTTGGACGCTCTTCCTCAGATCCGTGGTATCCTTCTCGCGTCTCACAGGCAGCGCTGGCCGATCCTCTAAGCTGTCACCGTTGCGGTAAGAATTCGAGCATGGTGGAGAAGCGCGTTTCGACGGTTGATGAGCAGTTCGTGCATCGGTAGACGCTAGTTTCTCGGCCACTGCATGATGCATTGGCGGCGGGGGAAAGTAGCTATCTTTGAGTATGCCTTTCGGTTTCGAGGCCATGGGCAACGCAGGTGGAGAGGGGTTTGGCGCTTTCGCACTGCCTGCACTGCTGGGTGGTGTGTTGAAGGGCGAGATGCGCTCATCTTCAGACCTCGCAGCTGGCTCTAGGCTTGCCCTGGGTCGCGCTATTGCCGTCTCCACTGGCTGTGGCTTGCTTGGAATCTTTGGTTTTCCAGCTCGGTTGACGGGAGGCGGCATGGGCGGTGCAGAGGCGGTCAGGCGATCATTCTTGCGAGGGTCGCCAGAAACACTAGATCCTGTGGTTGTGGCTGACAGCGGCTTTGCGTCCAGGCCGGGGGTGCCACTCCTGCTGGCGATCTTGAAGGGTTTCGAACCGTTTTGCGCAGCTGATGGAGAGGGAGAGTCCAGGGCTGTGTGCGATTTCGGTCGAGAGGGTCGCGGAGAGAGGATGGGGGGTGTCATACTCACGGGCGAGGAGTGGGGCGACTGGACCGTGACTTTGGGTGGCGAGCGGGTGCGCGACCTCGTGGGCGAGCGGGGCGGGGAGAAGGCGACCATGGAGGTTGGGCGCGGCTTGGGGTTGCTCCATGGGGCGCGCAGGGTCGAGGAGCGCGGGGTGGGTCTGCCGTTCCCACTCAAGTCGACGACGCTGGGCGAAGTTCTGTCGAAATGGTCGCGGGGCATGTCCAGCGAGATGCGCCCGTGGGCCCTGCGGTGGTCGTCTGACACGGCCAGGCGGTCTGCAGGGCCGGTCGAGCGCTGGCGGGGGATCGCGGGTGCTGCGGGGGCTCTGTTTGCGCTGAGGAGGTTCTCGAACTGGGCGCGGAGGGAGGAGACGGGCTTCTGCGGGCTTCGTCAGCATGCGTAGCGAAGGGGGGGGGGGCGTGTGGGCGGGCGACGGACAATGGACGAGGCGTCGTTGCCGTCGGGGCTCGCAGCGGGGTTGTGTTGGTCCATGACGGGCGCGTCCTGATCAGCCGGCACCGGAAGGGGTGCTACAGCTGCTCATGGACGTGTGGGGAGCTGGCGCATTGGGCGCTGGCGTTGACGACAAAGCTGGGCCGGGCGGCGGTCATGCAGCGCGGGGCGACATGAGAGAGCGGGCAGCGGGTGCAAGTGGGAGGGAACGAGTGTAGGCGCG
Source organism: Lizonia empirigonia (assembly GCA_009982855.1). Classification (NCBI taxonomy): domain Eukaryota; kingdom Fungi; phylum Ascomycota; class Dothideomycetes; family Pseudoperisporiaceae; genus Lizonia; species Lizonia empirigonia. Next base: position 1,411,294 of record JAADKA010000006.1, on the reverse strand, counting down.
CAGCGAGGCGAGGGCTGGTGAGCGGGCGGGCGTGGCTCAGCGGCGACGGTGCTTGCTCGGACGCGTACGTGTGCGGTGTGTGCTGCTAAGAATGTTGGACCGCAGGGATCAGGCGGGGAGGTGGTGAGCCGAGCGGGCGTGTTTCAAGAGTGGCCGTGCGCGACGATGCAACGGCTGGGAGTGACTGTGAGCGGTGCTGTGTGCGGTGCTGTGCGGTGCTATGCGGTGCTGTGCGGTGCTATGCGGTGCTGTGCGGTGCTGTGCGGTGCTGTGGGCGGTCCTGCGTGCGGTCCTGCGTGCGGTTTGCCGTGAGCGGTGCCTGACTGCAGGGCTGCTGGGCCTCGCCGTCGCCCAGCCCGGCGCCGTGCACATACGAACATCGTCGTGCGGCCAAGGTCCAGCCAACCACGACGCGACTGCTGGTCAGGCACCAAACAGCCTCGCAAACCGCTGCACCACTGCCACCGCTGCCACTGCTGCACGCCGCCCCAGACTGCACGGCCACACCCACCGCGACACGCACACGCCCTCCACCACCGCAACCATGTGGTAAGCCCGCGCGCCTCCCCCGCCTCACCCCGCCATGCCCGCACCCGCCGCTGACGCAGACCAGCAAACACGTCCTCAACGCCCAGGTCGCCATCCGCTCGCCGTGCTGCAAGAAGTGGTTCGACTGCGCCCAGTGCCACGAGGAGGTGGCCGACCACGCGCTGCTGCAGGCTTTTGAGATGGTCTTTGTGTGCAAGAAGTGCAAGAAGGCCTTTCGCAAGGACGCCCGCGAGTTCGAGGACAGGTACGCGTCCTGCATGGAAATGGACTTGGTGTCATGCGTGCTGATTCTGATGCAGCGACGAGTATTGCCCGCACTGCGACAACCATTTTGTCCTCGACGCCCTCACGCCCAAGGCCTCACTGAATGTCGAGGGAGAGGATGCACGCGTCGACAACCGCATGATCAAGGACGAGCGCCAGCGGCAAAAGGATATGCGCACCATCTTCGACGTCGAAGACGCTCCCCACAAGCTCGGCTGAAGCCTGAAGCCGTGAAGAAAATGCACATCACACCACACCACGCCACACCACACCACGCCACACCACACCACACCACACCACACCACGTCGCACAGACGGCGCCGAGTCGAGCGTCCACCGTGCATGCCACCTCACAGAGCACGTCAAGCAGAGGGCACAGCAGAGTACCCTTAGTATGCCATAGAATTCAGCACTACTAGTCGTGTGCAATGCACAAATGTCATGATCATGAGTCTACCACCTAGACGCCCTTGCTGTTCGTGTCGGTGCCGTCATTCGTAACCAGCCCTCTATGCCCCCGACCCCAAGCCCTCAGCCGGAGTGGGGCGTGTGGGGAGGGCCCCCGAGCCCGCGGGCCTGCCAGGTCTCCTGCTTGCCGCCTCCTCCTGCTTCTCTGTGTTGATGTTCTCCACATACTTCTCAATGTCCTCCACCGGCAGCATCTCCAGCGGCTTGCCCGGTGCCGACACGGCAATCTCAATGTTCTTCGCACCTGTCTGCACCACCTCCAGCAGCGACTTGATCGTGAGCTTGATCGTCTCTTCGCGGTCCATGCCCTCCTTGTGGTTGCGCTCCAGAAACTCGCGCACTGTCTTGCTGGATCGCCCAATAGCGTTTGCCTTCCTGGGAGGTGTTAGTCTAGCAATATATTCACTCGCTGATACCACTTACCATGCAGAGTAAATGCCAGAGGGCTCCGTCTGGTACAGGCGCGGGGTCTTGTCGTTGGGGTCGAAGCCAACAATGAGTGTGCTAATACCAAACGGCCTAACACCACCGCTCTGTGTGTACCGCTGCTGCACACCAGCAACGTACTTGGTGATGTACTCTATCGACACGGGGTCCTCGACCGTGAGGCGATGTGATTGTGCTTCCAGGCGGGCCTTGTCGACAAGAATGCGGGCGTCGGCATTCAGTCCAGCAAACGCAAGGGCGACGTGGTTGTCTACGAGGCAGATCTTCGAGGGGGTAATGCGCGTGTCCTGAAGCTTCATGGCTGACCTCTTCTCGCAACCAAGTACTACAATGTCCGCGCCCTTGACACCAACTGCACATGTACCTGCGGGGCATTAGTCGTCCATCGCCACGCCCACACGCACACATGACCGCCTACCTCGCTTGACCGCTTCGAGGGCATATTCGACCTGGAAGACGTGACCGTCCGGACTGAAGACTGCCTTGGAGTTAGCTACTGCTGTAAACCATGTACCTGCTGTTTGTTTGTACCTGAAAGCGCGCGATCGTAGCCGGATGCCATCGTGAGTGTTGTAGAGTCTTGTTCCGGTTCGTGTGCAGTAAGTGAGTTGTTTCGGCGACGTCGAGGTAATCTGGCGGGGAGAGGTTGCAGATGGCGGCAAGTCAGTGGTCGGGAGCTCTGTAGAGCTTGTCCGCGTCGTTGCTCTGCCTGGCCGCGCCAAGCACGTGGCTCGTGCCTTCCTGTCTTATGTCATCGACCATCAATCTTTAACGATGCGCATCCCAAACTGTCCACCACTCTTTAATTCCCCTTTTGCATCATGGCGACTTCAGCGCGGTTTGCATCGTCGTTGCGACGCAGTGCGCTGTCTGCTCGCGTTGCGCCACGCATCCAATGCTTGAGATTGGCGCCTCAAGTTCGAAGAATCACTTCAGCGACATCGGAACCTCACCAGCCGGATTCAAAAGGTGGATTGGATGAACCAGCACCTGCAAAGACCATCAAATTCACTTCCGAGTCGTAGGTGGCAACCACCGGAAATAAGCTAAAGAATTGGTCTCTGACCCTAGCCAGATACCCAGAACTTCAAAGAGACCCAAAGTATGCCAAACTCACAGAAGAGCATGTGAAATATTTCCAGGAGCTGCTCGGCTCTGATTCTGCGTGCATTGATGGACTCACAAAGGATGCGACTGAAGACATTGAGCCCTTCAACAGTGATTGGATGCGCAAATTCCGCGGCCACACCAAGGTCGTCCTGAAGCCCAGCAACAAGGAAGAACTCAGCAAGATTCTGAAATACTGCAATGACAACATGATCGCTGTCGTGCCGCAGGGTGGTAACACTGGTCTAGTGGGCGGCTCCGTGCCGGTCTTCGATGAGATTGTCATCAACCTGCAGAAGATGAACAAGATTCGTTCATTCGATCAAGTCTCTGGAATCTTGGTGGCTGATGCTGGAGTGATCCTCGAAACCGCCGACAACTACTTGGCTGAGAGAAACCACATCTTTCCCCTCGATCTGGGCGCAAAGGGCTCGTGCCAGATTGGTGGCAACGTCGCAACCAACGCGGGCGGTCTGCGTCTCCTCCGATACGGCAGTCTTCACGGCAACGTTCTGGGTATTGAGGCCGTCCTCCCAGATGGCACCATCGTCAACGATCTTTGCACTCTGCGCAAGAACAACACTGGCTACGATCTGAAGCAGCTCTTCATTGGTGCCGAGGGTACCATCGGCATCATCACTGCCGTTTCGATACAATGTGCAGCCCGCTCCCAAGCTGTAAATGTAGCCTACTTTGGTCTTGAGAGCTTTGAGAAGGTGCAAGAAGCCTACCGCACTGCGAAGGGTCAGCTTGCCGAGATTTTGTCTGCCTTTGAGCTCATGGATAGTCGCACCCAGAAGCTGGTCAACAAGGTTACGGGCAAGAAGATGCCCCTTGAGGGCGATTACCCGTTCTACTGCTTGGTTGAGACAAGTGGTTCCAACACGGACCACGATAGCGAGGTACGTCAGTGGAATGCAAGCCAGATAGCCGGTACTGACAAATTCAGAAACTCCAAGCATTCCTTGAGCATGTCATGGAGACCGAGATTGTCCTCGACGGTACGGTAGCTGACAACCAGACGCAAATTCAGGAGCTATGGTCATGGCGCGAGGGTATCACTGAGGTTTTGGGCCATGAGGGTGGCGTATACAAGTACGATTTGTCCATCCCCATCGCAGAGCTCTACGACATCGTCAACGACACGAGGGACCGCCTGACTGAAGCTGGACTTGTTGGTGACGGCCCTGACTACCCTGTCGTCGATGTCGTCGGTTACGGCCACATGGGTGACGCGAACTTGCACTTGAACATTCCCACAAGAAGATTTGACAAGGCTGTTGAGAAGAAGTTGGAGCCGTTTGTGTACGAGTGGGTCCAGAAGAGGAACGGGAGTATCAGTGCTGAGCACGGGCTTGGTGTGACGAAGAAGCCATACGTCAGCTACAGCAAGAACGAGACCATGATGAAGCTGATGAAGCAGATCAAGGACTTGTATGATCCTGTAAGTCGCACCTCGGTTCACATTTGACTTTCGCTGACACCATCATAGAAGGGCATCATGAACCCCTACAAGTATATTTAGCCTTCCAAATAGTATTATTAGACCATCTCTACTTTGTTTATCTTCCCCTAGTCTTGCCTGCTCTATGACGAACCCCCTGTTCCTACCGCGTATTCTTCTTGCTCAGCAGTTCCCGCGCGTTCCCCTCGTATATTGCGTTCCTTTGCTCTTCGCTGAATAGATGCTCCAGACCATCTTTCATGCGGTCAGCAAACATCTCAACAAATTTTGTCTGCGTGAACGGGAAGTCACTCCCGTACAGCAGCTTCTCATGCGATATATCAAACCCCTCCACAAATGCCTTCAACTGGCCCTGTCCCCCGCTTTCGCCGTCCAATACGAAGCCAGCTAAGTCGAAGTAGAACTGCTTGTCCAGCTGCTGTCGGACCTTGGTCGCATTCAAGGTCCGTCCTCCAGGCACGACGCTCGAGAACTGAATAAACCTCGTCATCAGCGGCGGCAGCGCCCCACCAGAGTGAGGAATGATGAAGGTAATGTTCGGACACCGATCTATTGTCCCACTTCCAAACAAATTGACCACGGCGCGGGCAGTATCGAAGAAAAACTCAAAGATTGGCACTGGATACTGTGCTCCGAACGGCGTCGCATCAACTGTCTGCGCACTGATACCGCTCCCCTGTCTTACACAAGGCTTCGTGGGGTGAATGAACACTGTCGCGCCCAATTCGTTCAGCTTTTCAAACACACCATCAAACGCCGCATCACCAACATACAGCCCGTGGTAATTCGTCAGCAAGCCAAACCCATCCGCGCCCTCCTGCCACGCAACGTCAATCTCCTCCAGCGCAGCATCAACATCCGGCAGCGGCAAGGACGCCCAGAAGCCGAATTTCTCGGGGTCATCGCGCTTCATCTGCGCGGCATAGGCGTTGCATTCGCGCGTCAGGCTGCGGGCGAGAGTGCCGTTGTTGGCGACGATGTGCGTCCCTGGTGATGAGATGGAGAGGATTGATTTGGAGACGTTCGCCGTCTTCATCATGTCTAGGTGTTGCTCAATGGACCATTCTGGGATCGCGGGCATGCCGTCGGGATGCTCGTGTCCGTTCTGTGCAAGAGCCGTCCGGTAGTGCGGGGGCAGGAAGTGCGAGTGTACATCTATTCTGCTGGGGAGTGGGCTGTTCATGGTGATGTTGGTGGCTGTTGTTGAGGCGGTTAGGAGGAGGATTGAGAAAAGGGAAGGAAACATGGTGGAGGGCGAGGATGTGTTGCATTTTATTCTTACTTGGTTACTTTGTAGGTGCTCTTGACTGCATGGGAAAAGGTACATGCATGCTATTGCACAGCACGGTCATGGTGTACCCGCCTGCAAGTCCGGTTCCCCGCTCCGAACATGTCCAGACAACAACGCATATGATGGATCTTCTATGAGCAAGATGCTGCATCTTCGCATCTCCTCAATAGTTGTGGGACCAGGCGGAGCTGGTATTTTTTATTCTATTTGCGTACGAAGGTACACTAACTGAATACCATTGTCCACTCAGGCACTCAGTTATGCTAAAAGACAACCACCCTGCGTATTCTAGCAGCAATCACTTATGTTGATCTAGAACACAAAGGTTACATTCTATCAACCTCTCACGAAGAAGCACGCATGAGAGGAGTCGTGCTTGGGATGCAGGGGTGATGAGGGGCACATGAGGGGCAGTCTGATTGTATGTGGGGTCGAGTTTGGATAAAGTTCAGAGCGCGAATTGCAACCACGCACAACCTTCTGCACCTGCAAGTAATCCTTCAAGTGTATGACCCATGTCAGAGCGAGCAGGCATCTGCAATGCTCGGGGCTACGGTCATCGACCCGGGGCTGTGGCGCATGCCGCTCCTTGGAGGCAAAAAGATCCCGCCGCCGATCGCGGGTGCCCCACACGGCTTTCTCTGCCACAGCTGCCCTCTCTCTCACAATTCCATCATCTGCCGTCATGACTCTGCGCACCTCCCACGTCCACTCTCTCGCCCTGAGACCAAAAAATTGTCACCATGGAGAAGATCACGGATAAGATCAACGCCCTGCCCGATGGCGCCAACTACTTCTCGCTCGAGTTCTTCCCGCCCAAGACGGCCATGGTATGCCCCGCCGCGCGCATGCACTCGACGGCAGGAATTGTCATGCAGCGCAACATGAAGGCTGACTAGTGTCCAGGGTTTCGCCAACCTCCAGACCCGTCTCGAGCGCATGTCCCAGGCCCTGCGGCCGCTCTTCGTCACCGTCACCTGGGGCGCCGGCGGCTCCACAGCAGCAAAATCTCTCCAACTCGCCGAAATCTGCCAGCGCCAGCTGGGCCTCACAACATGTCTGCACTTGACATGCACAAACATGGACCGTGCACTCGTCGACGAGGCCCTCGAGCAGGCCAAGGTGCTCGGCATCCGCAACATCCTGGCCCTGCGGGGCGATGCGCCGCGGAGCGAGGAGTACAGAGACGAGGACAAGACGCCTGAGCAGGACTCGAACAAGGACTTCACTTGGGCCATTGATTTGGTCAAGTACATCAGGAAGCAGTACGGAGATTACTTCTGCGTTGGCGTTGCTGCGTATCCAGAGGGGCATTCGGACGAGAGCCATCCAGAGCATCAGAACCCGAGTTACGATATACCGCACCTGGTGGCCAAGACACAGGCTGGTGCAGACTTCATTATGACCCAGCTCTTTTACGACGTGGACAAGTACGACAAGTTTGAAAAGATGCTGCGAGAGCATGAGAGTGGCGCATTCAAGACGATACCAATCATCCCAGGCCTGATGCCGATACAAAGCTATTCGATTCTGAGGCGGACAACGAAATTGAGCCATGCAAATCTGCCGGCAGACCTTTTGGCCAGGCTGGATGCAGTGAAGGCCGACGATGACTTGGTGAAGAAGGTTGGTGTCAAGATTCTGGGCGAGATGGTAGAGCATATCAAGGCGAGGCCAGACGCCGCCAGGAGGGGATTCCACTTCTACACACTGAACCTGGAGAAGGCTGTGTCGCACATCGTCGAGGAGACACATCTCATCCCGCAGATATCCTTGGACGAAGACGAGGATGCAATCGAAACAACGCCGGCCATCAACTTGGAGCCACCGAACGGCGTTCCTTTGAACAGGCAGAGGCGCCGCCTGTCGTCTATGAACTCAAGCCCCCATAACAGAGTCATAAGAGAACGCCTTTCAGCCTCGAAGTCAAATCAGTCTTACGAGACCTCTGACACCGAAGCTGGCCAGCCTCGCGGACCGGTCAACACAAGAGCCAACACCCTCGCCATCTCGGAAGGCGAAGGCTCGCTCGGACGTGAAGCAACATGGGATGACTTCCCCAACGGTCGCTGGGGTGATGCGCGCTCGCCCGCCTTCGGTGAGATCGACGGCTACGGTCCCACGCTGCACTGCTCCAACGCCACCGCGCTCAAGCTATGGGGCCACCCCGTAACCCAGAATGATATCTCTGACCTGTTCAAACGCCACGTCGAGGGCACCCTCGAAGCCCTTCCCTGGAGCGAGCAGACACTATCCGAGGAAACAAGCACCATCGCACCCCAACTTCTTGCCCTCAACGCCAAGGGTTGGTGGACAGTTGCATCGCAACCCGCCGTCAACGGCGTGCCTTCCACCGATCCCGTCTTCGGCTGGGGTCCTAGGAACGGCTACGTCTTCCAGAAGCCCTTTGTCGAATTCTTCATCCCCTCGGCCGCATTCAACCAACTCAAGCCCCGCCTCGACGCGCACGAGCAGATCACATACTTCGCCGGCAACGCCGCCGGCGACTTCGAAGCCAGCCAGGAAGACGGCGTCAACCCGGTCACGTGGGGCACGTTTGCCGGCAAGGAAATCGTCACCCCGACCATCATCGAGGCAGTCAGTTTCCGCAGCTGGAGGGACGAGGCGTTTAGCATTTGGAAGGAGTGGCAGCGCATTTACCCGTCCCAGAGCGCGACGGGCAGGTTGCTGAGGGATACGCGGAATGATGTCTGGCTCGTTAATGTTATTTGGGGTGACTTTGTCGAGGGGAATGGGCTCTGGGAGTTTTTGGGTGCGTGACCCGCGTCACGCTCGATGTGGGGGGTTTGTATAAGTAGACGGCAGGACTTTATGCATGGCAGGTTGATGACAACGATTCGCCCTTTTTGGATTCGGTGACTGCTTCTCTTGTGTTGCTGTGTTGTTTTGTTAACGGCTTGCGCTGATCAGCTTCTGGTTCTGGGCTGCTGAGCAGATGTCTTGGGACTAAGTCTTGGGGTTCATGGGTGGTGGCGTGGGTGGTGGAGGGCTGTGGGGAATGCGTGGATAGTTAGTTAGAAGAGTTGTGTTTGGGTACAGAGACTAATCTACCTTTTGGATTTAGATACATTAGGGGTTTAGTTCTATAGTGTTTTGTTAAGTGCGTATATAGATTAGGTTCTGGTCCTGATCTCTAGACATGGCTATCTCAGAACTACAGGATGATTGAAGGCTGTTAGGGATACGCGGATAGTTGATCAGAAGTGTCGTATATCGAGACTAATTTGCAGATATCTTGGAACCTCTTCTTTAGCTTTTTGGATAGTAGAAGGCTATAGGGAAAATGCAGGTTAATTAGGAACATTGTGTACAGAGACTAATTCGCCATTAAGATTCGAATACGTTAGTTTTTGTTTTAGTATTGTTTTGTCAAGTGCTTGATCAGGAGCGTCGTGTTCAGTAGTTGGCGAACAGCTTCATGTCACGCCCTGAGAGGTCGCGGGCATGTGGCAGCGTCTACCTGAGATCTGGTTGACAATCAAAATACTGTTCCGGCCTGTTCTACTGAGTGCATTGTACCTTTTGGTTGCCGCGGCTTAGTAGGCTGAAGCTCCAGGGCTAAGTCCTGACAAGGCGCAGCAGAAGTACAAGCCCCACTTACTTAACTATGCCCTCTCCCCTAACAGCGTGTTATGCCGAGCTTGTGGCTGGAACACATACCACGAACTCTGCACTTCATACATACCAAGACTTCGACTTCTTCACACAAAACAAAACAGTGGCCTATGGCACGTAGGAAACGACTATCTTCTCTCTGCAGTGGATCCATGTACCACCGGAGGAGTTCTCGACATCGCAATTCAACTTGTGGAATCGACTAGGCGATAGTAGGAATCACCTAGCAACTGACCCTAAAGATCGAGTGTTCGCTCTGAAGTCTTTGGTAGGCTCCAGACAGTCAGAAATGGACCCTTTGATTGATTATGCACAGAGCATGGAAGAGTGTTATACACGGGTCGCTACCTTTCTGCTGCCTGTGCTGGGGCTTCGATTGCTCACCGCTGTTCGCCACCCACATGACAAGGAGATGCCTTTGTGGATTCCGGATTGGTCTCAAAGACTCCCACTCCACCATTTCAGTTTTGAAACTGAATTTCCTGACGCAGAAAGTAGTCAGCTTGTGCCTCGATTTGGCACTTCTGACAATCAAGAGCACGCACTACACTCTTTTTCAGGCAAGAACCACGAGATCTGCCTAGACTTAGTTGTAACTGGGTGTCGTTATGGGCGCATAGTTAACAGGAGCAAGGTATTCCAGTTCACTGATATAGATGACGCTAAGAAACAGATGAAACGACTGTACTACAACCTCATCAATCTTAGGTACGTCGTTAACCCGGAAGGCATGTGGGACGATCCTATCGTGTCTATTCATTTAGGGGGGGAAATCTTGGATGGTAAGCACAGAACTGGCATTCATAACATGTGTAGCATTGATCCGTCTCCAGCTATATCTTCCATACAGGGAACGCAACTCCATCTGTACTTGAGTCGATTTTTTACATTCGCATGGGTGAGACAAGCTCTTTTTAATGAGCAACAGACCCCCAATCTAACTTTGCAAGCCCGAAAATGGTTTCTTCCCTGATTCCGAAAACGTTAAGACCTTCTTCTCGTCTCTTCAACAGTGCAGAATAAGCCTAATGGAGAATGGTGAATTAGTCATTGTGCCGGGAGCTGTATAATGCGGGGATGTCGTCTGTATCCTTTCAGGAGCCATCTCAGCATGTGCTTTGCGACCCTCCCCAGGCGGAAGCTGGGCGCTTGTAAGCGGTGATTGTGAAATATTCACAGATGACTTCCGAGAGACACACTTCTTCATGTGCGACGAGTACATCGCATGGAACCCGGATAGAATAGGAAATTCACATTGCGGTAATTAGAACTTCACCTGCCCAGGACCATTGTGTTCTACACAAGCTCCCTCGTGCTGTCAAGGAAGTGTCGTTTGTTTAAGTAGTCTTCCTCTAAATATAGGCCATTACTTTGTATTTAGAGACCTTAGAAGTTGCACGTGTTAAATATGGCACGTATTAGGGTCTAGATTGTTCAGGCTTAGGTGCAAGACAGGTGTGACGGCACTGTAGACAGGTAATTAGATATATGACGAACAGGCCTATATCGGAGTGCGTGAAGACTAATCCTTAAGGGCCTAAGCTATAGGGATTGAGCCTGTAAGGCTCCAGCCCAGCCATGGAGTCCCTCCGAGGGCTGGCTGATACATATGAGAGTTGAATGCTCTTGACAACAAGGATGCAAATAAAACTGTTGTACTATGACAACTATTACAGCTGCGCACAGTGGTAAAGCTGCTTTCGCTAACTACTGTACGTCCCAACGCCTCACTTTTGGTAGCAACACGTTCGGAATGGCACAAAATGACAGTGTTCGCCTTACAGTGTTGACATTTTGCCAAAATTTCTCTCGATAACGTACCCCACGGGCGAGTCGGCCACACGGGCGAGTCGGCCACTGTGCCAAGACCCCACCAAAATCTACTATCACGAACAGTAGAAACGTGATGAACCAACCACTAAACGAGCTACCAGCTTCAAAGGAGGCTCGATTACAGCTTGCGCTTCAGGCTATCAAATAAGACGCGACACTCTCTCAGCGACGCGCGGCAGCTATCTACAACGTCTCTCGAACAACACTCAGCGATGGACGCGCTGGAAAGCAGTTTCGACGCGATTGCGCGCCCAACTCAGCAAACCTTCGTCTAATAGAGGAGGCCGTGATTGTTCAGCATATAATTGATCTTGATGCGCGAGGATTTCCGCCACGGCTTGCTGCTGTCAAGGATATGGCTGATCTACTGCGCAAGGAGCGTGGCCAGCCGTCGGTAGGCGTCAACTGGGCTGCAACCTTCGTCAAACGTTGCCCTGAGCTTAAAGTCAAGTTCAATCGCAAGTACGACTACAAGAGAGCCCTCTACGAGGATCCTGAGGTTATACGAGGCTGGTTTCGACTTGTAGAGAATACAAAGGCCAAGCACGGTATCCTTGACGAGGATACCTACAACTTTGACGAGTCTCGCTTCATGATGGGCATGATATCGACTGGAGCAGTAGTTACAGGCTCTGAGCGTCGAGGACGGCCGAAGACGGTACAGCAGGGTAATCGAGAGTGGACTACCGTTATCCAAGGCATCAACGCGACTGGGTGGGCGATCCCGCCCTTCGTGATCTTCCAGGGCAAGAACCACCTCTCCGCCTGGTACAAGGAAGATAATCTACCTAGTGACTGGGTTATTGCAGTCTCTGAGAACGGCTGGACAACAAATAAACTTGGCCTAGCGTGGTTAAAGCACTTTGACGCCTATACAAAGAAACGTACTGTTAGCACAGTACGTTTGCTCATTATCGACGGCCACGAGAGCCACGACTCGCTTGATTTCCAGCAGTACTGCAAGGAGAACAAAATTATCACTCTCTGCATGCCGCCTCACTCGTCGCACCTCCTGCAGCCTCTTGATGTGGGTTGTTTATCGCCGTTGAAGAAGGCGTATGGGCGCCAAGCCGAGAACCTGATGCGCAACAGGATTAACCACATCACCAAACTTGAGTTTCTGCCTTGCTTTATCGCTGCTTTTAAGGACTCAATTACTAAAAGCAGTATCCAAGGAGGCTTTCAAGGCGCTGGCTTGGTCCCACTTAACGTGGAGGCGGTGATATCGAAGCTTGACGTCCGCCTGCGTACACCCACACCACCCACCACCGACGTCGCGCCCTGGGTGTCTAAAACCCCAAGCAATACCCTAGAATTTGGGTCGCAATCGACGCTGATTCGAGAGAGGATTCAGAGACACGTTGATAGTTCGCCTACCCACATGGTTGAGGCGGTTGAAAAGCTTGCTAAAGGCGCAGAGATGATGGCGCATTCCTTGGTGTTGATGAGCAACCAAGTCAAGGAGCTTCAGGCGGCTAACGAGGCCGCCTCACGTCGAAAATCACGCAAGAGAAAGCGTATACAGGCTGAGGGTACTCTTACAGCTGAAGAGGGCGTGCGCTTAACTACCTTGAAGGAGTTTGCAGCGCGCAGTGATGGGAAGAAGGCAAAGAAGAGCGCGCGCGCTGAGGGCAGCGAGCCGACTCAAAGGCGCTGTGGACGCTGCGGTGAGGCTGGGCACAACTCGCGCACCTGTAAACAAGAAGTAGAAATAGTCTACAATTAATATAGACTACTATGCAGTACTGTACAGAACTGTTAAGGACCGTTAAGGACTGTTTTCTACTGTTCGTGATAGTAGATTTTGGTAGGGTCTTGGCACAGTGGCCGACTCGCCCGTGTGGCCGACTCGCCCGTGGGGTACGTTATGTCAACAGAATAAAGCCTGTTTTCATCAGGTCGCGAAGCTATTACCATGAGCGATTTCCAGCATCCTAGGCTTACCACGTCTTCGCTGCGAGTGATGTAAAAGCTCTTGCCACCCGATTTGGCAGGCTGAATCTCGCGGCGTTGGCAGGGTGGTGGTGACAAGTACTTAGGTACTGCTTGTGGATGAGGGATCGTGCCGCCCTGAGTGGGTATCAAGCTTCTTCAGCATCCTTTGCTAGTTGTCAGTTATATTAGTAGAATTTGATGTGCAGCAATCGCGTAAAGTGTGGAAGAAGTCGTCAATACGATTGTGCGTATATCTTCAGGGGTTGTGGTGTCGCGCTAAGGGTACAATATCTAGAGTGCGGCTATAACGTGCCCGTGCGCAGTGTGCCCGGATTCACAGTGTGCCCCGCAGAACACCACATGCCCAATCTCAAAATGAGGCTGTACAGCGCCACGCAATAGCTTAATATTGATAGAAATATAGTTTTGTAGTAATTAGATGCTTGCGATCAACTTGTACTATCTATATTTTTGTGGGAGATTGACGTTGCGGCCACGTGATGTGACTTCGGCTGGAGTAGCAGATAGCTCATCTCCAGCTTGAACATCAGCGTGAGCAGCGCCAGCGCGTTTTTGACGCTTGTTACTTGGTAAGACTACTTGTGAGCCTTTACGCTTGCGTTGTTGAGCTTGTTGGATAAATTTTTTTGGTGTTGAGCTTCAACTTTGCGCGCGCGTTCAGCTGCTTTCTCAGCTCTCTCCTGCTCCCTGACGTCCTTGAGCCTCTGCCTTTCCACACGCTTCTCCTCGAGCTCAACTTGACGCTGCAGTTGAGCCTCCTCGTGCTGCTTTTTGGCCCGTGCTTTTTGGAGTTTCTCCTCCATCTCATCTCGCTCCCGTACTACTTCTCTAGCTCGAGCTTCACGCAGCTTGCGAGGAGACTAGTGGACGGCGCTACCGTGATACTCCTGGCGCTGTTGAAGGTCAAGAGCTTTGCCCTTCTTCTTGTGCTTCTTTTTGTGTTGAAGAGCCTCCTTTAAGCCCTCATTCTCATGCTTTAAAAGCTCATTCTGCACAGAGAGATGGTGAACTTCCTTCAATGTAAATTGTTCTTCTGAACCTCGCAATTTTAGATGCTCAATCGCCTCATCAATCGGAGCCATGGTCGTGGAGTTATCGCGCGTTGGAGTTGTGGTGTTGAGACGCGCGTTGGTGTTCTGCGGGGCACACTGTGAATCCGGACACACTGCGCACGGGCACGTTACGCCGTCCGGACGGTCACGCCGTCACGCACGGTAAGCGCAACGCTGAGCTTCAAGCCGCTAACGAGGCCGCCTCACGCCGTAAATCGTACAAAAGAAAGCGAGTACAGCAGGAGGGAACCTTAACAGTTGAAGAGGGCATACAATTAACAGCGCTCAAGGAGTTTGGGGCGCGCAGTGATGGGAAGAAGACGAGGAAGAGGGCGCGCGCTGATGAGGGCGCGCGCTGATGAGGGCGGCCAGCCTTTAAGGCGCTGTGGACGCTGCGGCGAGGCTAGACACAACGCGCGCACGTGTAAGCTAGATGTAGAAATAGTTTCTAAATAATATCCTATACTATACATCACTATACAGCACTGTCAAGGACCGTAGTGTTGAAAAACTAAGGTGGTTTTGGTAGGGGCTTGGCACAGTGTCCGACTCGCTCGTCTCCTACGTTAACTCAATCATAACATCTTGCAACTTCCAAAACCAAGTATGGGAGTTTCGGCAAACGGTACATCATTGCCGCAAGGCACCAGCAAAGGCCACATAAACACCCCCCAGATTGGCTCTCGGGTCTTCTCGAGCAGCAACCCACCATCCTTGGATGAGTTCAAGAAGTTGACAACAGAATCCATGCCGATCGATTATCCGCTTGCTAGTGACGTCATCAACAAGGTCCCTATCTACGACCTCTCTGACTTCTCGTCCTACACCTCCGACCAGCTCTCCGCCCTACAAGATGAATGGTACCATATTCTTCTGCACGGCCCGGGTGTGTTCGCAACAAAACACTTGTACACCAATTTCAATCTCATCGAGAGAGTTAACGATGTTTACTCTATGATTATCGACCAGGAGGCGCAACAATCTGGGAAGAAGGGAGATCACTTCGCTACATCAGGCTCAAACTCCCGCATCTGGAATTCGTTTTCCAAACACTGTCTCAGAGATCCTCCATCTTTCATTGAGTACTACTCGAACCCTTGGCTGCCGCTTGTGTCTTCAGCCTGGCTGGGCCCACATCACCGTCTGACAGCACAGGTCAACATTGTCAGACCAGGCGGCGCGGCACAGATTAGTCATCGGGACTACCACATTGGCTTTCAGAGCGCGGGGAGCTGTCAACAATTTCCTAAAGCTCTTCAAGTTGCAAGCCAATTCTTGACCCTTCAGGGCGCGGTAGCGCACAGCGACATGCCAATTGAGTCTGGGCCGACTAGACTGTTGCCTTTCAGTCAAAACTTTGAGGAAGGCTACATGGCATATCGATTGAAAGAGTTTCAAGACTATTTCTTAGAGACATATGTCAGTGTGCCACTAGAAAAGGGAGACGGACTATTTTTGAACCCAGCACTCTTCCACGCTGCGGGTTCCAACACCTCGGCAGATATTAAACGTTCTGCCAATCTACTACAGATTTCAAGTGCTTTTGGAAAGCCAATGGAGATGATCGACAGTCTGCCACTAGTGGAGAAGACTTGGAATGCTTTGGTGGAGAAGTACAAACAGGAGGGTTTGAGTGAAGAGGTTCAAGCGTTTGTTGGTAATGTTGCAGAAGGATACCCGTTTCCAACAAACCTCGATAGGAGAGTACCGGAGACAGCAGGTATGGCGCCGGAAAGCGAGCAAGATCTACTAATGAAAGGGCTGAGAGAGAAATGGGACAGCAACAGGGTGCTAAATGCATTGAGAAAGATAAGGGAAGACTCGAAGACTTGAGTCTGTACGTAATTGCTGTGATTGTGGGTTGATTGACCGGGCGTAAGGTTACAGAGGATGATTCAAGATATGCCGCTGGGCATCATTGAATGGGGAAATGTGCAATCGCAAGACTTCACAGTGGTTCCTTGACCCCTTTGTAGATAGTATATCTTCTCGCCATTTCCCACTGCAGTCCTTTAGAGAAAAATTCAAGATGAGCATACCACAAACAGGTCTACCGGTCCTTTGTTACATGCACCCCTTCATAGTGCGCGGGATGGCATTTAATCACACCCCAACGCACAAATTATGGACTTCCCAGTCCGATAAGAAAGACAAGATGCCAGAAGAAATCAGATTGAGAGTTGCAGAACTTCAAGATCGGATCGAGATGATGAACGAGGAGGACGACGAGACTGAGGAGATGGTAGAGGGGGCTGGAAGTTTGGCAAGCAAAGCAGAAGGAGCATAGGGAATATTTGGACAGCAGACTTTTCAAATCATCATATATTGGCTAAATTATGAGCTATTGTCTGTGTTCCATTGGGTAGTCAGCTTCCTAGAGATGATGTGATCAGGTGGTAGAACGGCCGTTCGAAACACGTGACCTCGATGAAACCAGGCTATCGGAAAGCTACAAAGCACTCCGTTCTCGATGGGAGGAACACCAAAATCGTGATTTGCCCTATACTGTCGAGTAGGGGTTCCTTCCCGTATCGAATTGTTCGCAAGAGCAGGACGATGGCGAAAATCACGTCCACCGGCCGGTGCACGACGTTGTGTCGCCTTGAGGAGGTTCTTTGTGCGAGCTCTACCCCTCAAGGGCCACGGTGGCAGAGTTTTCACACCGCAAAGCAGAAACAACAACAAAACAGAGGAACTTTCTTAAAAACCACCCGACATGCGCCCTAAAGGGTAGCCATACTTGCTGCCCTAGTTTGGGCGTACGACAGGACACCTCTGTGCTTGCGCCGCTCTGAGAGCGCAGCAAACACTGCAACGAGGGCAGGAACAGTCCCAACTTCCAGTCCCTTCTCAGCGGAGACTTGTTAAGACTAGCAATTCTGGGCAAAGCGTACACACAAACACTGCTAGGAGGCACGACTAAAGTTGGCGGTCAAGAGGAGGGCCTTAAACAGCGTGGTGCTCGCAACCGCTTTAAGCTGGCCACAAACCTACGGTACGCGCCGAGGCTGGGGTAGCTAGGGTCACAGGAACACTAAGGGAGGAGAGCTGACAAGAGGGAGGAACACAAGCTTGGTTAGTGGAGGGCGGAGAGGCAGGCAGTCGCGCGGCGTCGGATTGCCTAAGGACTCCCCTCTGCAAGACACGGACGGCCTGTCATTTCGAGAGGAGTACAGGTAACGCGAAGCAGTCTGCTGGGTCTGAAAGAGACTGTGGGGCGTGGTATGTAATGGCAGCGATGGACGGCTCCAGGGCACTCGCTCTGCGCTATTAGCGCACGCGTGGAGAGGACCTCTGGCGAACTCGCCAATTCTTGCAGGAGGGAAGCCCTGTGTCGGCGCAACACAGGGCTGCTGAGACGCTCCTGTGGCAGGAGAGGCACTAGGAGAAGGATCACACCCTTGCCGACAACACTGTCTACATAGCCCGAAAGGACGGATGCGCGTGTCGGTCTGTTGAGAGGGTGGAAGGCAGTGCCACTGAGACAGGCTTATGGAGCAAATCAGGTGCACACAGGTAGCGAGGCTGCCGGTCCCAGCCGAGCTATGGAACCTAAGAGCCTTTGAAACAAGATTTCAGAGTGAGGGGGAAAACTGTGGTGGGAGGTCTGGGTATGCAGACATGGTCGACTCCTACGATGTATTGTATCAATATAAATGTATCCTGGAACGACGAGACTGGGGCACTGCAGGCAGTGCTGAGGAGGCTCGACGCCATGGAAAAGAGAATGGGAGGGGCCCCGGCCCGAGAACAAGGGGAACAGAAAGGGCCGCGCACCTGGAGCCAGGTGGCGGCCGTTATCTGCCTTAGTCTTCTCTCTAAGAAGCCTGTTATTGTACTGAATTTGCTTCTTATCGACTTTTACAGCAGCTGCTGCTAACTCTGCCTTCTCTGCATCCTTCATACGTCGATCGGCACGTGCCTTGGATGCAGGATCCCAGAATATGGCCCCCCCTTGTACATTAGGGTCCCGCGGTGACAGTGGTAACACCTTCTTCTTCTTACTCCGCTTCTTCTTACTCTCCATAGCCATTTTGAGGCCCTGAAGTTCATGATCTTTGAGCTCAAGGAGCACGTGCATCTGATGCATCTGCTGCCTTGCCTCACTTGCAGCCCCGGGGTCCCCATCCTTAATTGCACGGTCAAATTTTGACTTGAACCTTAGCCAATTGGGCCCAGAGGAAGCCGGTTGAGGCCCAGTCTGTGGTGTGGGCGTCACAGGTGGTGGTGAAGTTGACTTTTTGAACTTATCGAGTATAACGTCGGGTTCAAGGGGGTGGATTCCTGTGGATTCAAAGCCACTCAATACCAACTTTTCTGTGAATGTATCAACCCAGGCAGGCCAGAATAGGCTTATAAAGTCTGCCTTGCCCACTGGCATGTCTCCCTCAGTTATATAGTTGTGCTCAACAAGCTGGGTTGAGTAATTTTGACTCAAGGGCTTGAAGCACGCCACATCCAAGGGCTGCAGCGTATGGGTAGCGTGCGGTGGGTATACCAGTACCAGAATCCGGTGGTCATCACAGTAATCCAAGAATCTCCGCGTCACGTGGCTGCTGTGGCCGTCAAGGATAAGTAATCTGAACTTTCTCCGAGCTTTCCCTTTGGTGGCGGGCTCAAACACCTGCTCAAGCCAGGCAAGGTGTGGCGGTTATGAGGAGAAGCGGATCACGTGTACCACGTGGTGGTAA
Organism: Lizonia empirigonia; assembly: GCA_009982855.1. Lineage (NCBI taxonomy): Eukaryota > Fungi > Ascomycota > Dothideomycetes > Pseudoperisporiaceae > Lizonia > Lizonia empirigonia. The sequence continues at coordinate 1,392,535 of JAADKA010000006.1, read as the reverse complement.
TACGTCATGCAAACAGACTCTGTTGCTGCCTTCTCAGAAGGCCAGCACGCAACAGGAGAAGAACACGACAACAGAATAGACAGACAATACACTGATTTCTGCCCCGCGCGGTTACATCTCAATTCACTGCATTCACTGCAACACAAGGCCTAGATCGTCGTTCGTCCAGCCTGTTCGTGATACCGAGAAGTATATAGAGTGCTTCTCTGGGTCAATATCGTGTACCCAGTTGGCTTGCACACTGTCTCCGGCTGCGGCAAAGATCACTGCAGGGGGGAGGGTAGTACCGTCAGCTCCTATACAACTAATAACGGTAATCCACTCCCGATTGGCATCGTGAGAAGGTTGCTTATACCTTCTCTGCTTATAGAGCTCCTTATCAAAGACTCTCTTTGTTGTACTAATTACCCCAATCATAAAGCCCTTCTCATCCATATTGTACGTGTTCTCGGGTTCCACATCAAACTCCTCCACTTTCTTGTTCAGAAGACCAAAGTATAGATGGTATCTTTCAGAGTTATCAGCCTTATGACGATTGCTTTCCATGGGGGTAGTCCAGGCAGTGAGAAGTGTGTCGTCATTGCGATGCAAGAGCCTTGTAACCCAGGTATTAGAAGGCTCCCATTGGCACAAGGGCGTCGCGAAATTAATAATCATTTGCCTTGTAGGTGGGCAGTGCCTCTTTGTAAGATCTCTGATATATTGTATAAGCTCTGCCTCATCGTGGGGGTTAAGAAGTTTGCGACGTTCAGATGCCTCCTTACGGCTCACTGCTTCCCCACGGTGGTGTTTCCGCAGCGTCTCGCGGGAACAACAGTGTTTTGTGGCAAGACTCCGGCATGAAAAAGTATCTCCAGGACCCAAGGAATCTATCTCTAGAAGCGCGTCTTCTAAGGTCATCGTGGTGGTGTGGTGGTGGGGGGGTCAAAGTAGGCGACCGAGTTGGTGGGGGTGGCACGATCACTAAACCGGCCCGATCAGTGCACAGACACGGTACGGCGCACGGGCGTTACACCCGCCAAGACTGTATCGCATGGACCGTCAATAACGAGTAGGTCCATGTAGTTATTGTAAAAGTGGAAGACCTTTTCGCAATAGTCTTGGAAGCTATCCTGTGGTTGTAGGGGCCTCGGAAATTTCAGTATTTCGTGAATCACGGTGTCTAGGCGCAACGAAAGCGCACTCAGAGATGTTTCTAGGGTAGTGAGCTGCGGAAATGCTTCACCAAGCGGGGGTGAAGGGCGAGATCGGACTGGGGGCTGGGCCGTGCTCGATGTCATCGTGATATGTGACGGTAGTGTTTGGACAATCAATGATTGGTGGTATTCTGGAGGCTAGTAGAGATGCTATTTTGCGCAAATGGTTGAAGTTGCAACGGGCCGCTCCTGAGATGTTCTATATCGACTTTTTCCAGCGATAATCCTTGAAGAGACTTGAGTGATTGCAAGTTCGTTCGCAAAATGCATTCAATCACCAAAGGCTGAGCTTTGACCTTCCATGGAATTGCGTGCCGACTGAGAAAGTATGTTCCTTGGATTCGAGAAGCAAATGTTGCTTGGAACTGGTCACCTTCTACTTGCAATCGGGCCCATTGGCTTCGACAATCTCAACTTGGGTAGCTGTACTTGCGAAGCTCTTGAAGTAATACCTACCTGGGAATAGCTTTGTAGTACTTGTGGCACGAGTATTGCAGTTTCCAGTCCCATACCTTAAGTGGCACCTTGCTCTATATGTGACGCTATTTGATTTTTTCCCTCGTTATCTTGCCGGCTGTGTCGCACAAGGTGTGGAAGAAAGTGATTCATCATGATTCCTTGCAGTATTGGAGACGAGGGCTAACAATTTAGTTATTCTCATATGCTCTATGACTTATCCTGTGAAGTCAACGGTAACTGTGACCAAAAGCTCGGGTTGCCCTTTCCACAGTAAGAGGTGCCTCGATGATCAGACACTCGGCCCGTCACTAGGCAAGGTGATTGCAATACACGTGCGTGTTTGCAAGCCAGCGTCAATACGTCGGGAGAACCGAACATCAAATCACCCGTGGACTGCATGTGAATGGGAAACGGTAACCCATCACTCCGAGAAGCATGACATTGAATCGTGATCAAGAATTTCGTGTAGCACTCATCAAACTGCACAACTTGCGTCGCTGAATTATATTTGAAAGATAGATTCACCCCTTATCTTTTAACCGCCATACAAGAAACGTTACTGTGCCTGTTTTCTCGGGCTTGCATTGACTGTCGCGCTCACGCAGCCTCAAGACTAGTTGACCTCCTGCTCTTCAACCTTCCCAGTCACCTCAACGTAAACAGTCATAACATTGAGCTACTTAAAGGCTATCACTTCGGAAGATCATAACGGGCGCAATGACGACACCTGACAACCTGCTCGCCCTTGCTGCAGAGCTCGCCAAGCTGAGCGGTGAACTCAGCGCAGTCGGCGGCAAGCTGGCGACAGTAGCAAGCGAGCTTGAACAAGAAGCTGCCAATTTGGCCGAGGAACGCGCGAAGCGATGGGGTTTTGAGGTTCAGGTTGCGGTCGGCGTAAAGGGTGGCATGGGAGCTAACAATACAAGCGTTGAGGCGAAGAGATAACCCTGACACACAAGAAATTATGATGATGTGTCAAGCAACACAGCTCCAAGATAATGCGTATATGAGGTGGAATGGTGATCATACTATGTTAATGTAGTCCAAGTTTCCACTCACGCTCGGATGCTAAACGTCGATCTGTGACGCAGTCCGTATTCAAGTCCTCACGACAACCATTCCTTCAGCAGATCAGGCATTGAATCCCTTTAATATCTAAGCCGCAAACACAGCCACCAAGAGAAGGCTGGGAAACGGTCTGAATAGCAGATGCGCAAAACCCGAGCTGTCTTTTGAAGGGTTAGGGTTCCAAGTTTCGGATGATCTGAGACGAATGCTGGAATCTCAGATTTTTGCTTCAATCTGGTGGCAGACTCTGCGAAATCTGCATATCAGTCGACGCCTTGAGCGTCATTCACAAGAATCTGGCGATACCTATGTTACATGAGGAAAGAGAGTTGGATATATCCCGTTTGGCGTTAAAGAGCAAAGTCTTATTTAGTCATGAAAACTAAGTACAGGGTTTCTATAACGCGTAGACATTGAGCACGGATAAACTTGCAAAAGATGAGGTGATCGCGATGAACTGCGATGTTAGACGTTGCGCTAGCTGTCGGCGGTGAAAGTGCTCCGGTGAAGCTCTTTCCGTCACAGTGCCGGCATGGAGGTATTGAAACGCAAGGTTGACCGGCGTTCCGTTTAGGTGGCTTATAAACACTCCATCCTTCTTCACTATCGAGCTTCCACGAACATTTCTCCCGATCACCAGAGCTTAGCATTATTCTCCTTCGCCCGCCGTGGCCTTCGCTATGGGGACCAGACCTACACTACTTGGCCTTGCACCAACACATATGAAAGACCAGATTTTCTAAGACTGGTTTAGTGCAGTTCTTCCACTGACCTTGGAAAGCTATTTCCCTGAAAAGCGTTACGTGTTCAGTTCTAAGACAATATTCTATGGGTTTATTAGCTCACGGGACAAGGCTGCAACATGGTCAAGAAACGATATGGAGATCTCGCAGGTCGAAGACTCTAACGACGAGGGCGCTCCAGTAGAGTTCGATGATCCCGTGAGTTCTAGCTTGAGTATACAACATCAAATCAAATTTGTCAGCTCGGAGAATCTCTGTGAGGTACCAACATCGATGAAACACGAGGCGAGATTTTGCGAATTTCATTGAATGAATTACAAAACAGTTCTAACGTGTTGAATAAGCGAGTGACGCAGGCAAGCGAGCGACGCACCCCACCAACTTTGCGCACTGCTCCTATCTTAATTTACAATGGCTCCACGCAACGTTACACAATTACTCTCAAATGAAGCAGATATTCAGCTTGCTATCTTATCTATTAATGCTAAACAGATCCAGGGCAATCGTCCTGCTGCAGCGATCTACAACGTAGCTGAAGCCACGCTCCGCCGCCGACGCGCTGGAGTACCTGCCCGACGCGATTGCCAGCCCAACTCAAAGAAGCTCTCTCTGCGTGAGGAGGAGGTAATTGTCAGTCATATACTCGACTTGGATACACGTGGGTTCGCGCCTACGTACGATGCTGTACGTGATATGGCTGATAAACTGCTGGCTGCGCGAGGCGCTGGGCAGGTTGGGCAGAAGTGGCCAGCCAACTTTGTCAAGCGTACAGACAGTCTCACGACGCGTTTCAATCGAGCGTACGATAGGCAGAGAGCTCTATGCGAGGATCCAGCCCTGATCAGAAGCTGGTTTGAGCTTGTAGAGGAGACAAAGGCCAAGTACGGCATCTGCGATGATGACGTCTACAACTTTGACGAGGCTGGCTTCATGATGGGGAAGATTACGACTCAGCTTGTCGTGACAGGGTCAGAGAGAAGAGGCAGGCCAAAGACTGTCCAGCCTGGCGCCCGCGAATGGGTGACGGCAATCGCTGCCATCAACGCTGCTGGCTGGTCAGTCCCGCCGTTCCTCATCTTCGCTGGCCAGTATCATCTGTCTGCCTGGTACGAGGAAGCAGAGATCCCACGCGACTGGGTGATTGCAGTTAGCGACAATGGCTGGACGAACAACGAGCTAGGAGTGGAGTGGCTGAAGCACTTCAACGTTCACACGAAGACTCGCGTCGTCGGTGCGCGTCGCCTGCTCGTCCTTGACGGCCACGAGAGCCACCACTCTCTTGAGTTTCAAGAGCTCTGCAAGGAGAACAATATCTATACGCTCTGCATGCCGCCTCACTCATCCCACCTGCTGCAGCCGCTTGACGTTGGCTGCTTCTCGCCGTTGAAGCGCGCCTACAGCCGTGAGGTTGAGAGCCTGATCCGCCACCATATCAACCATATCACCAAGCTCGAGTTCCTGCCAGCCTTCAAGGCAGCGTTTAGTCGGTCGTTCACCTCAGCCAATATCTGCTCAGCCTTTCGAGGCGCAGGCCTTGTGCCTCTCCAGCCAGATGTTGTTCTGTCAAAGCTTGACGTGTAGCTGCGTACACCTACTCCAGCTGCTCTACCAGAGGCTCTCTGGGAGGCTCGTACGCCGAGCAACGTACGTGAGCTTGAGGCTCAATCCACGTTGATACGTGATCGCGTGCGACGGCATAAGAGCTCCTCACCAGCTTCGATCATTGAGGCGATTGACCAGCTCAAGAAGGGTGCTGAGGTGATGATGCTCTCAGCGGAGCTAATGCGCGATCGGATTACTAGTCTTGAGAGAGCCAACAAGGCAGCGTGTGCGCGTAAACAGCGTAAGAAAAAGCGCATACAGAAGCAAGGAGTATTAATAATGGGAGCTGGAGAGGATCTACTCGCTCAACGTGAGGCTGACCAGCAGATTGCTCTTGAAGAGCGTCAAGGAGGAAAGCAATCAGGTGTTAGCCGCCAGGCTCTTGCGCGCTGTAAGAGGTGCAGAAAGACTGGGCATAACTCTCGTACGTGCAAGAAAGATACTTTAGATACTGCTTAATCTACTCTATCAATATCTATACAGATATACGCGTGTAGAGGTGCGCAAAATTGGTAGGGTGCGTCGCTCGCTTGCCTGCGTCACTCGCTTATCCAACACGTTACGTTGCTCAAACATTCATGTTCTCAGTTCAACGTTCGCTTGCATCATCGCACTAACCGCAACCAGCTAGTCAGTATGACCAGCGAAGTAGCGTATCCGACGCTCGGGTATTCGCGCTTCAAAACCAGCACCTCCACCTTTTTTCCCCACGATATCAAAATGAGTCCGAAAGCAGTTATCTCGGTCATTGGATCGCTCAATGTCGACCTCGTTACTCGTACCGCTCGTGTGCCGGTGGCGGGCGAGACATTGACTACAGAATCCTTCGACATTGGGTATGGAGGAAAAGGCGCTAATCAGGCCGTCGCTTGTGCTCGCCTGTCTCGAACGCAGCAGCAGGCTTCTAAGGGCAAGGCTTCTGACTTTGAGGTGCACATGGTTGGTGCCGTTGGCGATGACGAGTTCCACGAGGGCTTCTTGAAAAGTCTGCAAAAAGATGGATTGAATACGGATGGAGTCAAGATCTTAAAGGGGAAGAAGACTGGAGTCGCAGTCATTGTGGTCGAGACTGGTACTGGAGAGAATCGTATCATGTTCTGCCCAGGTGCAAACTATGATGTGGAAGTGAAGGACCTCGTGGATGATGATGCGAGTGTCGCATTGTTCCAGCTCGAGCTGCCTATGGATGTTGTATGTACTACTGCACGCTCATGTGACATGGTATGTAACTGACTAACCCGCTCAGGTACTGCACAATATGAAGACTGCGCGCCAGAAGGGTGTTGAGACAATCATCAACCCAGCACCAGCCCTTCCACTTCCAGCAGAAGCGTACGAGGGACTTGGCCACCTTATTGTTAATGAGACCGAGGCTGCCATCCTCTCTGGTATTGAGAACCCGACTTCATGGGACAAGGTTGCTGCAGTCTTCATCTCACGCGGTGTCCAAAACGTCATCATCACTCTCGGTGGCGAAGTAAGTTCAATCCCGTGTATGCTCTGACTTGCATGCTTACAGTTCCCTAGGGTGTCTTCTACCAGACTGCCAAACAACAAGCTGAATCAAAGAACGGCCGTATAGTACCAGCACGGAAAGTCAAGGTCGTTGACACAACAGCGGCTGGCGATACATTTGCTGGTGCGTACACCGTTGCTGTAGCTCACTGGAAGTCGACCTCCCAGGGCTCCGAATTCGACCTCGACGCAGCTATCGCACACGCCAACCGTGCTGCTTCAATGACAGTGCAGAAAGCAGGCGCGCAATCGAGCATCCCGTGGGCCGACGAAGTACCAAAAGCATAGTTTCACGATGAATGTAAACAAAAGCTTTGATGAAGCACATGTATAATGTAAAGGTCTTCTGGACTTGAGAAAAATCAGGGTGCAATTTCCCATCTGTAACGTCTATGCTGATCACTCTAGAGCCTGATTTAGGAGGAAACCATCGCTACCCAGCTCTCTCGTGGAATGGGTGTAAGAAGGGAGAGTTCAAGACCTGTAATACTTTCCAAGTACGAACGTCACATAGCAAGTCCCAAGTATTTGGAATCATCTCAATCTGCCTTAACATCGCATGTTCTTCAAGAAATTGGATGTCACTAGTCGAAAGCTCGAATTGGGAATGGACTAGCATCTAGATGAGAGGCACATACTTCGTTGGTGTCACGGCGGTTAACAAGTAATCGGCATGGCCTCGGCGAATATGGCGGACAACAGCCAAATTGTTCGGGCGTTGTTGCTTGTTCCTAGCAGTGATATGACCACGTCTGTTATTTATCTCATGAATCAGACGCTCCGCCAATCAGCGTTGATTACGTAATCGTAATTACTGAATTTAGGATACGTCTTTTGTAGTGTAGAGTATATTTGTGGGTAAGAGATGGTGTTCCTTCCTTACTAAAGCTTATTAGAGCACCACTAAAATCAAAACAGTTTTCCCTTAGACTCTTCGGGACTGTTGGCCGCTCCGCTGCTGATTGGTCGATTTTATTTCGGAGAGACTGACTCGTGAGATAATCTGTCATCGAAGTATTGCGGAGTCTGTTGGAGGAAGCATGCACATTGATACTAGAAAACGCGAGCACGATCTTTCCAGATAGAGGCTTTTCGAGCGGCAAAGTTGCGTCACGCTATAGACCAACTCGAAGAACCTAAGAAGAAACCTTCAATGATATTCAGATGTGTTCGCGCAATCGAGAATGAGAAGGTGCATTAGGTCACTATATTGGTCCGTGCGTTCGCGCTAGTGTGGATCACCGAGAGCCGGAGGAGTGGTAGCAAGCTCGCAGCCGCTCACCCAGGTCGAGCACCGATACACTCAAAAATCTCCGAACAAACCTACTGCCTTTGAAACAGCTCCTTGAGACTTTGACGGACCCCAAAAAGTCGAAAGGAACCCACACATCGAAAGATCAACCCCACGCTACTACCCCACCATCGCCTTCATACCACTGCGCCCCCGTCCGCACGGCTTCAGCGCAAATCCCACACACTATGGCCAACCCAGCCGCCAAACGCCTCTTCAAAGAATACAAATCGCTTTCTTCAGATCCACCAGAAGGCATCACAGCCGGCCCCGTCACCGAAGATGACATGTTCCTATGGGAGGCATTGATCCAAGGGCCGGAAGGCACACCATTCGAAGGCGGCGTCTTCCCCGCCGAACTCAAGTTCCCCAAGGACTACCCTCTTGCGCCGCCAAAGATGAAGTTCCTGACAGATATGTGGCATCCAAATGGTACGTGCAACACGGCAGACGTTTGAGAAGATAAGGTTGTTGCGTGCGGGAACGGCTGCTAACAGATACAGTGTATGCGAATGGCGAAGTATGCATATCGATCTTGCACCCGCCTGGTGACGACCCACACCAGTACGAGCAAGCGTCCGAGCGCTGGTCGCCGATACAAAGTGTGGAGAAGATCCTGATCAGCGTAATGAGTATGCTGGCCGAGCCGAACGACGAGAGTCCTGCAAATATCGATGCGGCGAAGATGTGGAGACAGAAGAGGGAGGAATATGAGAAAGTTGTGAGGCAGAATGTGAGGAAGAGCCTAGGGCTGTGAGGTGCAGCAACAACAGGGATGAAGAGATGATGATGAACATAGCATGGATGGTGTTTGGGTTGACAAGCGATTGAAGCTTAGAGTTATGATTGAACTAAGAGCCTATGCAATGCGTCGCTAGATCAGGGAGACTACACTCATCCTTCTTCTAAAAAGAGCACTCCGGCTTGACATTAGACCACTTCGATGCCCGACACTTCACCCCAGGCATTGTATCCAACGCCTCTGAAGTTCCACTCGACGCTCTTCTGCTGTGTGTTTCCGCTACGATCCGTTGCTTTGCTGTAGATGGTGATGTCTTTGCCCTTCTCAACTTTGACTCTCGCCTTCCAAAGAGACCAGGCCCATTTCAGATCTGCGTCTTTATCCTCATGGCTTTGGTCCAGCGCTGCTTCTATCCATGTCTCTCCCTCATCCATGCTGACCTCCACTTTAGTGATTGGCCCATCGGAGCCGCTTGGCAAAGCGTAGCCTTTGACCTCTATCGTGCCGTCCTCATCACGGTGAACGATCGACTTTGCTTTCGGTACGCCAATGACACTGTTGATAGGCATGTCCTGCAGAGCACCGACCTTGCCCCACCACTCCTCAGCCTTCTCCTTGCAGTCAGCCTCAGGTGGGAGGATCTTATAGTCGTGCTGCTGATAATAGCTGCTACTTTCGCACATTTGGACTGTGATACGGTCCAGCCACTTCACACTCCTTGCGCCTGCGATGCCCGGCGTGACGATCCTGACTGGGGCTCCGTGGTTGGGTGTCAGGGGCTTGTCGTTCATCTGGAGTGCTACTATGATCGAACTATTCGCGTCCATGGCCCTTGGCAAGGGTATGCTGGCGCCATAGTACTCATCGTCCTGGGTCGGTGTTTGGAAGCAAGAGAACGCGACGTGTGCATCATTCCATTTCTCCTTGTCGACTCTCACGCCAGCCTTCTCGAGCACATCTTTCAGAAGTGGCCCCGACCACTTGCAGTTCATGACTGCGCCGTCGAACCAGTCAATGCCAGACACTTCCTTCAGCTTTGTTCGCATTGTGTGACGCCTGTTGCCGGCGCATTGTAACGCGCATATTACGCTGTGTTGTGGAAGTTCTTGTAGGTCTTTGACGTGGAGAGAGAGCTCCTTCTTGACGAGGCCGTAGATGCAGACGTGGTGCGTGGCTGGGTCGAGGTGGGGAATGGGCCCATGGTTACGGTCGTACCCACCCTCCCTAGTTATGAAACTGCCACAAACATTAGCTACACGTGCTTGTACCGTCTGAAGTCATCTGTAGGACCATGTACCTTGAGACAAGCTTATCCAGCTCTGGCTCCCGATTGAGCGGTTCTTCGACCGAATACTCAAGCTAGTGCCATTAGTAGAGGGTTTCGCAGTAAACATGATGCCGTTTGTGGTAATTTCTGTTGACAAGACGACCGAATAGGGGACGTACCTGTACCATGATGTGCACTTATGGACTGGCGGCGATGGCGTGATTGCTCGAAGGCAGGGCTAAACGATGGGCGGAGGTGGGGTTAAATTAGACGAAGATGGCGGGGTAACCACGGATGTACAGGCAACTGACTCTGGTCACGCAAATGGCAGGTACGCGTGTCAACGGGTAGCTGCGGCCCGTGCTGCACATTTACTTTTAAGAGTGCCTGAAGTGCAGCTTTTTGTTGGATCTGAAGAGATTGCGAGGGCGAATACTGATGACGTTTACTGGGTAGACTATTGCGACATTCAAAGTGGGCTGTAGAACATTCGATCCACCTAGAACTATCCGATGTCTACCACTTCAAATTCGCCATCTCCGGTTCCAATAATCAGACGTGTGTGGGAAAGGCAGGTGCCGGCGCTTGAGCTTTCATGACCATGTATGTTTGACAAACCCGATGGATGCAACGACAACTTCACAAACGAGTTTCGGACGCTAGGATCCCGAACATTTGATTCAATCAGCTTCACGCCTCCTTTCTGGTGGCCCATCTGTTCTTTCCTCGTCCTCCGTTCCCTCTCCATCTACATTGTCAACCAATCTTCTCGTTTCCTCACCCTGCATCTCGATATCCTCTCTTCGCCCCGACTCATTCCTAGGCGTTGACCAGATGCTGCTCCTGGGACGTCCCATCAACCACGCAACCGACCACCCAAACAGCCCATCAATCAGAACAAAAATCGCGACAAAGACAATGAAAAATGGCATGCAGGGAGGCCACATCCGCCAGGCTTCGTCACCAATCGGCGGATCATATGACAGTGCTTGTCTCCAGCGCACTAACAAGCAGTCTACTACAGTACGTATGAGACTGAAGCTCGCAGCGATGAATGGTAGGATGTTTAGCAGCACGACTGCCCACCAATTTGGGACAGGAATGCCACCCGTGCCCTTCCATTTTCCAACGTAAGGTTGACACATGGGCCGAACGTACGGGTTGTTGATGTCTTGAATGCGCAAGATGAATGCAGTGAGAACCAAGGCGTAGAGGATTACAGCTGCTATGAACCGATTTGCGCGAACGTTTGGTGAGGGATGCGGATGGCACTGCATGACTTCAGATTGCATTTTTACTCGTTGTACGTCCTTATCGGCCGTGCTGGGCTGAGGGGCGTTGACTTCTGGGATAGCTTGTGGTTGAGGTTAGGGTTGCTCTGCTATGACTGTAGGCAAGAGCGCTTCGTGTGATGTTGTGTCCGCGTCGGTTTCGAAAGCGTCATCGGGATCATCATTGATCGTGCTACAACAAGAGAGTGTGCCGTGGACGGTGAGTTCCAAAACGATAGTGAAGAACAATATGAGTATCGTGCAAATGATGGTTGTAGTTGATGCGAACTCGCTGGTATAGTCGAACTCACATTTCGATCTGGTCGCTTGGTCGTCGAACATGTTGTTTTGAATAGGATGTGAAATCTGACTCGAAGAAACTTCTGAACGAGGGGGTGGTATGGAGTTCTTGTATATGGTTGCTTGCCTGATTGTGGCTGAGGTGAGCTGACCGGAACCTCAGACGAGACGTTACAGGGATGTTGCGGTAGTGGCTCGTAGGCAAGCAGCTGCGTGCCTAGTGCTCAGCTACATATTGCAGAAAATGGACCAGGCATCTGTGATTGTGGACCAAGTTCCGAAAATGAAAATGACAATCTACAAGTACACTATCGTTTACCTGAGTATAGTCGAAGAAAAAATGATCAAACGTCGCCAGCTCAGCTAGCCAAACACCTTGATCATGAATCAATATTGAATCTTCCTCCCTTCGTTTCGTGCCTTCGCATTCATTTGGGAACATTGATCCGCAATCTGTTGACGAATGACCGGTGGTCCACAGAAGAACACACCGACATTGATCTCGTCTTTCTCTTGAGAGTTTTTCTTCAGTCTCTCACCCAAGACCTTACACATATCTGTGAAATGCTCTTCCATGATTAAAGGTATATCAGGCCGACCAAAGCGTGTGGGATTTCAGAGTCCAGTAATGGGAGATTGTGGGTACTCATCGGTCCTGTGCTTCTCGAGCAGCCATCGAAACACGTGCTCTGATATCTGCTTTCGCTTCTGGGTAACGTAGGTACAAATGCGGATGTCGAGACGAGAGCGATCGAGTTCGTTGGCACGGGAAACTTAGTTCAAGAGATCAGAGAACCAGAGCAAGTTGTTCTTATCGCGCACCATCCAGTGGAAGTCAACGCGACGGTGATTTTCGTAGGGTGAAGGACCATCAAGGCCAATCTTGATGACTGATTTCTTGCCAGCTTTCTTCGCTATGTCGCGCAAGTCGTTTGTCCAGTCACCGTCCGCTTTGATGTGCACTTGCATCCTGTTGTTGACGCATGTCGAAACAGTAAACAGGTGCCATTTCCAGCAAGACAGCTGCGGTATCTGAACGAAGACATATTGTCCGGCTTTGTAATCCCAAGGTCTCTTGTGAGGAACGTGAACACTGATGAGAGTGGTCTCCTCGTCCAACAACTCAAGCTCCGCTTCGATGGGTCGGAAACCTAAGATAAGTCGCCATGTCCGCTCCAGAACGATGAACAGTGTAGGAACTGCCAGTCAGTAGCCGAACATAGGCCATTACAGAAGACCGGCAGTACCGTGCGCGGTCATGAGACCGATGATGGGGAACATGAGGAGATGACCAAGCTGGAAGACTTCGTAACTCCACTTCCGTACCCGAGGCATGGTAGAAGCAGCTAATAGCAGTGAGGCCTGTCCACCCAGGTACCGTCCTGACATAGTCGATGTAGCGACGCGGGACTGCATCAGCGCCGAGCACAAGAGCAACACTATCCTGTCGATGAGCCATGCTGCCGAATACGAAGGATCCAGAGAGATGGCCTATGGCGTGCAATATTGCAAAGAACAGAGCCACAACTGACATCTTGATGTGGAAAGATTGTGAAAGGTCCCAGTTGATGAACCGTGAAATAAAGTAGAAACGTCGAAGAAATGTCGATAGCCACCGCGACATAGACAGTATAAGGAAGAAGAACGTCGGATAGAGCATACCTGCGCACGTCTTCGACACCACTACACCCCAACCAAATGCCGGGGTGTACTCATCGTATGTGAGGTATTTGACGAGCTGTCACACACCAAACGCAACCATAAAGGCTGCGACAAGACACAAGAACGCGATCTCAGGTCCTTTGACGGCCCAGTAGGCGTGAGCTCGTCTCCAGATTGACATTTGTTTCCAGTAGTCGTCTTCCTGCTTTGCTTCTTTTCGATCTTGCTCCAGTGAAGGTATTTCCCATTTCTTCACGCTTTCTGCAAACTTTGATTCCTCGATATAGTCTTCGCGAGTTCCGATGACGCTTCGAAGAAACTCATGTCGCGCTTCGTTTCGTGATGCATTGATGTGGCTGTTTGCATTCGAGCTCCCAATAGTCGATCTTGCCGTTGTTGTCATAATCTAAGTCGTCAATAAACTTCTTGATCTTATCGTCGTTCAGCGACTGTTGCTGAGCCATCGATATGGAGTGGGTGCAATATATGTATCGCGATGCCACATGTGGCTCATGGGTTTCTGTTATCAATGCTTGATTTGATTCACTGGCGTGACAACGCGCTGAGCACATACGTGCGCCGAGGCCATACCTATTGGCGCCAACGACTGAACAGGTTAGGAATTGCCCAGAGAAAAGCCTCGACACAGAATACCAAGATGACAAGAGCCTCAAGCCGGAAGTGGTGCCGACGGACGAGGCTGGCGGAGCGGAACGATAATTCCTAGGCAAACTCCGCCCACCGCGGAGCTGCCAATCAATGGCGGCCAAGAGCTCCGCGCAGTTTTCATCCACCTCTCTCAGCGTCTCTCCTTGTTCGTAATCATCGCTGTGATGGCAATCTGCTCATCGAGAGCCTGCTCATCGAGAGCCTGCTCATCGAGCAATGAACCGAACGCTAAAGAGAAAGTCGTAAGGATATGATACGCTGAGCGACTGGAGAATAGTGCACAGCAATAGGTTTTCTGATTGCAAGCATTACCGTGTTCGTGCACGTGCCGCCCGTATCGCGTGACGATCGCCCCAACCACCATCTTGCACACCAAAACATGAAGCTTTTGAGCCACATATAATAGCTATTATCGCGAGATTTTCTGATGGATTGATATGTTAACTATGGCGAACAATTTGCATTACTCAGATTATGTGTATCTAGTCGGCAGCTTGACAGCGCGGCCGCTGCGGGCGACCTTGGCTGGAACAGCAGGTGCGACTTCAGCAGGTGCTGCAGCACCACTAGAACGTTTTTGCCGCTTGCCCTTTGGAGCTGATACCTGTGAGGCTTTGCGCTTACCCGTCTGGGAAGTTTGGATAGGTGCAGTGGTGTTTTGGGCTGCCTTTCGAGCAGCTGCCTTAGCGGCTTTTTCGGCCTTCTCCTTCTCGCGCTCCTCTCGCTTTGCTGCAGTCGCCACACGCCTCTCCTCCTTAAGCTTCTTATTGTATAAGGCGTTAGCAGCCTTGAGCTTCGTCATCTCAACTTTCTGGAGTTTCTCCTCTTCAGCGAGGCGCTTGTTCGTCCGATCACGTGCCTCAGCCTCAGCCATCTTTCGGGGGACCAGAAGACAGCCCACCGTGATACTCCTGCCTCTGCTGCAAATCAAGCACCTTGCCCTTCTTGTTGTGCTTCTTTTTGGTGGTGAGAGCCTCGCGTAGGTCCTCATTCTCATCTGTGAGAAGCTCGTTTTGGTTCGCGAGGTGGTGGAGCAAAGTAGATACTTTTTTGAGTTCGGACGACGATCTGTTAACTGCCGCGTGTAGGAGGCGATCCGCCTCACGCCAGGTGGGCTCGGGCTTGTTGTTTGGCTTGTTTGGCGGCTTCGGTGGGAAGCGTTTCAGCACTCTCTCTCGATCCATAGGCCATATACCAGTAGCAGCAAAAGAGCGTAGGATCGTCCGCTTCGTGAAGCTCTCACGCCAGGAGTCCCAGAACAACAGGAAGAAATCGCCCTTCTTGATTGGGACTAGCCCTTGGCTCCGTTGGGTGAAGTTTGCAAGCTTTTTTGAATACGCGTTAGCTAATGGCTTAAAGCAAACAACATCTAGCGGTTGCAGCGTATGGGTGCTGTGAGGTGGAAATACAGCAACAAAGATCTTGCGCGTAAGGCAGTAGTGTAAAAAGTTGTCTGTAAGGTGGCTGCCGTGGCCGTCAAGGATAAGTAAGCGCCACTCTCTCCCGTGGCGGGCTTTTTTCTTCGTGCAGCGGTCGAAAACCTGCTCTAACCAGGCCAATCCTACGTCATTATTCGTCCATCCAGATGGTGTTGAAGCCACAAAGACGTCGTGTTTGCCGGCTTTGATATCAGCCACCCACTGCGCTTGTATCGTACAGTTTGCAGACTCGTAGATCAGCCCCGGCGGCAGCGCAGTCCCATCCGCACAGATCGCAGCGATAGTTGTTATCCACTTTCGAGAGCCATCCTGGAGGGCAGCGGTGACCTCTTTGCGCTCCCATTGGCTGCGTGTGAAGACTCTTTTCGAGCGCCCCATCACACCTATCATGAAGCCCTTTTCGTCCATATTGTAACTATTGTAGGGCAGGATCTCATGCTCCTCTATCTTGCCGTGCAGGAGCTCAAAGTAGAGCTTGTATTTGAAGTATGAGTCGGCTGAGTGGCGTGTAGCGTCCATGGCGGTGCCCCATTTTGAGATGAGCGCGTCCTCGTGTCGGTGCTTGAAGCGCGTCACCCAGGACTCAGAAACGCGTTCGTGGGCTATCGTAGAGGCAAAATTTCGTATCATGGTGTTAGTGGGCGGTAGGCCTCGCCTTGTTAAGTCTCTATTATAGAGTATAAGCTCCTCCTCTTGTGCTGGCGTAAGTTTCTTTTGGTCGAAGATTTTGGCTTGTCGCGTGCCCTGACGGCCCTGGTGTCTTCGAGCCAGCGTACATCTATCTACACCAAACCAATCAGCATACTCCTGGTATAAAAGATCATCTCCTGGCTCGCGCGATTCGATTGCTGCAATCGCTTCGTTAATCCGATCCATATTGATAGAGTTGTCGCGTGTCGAAGTTAGAGTGTTTGTCGCGTAAATTGAAGTTGGCGATCGTCACGCGATACGGGCGGCACGTGCACGAACACGGTACGGTTTTCAGCTGGTTCACCGTTGGTGTTGCGAACGACAGAAGGCTTGGAAAGCAGGCCAGTGCTTGGCTCTGAATGACGTCAACGTTGGAAGTCCAATTCATAGCAAGCTTAGAAACTCTGTTATGAACAACTTTAAAACATATGCTGCGTGAACCACACGTACGATTCCAAAATGCACACGACTTTCACAAATGAAACTGATTCGTAAGCCGAGCCTCGAGTTGGAAATGGTGTGCGGCTTGCCGCGATCCTGACGTCACCAACAAGAATGAGACGCCTTATCGACGCGTTCGTGGCTTGCAATCCACTATCCACTAGGAGAAGACGATCTGACAAGATCTACAAATGAGTTTTACCCTGCATACTGTCTTTTTCCCATCTCTAGCCCCATCATTAACTTTCAATTCACTACGGCCTTCTCACCCGGACTCAACCTTAGTACACACATGCGCAAACTGTCATGGTTGAACCACATCATGATGTTCGTGATGGTCCATCTATCCGGGTCACAGAGCGGAACGATCGCACAATACCCATGAGCGTTTTAATGCACCTTGTTCGACTCTTTCGCAAACAACTCAATGCCAGCGAGTCAAAGCACGCGGATGGATCGATCAGGCTAGATCCGCCAAAATCGAAATTGAAGCCCTGTAGATTTTCGCACCGCACAGTCTGTGACATGCACATCTACGACATTGTGCCTCCCAAGCAGCCGAGTAAGACGCCCACGAAACGCATTTACTACATTGCTGGGGGAAGCTGGCAGATGGTGCCATCCGAACAGCATTGGCATATCTGCTCCAAGCTGGCGCAAGCACTACCGGACACCATCGTGTCAATCATATCGGTACCGCTGGCACCTAACAATACTGCGTCAAGCTCTTTCCCATGGTGTCTAAGGCTCTACCGCGACTTGATGCGGATGGCAGACCATGCAGGCGAGAGGGTAACATTCATGGGAGATTCATCCGGCGCCAACATAGTTCTCAGTGTGATCATGGAAGCCCTGCGACAAGAGGCTGAGAATCCCAAAATGGATCGCACACCCCGACCAAGTTCTGCCATGGTAATCAGCCCATCCACCGACATGACTCGCAACAACCCCGATATTGAGAAACTACGCAACTTCGATCCTTTGCTGTCTCCAGATATCATCAAGGCAACGGCCAAAGCATGGGTCGCCGATGATGTAGATCCCGCAGACCGAATCGTATCGCCCATCAACGCCGACTTTTCGCTACTCGCTAAGAGCGGCATCAAGATCCACGGCGTCACTGCAGGTTACGATGTACTAAGCCCTGACGGAATCAGATTCCGCAACCGACTTTCTGAGTATGGTGTGCGTGGAGAGTGGTTGCACTGGGATAAGCAAATGCATTGCTTTGTGTTGACCGCTCCATACCACCTCAGTGAAGGGAGGCAAGGGCTTGAGTGGGTCATAGATGTGCTGAGGAGGGACTGAGGAACGGAAAGTTGTGCAATGTGATACCTAAGTTCTAGACGAGTGTAGCTTTTTTCATTACTATGTAGTTATAGTATTAAGACCCGTTCGCATGCAGTTCGCCATGAAAACAAAAGCCAAGTGTTAGACTTCGACACTGCGTAAATGGCAGCAAGCAGGCACAAAATAAAGATGACGAGAAGATGAGAAATCAAATGCAACGATCTATTGGTATGTGAATGACGCTGCGTCGCTGATGCAAGTCGAAAAGACCGCCAAGGCGCTGACCTGTCCTCTCAACGCCACCCAGAGTATGCTTATGAGAGTAGTGCACTATACATGTACGTATATAATAAGCACGATGCTGAGCCCGCTCAGCTAGAATGCCGCGCAATATATGATGAGAAACGTCGAAGCTGCACTAGTCCATGCCAACATACTTGAACCACAGCGGTCTACAGTCCTCTCGGTTGAGCCATTGCGCGCCGTCTGTAAAGCGACCTGTGACGCACCCCTTACATTTGGGACTGTTGGGGCAATTGAAGAAGGGAATGTGCTGGTAGCCGATGTCGCGGAACCAGTGGATCTTGCTCTTATCCTCGAACAGGCCAAGAGCAACGCTATGAACGGGCGCGTCGCCCCAGCGCTCGTAGAAGAAGCCACCGGCGCGATCGAGGTGATTGAAGTAGTCGCGGTATTTCTTGCTGCGCCAGAAGCTCAAGTCGCCGATCTCGAAGTTTGACCAGAAATGGCACGTTGAGTAGCCATTTGCTTTCTTGTTGTTGTCTGGCCTTCTGTCTCCATCCTCCAACCATTCACGAGCATTATTTGGGTGTACGTAGTCCGGATGGTCATCGAGAAACTTCTGGGTCTCGGGCCATAGGGTCGCGACACTCTCGGCGCTATCGTAGAGGTTGATGTTAAAACCATAGGTCTTATTGTGGTCCTGCATCCATGCGAAGACATCGTAGTCGACATCGCAGAAAAAATGAACATTGGGCTCGACTCGCCAATAGTATTGCACATCTTTCAGTGCTGGGTGCTCACTAAACATGCCACTGTTCCATCTGCACATCTGGTGATACGACCTCTTCTCCATGTACTGTACCTTCTGCGCCTGCAGGAGGGATACAGACTCTTGGTAGAGATCTTCGTTGATCCAAGAGGGTACGTCCCAATGTTCAGCAGGGACGAGCTCGTATCGTACCTCCGCCTTCGTAGCCGCCCGTGTCCTCTTCTTGAAATCCTCGGTGAACGGCTTGTCGTTGAAGAAGGTCCATGGGTAGTTGAACTTGTGATTCCATGTTCTCTCCAGATCATGCATACTC
Organism: Lizonia empirigonia; assembly: GCA_009982855.1. Lineage (NCBI taxonomy): Eukaryota > Fungi > Ascomycota > Dothideomycetes > Pseudoperisporiaceae > Lizonia > Lizonia empirigonia. Next base: position 1,373,565 of record JAADKA010000006.1, on the reverse strand, counting down.
TGAAGCAGAGCATCGAGCTCCTCGTTCCGTACCAGACTCAGGAGTGTAGCGTTGATGCGTGCGCTGTTCGGGTTGTTCGGTGCGTAGTTGTTTCCGTCTACTCGTCGCAGAGGTTCTGGAGGTTCGCCAGATGCTGTAGTAACATGTCAGCATCCCTGATATCACCACAAGATGTGTTTGGAATAGACATACGATCTTGCTGCGGATCGTGGTCCCATTGGCCATCTTTGGACAGCGGAACTTTGTTCGGTACCTGCAGTTCACCCGCAGACGGTGCCTTCAATATCTGGAAGAACAGGAAGATGAAGACGCATATTGTAGCGCCCGCCAGGATGCGCATGCTCTTCGGCAGCGCCATGGTGTAATCGAGGTGTGGTGAGACGAGGATGCAAACATTGTCCTATCTTGCGGAGATGACATGCGCGTCGATGATAAGTTTCACATGAGAGCTGCGTAATGTGCCAAGCCGCTTTTGGCAAAGCGCGGCCGAGTGTGGGGCCGGGTCTCGGCAGCTAGTGGACGTAGGTAGTGGACGTCAACTGAACGCGTATGAACGCGTGCAAACGTAGTGCAGCCTCACGCCGCCACAGCCAACAAATGAGCGCTCCATAAGCTACAAGCTGAGAGCGCGTCGACATGGCCCAGAACGCGAAGATCGCGGGGCTCACAGATGAGCTCATACACTCGATCCTGCAATTCGATCCTGCCACCAACAAGCAAGCCTACAAACGCGCCAAGGATATTGCAGCGAGAGGCCTGCGCGGGCATCAATACGCTCGAACCAACCAATTTGATGTCAGAAACAGCTTTGCTGGCCTTGATGAGAAATGTCGTGTCAAGAATCGCGATGATCTGGCTGATGCTTTACAGCTAAGATTGCAAAGGCTGGAGAGTATAACGAACAAGTTCAAGCCGGAGTTCCTGTCGCTCTTGCTTCTACTGTCAGACAGACCGCTGGAGAATACACGCGTGGAGGCACTGAATTTGCTAAGGCCACCGACTCCACCGCCACAGCTGACATGGGACGAAATACTGGCAGAGGATCCCTATAGTGACGAAGACATTTGGAAGGACATTGACTATGCCGTCGAGTCTTCCGGCGACGAACAGATCCCCAAGAAGTCCAAGAAGAAGCACCTCACACCCCCAACAAGTGTTGATGAGGACGACACCTATGATCCGGAATCATGTCTTGATCCACCCCACGATGTGCACTTGTCAGACCTCGAATCAGCACAGTTTTGGTCCTCTTTCTCCCTCGAAGACGGCGCCAAGACTGAGATCACAGAGCTCCAAGTTATTAGAGAAACCCTGTTCATGCTCAGTGGGTTACAGACAAGCCTGTTCTCCATGGACAAGGAGAGAAGTAGTGTACGCGTGAATACACGCTTCAAAATGGGCCATGCCATAGCAGCCACCGTGGATCATCTCTTGACCCAACTTGCGAATATTGGCAAAGACATTCTTCGGTTGAGACAATGGACACGGCGACATTCTAGACTACCTCTAATCCAGACTTTCGAATCGGTCACACGGAATCGTCTCTCGGAGTTTGATGCTCGCATCTGCCACCTTCAGCGATGCTATCTCACGCCTGAGTCACCAGTAGCAGTGAGCTTACTGTCGCTTTACAACGACGTTCGAACCGAAGCCGAGCAGATGCTTCTTCTGTCGCAAATCATATCAGATGTTGAGCCACGACTGCTCGTCAACCCATTCAGTCACTTGGAAGAGCTCTTCAAACAGACTATACTCGCGCAAATGATGCTTCAAAAGACGAGCTTCGATTTCCTCTCCAGCATGTTATTTGACTGTCTGCAGACATACCTTAGGCCAATCCGAAGATGGATGGAAGATGGCGAGCTGGGCGCAAATGATGAGACGTTCTTCGTCTTCGAAAACGATTCGGGTAGTGATGTCGCCTCGATGTGGCACGACCGCTTTGTACTACGTCGTGATGCGCAAGACCAATTGCGGTCACCATCTTTTCTACAGCCTGCCGCAATGAAGATTTTCAATACTGGAAAGAGCGTCATATTCCTCAAGGAGCTTGGCTACGGCCACACTGTTCTACAAAGGCCGGAAAAGGAACCACTTCTCAACCACTTGACGGTCTGTGGCACGTCGGACGATGTGCCTTTATCCCCATTCCAAGAACTATTCCATGCTGGCTTTGAGAAATGGATCCGGAGCAAGTACTCGCTTGCATCTGCATCTCTACGCACGCACATTTTTGACACTCAAGGGCTCATGCGCATCTTGGATATGTTTCGGACGCTTTATCTGGGCGAAAATGGCGCTGTCTTCGAGAATCTTGCGAACGCGATCTTCGAGCGCATGGATTCTGGACACCGAGGGTGGAATGACAGATACATGTTGACAGAACTTGCTCGAGGCATATACGGTGTCGCTCTACAACCACAAGATGCCGAAAGAATTGTGGTGCGCTCGGCCAAACACAAAGATCAAGTCCAATCTGTCAAAGGACTGGCTATCGTGTCAGTCGACTACTCGGTAGGTTCGACAGTTTCTGCAATGTGCGATACCACTAACAGACTTTCTAGCTACACTGGTCTATCCTCAACATTATCCAACGTTCCTCGACCCCAATTTACCAGCAGTTCCATACCGTCCTCATACAGGCATACCGCGCCAAATACGTTCTTCAACGAGCTCGCCCTACGCGCGCACACAAGTTCAAGCAGGCTGCGCAGCTCATCTACAAGTTGCAACACAGACTAACCTGGCTTGTCGACATTCTTCGCTCGTACTACACCGAGACCGTTGTGGCCTTCACAAGTCGGGATATGGAGGCTGCGATGGAAAATGCAGCTGACATCGACGAGATGGCGCAGTGTCACATAAAGTACGTTGCAAAGCTGCAAGAGCGCGCTCTGCTCTCAGACGATCTCAAACCCATCCACAAGGCCGTGATTGAGATGTTTGATCTGAGCGTCCTTTTTGCAAAGACCGTCACAAATATCGACGGCAGCCAGTCTGGTCGGTCGCGAACATCTGCACTAGGCCGGAACAATAATGCCACTATACCCACCAGTACAGAACACACAGATTCTGAAAATGACATCGACGACGGCGAAGGCGCACGCAGAAGCAGGGCATCCACACGAGCAGCAGGACACACCCCACAGGAAACATTTAACTTGATCGACACAGAGTTCGCAAGACTACTGCCTTTCATCACCGCTGGTTTGCGAAGCGTTGGGCGAGTGGGCGCTGAGCCGATGTGGGAGCAGTTAGCCGAGAGGCTTGAGTGGCAAGGAGTGAAAGACCGATATTGAACGATTAACCAATCATATGACTGAAGATTATTTAACCATACATCTAGAGTAATGCTACGCACGTCTCAGCGGAATAACGCCTCTTTTGTACCGTCGCAGCAGCGTGGCGATCGTAGCACTGAACATGAACGAGAGCAGCAAGAGTGTTGCTGCATGAATTGTACAGATTGCAAGCTGCAGCAGGAGGCTCATACATGTCTCGGGATTGTGGTGCATTTCGTACGTTTTGACTTACGGAAGGCGGGATAGCAATGGTAATTATACCATGTCTTCACCGAATACTCATTGTCCTGACTTAGGAGCTGGGCGACCGACCCAGCTCGCATTGTACTTTCCAACGTAAACGTGCTACCGTGGAGTCAGTCAGCCAACTCAGCGGTTAGGTGTTCACGGGAGAAGCACAGGAAACGCCCGATTGAGCTACAAACGCAGCGCGCGCAACCGATACCTTGAGATCACCTCCATCACGTGTGAGAAACGGCACTTTACAATATCTGAATTTCAGAACCTCAGGTCTGGTGCTGGACATGTCCGCATCCCCATACACATGCATCGCGAGAATCTGTGCCTCGCACACTCACAACCTGCAGGTCCAAGTAAAACCCGGGAGGCAGTCATGTGCTTGAGCAATCCGAACACATTAGCGATGAGGCACGGTCGTCACATTACGAAAGCGAGCAGACTTTATGCATTGTTTCCATGTATGTCCATACTAACCTACAACAATCGCACAAGCATTTCTCAACGCCAACCTGTGCCAGAGTGGCATCTTCTCCAAGCAAGTACAAACGGGCACTACAACGCCACGTATCAGTCCGAAGGATGTCAAGATGAGACACACCGCTGGCGAGAATCCTGGCCTGGGGATCGTGGGTGCAACGGCAGTGACGCTGGTTACAAGCCAAGAGCAGGTGCAAACAGAGAAAAAACAACAAAGCCGAACGAGAAGAACAGATTAATATGACAAGCTGCTGGACCTTAGAGGTTGCCACAACATCCCCACTCGTCCCTGACCACCGGGATTGCAGACCCCCGAGCACTGTGTCGAAGGCTTCGACGAACTCTGCAGTCCTAAAGCGGCCTGGACCGTGGCTCTAAGATGAGCCAACCTACGTTAATCCCAGAGATCAGCTGATCGAAATACTCGTCACTGAACTCAATCAGCCTATCCTGGGGAATGTCAGTCTTCTCCACCCATCTCCGGCTCTCCAACGACGGACTGCAGCTGCGCCGCTTGTGTGAAAGTAAGTGCGATGGCTGCTGTCAAAGCCAATATTTCGGTGTCTTCAACAAACACCTGGGGGTTGTCGCCTCATCGAGGATGGTGGCGTGGAGTCTGCGGACCTCCAATTCAGACGTGCGGCGTTCGTATGTTATTTTTCGACACAGGGAACCGTCAAAAAGTCAGCTGAGATGTGGCGATTACTTGGGTCTACAGAGAGCCGGGGTATGCAGAGCGGGACGGGTTTTAGGTATTGCGCGTGAAATTTTGTGCCGGGGGTGTAGAATGAGGATGAGGCAGGCATGCAGAGTGATAGAAGGCCAGGGGGCGAGATGGGATTGAGGAGGGGGAGTGAGATAATTGCATTTGCATAATGTTGCGAGGGCGGTGAGCCGGGACAATGGAGTCCTGTTGGTGTGATATTTTTGGTAAGTACCTTGCCCGAAAACCACCAAACGCCGTGTCTAGACTGCAGGAACTGTTGCAGTCATAGTTGCCGTGCGCCAATGACCATCCTTCTGCGACCACATGTGGGTCTTCTATCTCTTCCTCTGTGCTGAGCGAACATTCCATGCGCTCAAACGTAGCCTGCCAATTCAAATCAGCGGCCGTTCATTCCTCGATGCGCTGCACCAAGGTAGGATCTATAGTATACCTTTCCTTGCGCCCTGGAAGAAGAAGCGCACCACTGCGACCTGCAGACCCGCCATGACGACCATCAAGCCACCCTCCATAAGGCTGAAGTTGAAGATGCGCTTCTCGGTGCTCTTGACGGTGCTGTAGTTGCGGTTTTCGCGCGTGCGGAAGTACTTTTGATTGCGCGAGATGGTGGACAACTGGGCGGAGAGCTTGAGGATAGATTCCTCGAGGATGCTCGTTTGTTCTGGGGAGGACCCTGGTTTCGACGGGATGGCAGCGCGCGGAGCCTCGTTTTCGACCTAAAGTGTGTCAGTACCGCTGTGTTGGGATTCCAGGGTGACGCGCAAGCGCAGGGGTGCGTACGGCGATTTCAAAGTCGACCAGCTTCTCTGCGAATGTGCTCATCTCGTTGTTGAAGCAGAAGCGGTACTCGCCGACTTCATTGGCTGTGAAGACGAAGTCACCCTGTCGTTCCTTGGTTCCGTCGAGGATGACTTTGTCTTGCCCGCCATTGGATCCTGGGCCGACAACCGAATAATCAATGTCGAACGAACCACCAGTCTGAACGGCGAAATAGAATGCGACTTTCGTGCCCTTGTGCTCAACGTTTGCGAAGAAGCAAGCCTTCTCGTGTGCATCGAGGCGGTAGGTTAGAGCGGTTGCGTACACGGCGGTGCAGTACGCCAGCAGGAGGCTGGCAAGCGTGGCGAAGGACCGCATCGTGGCCGTGGGCGTGGGACGACGTGGTAGATGTTGTTCTCGCTGTTGTTGTATTGGGTTAGTAACAGCTGTCGACAACGAATGTCGGAGTTTCGGGGGTGGTGTCGCCGCTGCAGGGGAGGTAGGCGCGGGGACCAATGAAACGCCTCCGCGGCCGACCTTACAGAGGTGTTGTCTGAACCAAGACTCTCTGACGCGGGTGTTCGCACAGCATGAATACTTGAGAGACTTGACAGGCTATTTCAAGCTGCTCTATAACCCTGATGATCATTCACATTCAAGAACCATTGTGGACACTCTACCACGGCCCTGACAGTACAAATATGGTGTGCTTACACGGCAGACCTCTGCCTTCCTGTGCGCAACATGGTCGAGTACATTCGCCCGAACAGCTGTCCGCCACTCAAAAAAATACCAACGCCCCTTCTGATAGTAATGCCCTTTCGTACATGCAACGCAAACGCTGACTGGTGTATCCTACACACATGCGTATTCTCTAACTCAACGGATGAAGATAGAGTCCGATTTGCCCCAAAAGCTCCGGCTCTTGTTCGGGTGATCCAGACCAAGAGACTGATCGTCAGCTATCGTATCCCACAGGATTTCGTCTGCTCATTCGTTAATATGCGTGCCTACCCGGCGCCTAATTGAAAAACTTACCATCGTCTTCGATATATGTGGGCTTCGAGTATTGAGCCCTGGGCACCTTGGCAAACTTGATCTTATCAAGCTGCTTCCCCTTGATCTTTGTCAGATCTGACAGGCGTTGCTTGGTCTCGCTGAACGGCTCGCCCTCCTTGAGAGCGAATTGGAAGGGCACGCCGTGAGCTTTTGTGTGGTCCTTGTCAAAGTGGTAGACTGAAACCCTTCTAGGCGCATCGAGCTCGGGGACAGGCATCGCGTATATTGTCGAGTACTCAGCGAGAGCCGCAATCTGCAGTTCCGACGCTAGTTGCTTTGAGAACCTGTGCATCGATACTTCCCAGATCTGAACCTTGTTCATGATCTCGTCGCTGACGTTGACCTTGCGTTGCAGTTCATCCAGAAGATCAGCTACCTGCGCACTTTTGGGGATCATGAGAGTGACTTCCTCCTGCAAATTGTTAGTATTAGACATGCATCACTTGATATAGACCGTACCTCTTTTTGAAGACCCTCGGGCAACCAAGTCACCTTCACCGGCTTTCTTTGCTCCAGCTCCTTCAGACTCATTTCAAGCTTCTCGTAGAACAACGCGTCAGAACGTTGACCTGAAGCTTGAGCGTAACTGTACGGGCCGGGGAACATAATGTTATTTAGTGTATGATTAGCATTGTACTTGACTGGCTGCTTGGGCTTGCCAGTGGTGCTGCTAACAGTGGTGAAGCGAAGATGTGTTGGATCGGCCTGAAGATACTCGGCCACTTTCGCGGCCATCTGATCGTATGACATCTTCTTGCTTAAGGTCAGGGAGAAGGATGGCAGTTCAACACCCTCGGGCTGCGACCTTGGGACGAACTCGACGTTGATCCTGTTAAGCAGGAATTCGTAAAATTCCTTAGCGTCGACATATCCTCCTGTTGATCTGATTTGCTCAATCTCTTTGTCGGTCAGTGCTCGTTGGACAGTAACGATATCGCCATCTTGAAGTTCTGATTGAGCGAGTGTTGTCTTAGGCTTCATCGCCTCAATCATGCTCATCTTGATCTCCTCTGAGAATTTCATCTGCGTGCCAGCCGGCCAGCCAAGGATGGTCGAAATGGCAGGCATTAGATCAGCGACCTTATCGTGATATGCAGCGTAAAAGGTGGTGATACCGAACAAGCTCTGTGTCTTGACGTCGAAGTGCTTCAGGAACAGCATAATGGGCTTGTCATTAACAGCCTTTAGCTCTGTGAGCTTGTCACCGAACACAGGTGCGCCGTCGGTATCGCGTTGTACAGCTTGCTCCATCCACAGCCTGAACGTCAACTGTTTTGTACCATGCTTTGTGGCAGCTTCCTCCACAGTCATGTCTGGGAATTCCAGGGGTGTGTCCGGACGGATAGTGCCATTTTGTCGATTAACCATAGACCACGGGCGGAGCATATCACCATCGATGCCAAGGTCCTCGCCTACCAAAGCATTGAATTGTGCCATTGTCATGTTGCGCAGAACGCGGTACATCTTCGGATTGGCGGCCGCCTCCGGGTCGCCTTTCCATGGCACAATGTCAAACCCTTGGTGGACCTTGAAGTTCTCCTCGGACGCCACAGCAATTTCCATGTAAAGATGCGCTTCTTCTCGCTCCTTCTTTTTCTTCTCAAATGCGGCATGTTCTTCAGCAATGCGCTCCGCCAGATGCTTTGGCGGAGCAACACTTGCAGAATCTGGGAGTATGCTGTCGATCCTGCTCTCACGAATGTAGACCAGCATATACGCACTCATGGATCGCTTCGAAGACCAGGTCCTCGTGTAGGGATTTCGCTGGCCGGCGTTCCCGTTCGGTGCCTGCGCGTAGTCGCCTCCGAAATTCTCTTCCAGTGCTTCACGCTTGGTAGCGCGCGTTACGCGGTCGTCGTCGAACTTGTAATAATGTCCATCTTTGGTGGGCTTGATGAAGGCGTAGTAATGGCCAGCGTTCAAGTCACCGCTGTGCACCAGAACACTATGGAGACGGTAGATATAGGGCTCTGATCGATCGGCACCCTCAGATAGGTATGACGAAGCATCCCATACTTCCGGAAACTCGTAGCGGTCATTTACTTTCATCATGGCGTCGCGCTGGAAATCGTACTCGAAGCGCTTGAGCTGGAGATGCAACACGGGCGGGAAACTCTCGAAGATGACGCCCTTTTTGGCGTCTTGTAGGCCAAATCCTTCCGCAAAGTACTTGTTTTCGCCGTCCATGGTTTCTACCTGCACATAGTCCTTGAAGCTATCGTCCAGGTTCTTGTTTCCGCTGACGTTGAGCTGGATGTCCCAGTAGTCTTCTATCCGGGATGACTCGTAGTTTACGTTAATGCAAGAGATGTAGGTCTTCATCTTGCCCACGAACATCCTTTCGAGGGCACCCTCAGCCATCGAGCCCTTCATCTTGGCGTCGAGGTTGTCCATGAGAACACGGGACAGCTCTTGTACATCCTGTTGCTCGAAGATCTGTTTCGAGTCCCAACCAAACGAGTGCGTCAAGCCGGTGGTGCTGACGGCGTTGTTCGTATTTTGGAGAAGATAGAACAGGCGCTGCAATGCGTAAGAGCTGCCCTTGTCGTCTTCGTCGGTGGGGATTTGGTAGACAGCCTGGCGGAAGGCGTTGGTGAAGTACAGTGACTGGAGCAGCGAGTTCAGGTAGCACGTGGCGCCTTGGTTCTTCAGACCAACCATGCCCGTCTCCTTTTTGGAATCGTAGTTCAAAAAGTTGTGCCAGAGCACGCCCGTAGGATCCTTGAGCACGCGCACGTAGGCTGTGACGTTGGCGGTGTTGTCTTCGATCATTGGGCGCCCCCGGTCGTCCCAGCTATTAGCAAAGAGTCTCCGCAGTTCGGCGAACCGTGTGAAGCCCCAGTCGCCCTCGTCAGCCGTAAAGCGGTGGTTTGCTGTATGTGTGAAAAACATGCTGGGGTCGTTTGGGTTCCAGAGGACCAGCATGAATTGCACGCAGGCGTACCAGTCGTCGGGCATCTGCTTGTCCTCGTACGCCTGCTCGAGATAGAATGACGCAAAGTCGACGTTATTACCGTATGGGAAGAACAGAATGCGCCACGGGTGGCCGCCGCATTTAAAGACAGGGCCATGCTCCTTCCTAGTGAGCGTCCGCCACTCTTTGATCTCCCATGTGTGGTGTGCCTCGGCCTCCGTCTCCTGGTCGGGCAGCTCAGGCAGATGCTTCTTCAAAAATGCATCGTACTCGTCGGCGCGGGGCTCAGGTTCTGCGTCGACCTCGTCCATCTGATCGTCCGAGTCGGCGGGCGTGATGATGGCGACTTCGCCCTGCTTCTCGTCGTACTCGTGGTCGACGAGCATGTCACTGCCGGCCTGCAGGGTTGTCAGAGGCACAATGTACGTCATATTGTATACATGTGTCGGCCGAGGCGGTGGGGACAAGCAACATGTGCGTGGGCGCAAAGCTTACCTGATCCATGGCGAGTTCGGCAACAGCGGGTGCTGGCGGGGCAGGCAGAAGGGACGCAGCGAGCAAGATGGCGGGGGCTCGTGGGCGAGGCAGCGAGGCAGCGACGCTGTGCGCTCAACGCAGACGAGTCTTGGGGGAGAAAGCTGCGCGCGCCAGTCGCCTGTACGGAAGAAAGTGGCTCGTTTAGGCGGTCGCAGCGGGCAGCTCGACGGGTAAGGATGCGTGCCTCGCTAAAAGGTGGCGGTGACAATGACGGCCAGAGTGTATGCTCGCCGCACCGTGCACTTGGACTCGACAAAGGGAGACAGTGTAGATTGCACGGGCGTACAAGGACTGCAGTCGTGGAGGACACCTCGAGCAGCGCGGCAGCCTACATGAGCGTCCTACAGTGAACCGCTTGCTCTTGGCGCTTCACAGGGCCCCGGCGGCCCGCAGACGTCATGTCCGTGAAGCGCGCCGGTGACATGACAAGATCCATTGTCTGTTTCACTGACAGCAAAGTTGCCGTGTCCACAAACAGACCGCCTGCTGTCTTTTCCAGCAGTCTCTGCATGTCCATAATCCTTTGTGCGGTGACGGGACCCTTGCATCCAAATCTGGCACTGCGTCATTGTGCGCTGATTCGCAGCTCTGCGTTCCCCACACTCAAACATCAAAGCTTCCACAGCAATGCAGACGTCCAGGAGAGGCGTGACGGGATGCGCGTGGCGCTGGAGCTCAGTGTCCAGAGCTTCATGTTTATCACCAGGCTTCCTAGTGCCACGGAGGTCTGCACATGCCGCAGCTGTAGCCCCTAAATGGAAGCCTTCTTCAGCCCTCGATGAGTACGCGCTCAATCCCTGACTTGCGCAACATGGCAAACTAACAGTCCGTAGATGGGTGCAGCGTGAGGCGCGGCCCATCAGTCTGCGCCAATTGACCTTTTTTGGCAGGACGCTCACCGAGTCTCGTTTGATAGACTCGGCCAACTACTGTCGACTCGAGCTGCCAACAAGGTACCAGACGTCCCCTGCATCGTAGAGTGACATTCACTGAGCATGCCAATCAGACTTGCCCACCGTCTGCGTGATATCCAAACCCTGCCCTATGTCGTTGTCGCCAATCCTCATCTCGCCCACGTCTACGAGTCGTATCTGCAAGCCTTCGAACGATTCCGTCGCGTGCCCGAAATTCGATCCCTCGAGGATAACGACCGGTACTGCAAAGTACTCGAGGAGACGTTGAAGGAGCATGCTACGGTCATACCACGACTGGCCATTGGCGTGCTGGAGGTGCGCAACCTCATGAAGCCTGATGAGACAGACAAGTTCATGACGACCATGTTGCGAGCGGTATGAGCAGCACTGAACCATAACATGCAGACACTGACAACTGCAGCGCATATCGAGGCGAGTCATTGCGGAGCAACATCTGGCTCTCACCGAGACCTTCAACTCGCCGTGGCACTTTCCTCACGCTCAAGCACCCCAGGATCAGGAGGCGGTTGGGGAGATATTTCTGCGATGCAATGCAAAAGAGATCGTCGAGTCTTGCGGCAAGACCACGCAAGAGCTGGTGAAGCGCGCCTACGGGGCGCACGTCGACATCCCTGAGATCAAAATCTACGGCCACCTAGGCGCGACTTTTCCATACATCCTGAGCCACCTGGAGTACATCATCGGCGAACTGTTGCGCAACTCGATCCAAGCCGTCATTGAGCAGCGCAAATCAAAGGACGCGAAGCCTCCGCCAATCGACGTGCTGATTTGCGAAACCTCACAGCATGTCATCATCAGGATCTCGGATCAGGGCGGTGGCATCCCCAACGAACTGCTCCCGTACTTGTGGAGTTTTAGCAAAGGTCCACGACGTGAAAAGAGACTTCAAAATCTAGCAAGAGTCCCAAAGCTACTGGGTACACTTCAGGAATTGCAAGTGGGCGACAAGTCAGCATCTGAGTTGCAGCAGAAGCACAGTACAAGGCTGGGTGATGGTGAAATTCACCGCGGTTCGTTGGCCTCTTTGACCTCGAGGGCCCCCGATTTGCGCTTGGGCATTGGCCTTCCAATGTCCAGATTGTATGCCGGTAAGCATTAAAACTCGTCGGTACATCGTTTCTGCTGACAACGAGACTTAGAGTACTGGGCCGGAACTCTAGAGATTCACAGCCTTGAAGGATACGGTGTCGACGCATTCCTCCAGATCTCGAAACTGGGTAACAAGAATGAGCGGCTCACAACACGTGCCTCGATGGACGCTATCTAAATGCTGAATGACGGCAATTTGGCATTGTGGGGATTATACGTCGCAGTCGCGCCGCGACCATCACTTCTTCTAGCTTAACACGTGTAGATACAAGGTACCTAGAAAGCGCGACATAAAAGTCGGCCGTCGTTGCTAAGCGTGTAGCGGCAAGTACACCTGACGCACCTGCCAGGGCCCTGAACGCCGGCACAACCAAGGCGAGGCACGCTTTGTCTGGCGTCCTCTCAACACCACCAATCCGAATCGTATTGATCGCTAGCATCGTTTATCATACACTATCGATCTTCAGCCATGCACGTGGTGAGACCTACACGCAACACGCATCCAAGAGTCTCTACTGACTGTTATTTGCAGCCTAGGCTCAACATCAACTGCAGCGCTGCCAGCCATGCGCATCCCCTACCCACTCGACTCTCGCCGCAGGCCTTGGAAGAGCAACGTATTCGAGCGTTAATTGCGCGTCAGACTATCAACGTCAACTTGTGCGGACTTTCTTGCGAGCATGCTGTCACAGTGTCAGACATCCTAACACCTAAGATCCGTCGCTCACCTTTCAATGAGCAGGGTATGTCTCGCACTCTGGCCAGCTCCTTCGTTCGCGTAGGACACAGCACAGTCTTGCTGACTAGACATAGTCACCGCCAGTCACCTGGATCTATCCGAGTGTTGGAAGGGCTTGTCGCACTCGCAAGCAACAGAGCTCTTGATGTGGTATCAGTTTCTACACAAAAGCTTGGAGTCCGAGGTACGGGTAAGCCTTTGCAATGACTTGGTCAAAGGTCTTCTAGAAAGCGCAGGTTAGTCTCGTCACCATCTCGGCCTTACATTATTCGTACACAAGGCTGCAGTTCCTCACCATCAGCCTGCCAAGCTGCTCACGCAGAACAGAACCGATCGACGAAGTCTTTTTCGTACCTCGCATGCTCGAATATCTCAAGGGAAAGCGTCATCGTGTGATCGATGTCAATTTCGTCGACCTCATTGACAGCATGATGGGCATGTTCCATGACCAGTTCCCCCACAAAGCGGCAGCAGTATCTTCACATTGGTCACACTTCTCCGGCGGTTTGTCACTGTTCCTGCAAAACTTTCTCCGTATACAAGACTGCTTCAAGGCGATACCAGAGGGCCAATGTCTGGTCGTCGATTTTGAGTTCCAATATATTGACTCCGTCCTCAAGGCGAGCGGTGAAGTGACCTGGCAGTTACCCGAGGTGCGCTTCCTCAACCTGCCCAATAGCCGTTTAAGCGGCGAGGAATACCGGATTACTCCCTTCCTTCTGAAAGACTTACAGAGCCCTGTCAGCTCACCTGGTTGTGACGACTATGTTGACGAAGTCACGTACACAATCCCTCGATCAGCCGTGAGCTTTGGCTGGGACGCAATGAAGCAATGCTTCAGAACTATTCTGCCAGACTCTGAAGACGTAAGTTTGATAGTTTGTACGCATTGGTCGATGCATTGACAATTTTCGTCACAACCAGTCTCTGTTGTGACTTGTTTGCTGACCTACTTTTCAGGGCGAGGCACATACAATCGAGACTGTGTTTAGCGCAACAGTTGTTACTCCTTTCCCCAACGATGTACAGTTTCAACGGCAGTCACGGTGGGGCATCAAACTCGACGTTGCGCCGGCAGACAGCGACTACACGCGTTCCATGATACATGCCCACGAGAATGTTAAGCTGAGTGAGTTTCGCAAAGGCGAGATCTGGAACGAGCCATTCCATGATGCCCTGCAACACAGAACGCAGATCAGCTCCAGCGATTCCGAGCAAACGACGGTCCTCCGGCACATTTTTGACACCCGACGAAGCGCTCAATCTCCACAGAAACGGAAGGTGTCGAAGCCTGAAGTCTTTCCAGCAAGTCTTGACACCAAGCGTAGACGTCGGGATTCAACCCACGATTGTGCGAACGAGCCGCCACTCTTGACACGCAGTGACGTCGAAAGACTGCGGGCTTGGTATAGGCTAGGTGGCACTGGAGCTGGCGAGAGTGCAAGTACGGTCCAGCGCAGTGCTGATCAGGATGATGCCTCCAGTGGGCTTGAAATCTCAGACAATGAAGTCTCGTCTATACAAAAGCGTACGGTTGCGAAGCCTGAGATTGTCGACTTTGGCCAGGATTCTACTTACGGCACTGAATGCGAGCCACCACGATGGACAGAGAGCGATCTAGACAAAATGCGGGCTGCCGTCCATGGACCGTATCAGTGTCTTCAGGTAGACGTGGGTCGTGCTGATCGCAACTTTGCGAGCACATCTCAGAGCGGTGTCGGCAGCTCTTCTCAGATATCAACAAACGAGTGGTCTCGCCGGCCGAGACGGTGCGATGAACTCATGTCACCCCCTAGCACTGATGACTCTGCGCCAGAAAGCGCTACCGAAAAAGCCTACACTGCTCTGCAGCAGGAACAGATCCTTCGCAACTACCAGGAGTTCACAGAGCTGAAGCCGTACAAGGATGCTGGCATCATTAGCCCTGTCAGCGAAGACGAACGCAGGGTGTTTGAGAGCATTTTTCTTGAGGACGAGCAGTGGTCGCCGGTGTATGATGGAAGCGCGGATCTGGACACAGTCATGGGGGACTTGTAAGACGGGGCGGAGTCTGAGGAGTGGTGGAGCTAGGACGTGGTTTGGTGTCTAAGGACGTGGTACAGAGTCTGTGGGTTGGTTATTGCTATCGCTGTTTAGCTTGCAAACGCTTTGAAGATGTCGTGTGTGCTGTGGCTCGCGGCAAACAGGATGAGTATGTACGAATAAATGATTGGACGACGCTGTTGACACATTGTAATCTGCAATCGTGTTTAGTTCTGACACTATGAGACGTGGTAGAAAGCGGTGCTCGTCAAGTACAGCGTTCTGTGCTGAGTCCAACAGAGATCAAACGACGAGTGGAGATGGGCATATAGAAACTGCAGGCGCCCACGAAGATGTACGATAGCACGACACTGCTTCATCTTGGTCTGAGAAGTACTTGAACTACACGCAATTTTGGAATAGTTGCCGGGGTTCTCACGTACAGAGCATATTGCATAGTATTCTTCGGTTTGTTGGGGTTGTATCGTCGAGGGTCTGGGGTTGTTGGACGGCTTCTGAGGTACGATAGTTTTCTGAGGGAATAGGTTTTCTGAGGCAATACGGTTTCTGAGGTACGTTACAAGTTTCCGAGGAGGATTCTGACATATATCAAGCTTCGGGGTATATCGGTTTCTAAGACACATCAGCAGCCACGGCACCAGTCTCCCAGGCCGTCGAACGGCGTCTAGGCAAACCAACGTCCCCGAAACATCGCCAGTTCCAGAGGCAGTTCCTGACGCAAACCAGCGTCTACGACACACCGACACCATGCGCCGTCACGCAAACGGCACGGACGAGCGCTACCCCCCGCACTGCGCCGCGACGTACCCCGGGGCCGGCCGCGCTGTGTGTACGAGGCTTCCTGGCGAGGCGGGCGTGGCATCTGCTGCGGGTCCGCGGGTGGGTGGGGCGAGTGGTGGACGGGCGAGTGATGTTGCGGGAATCGTGAACGACAACGCTGGACGGGCGGGTGATGTCGATGAATCTACCTCCGGTGTGGGCGGATACAGAACGCTCCGGCAGATGCATGGCGCAGCTCGGGTGTGGGAGAAGCCGGCGGGGCATTTCGAGTACTGGGACTGGGGGTCCTCGAGCGGGGAAGACGAGGGAGAGAGGGTGGGAGATGACGGGAAGGGGAGGGCAAAACAGGAAGAGGGTGAGGAACAGAGGAGGAAAGAAGGGAAGTCTGGTGATTGTGTTTCACACATACAGTTCCTCGGACAATCACTAGTCCCTCCATCCACCACCCCAGCCACCCCCCAGACACGAACCCAGGCCCAGACCCAGACCCAACATCCTCCTCACCACCGCCGCCGCCGCTCCACCGCCACGCCTCCTCGCAGCTTACGAACACCCCACACATGCACACGCACGCCCCCAGCATCCCTCGCCGGACCCAAGACCCCCTCCCTTCAGACAGCACGCATGCAGACGCCACACTCCCGCCTCCTCTCCGGTCCAGCATGCCCGGCGATGACGACAGAGAGGTGTGCTGGGGTACTGCGGGGGCTGGGCGCTGCGGAGATGGAGATGGAGATGGAGATGGAGATGGAGATGAACACGAACACGAATATGAACACGAAAATGACCACGAAGATGAACACGAAAATGACCACGAAGATGAAGATAAACACGAACAAGCACTATCCCACTTACACGCCACCCCCCGCAATGGCCCCCCGCGTCCCGCGCACCCCAAGACAGGCACCGCGCGGGCCCCAGACAGCGGCGCGGCGCGGTGTGGGATATGCAGTCGCTTATGCGCGCGTTGGGGCGGTGCGAGGGCGAGGACGGGGACGGGGGTGGGAAAGGGGGTGCGGATGCGGATGCGGATGCGGATGCGGATGTGGATGCGAATACGGATGCGAATACGAATGCGGATGCGGATGTGTTTGATGATGCTGTTGGAGATGCGGTTGGAGATGGGGATGCGGTTGGAGATGGGGATGCGGTTGGAGATGGGGATGCGGATGCAGATCTGTTTGCTGACACGAACAAGAATGCGCTTCCGCTTTGGCAAATGCCCACCCACGCCACCCACCCAAACCGCAGACACAATCCCACTCCCCAGCACGGGCGCGGGGATACGAGATACATTGCCCTCCCTCCTCCGCCTCCACCCGCTGAGACCGTGCAGGTCCGGGGCGCGCGGTATGCGGCTGGGCGGAGTGGGAGTGTGGACGGCACAAGACGTGTCAGCGATGCGGAGGCGGAGTGTTCGGCGTACAAGGACAATTTTTGAGGGCCGGGAAGCTGGGGCGCTGACGGAGGGGGAGAGTGGGGTGCTGGATATTTGGGTGGAGGAAAGGGATGGATATGAATGAGCATACTTTGCGTATCATCAGACGCTTTGCATACGGTCAGACGCTTAGCATGAGGGCCCTAGAACCCAAAACCCACGACTAGCCACGAGTCGATAAATGTGCAGAATTCAGACAGCGAAAAACAAGACTAAAAAGCGTGGAGAGTACATCAAATCAAATCGCACTCCATTGAAGCTATGCCAGACTTTTGCTATGCAATTCCTAAAGTGAGAAACCACCAAGTTAAAAAACGCCGTCATGCCATGCTATGCTGCCGTTGCAGTCCGCCGACGCCTCGCTATGCCTATCCAAAAGCAGATGGTCCTTGTTCAAAACGCCGGGTTCCGTGGTTACTGTTAAAATCCAGCCAGCTCCCGCGTGCTGTCGTAGAGGCAGGCTATGCTCATCGATACGTCGCAAATGCCCTGTCACTTGGAGACTCTCATCCATGTGGTTTGTCACGGTCGACATGCCCTGTCACTTGGACTCTCGTCCATGTTATCACTCCGAGTCCACGGCCATGGTCTCGGCGTCAAAGCCGGCGGCGTGGCGGCGGCGGCGGGCGCGGCGGGCGGCCACGCGGTTCGGCTCCATGTCGCGCAGGGCGTTCTTACGGCGCATCAGGGCGTCCTCAAAGGCCGGGTCGTCGACGTCGTCCTCGATGAGCAGCTGGGCAGTCTGCACAAAAATGCCGCTGTCGAGCTCGTGGGCCTCGAGGGCGCGGTTCAGCAGGTCCGTGGCCATGGGGTCCTGCGGGGCGACGGCGAGGGCCTCGTGCAGGGCGACGACGGCATCCCAGGTGCGGCCCAGCTCGAGCAGGGTGAGGCCCTTTGCGGCGAAGACGTTGGCGTCCTTGACGCCGTGGCGCAGGACGTCGTCAAAGACGCGCAGGGCGTCGTCGAGGGCGCCGGTGCGGCGGAGGGCCTGGGCGAGGTTGACCTGGGTGGAGAGGGTGGTGTCCGGGTCGGCGTGGACGTTGTGGGCGTGGTCGAGGGCGCGGTGGAAGAGCTTGATGGCGACGGGGTGGTCGGCCGAGTGGTAGGCGGCGATGCCCATCTCGTTGAGCAGCAGCGGGTCCGAGTGGCACAGGGCGTAGGCGCTGTTGAGGTACTCGCGGGCGAGGGCGAGGTTGCCGAGGTGCAGGTTCTGCATGCCGAGGAACAGCAGGGGCAGGTGGGTGCCCTGGAAGAGGCGGGCGGCGGTGGTGTAGGCGGAGATGGCCTGGTCGTGCTCGCCCTCTGCGGCAAAGGTGTGAGCGAAGCCGAGCCAGGCGGGGCCAAAGTGCGGGTCCATGATGGAGGCCTTTGAGAAGTAGCGGCGGGCGTCGGCGATGCGGTGCGTGGCCAGGTAGAAGACGGCGACGGCGAGCCAGGCGGCGGGCTGGTCGGGGTGGGCGTCGGCGAGGTTGTGGGCGAGCAGGAACAGGGCGTTGTGGTCGGCCAGCTGGTAGAGGGCGACGAGGTGCAGGGGCACGGCGGCGAAGTTGTGGCTGTCGGCGTCGAGGACGGCGGCCGTCAGGGCCAGGGCATCACGGAAGCGGCAGTGGGTCAGCATGAGGTCGGCCTGGGCGAGCAGCATGTCCGGGTTGGCGGCGAGGCGGTAGTGCGTGGTGAGCGTCTCGGCGGCATGGGCAAAGTCGTCGGGGCGGGCGTACTTGGACAGGCGCGTCGTGTACAGGCTCTTGGTGAAGGCGGCGGCCTCCTGGTCGGCCGACGGGCGGCCCGTGGCGGGCAGGGCGTCGAAGTCGAGGGCGTCGAGAAAGGCCCACTGCTCGTCGGGGGCCATGAGGGCGTTGGCCATGAGGGCGTCAAAGGCCTCGAAGCACTGCACGTCGATCTGCACGGCCGTCTTGTAGCAGTCCTTGGCGCGGTCGAAGGCGTTCTGGCGGGCGAAGCACTGGCCGCGCAGGAAGCACATGGCCGCCTCGGAGCGCAGGTTGGCCGGATCGGCCGCGTCGCGCTCCTCGCTCGTGGGCAGGCGGCGGGTGCTGGTGTGGTGGGGGGCGTCGACGTGGCGCAGCTTGAGGCGGGCGCTGCCGGCGGCCGCGGCGGGCGGGGCGGCGAGGTGGGCGGGGTTCTTGTCGCCGAGGATGCGCAGGGCGTCGTCCGTCTTGCCCAGCTTGAGGGCGCAGTGGGCGGCCAGGTAGCGGCACTGCGGGTTGCGCTCGCCGAGGCCGCCGCGCCCGAGCAGCGCCTGCGCGCGGCTGTAGTTGCCCGTGCTGAAGTGCACCTGCGCCAGCCAAAAGGCATCCTGGTCATCGCCTGGGCGGTCAGCAGCAAAATATCAGAAGACAATATGGAGACGCACCCGTCATGGCCAGCAGCTTGTCCGCGACGAAAATGGCCGTGTCGTACTGGTGCTTGTTGACGGCGTCCTGCCGCCAGTCGCGCAGGTACTGCTCCATGCCAGCTACTCTATGCCATGTGCTGGGGTGGTGGTGGTGGTGGTGGTGGTGGTGGTGGGTGGGCGTGTGTGTGGTAGCTCAGTGCGTGGGTCACCTGGGCAGCGCGTTGTTGTGAAGGTTGCGGGGAGCTCGGAGGTGCCAAGCCTAAACACTTCTCCACGGCTCCCTCGCCTTCACCCAGCATAGATCCCCACCCCCCACACCATCACACCACTACACCACCCACCCACCATGTCCGAACGCAAGGTCCTCACAAAGTACTACCCCCCGACTTCGACCCCTCCAAAATCACCCGCCAGCGCGGCCCCAAAAATGCCGGCCCCAAGCTGCAGACCGTCCGCCTCATGGCCCCCTTCTCCATGAAGTGCACCCACTGCGGCGAGTTCATCTACAAGGGCCGCAAGTTCAACGCCCGCAAGGAGACCACCGACGAAAAGTACTACGCCATCGCCATCTTCCGCTTCTACATCCGCTGCACCCGCTGCTCCGGCGAGATCACCTTCCGCACAGACCCCAAGAACATGGACTACGAGTGCGAGCGCGGCGCAAAGCGCAACTTCGAGCCCTGGCGCGAGGCCAAGCTCGCCGAGGAGACCGAGGAGGAGCGCCTCGACCGCCTCGAGAAGGAGGACGCCGAGCGCGACGCCATGAAGGAGCTCGAGACCAAGGTCATCGACGCCAAGACCGAGATGGCCATCGCCGACGCCCTCGACGAGATCCGCTCGCGCAACGCCCGCATCGCAAAGGCAGAGCAGGAAGGCACCACCGCCACCCTCGCCCCGCCTCCCGACGACGCCGACGCCCGCCGCCAGCAGCAGGAGGACGACGACGCCGCTGCTGCCCGCCGCGCCTTCGCCGCCCGCACCATGCCCGACCTGGGCGAGGAGGCCATCGACGACGACATGCTGTACGAGCCCGTCGACGCGCCCGGCCCCGTCTTCAGCAAGAAGCCCAAGGAAAAGAAGGACTTTAGCGCCGCCCTGGGCATCAAGAAGAAAACCGCGCCGGTCGCGGCACCCGTCAAAACCGCGCCCGCCCCGAGCAACCTGTCGAGCATGCTCATCGCCGGCTACGACAGTGACGACTGATCGCACATGTGTTGTGTGGCACACCCGTGACCTTGACACGATGAACCACGCCGGTTTCTTCACATCCATCTCCGCGCCAAAGACCAGGCGAGTCGCCGGGAGCCTGCTCGACAGCAGGTGGAGCGCGGCAGCCCACCCGCAAGTGCGGCTGCAAACTCCAAAAAGCATACTACCGACCAGCCTCGAGGATCTGCACGCCCCCTGCGTGTCTAGCCACTTACTTCACGGAGGACGAGGATAGTCAGAGCAACACACAAATGCTCAGACTGTTGGTTGAAGCAGTAAGATAGTAAGGACTATGAGATGGACTTTAGTCAGGCGTCCTGGTTGAATATAATAGCGGCCTTGACGCATTCCTGATTCCTCACAACATGCATGCAATCCTGCCACTCCTCAATCCTGAACGTCCGGTCTACTATCCCACCTAGATCTAACTTGTTACTTGCAACGTACTCCAGCACCGCCGGCATGTGCTGCATACTGCAAAAACTCGCCAGCACCGTAATCTCCCGCTCCCAGATCCTAAACGGCGACCACGCAATCTTCACCTTGTCGTCATACACCCCATACACCACCAGCTTCCCGCCCTTGCGCACAAACTCAATCGCGAGCTCCAGCACCGTCGGCGCGCCCGTCGCTTCCACAACAACGTCGAAGCCGTACGGGTTGGCGTCGGACAGCGCAGAAAAATCAGCAGAGTGGTTGTCCGAGATGCTCACGAATTCGTCTGCGATGGCGAGGCTGCGCGCGAGCTCCAGCTTCGGCCCGGGTTTGGACGCAATAGTCAACTGTGCGTGTCAGTCGTGCTGCTCACGGGGGATGGTTGCCTACATGAGCCGCGCCATTCAAGCGCATGAGCTGCGCGAGGAGAATGCCCGTCGGTCCGCATCCAAACAACAAGACCCGGCTCCCGGGGTCGAGCTGCATGCGCTCAATGCCATGCGTCGCGCAGGCCGCGGGCTCGAGCAGCACGGCTTCGAGCGCGGACAGCGAGCCAATGCAATGCACCTGCCGCGCGGGATAGCGGCAGTACTCTGCGAAGCCGCCGGGGACGTTGCCGCCGAAGGCTGTGAGGCTGGAGCAGAGGAGGGGTTTGCGGCGCGTGCAGTGGAAGCAGGAGAGGCAGGGTTGCAGGGGGTCAGCTGTGACGCGGTCGCCGATGGAGACGTTGTGGACGTTTTTGCCGATTGCGGCGATGGTTCCGGCGGCTTCGTGGCCTGGGCGTGTTAGTGAGGTCGCGCTGGGGAGTGGGTGATGTACCAGGTATCAGTGGCCACTGTTGAGATGGTCAGTTCGGTTGTCGTACTGCGTCGAGTTTCATGGTTACCTTGGCTAGGAACTCGCCCTTGTGGTAGTGGAGGTCTGTACTGCAGACTCCACATGCCGATATTTTTACCTTGTCATCTCAGTGTCTGCGAGGAGTGCTGTCGAATGTGCATACCAAAACGTCATCATCGCCAATTGAAGGCACATCGATCTCGACAACGGCAAACTTCTCCGGGCCAGAGTATCTGCAAAATGTCAGAATTCACAATGGTTACGTTAGAAGCAATGTCCTCACTGCAGCGCCTTCATCTTCTCTGGGACATCTTCACGTCGGCATTCGCTCGGCCGAGCATCTCCATTCACGTCGCCGGGTGCCATTGCAATTGTCTGTGACCTCAAACGCTGGACTCGTTGGCATTGTGGAAATTGACGCCATCGCGGTTTATGTACTGTTGCTCGTCACGAGACGGTAGCTACACGCGTGTATGTGGAAAGCGGGGTCCGCGGCCGCTAGCGCTGTTCGCTCTGGTGTTGATGCCAAGTGGGTCTGTCTAACTTTATCCTCACAACAGTCACCAGCGCGCACCATATCTAAGTCTCGACTCTCTGTAACGCTATGCGTTGGGGTCTTGAGCCAGGGCCGTTCATGTCGTGTGCTTCACCACGGTGAGATGGTCTACGGCCATGGGCAGCCAATCTACGCAATGCGACTGAGGTGAATGTGCATGGTAGGACTCTTGGCTGGGTGCCCCACGTTCAAAAGCAAATTGTACGATTCGGAGATACCGTAGTAACTTCACTTCCTAGTACGTGCCTGAAGCTATAAGCTCGCGCAGCGTGTCTCGCAAGCTTGCACATCACCCACCGCCGGATAGCGAGCGCAGATGAGAAGAGAGAGTGAGAGAGTAAGGGAGAGTGAACCAATCAAGATCTTATTGCCGATGCTTAGTCCATCTCTCAAACCACATCAATACAGCTCAATACCAAATCTCAAATCCAGCACCAACCACGTCAGCATGAAACCTCTGTTCATCACCGGTTTCTTACTTGTAGGGTTGGTCTCCACTCGAGTTATAAAACAGCCAGCACCTTCCCTCGAGAGCATTGCCGGCCTGGTATCCACGCTCGAGGTCCGCGACTCACTAGCTAACCTAACCCACCTCTCCGTTCACAACAGCTCCCTAGGCGCAGGCCCCAAGCCGCACAAGGACGATACCGAAAGCGACGATTCTGATGATGAACATCAGGTACGCGTCTTCTTTGACGATCAGAAGCGACAGAAAATCTGGGACGATGCTGTATGTCGCGGCGAGAACCTCTACAAGGCCATGTTACTGGACGGCGACGAGGCTGCGGCACTGCTGCAGTGGCCGTATATCGAAAGCAGGTGGGATGGCGACCTGAGAGCCGAGCTCGCACAATGGGGATACTCCGAAGACAACGAGGAGGGACTTCTGGATGGCCAATGCGACCTTGACAGAGTTCAATTCATTGGCACGGCCTTGCGAAATCTCCAAGTCGACACAAGATCTGCTGGTCAAAGGGGATCGAATCGCTGTTATAAAATCGTGCATCGAGATGGCCCTACCGTTCTCCGCGATCCAGACGGTAGTTTGCCAAGGGTACACTCACAGTACTATGATGTCGATGGGGTCATATACCGGGTCTACTCTGCCTATTTCCCTCCGATACAGAACTCTCTGCTAATTTTGCATCTCAAGATAACTGATGGCCTTTTCAAGGTTGGCATCAACGCAAGAGATGGTCTCATATCATTTCTCCACCGAGTGAGTCCCGCGAAAGCTGCCGAGGATACATGGGATACAAGCAATATCCGAAGTAGTGAGTTGCCGCAGCTCAGATCCAGTTCTGATCTGGCATACGGCATGTGGCACCGAGAAACGACCGAGGAAAACCGTGCAAGCATCAAGATGTTCGTCGCCTTGGGTATTATCAACAAGGAGACTTGGGTCATCATCTCTCGAGCATTGGGCCTAGGATATCCTGATGACTACTACGGAACACCTGAATGGCCTGGTCGACAGTTCAGATTCTTGTTCAACAGCGTAAACCCCCTTGATGAAGAGACTGAAGCAGCACTGGCACTGCTGGGTACGTCTCACTATCTCGATTTATCACGATGAGAGCACCAGCTGACGACGTTATTAGGAAGCCCCAATGGCCTCGCAGTCGGCTATTTTCTCAACCAACACAAGACACAGCTCGGCGGGACCAGGTTTGTGTGGCGGATCACCGTTTTCATGGGAGACGACGGGATGACGGGCAAACCAAATATACTCTACGAAGTAGACACCGGTATATTGACGGGACCGGAGCATGAATCGAGCGGAAAGCTCAAGAAGTCCAAGGCGAAGAAAAAGAAGCGTCGCCGCAATGCGCAGGATTCGTCTGAATCGCGTCGTGTCGTTCGAACAGGCAGCTTAGGCAAGCAAAAGAGTATGGATGGCTTCTTCAAGGCTGAATTATGAGTACAGTTTGGGGAGGCATCGGTTAAGAGATACGCGTGGTTGAGTCTTTGCATAGATGAGTTTGTACTTTCAGGTTTCCGGCCTGCATCTTCGATGCTTGGGCACATGACTGGCTGAGGCACGAATTGGTATGACAGTCGGTTAACTCTTTATTAAAACATAAGCAGCGAGTCTATCTTTGCGCGTGAATTTTCAATTGCTGTTTGTAACCACGTGGCTCAGATCACATGATATCCTATTGTAGCAGGCACTGCCTGGTGGGCATATGCACTTACCTCTCAGCTGAGAGCTTCTGTACACAATGAGATCACAACACGACAACAGATAGCAATACAATCGTTGATCTACAGTCTCTGACCGACACTGCTCACGCAGTTACACTGTTTGAGACGCTTTCTAAAGTGATCACGTGGAAAACAACTGCCTTCTCCTGGGCTCCTGCTATTTGCGCGCAAGACCACGCCTAATAACAGCAAGCGAGCTTAGCGCAGAGATCTTTCACTACGATGGCTCAAATCTTCCATCGAAATTGCTTTTACACCGTCACCTGCGACCCGTACAACTTTGCTCAACTCTCTTCAATATCTACCACCACCGCAGCTCAGCACCATGAAGCTTTTTTTCGCATGGATCAGTGCACTCCTGTTGGGTCTGACCGCAAGTGCAGCCGCCCGGGAGCCGCTTCCTATCAACGATGCAGACATACTCCCGCGCTTAGCTTGGGAGACTTGCACACCAACACTACCCTCAAGCATCCGCATCGGGATCGGCCTCGGGCTACGTATAAGTACACCGAGCAGCAGCGTATAGACATATGGTGCAAAGCCGTAGATAAAGGCAGGTCGATGAGCGAGGCTGCAATACTCGACGAGCTGGAAGCACGTGCCTTGCTTTCATGGCCGTATGTGCAGAGCCCATGGGACGGTGACCTGAGAGAAGAACTAAGAAAATGGGGGTACCAAGATGATGAGGAGACTCACCAGCAAGCCGACCTCATGTGCGATTTCAGGATCGTTCATAGCATGGAGCACTCATTTGAGCAGCTGCACATCGACCCCAGGTCTGCGGGTCAGGGAGGGCCGAATCGCTGTTTCGAACTGAGACATCAAGATGGGCCAGCTGTTTTACGTTTAGATGACGGCTCGCTGCCTTTGGTCAGGGATCAAGTTTACGTGGCGGAAGGCCGTAACTACCGAGTAAGTCCTCCTCGGGCATTTTTCGCTCCACACTACTGACAGTGCACACCAGAGCACCGGCGCATACGCTATCGTTGGCATAAACGCCAAGGACGGCATCATCTTTCTCCTCAACCGATCAAGTCCTGAAAAAGCTGCCGCAAACACCTGGGCGCCAGATCCAGTGACACCACAAGCTCTGCCAAAGCTGAGGTCCAGCTCAGATCTTGTGTACGGACTATGGCACCGTGAGACGACTGAAATGAATCGCCGAGACATCAAGATGTTCATGGCAGTCACGATCGTGAACACGGAGAGCATAGTCATCATCTCCCGCGCACTAAAGCTCGCGGACCCTGAAAGCGCGCTCGACGTGCCAATGTGGCCAGGCAAAACGTTTACTATGGGATATGTTGATGGCGGTGAAGATCAGTCCGAGGCTGCTTTCGCGCTGCTTGGTATGAATTTCTCGCATTCTGCTAGTCGATCGTGGAACACCTGTTCTCAGATCTTCTCATTAACGCTACTAGGCTCACCGAACGGTCTTGCAGTAGGCTACTTCCTCGCTCAGCACAAGCAACAACTAGGCGGGACGAAGTTTGTGTGGAAAGTTCGAGTGTTTCGCGACCAGGCGGGTGGGTATACCAATTTGCTCTTCTACGTCGACACAGGTTCGCCTCCTGTAAAGCGACGCGGAGAGACTTATGACGGCTCCGTGAAAATGTCAAGGAAGAGGAGGGGGAGGAAACATCGGTGAGCCGATGAATGTGGGGTGGAATTCGAGCTAAAGCTTGATCGGATCATGTAATATTGCGCAAGGAGCGTTTCGTCAACTTCACGGCACATAATTCTCTTATCTCAACAGATCCAAATCTGAATATGAATAGATTCGTATGCCCTAAGATCCATAGGATCTCGTCGATAGTATCTTTCCATTCATCAGCTCGGACCCCGTTGTCCTTCCACTTCAAAACGCAGGAAAGACAAGCGTCTTCCCGGACCTTGAAGAATTCATTATGCCCGACCAGGGTCTTAAGGAAGAGGCGGCAGCATTGAGAAAATACTCCATAGAGGCAGTCAATCCCAAACGAAGGCAACAGCGGATGCGGAGCATTGCAAGATTGCATTCGTAGTCGGCAAGGTTGGCACGATTGAAATGTAATTATTTGAGTAGTGTTGTCATCCATGTTGTGTTTAGGTGCGTATTTGCAAGACTTCCTGTAAGCCTTCTGTTGAGAATAATTTTTGTTCAGTCAAAGGCATTGCTTGACTGAACTAGGGATGGTTTTGCTATGCTCTTGCCATCTTGGTATTCAGTTTGACTTTTGGTCGCATACCATGGCAAGAAAAGGCCCCCATGAATCTCGAGGTTCATGCTGCTGAAATTCGAGGCAGGAAGGAAGTTCACGGGTCACGCAGATTCGCAAAATGTATCGTTCCTTTCACTTCAAGAGCATCGAGCAAACGCCGCCTCATTGGCCCACATCATGACCTGAAGCTTTAGGATCAAAGGCTTTTCTGCCTTGCACAAATTCTTTCTGGCACGGAAATTGCAGCGCGCTTCTCAACCTTTTGTCGTCCAGCGCACATCTCAACCTCCGTCGTCCAGCGCACCTTCCTTCTTCGCCGACGCAAGTCCAATTCGTTGCCCGCCATGAGACCTCTCACAGCTCTCACGCTCATTGCAATAGCTGCGCCTACAGCTGGACGTGCTATCCAAGAACCCTTCTGGTCGGCCACCGCCACTAGCCTTCATCCGACATTGCAGCTGCGCGAACTACAGTTGAACAACACTGAAAGCGCTGCAGTTTCCACCATCAACGACGATACTGACCCTGACGATGCAGCTTCTCCAGATCCGGATGATGAAGATTCCGACCAAGGCCTCACCCCAGAGGAATTGGAAAATATTTGGTGCAAAGCCAAGTCCCGCGGTGTGAAATTGATCAAGGCCATGATGATGAACGACCAAGACGTGCAGACTCTACTATCCTGGCCATACATTCAAAGCCCGTGGGATGGCGACCTTAAGCCTGAATTGAAAAAGTGGGGTTACCGTGACGACGACGAGCTGCATGAGCAGAATGACGACCAGTGCGACTTTGACAAGACCCAGGAGGTGGGCGACGCTTTCAAAGCCCTTAATGTGGACCCACGATCAAAAGGTCAAGGTGGTCCCAACCAATGTTTCTACCTCGAGCATATGAATGGGCCTACTGTCATCCGCGATGAGAATGGTGAATTACCTTTTGAGGAGGATCAACACTACAAGGCTGACGGGAAGGACTACCGGGTATTTTAACCTTCTTCTACCAAAATATACCTCGTTTCCTGGACTAATATCTTTCTATAGGTTACCCAAGCATATGCCAAGATTGGTGTCAATCCTATAGATGGCCTTGTTTATTTTATCTCTCGCCAAAGCCCCGAACACGCAGCCAGCGAGTACTGGCAACACGAGCCCTCCACCGACGAACTACCGGCTCTGAGAGCTAGCTCAGACCTTGCGTGGGGAAGTGAGTATCTGAAAATATCGAGGTCTGAGCATTCAAGTCTAACGGGTACAGTGTGGAATCGCGCCGCTTCGGGCAATTTGCGTAAACTCAACTACTTCATTGCCGTGCAAATCATCAATGATGAGACGCAGTATATAATCAAGCGCGCCATCTCGCAGGACAATATTGCCGAATTGCCAGGATGGCCGGGGGTCGACTTTCAGTTTGCTGTGGAAACGGGCAAGGAACTGGAGATGGAGGCTGCTATGGCACTTCTCGGTACGTCAGAGCACTCATGTAACCATGCTCCAATGTAAAGCTGACACAACTCTAGGCTCTCCCAACGGTATTGGGGCAGGTTATTTTATCATCCAACATCGAAAACAGCTTGCCTGGAAGTATATCTGGAAGGTAAAGATCTGGATGTCTGGTACGGGCGAGTGGGCACTACCGAATATGCTCTTTTACGTCTCTGATCATGCTACCTTCGAGGGACCTGAACCACAACGTCGGCTTTATGAGCAGCTGGAAAACCTTCATATTGCCCAGCGCCGCAAGCGAAATCTTTCTAAGGCTTCTAAGCCTGGTGCAAAGCCCTATGTAGTCTACAGGAACAAGGACGGCAAGCGTCTCATTCGTGAGCGCATTTTGAAGGCCAAACTATAGGCCATTGGTCGACTAATCAAGCCTGAAATGTGAACTGGTTCGAGTCGGGTTTTCGTGGTCCTATCATGGGTTCCTGTGCGCTGCGCTCTTTTGCATTTATTCCCATCGAACGATTTTCAAATGTTAGTGTACCACATAGAGACAGTCCGGTGCAGGAAGCCTCTTCATCGATGCCTTGATGGGAAGTTTATTAGAGGAATACGACCTTCCGATTGGAAATGCACTGGCGATAACGCCGCTAAATATTCTTGTTCTCGTTGTAAGTTCCTACAATTTCCATGATCGCAGGTGTTTCATCAAGATACGACGCTGTAGGAGCTTGAGTTGCTTCACTGCACTTGCTGATTCCGTGTTTTGTCCACGTGGCTGCCGAACTAGATGCTGCAGGCTTTCTTTCACCTTCACCGTGCACTTCTAACTCCATAATTAGTCGAGTTCCCGCGCGCACAACGCCTCTACCTGTACACTCATTATGAATCTGCTAAAAGCAATCTCCTTTGCGCTATTGCTGGGCTTTACGGCTTGCAGAGTCGTTCCTTCCCTTCCGCAACCGTTCATTGTCGCCAATATCACTACCCTCGTCAAAGTCTTCGGAACCCCGCTCGTCATCGAAAACGATTCAAACTATGGTGCATATCTAGCCCCGGTACCTCTCTGGATTCCCGACACGCCAGCGATTGCTGCAGAGCCAACGCCTGCTCCTTCGCCAACACCACAGTCTGAATGGCAGAAGAATGTATGCCGTGGAGCCAAGCTCAATAAAGCATGCAAGCTCGATAAAGAAAAGGCCCTCGAGTTTTTGGACCCAATCGATAGCCCATGGGACGGCACATTGGAAGCGGAGTTGAAGCTTTGGGGATACCATGAAGTTCCTGCGGATGCGCATTGTTCTTTCGACGATATTGCGTCTGCGCTCAAAGCGCTTCGAATCGGTCTATTGTCACGAGCTGAAGGCGGATACAACTACTGCTACCAAGTGCGCCATTGGGACGACGATGCGCAAGATTCAAAGGGTGAAAGGATCAATCATGGAGATCAGACATATACGGTAGACAACAAGGTTTATCGGGTAAGTTGAAAATTTTACACTACCTTTTCTATCTTACTAATCCATGGTTGCTTCCAGATGACTGGTCCCCACTCCATCATTGGAGCAAATGCCCGCAGTGGGGTCATTTTCTTCGTCGACAGAATGTCGCCCATCCAATCTGCAGAGTATCTTTGGATGCCAGAGATACCAACAGCAGACAAGCTACCAGCGCTCAGATCGAGCTCGGATCTCGCGTAAGTTTCACGAAATAAGACCAAACTCACGTACTTACTGCGATGTAGCTGGGGTTTCTGGAATCGCGTAAACAAAGGCAGAAACAACATCGGAAATATCAAGTACTTCGTTGTCCATAATACCTTCAATCAAGAGACCCAGCGTCTTATATGGGAGTCACTGAAAGTTTATGATGTACCGGCAGGTCAGCAAAGGGCAACGACGCTTCCCAAGTGGCCAGGTCTCACACTTGATATCGAGACGGAAGCAGGACAGGCAATGCTTGGTAAGTTTGCTATGGTCAAATATGCATATTAACTCGAATTATATCTCTAGTGATTACAACACAGATGAAACAACGTCACTAAGACTCGTAGGTTCTCCAAACGGCATCGCGGCCGGTTATTTTCTGTCTCAACATAAGACACAGCTTGGCGGTAACAAATACATCCACCAAGCCAGCGTCTTTGCTCCAGATTGGGATTACGGCCAACCCTCGATTATCTTCTATGTCAAAGACGCCCTGCCGCCAACATCAGCTGACGACAAGATCCCAAAGAAGAGGCAGCTGAGCGACAATCTTGCTGTTCGGGAATTAGCGATTGCTGCCAGAGATGTTCCCTCCCTGCCCAAGGAAAATGGACCAGCACTCGGTGGCGATTCACCTCCACCAGCTAAGCGACCAAAGTTGAATCCAGTCTCACCTGAAGATCCCTCGTCGCCAACACCACCAGTGGCTTCGCCACAAACAGACTGGGATAGATTTGTATGCCGTGGCAAGAAGCTCACACGCGCTTCTATGCTGAGTAAAAAAAAGGGAGAGGAGTTCATGCTTCCAATCACGAGCCCCTGGGACGGGTCATTAAAGGCAGAGCGCACACTATGGGGCTACACCGAGACACCAGACCCAGACTGTGACTTCGAGGGCGAGTACTACGACATAACAAGAGCGTACAAGGCTTTAAACGTCCTACCAGAAAGCGAGGATGAGAGTGAATCCGAGGATTCAAACCAGTGCTTCCGCATTTTTCACTATGATCCTGAGAAAACAGACGAAAATGGTCACGATGTCGCAATCCAGGACCAGACTTACAAAGTCAACGATAGGGTGTACAGAGTGAGTGACAAGCGCCTTTGGCGTGCGATCTGTCTACTAACAGCGTCTGATAGGCGACTGGTGCACGAGGTACATTCGGTATCAACGTCGAGCAGGGTATTGTTTGGTTTATTGATGTCGCATCGGCAGCTCTCAAGGCTGCAAGTGTATGGGGAGTTCCAGATCCTCCAGTCGATCAGCTTCCCGCGCTTCGTCAGATGTCAGACCTCGCGTGGGGTTTCTGGCATGAGGCTCATTCTGGTTCGAATCTCGGGCAGATCACCAAGTTTATCGTACCACAGATCATCAACGAAGAGACACTTAGCGTGATCAAGCAGGCTCTCGAGACTTATACAGTTCCGGAGGGTCAAATTCGGGTTACGACACTGCCAGCATGGCCTGGTGTGACATTTGATATCGAAACAGATCAGGGAAAGGCTCTGCTAGGTAAGTGCTCCCGACGATATTTCCCTTCCTGTTTGTCGACTTCAAGAACACTTGCTGATGATAAGAAAGGTTCTCCAAATGGTATCGCTGCGGCATACTTTTTGTCTCAGCACAAGGTACAGATCGGTTCCAGCAAATATGTTCACCAGATTACAGTCTTTCAGCCGGACGAGAATGAGTCTGAAAGCGAGGAGCCTGCAATCGTGTTCTATGTCAAAGATGCACCCGCCCCTGTACCAGGAAACGAAAAGGAAAATGCAGAAGAGCCAGAGCAGGGGGCTCTTACTCGCCGTGAGGACCAGTCATTCTGGCAAAAGTACGTCTGCCGAGGTGAGAAATTAACCCAGGCGTCATTGCGCAACAAAGATACAGCGGTAAAGTTTACAAACCCCATTGACAGCGAGTGGGATGGCACTCTTGAGAATGAACTCAAACTCTGGGGTTATACAGACTACAATGGGCAGTCACTATATTGCGAGATTGACAACATCGCTGAGAACTTGGCAAAAATCGGAGTTGATGCAAAGTTCAAGCACAAAGTCAAGACTGGTCAGAACCAGTGCTTCAACATAGGGCATTGTCTCAAAAGCGAGGCAACACCTGTCAAAGACCAAACTTACATTGTTGACGACAAGACATACCGGGTAAGTATGCATCTCGATGGTCTCATCTTATAGCCAGAATTGACTGACATTGCTCCTCTAGATGACCGACGCATACTCGCACATGGGAGTCAATGCTCGAGATGGAGTTCTTACCTTTCTCAACGTCAGATCTGCCGAGCGCGGTGCTATAGTAACCTGGAAGGTAGAAAAACCGGCAGCGGATGAATTGCCAAAGTTGAGGCAGATCTCGGACTTGGCGTGAGTGTCTTCCCCGGGTTTTATTGTGACAGATTTACTAACGAGTGCAGCTGGGCTTTCTGGAAACGGGAACATCCCGATAACGTTGGTCTCGACAACATCAATAAGTTTCTCGTTCACGATGTCATCAACCCTGTCACAGTGAACCTCGTCAAGAAAGCTTTGCTGTCATATAAAGTGCCTGACGGACAAGAACGCTACAAGTTTGTACCGAAGTGGCCGGGACTAGTTTTCGACATCGAAACGGAAGAGGGTAAAGCGATGCTGGGTGAGTAACATATCAAGCTGTGAAGTGAGAATGCCATTGGGTCGCAACGACTAACTCAAACGAACAGGGTCCCCCAACGGAGTCGCTGCAGGTTACTTCCTCTCCCAGCACAAGAGTCAGCTGGGTGGCAATAGATATGTTTACCAAGCTACAGTTTGGAACGATCGGGATGGCGACCTGCAGATGATGTTTTGGGTGAAGAGCGCACCTCCACCACCAAAGGACGGCGATGACGACAGGGCTCCGTTGCTGCAGAATGGCGACACAAACACTCATGGCAAAGTGATGAAGCGGAATGCTGATGTCAAGAACGTTGTGAGGGAGCATGTCATGTATGTGCGGTTGTGAATCGATAGCACATGATCGTAATGCCAGTGTCAATTCGGAAATGTGTCAAATATTACGCGTGAGTCTCGGGTGACGGAGCAACAAAAGCATACCGAGTGTCGTTAGGTGAGGAAATCAAAAGCCGAACTTCTCCCAGTATCCGTTCTCCATCAACGCAACAGCGCCCTCTGTGGCTGCATCAAGATTTTCTTTGACGAGCCCTAATCTTTCGTTGTCAAGACCGTGAGACTTTTCGAAAAGACCTGCATCCTCGAAAAAGTACCTTGTGTACAAAACTCGCCCAAAAGCTAGCCTGTCGCCCTTCAACATACGCTCGCGCGCTTCCTCGAACCGCTCATTCGCCGGTACATAGGTAACTTTCCACTGCTCGTCCGCAGTCTTTGTAACACGCTTCACCGACTCAAACATCTCTTTCTGACTGACCGCAAATGAAGACACAAAAACCATGCGGTTACGATACGCACTAAGTGTCAGGCCACCATCTTGCTTACCATCTGGACTCACAGGCAGCGAAAGCAACGCGGCAACCGCGCTCCCAACTTGCATCCAAGTCGAAGTATTCAGCCTCTGCTCCCCATCGTCAAAGAACGTGACTTGACGCTTCTTGATGTCGATGCCGTACAGCTCGCCATTAGAAAGCGAGTGCTCGTACCAGAATCCACAACTAATGCCGACCCAAGATGACACACCCAGAGTCTCGATGAGTTGGCGGTCCTCTCTCTTGCTGGTACCAATCGTGTCGTTCACTGCTTTGTCGGTGTTGTACATGCCGAACTCGTTGGGCAGGACCCAAGGCACGCCGGCGGCTGCGGCTGCGCGGATGAGTTTTGCAGAGGTGTCTTTGGGCGCGAAGACGGAGGTTGTGATGATGAGTGCATCTTGGCCTCTCAGTGCCTCGGTGATAGCGGTGTGGTCATCATAGTCGATGCATGTGACTTTAACGTCAGGTAGGAACTCTGCTTTTGAGTCGTGGCGAGAGATGGCCGTGATGAAGAACCGATTTTTAGATAGGAGTGCTTTGGTGATGTACGTTCCTACGTTGCCAGTGACGCCGACTATGGCGATGGTCTTGATCGAGGTGGCCATGTCGGTATTTTTTGTATCTCTGAACTTCTGCGATGTGCGATGCTGAATGCTAGCGAGTTTTTTGTCTGGTCGTCTTATTCCCAAGGCCCGGAAAGTCTCTTTTGTGATTCAACGCGGGCAAACATGCTGCCCGAGAACCGATCCCGAGCGGAGGTAAGATGATACTTATCTCCGACCGGAGTTTGGCAGGGTCGGCTATGGTGCATTGCGAATACCGATATCAAGTCGAAGCAGTCTGAAGTCCGCAGTCTCTTTCGAGTCCACGTGGGAGAGTGAAATAGACCTCGTTCTGCGGAGTGTACTGTGTAGATCACCGCACGTGATTACTGATGGTATATTAGTTAGACTAGTATATACTAGGTTGAACCTGACACCATACATACCGCGGAGCCACTTGCAACAGCTAGAACTATAAAATATTATGCATTGCCAGCTCAATAAAGTCCCAGTAGCTGCGGCAACGGTCGTTGTCCAGCACATGCGATATCGAGCATTCTTGCGATGCGTATGACTAATCCACCTCATTCTCATCACCGTCAATGGACTGGTCATCTTTGAAGTACCAGGAAAGATCTGTAGAATGAACTTAGCAGTAATTTCCAATTTGTATTTTGCACTATTTCCTACCTTCTACAAAACCCCAATCCCGCATCACCTTCTCGATTCTTCGGTTAACCGCCTTCCTTGCAACAGATCGATCCACTCTGCTCGCCAAAATACTATCGTACTTCGTATGTCTGTGGCGTATGTGGGCAATAATGGCAAGCAGAACTTTGCGTGGTAGCGGAAGCTGGCCAGTCCTGCCAACGCGACCTGAATGCTTCTTGAAGCCGTGCTTCAGCACGAGCAACCTCTCTTTCTCTGGAATTTCTGGAAACTGCTCTTCAATCTCAGCAGTCGCGGCTTCGATGGAAGAAGCATCGCGCTTAGCGGTTGCTGCACGCCGAGCTGACAGCGTCTCCTTGGCTTGCCTATGCACTTGATGTAGGATGGAGCTCGGCACTCGCAGACCAAGTTGTCTCCTTTTCGCGTCCACAACAATGTAGAGTGTTTTGCCTGCTTCGTGAGTGAGCTTGCGGCAGTGCAATGTCTTGTATCGGATGCCTTTAGGCAAGAAACCGTAGTCTTTCGGCATGGGCTTGCTGGAGCATACTGTGACTTCCTTGAGTGGCATGCCGATTCTAGAACTAATTGCGTCTTTCTATTTGAAGATCAAGAAAGTCGTGTCTGTTGTAAAGCGGTAACTTATTAGTACGCAATGCCCGAATCCAGCTCTGATGACTCAATTATACAGTCCTTTGTTGGAACAATGGTTACACGGCACTGCATTGTACGTCGTGTCTTGAGTTCTTTGTCAGACCAGCCCTGCCAACAGAAAAGTGATGTTGCAGCACATTGGGCTGCGCGCTGTTTCGGTTGACGCGTCTGGGGATGAAGGACGCAGCCCTGCGGACGCGCTGAACGATCGGCTGTTCTTGATAATTTCACCGATGGCACGTGCGCACGAGATCGTCCCAGCGACTGCCTTCATCATCACCACAGCTTCAACTCCATAATCTTCCTGCCCGTGCACGAGCTTGTCCAGGACACTTCAAGAAACGTCGTTCACAGCTAGCTGCTTCAGTGCTCACTTCAGTTTCATCCCTCGGACCCTTGGTCGGTTGTCTCGGCACACAAGCGCTGATGGCTAGTCGGGCCCACCCACGAGCCACCAATCCTCAGCCTCTGACGGGGCTTGACCATCTCCACATTCACGGGCTTCACGCTTCACCCGAAATAACCACAATGACGACGCATCCTTGAACCTATAAAGACATCAGCCACAGGGGCTAATACGAGATCTCCCAGAGCCTCACCACACATAATTGGGTTGTGGCTCCCCCACAATCTAGACCACACCTCTTGGACATGCAATTGAGATTGAGGAGGGCTGATACGACTCTTGGTGATGATCAAGAGCTTGCCAATGTCACATATAATGACAAGTATGTTGTGGTTTACGATTTCAGCAGCGTAGGTTCGTAGAACGATTCATATACATGCCAGCTGGATGCTGACAGCCCCTAGAGCACGATACTGCTGTCGCTCAGTTCTCACTGCTACTCAAAGACCTACACTCGGCTGGATTGAATACAGAAGTTCGACATGGCTACGATCAGTCTCTGCTCGTCTTTGTGCAGGCGCCGAGAGAGCTGCTCGGTAACACGGTGTACAAGTCAAGGCACGGCCCTCATTGCCCGGAACATGAAACTACAGCTAATGGCTCGACAGAGTAAAGGATTGGCTGTATGGGATTACCAAGCAGCACCCTGGTGGAACAGCTTCGAGTATTGTTGCTGGCGCATTTGAGGCTGAAGATCTACTGTCGGTGTTCCATCTCGTCAACTGGCGGAAAGAACTCGGCGGGGCAGGTATCACTCCAGGATTCGGGCAATGGGAGAATGTCTCCTCCATCTTTCCTCTTCACAACCAGCCTGTCAACAATCAACTGCTCGCCCACCTCAGTAGACGCATTTTCCTCGAAGCTACCGACCTCGACCGTATTCGTGATCTATGGGGAGCGAAAGTGGCCTTCTACTTCGCGTTTCTCCAGACCTACTTTCGTTTTCTCGCCTTTCCATGCGTAGCTGGAGTCTTCGCCTGGGCATTTCTGCCACAGTATTCGTTACTGTTCGCCCTGATGATAGGGGTGTGGTGCACGGTTTTTCTGGAGTACTGGAAAATCAAAGAGCAAGATCTGGCGATTCGCTGGGAGGTGCGAGGTGTTGCTAACCTGAAGTCCAACCGCCCACAATTTCGGCACGAGACTACTATCATTGATGCGGTTGGGAGGCTCCGCCACCACTTTCCAAGGTGGAAGCGGATCGTCCGACAACTATTCGTTATCCCCTTCGTGCTTGTCAGTACCTTGTTCTTGGGAGCACTTATCGCTGTCGTCTTCGCTATCGAGACGTTCATCAGCGAAGCTTATGACGGACCGTACAAGTTTTACCTTGTGAGCTACCGAAACCAATCTAATTGCAGTGTAGAGCTGTCTGCTAACTCAAATCAGGAATACCTCCCAACTGTCCTGCTCGGCGTCTTCTTGCCCTATGCAACGAGTTTCTTGGAGGACATTGCCAATAAGCTGACCGAATATGAGAACCACCGAACGGCTGATCACCACGAAATGTCTTTGACGCAGAAGATCTTTGTCCTCAACTCGATCACGAACTACCTGCCAATCTTCATCACTGCGTTCCTCTACGTACCTTTTGGAAGTCGAGTCATACCACTGTTGCAATACTGCATCGACACGATCTTAGGCAGCAAAGAGCGAGAAGCGATCACTTTCACCGCTGATCCTGATAGGCTGCGCAACGAAGTCATCGCTCTCACTCTAACAGGCCAAGTTTCTGGCGCAATCGAAGAGTTAGCGCTGCCTTGGGTCAAGACTCAGTTCAAGCAATGGTGGCGCGATCGCCAGGTAACAAGAGCACATCAACGGGGAGGCTCAGTCCAGCAGATAGCACCAGATGATCCTGGTGAAGCCAAGTTCCTTCGGAGAGCAAGAAAACAGTCCCTCAGACCTGAGTACAACGTTCAAGATGATATTGCGGAGATGGTCATTCAATTCGGCTACCTCGCTCTTTTCAGCCCCGTATGGCCCCTCGTGCCTATCGGCTTCTTCATAAACAACTGGTTCGAGCTCCGCTCCGACTTTCTCAAAATATCCATCGAATACCAGAGGCCCGCACCCACACGAAGCGACGGTCTTGGACCTTGGATTGCAAGTCTAGAAGCCCTGACGTGGTTTGGTAGCCTTAGCAGCGCCGCTATCGTGCACTTGTTTGGCTCCCAGAAGTTTTTCGGTGAACGCGCGGGCCTGAGTCTATGGGCTAGTCTCCCCATTACGATTCTGATATCCGAACACATCTTCATGGGATTCAGAGCTGGTGTGCGATTTGCGCTTTCTAAACTCGGCTCAGAGCAGACCCGGAAAGAGAGAGCTGAACGATATGCAAAGCGCAAGCGCATCCTGGACGAGCTCGAAGCAAATGCAGAGAGGGCGTCGCTTCTTGGTGTGGCGGAGATACAAAGACGGAAGAGTATTCGCATTAATGCGGCTGACTTGTTTTGGACGCGGCAGGCCGATGAAGGCGCAAGTGAGAGTGCAGGGATGTCTATCATCAAGGCTGTGAAATATGCTCATGAAGAGAAGGAGGTCACGGGGAGGGGCACCAAGGTGGACTGATTTTGGACACCGATCTGGCAGCACAAATTCAAGGATCTTGAGTCAAGTATACATCCACTGTTTAAAATCTGTATTCCACTAGCTGCTGCTGATGAGAAATATACAAGAATCCAATGCTTCCCATGACTTACTCCTACTCAGGAAGTCACCTACTGCAGCGCCGCCAGAACAGCGTTATACGCCGCCTTCGGCTGATAGTTAGAATCAAACAACAACGGATTACCCGCCGGCCTCCATGAATCCGAGTCCCTGACGCCCCAGACCGTTATACCAACACAGTTTGACTGGCCCAAACAAGCCTTAACATTCGTCCAATCCGCCGTCTGCGCATTCTGAATATCAACCTCCGTCATCGCACACTCAGGCGCAGCCGCACACAGCGCAGCCATAGCCGCAGGCGCACTCGCGCCCTGGCCCGCGGTCAAATGGGCCTGCGAGCCGATCCCATCAATCGGGACGCCGGCCGCGCGCCAGGCCTTGACGTTCTTGATCACGGCCTGCGTCTTGGCGGACGAGGCGGAGTCGAGGTCTGTGTGCGTTAGCGAAGCGGTAAGGCACGAAGGGCGCGAGGGACGGACTGTAGTCGTTGATGTATAGCTTTGCTGCTGGGTCGGCTTTGCGGGCGGCTTCGAAGGCGATGCGACGAAGTCTTGGCCGAGCACGTTGTAGAAGAACTGGAGCGGAGGCTGCCGTTTTCTTCGAACATGTCGTTGATGACGTCCCAGGCGTATACTTTGCCCTTAAAGTGTATCAGGAGGGTTCTGATGTGGTTCTGCATTACGGTTGTTAGGGTGGCCTTGGCGCTTATGGATGATACCCAGGACGGGAGTTGTGAGTGCCATACGGTGGTGTGGCCGCGGATCAGCTTGTTGTTGGTTGTGGCGAAGGCGACGGTTTGGTCAGCGGTGCCGAAGTTGAAGCTGTTGCGCGATGGCTCGGTGGCGTCCCATTTCATGCTTGAGAATCACGTTAGTATGGTGGGGGAGGTCACGGCCGAGGAATATGGTCTGAGGTGAGATGATATGTGCACGAGAGTATGTCAAGCCGATTCTATGGAAGGGGAAGTGTACCTGTTCTCAGGCGTAATCTGACCAAAATTTGCCTTGATAATGGCGCCAGTGCTGCCACTGTTAAAGCGACCGGGGTCAGAGGCTGTACCAAAGTACTTCTTGCCCTTCTTGATCATGGCATCGTTGATACTCTGGGCTGCCTGGCGAGAGAATAGCGGCTCGATGTCCGTTACAGGAGCAGCAGCCGCAAGGCCACTGGCGAGCAGGATGGTGATGAGGGAAAGCTTCATGATTCCGTTAGTTGATCAGGAGTGAATGAGGCTTTGATAAGAGACTTGATGAGGTTGCCGGATGAAGAAACCGTAGCGGCTTGGGGAGTAGTGTCCTTTATGACAGTGGTGGAGTGGTTGATGTCCGGGAGTCATGAGTTTCTTATTACGAGATCAACACTGGCGTAGTTACACGATCTGCCTGTTCAATCTCGCAACTCAGCACAACTCGCTCATCTCTCCTGAATTTATGGTGTCTATTCATATCATGCTGTGGGGAAGGACGCTTGGCACTTTACGTGAAGCTTCCGGTGGCTGTTGCCTGAGCTCAGACATCAAAATCGAGATAGATGTGAAGTGATTGGATGAGCATTGTGCTACTCTGGCTTCACATTTTGTTTATTGTCACCCATAGACACTTCTCTGTTTAACAGATGCTGTAGAGGTATACCGCAGGTAGCGCCCACTGCAGCTGCACTGGCATTAATAAAATAGCTCTTATTGACTACAGTCAGCACATACCTATGTAGCAAGTAACAACTTGATGATTGAATAGGTTATAGAAAGGATGTAGAAAAGCAAAAACACCGCCCTAACATTCACACTCGAATTCGCCGGTCCCCGTAATATCCAAGACTGTTGTATACTATGCCCAAGCAACGTCCCGGGTGATGTTTCTACAGAGTATCTTAGTCTGCCCACCATCGGCACGTATTATTGATACCTCACTGGCGAGGTTTAGGTAGGGCTACATGTAGAGACCTCTGGGGCCTTTCAAATAGTGCAGCGATCGGTGGAGGAATTCAGCGCAGGCTTCCGGACTGCGGAGTCTATTTCAGGCCGTAAGTACACATCTTAATTTGGCAAGGTGGTGTGGGCACATGAAGCAGTGGTTAAGCAATAAGGTAAGTTGGAGTGGAGCGCAGAGTAAGAAGGGCAATGAAAGCAATTCTCAAGAACATGATAATATTTATAATATTTGGTTGGAAAAAGGTGAGTAGGGACAGTCGCTCAAAAGCAGCATGGACATACTCGGAGAATGGCTCGTCAATGAGACCTGAAATATACTGAGAAAGCAAACGCGCAATATGAACCCTTGTGCTGACAAACTTTCCAATGAATGTCCACAACCTATCCACAAGAACAATGCTTGACCCAAGATTTTGCCTGCAACGGCAATTTCTAGAAGATCTCGCCGAGCCTTGGCTTGCCACCCTTCCAGTCATCCCTCTCGTAGTATCTGAACACCAGATCATAACCTTCGAGGTCGTGCACAATGCGGTCGACACGGCGGTAACCGGGGATCGTCTCCACGCGCTTGCTCTTCTCCACGTTCTTGCCAGGCAACTCATCAGGCGAGGGCTTGGCCTCGAACAGAGTGATGCTGAAGCGGCCGGGCTTGAAGATACCAACGACGTGCTCGATGACGTCGGCGGTCTCACGACCGCTCTGGCGGGCAGGAACATTGGTCTCGAATGAGGCATAAGAGCACTGAGGCTCAGGGGTGACGTGCACGGTGAAGTAGTGCGTGGCATCGGAGCCCTTCTTTGAACCATTCGGCGCGCCGCCAGGGGCGGGCACAACGCCGTTAGCAGAGAAGCCACATGGCGTAAAGAGGTAGGCATCGATGCGAGCGTCTGGGTACTTGGAGGTAGGGTAGACGTCAGCCAAGCCGCAGTGCTCAGAAACAACAGTGCCCAGCGTGTGACCCTCGGTAGTCAACTCCTCAGGGAAAGTAAGCTCCTCATCAGAGTTAAAGCCAGAGTGGTCGGAAGAAGTCTGCTCAAAGACATCAAAGCTCTCATCGGAGATGTGAGTGGTGGCAGTCGAATTGAGGGCAGTGGAGCCTCCAAGGCTCTCGCACTCGCGCTCAGGAATGGAGTTAAGGGACTGGATAGCATTCTTGCGGGCCTCACGAGCCCTCTGGACATAGCGACCTTCCGCGACCGCACTCGCGTCCTCGAGGTAGAACTGACGGGCATTCTTCACATCGAGGTCAGTCATGAGTATCTCCAGGGTCTCGTCCTCCTCCTCGTCGGTGTTCATCTCAGGCAGCATACGCTCAGGAAGGTTGACGAACTTTGTCTTGGTCTCAGGACGGTCAAGATTTTCAGAACCAGGACTGGGAGGTGGGGTCAGACTGGTGTCAGGACCGGTAATGTAGAGATACCAGTGCTCTCCGTTCATCTTGCCGATCATATAGGCACTGCCGCCTTCGAAACGCTGGTCAAGGTAGCGGACCTCGTCGCGCCAGCTACGATGGGGGCCTTGCTGCGCCTCGGGGTGGAGGAAGTTCTTCCTGCTGTAGAAGACGCGATAGGGCGTGGCTGTAGCAGCAAGGCCAGAACCAGGCTGAGGGGCAACGTAAGGGAAGCCGGCGTTGACAGCAGCGATCTCCAAAAGGCGAGTGAGGCCCCAGAGGAGCGTGGTGGTACCGCAGGTTTTCAGCACGACCTTGTGGGGGAACACGAACATGCTCGACTCGGACAACAAGTAGGCATCGACGTGCTCAGACTCGATGACAGAAAGGACCTTGCAGTTGACGAGGTCGAGCATTTCCTTCCAAATGTCGGCGGACACTTTCTTGAGGCCAAGCGGACCGGCCTGGCCAGGCAGGTCGGTGGCGGAGGAGCTAAACCATACTTCCAAGAGCTTCTCAGGACCCTCGAACGAATTGGTGGAGTCGAGATCGACGGTGGCCTCCTTGTTGATTGTCAAGTGGGGCGTGCCAATGTGCGAAGACGGCGACGCAGTGTAGTGCTTGGGAATTTCAGTAGCGACCATCTCTTGGCTATGTGGCGTCGGTGCGCACGGTGTGTTCGTTGTCTAGGCGGTTGCGTGGGACGTGCTCGTGGAAGTTGCGTACAGGTTGGCTGACTGACGAGCAGTGAAGCACAGTCTGCTGCTCAGACAAGCAATGCGGTGCTTGGCTGAGGAGAGAAGGCCCACGAGGGACTAGGTTTGAAGAGGCTGGCTGGTGCCAGCAGCAGGTGTATTATGCGGGGAACGACCGTGGAGGACGTTAGGGAGGTCGGGAGTTGGGGGAAGATACGAGGCTTTGCGCCGCGGAATGGTGTCAGTCGTTGCGCCTCGACCGACTAGATTCCGATACCCTGTGAAAGTATCGGGTCCAGCAGACGAGGGATCTGCTCAAGGGTGGGTGAAAGGTTTTGGTGGTGGGGGCGTGGGAGTAGCGCGTGTTATCTAGGCCTGTAGTGGATTAGCAGGCTGTCGACGGTGAAGGTATTACTCTGCGGTGTAGCTGGAATGACGCGGTGGAGACTCGACTCACTTCGCAGGCTTGGATAGAAAGCGTACCAGATCCTCTTGACGCATGGAACAGCGAAGTATGAAGACGAAAAGTTGTCTGCGGGCTGTCACAGCCTATGCAGTGTTGGAAAGTGTAGACAGTAGGTCTGCCAGCTTGACGGTGTCGCGTGCACTGGTGGCGTACGATGCAATTGCAGTTGGGCGTTGACTAGAATGTGTGAGTCGGTGTGCGATTTTTCCCGGATAGCGGGCAGCCACAGAAACGCAGGCGAGTGCTGGATCCAGAGACGGAAACGTACCCAAAAACAAGGCTTGGCTTGACGGAGAGCAGGTTCACAGTTGTTGCTGCCGTGGTGTTGTGAAGAGACAACTAGGTTGCGTGCGTGAAGAAAAATTGCGGCGCGTGCACATGTTGGCCCAACGTCACTGCCCGCTTCGTGGCTGGAGCAGCCACACCGCGTTCCAGATCGACGATCCAAGCCGCATCAACACCACGACATGGGCGTCTGCATCCAGCAATTGCCAGTTGCGGCGGGTGAATACTTTCAGTTTTGGCGTTGAACAGTACTTGTTTAGTATTAAGGTATTTAGTCGTGTCTTTCATGTACAGGGTGGTGATGAACGCAGCAAACCGTGTCCACATTCAAACCATTAGCTCTGGAGACTCGGCCGTCACTCGACCTTCCAGCAATCGACCGAAGCACTCTCGAATGTCCACCCCCAACTGCTTCGGCGCTTCCCACGCTGGCCTCTTGGCAGCCTCTTGGTGTCTCTTGATCCAAGCGATCGGCCACGACGCAGAGCCCCACATCAGTGGTTTTGCAGCACTATGCGTCTGAAATGTGCTGATACCCAAGGGCACAGTGCAGTAATCACTCCAGGTCACTGCTGAAGTCTCGACATGGGCTCTGCGCAACCAGCA
Organism: Lizonia empirigonia; assembly: GCA_009982855.1. Taxonomy (NCBI): domain Eukaryota; kingdom Fungi; phylum Ascomycota; class Dothideomycetes; family Pseudoperisporiaceae; genus Lizonia; species Lizonia empirigonia. The sequence goes on along the minus strand of JAADKA010000006.1, from coordinate 1,329,805 downwards.
AAGTCCAGCTTCGGCGCCAGGGAGCCACATCCTGTAGGAAATCAGCATAGTGCCGCAGACACGTGGGATCTTGCAACCTACATCATCGTCCAGTTCAGGATGTCATTCGGACTCCATGACCGTGCATCAGCCAGCGCAGGTGCGCCAGAAACCCCGTTCTGCGATGCCTTCACTGTCTCATCAGAGCGTACACGCTCATGCCCAGCTGCTTCGTATTCCCGGTCTTGCATCTCCAGCTCCCCAGGGTCCAAGAACGGCGATCTTGGTCGTGTGGTCAACGACGAACCAGGGCCCTGCGTGACCACAAGATCCAACAAGACCGCCAGCAGTCCAATTGGCGAGTCGCATAATGAGAAGGCAAGTGTCTGAGGTCGTAGTGAAAATAATTGGTGCATCGCAGGGCCTAGGGGCCGCCCGTTCGAAGTCGACTGTGCGTATTGAGCTGGAGTCGCAAGCTCTGATGGAAGGTATCCAAAGCTCAACGCTGGGTATTTCGCTTTCGTCAGCTTTGCTAACTGCCACTTCGCCCACAGCAGCGGCTGCTCTTTCATTGCGGGTGCAACGAAAACCGGGTTGCATGTGTGCACAGCCAGACACCTTGTCGGTTCCCTTATAGCTAAAGCCCGGGCAACATCAAATCCCCTGTATATTGTCAGCATGCAAGACTTACCACTCCCCGAAAGGTACTCACCATCCACTCCCACAAACAACCCATCTCTCGTATCCCAACCGCCCCATCAACCCCCCAAACACCTCCGCTGCCCCATGCACCCCAAACTCCGGCTCCTCGCTCGCATCGCTGAACCCAAAGCCCGGTATACTCGGGCACACGACATGAAAAGCCAGCTCGCCTTCCCACTGCGAATCCGCCAGCTCATCGATAACACGCTGCACCTCCACGAACGAGCCTGGCCACGAGTGGCAGAAAAGCAACGGCACAGCGCCGACACGCTGTGACCGCTTGTGCACAAAGTGCGTGCGCAACGGTTTCTTCTCCTCGCCATTCGCGCCCGGCGCCAACGAAATCAGGGTGCGAAACTGCGGCAGCGCCGCATTAAACTTGTCCTCTTCAGCGCGCCAGTCGTACGTCTCGAGCCAGCAGTCCAGCAGCGGCTCGAGCACGCTCTTCGGGGTGCCGAGCACCCACTGCTCGTTGGGCGTCAGCGTCCCGTTTTCCTTGGGCAGCCGCGTGAGCTCGAGTTTCTGCTTGGTGAGATCGAGGTACCGCGACGAGACCTGGCAGCAGTCAGTATCGTGGTGGCGCTGGATACGAGAGGGGGGAACGTACGTGCATGCTATACGGCACCACGGCCTCGATGTCCTCCTGTATCGTCTGCATTCTCCAGCTCATCGTGTGTCGTGAATCCGAGTACGAGGGTGCAGATAATCACATGTCACATAGCGCAAAGAGGAAAACGGCAGCGATCACAGACCCGTAGGAGAAATGCAAGTATATGCTGCCCCAGCGCAAGAGCGCCACGGTATCATCCCGCCAAAGTGAATCTTCCCGAAGCACTCAGGCACCGCCAGATACAGTAGGGAACTGCTGGAGTACGTCAGGCATGCATAAGGAACGCGTGGACTCCCTGGAGTCGCAGTGCCATAAAACCGAGTCTAGAATGTATAATTGGCTATTTCGTGAGTTGCCATTCGTTGTGCTATCTATCGATGGTATTCCAGCACTAGCATGTCGCCACACTGTGGCTATGCACCGCCACTCAGGGTCCAGTGATCGCCATGAGGATTTCCGTGTATGGCGTCAGAAGCGATAGACCAGCCAGGAACACCAATCAAAAACCGCTGTCGTATGGACCGGAGACGTTGAGTTGTAGGCGAGGCCGAACCGTGTCAATACGCTGCGAGAGTCAGGGTATGCTCCACTAGAAACCCTCCGTCTGCAGCAGCGACAGCAAAGTCATCTTGTGGCTTTCACACGTCCCTCACGCCTGTCTGAGCACCCCCACTTGCCCCCGCACCGCGCCCTGCTTGCGCCGGCGCCGCACCACGCAGATTCAAGCTGCCGATCCTCTGCACAAGATTGCTGCCCACGGCGTCTACCGCGCCTCTCGGGGCCAGCAGACTTGGTGTCTGAGCGTCGCCCTGCTGCACCCTAAACAGCCGGATGCTGGTGTTGTTCCATACGCCTGCTGTGCCCTTGGCCACGACCATTTCGGACGCAAACACAAAGCCCCAGAGCAGCGACTCGTACCATCCCAAGGAGAGCGTGGACCATTCGAAGAGGTGCACACGAATGGGGGATGGCTCTATGCCAGGGACTGTTGTGGATGTGATGATTTGTAGGGCTGTTGCTGTGTCTTCGCTGGATTCGAGTTTTGGAGACAGGGTTTGGATGAGCATCAGTGTTGTGTGAAGTGGGAGCTCGCTACGCCAGGACTCGAGCTGTGTTGTGTCAGCATAAGGTTGGTTTATGGTGAGAGATGGGAATTACTTACCCATGTCACTGACGGCGTGAAGAACTCGTTTGCGCCGAGCATAGGTGTCGCGTTCATGCTGGCGAGGCTCGTCATGCTGTTCTGACGCGAGAAAGTTGGCTGGCCGACGGGCATCTTGCCTCGCGCTTTCTCGGACATACCTCGTAGCTGCAGAGGTACCGACTCATCGACCGATGAGGCCACAGATGCGCTTCGCGAAGCACCTCGTGAGCCTCCCGGCGGTGGTGACTGCACTGGCGATCGTGGCTGGGGTGGTGGGCTCGTGTCTTCCGCGTCTGAGCCGTCTTCGTCGTCGCTCCCAATCGCAAATGCGCTATTCTCTTCTGGGACGTTGCCCAAAGATGGTGTGCGGGCAGCCGTAGGGCTTCGCAGGCTATCGATAGAAGCTTGTCTTGATAACTCTGCCCCGCCTTCTTTGCGCAGCTGGTTCTGGCGCTCGATTTCCTCCTGTCCGCTCTCAAGCGTAAAGTCTCGCAATGCCTGGAACTTCTTCTTGGACCGTGTTATTGCATACACTAGGTTGGGATTATCTGAAGAATGTGTCAGCCTTTGCATGGATCACTAGTGAACGTGAGTCTTACGTTGATACTGGTGCTCGACCATGGCGTTGATCGCCTCCAGCAGAGAGTGCAGGAGAGTGTGGCTGCTCTCATTAGCTAAAAGAAAGCTAGGTGACGACATCGACGCAAAGAGCTGTAGAAGTTTTGAGCTCGGCGCACGTCCAAGATTCTGCACGTGTGCCGCGATGTTATTGAGAATAGCAAGTAAAGCTGGGTAGACAGCGTCGAGCTTGCCCTTGCCTGTTGTGAGCAGTGTATAGATAGACTAGGATAATTAGCTGATGCTGCTGTTCAGACTTTCGAACTTACTGTGATGACATAATCTGCATAAGTGCCGTGGAAGTTGGGTATCCGTATGCTCGGGGGTAGTGATTCCTGTCCTTCGAACGTCTTGTTCAAGCTCTTTCCAAATTGAGGCTCGACACTCAGCGTCTGTAAAACAAAGACGCACATGCGCACCAGTCCCTGCTTCGAGGGATCGTTGCGCTGGTCGATCGCATAGTAGAGTACCAAGACCACGAAATCATGCGCTCTGTCTGTGTCGATAATGAAGGACCGGAAACGCTTGTTACATTGCAGAGCCTCCCAAAACAGCATGATCATTTCCGGCGCCCATGTCAGCGATTTATGGCTGCCAGGGAGGTATGATGAGTTCGCTTGAAGCTGCAAATCGTTAGCTCAGAGAAGCGGCAATACAGAGGAGGCAACGCACAGGCTGGTTCAGAATCCTTGTCATGCCATCCACTAGGAATTGAAAATCCTGTGGCCGGTGCAGGCGACCAAGGAAGTGTCTGAAGAAGTTCTTCGGTGCAGGGCCGTTCCCCGGTTCAGGTATGGGGTACAGGATCAACACTAGGAGGAGTTGCAAGCAATAGGTGACGAGTATTTGCCTCTGGTCTCTGAAGACTACATGGTCGTATGGTACTCGCCATGTCGCAGGGTTGTATTTCAGGGTCTACACGTGTCAACAGCTATACAGCGAACAAGGGCGCAAGACTTACAGTATTCAACATCGAGCAAAGAACCGATAGCACGACCTGCTTCTCTGGACAGGTAGCCATGTATGTGATCGCTCTGACACCCTTCACTGGGAGCATGGCTGTGCTGTATTAGCATTGCTATGTATTCGCGTTGAGATCTCTGTTGCATACCAGCTGACATGTACATGGACTTGCTTGCAAATGTAAGCAGCAGACGAAGAATCTCTGTCCTGTTGCTTTCGAATTCCTTGGTGGAGGCTACTGGCGTGTTGCAGCCAACGCCGCTTTGCCATATTGCGTAAGAGACTTTGTTCTTGCCGCCTTGGACCTTGGGCAGAGTGAACTCGGAGAAGAACAACAGATCTAGCAGTGTGTCTATTATCTCTTCGGCCAACGGCTTAGCTTTCGTAAACTCAGGCTCAGCCTCGGTTGGTGTTGGGTCCAGGTCAGACTCATCGAAGATGACCTCGCTCTTCAGCAGTTGACCCGCCGGCTGCGTTTACGGCGCTCAGCCCAGAAGAACGTGTCCTCCCATGACTCTAGGTGGTCTGCCTCATACACGAAAGGCAGCAGCCTTGTGAGCACTCGTATGCAGTTGAGCGCATCCCGCTCCGGTGCAAGTTCGGGGTCGGGGAAGGAGGGGTGGTTGCGGAGGATGATGAGGCGTGATGTGACGGCGAGGATGAGTGTCTCGAGATTCGTTAGGTTGTGATCGCGGGTGCGCCGTATGTCCGCGGGTGAGAAGAGGGAGAAGACATCTTCAGTGCTCTCTGGCAGCTCCCAGAAGCCGGTCCAGTATTCGTCGTCGGCGGGGATCTGCTTGGGCTCCGACAGGCGGAAGATGCCCTGCTTGAAGGTGAGTTTGGAATCGGACGCGCCCATTGGAATGCATGTCACGACTTTATGTGCGCATTGTCTGTTGTGGCATGTGTCGTATTGGTGCTATTGTTGGAGAGGCCCCGGCCCGTTGACGTCGGCGATGCAAACAGGGCAAACGCCGCCTCACAGAGCCAAGCGCCTCAAATGTCTGCGCGAGTGAGCACATCGTTGCCCATCGTCGCACCTAACTTCATGGCTGCCTATAGCATTAGCATGCTTCGAATCACTGTATCGACTCAAAAGAGAAGAAGCTTGAAATTAGTTGAGGCCTAGTTTACTGCGCCACGTAGTGAAGGGTGGTAGCTGATGACATAATCCTTAGTTCATTGATAGAATTACAGGCATCTTCAGGGCTCCGCCACCATTTACACTCCGTCACAGACTCACCACGCTCTTCGTCCTCGTCGTCCAGAACACCATACACGCACTCACGACCGTTCTTGCTATACACATACATACCGCCGTGGAGTAGTCATACCAAGACTCTTTGCGCTGTTGCGCGCCGCTGCGCTTCAGCATGCCGCCAAAACGAAAGCTTCAGTCGGCGGCTGACGTGGAAGCTGAGGACGCGTGGGACGACGATGTCGGTGTCATGAGTGACCAGGAAACATTCGATACACTGAAGGATCAGTTTGATGTGAAGGCTATGACGAAGAGGGCGCGACAGGGGCGGCCTCAGGATGCAGCTGCACATTTATTCAGGAAATCCGATCAGTCGAACGCACCCATGAAATCAGATCAACAGAATCGCCCGCTCTGGATCAACGATGCGGGCGGTATCATCATCGAGTCATTCCATCCCCTCTTTGACGAGGCTCAGGACTTCTTGATCAATATTGCTGAACCACAGTCACGTGTATCGAAGATGCATGAGTATCAGCTTACCACGCACAGCCTATTCGCCGCCGTCAGTGTGGGTCACTCTAGTCAGGAGATCATCGACAAGCTCGACAAGTACTCGAAGACAACCCTATCTGACTCGATCATCCAATTCATTGAGAGGTCCACCTCGGCGTTCGGGAAAGCAAAGATTGTGCTGAAAAAGACTCTCTCCTTCATTGAAAGTGAAGATCCCACTATCCTCAACAAGCTTCTTCGTGATCCTATAGTCGCCGAATGCAGAGCAGATCAAACTGACGGGTTGATCAAAGAGGCTGCTCCAAAAATCGGACAAATGGCAATCCCAGGTACCAAGCTCGCTGCAGGAGCAAATCAGATTGCACAACCTTCCGGCGCTGAACCAGCCCCTGCCGATATGATTGCGACACTTCGAGAGGACGACGATGATGACGAGGTGGCCCAAGTACATTCCTTCCAGATCAAAAGCGATGAAAGAGAGCGAGTCGTCAAGCGCTGTCGAGCTATTGGTCTTCCCCTGACAGAAGAGTACGATTTCAATAATGATATGAAGAACCCCAACCTCGAGATCGATCTTAAGCCTCACGCTCAAATTCGTTACTACCAAGAGAAGGCTCTAAGTAAAATGTTTTCGAATTCCCGAGCGCGTTCAGGCATCATTGTTTTGCCTTGCGGCGCAGGTAAGACACTTGTCGGCATCACGGCAGCTTGCGGTGTTAAGAAGTCGGTCATCGTTCTTTGTACGAGTGCTATGAGTGTCGTGCAATGGAGAGCTGAGTTCATCAAGTGGTCGAATATCAACCCAGAGGACATTGCCGTCTTTACCGCAGACAACAAGAACGTGTTTCCACGCAATGCCGGAATCATCATTAGTACATACTCGATGATCAGTACCGTGCAGAAACGGTCCCACGATGCCGAAAAGGTGATGAACTTCATCAAAGAAAGAGAGTGGGGTCTCCTGATCGCCGACGAAGTCCACGTGGTACCTGCCAACATCTTTAAAAAGGTCACATATCAGATTGCGTCGCACGCAAAGCTTGGTCTCACTGCCACGCTGTTGCGGGAAGACGATAAAATTGATGATCTTAACTTTCTGGTCGGCCCTAAGCTGTACGAAGCGAACTGGCAAGAGCTGTCCGAACAGGGTCATATTGCCCGAGTGCAGTGTGCGGAAGTCTGGTGTCAGATGACCCCCGAGTTTTACCAAGAATGGTTGAAGCCGGCATCATTGCAGAAGCGTGCGTTGTTGTCCATCATGAACCCACGGAAATTCCAAGCTTGTCAATTCCTTATCGACTACCACGAATCAAGGGGCGATAAGATCATTGTGTTCTCTGATAACGTATACGCTCTGGAGAAGTACTCACGAAAGCTCGGCAAGGCTTACATTTACGGCGCGACACCACAAGCCGAGCGTCTTCGCATTCTGGAGAACTTCCAGCACAATCCCTTGGTGAACACCATCTTCCTCTCCAAGATCGGTGATACCAGTTTGGACTTGCCTGAGGCCACATGTCTTATTCAAATCTCGTCCCACTACGGTTCACGCAGGCAAGAGGCTCAACGATTGGGTCGTATTTTGAGGGCGAAGAGGAGAAACGATGAAGGATTCAACGCATTCTTCTACTCTCTCGTCTCTAAAGACACGGACGAAATGTTCTACTCTTCGAAACGACAAGCCTTCCTTGTCGATCAAGGTTACGCATTCAAAGTCATCACTCGTCTCGAAGGTCTAGACTCACACTCCGGCCTCGCCTTCGCCACGCCACAGGAGAGACGAGAGCTGCTCATGGATGTCTTGCTGGCGAAGGACGAGGACGCAAAGACAGAGAATATACAGGGCGATGCTTTTGGCTCCAAGTATGCTTCTGGTATGGGCAAGAAAAAGGGCACAGTCCGCAGAACCGCAGGCGCTCTCAGCGAGTACTCCGGAGGGCAGGACATGGCCTACTTGGAGACGAACAAGAGCAGGAACAAGGAGCTCAAAGGTACCAAGGGCATCAAGAACTCATTCCTGAAGAGCATGGCCAGATCTACGAAAAAATAGGATGTTCTCAATATCAAGGGTCGTGCGTCTTGGGTCATTCGGCTCGTCTAGCAGTCAGGCTGCTGAGCCTCGTCAAGCAATTTGATATTGCTATTAGAGATATTGATTAAGCTCATTAGAATTATCTCTGTAAAGAGGGTCTCGGCAAAGTTGATGTGGCGACGTGCAATTTGACTTTCTTCCCCGTGTACTTCGTAAATGTTGGTGCGCGCAGTCGATCTTGGCGTAGATTGGCCTCTCGCAATAGCTGGGCGGAGGTCCGCCCGCAGAAGAGAGCAGGCGTCGTACTCGTATTCGGATGTACCGTTGTCCGCCTTCAGTCGTCGGAGTTAAAGAGAATGGCACTCGAATGACGGAGACCAATTATAAGTTATTTTTGAGACAAAATGTGAACACTGAACACTCTTTGCCCCTGCGTTGATTGGTACATATACCTTTCTAACAGTTATAGTATTTGTGCAGATGGTACAGCGTTTGGCACCAGGATATGGTTGGCTATCGCAACTTGACTCGAACTTCTTTGTTAACGTGCATTAGCAGCTCGCGGTTCTGTAACCATGCATGGGTCAGGAAATTTGCTGGTGCAAACTACAGTAGCCAAACCTTACTCTAGCCGATGTTCTCGAGCCTTTTCTTGCTGCGTCGGTACGCTTGCATGCTTATCGTCAATGGTGTTTCAGCCAAATCAACCGAACCAGGCTGAACCACGTCTGCTGCGGTTCCTGGTCTTGTACGAATGTCGGAGTTAAGAAATGGCTGCAAAGAGCGATCTCTCAGCCACTACGCATCAAGGCAGAACAGACAGCAATGCATAAGCAGACTGCTGCCTGCTTGCTGGTAAGTTTGGCAAAAATAAAAAACAATATTGCTCGCTGCTAAGCAAGTGCATCTTGTTGAGCTACCTAATCGGGCTGTTTCTTCGTAGTTTGCTCGTACGAGGGCGCCGTTCGTGATGCTCGTATACATCATGGTGATCCTCGCTAAAAATAGTAGGGGAATCACCCAGATACGGGAGCGGAGGCAGGTGCGTCCTCCGGTAAGAGGTCCCCGCAACCTTAAGGAACCTGCTTTCCCCACCTCATCCTACTCGCTCACACATCCAGTTCATAACCACCTTCTAAGTTGTCGCGATCGCGAGGATCAAATATCCCTCGGGTTGGGTCTGGAAGGCTCGCATGTGCTCATCACCGGCGGGGCTGGCCTCATTGGGCATGTTCTTGTTGATCATTTCATCGCAGCAGGTGCAAAGGTATCGTCGCTCGATATTGCTCATCCTCCGATCTCTCAAGGAGGGCAATGCTCCGGCGCACACGGCTCATCCGGAACTTGTCTCCGTCCACTGTGACGTATCTAGCGAGACTGAGGTGCAAGAAGCTTTCGCAAAAGCAATTCACGCTCACGGACCAGTTGATATTGCCATCACTCGACCTTTCGGTCCTACAACCCTCGCCGTTCGCCGATGCATCTTTCAATCAGCTGCAGAAAGTCCTTGATGTCAACGTGGGCACATGGCTGACTGCACGTGAATGGGTCCGTGGCTTGCGTCAAGCAAGGCATACTGGCACACCGATGAATCATCCGAACCTCGTCATTATAGGCAGCGAGAGCGGCCTCTTCGGGGAGCGGCAGAATGCTGAGTACAGCCTTGGCAAATGTGCAGGTGCTCGTGTCAATGTTGTCGCCCCGGGGCCAGTTCAAACAAGTCGATGGGAACAGGAATGCAAGCAGCATCCAGACCAGTACTATCTCGAAGCCCAGGCGACGGTAAGACACCTTCACCCTTTCATCATCCGTTCCACTATCACATCCCGTCTACTAAGATCATCAGCGACGCGCAACACTCCTATACGCACTCGTATAACGCAGCTGACCCTTGTAGACTGCACTAGGTGAACCAACCCCCATTAAAGCTGTCGCCATGACCATCTTGTCCATCGCCAGCCACAATTTCAGCAGTCATGTTCATGGTCAGATCATCGCCGTTGATGGTGGCAAGCAGGGCAAGGTAGTGTGGACACAAGACGAGGCGCCACAGCAGCCCTATGAGTAGATCCGCGTACTTGTCCGCTTTCTGCACAACAAGTTGCAGCCACAAAACTTAGATATGCAACCGACGTCATAAGCTTTCTCACTTTCCTGAATGCGCCATCTACCGCAGGTCTCAGAGTTATGTTCTTGGCCAGCCGGTTTCGAATAATGGCCTCGAACTTCGATCCCAGCGACCTGGGTGCTCATACTAAAGCGTCGTGACACCCCTATACTTTCGCAACCACCCTTTCTAAGAATGGTGGTGGCATTTGCGCGACAGATATCTAATATATTTTCGTTCGCCGCAGGGAAGCGGTCGTGCAAGAATATGACTTGCACGGAGCACTGTTCCGAGAATTAATGACGCTCTGATTCGCTCGAGTCGGTGATTTTCACTGCTCGTAATTGCCACATAAGGCAGCGGCATGTTCCGAGCCCACCCATCTGCTTAATGAGAGTTTCTTGGTCCACGACACACCGAGTTAGGCCGAAGGGAGATGCACTTTGAGGCCCAAACATGGCATCGCGATACAATTGCAGTCTGGCTACTACATTTCTCAAGCAGTAAATCAGAGGGCGACCAAAATTGCTGTCGGAAGCATGCATGCGTGGTTCAACAGTCGAATCGGAAAACCAACGGGCGGCGCCTGTCGGGCGACCTGACGCACGACAAGGCTCCCAGTCTGTGCGATCGGACCCAGCCCCGCAGCGAATAACTTGCCGAAGTTTAGCAGAATCCTAGAGTCCCTGGCGTGCTGATCCGCGGAGCGCTGGTCCTGTGAATGCCAGAACCTCCGCCTCTCCCGTATACCTATACGACCGAAATGGCTCCTTGGAACTGCTCAGAAGTTCGCGCCACTGCAATGTCGTCAGACTGGAAGATCCCTCTGGTGCCTGCCTAGGCGAGATATTACCCATCAAAAGACCTACCTTCCCGCCGGCATGCCTTCCCCACAGAAAATCCTGCCCTCTAATATCACGAGCGCATTTCCTCTTGCGGAGGCTTAATTCTGTCTCTCTTCAAATCATTTTTTGACACTGACTCGTGGCTTTTTAGGCCTAGTGCCCACTTTCTTTCAACCTCTTCCCCTCTGGTTCATGTTCCTCGAAACCCTATCCCCTTTGATGATCACCGACTGCCATTATGTCTAATTTCCGTGCTCTTCAACCAGCACCAATGGATCAAGAGCCAAAACCACAACCACAAACTCGGCCAATCTTGACCTCAAAACCAAAACGTACTGTAACACTTGGCGCATGTGTTGCATGTCGGAAACGAAAGTCAAAGTGTGATGGCAGTCGACCAGTGTGCACATGCTGTGCCCAAAAGGATACAGAATGCGTCTACGAGCTCGGTCCTAATGAGAAGCCATCGCAGGCGATGAAGCGGAAGAACGAGGAGATGCAGGGCGAGCTGTCGAATCTGCGTCAGCTCTACGACTTCCTTCGATTACGGCCCGAGCGAGAAGCCATGGAGGTCCTTAAACGCATCAGGTCAAACTCACCAGACGTAGCTCCATCCCAACGCATTCAAGAGCTGGCAGACGTTGTTCGTCACGGAGATCTGCTCATCCAACAGCCTGTGCACACACCGCCCATGAGCAAGTACGAACGAGAACCTGTCCACTCTGTGACACTTCCACCACTCCGCCAGGCTTTGGACTCACCTGCTGCTTCGGAATCCTACAACTTGCCCTATCCTGGCATAACCTTCATGGGTTACGATGGTCCAGCAACACAACGACGGAGACACACCCAAGATCTGTCAGCTCGGTGAGTGGAGTGCGTGCGGCCCACGGGAGCGATTTTGACCAACTCTAGCGCAGATAGTCAAAGCCCCCTGCCACGGCCTACATCCATCGAGGCTATATTGCATACTCCCTCATCTGCGGCTACGGATTCCTTAGCTGCCGATCCACGACTGAGTTATATTGGCGACTGGACACAAGTCTCAAATGACACTGGCTTCCTCGCCCATCTCTTCACAACCTGGACTGAGAGGGAGCACATCTACTATCACTTCCTGGATCGAGAAACTTTCCTTGCAGATCTGTCGTGTGGCCGTGGCGACTTCTGTTCTGAACTTCTCGTCAACACAGTGCTTGTTTCCGCCTGTGTGAGTCTCAAGTGCGAGCTTCCAATCTTGATCACAGACTAACAGCGTAAAAGTTCCACTCTACAGCGGTAAAAGAGCGCAATAAACCGTTTTCCGAAAATTCTATCCAAACTTCTTTCTACTGTGAGGCGAGGCGACTGTGGGATCTGGAGGAGGGCAGAGACAGCTTGACCAAAGTACAAGCTGGGATGATTCTCTGTAAGTACAATCGGTCCAAGCACGGTGCTGACCTCCAAGCATCACTACACCGAATTGCTCCCTGACACAACTCTTTTGCAGACCTTGTACTTGCGAAATACGGCCGTGACAGGGACGGCCAGAGGTTCCTCCTCGAAGCATGCAGAACCGCTCAAAACCTTGGGTTGTTCCACCACGAGTCTTTAGGCAACAGCACAGCGCCATCACATATCTCAGTCGACAGATGGAAGAGAGCTCGAGCAGTGACCGCGTGGGCAGTTTACAATTTCCAGCTGTGAGTTCCTTTTATGGTTCCGAGGAGAACAACAACAGAGCTAACAACCCCCTAGCTCGATGTCAATTACATACTCTTCTACGGTGATTATCAAGAGTCTTCCCTCGATGCCAATACCATGCCAGGACGCTGAGCGTAGGTCTAGCATCTCCATTCCTCTCCGCGGAGCTAAAACACTTTGACAGCTCTCTTCCGCTCCGAGTGCGCTTTGCACGTCATTCTTCACGATTGCATTGGCATCATACAAGATAATGAGCAGATCGACCCGCATGATGTGCGCTGCGCAGACCGGATCGAAGCCTGCTACTCCCGACTCCAATCGTGGTGGAACTCGCGCCCTACCAGCCTAGACCCCAACAAGTATCCATCGCAAGTAAACCTCCTCTGCGCGTATGTATTTCGAGTTTCCTTAGAATGCTATCCTGTTAACAAGCATAGCATGCAATATAACGTAAACGTCGTCAAACTGTTCAAACCTGTTCTGGATTGCGAAATATCACATCACGCGGCACCATTTATTGACCGCGCCAGGTCTGTCATATCAGCCTCGCTAAGAGAGATACGGCGTATCGTCAAACTCCACGACACACATCACGGCTGGTCAAATTCAATCACATTTGTCATGCACGGAATCACTGTTGCAAGCTTCGGCACTCTCGACGAGATGTCGCGCAAGGAATCCAATCTTCCACAAGCCGAGATCGATGAACGATATCAGGGCCTTGTTACATGTCTCCGCGCCCTGACAGTTCTCCTCAGCTATAGCTACTATGCTCAACCAATCTTTCGACTTTTGACGCAGATGTGCAGGAAGCTGGGCGTGCAACTACCTGCGGAGGTACAGGGGGCGCTGGACTATTGTACAAGCGAGGAGTGGACAAGAAAGGCTGCTGAGCTGGTCAGCAGCCAGTTTATCCCGGATACACGGTTGGTTGCAAGAGATGCGGAGAGCTCAAGGATGGATGCTATTATCTTGAGATGGGAGGGCCTCACTCTTCGAGGACAAGCCAGCACCGGCAACGAAAGGAAAAGAGAGAGCTGATGGATGAAACATGGCTTGCATTTCTTTACTTGTCTGCACGCGAGAGCATGCTCGCACAAGAACGATACCCCATTTTTCCCGTTCTTCAGTGTACCTGTAGCTTCCAGGGGTCCACATATCCACAGATACCTACCTCCCTCCCTGGACCCATTCCACTTCAATACCGACTTTTGTCCGGACCACGCAATCAATCTCCATGAACCCTGCGCTCAACTGACATATTGACCCACCCACATACATTTTCTCGTGTCGATCGTCCTGACCAAAACCTTACCAATATCCTACTAATCGGGCCTTCACACTTGGCACTTTGACCTCGCGCCTACTTAGTAGCAAGGCCCGTTGACTCTTCCATCAGCTCGGCTCCACCAATGTACGGCCGGACTTTACTCTCCGCCGTCCCACCACGCTAGCGTCCCATTGGCGCTCGGAACCCCTTCCTTGCATCTCCCGAGCCAATACTGTCGGAGCGCCGTCGATCCCGATCACCGTGCCCAGCGCCCAGCGCACCCGTGAATCGTAAGAAAGTCCCCTGACCTTGGTTGCGCGCAGGCGCGCAAGCGCTTTGTGCTAGGTGCGCCCCAGCTGCAAAGGTGGCTCGATGGCGGTTCGGCCGGTGCGTAGGTGGCGCCGAGGAGGTATCCCAGCTAGGGTTGGCCGGCACCGTGTACGGTGATTTTGGTAATCTGTACGTGACCTGTACAAAGAAATTTTACTGTACCGTACAGATAAAATCTTAGCAATTTGTCAGCAGAAGTACTAGTAAAAGTAGGGATCTGTATCTTAGATAACTTGCCTTATTTGACGAACTACGCTATAAATAGACGGCAAGAAATCACATAATCACGTACTGTACGACTGTACGATTCAGTACATGTACAGAGTTTTGCCGAATCCCTAATCCCAGCCTCATGCTGGCGTGGCGGGGCGTGTTGCGAGAGGGGCGAGGTTGCTTTCCTGTTGTGCGTGCTTGTGTTTCCTGGGGCTTATCTCGTAAAGTCAAGAGATCTGAGAGTCACGTGCAGATCGAACCAATCAGACTTGTTAGGAGAGGGACTTAAGCAGAGGTGGCAAAAACGTGACTCTCACACTACCCGGGCGCGTGAGTACGCTGGGTGTCTGCCTTGTCTTTCGGTCCATTCCATGTGCTTCTCTTCCGTTGTTCCTGCTTGCGCTCTCCCTTCTTTGTCTACCGTTCCCTTTTCTGTCCACCAACTTGAGCCACGCTGGCAGCGCTGTGTAGGCCGACCATTAAGGTTTCACGCTCTCGTCACACCGAGCAGCTGGCCTGCGGCTGGCGGAAGGATACTCGCGGTGCAGGGAAGAAAGCTCCGGACAGGGAAGATGTTTGCAGCTCCGTGTGGGGCGTCGACGCTGAGCAGGTCTCGCGGTTAGGTAATGTTGCTGGTGGGCAAGGATGAGGATTGTCGCGCTGAACGGTGAAAAGATAATGTAGGGTCCCATTTTTCAACGCGGGTCGAGTGAGCGGTTCCATGTGTTTGGGGGAAATTTGCTTTTGGCCGGGTAGGGTACCCGACGTGCTCTTATTGCAGATATATGGGATGGGAGGTTGTGCATCGGGCGAGCGGTCTGGATAATGATAATGGTGAAACATGAGGGCAATTACGATGACTGCGCACGTAATAAGGACAAAATGGCATGGAGAGTTGCTTCGATACGATGGCTTTAGAAGACAGTAGTTGTTTCGACTCCCCCATTTGATTTCGGTTCTTGAACGCACTGGCAGGTAGTCGGCGAAAAGCTCAACAATCGATGTGATAGAGGACTTCACCTGCACAGATATGTTGCCACACACGCATCCACGATCGGTATTTCTCATACGGTCGCTTGGCACTACAGCTTCGCCATGATGACATGCTCCTGGATGATGTTCTTGCCATCAGCGCTGCGGTTCACCACCGTACCGTCTTCTGTCATGACCCTTTGTCGCCGCTTCCGGATCTTGCGCTTACCGTCTCCATCGGTAGGAGGAGGTGCATCCCTAACCCAGAGCAGCATATAGATTGATTCCCCATCGGACCAGATTGTGATATGGTTCACGTATTTGTTCGAGCCAAGCTGTGTTTTGTGCTGGGCGAGAAAGTACCCTGCCGCGAGTCCATTCGGAGATCCTGTGTCTGTGTTATTTGGCTTGCTTGAAAGCAGGGTGCTGAGTACTGCTTACCGAGCAGGGCTTTTCCTTCATCCGACGTAATGTCGAACCCAAGACCTGGCCACGCCGGTACCTCTTGGTCGTGAATTTGGCTCCTTTGCAGAATTTCCTCGATGAGTTGAATGGTTTCCTTGTTCATGATATCGTGCACGAGAAATTTGTTGATCACGTTAAGGTTAACTTTATTTGTATGCATCTGGTTCCAAAGCCCCCATCTAAATTCAAGGGTGAGTTCTGGACCCAACGGTACTAGCTTTTGGAAACTTACGTGATGTCGGAGATAGCCCTCAATTTTGGCAGTTCTTGAATTGGTGGATCTTCTTCCTGCCAGGTGAATTTTGCAGCCTCTCCGGCGGAAAGAATATCGAGGAAGGAGATCATTCCGTCAACAGCGTTGATAGCAACAACGGCCCTAGCGTCAGTCATCTATAGAGGGCATCGATCAGCTAGGTCCGATGAGTGTAGAGTCCAGAACACAAAGTATTCACTCACTCGGTAGGTTCTAGAGTCCACGGTGTAGGTCTGCCTGTTCACGAAAATCCAATTTCCATTGTTGTCCTTGGCATCATCGAGGGAATGTTGGACCTCAAAACACTCGTTGGGCCCAGCTTGTACGTCGTGAGTGAAGCGGGCATTGACGCCAAGATCGTTCAAATCATGTTCAATATCCTGAAGGTCGCACGCGAGAGCATCATCAGCACCACGCAAAGTCCTATAGCCCCAGCGCAGCAGGTCCGCTTCAAGAGTACCATCCCACTCGCTATCGATAGGTATCAGGCGTTGGGCAGCTTTGTCCTTATTGTTCCTCATTGCGTAATCTAGCTTTTTACCACGACATAAGCACTGCTCCCAGAGCGTCTGCGGAACAGGACCTGGAGTGGCCTCCGTAGCCACATCTGGCTGCAACGAAAGTTCAGATGACACTGCAAACGGCGAAGGCTGACTGAGCAAGATTGCTGGCGTTGGTTCTGCCGCTAGTGATGGAACGTCTGGAAACCATACGGACATCGGCTCTGCTCCAATTGCCGGGTCTTTATCGAAGATTGGAGTACCGAAGACTTTGGTGAGGGTAGTGACATTGGGAAAGGTGTTTGGCTGGGGAAGGGGAGGTGCGACTCTGCAAGCCGCGGGGCCAAGCAGGAGCGCGAAGGCGATCGCGTTCGATAGCTTCATGTTGATTTGGAAAAGGATGGCATGAGAAAGAGAAACGTGGGAGTGGATGTGGTGAATTAGGTGTAGAGTAGTGCGTAGGCGCGGGCTGGACGCTAAAGGCAAGCGAGACGCAGTGAAGGTGAGAGAGCATAGCATGTAAGAGCAGGTGATTGAGGTGAAAGAAGGTGCGGCAATTCTCTACTGCTGCTGCGTGACATGGAAGGGTGACTCTGTCCAAGCATTATGAAGACCTCTACAAGCTCACGATTGCCTGCGCCAAAATGTCGTGAACACAACGCGTAGAGTTTTCCATCTCTGCGCAGTACCTGCTCATCATGGAGCCAACCTTCAAGCAGCCAATCGATGCTTCAATGAAGTCAACCTATAGCTGGCGCTTGCCCAAGGACAATTTCGAATTACTGCGTATCGATCACCTTGATAATACGGCTATTGTCGAGCACAGGAACAGCCCTGTGAATATAAAGACAAGTTATTGTTCTTCTCTTTCCCGTGGATCACTGCGTCCCATGCTAGACCGACGCACCATCCCACCCAAACAACCCTAGAAAATCACCATTTGGTACGTAATTCTAGCTTGCAGTGTTCTTGATTTCGTTGGAGTAGACATGGGTCCACGGGTGGGCGCAGAAGAATGTACCTGCCTCTGGTGAGGCACTCAAGGCTTCTCCGTAGTGACGTCAGCTTCACAGCCTGCCACCTTGCAGGGAAATTGCGATTCACTTTTCGCAATAACCGACATCTCACACGTCCATCTAGCTCAGACCCGTGATACCCCGGTATCTCGCTATTTCTTAGCGGTCTCTTACGTGTGTCTCAATCCGATTCTTACGTGCAGCGTGTCCAAAAGGCAATCAGCATACCGATAACTATAGGCTGCAAAGGCACTTCCGGAATAGCGCTGGGGATCACTACCACAACAACTGTGAAGTTTAGCTCTATATGAGGTACTCTGTCTGATAATGTACGCTTAGCCACTTGGCACACTAAAAGGATTCAGCAGCCGGGGCCACAGTCACGAAGCCGAGAGGGCCTTGCTCACTCGCTTGCTTTGCTTTGAGCAGGAAGCGACTGCACTCAAAATCTATGATTTTTTTAAGAGTTTCCTCAAGGTTAAAGCTTATATTTGCCAAGTGGCTCGCCTTAGGCCTCCACCCGCAATTCGCGTGATGGGCCAACACGTCGCGCGTGCCAAGAGTAAGCACAAAACTTGAATCAGTGGCTGAGTGGAGATGACACTCAATATATGTATGTAAAGCACTGCTATTCTTTCTTTCCACACAATTTCAACTCTCGCCATTTTCACACTGCTTGAAACCGCAAACATGCCTCAACCATACGTCCACTCCTTCTACAAGGTCTGGTTTACTATCGTGGACCCAGTCGTTGTCTTCATCACGGCGCTAAAGTGTATCTTCTCTCCTGCGGCTATCCTTGAGAAGGTGGTTCCACCATCTGTCGAGTTCTACAGACCGTTATCTCATGGGCCCCTCTTTCACCAAGCCGCCATGTTATGGGGGTTCTCAGGGGTCATCTATGGAGTGCTTCTGCGCGCCTCTCCCGACCCCAAGGTGTGGCGAATTGTCCAAGCGGCGATACTGGGGGTTGATATTTCGCTTCTGACTATCTTCTACGATATGCTCAGGCTACAGGGCAGGCTCGATCTCGGAGCTTGGCACAGCGGAGACTGGCTCAATATTGGGTTCACAGTATTGGTGGGACTCTTCAGAGTCACGTACCTTATGGGAGTTGGTGGAGATCGAGAGAGAACGGAGAGAGAGAAAGAAAACTAGCGGGCCATCATATATAGGAGGAGACGAAAGGTCACAACTATTTCTCAAAGGTATTTCATGTCTATTCAATTTTTGTTGGGAGAGTGGCACGACTGTACAACGCCCGTGTTCACACAGTGAAATTTTCCTTGTTCTCCTCGGCCGCATCTTCGGCAATCTTGGTGACTTTCGCTTGCCCTAGCTCCTCGAAAATATCGTATCCCCACCTCGACTGTTGGTTAAATCTTTTGTCTCTCGAGGCCAGAAAGCTCCTCATACGCCTCCTTAGGCAGTTCCGAAACTTGCAGGTTGCTCTTTATCCTGTGTGGCGTCACGCTCTTGGGCAGAACAACGTGTCCATGCTGAATGCCCCAGCTTGCAAGCAACTGTCCATCGAGACCTAGCCGTTTTCCAAGTACACCAACGAGCTGGTCATCGACTGTGCGTGGCTCACCAGTTTGGTTGTTACCAAGCGGCGAATATGCTTCGATGAGGATGTTCTTGCTCTTGCAGTAGTCGAAGAGAGAGGGCTGTTGCAGGTAGGGATGTACTTCAATTTGGTTGACGGCTGGAACGACGCTAGTCTTGGAGATCAAGTCATCCAACTTGTTGATGGTGAAGTTTGAGACACCAATGGCGCGTACTTTGCCTGTCGAAAGGAGTTTCTCCATAGCCTTGTAGGTCTCGGCAGGATCAATGTCGATCAAATCAAAGACGCCATTCTCGCGAAGGGGAAACCATTTACCGGTCTTGCCGTTGAAAGCACTGTATCAGTATTAGCGCTGCAAGATAACTAGTTTGTATCACCACTTACACAGGCCAGTGCATTAGGAACAAGTCCAGGTAGTCAGTGTCAAGGTCCTTCAAGCTCTTGTCGAGGGCGGTTTCGATGTCCTCAGGCGCATGCTTCGTGTTCCAAAGTTTGCCTGTGATGAAGATGTCTTCACGAGGAACGCCACTTGCACGGATACCTTCGCCAACCTCGGCTTCATTTCTGTAGATGGCTGCGCAGTCGATGTGACGGTATCCAGCCTTCAAGGCTGTTTCTACTGCGCGCTCGACCTCACCGGGCTTGGCTTGCCATATCACGGTTCGCCAAAGAGGCTATTGGGGAGCAGAATCGATAGGAACACTGATGTTGAATTGAAGTGAGTCTACGTGTTTATATACCGGAATGTTCGTAAGTCAGCGGAGTTATGGTGGAGCTCTGTTAACATAGGTCCGAACATTACCGGTCCGAACATTATCGGTCCAAGCAAACTGCACGTAGACTGCGACACCCCCCCCCAGGTCTGGCGGTAATAACTGAGCAAAATGAGGGTGGTCAGGCGAAGTTGAGTCGCAAGAGCTGTAACTGAACGTTGTTGTAACGTGTAATAGGCACTGAAAAGATATGCTAATACTGGTGCGGGAATAGGACGTGCGGGTCCCTAGCAGTGTTGGAATGTTGCTTCAGGTCTTTCAGTTCCTTCTTGATGTCGACAAGGCTGCACTGTTTGACAAAGGTGTCAAATTTCTGTCGGGGCAATGCCTTTGTGAGGCCATCAGCAGGCATGTCGTTAGTAGAGATCCATTTGACGTCGAGTCGGCCGGCTGATACTTCCTGTCGAACCCATAGCTGGTGTATATCGATATGTTTCACCTTAGTGTGAAGTCGATCTTCTCTTTTTGTAACAATACCCACTGTCTGCTGGTTGTCACACAGTATTGTTGGTTTGGAATCGAGGCGGAGGGATATACCCTTGAAAAATCTTATCCACTCGATCATCTGGGAACCAGCAAGAGACAATGAAAGTAGTTCAGACTCAGTAGTTGATTTGGTGACGGTGCGCTGGACTGTTGACTTCCAGTCAACCATAAGTCCTCCAAAGAAAAATGCGTAACCCTGTGAGCTGCGCCTAGTCTCTGGTTCGTCGGAATACGAAGCGTCTGAGGCTCCGTAGAAGAGTGGTAGGTGAGTAGTTGGCTCATCTGTGTGATATTCTCGCATTCCAGGCTCTGATTGATTGACTGAAGCTTGCAGAGCATATGTTTTGGTACCAAGTAGGTATTGCCACACCTTCTTAGCCTTGGCGACGTGTTTTTGGCCCGGATTGATGAGATGAGAAGCCAGTATTACATGTGCTCGGGCGACGTCGGGTCTGCCCCATACGGCAATATAGGCGAGCGAGCCAACAAGCTGTTGATACAGTGTTGTGCGCTCCTTGCTTGGTTCTTCATTGGATGGATCCAACCAGTTCTCAGTGATTGGAATATCTGGGTATCGGCCCGAGGCAACAATATCGAATCGAGAACATACCTTCTCGATATAGGCGTCCTGGATCAGCCATGTGCGTCGGTTGGGTCGGTCTCGGATAACGCGAATTCCAAGAAACCATGCAAGTTCTCCCATTTTCTTGAGATTGTATACGTCAGTGAGACGTTGTTCGAAGCGTTGATGGAGAGAGGTATTAGAATCGTGAAAAGCCATCACAATATCGTCGACGAATACGAACAGAATAAGCCATCGGTTAGTGTACAGGCATGGGAATCCTTCGACTGGCTTAAGACCGAGCTTGATGAGTTGTTTTCGGCATTCGTTGAACCAAAGTAATGGAGACTCCTTGAGTCCGTATAGAGCTCGGAGAACCAGAAGGAGTTCGCCTAGTCCTGATTCAACTTCGTCTACACCTTCCGGTGTATGGACGTAGAGCTTTCGGTTCATCTTTGCATTGAGAAATGCCACTGGAACGTCGTATTGATGGAGCTCAAGGTCAAAGTAGTTGGCGATAGCGATAAGGGCGCGGAAGTTTCGAACTGCAAGCGTAGCAGCGTACGTATCGTCAAGCGGAGACTGTAGATCCCCACGGACAACCAATCGAGCTTTGAAACGAGTAATATACCCGTCTTCGTCGGTTTTGTAGGTAAATACCCACATGAGAGGAAGAACCTCACTGTCCGCTGTCGCCTGAGTTTTGTCCGTGCGCTGGAAACACCCCTTCAATCGGATGTTCCTCCATTCAATGGACATGTCTGCTTTGAACTCGTTCTTGAACATGTGATTCTGCAGTTCCTTCACGTTCCGAGGTGCGGCTGGAACCTGGTTGATGTGATATCGAGTACCACTATTGAGTTGTTGTTTGAGTACCTGAGCTGTAAAGGCACTGAAGTAATGAGCTCTTGATTCTTCACTAAGGTTGGCTGCAAATGAAGCCATTGTGAAGTAAGCGCCTGGTGGTCGCCTCGTTCGTCTTCCTTTGACGATGGCGGACTTATCGATGGAGCTGCTGATATTTCGTGGAGCTGCTTCGCCGTATCGTTGATAGCCTTCTGGTGGAGCTTCATCACGACTTTGAGCAGGAAGGCTCATTGGTCCTCCCAAGCCTCTTGATCCTCGTGGGCGTCTTGTTCCGCCTTGTCCGGATCGGCTGGCCGATGATCCGTGAGGTAATTGAGATGATAGGTCGTCGTCGTCAGTGACGTCTTGTTCGACTGATTGCTGAATATCAGGATAAAGGATGTTGTCTTGGTTTGTTGGAGTTGTGAACTCCTCATCAGACTGTTGTGGGGTAACATCGTCAGGCAATGGGACCATGTGTGCTTCGTTATCATCCTCGGCCAAAGCGGATGGTGATGGTGTAAGTAGCTGGTTATTTAGTGTACCAAAGGAATCTTCTTGAGCACATTGTAGAGGCGTTCGGGGGATTGTACACCCCCCAGCTGCGTAGCGTTTGGTGAAGCCAAAGGGTTTGCAGCTGAATCCACAGGTAATTGGTGTTGCTGTTGAACCAGTTGTAGCTCCTCAATTGTGTATTCCTCATTTGAATGTGTTGGTATAGTGATTGTTGTGACGATCTCCTGCAAGTCCTCCTTTGTCACATAGCCTTCATAACCATCAAAGAACTGAGTTGGTTCAAAGACAACATCGCGCGTGACAAGGATCTCGTCAGTGGCTGGCAGCCAGATGCGAAATATGTTGGTGCCTACGTAGCCAACGAGGTGTCCGATGAGAGCTCTAGATTCGAGCTTGTCTGCATTTTTGAGCTCTGTATTGAGAGCGTAAGCTCGACAGCCGATGGGTTGCATGTGAGAGACGAGAGGTGAGCGACCGTATACTGCTTCATATGGAGTCTTCCAACCAAGAGCTTCCGTGGGTGTTTGATTGAGGATGTATGCAGCGGTCTGGTATAGTTCTCCAGCAAGGTGTTTGGGTAGGTTGGCATGAATTCTCATTGCTCGAGCACGTATCGTGAGTACTCCTCCAGCTCGTTCAGGCAAGCCAGCAGGCTCTTTTGTGTGCTTAGGAGCCTTCTCATAGATAAGGCCTAGGTTGTTGACAAGTTCTGAGAACTCATCGCCAAAGCCTCGTTCTCCATCCATCCTGATGTAGATGAGTACTCCTCTGTAGACGCGCTGAATGCGGGCGATAAGGCCTTTGAGCCATCGCATGAGCGTTGGTTGAGACTTGTTTGTAGTGGCTTCAACTTCATGCCACTTGGTTGTAGAATCGACTGCATGTAGAGCATAACGGAGCGTACCAACAGGCTGACTGTTCATAGGAACAATGTAGATGATATCAATTCCTATCCGTTCAAATGGCTTTGATGCAGGAGCGTCTTGTGGGCGTCGGGAGATGATACGTGTGAGTTTTGATTGCTTACAGGAATCACAGAAGCAATGACCTTCTCCTTGTAGCTGAACTCCACGTGTAGCTGATTCAAGCTTCTCGAGAGCTTGATGGCCAGGATGGGCCCACACCTGATGGGCTAGCTTCCGATCAAGTAACAATGGAGGCTTGGGCACTCGTGATGGACGGACTTGGGTGCCGAACGTACTGAGTTTGGACTGAAGCGACTGTAGACTGGGCCGGCGGCTTGGGTCAATGTCAACAAGCCAGTGGCCTTTGTAGTATTGAAGGCGGGCAAGCTCATTGCCACCCTTCTTGTAGAGTATGTCTCGACCTGAATCAAAATGAATATCCATACTTCGGCAGCGTCCAAGAC
Source organism: Lizonia empirigonia (assembly GCA_009982855.1). Taxonomy (NCBI): domain Eukaryota; kingdom Fungi; phylum Ascomycota; class Dothideomycetes; family Pseudoperisporiaceae; genus Lizonia; species Lizonia empirigonia. The sequence continues at coordinate 1,306,270 of JAADKA010000006.1, read as the reverse complement.
CCATAAGACTTGTAAGGAATCCTGGAGCATATGCAACGTTGGTGAGTCGGAGATTGCGCTGGCCAGTAGGTGTTTTCACTGCCACATGAAACTCTCCCCAGGCTTTGACTGGAACCTGTGAGTTGCCAGCACTAATAAAGAATCCTTGACCATGCCTCTGGGGTATCCAACCAACCCATTGGTCGCTGTTTATAACGTGTGTGTTGGATCCTGGATCAAGAATCATCCGGTTGATAAGGGAGACATCGGAATCGTCGACGTCTTGGGCAACGGCCATAACAGTAAGGTCTGTTGGGAGGAAAGTGTCCTCGTTGATCGCATTGTGAGTGTCAGGCTCGACCATATCGATTGTAGGCGTAGGAGCTTTGTGCTCAACTACTTGATGAACGATGGGAGCTTCGGGCTCGACCATATGATGGATGATGGGAGCGTCGTGCTCGACCATGTGATGTGTAATGGGAGCGTCGGGCTCGACCATATGTTGGATGATGGGAGCTTCGTGCTCGACCATGTGATGTGTAATGGGAGCGTCGGGCTCGACCATATGATGGATGATGGGAGCGTCGTGCTCGACCATGTGATGTGTAATGGGAGCGTCGGGCTCGACCATATGTTGGATGATGGGAGCTTCGTGCTCGACCATGTGATGTGTAATGGGAGCGTCGTGCTCGACCATGTTGATTGTAGGCGTGGGAGCTTCGTGCTCAACCATGCATTCGTGAGGGTCGACATCGACATATTGGACAGCGGTGATAACGTACGACTGAGCGTCGGTAAGCACCGTGTCGTCGTCGACATCTATACTCTCATTGTTGTTGGAGTTCTTGTACTCCTTGAATCGCTTAAGGGACTCTTGAATTTGCTTCTCAACACCGTCCTTCTTACGTCCTTCTGCAACGCGTTTGCGAATTGCCGCATCTCCTTGGAAGGAGGATGGTCGGCCCTTTGCCTCTTTGTTGATGTAGAAGCAATCACTGTACCAGTGTTTCTCACCACAAAGGCATGTGGGGGTAGTGCGTTGTCCATTCGTTCGACCACCTTGTTTATAGCCACGACCGCGTTCACTACGTCCACCACCTCAATTTTTGTTGGCAGAATTAGAGTTGTTTGCATTTTCGTCGACTGGCTTGGCTACTTCAAGCTCAGTAGCAAAAGAACCAAGGTAGCTCTTGTATTTGGAGTCGCTGGCTTGAAGATACAATCGAGCGTCGTTGACGTACTCTTTGAGTGACCAAATGATAGTGTATGGGCGTTGTATTGCTTTCACAAAGTCTGTGAGTAGCCCTCGATGGTACTCAGGATCAATCTTCTTCAGAGCCCTGATGAATAATGCATCAGACCGAGAAGTATGTTGTGCATCATTCTTCATTTGTGTACGGATTGTTTGCTACGTCTGCAACTGAAATTGCTCAACGTAGGTGACTCATAGCGTCTGCATCCTTAGTTAATCTCCCCAGCTGAAGCTGTTATCCCAGATCAACCCTTGACCTCTCCTCAGACCTACAAAGTGTATTTAAAGAATGGTGACTTGTCACCCATTTCCATCAGCTCCCTGTCAGTGTACCTCTCTCTAAGCTCATCTTCGTCAAGTTTGGCCTTCTTCGAGTTACCCCACTTGTAAGACGCCTCAAGTAGAAAGGCCACAATGAAGCCAGAAGCACCAAAGGCAAGCGACAGACCAAATCCAGTGTTGTACTTGGGCCTCTCCGACTCGAGGTACATGTAACTACCGACAACACCGCCGATGTTACCAACACGGATGTTGAAGGCAACACCAATAGTGCGACGAGAGCTGGGCGCCAGATTGTTGGCTGCCCAAGAACTTCCGGCGGGTTGTACCGGGTAGATACCAATACAGGTAAGGATGATGGCAAAAAAGGAGGGGCCGAGATTTGCGCGCAGGTTACCCTGGAATCCAATGATGATCGAGTAACCGATGGCGATCAACGACAAGGGGATAGCAACGAAGGGCAGACGCCAGTAGAACCTATCGGAGAGGCGCGCGAAGAAGATTGAGCTGATAGCACCACAGAAGTATGGCGGAACAGTCATCAGCTGAGCGTTCGTGTTGCTGAAGTCCATACCCTTGGTGATTGTGGGCAGCGTAAACTTGGTTCCGTAAGAGCATGCTGAGATGCAGAGCAAGATGTACGCTTGCATATACAACCTCCAGTTGCAAAGAACCATCTTCAGGTCGTTCCAGCGGAGCTTGTCTTCCTTCTCCTCGGAGAACTTGCCGCCATCCTTGATGAACTTCTGTAGCTCGAGGAAACGGATCTCGTCAGGCTCCAACCACCTTCCATCCAGGGCTGGAGAATCAATGAGTAGGAAGAAGCATGAAACACCAAGGATGACTGTAACGATGCCCTCGAGGAGGAAGATCCAGCGCCAGCCCTCATAGCCGGCCACGCCGTCCATCTTGGCGATGGCAGCAGCGAGAAGACCACTGAAGGCACCAGATAGGGCTGATACACAGTAGAAGTATGAGATTCGAGTGGCAAGATCCTTAGGCATGTACCAATATGAACAGAGGTAGACGGCTCCGGGGAATAAACCGGCTCTAAAGCTTTGTCAGCGTGATCGATGGCAAGGAACAAGTAGAAAGACTTACTCAAACACACCGAGCAGGATTCGAGTGGCCAGAAGATCACCAAAATGTCTGACCACACCCATGCAGGTCATGACGATGCCCCAAAAAATGATAAGGATACCAAGGTAGACTGAAGGACGCTTGAACTTCTTGAGGAGCATGTTGGATGGCACTTCTAGCAGGATGTATGGCACAAAGAAGACGGAGAGAACGATGTTCCACTGTACACCGTCAAGTTTCAGGTCTGTGACCATGCCTTCAATCTTCGCATTCTGCATTGCATCAGTGAACTGCTGTAATTACAATTGACGGTGCTACTCACGCCGATGTTTGCTCTGTCGATGTGGGAGATAAGGTAAAGTACGGCCAACATGGGAACAAGTCGAACGTCCACTTTGCGAATGACCTTCTTCCTCTTCTCCTCTGAATATTTCATGTAGAACTCTGCATCATCTGGGTGAATTCCAAGAACTTGGATGTTCTCGATCTGGACGATCTGGTGTTGCTTTGTGTCGTGTAACGTGCCCGTGCGCAGTGTGCCCGGATTCACAGTGTGCCCCGCAGAACACCACATACCCAATCTCAAAATGAGGCTGTAGAGCGCCACGCAATAGCTCAATATTGATAGAAATATAGTTTTGTAGTAATTAGATGCTTGTGATCAGCTTGTACTATCTATATTTTTGTGGGAGATTGACGTTGCGGCCACGTGATGTGACTTTGGCTGGAGTAGCAGATAGCTCATCTCCAGCTTGAACACCAGCGTGAGCAGCGCCAGCGCGTTTTTGACGCTTGTTACTTGGTAAGACTACTCGTGAGGCTTTACGCTTGCGTTTTTGAGCTTGTTGGATAGATTTTTTTTGGTGTTGAGCTTCAACTTTGCGCGCGCGTTCAGCTGCTTTCTCAGCTCTCTCCTGCTCCCTGACGTCCTTGAGCCTCTGCCTTTCCACACGCTTCTCCTCGAGCTCAACTTGACGCTGCAGTTGAGCCTCCTCGCGCTGCTTTTTGGCCCGTGCTTTTTGGAGCTTCTCCTCCATCTCATCTCGCTCCCGTACTACTTCTCTAGCTCGAGCTTCACGCAGCTTGCGAGGAGACCAGTGGACGGCGCTACCGTGATACTCCTGGCGCTGTTGAAGGTCAAGAGCTTTGCCCTTCTTCTTGTGCTTCTTTTTGTGTTGAAGAGTCTCCTTTAAGCCCTCATTCTCATGCTTTAAAAGCTCATTCTGCACAGGGAGATGGTGAACGCTTGAACGCAGCTTTTTTGACTCAGTCTGTTCGGTATCCTTCACAACAGTTCGAACCAATTGGTCCATCTTTCTCCAATCATTGTCAGAGAGCCCTGATGATGAGCTTCTCTCAGCTTCTGGCGTGCTGGCAAATCTACGAAGGATAACGTTGGCATCCATCGGCCAGATCCCAGTAGCTTCGAAGGCCTTCAATACGAGGCTCTCCGTGAAGGAGGATATCCAGGCGCTCCAGAAGAGTGGGAAAAAGTCCCCTTTCTTGATTGGAATAAGGCCTTGAGCCTTGTGGAGATGGTTGGTGAGCTCGTTGGAGTAGGCTTGAGAGAGTGGCTTGAACAGCACTACATCGAGCGGCTGGAGCGTGTGAGTTGAATGGGGTGGAAGGACCATGAGAAGGATCCTGTGGCGATCACAGTAGTCGATAAACTCCATCGTGACATGAGATCCATGGCCATCAAGGATAAGTAATCTCCATCTACCTGATCGTTGCTTTGTACAGCGATCAAACACCTGCTCAAGCCAAGCTAGGCCTATGTTATCGTTTGACCAGCCTGTTGGAGATGATAAGACAAAGATCTCATCTTCTCCTGCCTTAATATCCTCTACCCAACTTGATTGTATAGCTCCTTTTGCAGCTGCGTATATGAGGCTTGGAGGCAGCGAGCTCCCATCGGCGCAACAGCAGGCTAGGAGTGTCAGAAACTCGCGTGATCCATCCTGGAGAGATGCTCGAACCTCCTTCTTCTCCTATTGACGCCTGCTGAATATTCTCTTGCTTCTGCCTATCAAGCCAATCAAGAAGCCCTTCTCATCCATATTGTATATATCTCGAGCCTCAAGGTGATATTCAGTGATCTTTTGATGCAGTAGCTCCAAGTAGAGACGGTATTTTGACTCAGAATCAGCCAGGTGGCGCGTACGATCCATGGCGGTGGTCCACTTTGAGATGAGATGGATCTCGTGCCGGTTGATGAAGCGAGTAACCCAGCTCTCGCTGAGCTGCTGACGGGCTACTTCTGATGAGAAATTCCTGATCATCTCCCTCGTAGGAGGTAGGCCTTGCTTAGTAAGCTTAGTGATATATCGTACAAGCTCTAACTCCTGTTCTGGGTTGAGAGCTTGCCTGCTGGCATGCCCAGCATCCCTAGGCCCTGTCACGCCTCTCCATCGCCGCCCCAGAGTTGACCGGTCAACGCCATGGTTTTCAGCAATTTCCTTCAATGTAAATTGTTCTTCTGAACCTCGCGATTTTAGATCCTCGATCGCCTCATCAATCCGAGCCATGGTCGTGGAGTTATCGCGCGTTGGAGTTGTGGTGTTGAGACGCGCGTTGGTGTTCTGCGGGGCACACTGTGAATCCGGGCACACTGCGCACGGGCACGTTATGGCCCGCTCGCTTATAAACTACATTATATAACGTACTCCACAAGCGAGCCGGTCACCCAAGCGAGCCGGTCACTCAATTTTACACCAAAAATTAAGATTTTTGCACCTTAATAACTCTACAACCAGATAATAGAATTGTCTAAAACTTGAAATACTATGCTGCATCTACGTAAAGATCAATTCTATAGAAGCGCTAGGATCCTGTATCAGTTGCACCGGAGTTATTAAACAAAAATCAAAATACAGGGATTATTTTAGCGTACTTTCTAATAACTCTACACACGTTAAGGATAGAGCTTAGATCTCCAGGGCAACTGATCTTGACATAGGTAAAGCATAGCATTTTGATTTTTAGACAATTCTATCATCTGGTTGTGGAGTTATTAAGGTGCAAAAATCCCAATTTTTGGTGTAAAATTAAGTGACCGGCTCGCTTGGGTGACCGGCTCGCTTGTGGAGTACGTTATACCTTCTGCATGTAGGTAATCTAGACACAATAAAGCGGTCTACGCATGCTAACGCGCCAATTTTCGTTCCCCTTTGGATATCTCATCCTGGATCCGGGTTACTTGCGATATCGATCTGAGCGAAATTAGAAGCACATTGGCAGCACGTTGTATTCCTATCGAGAAGGTAATGTCTGGGTGCGCTGCATTGTCTAGATCTTGATTGCTGAGCTTCTATGGACATGACTGCTGAACTCGGGGAGTAACAAGCTCCAAACACAGGAAAGGCACAAAAAGGATTAAAGTTACATGTTTTATGCTCAGAATAACCAAGGAACCTCGCCTGAACCAAGACAGCACTGCAATAGTTACCGTGTTTTCCAATATTCCAATAGAATTCCTTCTGGTCCATCATTTGATCGTGAGAGTGCGCAGCTTCTAGGCCTCAAGGACAACCTATGAATCTACCATTGCTTGCACACAGCAAGCCTTATTCCGTGAACAGTCCGTAGCGTGAAGTGTTCGTTGCACTTTGCCCGGCTGTTCTGTTTTACAGTCCGTACAAGAAAGTCCACTTTCGGTCCGCGTACCGAGTACCATCCAGTCTTTCTGCCTCGATCTGCGCTGGGCTTTTTCCTGCAAGAATTCGAAGCTTTCTCCTGTTCACGGCCTGCAGTGTAAATCGGTAGGACACATATCCCACCAAAGCTGCGGCCACAAAGCCAAGCGTAACGTAGAACGGGAGGAGGTACTGGGGCGCATACCGCTTCTTGTACAGCTGACTTCCTATGACACCAGCAAGATTTCCAAAGCCGTTGAAACCAAGAACGAGTGAGCGCTTACCAGGCTCTGGTGTGTTCCCGCTCAGCCAGGCCACAGTCAGTGGTGCGGAGATGTAGCTACCGAAGAGGAGAATGCAGAGACCCGCATACTTTACGTTGGCGGAGTGAACTGCAACTGTGATGATGAGGCCAATAAGGGAGATGGATATACCACCGACGATGTGGTAGCCTCGTTCCTTGCTGAGTTTGACGTGGTGAGTGGCGGTACTGGCGGCGAGAGAGACAACTTACCGATGGTCCGAGCTGAGTGCGAAGAGGTAAAGGCCAACGGCACCGCATACGTATGGCGGTACGGACATCTTGAGTAAGGATTTAGCTTTTGAAGTGGTAAGTAGCACCTAAGGCTCAGATGAAACATACCAGATTTGCTTGAATGGAGGAGTATCCAAGCCCCTGTACTACCAAGGGTAGGAACACAGAGAAGGCCTGATTTGGAACACTGGCGCAGATGTTGAATATCAGCACATACCACAGCTTCCAATCCTTCCCAGTCTCAACCATATCTCGTTTGGTAAGTCGGTCCTTCTCGACGCCATCAGCGCCATACTCGTGCGCAATGAACGTGGCGTTATCGTTGATGATGCGTTGGGCAGCGAACTTCCGCTCTTCGGCGTTAAGGAACCACGCAGAACCTGGCCCCTTCGGAAGCCAGAGCCATGCGACAATGGCGATCAAGATTGTCAGAGCCCCCTCAATTATAAACAAGTACTGCCAGTTGTGCAGTGCAGTGCCACGGAGGTGGAAGACACCGTACGCTGGATCACTGAATTAGCCTAGAATATAGCAAGGAAGGAGCAAGGTAGGCGAACCTATGGAACCGGAAAAGGCACCAGCTATGGCATATTGACCGTAGAAGAGACCAATTCGAACCGCAAGATCGAAGCGGCAGTAGAAGCACGAAAGGTATGCAACAGCGGTGGGGTAGAAGCCTGCTTCAAAAGCGCCAATCAGTAGCCTCATGGCGATGAGTGCTGATCGACCTTGGATGAAGGCATGGCCTAGCGTGAGTGCTCCCCAGCTGACCTGCACTCGTATTAGCCTCGTGTCTGTCTAAACCTCGGCCTCTAATATACCATCATAATCGGGATCCAATGCGTCGCTCCAAGCCATCTTCCTACTGCCGCAGATGGAGGCTGAAGCAAGACGAAAGTGACGAAGAAGAGCGAGACAGCCAGGTTCAAATCATCAGGGGTAGCTCCAATATCTGTACTGAAGCCTACACGCCTAGTTAACTACCGCTTTACCCTGCTACAAAGGTGCGCAAACAAACCTTGGGTCTCAGCATTTCCAACATTTGACCGGTCGAGACCGTTGAAAAGGTAGAGAAGAGACAGAAATGGCAGCAGAGCAATGTCCATCTTCCGGTTGATTCGTCTTGACACAGAAAGTTCCTCGGTGTCCCGCATTTGGTCGGTATGGAGGGTTGAAGCTTGCTCATGCTGTTCAGTCTTGATTGAAACGTCTTTGCTCGATTCGAAGGCACAGCCGACACGACTATCGCCCGTATTCGCGTCCATGGTGAGATACTCAAGACAAGCAGTGCCTAAAAGGTGACTCTGCCATCCCTATTTGTAGGCTTCAGCATCATTGAGCGGAGAAGTATCCTTAGCGACAGACTTCGTGCCGTGAGTAGTGGTTGCGGAGGGCGTTCGGAACAGCTTCCTGCCTTAAGCCTGTTTTGGCTGGTGTTGCTCGCTCTTGGCGGACAGGGAGGAAGCCTGACCCGAAGTCCATGCCTCTTAGGGATGCATTCTCGCCTGGCGGTCCTTTCTCGAGCTCGGACATCAGCCATCAGACCAATAGCCCGTGCTGTGGCAACTGCGCTTCCGAACCATTTCGACTTCCACCTAGAATATACGAACCAAAGCGCTTCTACGCTCGCGTATGTGTGTGTGTGTGTGTGTGTGCATGTGTGCGTTCTCTTGCACTACTGTTTATCAATCAAGCCAACTATGAGGAAATCTTTTAGTATTTTCTTGGATGTGTAGTCTTGTGACCTTCTCGTGGAGCTATATCGGCTAGAAGATTCATGGCCATCTGTCCCTAGTGGAGGATAGCGAAAGCGAACTTTCAGTTGAATAAGCTCTTGTGCAATTGCAGATCGTCGCTTTGCATCCAACTCATCAGCTCTCCATAGAAGTCAGCACCTTCTTGCGGCAACGGAGCATTGTGTATGCGGCTTGCCATATTATCTAAGGGAGCACGAGGTCGGCTTAGCGTCCATAGATAGCGGTTCATGAGTTCTCTCAGACCCTGTAGGACTTTGCAACAATCATGAGAGTAAGCCGAGCCGGTCCTAGCCTCCTCTTCAAACATGTAGATGGCCGATTCCGCAGCAGCAGCAGTTGCTGCTTCTGGAGGAGGAGGAGGTGGTGGTGGTGGTGGTGGTGGTGGAGAGCCTGGGTCAGATTCATTGAAGCTGACTAGTCCATCGCTAGGGCTCACTTGAAGTACGGGATACAACAGGAGGACGATGGCGGCGTTGAACACGAAATGTAAGCTAGCTTGTAGTAATCTTCTACTTGTCTGCATGATTTGTTGGGCCAGGGAAATGTTTCGATGAGCAGCCTCTGTGCAAGCCTGTACGTATCGATAATGTGGGTGCTGCTCAACACACCAAGTACCGCCTACATAGCGTTCAGCAACGGCTCGCTTCACGGTGGCGAATAATATAGGCCGGGTGGTAAGGAGTACGAGCTGATTATGAGCCATGTGAAGCGCGCAACATGTGTGATCTAGCTCAATCCCGCTGTGAGGCAAGGCTAGCGACGCAGGAAGCTGAGATTGCCAGTTTTCGAGCATTTGGAGCGCTCTGTCAATATTTTCCGCGGAGTACCCGCTTCGGTGGTTTTGGGACGCAACCCTGAATAACTCACCAACGATGTGACCCGATATTCTCGCCAACTCGACGTGTGCTCGCAGACCGGCTGCCGGTGGCATTGAGCTGCTAGCGTTAGCACTGTGATCAATGGCACATAGCCACGAGTACTCACGGACTATCTTCTGGCAACGGGATTTTGATAGATCCATCCGACAACGTTGCAGGTCTCCCCAAGAGAATGCTGAGCCATCTATCGAGAATATACAGCGTCCAGCACACGCGCTTGTGTGCTTCATCCACGCACTGTGTGAAAGCGCCGTGCGCAATAGCAATATGGATTGCAAGGCTTATATAGATATATGCCGCGTCTCTGCGATTCGACCACATGAGATAGAACCCCATCAGGGTCAGTACAGGTACATCACTTAGACTGAAGTGAACGTTATCGAGCGGGTTTCCTATCAATAGGCGTGCGCGTTTGAAGTACACATCGCAAGTGCGTTCGTCGGACTCATGGAAAGGCGCACGTTGTACTGACAAGGCCAGCGCGAAACAGACGTGATAGAAGGCTAGGTACCGGTACGTGTCAGCCGTGGTTGGAGTGTCCAAGGAGGCCGTACTCGCTGGCGCACTTGGGAGGCTGCTGAGGTCCCCCCACCAGTAGATTCCACCAGACGGAAAGTCGCCGCTGCCATCTTGGATATGGTATCGCAACTCGGTGAGCATCAAAGCCATATCTGTTCGGGGCGGTAGCCAAAGAGGATCCACGTCCGGGTTGGGAAGCGGCTGTGAGTCAGACGTCTGATACTGCCCGACTGAGGCGACAAACGCTGACCCGTCTCTAGACTCGGGCTCGAAGGTCAAGGGCACGAGCGTCAACATGAATTGCTTCAACTTGTCGAGAAAAGTCGCACCAGAGGTCTCGCCCAGATATCTTAGGCTGCCGTCAGGGTCAAAGAGTAATCGTCCCTCTGTCGTTTCAGCGTCATCCACTTGTGATGTGCTAGAACAACGAACGTAATCTGCAGCGAATTGTGAAGTGGGCTCGTCTGGATCGTGTTGGCGGAAGAGGTCGTCTGTCGCATCTCGCGGTGCTGCAGTTCGGAGACTTTGCTCTAAGGCAGCACAACGTCTTCGCAATCGTTCATTCTCGCACCTCAATGCGTTCTTGTCGCTCTCAGGCGACTGGTACTCGCACTCGCGGGAGCCTCTTAGACATCTTTGGCAGGGCTGGTCACCTGAACACCTGACGCGCTGCGTTTGGCAAGCTCTGCAACTGTAATGCGCAAGTCAGTGGCGATCTTTGTATGCACTATCCTTCAGTTTGGGTTTCGCCAAAGCGGATGGGTTCTGTGAAGCCCACCGGGTTCGCTCGAAGCCCGATTTCTGCAACGTGAAGGCGAAGCGTTGAGACCGTGCTCTGGACTTTGGACTTTCCAAAGGCAATTGCGACTTACGCTCTGGCCACGCGTCTCCTCTTTTCTGGTGCCACTTTGTGCCTTTGCGCATTGACAGGTAAACATTGAGACTGGTCGGCATAGCCGTCTGGGACGATCTCCGGTGTCACTGCGTCTTGAGCAAGGGTCATGGCGCATCAATGTGGGGAAGTGGAGGGAAACGATTGTGGGGGAGCCCAAAGGGAAGGGATCCGAAGATAAGGGAGCCTAAAGGGAAGCGAACCGACGAGACCTCGGTTAACTTTCCGGTGCCTTGCACAAGGAGGCCCGTGTCATCACACAGCGAAATGCTCGGCGCTTATGTGCGGCAACGCAGCATGAGGGATGGCATAAATACAAAGCGAACACAGCTGGTCTACGCTTTGTATTTATGCTATCACTCATACTGCGTAAGGATCAATGAACGGCTTCACTGTGGACCAGGACCTACCCCACGCTTGCGAACGTCGGGGGAAGGCAGTTGACTTTTCGCAACCCTTCTTTTTCAACAGCCAAACCCACAAACCCAACAAGACAGTCGACATTGGTTGCGATGGAGTGTCGCTCTCATTGGATGGCTTTGGCCGAGTGAGTTCACTTCGGCCACGCGCTGAGCGCCCCACTTGGCTAAGACGAGACGCAGGTCCTACAAATGAGTACTTTCCACTCGGTACACGGCATCATTGTAGCGGTGCCGTTCGAGCAATTCGATGGCACAAGATTCCATGATCCGTCGTATGTTCGGGCTTACAGAACCCGCATGCTTCAACACCTTCAAGAAGATCGTGGTGGTTTTGGCCTCGACTTTGGATCCGGGGATCGATCAGTCTCAATACAATTGCTTCGAGGCAACGTAGCACTGTACAGATTTCAGATGTACAATAGTCTACATGTAAAACTAACGGCCAGTGTGGGCCAAGGCGGCAGGATTGTGCAGACTGCACAAGTCGACAACATGAGCAGCAAGCCAGTACTACTTCCATACGCCTTGGCACTCAACGTTAGCCTCAATCGAGCGTCATACGGGCAGCTCACAGAAGGCGGCCCAATCCCGTTGCCTCTGTCCCACAACATCCTTCAAAGAGATGATCAGCGCACGATAGTCGTCAGGAACCCAGAGCTGGGAGCCTCAATGGTGGTACGCCTTGCCGTGGATGGGCAAGTGATCGATTGTCCTGGCATCAAGGATCAGGAAGCTTTTGATGCGCCAATCTCCGCTCGTGTCTCGAACGAACTGGTTGTGCAGCCTGGCGCTACAACAACACTGCGCGCGACTTTTCGATTCTTTCCAGCTACTTCTCATTCCGCGTGTGCCTCGCTGTCGGCTTTGGACGATGATGAATCAGTGTACAGAATTGAGGGCTGCGGCTGGGTCGACCAGCAAGCACTTACGACATACATCCTAAGAAGGAACGTGGACTACATATTAGCTACTTGCGTCATCCCGATCACGGCGTCGACCGCGACAATCATCACAGACCATGTTGCTTTGCCACTTGGGTGGAACAGGGACAACTAGTGAGCAGAGTCTTATTCCGACTGGTGACATAACTAATCGCATCGTCCACAGCTGGCAGATTCGACTTCTCTTCGTCACTTATGCACATCTCAACTCTCTAACTGATGCTAGCGTGCGAAATGAATACGCAGAACGGATCCGATTCGCGACCAAAGGTCATCTCAACTGGGTCTTCAATCTTGCAAAGCGTCCGCATGGGTACTGGCATAGGTCCTACCTGGTGACCGGTGAGCCAAAAGACAGGTCCATATTTCAGTTGGATCAGCAGTGCTACCCTCTTCTTGAGCTGTGCGACTATCTGGATACATTCCCAGACGAGGTCGACTTTGTGAAGAGCCTTGCATCAGGCAGCGTCGTAAACGAGGTACTTAGCTTGCTGAACGCAAAGAAAGATCACGCGACAGGTCTCTGGCCAACAGACGAAACCCCTGGCGACGATGCAGTGGTTTACCCGTACCACTTTTCCAGCCAAGTGCTACTCTGGCGAACGCTTACCCGGTTACATGACTTGTTCACCAAGCTCAAACTTCCTCTCACTGATGCGACACGCCGTTTGGAAGACACCGCAAGATTGCTAAGGACGTGTCTTCTGACGAAGTTTTCAGTTCGCCATCCTGAATCCGGAAACACGATTTTCGCCTACTTGACCGATGGCCACGGCGCATATACATACTACCATGACGCCAACGACATTCCCACCTTTTTCGCCCTCGAGTGGGGTCTTGTTACCACGCCATCTGAAATCTGCATCTGGGAGAACACGATGAGATTCGGCCTCTCGTCCGCTAACACAGAAGGCTACTGCAACAATGGCATGTATCGTGGTCTCGGCAGTGTACACTCGCCTGGAGCATGGGTACTTGGGTATTTCCAGGAACTCGCGTACGCTGTCTGGAAGGCAGATAAATGCTCAATAAAACTAGCATGGAAGAAGATTGCAAAAGCAATGCAGTGGGATGGAACCTTTTCAGAGGCTGTAGATCCGCTGACTGCTGATTGTACAAGTAAGGCATGGTTTAGCTGGCCAGGTGCAATGATAGGGGCGCTGATTGTAGGGATAAGACTAGATGGACTAGAGAAGATTTTGCTTGAGGAGTAGGACGACCTATCCTAAGATTCATTAGATGCTTGTCTTGACACAAAACTTGTTATAGTAAGAACATCTGACTACTTAAACCTATCTTGTGACCCATGCATGTTGTGTAAGATGCCGGGACGAACAACAATAGGATCATCTGCCAGCGGCGCAGAGGTCGACCCGAAAAAACTGGTAAACAGAACTCGGGACACAGAGCTGAGAAGATCTGAGGTGGCGAAGGCCAATATCACGTTCACCGGCTTGATCAAAAGCGCGTGCATGCAGGCTCCATCCCTAAGTAGTCCACTTTATCATCTTTCCCAAAAAAGTCTTGACTAGGCCCAACACACGCTCACTCCTAGTCCTCCTCCTCCCCGCCACCTTGCCCAACCCAGCAAGGCCAAACACAACCCCCCGTAATTCCCCCTCCTCACTAATGACGGGTCTCATCTGCAACTCCGCCAGATCCCTAGGAGCGAAAATGAAGTTCAACAAGCCCAGTTCTAGAGAGAAATGGCCCGGGGGAAAATTGATCTCCACTTCCACCACCCCAACAGCTGGAAATGGCGTATCCGTAAGATGTTGCTGGAGTAAATCTTTCCTGCACATTGATCTCTTACAAATGGCTCTGAACATGTGAAACGTGAGCATTTCAACGGCTTCAACCGTGATTCCACGCACCTGTTGCTCTGACAAAGCAGAGACGTGCTCTGGAAGTGCCATGTTGAGAGTGAGGCTGCGGACGTGCGGGCCAAGCACGTTGAGAAGATCTTGCTCGTCAGTTTCGAGATCGTTTGGTTGGTGTATGTCTGATACGTAGGTGGTCATTTGGACGCTCTGGACATCTTTGTAGGTCTTGGGCTGCGGATCGATGGCTAGTAGAGGCTGGATATCCCAGAATGAATTTTGAGTGCTACTCTGGATAATTGGAGAGTATCCGAGCGGTTGACGGATGGCGCGGATCATTTTGTTCATCTTTGCGACGGTGTGTTGCACAATTTTGTAGTCTAGTTCGAGTTTGATTCGGTGGTTAGTGAGACGGAGGCTCAGAATATCGGCGGTACAATTGACAAGAGTACTCATGGAAGTGTACAGAGAATCTTCGGATCTGGAGTGATGTCGATCGTATTGGAAACCGATAAAAGGAATGTTTCCGTCGTCATTGCGAGCACTGTAGAAGGGGCCAGCGACGTCGACATTTTCGGCTGACAGAATAACTTCCTTATAGATTTGCACACGGATTTCGGCAGGGAGACGCATCAAGTTGAATGATGTGCTGCTTGAAGTTCCAGTGAAAGAGCCTTCCGTGGCTTGCTTCTCGGTCTCTGTTCGCCCACTTTTCTTCGCGAATAGTCCTTTTTCGAATTGTGCCATTGTCGTGTGCATAATGTCTGGTACTGGGTGTGTTGGTTGAGATTTTGATACCTGTGTGTAGTGGAATGACAATATCTGGAAGTGGGCTTGGGCAACTTTAATAGCCCGAAGGAGTTGTGCGAGCGATAGGTTGCGGCCATGGTGAAAGACTAGTGGGCCCTTACGCAAATACCTGCGTTCTCCGATCAGGTTAGACGAGGCGATGCGGTCTTAAAGCCGGTATATACGCCCATCGATGGCAAAATCCAAACGAACGGTATTCAACTGCACGAGGTGAAAGCCATTGTGACTGAATGGGCCTCTCCGCATTGTAGATGAACCTGGCTAGAGTCAGCGCGACTGTCGCCTGACAGTGCAGCCTTGAGCGCACATTCTTTTGCCTGCGTCCTCGATTTTCATTTTGCGGTGAATTGTTCTGGCGATGTAGTCATTATATAGCTTGCGAGTGTGCTGATACTTTCAGATGATGGTAACCGACCTCACTTCCGAGAACTCCATCCAGTCAATCCTGTAGTGATTCACCATATCGTCCGAGATCCTCGTGATTCCCACCCTTCGGTATTGAGAATTTTCGAAAAATCCGAGTTTTGTATCGACCAGCACGAGCGCGACTCGGGGGTGTACTAGCAACAAAGTCAAGTCGGTCCCATTAGGTATATGTCCTGGTCATTCGGCCGCAAGAGCATAATCTGCCCAAAATGGTAGCTCGATGATTTCGTCTGCGCCGAGCGTGAGCTTGTAGCGGCTCATGTCTAGCTTGTTGGTGCCGTCGAGCCAGAAAGAGCTGTACGTGTAACGCAACGTCGCAGTTGTGACTGAGGCCTCGCCTTTAAGGATAGCATAGGCCACCCTTCCAAAAGGGTTCATACCTCTTTCTGCCACCTTCTGAAGCACACAATCATCTCGCAGGCTGCGTCCGAGACACGTTGGTCTCGAAAATGGTTTGTGCTGTTGCATATCCGCCTGCCCGGGTGTTGGGGGCCTGAACAGTTGAGAAGCATCGAAGAAGTTCACAATGTCTTTCCAGTAAACAACTGGGTTTGAGACTGAAGCCCATGACCAGGACGGCCCACAATAGTCCTCACTGGGTTGCAGTATCTTCGTCGCATCCACATTGAGCCGTTCGACTCGCCACAAGAGGTCGAAGGCCAGTGACTCCATCCATAGACCTGCAGCGTATTTCCCACGGATATGTTGAATGCGCTTGCAGAGACCTGAGAGTGCCGGTAGACGATCCGTTTGCTTTGTTAATTTCAACGTAGAGTATTGCTCAACAATGCGATGGAAGTCGAATACATAATTAGCACACTCTCGCACCCTCGATAAGTCGGTCCAAGGATCCGATTCTACATATGGCGGTAAATTTGTTTCTGGCTCGACAAGTTTTAGGATCCAATTCTGGGCAGATTTTGCTGAGCCTCTTCGCAGACCAGGCGATGAAGTCTTCCACAGTTTCGCGATCTCATCTTCTTGGAAGCTGCGGATCTTGAGGTCATCCTGGATTTGCTGGGCCCGACCGGCGTAATCGCTTCTCTCATCCTCACTAATCTTGATGGCTTGGTCAAAGGCCCCAGCTGGGGTTGTTTGCTCGCCAAACCCATTACATTCACACGTACTAAGCTCTCGGCACTCCCAAACCAGCTCGTGCTCAGAGAAATGCAGAACCCGTCTGAAAAGTATACGTTCTTGAAAAGCTCAGCCTCTGCTCATCAGAGGAAAGCGCTGATGTAATTCGCTTTGTCCCAAGGTATTCCAGTGCGAGATAGGTTTTCGGACGGCAATTTCGCATGTCCCAACATCCTCTGGAAGGCTGATTGGAAGACTACGTGATGTGTTGAAAGATGCCGAAAAGCAGCCATACGAATCTCCAGCTGAGACTGTGGCTGATAAGGTGAGCGAAACATGCTGATAAATGTCGGCCATCTTGGCAGATTCAGTAGCCCAGTCTTCCTTGTCGTTCTGAATGATGCACAGTGAATCGATCCATATGAATCTGAGGCCAAGGAGAGAGGTGAGCGTGATGGCATCCTGGAATGTTTTCGGAATGGATCCCACGGAATCCCATTCTTCCTATCGTTCACTGTAGAGCCCTTGTCTTAAGATTTGAGTGCGCGGTGACGCAAGTTTGACTGTTGCCCCAGCAGTGCGAGAGCGCTATATAAGCGCCTTCCTCATTGGTTGCGGGCTCAACAAGGCGAACAATGAGTTTTCCTTTATCACCTGTCTCGATCGCGAGCACACGTTTGAGTAAGAAGACTCTTGGTAGGCCTCTGCAAGCATTGTGTGATCTTTGGCAGTTTTCCAAACGTGACCGCAGCCAGCTCAAAGATTCCAGCGACAATGGGTGACCGCTAGTTGCTGATCAAGGTAATATTGCCTTCCAAGCTGGTCGACATTATTAGCAGAAGACACACATGGCCTCATTGCTCCAACTCAAATACAGATCGACCTACAATGTGTTTGAAGACTATAAAATTCGAGTTCCAACTTGGGTCGATCATCGTAGAAGTCTCAATAGTGAGTGTGCCATCACGACCATTCTGCTGATCGCGACATCGAGCGGTGATCGTTCTGGCGAGGCGCTGGAAATCCTTCTGGTACAGCGTTTGTCCACCTTGACGGAAACCTTCGAGAATGACAAGGCATGATTCGCAGCGGTTGATGTAAGCCAAGTGAACCAAGACAGCAGGTGTACATAACGTCGAACACCAAACGAGCATCGTCCTCGTTTCGCTTCTCTTGATCGTTACATACTGCCCATCTCCCCATCGCTACCACTACTACAGACCAACAGTTGGTGTCTGCTCAACAGCTGCAGGTCTTGATGATTGGTGATGTCGCAAGGCAGAAATGCGCATCTCGCTGCCTCAGCTACAAAGCTGAGGCGATGAGGCGTTGAGAAAAGCGGGGTGTCAGCCACGCTCGCCATTCTGCACGGCGACCATACACGGACATGGTCACGCGATAGGGTGGCTGTAAACTTTGCGCGTGGTCAAGAAGGTGAGGTTGGGGTGTAGGAGTCATGGTCAAGCGTTACAGAGGAGTTGAGGAAGAACGGCCGACATGCTTGGGCGCACCTTCCTTCCGTGAAATCGTGACTGACAGATGCATTCATACAACCTTGAAAGGTCTCGTCTGCTACAGTAATCGTACACTTATAATGGTTACTTCTGCTGCTCCTCTTGCTTGTGCATGTTCGCCAGCGCCTCCCTCACAACCCTAACAGCCTCTCTAGCTTGTCTTCTCTCAATCGCACCCTCGTCAACGACGGACTTGCTTTGCTCCTTGGACCGGATGATCAACCTGACCAAGTCCTCTGTAGCCTTCAATGTCCTCCTGCCCTCCTCTCGAACAGTTCCCTGCCAGCTGTCTCTCGCACCTTCCCACATCTTCTGCATGCGGCGTAGTGAGAAGGTCAGACCGAGGGCCGCGACAGCACTGGCTTCGAACACAGAGCATGACGAGGAGACGTAGAGCAGGGCCGATAGAGCGCTTGAGAGCGATGTCGTAGACATGGTCTGCAGGATGAGGCGTTGAGCGAGCGCTTGCAGAGGTGGAACGTTCGCAGCCACAAGTTCCTCTCGCGCGCTGGCTATATTTTCGCTCCAAGGGTGTTGCTTACGAACCTCAGTGGAGAGATTGGTGGGTTGGTTGTCGAGCGTTGGCGCCGTTTCCGTTGTGGTGATCGGAATCTCAGCAACGATGGGTGTCTGAAGGTCCGAAGGAAATCCAGCCTGCTCCATCCTTCCAGCGAGGAAGATGCTGCTCTTCTCTGCGCTGATGAGCCATCTTCGCTCGATGATCTCCTGCGAGAGCATAGTCACGTCATCGACGCGCCAGAAGAGTTTCCACCAGCTCAGCTTGTGCCAGTTGCGCGCTGAGAAGGCTTCATCGAGTTCGTCGCGGAGTTCAGTGTGACTTCTTTCAGCCCAAACATCGAGCGCATTTGTGATGGCTGCTGTAGCCTCGCGGTCGGTGGGGATAGTTGCGAGAAGGGCGAGACGCGCTGTGTCTTCCTTGAGGAGCTTAGCCTCGACGTCGTCCGCGATGGATGATATGAGGGTCCTCATGGTTGACTTGATAGGCTTGGCGGGATGGAGATCGCTTGTTAGCCATCTCGAAAGGATGGGAAGGCCACTTCTGAACCAGCCACGTTCAAAGATCTGTGAATTCGCAACAGATTCGCGGAAGCTTGCGAGAGCTTGTGTGCCAACTTCGACATTGACCACTGCACTTTCAGCTTGCGCATCTGCATCCGCCTCTTTTTGTGGTGCAGGCAGATTGACTGCAACCTTGACCATGCCGTGCATGTCCGCCACGTTGTCCGAAGTAAATCTCCCAAAAGCCAGCGCGCTATCAAGTCCTTCGCTCAGAACCAACGTCTTATGCACCGGGTATGGTACGGGTGTCCCTCTTGCAGAAGTAGCTTGCAGCTTGGGCACAAGGACCGACTCCTCTGAGCTCTCCGTTGAGGATGTCGTGAGCAAGTTTGCGGTATTGACGTTCAACGTGGAAACCAGGACCTCCAGGTTGTGCGCTCGCAGGACCCTCGAAGGGGCGGAGAGTACTTTGTATAGCGGTGTCGGACGGTGCGCGTCGTTCTCGTTTCCGAACCTAGCTGTTGTCAGCCTTTCCCTCCTCTCTTGTAATCGATGAGATGCACCCACTTGAGCAGCACAGCCCTCTCATCCCCATCTCCGGCCTTCTCAAGTTCCTTCTCCCAACGCTCCTCGTTGCCTAATGGATCCGCAAGCAGTAGGCGCGCGAGTCGCTGAGCGCTGACTTGGTTGTTCAGACCGAGTACTGTGTCCTTCCGTCAGCAATGCCCACCCACTGCGCAAATAGCAAAACCTACCAGCGACCCTCGTGACGGCATCTTGCGCCGCCAATCCGCTGAGCGCCAATTGCAGTCTACTAATGTTGACATAGGTCTCTGCAGCGCCACTCAGCGCCGACAGCGCATCGTATAGCTCCTTGTTGCGTGGCGGGATGTTCGACCGTAAATTTATGGCAGTGGGCGAAACATTTGTTGATGCGCAGCGGACGGGGAAGTCCAGATTCAACGAGCGTGGTGGTGCATTGCGGCAACGAAGGACGGCGGGTAATCGCTCAATTGCTCGTCCCTTGGTCAGCGACGTCAATCGCGGCGCAGAGGCCACCCATGGAGGCATCGGGCTTGGAGATGTGCATTGCTGTGGGGAAGAATTGGCATGCTGAACTTGATGACCGCGGTTCATCTTCGGGCCGCCGAAGCTTGGGCCAGTTTATTTTGGGGTGAGTTCATGCAACACGAGTGTGGCTTGCGGTATGCAAGTGATGATGTATTTTCAATGAAAGGCCGGCTCGTCCAGAGCGCGGCACTTGGCTAGCAAATTACTACCGTTCATCGTAAAGTCGTTTCCTCTAGGTCTCGCCGCCAGTTCGCACAACGCCAGCATGGTGTGTCCTTGACACTGATACCCACGCGGGCCACACCAGATCAAACACTGGGAACCAACGAACCCAGCTTAATCGCTCATCCTCAGCAGCCTCCTTGGCACCTAGCCTCTCCTCGATCCAGAAGACCTGTTTCTGTCAGCGTATGCAAAGCGTCAGCGGTTTGGAGCAACTTACATGCTGATTCTTCGGGCGACCCTGCCAAGCTCCTTGTCGTTCTCCGCATCTTTAGTGGCCTTCTCGAGAGCCTGCTCCCGGTGTACTTCCTGAGACTTGCGAACCTCCTCGTGACTTGGCGGCAGACGCTCGTTCTGCAGATCGACCTTGCGGGCGTCCTCGAAGCTGTGGATGGCTTGCTTGATGCCTTCTGCACCAAGCATGAGTGTACCCGCCGGAAGACGGCCTCCAGACGCTGTCTTCAACTCGGTAACACGCTCGGACTCTTCGCGTAACACCTGGAAAACGCGGGAGAGCCGACCGATAGCCAAGATCTTGTTCTTGATTGCGCGGCGCTTGAATTCCGTCGAGTCTGGGTCGAGATTGGCGAGAGGTTGCGGGGATGATGGCCCAGAAGCCAATGAGCTCGGTGTCTCTTCCTCGAGCTCTTCCTTGGAGCATGTGTTGAGAATAGCGATAAGCATGTCGGTGACTACGAGTATTAGCTTGATTTGCGGGGAGATTGGCAGGCACTTACTCTTCTCTCCGACGAAGGGCAGAGACCATGTGAAGACGTCCATGAAGTTGGGCAGCCAGTACGGATGGGGTGTGCAGTTGAATTGCCTGATGTTCATGACATTGTTCTCGTACTTGAGAACAGCAGCCTTGTTGTTGTAGACGTCGAGGTAGTTCGGCGCACTGAAGATGGTCATGACACTGGGGAAACCAGTGGTTCTTGTTTTCCTATACATTCGGTATCCCGCATCTTGGGCTTCGTGCGCACGAATGATCGAGAGCAGGTTGTTCTTTTCGAGGAAAGCGCATGCGGCGGGGTACGAAAAGAAGTACGAGCAGCCTCGAACGTGGTTGTGAATGAAGAAGTCGTTCGTCTTTTCCTGGCCAAACTCTTCAAGGGGGTCAGCCCATAGGATGTCGCACATCAGGCCGTGTGTGGGTGGTTCGCGGAATCGATCGATCTGGTAGAGTCAGCGGAGCATTCGTGAGCTTGCATTATGCCACGTACGCTCTTCAAGTCCTCGAGTGTGTGGAGCTCGGGGCTCAACCCTCCGTGTATGCACAGGAACTGCTTGTTCATAACAGCAGCGAGAGGAAGTGCGCAGAAGGCCTCCATGCAGGCTTCATAGACAGCCTCGGAGTATTTGTGCTTGCATTCGAGCTTGAATGTGAAGTAGTCGGTCAAATGACGGCATTCGTGGTTACCGCGAAGCAGCCAGAGCGTGTTGGGGTACCAAATCTTCAGCGACCACAGGTACAGAACGCACTGCAAATGTCAGCATGCGCTTGCAACGCACGGTAGCTTGCCTTACCTCGATACTGAAGTACCCTCGATCAACGTAATCACCCAGGAATAGGTAGCGTGTCTCCGCCGGGTCGCCGCCGACTTCGAAGAGCTTCATCAGATCATAATACTGCCCGTGAACGTCACCGCACACAGTGATGGGAGCGTCCATCTCCAGGAGGTTAGGCTCCGACCTGAGAATCTCTGCGCCCTTCTTGATGATCCATAGCGCCTGCTGCTCGGTCAAGCGACCTTCGCGGTAGAAATGCTGCTTCAAAAACTGGATGTTGGGCTTTGTGCGATCCTGGGGCGAGAAGAATTGTTCGTCGGTGGGTGGGTGGAAGGCTGGCGCTTGCACGTCTGAAAGTCACGGCGGGGTCAGCGTCATGTTGCTGGTCGTTCAGGTCGCAATGAAGCTGCAGCTAGCTAGAGAGTCGGCAGAGATGTAGTGGCCAGCATACCTTTGCATACGCGCTCCTGAGTGCTCACTTGTGTGCCGTCTTCCATGGTGTGCAGGGTAAAGTCGATTTCAGGGATGGGCTTCTTCTGCTGGACGGCGCGTATGGCATTGTCCATGTACGACTGTGGGTCGACATTCTGGTCGTTGTTCTCCATGTTGGGCGAACGTGCTGAGCTGACACCGGGAGCTGTGGGCGTTGGAAGAATGTGGAGGAGAAGGTCGCGAGGCGGTGATAGTGGGGCGGAGAGGCGCACGAACCCTAAGTGGCAACGGGGCGTGAGACGAAGGCTGAGGCTTGTGGCTTGAGAGTGCTGACCGGCGACGGAAGAATACTGTCGTAGGAGGGGGAGGGATGTGTCGCCTGCTTCGTCGCGTGCTTGCAGTGCGTTGGTGTTGCTAACCCGTCGTGCAGCAGCATCGAGCTGAGGGGATCGGCCCAGGCTGCAGCTGTGAAGCCGTCCAATAGGGCAGTTGCCGTGGACATAAATGACTGCATGTCTGAGATCGAGCTGCTTGCATGCAATTCGTGTTCGCTGTAGGTGGGCGTCTTACGCCAAAGAGACTTTTAGTATGCACGTATATTTGATTTCACATTTCGATGATGAGATGGTGATTTGATTGCTCCCTGGAGGCATGCGTGTCTGGACGTTGTAGCACAACAACAGAGCTTAAGAAAAATTGTCACGACAGCATCACCACTCGAATTTGACTGAAACCGGGCGAATCAATAGCTGTAGTATCGAAGAGCACAATGCACACAGCAGGACTTGTTCTGGGTCAACGCAAGTTAGCTAACACATTGACTTCGGCATTGGCAAGGTCGAAGAGCAACGCAGACGAAATGACGACACGATCTTGGAATACATGGGCTAGTGTCACCTCACAGCAACAGTGATTCACGGAGCGAGGGAACCTGATACCGAAGCCTGCGCATAGCTGCCTGACACGAGCAGGATGAAGCACGGGAACTAATCAGGCTTAGAGCCGTTACCAGCGGGTGCTGACACTCGAAGGTCGTACCCTTTTAGCCTGCAATGCGAGACACAAGTCAAAGTCGAACAACAACAGATCTAGGGCCAAAGCTTAACATGTTTGGTGAATTCATGATTTTGTTTTTGTTTTGAATGTTGTACACTGGCGGTACGTATGTACTGTCGAGGTTCGAGCCATCACAGAGTTCTACAGAAATAAACAACAGGGCACACCAGCCATCGAGGCCTGGTGTGAAAGAAGAAGAATATACAACAAGAATGAACGTGTCCAAAGAAGCCCAAGCTGTCTATGCAAGGGAGCAGACCCGAACGCCGAAACAAGTAAACCCAACCAACCCCATCTGCCGACCCTGTCCAGAGTGGGCATTCAACCGAATGAACTCCAAGCGATGCGTGTCGTAACTATCAGGGCGAGCTGAGGTTTAAAGAAATGCCAATCCTCAAGTGATGGGGCACATCACGCTTAGAGAAGACGAAGGCCAGAGCCGTGGCGCTTGTGGAGGTGTGCGCGAGGGAAGGAGCGCTTGGACACGGCAGCGACGATGGCGCCGCCAGTGCAAGCCATGCCACCAGCGAGCTGCTGAGCGACAGCACAGCCACGGTTGCAGAGACCGAAGGAGCTGGTGCCAATGCAGACCACTGCGCCATCGTTGGTGCAGGGAGTGCAGCCATCGCCAGTAGAGGGAGCAGTAGAGGCGACGGGCGCAGCCGAGGTAACAGGAGTAGCAGTGAGAACAGCTTCCGTAGAGGTAGCGGCGGGCGCGGAAGAGGCACCCGGGGCAAAGACACCAGGTACAGAGACGACGGCCGAGGCCGAAGGAACAGGTGCTGCAGAGTAGCCAGGAGCGGAAGAGGCAACGGGCGCGGCGGGAGTAGAAGAGGCAGTAGGACCAGACGCAACGGTTGATGTGGCAGTAGGCTGGGTTGCTGCGGGAGCTGAGGAACCGGCACCTCCAGTGGGCGAGCCAAGCTTACCGTTACCAGCACCCATCTTTGTCATAGAAGCGCAGCCAGCACCAGAGAGTGTGTCGCCGAGATCAGCACCACTGCCATCGACAAGAGATGTGCCGGGGTCCGGGTAGTTGAAGTCCTCACCCTGGGTGGTGGCGCAAGAGGTGTCGGGGAGGTTGGCAACAAACATGTCGGGGAGAGAACCAAGGGCAGAGGCAACGTTGGCATCAGAGGCAGTGGCACCGGTCTGACCCACCTGGACGGGGGCGCAGTTCATGTAGAATTCACGGTTTCCGACCTTGTTCAACCAGGACCAGGCAAAGGTGTAGCGACCATCAGGCATGCTCTCAGGCATGGTGACAGGGAAGGTAGCAGCCCCGTGGCCAGCAGCGTTCTCCTCGAGGTTGCCAGTGACGTTGGACGGGCAGCCACCAACGACACTGTGAATGACCTTCCACTGAGTAGACTCTGTGGGCTCAGTGTCTGTGGCCATGGAGAACTGGCAAGAACCACCTCCGTGAACTGCGGAACCAATGAATGAGATAGTCTTCGTCTCGCCCGCGTTCCACTGGTTCATCTCGGTGACATCGTAGACGCCGGAACGCTGTTTGCAAGGGTAGTCGCCGGGTGCGAGAGGAGAGCTGTTGAGAGTGTCCTTGCCGTATGGAACGGGGTACTCGAGAATCATATGCGCGGAAGCGCTGGCAGCAAGTGCCAAAAGGGTTGTAGCCTTGGAGAACATTTTGTTGTTTGGAAGATTGTGAAGAGCTGGGTATCTCTGGATATCGCTAGACCTGCTAAACGATGTATGCAATGATTGTAGTGACTGTTTCGTCTGAAATTGATTGAATGAGCTGTTTCTGTGTACGGTCAGCCAGGTATTCTTGAGTCGACGCGATGGCCGTGGAGGCATGGTATTGAGAATGAAATTATGCTGGGCGTGAACAGAAGGCCAGTGTGTAAAGAGCTGTTCTGAAGGATTCGACTACTCAAAACCAATGCGAAACAGGAGAGTGAGGACATACCAAAGCGTCTTGAATCTTGAGGAACAGGCAGGCAGATTAGTGAGACTAGCTCTTCGAGATTAATGTTCAGCTAAGAAGGAATGTGATATCTGCCACAGGCAAGATATGTAAAAGAAGAATGAAGCTGGAAGAACTGCTGTGATGAACCTGCGATATGGAACAAGAGGTGCGCCCCTGGATCCTATATATCCTGATACCCACAAAATCAGGCGTGCTGGTTTGTGGCGGTTTGTACGTACATACCACATACAGCGGTCGTGTGGGCCGGTAAGGGAACCAGCAATTGCCACAGCGGATCATGGCCAGAGAGCACAGGCTAATCGACGAGGGCTGGCTTCTCATGCAACGATTGATTGAAGGGGTCTTACCGGCTGTGACGCCGTCATGGTTTAGCGGCAGTGTAACAGCAAGCGGACTGTGCAGACGGCTCAGGTTCTGCAACACTGGGCAGGTACATCGTGATTGTCATTGGCCCAAAGCCTCTCAGATGGGCATTGGTTTTGAAACAGAGAACGGAGGACTACTCAAGTGGATGGGCATGGGTGGATGTCGCCTCCTGACGTCTTCTGGCGGGATCCTTGCACCTGTCGCCCGGGCCGTGCATGTGATCGAATCCGGGCCTATCGATAGGGAGGCTGAGGCCGAACAGAGCCTGGTGTGGAGCGCGATCGCTTCGAAGCTAAATCTCTAACACCTCTCTCCGCCTTTTCATTCG
This sequence comes from Lizonia empirigonia, assembly GCA_009982855.1. Taxonomy (NCBI): domain Eukaryota; kingdom Fungi; phylum Ascomycota; class Dothideomycetes; family Pseudoperisporiaceae; genus Lizonia; species Lizonia empirigonia. The sequence continues at coordinate 1,280,499 of JAADKA010000006.1, read as the reverse complement.
TTGCGCTTCTCATCTCAGCGCACACGGCTTTCCCGCTCGTCGCCAGTCAACAACGAACCAAGTCAGCTCTTGCGACATCTGCAGTGCCTGGGCTGTCGCACAAATCGTGTCTACCGCTGTGTTTGTGACGCAAGCGCAACCCTGACCGCTCAGGTCCAGTAGACAGAGGTTGTGTCACGGCTCGCAGCATGCGTACCAGCTGCAGGGGGAAGCATGGCGGGAGCGTTGCTGCTTGGTGCACCGCCCCTCGGCCTGCGCGTGTGGTCCTTATTTTTGGGCTGCCATCTCTTTTGCCTCTCGTCTCCATACGATCCTTGAATATTGATTGCCTGCAACATCGTCGGTCTCGCCATCAATGCGATGTCTGTACTCCGTAGGAAGGTCAAAATAGACAGCATGAATGATCCGCAGCAGGAGTGCTAGCGCGGGTGGCTGCGCCGCAACGTGGACGACGTATCGACCTGGACGCCCGGGAAAAGCTGGAGAGGCCGCTGGTCAGGCCTGATTGGCCTGCACTTACCGCCTTTGGCATCGCCAGCTTGTTTCATCAACAACAACGCGGCGTGAAGGTCGCGCTGATGATTGACCAGAATGACGATCGCCTTGAGCGACGGCGCGCCCCACAATCAAAGCTTGTCTTTGATTACGGTGGGTTGAGCAACGACCAGCGGGGACTGACGGGCTGCAGGAAGCGAAACACTGTCGTTCCAAAGAGCGCTCGCCAACGAAACTGTGGGTGTGTGGAAGGATGCAAACTCTGTGGGGAACAGCTTGTGGTGTTGTCAGGTACGCAGCGCCGCTAGGTCTGGGAGAAACATGCAGAAGTGTCATGATGATGACACCACTGGTACCCGCCTCAACAGTGAACTCCCAAGCCTTGGCCCTTACGAAATCAGAGGTTTCTCCTCTTCTATCCTTCATCTCCACACCGAAGTCTCTGCACAGTCACACCTTCCGGTTTTGCCGACTCGCTGAAGTCCGACCTTCGACAGCATAAATTGCTTTTCAACACCACACCACTCCTGCCGGGACCCGATCACACGTGCTTCGCAGCGGCAGGACGGGAGGCATCCGCTCACAGTTGGCCTAGTTTGACTTGCTCATCTCCCCTTCGCCAGTCAGGCAAGAGAAAGTGACAGGGAGCAGCAAGCCGTCTCGACGCCAAGGTGCCTTCACAAGCTTCAAAGGTAACCGAGGGCTTCGAATGCAAGTAGATGTCATTGTGATTGCGAGTGTTACCAGTGAGCACGCGCTGCTCAGTGCTCTTTACCGCGTCTCAAGCCCAGGTTCTTTTGTGAAAAGCCGGCCTGGACTTTCTCCATCACGCCTGGCAGCGGCACAGCATTCACCAGTGGCTCCTGTTCTATGCCCTCGTGCGGCAGGCCGTCAGGATCCACGAAAGTGCCATAACCGTACAGTCGGCCGAGCTTGTCGAGATGCTGTCTGCGCTCTCTTCTCGTGAACAGACTTGTTCCACGCATATCTTGAACTGCCTCGCTAGCAGCAAAGAGTGCTATGATGGCGCCAATGGAAGTAGGCATCCTAGGTAGGAACTTCCCTGGTCGCCATAGGTAGATGCAGACTGCCACAATGGCATATATTGCCAATATTACTTCGGCCAAGATAAACAGTGGCATTGACAAGAAGATGCGTATTTGAGCCTCATTCGTCTGTCCTGTCACTGTTGTGGAGCCGTCACTCCGTGGTATGAGAAGCTTGTCCCTGTTGATACCAAGCCAAATTGCGAACAACTTCCGGTACGTTGGGTACAATGCCTCGGTGATGTCTTTAAGGGAAGGCAGGGGTGATTGGGGGTCGAGGATCCGACTGTCATTCGTCTGCTTGATCATGAAGTAGTTGATGAAGTCCGTGGCGAATGAGTCGTTGTGAAAGCGCCGGCCAGGAAATTGGAAGAGGTAACCATGGGCTTGGGCGACTAGGTCGTTGGCACCTCCAGCCGTGGTGGGGCCTGAAGTGCTATTCATGAAGTGCTGACTGTAGAAATCAGGGGAGAGGGTGGATGTAACATTAAAGTCAGTGGCTTGTTCGACCCGCCCATTTCCATCAACGCGAACATTCGCCTCTCCAGCAACAAGCTTTGGTCGACAACCGACAAACACAGCGGTGGAGTCGTTGAGTATCTTTGTCCCGTTTTCGTTAGGGGTGCACCAACTTTCCTCGGCTCGAATGTAGCCCAAGAACGCAGTTTGTTGGCAGAAGTTACGCTCCGCACGGGTTGCATTTGCTGAGGCAACGAGTCGGAGCACAAACTCCATCGCCAGCTTTCCCGAATCGCAAACTGGAGCTACACCGGACAATGGTTCTGGTCCGCGTTCCAGTGGTACCTTTGCACTGCAGGTGACGCGATTGCCACTTGAGCTGTCGGGCATCGTGATATTGATATTCGCGTCGAAGTCGAGCGAAAGGCTTCTCAGGACGATGCTATAGTCGGTATCTGGTATCTTGGCACACTCGAGCGTGGAGCCAAAGGCTGTCGTCCGAGCCTTCACGCCTTCTGACCCGTTGTATTTGGTTTCATTCATGAAAGGAATGTACATGAATTCATTGTCGGTCCATGCGGGTAGCGGGTTCCCAGCCGTGTAATTGGACTCTGCGACCATGAACTGATTGATGCCTAGTCCTCCCGTAAATGCACCGGAAGGGCTCACCTCTTGGGCATCCTGGGCATCGAGATCCGGACTGACAGTTCCGTTGACCTCGACAAACTTTGCCTGATACGGTGGAACTAGCTGAAGGGTTTGAGGTATGAGTACCGAACGCTCATTGAACATTCCAGAAAATGCCACAGCTAAGAAATTAGCTAGTAATGCCATGGAACAGACAGCCGCAAGCTTGAAATGTGACGATTTCAAGGCTTTGAATATGACAAGTTGTGGCGGAAGCGAGCTGTAGTCCGCGTCGATAGAACGATGTGCGACTGCGCGGCCGCCTCGAAGTTCCTCTAGTGGTTGAAGCATGCAAAGAAGGCGGTTTACAAGAACCCAGATTGGTTCGATCAGGGTCGCGAGGGCAGTGGGTATGTAGTTCTCAACCAACTGGCGCACAACAGGATTACTGGATGGTCGAACAATGCCTGAGCTATGTCAGGAGCTATACTCTATAGGGTGTTATGCGGCTTACCGAAAGGTTGACTCTTCTGAAGCAGTACGCCCAGCACAATTGCTAGTGCAACTTGGAGCAGTACAAAGGGCAAGGCCATGAAAGATCTAAACTCCTTGGGACGCACAGGCTTCGCTTGTTGTGCCTCTTCTGAATCAAGCCGCACTGGGCCGTGGGCATTATTGCTGAGCGGATCGAAACTATCAGCTTCAGCGATGCTAAAGTCTTATTAGTCTGGTAAATGCACGAAGTGACGTACATGTACTCACGCAATACCCTGCTCATCGCAATCTAGTTTGAACTTTCTGTCCTTGAGACTTATTTCAATCTCTTCCATGCTTGCCCGATCCAGTGTAGTGAAATCTTGTAGAAGGGCTGTATTGTCGGCAACGAGCGATTGTACGCTCGCAATTGTCGCAGGATCAGAGCGTAGACTCCAGGTTCGTCTCCAAGATATCACCAACAGGGCGATGCCGCATATTGAAACAAAACCGAGTAGCCCCTCTACAATGTAGGTGAACACAGGTACAACGACAATTGCTGCCGCCTTGTAATCATAATGACCCGAGCTGTTTGAGGTGGTTGTGAAGTTCTGATCCAAAATTTCAAGCATAGATCTCGCAAAGACGATACGATATACCGATTCGTAAGCGGCAGCCAATGCGTGAGGATCCAGCAGATCTTGCAACGGCCGCTGCGAGGCACCTACTATGTATCCAGCCATAGGCTGTAGAATCGATCCGAAGTTCGCCAGGCTCAAGGGATAGGAAGATAACGTCTCCAACTGATCAGGCCAGACATATAATGGGAGAGCACCACGGTTGAACTCGTTCAACCTGCCGGTATTCATCTGGTTCTCAAAGAAGGTTGAATTCCATTTCTCGGCGGGGAGTGGCTGCTTGTCGCTCGTTATCGTAAAGTCGATGGGTGCCTTGGTCTTAGCATCTACTGTCGCGATCACTTGTTGCTGATAGTAGAAGGGCGTGCAGTAGAGTCGGGTCACGTCGTTAGGCGGATCTTCGGCTCGTTGCTTATTTCTTGTAAATAACGCCATGAAAGTGTGGTTGGCGGTTTCTGGACAGTAATTCTCAAGGTAATAGTCGGCCCAATCGGTTGGGTAAAAGCCAATGTATACTGACCCGTACTCCTTGGTGTCGTAGACGCTCTGGTTGTTCATCATCGCGTTTGGCCCGATAGTCTCATTACCGACCTGAGTATAATATGAAGTTGGAAAAGCACAACCATTGTCGCTTGTCCATTGCGACTTTTGAACAATGTCAGTAACCCCACCAGATGTATGTTGGACGTCCTGCGACTTGACTCCCGGTGTTTCGCATCTCATGTCCAAGCTGTAGAGGGTCGACGCCGAAGTCCAAGTCCTATGACCAGCACTCTGCCGCTGCTCCACCTCTTGTGGCTGGAATGGCGTAAGTGCATAGTCGCGCGTCATGTATGGAGACAACGTCTCGTTCAGCCAGATAATACCATGGGCAGAGTAAATATACCGGGCGCTGACTTTCTCGGTTTGTTCGCTCGCTGGAATGAAGCCCGTTGTTTGCGAAAACGAAGTTGCTGAAAAGAGCCCAATCGTTTCGGACGAGAATATACCCGCTTGGATCGGGACCACGCCCCAAGTAACAAACATGATACATGTGCTGGCCCAGAAGACCGCCCAATGCCTGTCAGATAGTTAACATACCTTCGTTACAAGAACAGCTATGAGTGGATTTTCATACTTCTTTCTGAACGCGCCCAAAGGTACGAATGGTAGGAAATCAAAAGGGTAGCTGAGCAACAAACTATCCTTTCCCCACGCTCCACCAGGCTTACTCAGCTGGTAGTAGGGCTCTAGTCTCTTTATTTGGAGATCAATCCAACCCCAGAAAACACTGAACACCAAAGCGATGATTGTTGGTAAGTAGCGGTACAAGAAAGATTTACCAAAAGGTATGTCATGAATAGTCTCAGTGATTATGATGCCTCCTTCCTTTTGGCTTTTGCTGAGCAACAATTGTAACACTACGATCAGCGCCCAGGACGCAATGATGACGGTCACCAACGGAAGGAGACGATATGCGTTCGGCTTCCATGTGGATTTTGATAGACTCGATTGCGTCCGGTTCCGCCAAGAGAATTTCGAGATCAACGATTTGGAGGGTTTGGCGTCTGAATTTTCCGAAGCCGATGCTGGGGATGGACTTCGACCGAAAGCCATCGCGGCAATGTGTGCGAATCTGATAGCCACCAGGGCGTATGTAACGAACAAAGACGAATGCAAACACGAGTGTAAGATCAATTGACAGGAATTTGAGGCTGCATAGTACTACATTGCATGTGGGCGGATACCTAACAGCGCTGTGGTGAGGTGTAACCGCCGTACCTGAGCCATAACCGCTGCTGCGCCGCATGGCCCAATCAAATGTGCGACACAGTCGTCTCAAAACACTAGATCGCAACTGAACCGGTGCATTGGAACCCGAGCTGGGTCTGTATTCGGAATAACACCACGGATCGCCGTGTATATTTGGGGATTCTCCGACATTCCGCATAATCCAGAAGAGCTCCCAAGCTGGTGCAAGTTCGATGTTGCACAAATTGCTTGGGTACCTAGCTTAGAGTCACACGTTGAACACAGCAGAACCAAACATTTGATGAAGTTCAAGAGCTATGAACTGGCTAGTCCATGGTCGTGATAATGTTGAGGTATGGTGCTGAGTCTGGAGGGGCGGCAAAAGGGAGCAGCCGCAATGCACGCGCCAAAACGCGACGCTAGCAGCAGCCCCACATTTAACCTTCCTTCGCGTCTTGTCCGTTCCTTGACAAGCCCATCAGATATCATCAGGACCAGCAATACCGAGAGCCTGTCGCCTCGTTGGTGCGCTTGCATCAAAGTATGGCTTCTCCGCGAGAGCTGTCACTCTCGTACCATGCCTCGGCTCATTCCCCTCGTAGTCCCAGCTGGCGTTGTGGATTGTGATCCTGTTGTCCCACAAAGCCGAAGTCCCAGGCGTCCATCTGAAGCGCACCTGGATGTCGACATTCTTCTCATACACGTCGTACAAGTACCCAAGAATCAGGTCACTCTCAGCCTTGTCCAAACCCACGATGCGTACAGTCATGGCTCGGTTGACCCAAAGTGCTTTCCACCCCGTCGCAGGGTGTACTCGAACAAGCGGATGCACACGCTCAATGTACTTCGGTCCGGCAGTTGGTTCATCACGGTTAAGGTATGGGTGTGCGCTGCGGTAAACAGCCTGCTTGCCGTCGATGATCTTTCTGAAGTTAGGCGACAGCTTCTCGTACGCCGCATAGCCTGCACATGTCAACCTTCGATCTCATGATGGGTAATGATGCCTACCTGAAGCCCACAGAGTATCCCCGCCAATCTTTGGGATGGTATCATTATGTAGGTGGGTTACGCTAACATCGATCAGTCCGAATCAGACGCAAGAGCTTTACACTTACCCTGCTGGCTGCCTCTCATGCACTAGGTCTGTGTGCCACCTTGACGCTCCTCCAGTCTGCCTAAAACTGGCTGCAAATTCCGTAGCCTGTAATGCCGGCCAAATTACGGTCGTGCCTGGGACGCCAGGCACCGAAGGTACTTGAGGCTGCATTCGCAATTAGCTGTCCACCCACACGACGATTGAAGCAAGCAGCAGGGACCTACATGAACTTCAATCTCGCCATACCACTCACCAAGCTTCAGCTGCTCTTGCGGCGATATGTCTTGGTCTCTGAAGAAGACAACACTTCTTTCTGCGATCAACAGGCCAAGCTCATCCTTCTGCTGATCGGTGAGGTCTTTCAGCTGCAGACCCACGATCTCAGTACCAATGTGTGCAGTGAGATGAATGACATCTTTTGCTGCACTAAGCAGAGCCTTCTTCTCTGGGTCCGCTCGAGAACCAGGATCTACATGTTCGCGATCATAGTCTCTGATCTTGTACACATCATCAAGGTACAATGGCTTGGCAGGTCTGTATGGGTACCCAGCTGACAAGTCAATGCCCGCTTTCTCAAGTCTTTTTCTTGCTGGCTCTGGAAGGCCCAAATTATTCTTCCTGGGATGTGCTGTATCCTTTTCTGGGATCTCTGGGCTGATTGGGATTGCAATGGGCGCCATGGCGAAAGAGAATGGAGTAAGCTTTTGCTGATTCCACTTGTGCTCAATGGTCACCCTTATACCGCTGAGGCCTCCCTGAGCCCCTCATCTGATCAGTCCACACTTACTAATGCATCAATAGGCCTCGCAGCTCGGGAGCGCATGTTCATGCGGGATAACGTTGGTGTTGCGGGGTTCATTGATCACGTCAAATCACTAGCTTATTGCGCACGGCCATTCACCATTGAGCATCCCGAGACGTATCGCCGGACGCAGCTCGCTTTCTGAGATGTTGCCTTGAACACTGCTTCGCGAAACATATGTGTTGGGATCCCTCGGCTCGGGACGTATGCGGAGGGTACATGATGCCATCTTTACCCACCATTGCGCTCAGCCTGCGCTGAGAAATCCCACGCATAAGGCTCCTTCTGATCACTTTAGACTGGGGTCGCGGAAGTAAATATGATCAGAGTGTGCTCTTCTGTGTAACACAAAATGTTTGGCTGACAGCCGCTCACTTGCTTCCTGTCCCTCCAAAAGTCACGTCAGAATCCGGAAGAATTACGCATCTTTGTCCGAATACATCTGTCGTCCTACATGCTCCTTAGAACTTGTCAAACCCGCTTATGTCTAACAAACCAAAACGTGTGGCCGTCATTGGAGCCGGCATCTCCGGTGTCGTGACTGCAGCACATCTCAAGAATGAAGGACTTGATGTGACTGTCTTCGAGCGCTCAAGCGCCGCAGGTGGCATCTGGTAAGTCCTGCATCATGTCATCTGTGTCTTGCTAAAAACCTCAAGGCTATATGACGAGCGGAAACCGCTCGATCCTGCCTACCCATCAGTTTCGGCATCAAAAGCTGGAAGCGCTTACACGAAAGAAGAAGTCGAAGCTGTGGAGCTTAAGAAGCTTATACATGCACCACCAGGGTATATGAAGCCACTTTAGAGAAAGCAACTATGAATTGACAGCGATGCAGGCCATGTTACGTTGGACTGAAGAACAATGTAGCCACTCCACTTCTCGAGACTACATTGAATAAGTTTCCTCCTGGCACAGAGGATTTCGTCTCACATAGCGTGCTGAAAGATTACATTCAAGACACAGCTATCAAGACACATGTCGATGCCATTACCCAGTATAACACCGAGGTTCAGAACGTTTCAAAGGAGGGCGAGACTTGGTCTGTAAGGACTTCAACGTTGCGGACTCTTGACAAGGGAAAGCAATCTCTGGATGTAACCACATCTGTACGACTATACTTCACAACCACGTAATACCTCTCTAACCCCGATTGTAGAGTTTCGATGCCGTGGTTGTAGCTTCTGGGCATTACCACGCCGCCAGAGTCCCAGACATTCCCGGCCTGGCAGACTGGAAGCGCGCCTACCCGCACCGAGTGCAGCACTCGAAGAGCTACCGAAAGCCGTCGGATTTCCAAGGCAAAGTACACATCACGCAGCTCCCGTCTTCCCAACTCAACCATTCTAACAAGCCCAGAACTTCCTACTCATAGGCGGCTCCGTCTCCGCAACCGACATCGCGCGCGAACTCAGCCCCCTCGCACACACAATCTACCAATCCCACCGCAACGGCGCCTTCGACCTGCCCCCCTCCCTGCTCCCCGAAAATGGCATCCGCATCGAAGAAGTCGCTTCCTTCGAACTGCCGACCTCCTCCCCCGCGGCTCTCAGCCCAGCAGACCCGATCCCGCTCTCGCTCACGCTGAAATCCGGAGCCAAGCTGTGCGCCATCCACCACGTGATCCTCTGCACGGGATACCACCTCACGCTGCCGTTCCTGCCAAGCCTGCACGCGGACGACGTCGCGGCGCGCAACGCCGACGAGCACGTGTTGGTGACGGATGGCACGATGTTTCATAATCTGCACAGAGATATATTCTACATACCCGACCCGACGCTCGCGTTTGTCGGCGTCCCCTTCTTCACCGCGACGTTCACGCTGTTCGAGTTCCAGGCCATGGTCGTGGCGCGCGTGTTTGCCGGCGCTGCTGTGCTGCCGTCTGAGGCTGATATGCGGGCGGAGTATGGGGAGAGGGTGAGGGTGAAGGGGTGGGGGAAGGGGTTTCATAGTTTGAGGGATAGGGAGGAGGAGTATGTGGATGGGTTGCTGGAGTGGGTTAATGCGGATGCGGAGAGGGGAGGGAGGGCGAGGTTGGAGGGCATACGGTGCAGTGGAGGGGCGCGAAGGAGGAGCAGGTTAAGCGGATTCGGGCGTTGTTTGCGGTCCCGAAAGGGCCGGAGAGGGTGCTGGGGAACACGTGTCAGAGCGTGGGAGGGAATGGGGTGGATTTGGGAGAGGAGAAGAGGAATTGGGTGCATGCAGCCGCGTAAGGCTGACTCGAATGGTCAAAACTTTCATTATCGTTGCTAGATTTAGCATGTAGATAAAGTTCTGCACAATCTTCTCTTTTTTCGAGACCGTGTTTTTAGATATGGAAAAGCGGTGTCGAGCTTGCTTAAGTGTGGATGAGACTTCAAAGACGTCTTATGGCAACAAAGCGTATTCTCCGCCACACTGTCACCGCTGGAAGACGCCAAGCTCTTTGCTCCTGCCGCTTGTTAGCAATCTCAACGCTTGGTCGACGAATGCACTTACCACCACCCCTTGAATCCCACCGTCGTCACGTCAATACCCAATTCCTTCAGCTCACTGGTATCGAGATGGCAATCGTATGGTCTAATGGTGCCGTCACTAGGCTCGTCTTGTGGCTTGAAGGGAGCGAGATTGTCAAGCGGCAGGCCCGTGATCTCAGCGAACGTTTGCACAATCTGCCACTTGGTCATCTGATCCTCCGAGCTGAACTGCAGGATCATTGGCAACACTCTGCCAGCATTCTCTGAGCTTGGATAGTAATCAGATATATCGCGGCAGATGCGTCCTACATCCTCGGTGTTGGTGGGAAAGCGCAGAGCGTAGTTGTCAATCTGAATCTTGGCGTCCTCAGGTGTAAGCTTCTGAGCGGCCCACAGCTGCGACATGAGTACATTGACAGCGCTTTCTTTTGGTTCATCGCAGGACCCGTAGAGGACTGGGACGCGCAGGACAACGGCTTTGTTACGAGCATTTGCTTGGGTCGCTACATCGATCACGGCTCGTTCCCCCTCGAGCTTAGTGCGGCCATAGATGTTTGGTGGATCAGGCTCTGATGTCACTTTGTAGGGTGCTTCGCCGGGACGGCCTGGGAAGACGTAGTCGGTGGAAATATAGATCAGGAATATGTCACGGGCGAGGGTGGCTTCGGCCAGCGCGCGACTTGCTTGCACGTTGATGTTTCGAGCTGCTGCAGGATTCGCAGTGCACGAGTCTGGAAAGCGGTTTGCTGCGCAGTGAACAACGACGTCAGGCTTGATATCGTCCAAGGCATTTTCAATGTCCTTGGAGTTGAGGATGTTGAGCTTGACAACATCTGGAGGGTTGATGCGATTCAAGCCTGTACCGACGGCCTTCCATCCTGCTCTTGCGAACTGGCGCTGTACCTGACGGCCGAGGAGACCGCTTGCTTTGCTTGTTCATTAGCCAAATGTCATTGTCAAGGTATGGTTGCTAATTACCTCCAGTGACCAGCACTGTCCGTGTCGGAGCGTCGATCTTGGCAGTGGTGTCGGCCGAATCACTCGGATCGCGATACTCGCCTGAAACAGCGTCAAAGACCAGTATCGGAGGAAAGTTCGCGCTGGAAGTCATGGTGTTGTTTGTTGATGACCAATGACATCAGGGTCGCCAACCCTGGTGAAAGTCAAGCCCCCACATGCCTCGCTAAGCTCGTCACGTACCCCTGTCAGGCGGTGAGGGCGAGCTGCGACGGCTGGCTGATTGTCGCGGCAGCTCCATGACTTGAGCAACATAGCAATCGCCATGTCGACAATAACTCAGAACGCCTCGCAGAGCTCATACCCGTATGGATCCTTCCGACACAGACTACGAAATGCTTACATGGGACAGCCCCGTCCTGCCAAAGGACTTCAATGCGAACCAGCCCAAGACAATCCGCCTGTACCCTCTCAGCAACTACACATTCGGCACCAAGGATGGCCAGCCCGAGGAGGACCCATCGGTCCTCGCGCGCCTGAAGCGGCTGGAAGAGCACTACAACGAGCATGGCATGCGACGGACGAGCGAGGCCATCCTGGTCTGCCATGAGCACAACCATCCGCACATCCTGATGCTGCAGATCGCAAACGCCTTCTTCAAGCTGTACGGCCATTCTTGAGATCGAGAGAACACATGCTGACATCAGCCAGGCCCGGCGATTACCTCCGCGCCGAAGACGATGAGATCGAGGGCTTCAAGGCGCGACTGAACGAGCGTCTGGCACCAGTTGGCACACAGTTTACAGGCGAGGGCGTCAACGACGAGTGGCAAGTCGGCGACACACTGGCGCAGTGGTGGCGTCCCAACTTTGAGACGTTCATGTACCCCTTCATTCCTGCACACGTCACGCGGCCCAAGGAGTGCAAGAAGCTCTACTTCATCCAGCTGCCTCGCAGCAGTAAGTTCCACACTGCTCTGAGACCATCAATGACATGCTAATGCCACACCAGAGGTACTTAGTGTACCCAAGAACATGAAGCTTCTCGCCGTCCCGCTGTTCGAGCTCTACGACAACACGGCCCGCTACGGCCCCCAGCTCTCGGCCATCCCTCACCTGCTTTCGCGCTACAACTTTGAGTTCATCGACGAGGACGGCAATGTAGCGGCCACAACTCCTGGTGTGGGGCCGCCGGACGGTAGCGTGCAGACCAAGGTGCTGGCTGGGGGAGAGGATGTCAACATGCAGCAGAACGGGGATGAGGCCAGTGATGTGACAATATCGTAACCCTTTACTGCTTACTTGGCTGTCATTTGCAATGTCACGAGACTGATGCATGGTTGGTGTTAGGCGTTTGTAAGTTCTTGCGGGTTGCAAGCTGGGGTTCGTTTGGTAAATGTGAGGAGTTGGTGTCGTCGAAGCGCGCGACACGGAGTAGGGGTCTATGGCCGAATGACTCTTCTGCAGCAGGGCTCACTATTCAACTCAAGACACGTGTGGTGAACATCTGATTACAAAAGCAGCGATGTTATTTATTGTTTGCTGGTATCAATCTTCTGTCGGCACTGTTGTTGCTGTAGCGAACCTTCCTTCATGTTACTTCTTTCCTGTTTTGTCGATGATGCCACCTCACCCAGCCGAAGACGACGTCTCCTTTCGCCACGATGGCTTTTTCCTTCAGTCCAGTACTTCCTCCATAATTATGCTCTCTCTGTCACTCTGCTGGCAACGATACAGCCTCTCTTCACATCGAATTCAGGAGATCCCCCACTTCGCTATGAGAGACTGTGCTTCTTGTCAGCTTGGTTCCTCAGTCCAAAGAATACGCCTTCGCAAAGCAAGGGCGTTGTTTTTTGCGTGTTCATTGCGCAAAACATAACATAGTGTCAAGACGGCTTGGTCAGGCTGGATGGTTCATCGATTCGGTTACCCAGACCCTCGAACCAGATTTACTTCGCACAAATGTTTTACGACTCTGAAAACCCTTTCAGTATCTGAAGCTTGACACCAAAAATATTCTCTACCGGAATGCGTCTTCCACGATGGACTTCGTGCTGCGTAGGAGTGTTCCTAACCCATACGAATCTGACGATTACGACGACGATGCAACGCATGTCACCACGCTGCGAGCTTCACAGGACCTGCTCATGAGGACAGTCACAATCAGGAAGTCTATGAACTCAACACCACGACTTGGAACGCATCTATGCATACAAGAGGACCCATCGTCTTGCTTTATGGATGTTCCTGCCGAGATTCGCATTGAAATCTACAAAGCTCTTGTCCAGCCAGTACGGTGCTCAGTCGCTCTTACCGCCTTCCACTCACTCCGCCTCACAAGTCGCCAGATCAAGCATGAGCTGGACTTCGAGTACGTCCGATACTCCGTTGCCCAAATGACAACAGCGATCAACTACCTCAAGCAGCCCCTCGGCTACTCATCCTCGGTGCAGGACGGCATTCCAAGGCACGAATTCTGGTCCACAACGCGGCCGATGTTGACCATGAATCCGGTACCGAAGATGTACAGCGAGATCCGGAACTTGCATCTCACTACCTTGGTCTCTGATTACCACATGCAGCTCAATGACACGGGCGATCAAGCGAGGCAGCTTCTCTACGCTCTGCCCGCGAGTGTGCGCCGTGTAACTCTAATCGTGGCTATACCAGAGCACATTGACGATCTGATGATCGTTAGTGGCGGTCTAAATTCTTTGCTGCAGGAAGTCTTTTGGTTGTTGTGCACGCAAGGATTCCGCTTGTATTGCCACAGGACTCACGCCCAATCGCCAGCTTCAACGGTGGGCGTTGAACATATCAAAGTCACGTTTCCACTTGGCGCGGACTGTAGGAATATGGCCTTTTGGAAACACTGTGTTAAGAGGGGGCAGCAGGATGGGCTTCAAATGAAGTACGAAAAGGACCGAGCAGGCATGATTATAGCAATTGTGTTTAACATCGAGAGGATCAAAAACGAGGGAAGTCTTGTCCTCTCTGCAAAGGACTGGTGGGAAAAAACAATAAATCGGGTTCTTGAGTGAACCGATTTGTCGAAGTCGGCGGATACTGCCGACCACCTTTTACACGGATGGCTCATCTCATCGAAGAAAGCCAAACAGTCGAACGAGAGTGGCACATGAATGTGATTTGGCCGTCAGGATGACATGAGTTCAGATCCACTAACGTTATAGAAACCCGGCGTGTCAACGGCAGCGGACCTCCCTCACCTTTTTTTACAGCAGAGCCGTTTGACTCTTTGATCACAACTCGAACCACGAGGTCAAGGATATAAACCATTCGCAGCTTGGTCATATCGGAAGTCACTCGGCCGACCTGTTTGAACGTGACCGATTTGCCGAGCGATGGGAAGCCTGCGGATAAGCAGTATTGCTTCTTCAATCATTAGTGCAGGGATATGCACGAAGCGCTGAGGTTGCCGCTCGGCGGTATGTATATACAGTGGGAACAGAAATATGACTTCGTCTTTAAATTTCAGTTTGGCTGGGTAGAGACGAAGCAGGTCGTGTTGGAATATTCCCATGAATTTCTTTTAGTAAGTATTTCTTTTAGTAAGTTGAGATGCAATACACAATGTCCTTTCAGCGCCGAAAAACAGCCATCGTCGTCTTGTCAACATGGTTTTGTTGATGAGGTCAAAACCCCCTCACTTAGTTCCAGTACTCAGCACCCAGCTCCCCTCCAAGTCCTACATCATCACCCTCCATGACAATCCTTCGCACCAGCACACCCACAACATCAAGCTTACTGTTCGTCGGCTTCACATCAAGCCCCGAGTCCCTTCTCTTCCCACTCGCATCCTCCCCACCCACCTCCCTCACCACCTCCCAGGACTTCAACCCCGTATCAACGAGCCTCGCACGCTTGTAGCTCGCATTATTCACCGCACGCACCGCAACAACAAACCCCGCCTCATCCTGCTCGCGGATCCATTTGCGTGCCGCATCATCCTCAGCCCAGATCTTCTTCAGACTACTCTCCGGATCCTTGAGCAGCCTTACACGCTGCTCCTCGGCCTCAATAGTGCCGACTTCCTGGCCCGGCTTAAGGCCCTTCTCGACGAGGTGCGTGCCGCCGAGCGACTCGAGGAAGCGGCCCGTAGCCGAGTCGAAGAAGATGACATCCTTGTACCAGCGCGTGCCGATGTCGTCGTAGTCGCGGTCCTCGAGCGTGCTGGGTGTCAGCTTGGAGGCGCGCGAGACGAGTTGGCCGCATGGCAGCGCGTCGGTGGCGAGCGGGTGCGCGAGGAGCGCTAGCGAGGGGATGAGGCTGGGGGAGATGGGAGAGCTGAGGTGCGAGGGGCGGCGGGAGTACTTTGCTGCCATGATGACTTGGGTCAGGTGATGTGGGAATGTAAGGTGAGCTTCAATTGAGCTTCAGTCACAGGATTGATGTGCTGAGAGGTATTGTGAAGCGGCAGACGAGCTGTAAGGTGTGGACGCAGCTGGTTTTGTAGCTATGCTAAGCTGAGGGGAAGCTCTCGTGAGGGGTCACATCAAGCACTTTATGTGACTTCATTTGTACCTCTGAGCTGCAGCGACCCCGCCCGGCGCCACTGTGTCGGTGCAAATCCCTCAGGTCACGCTCATGTTGCTACTACTTTTGGCATCGCAGGAATGTGAGGCCACATGCAATAGCTGTGGTGTTCCACAGACCGTCCGGTGGTGTGACGTCTGCATCGTGGGTCGCGTGAGGTTGTGGAGTGCTGGTACCTGAAAACGTTCGCTAAAGTCCGGGTGGGGCTGTGGGTCCTTCCCGGTGTCGCCCGATCGTTCCTGCGCTTCGAGGCACAGGGACGACTGCACCTGGCGACGCCATTCTCTGCTGACTGTGCACTGGGCGGTGGCATCACTGTCGAAAGCTTTAGGTCTTGTGCTCAGCGCTGCGACTGCGGTGATCCTAGTCACGTTCCAGCATCCCCCTGGAGTGTCCTGCCTATGTCGCGGCGCCGGATCATCGTTCGATTCGAGTCACGAGGGAAGCCTCGACGGCTTCCAAGCTCATACATCAATCGGTGTGCCCCAGTATGAATCGACACCTTCTTTAGCATGTTCCATATGTTGGTCCCTCAACACTGGCGTTGCAGGATGGCAGCAAAATTATACACAATGAGTCCACTCGTACCGCACTGAATGCTGTTGTTCGATACGTACTGAGTTCGGTCGTCACAAGCGCATGACATCCTGAACATCATCCTCCATCCTCGTCGACTATTCTGTATCCGCTTTGCGCTTGACGCTACCCGATGAACGACACTCTTGTCAGCACCGAACCATTACTGAACTTGTGAACCGATCTAACTCGCCCGCTAATCCCTACGTACATGCCGGTATTGTGAATGGTTCCAGGTAAGTCTTAACACTGATTTCTCCACTTGTGTAGATTATTGCGGCAGCCTTCCGCGACCCTCCTCGTACTCCCCGGAAGGACCTCAAAACCCACATCTGGGGCTGGACGAATTCAAGAACGCGGACGTCCTCAAAACCTGTGGAACTTGATCGTATTCTCTCTGGGGGATTATGGCCTCAAAAGCACTACCATAGGTT
The DNA here is from genome assembly GCA_009982855.1 of Lizonia empirigonia. Classification (NCBI taxonomy): domain Eukaryota; kingdom Fungi; phylum Ascomycota; class Dothideomycetes; family Pseudoperisporiaceae; genus Lizonia; species Lizonia empirigonia. The sequence continues at coordinate 1,264,155 of JAADKA010000006.1, read as the reverse complement.
ATCTGACAGCGCTGGCGTCTCCAATCGGAGCTCATTTGCAGTTCGAAAAATGTACAGGCTAACATGTCGGGCCGCGTAACGCCCGGCGGCGCGTAACGCCCCATCAACCCCAACCACCCCAAACTTCAACCACCAATAACTCCACCAATATGAGTCGGATTGATGAGGCGGTTGCAGATTTGGAATCGCAGAGGTCGAAAGGTGAAGTATCTTACGCGAAAGTAGCTGACAGTCATGGTGTTGAGCGATCCACGTTGGCCCGACGGTATCAGGGGCTGGCAGCGTCCCGGGAGCAGAAGGCAATCAACCAACAACAACTCACCCCAGAACAGGAGTCAACTCTTGTGGAGTATATCAATAGACTTACTCACCGAAGTTTACCACCTACAAGGCAAATGGTACAAAATTCTGCAGCTCAATTGGCTCAAACAAAGATCTCCGAGAGGTGGGTTTCACGGTTTCTTCACCGCCAAAAAGACCACCTACTCGTGAAGTGGCAGGACGCTATGGATCGAACGCGTCACCGAGCAGACTCAGGGGCTAAATACAAGCGGTATTTCGATCAATTGCACTCCAAGATCGCCGAGTATGAGGTTGAACCACGTCATATATACAATATGGATGAAAAGGGGATCATGATCGGTACACTTGGACGCTCAAAACGGATATTCAGCCGCGGACAGTGGGAGAAAAGAGAGATCAGGAGTACTCTACAAGATGGCTCACGTGATTGGGTCACTGTGATGGCCAGTGTGTGTGCTGATGGCTCCTGGATACCCCCAGGCATCATCTACGACTCGGTCAGTGGGGATATCCGATCGAGCTGGGTAGAAGAGATACAGTCAGGAGAGCACTCTGTGTGTGTTACGTCATCACCCACTGGCTGGTCAAACAACAGTATTGGCCTTGCCTGGCTCAAACAGGTGTTCAATCGGTATACTCAGGAGAAATCGCGTCGGAGTTGGCGATTACTCATCCTTGATGGCCACGGGAGTCATGTGACGATCGATTTTCTGGATTATTGTGATCAAAACAGGATTCTCCTGAGTGTATTTCCCCCTCACAGTACTCACACGCTTCAACCGCTCGATGCGGTGATGTTCAAGCCACTTTCAACCGCATATAAGCGTCACCTGACCGATGTCCTTCACAACAGCCAAGGACTGCTCCAGATCAGGAAGGGGGACTTCTTTCCTATCTTCTGGGCTGCCTGGAAGGACTCCTTCACTGTTGCCAACATCCAGAAGTCCTTTGAAGCCACGGGGATTGAGCCAAAGGATCCAGGGGTAGTCCTCCAACGATTCACTCACACACCTCCCCCCGACGATGACGTCGATAACGATGCAAATACGATTGTTGCAGCAGTTGATATGTGCAGCTGGAGGTCTATCCAACGTCTTTTGAGTATATCAGTGAAGGATATCGACAGTGTTGAGTCAAAAAAGCCCAGTGAGTTTGTGCACAACCTCCAGGCCCAATATCAACTCCAGCAGGACGAATTACTAGGATTGAAGCAGGCTCTTACTACCAAAAAGAAGCGTAATAAGCCTAACCGTATCCTGGAGCTTGAAAAGCCACAAGAGGACGAGGGTGAGAGTCAATTTTTCACTGCATCGAAGTTTGACCACGCAAGAGACCTTCACACCGCCAAGGAGCAACAATAACGTGATAAGGAGGCAGAAAAAGTGGTGAATCAGCAGCTCCGCGATGCCAATAAGGCATACAAATTGAAGATACATCAGGAGAAGCTTGAGGCGCGGCGTGTGGCAAAGGTAGAGCGTGAGCAGAGGAAGGCCGAAGAAGTAGCTGAACGCCAACGCAAAAAAGAGACTCAGGAGGCCAATCGCAACGCTCAAAAAGCTCTACAATTGCCCCAAACAGGCAAGAGAAAAGGCTCATCAACCCAGAAACCAGTCAAAAAGCGCGTGGTTGAAGGTTTGGGTGGCGCAGAGAGGGTGGACGCCCCCGACGCTCCCCCACCACCCCCACCTATCACCACCCGCCGCGGCCGCAGCGTCACACTTCCAATGAAATATAGATATGGCAAATTGATCGCAAGCATCACTTTAGTAATACACCAGAAAATCTCGTGATATTATTTATTGTTGGTGGCTCAATAGCCTCATTTTTAAATTGAGCGTTGAGGGGTTGATGGGGCGTTACGGGCCGCCGGGCGTTACGCGGCCCGACATGTTAAGCCCGGACCACCGAGAAAACCAAGTATGCAACCCCAGGTGTCAACAAGTCCATTTACAGCATAACTATGTAGTATTAATTGCTAAATTTTTGTTGCGCGACCCCGTGTGACATCATTTGAAAACAAACAAGCTGATTCCAACTATTTAACGTTGATGATGCGAGGTGGCCCGGGCTTATCGTCCACTTTCTCTGCATCATGAGAGCCTGTACAGCCGTTCACCACACATCTTTTCGCTTCCAAGGGGCTACGCTCGCCCTTAGTTTCAGCACCAGCACTTTACCAGCTTGCCCTCTCTTCGGCGTCACCGCCTCAGTCGTAAATACCCGCCGTTGCAGTTTGCTGGCCGCCTGGTCCTACGAATGTTTTGGGCGCGCTTTGGCGTTCCTACCGCCATCGTGCCGCTCGCCCACTCACTGAGCAAAAAACACTATCTAGTTGTCCTCTAGCAACCTATCCCTTTAAGCTTGCAACTGCACTCCCTCCGTTCTATAAGAGGGCGAAGTACAGTACAATTTCTATGCGAATAGTATGTTTCGGAGAAGCATCGCCAGGATGGCAGCTGTTCCTAAAGACATAGTTGGGACTAACGTACTCCACAAGCAAGCCGGTCACCCAAGCGAGCCGGTCACTCAATTTTACACCAAAAATTAAGATTTTTGCACCTTAATAACTCTACAACCAGATAATAGAATTGTCTAAAACTTGAAATACTATGCTGCATCTACGTAAAGATCAATTCTATAGAAGCGCTAGGATCCTGTATCAGTCGCACCGGAGTTATTAAACAAAAATCAAAATACAGGGATTATTGTAGCATACTTTCTAATAACTCTACACACGTTAAGGATAGAGCTTAGATCTCCAAGGCAACTGATCTTGACATAGGTAAAGCATAGCATTTTGATTTTTAGACAATTCTATCATCTGGTTGTGGAGTTATTAAGGTGCAAAAATCTCAATTTTTGGTGTAAAATTGAGTGGCCGGCTCGCTTGGGTGACCGGCTCGCTTGTGGAGTACGTTAGGCTTATATAGTAGATTATTTTAGCTAGGTATTACTATACTAAGTATTGAGAAGCTGGCACTATTAGTAGTAGTATGACTACCTAATAGAGCGCTCTTCTAAGGCACAACGGTAGTGGTGGTACGATTCGTGTTGTATTGACTTAAGAGCTATTCACGAGTTCGAAGATCCGTGTTACGTGCAGCTGCGTCCAAGCTCCCCGCTAGGACCCACCTACACGTGCCACCAATCATGTGACTACTCCTCCGCCTGATACCACCAAGTCACTTGCGGACTGTATTCTCAACACTAAGCAACTTGTCGGATCATAAGTATCGACAATATCTTAGCCACGCGATCAGGCGCACTGATCTCAGTCACGCGAACGAGCGCACTGATCGCAGCGTCCGAGCAGCGCTCAGACCAGAACCCCTGAGCCCTCCCTTCTGTAGTTCTCCTCCTTTGTACATCAATCAACAAGAACCATCATCAAACAGAATGCATTCCTAGTTATCGTTATTTCCTTTCAGCACTAGTGCTATAGACCTACCAACACAACTTAAATAAACTAACTGTTAGAAAGGTATATGTACCAATCAACGCAGGGGCAAAGTGTGTTCAGTGTTCACATTTTGTCTCAACACTAACGTATTCTATCAGCGAGTGGCGCGCATCAGCGAGTGTCGCAGAATCTCTTGGCAGTACCAACTCATTCTACTACTCTTCAATTTCATCACTATCAACCTAGAGCTCTGTGCATATAGAGCTCAACTCTGATTCAAAATTCTCTTCTGTATCCTTTTTGCACGTGCGAGCGTTGTGCCCAGTCCCACCACAGTTTCCACAGCGCCGTAGAGCTGGTTGGGCTGTTCCTTGATTACCACGACTACGAGCCTTCTTCGATCGGCTAGCCGTTATAGAAGCCTCTCCAGCTACCTGAGATGCTGCCTGACCATACTCTATAGTACCACCCTGCTGGATATACTTCCGTTTGCGAGTTTTTCTTTTAGTGATTACTGCTAATTGTTCTTCAAGCTCTTTGTTCCGAGCAGCCAGAAGCGCGTTTTGGTGAAGCATCAGCTCAGCACCCTTTACAAGCTGGGAGAAGCCAGCCTGAGCTGTAATAGGTGACTGAGTGAAGTAGTTGCTTACTAGCTTTGACTGGGATCTAAACTCGTGCGTATTGCTTGGTGTCTTTGATTGCCATAGTGTTTCTTGTAGTAGAGGTGGAGGTGGGGTACGCAGCCGCACTTCAAGGCGATCCAACACTATCTGCGCGTTGATAGGGACTAATCCGGATGCCTCAAAAGCCTTTCGACAGTTCTTCTCTGTAAACACGTCGAAAAACGCGTCTTTAAAGGCTGGTAAGAAGCCTTCTTTGTTGATATGGAAGACGCGTCGATATGCCAAGACTCTAACGCGTTCAGAGTATCTCCTCTTTAACGGTGAGAAGCAGACCACATCGAGTGGCTGGAGGATGTGCGATGAGTGAGGTGGCATGCAGAGAGTAAGGATCTTGTGTTCAAGGCAGTAGTCCTTGAAATCCTGGTTGAGATGGCTCTCATGGCCATCTAGAATGAGTAGCCTGTACACCCCCATCTTGCGCGTCTTTGTATGCGCGTTAAAATGCTTCAACCACTCTAGACCAAGAGCGTTGTTAGTCCAGCCATTCTCAGAGACTGAGACCTTCCAATTATGCGGGATATCTGCCTCCTCATACCAGGCAGAGATGTGGACGCGCCCTTTATAGATGATGAAAGGTGGGGTTGCATACCCAGCAGCGCAGATACTCTGGATGACTGTAACCCACTCGCGATCGCCTGGCTGAATAAGATTTGGTCGAGCACGTCTCTCTGCGCCTGTAACCACTTTCATTGAGCCAATAACGCCTATCTGAAAGCCTGTCTCATCGAAGTTGTGCACGTCATCGTCGTGGATGCCGTACTTGGCTTTGGTGTCCTCCACCAGCTTAAACCACGCGCTAATTATCTCTGGGTCCTCCTGGAGTATTCTCTGGTGATCCTTTGCTCGATTGAACGCCATCTTGAGCTCATCTGATCGCGTTACGAATCTCTCAGCCCAGCATTTGCCAACTGGCTCACCACCACGTACACCCACACCCGAACATCAACTTTTCCAGGTCAGCGAAAGGTCGATTTCCATCGATTTTTCGTTCAAACACGACTCAAATGCCTTCTTAAATCTGTTTCCCAACGTCCTCTCCCCGCTGCAGGCGTTGTGGCAGGCGCGCTGCCCTCTTTTGTCTTTCAGCTCTTCGCTGAGCTGAATTCTCTTCAAAATGGCCCGTGCGCTACTCAGATTTTCACGTTCGGTCGAAGGCCACAACCACCAGCAAGACAAGGAGACAGTTTTGCCACTCCTTGTTCTTGCAGTATAAGGGCATCGCCAGGCCTACCGCAAGGCTCTCCACGCGAAGAGCTACGGCGCAATTCGACAGAGCACCGGCTCTCCACACCCACAACGATGAGAGCTGCTTTCAGCTCTCTGAAGACCGACTGTCAGCGTCCCAGACCTGACACAACACGCAAACAAGGCAGCCAGCATGGCCTTAGATTTCACGACCCTTGGGGATAAAGAAGGACAGGCCTGGCTCTGCCTACCTACTACACCTATCTCCTCAGACACAGGCATGGCCAAGCCTAGTACAAAGGCTCTCCTCGCGCAGAGCCACGGCTTCGATTCGGCAGGGCACCGGCTCTTCACACCCACCTACTCTTTCCTACTCTCTCTCATGGCACTCAAACCGCCTCTGAATACACACAAGGGAACCACCCTGATGTACACACACTGCTCAGTCTCCCCAATTGGAAGGGGAGCTGTAGTTCTGAAATGGTAGCAATACCCGCGCAGGCAAGAAATGCTTTCTAAGGTAGTGTGGCAGCACTGTAATTCCATAGCTTAGCACGTCCTATATGCCCTTCGGGAGGCGGTGATGGTGGACTTAATCCCCATCCTATGGACGAAAATCGAATACCAACCAACCAACCCACTTGAACCTGACGTCATACTCGATCGCTTCAAAAAGTCAATACCACCACCACCTGTGACGCCTCCTAAGCAAACTGAGCCTCAGCCTGCTGCCTCCTCACCTAATTGGCGACGTTGTAGGTCAAATTTTGACCGAGCAGTGAGGTATGGGGATCAAAAGGCAGCCAATGAAGCCCTACAGGCTATACATCAGCTTCATGTGCAGAATGAGCTTAAGGATCACAGGATATCAGACCTTGAACAGGCTATACAGGCCAAGAAGAAGCGGAGTAAGAAGAAGAAGGTATTACCACTGTCACCGCGCGACCCTAATGTACAAGGGGGGGCAGTCTTCTATGATCCTCTATCCAAGGCACGTGCTGATCGACGTATGAGGGATGCGGAGAAGCAGGAGATGGCAGAAGAGGCAGAAAAGGCAGATCAGAAGCAACTACGGTATAACAACAAGCGTCTAAGAGAGAAGACTAAGGCAGATAATGCTGAGAAGGCTGCGCGGAGGCGTGAGGAGACTGCTCAAAAGAGGGCCCAAGAAGAGCGTGAAAAGCAGGCTCGGAAGGCTGAGAAGGAGCGCGTGAGAGAGCATAAGAACGCGCAGAAAGTATCCAAATTGCCTAAACAGGCAAGGAAGAAGACCTCAAAAAAGCCGCAGTCAAAAATATCAAAAGGTGGTGGTGGTGCAGCGAGGCGTCGTCCACAGGTGGCTCATGAGCCCAGCTCCGCACCCCGAGGAGTTGAGACCCGTAGTGGCCGCGTCACACGTCCTACAGAAAAACTGAGATAGCCAAAAGTTTCGCAATAATTAATATTATATTCTGACAGCTTCTTGTATAATAATAATTACTCTACGTGGTGGTGTAGCCTCACTTCCGTGGAGGTGAGAAAGTTGGTGGGGTGACCCGTTCGTTGAGGTGGCCCGTTCATTGATTAGTTACGGTACGTTATAACGTATTCCATCAGCGCGTGGGTCAACTCAGCGCGTGGGTCAGTTTCTGCCAAGACTCTCTACTCTCTCATTAACGCGATATGTCCCAACAACAAAACGTGCAATTATCTAACCAAGAAGGTAGAATTCTGTTTGCTCTTTCTGCCTATAATACCCACCAATTTCAAAGCCTCCGACGCGCTGCAGAGGCGTTCAACGTACCTCATTCAACTCTAACTCGGCGATTCAACGGAATCACGCATCCCTCAGAAACTCGCAACGCCCAGCATAAGCTTACTGCGACTGAAGAGCAGACGATCGTCCAATATATACTCGACCTTGACTCGCGAGGATTCGCGCCCCGGCTATGCGAGGTGGCAGATATGGCTGATAAACTGCTGGCTGTACGCGGTGGCAAGCCTGTTGGCAAGTGCTGGGCTGAGCGCTTTGTAGCGCGTTCAGCTGGGCTCAAAATGGCCTTTAATCGCGCGAAGGATAAGCAGAGAATACTCTAGGAGGATCCAGAGACAATTGGCGCGTGGTTTACGCTGGTAGAGGACACCAAAGCCAAGTATGGCGTCCATGACAACGACGTGCACAACTTTGATGAGACTGGCTTCCAGATGGGCGTTATTGGCTCAATGAAAGTTGTCACAGGCTCTGAGAGACGTGCTCTACCTGAGCTTGTCCAGCCAGGTGATCGCGAGTGGGTTACAGTTATCCAGAGCATCTGCGCTGCACCAAAACGCGCTTCAAGCTGCGCGGATCTATGAGCTTGAAGAGCAATTAGCAGAGATTAGCAGAGATAACCAAGCGAAAATCGCGTAAGCGCAAGCGGATTCAGCAGGGTGGCACTATGGAGTATGGGACTGCTGCAGCGCCTCAGCGATCTAAGAAAGCTCGTGGTGGTGGTGATCAAGAACCAGCCCAACAAGCTCTACGGCGCTGTGGGAACTGCGGCAGGACTGGGCACAACGCGCGAACATGCAAAAAAGATAGAGGCATCTTCTGAATCAGATGCCAGCACGACATATATAGGCTCCTTATTTGATAGTGATGAAATTGAAGAGTTGTAACGTGAGTTGGCCGCGCCAAGGAAAACTGACCCACGCGCTGATGGAATACGTTATACTGTTGGATCACAGCTATCAGTAGGTACATTGGATGCTGGGTGATGCCCATCGACGCCCAGCGATTCCGCGTCGATCCTGCTTCGGCCCTACCTATCCCAACACCACGTATATGTTCATAGCACCCACGTTCGTAGCAAGACAGAGAAAACCATCATCGAACAGAATGCATTTATAGTTATTTCCTTTCATCTCTAGCGAGAGCCTTCCAACATATACACTATTAAAAAAACTGCATCGGCCGGGAATCGAACCCGGGGCTAGCCGAAACTGGATGGCAACGGCTAATTTTACCACTAAACCACCGATGCTGCGTGTGAAATGTGAAGGAGGACCACGTGATTTGATAATAGCTCTGGTGAATTGTACGACTAACAACCTAGAGCTTCAAAATGCAGAGGTTTTCCTGTGCAGAATCTTTCCCTGGAGGCAGGGGGTGACCTTAGTCGAAGCTTGGTCTACATGTATAGAGACCCCTGCGTCCCACACTGATGAAGCTGATTTCACTCTCCTCCCCACCTGATCTTCGAAGACCTCTGCTAACGTCACCGGGCTCGTACCTTCGCACTTAGCACAGAGCGCCTTCGTCTGTCGAAGCAACTTGCTCATGGATGTCTATGGGCGAACACACCAACCACAAACTCCACATGGTAACATCTTCTTTTTGTCGTGTATCCTCCTGTCACCACCCCATATTGCCCCAACCCTTGCTCACCTTCCATCTCTTCCCTACTCTCCCCTTCCGCCCTCATTACTTCAGCGTCTCATAGCAGCGCCGAGCCAGCTAAAACCACATCTGACATGGAGCAGACCACCGTGGGTTGCGAGGCGGGGCGCCCAATACGTAATTGGAAATTGGTGAATGCCACGCGACTCTTTCATGCAGGAAACGTCAAGAACTGCCTAGGAAAGCGTTTAAATCAATACCAGTGTAACTAAATGCAGCATCAAGCACACTATCACCGCAAAATACCAACTACCACCCACCTAATACCCCAACGCCTTTGTCCTCTCCTCCCCCAGCACATCGGCCAAGCTACTAAACTTGAAGCTCGCCTCGGCACTCGTCCCCCCCTCAGCGAGCTCATTCGCATCATCATGCGTGACAACCAATCCAAACGGAAAATCCGCATTGAGCCGATTCCCCACCGCCGCCAACCCATCCGTATTCGAAACATGATCCACGCCACTCTCCTCACTATCCACAATCGTAAACGTGCTCACATACCTATGCGGCGGCGCAAGCTCATACACAAGGTACGCACTAATCCCCTGGCTGGAAACCATGATGTAGCCCCCCGTGCCGCTCTTCGCAGGCACGAGCGTCAGGCCCTCGACGTCGGCGTGCAGGCCGTCATCGCCGACTTTAGCAATCTGCACGCCCTCGCTGGACGCATCAGGCTCGGCAGAGTAGCGCCAGATACCCGAGGGCTCTTCACCGAGGAAGATATAGCCGTTTGCTTCGTCGGTGACGCAGCCTTCGACTTGGCCGCCAGAGCCGCCGGTGAAGGTGCGGATGAGCGAGGTTTGGAGGGTGCCGTTGGCGGTTGCGGTGAGCTCATACTGCAGGTACTCGGCTTTTTTGTTGTTGACGAAAAGGTATTGTTTTTGGTTTTTGGCAGAGCGGTAGGTGCAGGATCCGTATGGCTCGTAGTCCTCAGGAAGGGGTTGGGTGCCGCCAGTGATGTTCTTGAGAGACCCATCGCTAGTTACTTCGATCAGGCTGTGGTTGCCAGTGAGATGAGGACGTTTGGTCAAATTGATGTCAACTTACCAGAGAGTTTTGTCGCCGCGGCAAGCAGCGTATGCAAGGTCAACAGTGCCGTTGCCAATGGGAAGTCCATAGATGATGTCAACATTATTGGGCTCTTGTGCGGTCGATTGTTGCAGCAGCTTTCCTCCGAGGTCAAAAACACCAAATCCTTCTCCGCCCTGCGACTTGGTCGTCGTGATAATCCGGCTCTTATCCGGCTGCGTAGGATGAATCCAAATAGCTGGGTCATCTCCGTCGCCACCATTCGCCTCGGTCTCGTATTTCGCCTTGACGGTTATAAAGGAGCAATCGGGTCCCGCCCAGCCAGCCTCGCACTTGCAGACGTTTGGACCATCACAGCTGCCGTGACTGGAACAGTCATTCTGGCATGTAATCTGAGAGCAGTCTACGCCGGTGAAGGCAGCAAAGCAGCTACATGCGCTCTTGCCCTGAGAGAAGCCACTGTCTGAGCAAGTATCAGAGATAGGACTGGCACAGTATCCGCAGGGCTTTGTGTGAGGATCGAAGATGGTGTTTGTATCCTGGATGCCAAGCGATTTGAGAGAATCACCCAGTGATCCCATCGCAATGCCAGTATCATCTTTCCCTTCGAACGCAAACGCGATGGCGCCGGAGGGGTAATTGGTAGATGCGGACTGGAGAACGGACACATCGCCTCCGATGGAGAGATCAGAAATGCCTTCTAAGTTGATTGAACCCTTGGAGCTGAAGCTCGCATCGTAGACATCAATTACATCGTCGTGGGCGATGAGGAGGTAATCGCTCGAGTTGCTATGGTACCCACCGAGGCCTTCAATCTTGAGGTCCTGGCCCACAGTGCGGATCTCGGGCGCGGCAGTACTCTCAGAGGCTTGGAAAGAGTACAACGTCTCGCCCTCGCCGCCAGAGAAGAAAATCTGTCCGTCAGGGAAGACAGCGGCTGTCTCGCCCTCGATAGGGATCGGGAAGGTTTGTACCTGCTCGAAGCTCAGCTTGTGTATATCTCTGGCAATGGTTTGTCTTACCTCGAGGATCTGCACGTTATCACCCTCACCCTTCATTAGGAACTGAACCACCATTTTTTTGCCAAATAAGAATACATAGTTCTCGCCGCTCGTCTGACTACGCCAATTCCGCGCTACACTCCAGTCGCCTAGTGCGTACTTCCTTGATCCCTCGATCTCGACCCCACTCTTGACATCGTAAGCCCTGATGATCGAGTTGGGCGACGGGATGTTGAAGATGACATCTCGGCCACCAACATCATAAACCGGGATGGCGATCTTTGTGCGCCCGGACTTCTCATGCGAGCGCTCGACAAACGATGTTGAGTTTGTCGAGTTGGATACAGCAAATGTCCGGAAGCCACCGTCTGCCGCGCTGCCGTCATTAGCAAGTAGGATCGGTGAAGATGCGTAGATCAATGCTGCATTGTCAGAGTCGAAGCCAGTGGCTACTGGGGTGAGCGTTATCGTCGCGTTCTGTGCCAAGGCAGCAGGAAGCAGGACAGCTGCCCATGTGAAGCTTCTTGTGAAATTCTTCATCATGGTTCTCGGGTTTTCACAAGATTAAACGAATAGCCTGGAGGACTTCGCATGCGCGACGACCTCCCTCTTAAGAAGCCGCGCATGCTTCGTGTTTCCATACGGCGATTGGAGCTGGGCCCATCACGGTCCTTGATCTACACATGCATCATTACCCATGAGTTAGAGGAGTATTTTGTTTCGATGCTAACATGTTGTTGGTATCAGAGCAACATCGACCGAGGTTTGTACCTGCTCAAAGGGGCCGGACTCCGCTGACGCACGAACCAATCAGAACCCCGATGCACGCAACGTGAGACAGCCAGACAACTTTGTTCGCCACGATCAGCATTTTGTTTCAAATAAGCACCTGCATGAACGTAGTGACATAAGGCTTGGTATCTTGGTCAAATGAGCACTTCTGTGAAGGCGAATGGGTATGCATTTCTCCACTGCTTTCCAGGGTTCCCGTTGTAATCTAGTGAACGGACGTTGACTCGCAGTCAACTACATACGAAATTTTCATCCACCACTGTGACAAAACGCAATCGAGGTGCGCAACAGTCAAAACCTTGGTCCATTGATAAGGAACGCCAAGTCCATGTTTCAATCAAGTGCCTGCAGGTTGAGCGAAGGTCGAGCCAATGGGACCAAACCTGATATTCGAGAAAGCAACTTGAGCGTTGGGATACTGAGCCTCGACCTCAGAAGGTATGCCAGAGGTAATAGGACATTCTCCACGAGCTACTCCGGGCTGGCTTGGGTCCTTGTCCGTCGGATACGAGCTGTCCAGCCACAACATGTTTGCATAGTGGTCATCCCAGAGAGACATGACAAGAGTCATACCCCCAGCCATGGCCTGTCGTGCTGTTAGACCTTTGAGTATAACAAACAAGAAGCAACATACCTTGCCCATAGACGTCATACCACCAAATTTGTTGAAAGGGTAGACATCTTCCTTGAACACCTGCTGCTGGGTGTCACACCACTTCTGAGTGATACTGTTGCCAGTCATGCCCGGAATTGTAGGTTGTGGCTGAGGAATGACCTTCCCGCCTTGGATGTAGAAGCGCTTGAGCTCAGTGAGCGAGCTGCCAGAGCCAAGAAATTGTGTTACGACCGTCATCTTCTTGGAAGTATCAACGGTCTTGCCCTTGCCATAGAAATCTTTCACGCCGACGCGGTAAGGGTTGAAGTCACAGCCATTGGCGTCGCAAGACCCCGCGTATCGGTCGAGAGAGTAGGTGCCACCGCAGCCTGTATCTTCACAAACGCTGTAGCCTTCTGGCGAGCAGGAATGAGGAGTCAACGCTGTGGAGACGGAATTTGCTTCCCATACATCCATTTCAGCGCTGGCTTTCGTTAGCACCCTTTTCATTGTTTTCTGAAGAGACATGTATCTTACCAGCACGCGCCAAATTTGCCCACACCGGCGTTCGCATCATTGCTGGACGGCGTCCATCCCTCAGCGTTGGCCTTTCCATCGATGTACTTCAGGTCACGAGCACACTGGGCATCGCAGTATCCTGGAATAGAAGAATCATTAACACCATTTTTAGGCGCAAGGAGCAGGGTGACTCACCAGTTCCGTACTTTGCACCAGGCGTACCTTGTCCCTTCTCGGGCATCGATACAAAGTACAACGCTCCGTTAAGACCGCATGGCAGCTGAGAGAGATCCACGTCAAAGCTGAACTCATTGCCAATAAGCTTGAACATCTCGTAGGTGTTTGCATCCTTCATGAGGTAGGTACGAGAACCAATGTTAGTTGAGTACTGGCCCTTTGTGACAAATTTGAGGTTAAGTGCGTTGCCCGACGTTGTGATGCCGTAGGTGCCACTATAATCAGAGCCTTCGATGGCACAGTTCGTGGTACATGCTGCGTTGGTAGGGCACAGAGATTTATTCCAAGTGTTGCCGTCGAAGCAGTTGGTGTAGCTGTTAGCGGTCTTGTCGTGAAGCCTGTGGATATCAGAGACTATAGGTTCAAGTAGAATTGAAGACTTACCAACGCCAGTTGGCGTCGATGACGATCTCTCCGTTGACATTGGAGCAGCTGTTTCCACCTGTTCCCGTGCAGCGCTGCCAGGTAAGTTTGGGGTGAGTCTCAGTTTGCTGTGTGCCGATGACCCAGGCAGAAGTTCCTGCGGCGAAGGCCACAAAAGCTTTCATGGCGACTGTTGATGGCATTTTGACAAAGCCGGAGAAGAACAGTAAAGATACTAGGTGACTAGATCATTGTAGAGAGGATACATGCGCTCTTTCTATATCCATAGATCCTCGCAAAGTCCGTTTACCGCGCCAACAATAACAAATCCAGGCATGTTGCAGTCTCACTGCTGAGCAAGGGAGAGTGATTCTTCATCAACATAGATGGATCATCGGCAGAACCAGACGACGGACCGATGGGCTTTACATCCGCCTTGGAGATATATCTGTTTAGGATAGACCATCTGTGAAACATTATGAGCCATCCATAAGAGCGGAACGTTTCTTTGTGGCCTCAAATAACAACTTGGCGTCCGTAACAGGACTATGCATGCCCATGTATGGTGGAGTCAATAATGCGCGATCTTATGGAGCCAAGAAAAACAGTGTGAGTTCCAATGAAGGGTTGGCGGATCAATTGAGATTTGTCGACGATTGTGCCATGTTAACGCAAGCTTGGGTTGTTTATTTTCCTTCTCCCATGTCATGCTCGGGTCTTGTGTTCCAGTGCAGTGATATGAGCCAAGCACATAGGCACCACCCCGCTTAATATCGGTTTGCGGGGTTACAGACTTGTAAGTTCTGGGTATGTGCGTATCAAATGGATTGTCTGGTGGAGGTGGGGTGTCCTGTCAGATTCGAATTCTTGATTGTTGCTGGGTATTTACCGTGTGTTGGACACTCCTGATTCAGGTGTTTTTGACACTTGACCGAATGGCTCAGCGTCAGGTGAGAATCGGAGAGGGATTTTTGTTGCGCTTGAGGTGATTGATGGTTCTATGGATGTCACGGTTGCTTTCAGCTCAGCTTTGACCAAAGTGAACATTACTCATGACTTGGTCTTATCGCTGCGAATAGCGGAGGGATCGCCTCACTCGCCAGATGAAAGCGCTGTGAAGTCACTGTCAATCTCAGGGTATTACGTACATGTCTTGGTAGATGCGACCAACAACAATAGGCCTTTAAGATTGCTACCCGTACATGACCATGATATCGGCCATTAGTGAGTGTGAAAGCGTTCAGCCTAAAGACGAGGAGATGCTGTGAGATCCTGAAACCATGCCGGATTAACATGGCGTGACAACTGAAAATACGCACTTCACTTGGTGCACACTTCGATGGGCCGACGAGCACCTGGAGTCTCTATCCGTGCCTGAGGTGTACCGACTGAATCCATCATGTGGTCATTCAAGGCCTCGTGAAGTGATTGTCAGAGACCAGGCACCTGAATCTGGGCACTGACAAGTGCCTGACACTTTCCCTCACACCTTTTAGCGTATCAAAGCCATGTAATCGTTGACAATGCCAACATAGTCTGTTGGCATGTAGGGTCTGAATCGTTCAGCCCACCAGCTTCTCTTCCTTTGATTTGGCACGCCAAAATCTCTTAAAATCATGTCGACACATGGCAGGCAGTCGAATCACAACTCGGGAAATCGGGAGTACACCTTTGCTGAAGTCGCTAGCGCCATTTTTCAAACTGGGTGTGTAGAAACATCTCTTACAGGATCCATCATGATTGGCTTTGAAGCCGGCTACGAGCTCCGGGACTTAGTTTTCAAAGAATTCTGTGATCCAAAGTGCTTGGGTCTGCGCTATGAACATGGTTGCTGGACTTCGGTATGCCCCTGCGAACGCGAGTGGATAGTATGGCCGTCAGTGAATGCCAGAGGCACCATGAAACAACTCCCCGAGCGCAAATATACTAAGACAATCATGGCTCGATTTTGGTCTTACTCGTTTGGTGGGATTGAAGTCATGTCTTTGAGTACGCGCAAATGAAGTAGGACTTCTCAGTGGCTCGCTCGTCGCGACGCATTCGGAATTCGAAGCGCACACCTCGCGTATGCAACTCAGGACAAGCTTGAAATCATGCATGAGCTATCATCTGAGCTCGAGAAGGTCTCAGAATACGGAGATGGTGTTGATGAAGTATGTGTGCAAGCCGCG
The DNA here is from genome assembly GCA_009982855.1 of Lizonia empirigonia. Lineage (NCBI taxonomy): Eukaryota > Fungi > Ascomycota > Dothideomycetes > Pseudoperisporiaceae > Lizonia > Lizonia empirigonia. The sequence continues at coordinate 1,248,459 of JAADKA010000006.1, read as the reverse complement.
GAGGAGCGGGCGAGGCACAGACCCGTGCCCAGAAGAAGTTGCGAGCCGCTTGGCAAGGGCCGAGCCGCACCCCGCTCATCACGATGCAGCTTGTTGTGCTCCTATGTATCCATGGTAATGTGCCTTGACATTGTGCTGCGAAGACAACGTTGCTAGTTATCACGATTACCATGTAGCTATGTTCCTGCACTGACCCTCACATTGCTTCCGATGTAACCTTCGATGAACCCTATAGGCTAACTATCCCCCCGACGTAGGACCCAACGACGAGAGTGGGGAGCGATAAGCAACAATACCTGACTCGGGAGCAATAATGAGCTCCGACCCTGACCATACCAAGACTTCAAAAGTCGTCGATATTTAACTTACCGTAAGTATGCTCGCTTGTCGGTATTTCGAGAGTCTGTTAACGTACCTCACAAGCGAGCTGGCCACCTGCGCCAAGACCCTACCAAAATCAGTACTGTACACGACCGTAGAGCACCGTCAAGGATAGTAATTAAGAATCGTAATAGGCTATTCTACTCAGAATCTACTAATACTTCTTGCTTACACGTACGTGCGTTATGCCCTGCCTCGCCGCAGCGTCCACAGCGTCGTTGGCTAGGCTCACCTGCCTCAACGCGCACCCTCTTCTTTGCCTTCTTCCCATCACTACGCGCCTCAAACTCCTTAAGGGTCGTCAGTCGTACGCCCTCCTCAATCGTTAAGATACCCTACTGCTGTATACGCTTCCTTTTATGCGATCTACGCTTGAGAGGTGGTGCTTGCCCTAGAAGATGATGAAGGGTGGGATCGACCAGCCCATCGCATTGATCCCTTGGATCACTGTAGTCCACTCTCAATTGCCCTGCTGAACGCTCTTTGGCCGTCCTCGACACTCAGAACTAGTGACTACTGCTCCAGTTGATATCATGCCCATCATGAAGCCAGCCTCGTCAAAGTTGTAGGTGTCGTCATCAAGGATACCATACTTAGCCTTCATGTTCTCTACAAGCCGAAACCAGCCTTGTATAATCTCAGGATCCTCGCAGAGAGCTCTCTTATAGTCATATTTGCGATTGAATTTGACCTTGAGCTCAGGGCGACGTTTGACAAAGTTTGCAGCCCAGTTCTGGCCAACAGGATCACGGTGACGCTCAGCCAGCAAAGAATCAGCCATATCCTTCACAGCAGCAAGCCGGGGCGGAAATCCTCACGCGTCGAGGTCAAGGGTATGCTGAGTAACTACATCCTCCTCTGTCTTAAGGAGATTTATTGAGTTGGGCGTGCAATCGCGTCGATAAGGTGTTCCAGCAAGGCGATTACTGAGTGTTGCTCGAGAGACGTTGTAGATAGCTGCAGCACGTCTCTGGGATAGCGTCGCGTCGCGTTTGATAGCCTCAAGAGCAAGCTGTAGTCGAGCATCTTTTGAAGGTAGTAGATTGTCTGGTTGTTGGCTCATCGCGATTATACTATGCGCAATAGTATGTCTGGTGGGGTCTTGGCGCAGGTGGCCAGCTCGCTTGTGAGGTACGTTAGAGCTTTCGATACATTACCTCGACACCATGGGTTTCACTGGCGTCGCTTGGCGCTACCTCATGGCCTTTGCGATTATCACTTCCAGCGCCGGAAATGCTTATACCGTCACTTTGCCCGGATATGGCAGCTTCACTGGCACTACTGTTCGCCAGTACCTGACCGAAAGGCCTTTGCCGGCTAAAGTCCACGCTTGGCTAGGTATCGACTACCGTGTTCGTGCACGTGCCGTCCGTATCGCGTGACGATCGCCAACTTCAATTTACGCGACAAACACTCTAACTTCGACACGCGACAACTCTATCAATATGGATCGGATTAACGAAGCGATTGCAGCAATCGAATCGCGCGAGCCAGGAGATGATCTTGTATACCAGGAGTATGCTGATTGGTTTGGTGTAGATAGATGTACGCTGGCTCGAAGACACCAGGGCCGTCAGGGCACGCGACAAGCCAAAATCTTCGACCAAAAGAAACTTACGCCAGCACAAGAGGAGGAGCTTATACTCTATATTAGAGACTTAACAAGGCGAGGCCTACCGCCCACTAACACCATGATACGAAATTTTGCCTCTACGATAGCCCACGAACGCGTTTCTGAGTCCTGAGTGACGCGCTTCAAGCACCGACACGAGGACGCGCTCATCTCAAAATGGGGCACCGCCATGGACGCTACACGCCACTCAGCCGACTCATACTTCAAATACAAGCTCTACTTTGAGTTCCTGCACGGCAAGATAGAGGAGCATGAGATCCTGCCCTACAATAGCTACAATATGGACGAAAAGGGCTTCATGATAGGTGTGATCGGGCGCTCGAAAAGAGTCTTCACACGCAGCCAATGGGAGCGCAAAGAGGTCACCGCTGCCCTCCAGGATGGCTCTCGAAAGTGGATAACAACTATCGCTGCGATCTGTGCGGATGGGACTGCGCTGCCGCCGGGGCTGATCTACGAGTCTGCAAACTGTACGATACAAGCGCAGTGGGTGGCTGATATCAAAGCCGGCAAACACGACGTCTTTGTGGCTTCAACACCATCTGGATGGACGAATAATGACGTAGGATTGGCCTGGTTAGAGCAGGTTTTTGACCGCTGCACGAAGAAAAAAGCCCGCCACGGGAGAGAGTGGCGCTTACTTATCCTCGACGGCCACGGCAGCCACCTTATAGACAACTTTTTACACTACTGCCTTACGCGCAAGATCTTTGTTGCTGTATTTCCACCTCACAGCACCCATACGCTGCAACCGCTAGATGTTGTTTGCTTTAAGCCATTAGCTAACGCGTATTCAAAAAAGCTTGCAAACTTCACCCAACGGAGCCAAGGACTAGTCCCAATCAAGAAGGGCGATTTCTTCCTGTTGTTCTGGGACTCCTGGCGTGAGAGCTTCACGAAGCGGACGATCCTACGCTCTTTTGCTGCTACTGGTATATGGCCTATGGATCGAGAGAGAGTGCTGAAACGCTTCCCACCGAAGCCGCCAAACAAGCCAAACAGCAAGCCCGAGCCCACCTGGCGTGAGGCGGATCGCCTCCTACACGCGGCAGTTAACAGATCGTCGTCCGAACTCAAAAAAGTATCTACTTTGCTCCACCACCTCGCGAACCAAAACGATCTTCTCACAGATGAGAATGAGGGCCTACGCGAGGCTCTCACCACCAAAAAGAAGCACAACAAGAAGGGCAAGGTGCTTGATTTGCAGCAGAGGCAGGAGTATCACGGTGGGGCTGTCTTCTGGTCCCCCCGAAAGATGGCTGAGGCTGAGGCACGTGATCGGACGAACAAGCGCCTCGCTGAAGAGGAGAAACTCCAGAAAGTTGAGATGACGAAGCTCAAGGCTGCTAACGCCTTATACAATAAGAAGCTTAAGGAGGAGAGGCGTGTGGCGACTGCAGCAAAGCGAGAGGAGCGCGAGAAGGAGAAGGCCGAAAAAGCCGCTAAGGCAGCTGCTCGAAAGGCAGCCCAAAACACCACTGCACCTATCCAAACTTCCCAGACGGGTAAGCGCAAAGCCTCACAGGTATCAGCTCCAAAGGGCAAGCGGCAAAAACGTTCTAGTGGTGCTGCAGCACCTGCTGAAGTCGCACCTGCTGTTCCAGCCAAGGTCGCCCGCAGCGGCCGCGCTGTCAAGCTGCCGACTAGATACATATAATCTGAGTAATGCAAATTGTTCGCCATAGTTAACATATCAATCCATCAGAAAATCTCGCGATAATAGCTATTGTATGTGGCTCAAAAGCTTCATGTTTTGGTGTGCAAGATGGTGGTTGGGGCGATCGTCACGCGATACGGGCGGCACGTGCACGAACACGGTACGCGTTCCAGCCAGTGGGCGAATACCGTTTTGCTCCTGTTGGACCTCCAACACCTTTCTCAGGCACCAAGAATGCTACCCGGTATGGCTACTCCTGCATCCAGGATGCATCATTAGTGCCCTATCCTCAGGACGAGGCTTGTCTGAGCTTGAACGTTTTTCGCCCTCAAAATGTCTCCTCGACTGCAAAGCTACCGGTCTTGATCTGGACCCATGGTGGCTCATTTGTTTATGGCTCTGCGAGAAGCTTTGACGGGGCTGCATTTGTGGTGAACTCGGAAGAATCTCTAATAGTCGTGACTCTAAATTACAGAGCAAGTATCCCCAACTGTCAGGCATACCGAGATACTAATTGAATACAGGTCAATTCCCTTGGCTTTCTTCCGTCTCCAGTTTTCGATCGCCTAGGCCTTCTTAACCTTGGGTTATTGGACCAGCAATTAGCCTTTGAGTTCGTGCAACAGCACATCTCAGCTTTTGGTAGTGATCCTAACCGCGTTACGATCGGCGGTCGGTCGGCTGGAGCCCACAGTGTGGGTATTCACCTATTCTCCAACTACCAAAAGTCCGAGGGTGCCTCTCCTCTATTTTCTCAAGCTATCCTACAGTCTGGAAGTGTCACCGCACGTGCCTTCCCCAACGCATCCTACCCGCTATACCAGAGACAATTCTCTCAGTATCTTGAGCTCACAGGCTGCGGAAGTGTTGCAGATGGTACAGACAGCGAGGTAATCAGATGTCTGCGTGCAGCAAACATCACTTTGATTCAGGAAGCGAGCAATTTGCTGTTCTCAGATTCCAAGTACAACATCACTTGGCCATTCCAACCCACTAGGGGCGGCCCCCTGCTTGAAGAAGCAGGCTCCATCGCTGGTATCAACGGGCAGTTCTTCCACATCCCAACTATTACATCTAACCTCCGTGACGAAGCCAAATACTACAGCCCTGGCGACCTTGAGACCAATCAGGATTTTCTGAACTTCTTAAAGAACCTTATTCCTGCAGACGATATCTCCGATTTAGAAGCATTGTATCCCGATCCCACCAACGACACAAACGGCGACTGGTCTCCATATGCCCACAGCCCTAATTCCACACAGTATAACCGTATATCTGCTGTGCTCACTGACCACATATAACATGTCGGGCCGCGTAACGTGCCCGTGCGCAGTGTGCCCGGATTCACAGTGTGCCCCGCAGAACACCACATGCCCAATCTCAAAATGAGGCTGTACAGCGCCACGCAATAGCTCAATATTGATAGAAATATAGTTTTGTAGTAATTAATAATTTAATTTAGAGTGCTACCTGGTTCCCTTTCGGGTCTATAAACACTATGTACTCGTCTCCGTGTACAGGGCCAACATGCTCTAGTCGAGCTAAACACCCCTGCCTCTTCCCTCGCTGCGTTTCTCCGTGCAAGTTCCGCTCCTTCCTCGTCGGTGCTGCCCTGTTGTAGGGGAGCAGAAGGGCTTGTGTGGTTCTTAGCCTATAGCTGCAAACGGGGACCACCCCCCGGTATTAGTCTGTTCTACCTCAAGGGCTACTCTGAACTGCTCTAGTAGCCCCGTGTCCAGTAGCCATCTCCCTGCCGCCGCGACTTTCTCCCAGTCACGGAGTAGTCGGGGAAGGTCCGTCGTGCCTGCCCTCTCCATCAGTTTGAGCCTCGCCTCCTTCTGGTCCGGGCAAAACGAGAGGATGTGTGTGAGGGTCTGCCTCGAGTGACCGCATGTGCAGGCTGGGTCGGCACCTGGCACCCCTATGCCCGCTAACCATGCCTTAAGTCCCAGTACTTCCGTGCGGAGTAGCACGATCGCTGTAGCCACGTGTTTAGGGACGTCGTCGTACAGGTGGAGGGGTTGGAACTCCCAGCCCTCTTTCCATGTAGGTGCCGATCTGCGTTGCTTCGCTGCCGCGCGTTCCCACCTCTCCTTCCATTTCTCTGTGAGGTCACGGGCTATCTCCTTGACTTTGCTCCTGGATTGGATCTGCCGGCCGCGGGTCCTGCCCTCTTTTCCCGTGCTGGCCAGCGAGGCCTGGCGTTGGGTCTCTCTTTCCTCCACGATCGTGTCGCCGGCCCGGCGCACACCTTCTATGTCCGTCGCTGGCTGGGCGATGTGTCTGGCTGGTCTGCCCCTTCTCGCTGCTCGTCCTCCTGTCCTGGCGGACTGCCACACCTCCTCTAGTGCTGTCTTGATTTGCCTAGTGACTGAGTGGTTCGCTGTTGTGACTGCCCACTGTAGTGCCACTGTCCTGATGTACAGGGCCAGTGGTGGTGTGCCACTTTCCTTCTCGATTGCTGCTATTGGCGTCCTCTTATAAGCCCCAAGTGTCTTCCGTAGGCATTTGTTCTGGACGATGAGGAGTTTTCGAAGCGCTGTCTCACGGATTCCGGCACCTCCCTTGCCAGCGGACCATATCTGGGAGCCGTACACCATGATTGGCCTCGTGACCGCTGTGTAGATCAGTCTCGATTTGCGTACTGACGGTCCCCATGACGACGCCGTGATTCTGGACATGGCTTGGAATGCTGCCTCCCCCTTCGCCGCTGCCTTCTGGATGTGGGTCTTCCATGAGAGTTTAGGGTCCACCCACACTCCTAACACTCTCATAGATGTGACCAACTCCGCTGGCTGGTCTCCTACCGTGACCGTGGAGAGGAGGTCTCCCCCCCTGTTCCGTCTCCTCGTGAGGTGCATTAGTTGGTATTTCTCCGGCGCAAACCTAGCTCCGAAGCGCGATGCCCACTGCTCGCACCGCGTGTGGGCAGTGGCGAGCCTCCGGCAGTTGTCCGCGGCGGACGGTCCCCACGCCATGATGTTGGTGTCTAGACACAAACCCGAATCCCAGACATTTGTCTTGGACTGTACCCAGGTCCTGGAGGAGGTCGGATATGAAGAGGAGGAAGAGTATTGGTGAGAGAGTCGATCCCTGGGGAATGCCAGTATTGGTCTCTATCCATGGGCTGTCGAAGTCGTTAAAGCTTATCTTCGTCCGTCTGTTCTTGAGGAACGCCTCCACATATACTACTATCCACTCTGGGAATCCCTTCCGTCGGAGGACCCACGTGAGTCGGTCGTGGGCTACGTTGTCGAAGGCTCCTGCTAGGTCTAGCGCCAGTACCGAGACCACTGGTTGCCCCGCACCCCACGCCGTGGTTACTGTGCCTGTGAGTAGTTCCATCGCCGTGAGTGTGGACCTGTTCTTGCGGGCTCCCATTTGGTTCCAGGGTGTGAGCTCCCTGTCTTCCATCGCGGCTGTGATCTTGTTTGCGACAATTTTTTCGACGATTTTTGCCATCGTGTTTTCGAGGGCGATAGGCCGGTAGCTGCCTGGGAGAGAGTAGTCCTTTTTCTTCTCCTTCCTAAGTACCACTGTGGTTGACTCCTTTAGGCACATGGGGACGTCTCCGTCCCTGAGCATTTGAGTAATCGCGGCAGCGGCGCTGTCTGCTATGTCTTCTTTAAGGACCTTCCACACTTCGTTTTGGATCTGGTCAGGGCCTGGGGCCTTGTTGTTGGGAAGCATGGCTATAACCTCCGTGAGCTCGTCTGGGGATATCTCTGGTGATAAGTCGAAGCGTGGGTGCGTCTGGTTCGGGTCGATGTCTGATAGGTCCGCCGCCCCGCTCGCCGGGAAGAACCGTTCTCCCAGGATTTGGGCCTTTGCGCCGTTTGAGGTCTCCGCTTCGTCTTGTTCGTGCCTTCGGAGTGGGGGTACGTTCACTGACTGCCCCTGTCCGCCTTCAACCTTTCTACTCCATTTCGACAGGTTCCACAAACCCTTGTTGTGGGCGTTGGCCTCGTTGTCGTCATTTGTCAGGTCTGCCACGACTTTCCTCCACCGCGTCCTTGCGTTCGACCGCAGGGTGCGCTTGAGCTGGTTGCGGAGTGACTTCCAGTTCCTTTCGCTGTCCTCGGTGTGGTCCCGTTGGAAGGCCCTTCTTGCCCTTTTGATCTCTCCCAGGATTTCTGTGGCTTCTGGGGACCAGTCTGGCCTGGCCTTGTCACTAATCCTTTTCCTTGGGCAGTGGTTCTCCAGGGCAGTTCCGACCTGTTTGATCAGTCCCTCGAGTGCCCACCTGCCTGTGGCCTGGGCCCACTCCCCGTGGCCCACCGCAACCTTGATCTTGTCCCAGTCAGCTTTTTTCAGGGCGAAACGTTTGTTCGTCTTCCTGGCTATCGGTCCTGTGCCTATGCGGATTTCGATGGGGATGTGGTCGCGGGTAATAGCCCAGTCTTCCCTTGGCCGGTACATTATGATTCTGTCTGCTGTCGCCCTGCTGGCGAATCCCAGGTCGATGACTGTGTGGAGGGGTCCCCTCCTCCACGTTGGTACTCCTGGTTCGTTAAGGAGGCGGAGCCCCCATTTGACCATATTTGCCCTTAGGCGTTCCGCCTGCGGTTCCCCGGGCGCAGCCTTTCCCGTCCACTCTGGGTGGTGTGCGTTGAAGTCCCCGATCACTAGTGTTGCAGTTGTTGGGTGGGTTCCGTGGAGGAGGTTCTCGATGTCTGGCCATGCTTCGATGTCCTCCGCTGTTTCCCTACCCGCTCCTATGGGTGGGCTGTACACGTTGATCAGGTGGGTCCATGTTCCCTGCGTTCTTATACGGATCCCCTCTGTGAGGTCTGTGGCGACAGTACCTTCGATCTCTGTCTGCGGGATCTGGTCATACACTAGGAACACTACCTTCATTCCTTGGTGTAGGGTCCGACTCAGTCGATAGTTCTTGGGGCAGTATGTCTTCCCCCTCGCGTTCTCTCCAACCATGGGTTCCTGGATGGCGATCACCGGGAACGAGGCCGGGTCGATCGAGTCCAGGAATGGCCTCGCCGCTCCTCCATTCGCGTTTCCGCAGTTGTATTGGATGATGTTCAGACCACTCATTGAGTGGATCGGATCACATCCTCAGTCTGCGTGTTGCTGTCCTCGGCCTCCGCGCGGAAGGTAAAGATTCGTTGTTGGCCTGGGGCGTTGGCCGCCCGGCTCATGTGGGTGGGGCGGCCAACCGCGATCCTCCTCTTGTTACTTCCTGCGACGGGGATGGTGGTCCATTCTGCGTCGTCTCCCCGGCTCGACCCTGCTCGGCTGGCGAGGGTGGAGCCTCCGAGGCTGTGGGTTGTACTGGCTCCTCCGGCTCCATGGTTGGATTGGATCTGGAGGGTTTGCCACTGGAGCCCCTTCTTGGTCTCCTCGTTCTTGCTTCGGAACGCCTGGTAGGCCCTGCACTGCCGTGTCATCCATGCCTTGTGACCCTTCTGTTTACAGCACGCACAGCTGGCCTTCGCCTCTTCGGTGTTCTTGCATCCCCTGGTGGCGTGGTCCTCAGCGCAGTGGCCGCACACTTCCTTGGGGGTGTGTCCCCACTTCCAGCATTTGAAACACTGGCCGTCTGTCAGCGACACGTCCCAGAGCTGGACTGGATGCCACTCGGCTCCCATCAGGAAGCCTGATTTGACCAGTTTTTTCTGGTTCTCTTCCGTTCCTACGTTCATCAGGAGGGACCCCTTCTTTTGCTTGCCTCCTTCCCTCCTGGAAGTGAGGTTTTGGTCTGAGTAGAGCCATGCGACTCTTTCAATCCTGATGTTCGGGTTCCTCGTATGGGCCTGGTTGATCCATTCGTTGTTTTCTGCACACTTGCTATTTCTGACCGGTGTGTTTAGCGGGATGCCTGACACCATGACCAGGTGTGGTTTCCGGATGAGCTTCATGCCCTCGGCGCCCTGTAGGCCCGTTTGGATGATCTGGTCGCGGCGGGCCGCGTCCCTGACCACCACCGACACCTTGTGCACGGACCTTGGGTGGGTGATGATCGCGCGAGCGTCCGGTATCGCCACCCGGATACGCTCCAATTGGGCCTGTGGGGACTCTCTTTCTGCCCCCTCCATTCCCTCCATCCTCAGCTCAATCTTCGCCGGCTGGTTTGTGCCCTTGGCCGCCACCTGGCTCCAGGTGCGCGGCCCTTTCTGTTCCCCTTGTTCTCGGGCCGGGGCCCCTCCCATTCTCTTTTCCATGGCGTCGAGCCTCCTCAGCACTGCCTGCAGTGCCCCAGTCTCGTCGTTCCTTCCTCCTGTCGCCGTGGTGGTGCTCTTCGACTTGTCGGTGAAAAATTTTTCCACTCGGCGAGCCGCCGCCAGGAGGTCGTGGGCGACCCGCGTCGCGTCCTGGACAGTGGTGGCCTTGCGGAGCCCTTCTGTTCCCATCCTCTGTGTTTCTTTCAGCCATTGTAAGATCTCCCTCTCTGTGTTCCCCTGTATCCTGTTCTGCTGTTCAGGTTCCCCTGTTGCTCCCTGCGTGGCGTTGGGGGCATCCCCGGCTGGACGCGCTGGCACCGCGTCTGGTTGGCAGCCCCCTTCTCCCTCGCACTGTGGTCCCGGCATCGCGCTGCCTGCGGTGTCGATAGGTACAGCTAGTTCTGCTAATCTCTATAGCAGTGTTTTTAGGTTGATTTAACCAATATCTTGGATTTCGATAGAATGGTGTTCTTTCCAGATAGTAACTAGACTAGTTACTAAAAAGCATCTCTCTAGAACTTTACTAGGCTTTTAAAAAAAGGTCTTAAGTAAATAAAACTATTGTTGAGACAAAATGTGAACACTGAACACACTTTGCCCCTGCGTTGATTGGTACATATACCTTTCTAACAACTATCTAGATATTTAACGTGTTGGATAAGCGAGTGACGCAGGCAAGCGAGCGACGCACCCTACCAATTTTGCGCACCTCTACACGCGTATATCTCAACCACCTTATAAGATAATGTATAGATATTGATAGAGTAGATTAAGCAGTATCTAAAGTATCTTTCTTGCACGTACGAGAGTTATGCCCAGTCTTTCTGCACCTCTTACAGCGCGCAAGAGCCTGGCGGCTAACACCTGATCGCTCTCCTCCTTGACGCTGCTCACGAGCAATCTGCTGGTCAGCCTCACGTTGAGCAAGTAGATCCTCTCCAGCTCCCTTTGTTAAGACCCCACGCTGCTGTATACGCTTTTTTTTACACTGTTTGCGCGCTGACGCTGCCTCATTAGCCTTCTCAAGACTGGTGATCCGATCGCGCATCAGCTCAGCTGAGAGCATCATCACCTCAGCACCCTTCTTGAGCTGGTCAATCGCCTCAATGATCGAAGCTGGTGAGGAGCTCTTATGCCGTCGCACGCGATCACGTATCAACGTGGATTGAGCCTCAAGCTCACGTACGTTGCTCGGCGTACAAGCCTCCCAGAGAGCCTCTGGGAGAGCAGCTGGAGTAGGTGTACGCAGCTGCACGTCAAGCTTTGACAGAACAACATCTGGCTGGAGAGGCACAAGGCCTGCGCCTCGAAAGGCTGAGCAGATATTGGCTGAGGTGAACGACCGACTAAACGCTGCCTTGAAGGCTGGCAGGAACTCGAGCTTGGTGATATGGTTGATGTGGTGGCGGATCAGGCTCTCAACCTCACGGCTGTAGGCGCGCTTCAACGGCGAGAAGCAGCCAACGTCAAGCGGCTGCAGCAGGTGGGATGAGTGAGGCGGCATGCAGAGCGTATAGATATTGTTCTCCTTGCAAAGCTCTTGGAACTTAAGAGAGTGGTGGCTCTCGTGGCCGTCAAGGACGAGCAGGCGACGCGCACCGACGACGCGAGTCTTCGTGTGAGCGTTGAAGTGCTTCAGCCACTCCACTCCTAGCTCGTTGTTCGTCCAGCCATTGTCGCTAACTGCAATCACCCAGTCGCGTGGGATCTCTGCTTCCTCGTACCAGGCAGACAGATGATACTGGCCAGCGAAGATGAGGAACGGCGGGACTGACCAGCCAGCAGCGTTGATGGCAGCGATTGCCGTCACCCATTCACGGTCGCCAGGCTGGACAGTCTTTGGCCTGCCTCTTCTCTCTGACCCTGTCACGACAAGCTGAGTCGTAATCTTCCCCATCATGAAGCCAGCCTCGTCAAAGTTGTAGACGTCATCATCGCAGATGCCGTACTTGGCCTTTGTCTCCTCTACAAGCTCAAACCAGCTTCTGATCAGGGCTGGATCCTCGCATAGAGCTCTCTGCCTATCGTACGCTCGATTGAAACGCGTCGTGAGACTGTCTGTACGCTTGACAAAGTTGGCTGGCCACTTCTGCCCAACCTGCCCAGCGCCTCGCGCAACCAGCAGTTTATCAGCCATATCACGTACAGCATCGTACGTAGGCGCGAACCCACGTGTATCCAAGTCGAGTATATGACTGACAATTACCTCCTCCTCACGCAGAGAGAGCTTCTTTGAGTTGGGCTGGCAATCGCGTCGGGCAGGTACTCCAGCGCGTCGGCGGCGGAGCGTGGCTTCAGCTACGTTGTAGATCGCTGCAGCAGGACGATTGCCCTGGATCTGTTTAGCATTAATAGATAAGATAGCAAGCTGAATATCTGCTTCATTTGAGAGTAATTGAGTAACGTTGCGTGGAGCCATTGTAAATTAAGATAGGAGCAGTGCGCAAAGTTGGTGGGGTGCGTCGCTCGCTTGCCTGCGTCACTCGCTTATCCAACACGTTAAATATCTAGATAGTTGTTAGAAAGGTATACTGTACTAGGACTTTAGTCTGTTCGCGCGTGTGCACAGACCATTTCAACAACGCGAACTCTAAAGAGGGGTATCTTCTTCAACTACACACGACTACATCAATATGAGAGCTTTTAGCACTAAAATTTCATCAAATCGAGTGCGCGGAGGTGAATTATCAGAAGCCCAACGGATATACTGCTTAGCCCAGGTTGAGGCTGGTGTGTCGACAAGCGAAGTTGCTGACGCGCTGGACTGCTCGCAGCGGTGCGTACAGAAAACAGTACTCCGATGGACAACCAGCTGCAGCACCACAACGCAGCCTCGGACAGGCCGGCCACCTACATTGACTAGTAGAGACCATCGCCGGCTGCTACGGATTGCTCGGAAAAACCCAGGTATTGAGTACCACAAGCTTATGGAGGAGGCTGGACTGTGGGACGCCAATACTACCTACCCCAGCGTTTCTAAGCGTACTGTGCAGCGCGCAATGGCTGACGAGGGATACCGCAAGTTCAGAGCGAGACGTAGGCCAAAAATCAACAAGAACACAGCTGCGGAACGCCTCAATCTTACTAATGAATGGCTGGGGTTTGATTTTGGGAGGCGTACTATCAGGTTCAGTGACGAGTGCAGCGTTGCTCGTGGATCTGGCCACAACACGCCCTGGGTATGGCGACTACCTGAGGATAAATGGTCGCACGAGATGGTTGAGGAGGTCACCACTGCTCGCCAACCTGCTCGTATGGTATGGGGCTCAATATGGATGACTCCAGGTGGCCGAGCAAGGCGTAGTCGTCTAGTAATTATGAATCGCGACACATCAGCCAAACGCAATGGATACACAGCTCAGAGCTACATACGAGCACTTGAGGAAGGTCTCCAGGACAGCTACAGGCCAGGCGAGTGGTTTATGCAGGATAACGCACCTATCCACACTTCCCAGGTCTCGAAGGAGTGGCTAGAGGTTCATGGTGTTGCTACGATCAAATGGCCACCATACTCACTTGACCTTAACCCTATTGAACACATGTGGTGGGCACTTAAAAAGAAGCTCCATGAGCTGCATCCTGAATTTGACTATATGGGAGACTCTCTAGCTGAGTGGGAGGCGTTCGAATTGGGGTTGATTGAGGCATGGGCTGCTATACCTGACGCACTGATCAAACGCCTTATTAGGTCTATGCCACGACGCCTAGACGCTGTGCGACGTGCAAAGGGCTACCAGACTAGATACTAAGCGTAATGCGATTAATTTGCAACCCTAATTGTCTTATTTGGTCTATGTAGTAGAGAGTTATACTGCTTTGAAGTTGGTAATCAAATGTGGTTGTGGTGGTCCATGCGTCAACGCGAACAGACTTTTGGCACCCGATTGTATGTACCAATCAACGCAGGGGCAAAGTGTGTTCAGTGTTCACATTTTGTCTCAACAATAGTTTTATTTACTTAAGACCTTTTTTTAAAAGCCTAGTAAAGTTCTAGAGAGATGCTTTTTAGTAACTAGTCTAGTTACTATCTGGAAAGAACACCATTCTATCGAAATCCAAGATATTGGTTAAATCAACCTAAAAACACTGCTATAGAGATTAGCAGAACTAGCTGTACCTATCGACACCGCAGGCAGCGCGATGCCGGGACCACAGTGCGAGGGAGAAGGGGGCTGCCAACCAGACGCGGTGCCAGCGCGTCCAGCCGGGGATGCCCCCAACGCCACGCAGGGAGCAACAGGGGAACCTGAACAGCAGAACAGGATACAGGGGAACACAGAGAGGGAGATCTTACAATGGCTGAAAGAAACACAGAGGATGGGAACAGAAGGGCTCCGCAAGGCCACCACTGTCCAGGACGCGACGCGGGTCGCCCACGACCTCCTGGCGGCGGCTCGCCGAGTGGAAAAATTTTTCACCGACAAGTCGAAGAGCACCACCACGGCGACAGGAGGAAGGAACGACGAGACTGGGGCACTGCAGGCAGTGCTGAGGAGGCTCGACGCCATGGAAAAGAGAATGGGAGGGGCCCCGGCCCGAGAACAAGGGGAACAGAAAGGGCCGCGCACCTGGAGCCAGGTGGCGGCCAAGGGCACAAACCAGCCGGCGAAGATTGAGCTGAGGATGGAGGGAATGGAGGGGGCAGAAAGAGAGTCCCCACAGGCCCAATTGGAGCGTATCCGGGTGGCGATACCGGACGCTCGCGCGATCATCACCCACCCAAGGTCCGTGCACAAGGTGTCGGTGGTGGTCAGGGACGCGGCCCGCCGCGACCAGATCATCCAAACGGGCCTACAGGGCGCCGAGGGCATGAAGCTCATCCGGAAACCACACCTGGTCATGGTGTCAGGCATCCCGCTAAACACACCGGTCAGAAATAGCAAGTGTGCAGAAAACAACGAATGGATCAACCAGGCCCATACGAGGAACCCGAACATCAGGATTGAAAGAGTCGCATGGCTCTACTCAGACCAAAACCTCACTTCCAGGAGGGAAGGAGGCAAGCAAAAGAAGGGGTCCCTCCTGATGAACGTAGGAACGGAAGAGAACCAGAAAAAACTGGTCAAATCAGGCTTCCTGATGGGAGCCGAGTGGCATCCAGTCCAGCTCTGGGACGTGTCGCTGACAGACGGCCAGTGTTTCAAATGCTGGAAGTGGGGACACACCCCCAAGGAAGTGTGCGGCCACTGCGCTGAGGACCACGCCACCAGGGGATGCAAGAACACCGAAGAGGCGAAGGCCAGCTGTGCGTGCTGTAAACAGAAGGGTCACAAGGCATGGATGACACGGCAGTGCAGGGCCTACCAGGCGTTCCGAAGCAAGAACGAGGAGACCAAGAAGGGGCTCCAGTGGCAAACCCTCCAGATCCAATCCAACCATGGAGCCGGAGGAGCCAGTACAACCCACAGCCTCGGAGGCTCCACCCTCGCCAGCCGAGCAGGGTCGAGCCGGGGAGACGACGCAGAATGGACCACCATCCCCGTCGCAGGAAGTAACAAGAGGAGGATCGCGGTTGGCCGCCCCACCCACATGAGCCGGGCGGCCAACGCCCCAGGCCAACAACGAATCTTTACCTTCCGCGCGGAGGCCGAGGACAGCAACACGCAGACTGAGGATGTGATCCGATCCACTCAATGAGTGGTCTGAACATCATCCAATACAACTGCGGAAACGCGAATGGAGGAGCGGCGAGGCCATTCCTGGACTCGATCGACCCGGCCTCGTTCCCGGTGATCGCCATCCAGGAACCCATGGTTGGAGAGAACGCGAGGGGGAAGACATACTGCCCCAAGAACTATCGACTGAGTCGGACCCTACACCAAGGAATGAAGGTAGTGTTCCTAGTGTATGACCAGATCCCGCAGACAGAGATCGAAGGTACTGTCGCCACAGACCTCACAGAGGGGATCCGTATAAGAACGCAGGGAACATGGACCCACCTGATCAACGTGTACAGCCCACCCATAGGAGCGGGTAGGGAAACAGCGGAGGACATCGAAGCATGGCCAGACATCGAGAACCTCCTCCACGGAACCCACCCAACAACTGCAACACTAGTGATCGGGGACTTCAACGCACACCACCCAGAGTGGACGGGAAAGGCTGCGCCCGGGGAACCGCAGGCGGAACGCCTAAGGGCAAATATGGTCAAATGGGGGCTCCGCCTCCTTAACGAACCAGGAGTACCAACGTGGAGGAGGGGACCCCTCCACACAGTCATCGACCTGGGATTCGCCAGCAGGGCGACAGCAGACAGAATCATAATGTACCGGCCAAGGGAAGACTGGGCTATTACCCGCGACCACATCCCCATCGAAATCCGCATAGGCACAGGACCGATAGCCAGGAAGACGAACAAACGTTTCGCCCTGAAAAAAGCTGACTGGGACAAGATCAAGGTTGCGGTGGGCCACGGGGAGTGGGCCCAGGCCACAGGCAGGTGGGCACTCGAGGGACTGATCAAACAGGTCGGAACTGCCCTGGAGAACCACTGCCCAAGGAAAAGGATTAGTGACAAGGCCAGGCCAGACTGGTCCCCAGAAGCCACAGAAATCCTGGGAGAGATCAAAAGGGCAAGAAGGGCCTTCCAACGGGACCACACCGAGGACAGCGAAAGGAACTGGAAGTCACTCCGCAACCAGCTCAAGCGCACCCTGCGGTCGAACGCAAGGACGCGGTGGAGGAAAGTCGTGGCAGACCTGACAAATGACGACAACGAGGCCAACGCCCACAACAAGGGTTTGTGGAACCTGTCGAAATGGAGTAGAAAGGTTGAAGGCGGACAGGGGCAGTCAGTGAACGTACCCCCACTCCGAAGGCACGAACAAGACGAAGCGGAGACCTCAAACGGCGCAAAGGCCCAAATCCTGGGAGAACGGTTCTTCCCGGCGAGCGGGGCGGCGGACCTATCAGACATCGACCCGAACCAGACGCACCCACGCTTCGACTTATCACCAGAGATATCCCCAGACGAGCTCACGGAGGTTATAGCCATGCTTCCCAACAACAAGGCCCCAGGCCCTGACCAGATCCAAAACGAAGTGTGGAAGGTCCTTAAAGAAGACATAGCAGACAGCGCCGCTGCCGCGATTACTCAAATGCTCAGGGACGGAGACGTCCCCATGTGCCTAAAGGAGTCAACCACAGTGGTACTTAGGAAGGAGAAGAAAAAGGACTACTCTCTCCCAGGCAGCTACCGGCCTATCGCCCTCGAAAACACGATGGCAAAAATCGTCGAAAAAATTGTCGCAAACAAGATCACAGCCGCGATGGAAGACAGGGAGCTCACACCCTGGAACCAAATGGGAGCCCGCAAGAACAGGTCCACACTCACGGCGATGGAACTACTCACAGGCACAGTAACCACGGCGTGGGGTGCGGGGCAACCAGTGGTCTCGGTACTGGCGCTAGACCTAGCAGGAGCCTTCGACAACGTAGCCCACGACCGACTCACGTGGGTCCTCCGACGGAAGGGATTCCCAGAGTGGATAGTAGTATATGTGGAGGCGTTCCTCAAGAACAGACGGACGAAGATAAGCTTTAACGACTTCGACAGCCCATGGATAGAGACCAATACTGGCATTCCCCAGGGATCGACTCTCTCACCAATACTCTTCCTCCTCTTCATATCCGACCTCCTCCAGGACCTGGGTACAGTCCAAGACAAATGTCTGGGATTCGGGTTTGTGTCTAGACACCAACATCATGGCGTGGGGACCGTCCGCCGCGGACAACTGCCGGAGGCTCGCCACTGCCCACACGCGGTGCGAGCAGTGGGCATCGCGCTTCGGAGCTAGGTTTGCGCCGGAGAAATACCAACTAATGCACCTCACGAGGAGACGGAACAGGGGGGGAGACCTCCTCTCCACGGTCACGGTAGGAGACCAGCCAGCGGAGTTGGTCACATCTATGAGAGTGTTAGGAGTGTGGGTGGACCCTAAACTCTCATGGAAGACCCACATCCAGAAGGCAGCGGCGAAGGGGGAGGCAGCATTCCAAGCCATGTCCAGAATCACGGCGTCGTCATGGGGACCGTCAGTACGCAAATCGAGACTGATCTACACAGCGGTCACGAGGCCAATCATGGTGTACGGCTCCCAGATATGGTCCGCTGGCAAGGGAGGTGCCGGAATCCGTGAGACAGCGCTTCGAAAACTCCTCATCGTCCAGAACAAATGCCTACGGAAGACACTTGGGGCTTATAAGAGGACGCCAATAGCAGCAATCGAGAAGGAAAGTGGCACACCACCACTGGCCCTGTACATCAGGACAGTGGCACTACAGTGGGCAGTCACAACAGCGAACCACTCAGTCACTAGGCAAATCAAGACAGCACTAGAGGAGGTGTGGCAGTCCGCCAGGACAGGAGGACGAGCAGCGAGAAGGGGCAGACCAGCCAGACACATCGCCCAGCCAGCGACGGACATAGAAGGTGTGCGCCGGGCCGGCGACACGATCGTGGAGGAAAGAGAGACCCAACGCCAGGCCTCGCTGGCCAGCACGGGAAAAGAGGGCAGGACCCGCGGCCGGCAGATCCAATCCAGGAGCAAAGTCAAGGAGATAGCCCGTGACCTCACAGAGAAATGGAAGGAGAGGTGGGAACGCGCGGCAGCGAAGCAACGCAGATCGGCACCTACATGGAAAGAGGGCTGGGAGTTCCAACCCCTCCACCTGTACGACGACGTCCCTAAACACGTGGCTACAGCGATCGTGCTACTCCGCACGGAAGTACTGGGACTTAAGGCATGGTTAGCGGGCATAGGGGTGCCAGGTGCCGACCCAGCCTGCACATGCGGTCACTCGAGGCAGACCCTCACACACATCCTCTCGTTTTGCCCGGACCAGAAGGAGGCGAGGCTCAAACTGATGGAGAGGGCAGGCACGACGGACCTTCCCCGACTACTCCGTGACTGGGAGAAAGTCGCGGCGGCAGGGAGATGGCTACTGGACACGGGGCTACTAGAGCAGTTCAGAGTAGCCCTTGAGGTAGAACAGACTAATACCGGGGGGTGGTCCCCGTTTGCAGCTATAGGCTAAGAACCACACAAGCCCTTCTGCTCCCCTACAACAGGGCAGCACCGA
Source organism: Lizonia empirigonia (assembly GCA_009982855.1). Classification (NCBI taxonomy): domain Eukaryota; kingdom Fungi; phylum Ascomycota; class Dothideomycetes; family Pseudoperisporiaceae; genus Lizonia; species Lizonia empirigonia. Next base: position 1,229,531 of record JAADKA010000006.1, on the reverse strand, counting down.
CGAGGAAGGAGCGGAACTTGCACGGAGAAACGCAGCGAGGGAAGAGGCAGGGGTGTTTAGCTCGACTAGAGCATGTTGGCCCTGTACACGGAGACGAGTACATAGTGTTTATAGACCCGAAAGGGAACCAGGTAGCACTCTAAATTAAATTATTATTATAGTTACTATCTGTTTACGTCCCGACAGCTTTTTATGTGTCGATCCTACCAACCTGCACGTGGGAGGATCTTCACCAATGATGGCGGAAGTAATGAGCGACATCTTCAAACCGTGTACACGGCTAAAAACTTTCCAGGGATACAATCAAGCAGTGCTCTTACTAGAGCGTTGAAGTTGCAAGGGTGTAACATCCAGCTTAGGAAGGGTAACGGGAAGGCAGTAGCTGGCAGAGAACTTTACGTCAGTCAAGAGCATGACAGCATAAACTATCGCTGACTCCACGCACTGCAGCACAAGATAGGTTCTGTAGTAAGCGTCCTTACTCCAGCCGGCTTTAGTTGATTGTGGTCGCTAGTCGCGCAGATGTGTGATGCGAAAGAAAGCTGTGTTTCAGACTTTGGGCGTGTTATGCAAGAGAACTTGTGGGGAGTTTGGAAGCAGGAAAGATGGCAAAATGCGAGACTGCATGTATTAAATGAATATGGGGTCAGTCAGACCAGATCTGTTGAAATGTTCTTTTCATGCCCTCAACTCTCCAAACGATTTATCTCATTTGCATACCTAGCAAGACACCAGCTTACGCACTTAAATCACCCCTAGCTCGGAAAACGGTTATCTCAAAGGCTTATATGATAAGATTTCTGCATTGCACTAAAGAATTGAACAGCATATAAACGAAGGGATGCTGGCTAGCGTTCTGTAACTTTACATCTAAGCATTCAGATAAGAGCAGTCTTACCGTCGCATTACCGAAAGAGTACAAAACTGTCGTATTGTCATCTCTCCTGCTACACCTCCAAGAATTACGGCAATCTTTCAGTGTTCACTCCTAGATCGGAACTACGTAGATCCAGTAGCGGACATCGTTCGTCAGGCCGTTCGGCTGCGTCAACAACTGCTTCTCAATGTACTTGACCCCATTGATGTAGTCTACCCAAGCGTCAGTCTCACATCTTCTAGCTCAAGTAGCTGCTGTCACGTACTATTGATATCCTGAGTGTTGGGGTTGTTGAGACCAGCCTGGCCATTGCGGTGGCCGGCAAACCATTTGTTCTGACCATAGTATGATTGGCAATCCTTCAAGCACTGGACGTCGGCATTTAGGTTGGAGCTATGAAGGGTCCCGCGATTAGAACGCATCCGTGGACACAGCGTGGAGTGTGGGTAGAGACTTACTTCAGAACAGCGCCATTATTCCAGCTCGACTGTGACTGTCCTTTGAAGCGGTTGCAGCATACACGGAGCATCCCCCAGTTTTGCTTGAAGATTCCAAAGTTGGCAGCGTCGTTCTGCTTGTTGTCGCCATACGCATACTGTCAACGTGCAGTCTTCGTCAGTGGAGGCCTTTGGGATCTGGCTACGGGAGTTTGCTTACGTTCGTGGCCATACGCTCAGTCTCGAGCATTGCAACGGCCAGATTCAGAGAGCTAGCTCCTGCGGCAGTGACTTGTTGCTTGCGCGATCCAAGACCCGAGATGGTGTACGAGCCAGTCTCTTCACGTGCCTCGAGACCTTTCGAAGAGGCAGCCTCAGGAATGGCGGCCGCTGAGGCAGCCGCGATCAAAAAGGCTGAAGCGATAGCTGAAATCTTCATCTCGACGGTGGTACGTTCGGAATTGGACTGACACGTGGTAAAACTAGGTATGGTTGAGGTTGGGATGGTCCAGCAGAGCATGCTACTGACCTTGGACTTTATACAACATGCAAGTGCACGTCCTTTGGTTGTTTTACTTGCTCACTGGTAAGAGTATGCTTCGTTTAGCCATTCCAATATCCACGCAAATCAATGTTATGACCATGTCTATCTCTTCGAAACAAGGTGGCTTCTGTGCCCAGCGCTACTCCATATTTCATCTGAAGTAAACACACCATCGAGACTAGCGGAGCTGCGGTGTGGAGGCAAACGCTTTTCTTCGATTGGTCTATCGGGATATAAGTTACGTCACTCTAACGTTAGAAGCATGTGGAGAGATGGCCTCCAATTCCCTTCAGGGTGTCACTAAGGAGACCAGGCTGAAAATCAAATTAGGCGAAATGTACCCCAGATTGCAGAAACTTTGCTGAGTGGAAATTGGCACGATCTGAAACTTCGGTGCAAGAGCGTTGACGGAGCCAGTGCGTCCGCGCCGCTTTTGGTGGGTGAGCCTTCGATCTCTTGGCACATCATCCTTGATATCAGTAACAGCAATTACGCTGCCATGCGAATGTGCAGAGTAGCGATAGTTCTCAATGCGGTCACGATCGTCCAGACGTCCTCAGCCCCACTACAAACTCTCTTTGTCAACGGTATGGCTCACAAGTTTGAAGAACTAACACCACCGCTATCACAGTTATCACGCGTCTTATACCTTATTATTATTATTGCAGCTGCTACCTGTTTTATGTGAGGATATTGACGAAGAAAATGGCCAAGCAGGTAACTAAAATTGCATATTAAGTGCTCCATGTTAACAAAGCTTAGCTTGGCAGAATACTGTCTTATTTTGTATTAAATTTAGTATATTTTGCACTAAAATATAGAGTAAAACAAGACTCTGCTATGCGGCCTATGCCGAGTAAGTCTCTGCACAACTTTACTGTGCATGCAGCGTTTGGTGGTGGTGTTAGTGGTAGTGGTGGTGCTTATTAGGGTGCACGTTACCCTACTATCGGGGTGCACATTACCCATTCCCTTTGAAGAGTGGTGTCGACTTAGCATGTCATTCTTGAGACGATTGAGACGATCTCCGCTCTAGGCCACAAAGCAACGGGGTGTCGCCCGTGGGCAGAAGAGGCGCTCTCCTGCGCTCTCCTCCGCTCAAGAAACAGCTTTGAGCTCTGGAACTGCTAACATCGGCCCGTTCCCAGCCTGTGCGTTTGTGTCTTTGGTGTGATTGCCCATTCCAATTTCCGGCTAACCGTGGTCCGATTGATATGATCCTGGTTAGGCCGTAAGCAGAGATGCTAGTAATCAAAATTGGTTTAAAAAAATTTAATTTTGTTTAAATTTTTAATAAAAATTACAGTGACCGTGCACGCCGTGTACACCTTCGCGCCGTGCACACCTTGGCACCCTCCTGCACACCCGAAAAATGAGGCTGCAGAGCCACATACAATAGATATTATTGCGAGGTTTTTCGTTATAACAGTCTACTAGGTCCTACAGTGCATGCCCTGCTCCCATTTCTTATTTGGCCTTGTTGCGCGGCCGCTGCGCGTGGTAACTGGTGGAGGTGCTGGGGACGGCGACGCTTCAACTACAACGCGAGTTGCACCACGCTTACGCTGTTTTTTGGCTGCAGGCTCTGTACAAGGCTTACTTAAAGCCTTGCGCTTGCCTCTTGAGGGCAATTGGATAGCTTTGGCAGCGTCGCTCTCTTGTTTCTTTTGTTGTTTCTCAGCCTTCTTAGCAGCCTCCCTGTAGGCTTTCTCTTCCCTCACCCTCTCTCGTTCTGCCTTCCTCTGCTGCTTGTCCTGCTCATCTTGAAGCTTCTTCTGGGCCTGAAGCTTCTTCTGATGAGCCTTATCTACCTTCTTCTGCAGCTCTTGCTCCTTGTTGGCTTTATAGCGATCCTCGGCTTGGCGGATCTTGTGAGGGCTCCAAAGAACAGCTGCACTACAGAACTCCTTATCATGCTGCAGATCAAGCCTCCTCCGCTTGTTTTTAGAGGGCTTAAGCTCTCCAATTACGTTGCGCAGGCCTTCATTTTCAAGCTGTACAAGCTGAGTGTGGGCGGAGAGGTGAGAGATAGTACGCCGCAACCGCTGCACCTCCTCTGCGTCCTGATTCTCTACCACCTTGCCCAGAATTTGGATAGCTTGCTTCCAGTTATCTGCTGAAGGTGTACGAGGCAGCTGCGTTGGGTGACGATAGGCCTGTGACTTCGAAGGCCTTGAGGATGAGGCTTGGGGTAAAGGTCTCCGTCCAGGACTTATAGAATAGGTGGAAGAAGTCACGCTTCTTCACGCCTACTAGGCCTTGAGTTGTGTAAACGTGTTTAGTGAGCTGGTTTGTATAGCTTGTAGCCAGAGGTGAGAAGAGTGCTACATCAAGCGGCTGCAGCGTGTGGGTACTGTGAGGAGGGAACACTAGTAGCAGTATCCTATTCCTATCGCAGTACTTGATGAAGGAACAGGTTATATGCGAGCCGTGGCCGTCTACTATAAGTAGTCGCCAACTTCTGCGCGCCTTCTCTCGAGTATAGCGATCAAAGATTTGTTCCAGCCACGCAAGGCCGACCTCGTCGTTCGTCCAGCCTGAGGGTGTTGCAGTAACAAATACTGAGTGCTTTTCTGCTTCTATATCCTCTACCCAGGTCGATTGTATCTCGTTAGGAGCGCCTGGATAGATGATGCCTGGAGGCAGTGCCGAACCATCAGCGCAAACGCTTGCGAGTATCGACACCCACTGCCTGTTGCCGTCTTGCATAGGCTGGCGCCTTGTTTTTGACTCCACAGAAGCCCTACTGAACACTCGTTTGGTGCGCCTATTGAGTACGCCAATTGCGAAGCCCTTCTCATCCATATTGTACGTGTGCCGTGGCTCAATCGAGTATTCGGTGATCTTGGAGTGCACAAGCTTGAAGTATCGTGTGTACTTCTCGCTGCTATCGGCGTGGAGGCGCTGTGCGTCGATAGCGTTGGCCCATTTGTATAGGAGCTGGGCGCGGTGACGGTCTAGGAAGCGAGTAACCCACGAGTTGGAGACCCTATCTGCAGCCAATTCAGAAGCCATGTTTTGTACCATCTGCCTTGTAGGAGGTAGGCCTCGCTCAGTAAGCTCAACTATGAACTCACAAAGCTCTCGCTCTTGTGTAGGGTGGAGTTTAAGCAGTTGTTGATCAGCGTTAGCACGCGACGCGACAACGTGTCGGTGATGTCGCGACAAAGTTGTGCGGCACACATTGTATTTTTTTGCAACCGCCTGGTATGAAAGTTTGCCTTGTGCATCTGCTACATCTGCCTCTTTAAGCGCTTCTTCTAACGACATCGTGGTGTTGAGTTATGGGGTTGAGGAGTATAGTGGATTTTTGGTGAGGGTGTGCACGGGGCGAAGGTGTGCACGGCGTGCACGGTCACTGTAATTGTTAGTTTTTGTTAGAAAGGTATATGTACCAATCAACGCAGGGGCAAAGAGTGTTCAGTGTTCACATTTTGTCTCAACAGTTATATTATTTAATATCGGGACACGGCTCTGCCTACCGTGTCACGCATGCCTAAAAAGGTAGCATGCTTATGTAGATAGTGAGCTTGTAGACAGAACAGTACTTATTGCCAACTAGATTATAGGTAGACGTTTGCCACATGCCGGCGCCTAACACTTAAGCTGCGTGCTGTATATTATGTTAGCTAGCTACTGTAGAGTCGTGCAAATACGTAATTAACTTTAATATTTCAATATTATTGAGAAAGAATGACTCTCTCAGTCATGGCATGTAAGTGTGTAGATTGGAGTCTGCTCTACTCAGGGGCTAAATACAGGATTATCGGTCACGTGGTGCTAGCCTGATTAGGACAGTGCAATTCCACTTTCCAACAAATATTAATATTAACGTACCCCACGGGCGAGTCGGCCACTGTGCCAAGACCCCACCAAAATCTACTATCACGAAGAGTAGAAAACGGTCCTTAACGGTCCTCAACGGTTCTGTACAGTACTGCATAGTAGTCTATATTAATTAGAGACTATTTCTACTTCTTGTTTACAGGTGCGCGAGTTGTGCCCAGCCTCACCGCAGCGTCCACAGCGCCTTTGAGTCGGCTCGCTGCCCTCAGCGCGCGCGCTCTTCTTTGCCTTCTTCCCATCACTGCGCGCTGCAAACTCCTTCAAGGTAGTTAAGCGCACGCCCTCTTCAGCTGTAAGAGTACCCTCAGCCTGTATACGCTTTCTCTTGCGTGATTTTCGACGTGAGGCGGCCTCGTTAGCCGCCTGAAGCTCCTTGACTTGGTTGCTCATCAACACCAAGGAATGCGCCATCATCTCTGCGCCTTTAGCAAGCTTTTCAACCGCCTCAACCATGTGGGTAGGCGAACTATCAACGTGTCTCTGAATCCTCTCTCGAATCAGCGTCGATTGCGACCCAAATTCTAGGGTATTGCTTGGGGTTTTAGACACCCAGGGCGCGACGTCGGTGGTGGGTGGTGTGGGTGTACGCAGGCGGACGTCAAGCTTCGATATCACCGCCTCCGCGTCAAGTGGGACCAAGCCAGCGCCTCGAAAGCCTCCTTGGATATTGCTTTTAGTAATTGAGTCCTTAAAAGCAGCGATAAAGCAAGGCAGAAACTCAAGTTTGGTGATGTGGTTAATCCTGTTGCGCATCAGGTTCTCGGCTTGGCGCCCATACGCCTTCTTCAACGGCGAGAAACAACCCACATCAAGAGGCTGCAGGAGGTGCGACGAGTGAGGCGGCATGCAGAGAGTGATAATCTTGTTCTCCTTGCAGTACTGCTGGAAATCAAGCGAGTCGTGGCTCTCGTGGCCGTCGATAATGAGCAAACATACTGTGCTAACAGTACGTTTCTTTGTATAGGCGTCAAAGTACTTTAACCACGCTAGGCCAAGTTCATTTGTTGTCCAGCCGTTCTCAGAGACTGCAATAACCCAGTCACTAGGTAGATTGTCTTCCTTGTACCAGGCGGAGAGGTGGTTCTTGCCCTGGAAGATCACGAAGGGCGGGATCGCCCACCCAGTCGCGTTGATGCCTTGGATAACGGTAGTCCACTCTCGATTACCCTGCTGTACCGTCTTCGGCCGTCCTCGACGCTCAGAGCCTGTAACTACTGCTCCAGTCGATATCATGCCCATCATGAAGCCAGACTCGTCAAAGTTGTAGGTATCCTCGTCAAGGATACCGTGCTTGGCCTTTGTATTCTCTACAAGTCGAAACCAGCCTCGTATAACCTCAGGATCCTCGCAGAGGGCTCTCTTGTAGTCGTACTTGCGATTGAACTTGACTTTAAGCTCAGGGCGACGTTTGACGAAGGTTGCAGCCCAGTTGACGCCTACCGACGGTTGGCCACGCTCCTTGCGCAGTAGATCAGCCATATCCTTGACAGCAGCAAGCCGTGGCGGAAATCCTCGCGCGTCAAGATCAATTATATGCTGAACAATCACGGCCTCCTCTATTAGACGAAGGTTTGCTGAGTTGGGCGCGCAATCGCGTCGAAACTGCTTTCCAGCGCGTCGATCGCCGAGTGTTGTTCGAGAGACGTTGTAGATAGCTGCCGCGCGTCGCTGAGAGAGTGTCGCGTCTTGTTTGATAGCCTGAAGCGCAAGCTGTAATCGAGCCTCCTTTGAAGCTGGTAGCTCGTTTAGTGGTTGATTCATCACGTTTCTACTGTTCGTGATAGTAGATTTTGGTGGGGTCTTGGCACAGTGGCCGACTCGCCCGTGGGGTACGTTAAACAAAAGTCGCTAAATAGCTTTAAAATTCAATTAAAATAGCATCAACACTAAAAACGCTTCAAACAAAACAATATCCAGCTTCAATTTTGATTATTTTGATTACTGGCATCTCTGGCCGTGAGTACTCGCCCGCTTTCTAATACGTCAGCATGCCGCCTGCATGCCAACTGCACAGGGATTGCTCGGCTACCACGGGATCAGAAATGGCGGTTTTAGACTAGGTAGGCATCGATATCTCCAGTTCAGAAAGCTTGGAATTCTGGCTTCCGTGTCTTCCTCGGAGTGTGGCTGTTGGCGTAATCACTGGGTTCCAAGTTTGGCAAGTTTTCCGGCTTGAGCAGTGATCCAAAGTCAGCATTACGACAGGAACCTCTCACGGCGACGTGGCAACCGAGTATTGGGAGAACTGCAGGCTGCGAGTTGCTTCGGTCGACTTCACGCAGGTGGTAAATTGAATATGGCCCTCACTGCATCGGGTGTTGCACGTTCCGCTATATAGTATACTATGCATCTTGTTCGAGTCGTTGAAGTCGGGATGCCATTCAGCTTGTGGGCGACGTGCTAATTTCTAGAGATTTGGACCGTTGGGCCTGTCGCAGCGTTCTAATGTGCTGGAGTGATCTAAGGGGATACTTCCGTAAGACCGGTACGAATACCAACTATGGAACATATTTCGACCCAAGTCCTTCGTAATATCGCTGCCTTGCATATTAGCTGACCTCTTATAGATACCCACTCAGGTACTTTCACAGATCTCAGAAACACCAATGCATCCAGAAGTTTAGAAGTTAATCAAGCCATTCTTCAGTCTCAATTTAGATTCTCCAATAATCGTCCTTTATGGAAGTAGTTTGTAGGCATCATCGATCTAGACATCGGTCTTCCAGCTGCATGCAAGAACAATCGCACTGCCAGTCGAGTACCACATTCTAAGTCGCGTTTAGGGATGTCGTAATTTGTTCGGACCATTTTGATTTTCGATATGAGAGACAGCAAGCTGCACATCGCCCTCAGTATAAACTCGTGGGGCTCCGTGTCATTGTAGCGTTGTGAAGTGTCATCCCGAAGGCGTGTTCTCGGCGGTGGGGCGCTCGCTTGTGAAACGAGATCTCTTCAACACAATGAAAAATACTCGCCGACTCGAGTTCCTGACCAATGCAACAATCCCTCACGAGCTACCCTCTTCGACATGTCCGTCACTACGCTCCGCTGGGGTATTCTCGGTACGAGCTTCATCAGCCATGTCGTGGTCGATGCAATTCTAAAGAGCCCTGGATCATCTGCGCATGCAGCATTTGGACGAGATGCAGCCAAGCTCTCCGCCTTCACCGAGAAGTTTGCTATCCAGAACCGTTACGATACTATTGAATCTCTTCTCGACGATGATCAAGTCGATGTGGTTTACGTCGGATTACCATCCCATCTCCATCACGACGCTGTAGTTGCTGCCGCCAAGCGCGGCAAGCCGGTCTTGTCGGAGAAGTCGCTCTGCACGACCATGGAAGATGCTGTGTCGATGGCAAAAGCCTGCCGCGACGCGAACATCTTTTTCCTCGAAGGGCTCATGTACCTGTGCCATCCGTTGATGGAAAAGGTGGCTGAGATTGTGCAATCCGGTGAGCTCGGCCAAGTGCGTTCTCTGAACGGCCACTATGCTGCCAATATATGGCAAAAGGCCAACCCGCTTGGCTTGGGGACGATTTATAACCTTGGCTGCTATCCAGTCTCCTTGACTCACTTCATCATGGAAATGGCTTTCGGACCAGACGTCTTCCAACGCCGCCACGTCCAGGGTAGTGGCAATCGGTCCACCAGCTCGAACACGATTCAGGATGCATCGTTGGCCGTTCGGTTCGACAATGGCGTTTTGGCCAATATCTTCTCAACTGACAGCTACGGTAATGACTTCGGATTTACCGTGATGGGGGACAAGGCCGTAATGCGTTTCAAGACGAATCCTTGGTTACCTGTCTCAGGTGACAACATAATAGAGATCAAGCCGTATGGAGGCTCCGCCCGGCACGTTGTTGTTAAAGGGGCATACGACGCATTCGGGTACCAAATTAGAAAAGTGGAGGACCTCATCAAAGCTGGACGCCTGGAAGCGTCTCGGCCGTCGCCTAATCTCACTCGGTCGGTAGAGATTATGGGGCTGCTGACCGACTGGGAGCATAGCATAGCTTGAAGACATGACGAAATGGAAAGAGCCTCACGGGCAAGCTGATAACTTTTGCCAAGCGACCTTCAACTTGGCCCATATCATGATGCCTCAACGCGATATTGCGGAAAATTCCATGAGCGAAGCAGATATGCAGAGATAAACTGAGTATGGATGTTAGTAGTAAATTCCATATCATTTTGAACATGATGACGCGATTCGTATGGAAGCTTTGGCTGCTATCCCATGTTAGCTTGTGAATGAAGTTGACCGAGTGGATAAAAGGCACCGACGCTGGTCTGGCCATGGCTGTGTACCGAACACGCTCAGATTGATTGTTAGAGTGGCAGTGCCATGCGCTGAACCCATGCAGGTGAAGCCACAGCGTGGCGTTGACAAGATACTGGCCTGAAATCAAGCCAATTATCAAACATGGTCCCAAAATACCGTATAAATGAGAAAGAGTGGCCGAACGCTAGCATGGGTAAAATTGTGGAGAGACCTATTGTACAAGAGGGGTGCCTGAACGGATTGGAATACGAGTTTGCCACACCCGGGGTTTTTCTCTTGTAAAAGATCACCGAATGCTCAGTGCCAACAGGTTCGTATTCCAATCCGTTCAGGCACCCCCCTTGTAGCTGCTCGTTGGGTGGAGATGGCTCTTGCTCATCAATCATTCCAATCCGCTTCCTCCCGTGCCCTGCTAGCGTTCGGCCACTCCAACTCATTTACTATGGTATCATGCGTAAGTTTTGTGAGTGGGGCGGCACGGTGGAGATGTTCGGCTGTATTATTCGGGGTGGCCAAATCTTGGCTTTGTCATACTTTACATACAATCTTGGTACCTTGTCAACAGTACAGGTAGGATCTAACTCCTCTCCAGTCTTCCTTGTTACCCATACTCGACGGTGCCGCCCTCCAGTTACCCACGTCTCGTCACTCCAGAGGATCCTCCACCACTGCCAAGGCTCCCAGTTGACATGCTCACGAGCCCAGGCAAGGCGCAAGTCCTTATGGAGTTGGGTGAGAGGTGGCTTGGCTCGGGCAATGCGGCGTGTGTATCCTCTAGCAGTCAAGGCACGGCGTATCACGTACTCTGACACCCCCCATGCGTCAAAGGGACCGTACGCAAGTTGATGCCAGCTCATCTGACGTGTACGTCGTGATGATCGGACGTACGCCTCAAGCTCGTCTACTTGGGCATCTGTAAGGATACGTGGGCGACCACTACGTCGTTTTGGAGTGACAGAAACACTAGTAGCTGCCCACTCAACTTGTCGCTCGGTGACGTGGAGGAGGTTGGCGATATATCTGTACGTATGACCAGCTAGCCGTAGAGTCTGTACCTGCAGGCGCTGGTCCCGTGATAAATGCTGACTATGGGGTGGTGTTGATGGACAAGGAGTAGCCATTTTAGGACGGTTGATCGATGGGATACATGAGATGGATAGGATAGATGAGATGGATGAAATGGACGAGTAGTAGACATTCTGGGGGGCACACAGAGATGCTTCTCGAAACAGGTTAACATTGTATTGTATACAGAATTAGGTAGGATTTGATGTAATTTGGACGATAGAGAGGTTCCGCATCATCCGCCAAGCACCCCCACCGTGCATCTCCACTCACAAAACTTACGCATGATACCATAGTATATTGTACGGTAATTTAGCAGGTAATTGCCAGCCGTAAATCTCTCCCTTCTCTCTCCCTTGCATCTCTTCCAGCCGACGGCAATGACTTCTCCACCCCAGGCTTGGAGAACACGGCATTGAAACCAGTTCTTCCCCAGCGCCAAACCCTAATAAAAACGGTGGATGCATGCGAGCGCCCTCCCTGCGACAGATAGCTTGTCTATTTATGTACCTAACTTCCACATTAACGTAGTTCACATGCGAGCCGTCCAACCTAAGCGAGCCGTCCAGTTTTCAAAAGCCTGTCTATTATACTACACCTTCTGCAACACCACTACAATTTATTACAATATACAGAACGTAGAAATACTATTCAGACTTGTCGCTATTAGTTAGATCAACAATATCTACTGCGCAGGTGCGAGTGTTGTGGCCAGGCTCGCTACAACGTCCACAGTGCCTCTGCGTACGCATCCTCTTTAAGGACTCTCTACCCTCTTTTAACCCACCACCATCTTTTTCAGCTATCAAGTCAGCTATCTCCCCTACTGTAAGGGTCTCCTCTGTCCGAATATACTTTCTCTTTCGACTCTTTACCTCTGTTGCTATCTCTACTGCCTTTCGAAGCCCTGCCACTTCCTGTCGCATTAACACTGATTCATGCCCTATTAGCGCAACACCCTTATTAAGCTGCTCAACAGCTCTAAGCAGCGGAGAAACTGGAGAGTCTCTGTGCAGTCGTATGCGCTCACGAACTAGCGTTGATTGAGCCTCTACCTCACGGAGGTTGCTTGGTGTTTTTGATTCCCATGGGGTGTCCTCTGGCTTAGGCGGAGTTGGCGTACGAAGGACCACATCAAGCTTCGATATCACTGCCTCTGGGTTGTGTGGGACCAGTCCAGCACCTCTAAAGCCTGCGCAGATATTCTCCTTTGTAATTGCCTTCTCAAAAGCCGCTTTAAAGGCTGGTAGGAAGGCCTCCTTCTTGATCTGCTTGGTGCCGTATCGTGCCAAGCTACTGATCTCATCACCATACGCCCGCTTCAAGGGCGAAAAACAACCCACATCAAGTGGCTGCAGCAGGTGCGATGAGTGAGGAGGCATGCAGAGGACAATAATCTTCTCTGCCTCACAGTATTTATGGAACTTATGTGAGCTGTGGCTCTCGTGGCCATCCACAATCAGCAGCCTGTAGGCACCCACCCACGGTTGGCAGGCTATACCCTCTTTGGACTGCCGCGTTTCTCAGACCCTGTAAAGACCATCTGACCTTGTATAACCCCCATCATGAAGCCTGTCTCGTCGAAGTTGTATGTATCGTCATCAGCGATACCATACTTGGCCTTGGTGTTGGCAACCAGCTCAAACCAGGGCGTTATAACGCGTGCATCTTCGTTCAGAGCTCGCTGACGATCGTATGGACGGCTCCTCTTGAGCTTGATCTCTGGCGTACGCGTCTTCAAGTTGTCTACCCAGTGCTTGCCAACAGGCTTTCCACCACGCTCAGCAAGCAGATCGTTGGCCATATCTTGCACCATAGCCCTTGTCGCGCCTATGCCTCGCTTGTCAAGGTCAAGTATACGTTGGACCAGCGCCTCCTCTTCTAGCTTGGTCAGCTTCTTTGAGTTGGGCTCGCGATCGCGTCGAGGGAGGGCCCCAGCACGTCGGTCTCGAAGCGTGCTTCTTGGAACAGTAAAGGCTGCAATAACGCGTCGTTCGCTCTCATCGCGATCTTCAATTGTAGCTTGGATAGCAACCTGTAATGTGCTTTCAGTATAAGATAATGGCGCGTTGCGTTGTGATGGCATTGTACTGCGAGTTGATGGTGGGCTGCATTTAGTGAGGTTGGACGGCTCGCTTAGGTTGGACGGCTCGCTTAGGTTGGACGGCTCGCATGTGAACTACGTTAGTCCAAGTGGCTACGTGTTAATTAGGGTCAAGTCGAATGGGCGCTTATAGGTAAACATGAGCAGGAAATCTGGAAAGACTGTTGCATGCAAGCTTTAGTATAATCTGCTACCGCACCTCCTAGCACGATCTTCCTGTGGTTGGCGATCCTCTCTAAGATCTTCTTCTCTTGATACTACGGTAGTAGTATGTCTTAGTACTCCTTGCGCAAATGTCGGTCGTGCGGGGTTTGAACTACTCGAAATGTAGGATAGAATGGTGGGTTAATGCTCTGGATGCGCTTGGGGTTGAGCGGGCTGAGCATGGCGGGTGCGCGGGCGTGAGGTGGGGGGTGGGGTGGGGAGGGTGTGTGTGGTGAGAGGGGGGGTAGATGGAAGGTCCACGATGAAAGTGCGTTGGGGATTTAAACGGATGGTGATGAGACATGATATGATTATAATGTTTAAATACAATACTTTCATTGTCCAGGGTATTAAACACTTAATCCCCCCTCCCACCCTCTAAGCCGACCAGCCCATCCATCACGTCCTCACCAACTTTACCCCTTACCTGCGGCTCCGCACCCTGCACGCGCGCCGCAGCCAGCTTCAGCTCTGCAATCTTGGCATCGTCGTACTTTGTAAAGACGCGCTGATTCTTTTTCTCAGGCTGGGCGTGGGCGTCGGCGCGGAACTGGTAGCCCCTGACTCTGGGCCCTTGGCCGGTCTTCTCGGGCAGCAGGGAGGCGTAGTAGCGCTCGAACGCTGCGACGTCAGCGGCGAACGAGCCGGACTCGATGGAGTGGCGGATGCCGGCGAAGAAGGAGGTCAGGGTGGCGTGGTTGTGGATCTGGATGAGCACCCAACCGAGCATTTCTTTGGCGGCGAGCAGGTGCTGGATGTAGGCGCGGTGGTGCTTGGTGCAGGCGTAGCATGGGCAGCCGGTGCTGAGTGGGGTGACAGAAGTTGCGTAGGCGTCGGACCACATGTCGAGCCCCAGGTCTTGCCGGGCGCTGGAAGTCGTGTCCTTTGGCGGCGGGGGGAAGGTGAAGTCCAGCGCGATGCCGGCGTCGGTTGCGTCGGCCAGGAACGGGACGGTGAACATGTCCATGCCGAGGCCGACCTGGCGGAGGATCTCGTGCGGGCTGGCGGGCGCGTGGAACGAGAGGCGCGGCAGGCGGTGCAGTTGTTCGGGCAGGTCGTCGAGGAGGTAGGCGTCGTAGATGGCCACGCCCGAGATGTTGTCGGCCATGTCGTCGACCAGGTGCTCGAGGTACCAGCTCTGCAGGTCGCGGTCGATGGGCAGGATGGGCGCGAAGATGCTCCAGCTGTGTTCGCCGGGGTCCAGCGTTGCCTTCGTTGCGATCATGTCGCGGACCCACGTCTCTGTGCGGTCGCTCATCTTGTCCTTGCGCTTGATGCCTATTGTCTCCTGCCCGAACGGAATGTCAGCCAGGCCAACGACAATGTCTGGCTGCAGCTTCCGCGCGGCGGTGGCATAGTACTCGGAGCTCAGGGCCTTGAAGCCGACGGACGTCAAGACGCCCAGCGCCGTGTTTGTGCTGTGGATGGGCGACGGGATGGGCGGGTTCCGGCGGGCGCCGAAGACGAGCAGGGTGTCTTCGGGGAGCGCGATAAAGTTGCGCAGCGGCTCGGGGGCGTCGCACTGCAGGACGGGCGGCGTCTTCTGGTGGACCTTCTCGATGACTGCGGGCGTCAGCGGGGAGCTACGTCATCTGCAGCGGGCGCGGCTACAGTCCTCCAGCGCGACGTAGACGCCATTGAGTTCGAGGCTCTTGGCGAACGTGTCCTGCGAGACGTGCGGGATCACGCCGCGCGACGTATTGCCCATGAGCGCCGGCGTGAGGATGCTCTTGCGCTTGGGGAGCGACAGGCGGCCGAGGCGGGGGGCAAGGGCGCCGGTTGTCTTCAAGAGGGTGAAGTCGAGCATGTCTGGCGGCAGCTGGTCGAGCTTCGGCGCGGGAGCTGAGCCGGGCAGGACAGACGACAGCAGCTCCATAGCACGCGTGTGTCGACAGCTCGCACACTGACCTCGTCCGTCGCGTGCAACTTTTTGGCGTCGCGGGGTCTGATTCACCGACAGACGCGCTAAACTCAGGGTTCACAACCCCCGCGTCGTCTTCCCCAGCTGTTCATTACAGTCACCTTTCATGTAGTCTTTGGGGCAATCGAATGTGTACTGACAGACTCAATGCCCACATGCACCGTATACATGCATCGTTCACATATAAGCCTCGGGCTCAGTAAGCATCACCAAAGCAGTCCATGCGCTTCTGCCTGGCCTGATGCTACTGACTCGAAAAGACACCACCTCTGATCATTTCTGCTTTCTGCCCATGAACTGCACCTACCATTCCCCTCACCATGCCAGCTCAATGGCTACAGCACCCTGTCACCGTCTTTGCCCTCCCGCTCATCACCCTCCTGTGCACCCCACACATCTACAAGTTACTCCCTGCTCCTTCCTACGACAATGCCAAACTTCAGAAAATTGCCGAGTTAAATGAACGACATCTATGGCACCCTTGCCAATTCCACCTTCATCCCACACAACGCCGTGCAGCAAGGTCCGCACCACATCAGCACCACCGCACCACCATGCAGACCCAGCGCCGCAGTGCTTCGCCTTGTGAAGCTCTTGCCGTATGTAGACTCGTCCCTGGTACATGAACCTGACTGGCTCTACGGCAGACACTTCATGGACTACCGAAATCCAGACCATTTGGCTGAGCTGTGCCACCCCTTACGCGGCCAGAGTATTGGCTGGACCGACTACATGGCGCCCTCGGACGTCGCCCTGACGAACTGGGGCACTGGCGGCTGGAACAACGACCGCACGTGGGTGCTCATCTACAACACCGAGAGAGACAGCATCAGAATCTTCAATGCTGAAGAGTGGCTCCATCGAGAGTCAGCCCAGGATGAATTCGGCGCGGAAATGAACGCCTGGTGGTTTGAGGACAGTGAATGGATATGGGACAGACCGGACGGTGCGCCACTTGTCCTACCTGCTATTGCGAACAACTATCTTAGCTTGAAGCGGACGCCATGGGAGACATCAAACCGCGAACCCTCGCATGGACTTGCAGACCGGCATACAGTCAACAAAGTGGATCCCTTTGGTCTGGAAAATGACTACCTCAAGCAGACATTGAAGCGCAGCGGCTGGCCACATACCTTCGATCCTGTCGAGTTCAACGCAGAAGTCATTAGCGCCCAACACGCGCCCCGAAGTCAGAACATGGCCGAAGCAATCCAAGCCCGCATCGATTCGATCGTCAGCGCCAAAAACGTAATCCAAGAACGCATTGCACGCCATCATGCCACATTAGCAAATGCGGCAACTGAAGAAAGATGCTCGGTCCAGCGCTGGCACATTCAGCAATAAGAGTGGGATCTCGAAGACAAGTCCGCCGAGCTGTCTCGGGTGGAACAGGAGAGAGCAGAGCTATGTCCCAATGGTACTTGTGAGCCAAGTCCCGCACCCATCTTGTGGCAGCAGTGGGCTCTCACGCACAAGCTCAAAGCAGCTGAACTTGCCAATCACACCGAGACGTGTGATGAACGATTCAACTACCTGGAGCATCTAAACGCAAGGATGGGGCAGGAGCACAACTACCATACCGACTCGAGGCTGGAAGCATGCGTCATCAACGAAGAGATCAAGTTCCCGTACCTGCGTCGCGCAAGTTTGGACTCCGAGACCGATGCATTGAGACACTGCGAGGAGACTGGATGCCAACTCCTGCGCGCAGAAGACACATGGGCACGCGCCAGACTCCGGTCCGCAGAGTGCGAACGCAGTGTCGGCGAGGCCAAAGCCCGCATAGACAAGACCCTCACCTTTGCGTCCCAGCTCCCCGCGGACGCCGCAGACGCACTGTTCAAGACCAGCGAGTTTGTTTCTGGGCTAGAGCAAAAGATCAAGAACTGCCAGGACATGGTCGAGCATACGGAGATGCTGATCCGAAACGCCAGGGAAGGTGGAGACGACCTATACAATGCGCTGGTGTTAACCTATGAGATTAACCGTCCATTGGACTTTGGCCACGAGCGCGAGAGGGAAGCGTACAAGGAGTACCAGAGGTGGATGTGGATGCACCAGGTGCAGAAGCAGACTGAGCGCAGGGAAAAGCCAAACGAGGTCGACAAAGAGGCGGCAACATGAGGCGTCGATGATCACTTGATTGTTCGCACTTACAATGACAGGTACTATACGAATATACAATCCCACATATCCCGCATCCGCGCTCAGCACGCGCCCTCAGGCAAAGGCCACGCCTCAGCAGCCCTGAAGCTCATAGACTCACTCCTCGGCACCCCCAAGACCCCACCGGCTCAATCCCCTACGCACAAGCGCGTCTTGCCCAGCACTCCTCCACGCTCGCCCTCGCCACCACCCCCGCCTCGCGCGCGCTCCACAAATACCGCATCCAGCGCACCCACTGGGACATCTCCGACCAGACCACCTCGCTCGCGGCCGCGCGCGCCGAGGTCGCAACCCTCTGTCCAAACACCATCTGCGTCCCGCCCGCCTCCCTCATCCTGTGGGAACTCCACGCCCACGCCCACGCCCATCGCGAAGCGCAAGCCCACTGCGCACAAACGGGTTGCTCGCTCCTCCCCCCTCCCACCATTGCTGCGCGCGTGGTATCTCACATTGCGGGCCTGTGCCGCGGCATTGATGCAGCAGAGCGTCGAATATACAAGATGTACGACGAATATGCGGATCAGATTCCCGAGGGGGCGGAGGCGGCGTGGACGGAGTTTAATATGAACGCGGAGCACCTCGCGCAGGGGAATAGGAATGCACAGGCCGAGATTGAGTAGCTGAAGGAGGAGATGGGGGCGCTGGAGCGCGGGGAGATCGGCAAGAGGGGAAGGAGCTGGGTGTGGGGGTATTTGAGGGAGGAGGAGGGGGAGGAGAGGGAGGAGGGGTGGTGGTAATGAGTGATGGTGAAATAAGTGGTGTGAAATAAAATAGTATCAAGCCCGCCCGCCATTTCATCACCAACGCCATGCCATTCCGCGCCCGACCCAGCTCTATCTACCCCCGAACCCGTCTGTACGCCGTCTGCACGCCATAAACCGTGCATCGCGAGGAATTGGCTCTAGCGTTACTAGTTTCTACAGTGCGTCGCCCGCTATTTCGTAAGGTTACGTAGAATGAGGTGAGGGTACGGCGAAATTGGGGTTTGAGTCTGGGTACTCGGCTAAGTCTGGGTGGACAGCTGGGTCTGGAGGTGCGGCTGGTAACGGGTGGACGGAAAGTGGGGATTGCAAGGGAATGTAGTTAGGCAATGGAGATGTATATGCAGATGTGGTGTCGATGCGGAATAGGGTGTTGATACGGAGTGTGGTAATAATAGTAATAATGCAGGCTAAGTTCGATAAGCGTCGCTCACCCGCACCGTTGCGAGACATCGTCTCACTTGGCTCGGGTGGGTATTTTGTACCGCGCCGGGTGGGGAGGGGGGTTGGGAGTGCGCCTGGGAAGGGATGGGTACTGTGTCTGTAGCAGATGAGACTAGTGCAGTGTAATGGTGATGTGGGCGGGAGGGGATATGTGTGCGTTGTAGAGAGGTTAGATGGGAGGGGGGTGGGTTGCTGGGGAGTTGGGGTTGGGGAGGAGGAGACTAGTAGCTGATTACCTAGTTTTGGGAGATTGGATTATGGAGATGATGCCGGTGTGTGATTGTTGGCTTGAGTGTTTATGAGGATTGCTGT
This sequence comes from Lizonia empirigonia, assembly GCA_009982855.1. Taxonomy (NCBI): domain Eukaryota; kingdom Fungi; phylum Ascomycota; class Dothideomycetes; family Pseudoperisporiaceae; genus Lizonia; species Lizonia empirigonia. The sequence goes on along the minus strand of JAADKA010000006.1, from coordinate 1,210,562 downwards.
GGTGGCTGGATAGCTGGGAGTCGTGGTGAGTATATTGCGTTTGCAAGCCTCTTTTGCGCTAATTCATCTCTTGATTCCAAAGATATGATATGTTGCTCTAGGATGTAGTTCATTACTCTTTCAAAGTAAGTCGTCGCTACTGGCAGGCTACAGTAGTGCGATATCCACATCGCGCAACTTGCTCGACGTTCAAGACGAGGAAACCTAGTTGCAGCAAATAAACCAGAAAATCCCACACCAACAAACACAAGGGGGTAGCCAGAATGGTCCGGAATATGATGTCGCTACACTGGGGTTTTTCCTTTGTAAAATATCACTAGATTCAATGCAAGTAAATCGTATTCCAGGCCGTTCAGGCTACCCCTTGTACGTACCTAACCCAACCCCTTCAATACAACCAGGCTCCAGCTCCAGCGTTTCAGAGCAGACGATGCTTTTCTAAGCAGACCGTTCGGGCTCTACAGATGGTGGGTACACGTCGTCCGTTCCGAGCCGGGATGTGGGGGTGACACCCCGGCACAACGTGTGCGAGTCGGAGATTAAGCGTGCGTGTGGTTGCAGACTACACAGGGCTGGAGTAAGTGGTGTATCGTGTGAGATGTAAGATGGAGCGTAGAGGCAGTCTGGTGGAAGACCACAGCGGACGAGTCTCGTCTGATGATGTGGTTCGGCCGAGCGCACGTGACGAGCCGTGTCAGCAGGACTGCCGTTCTAAGCAGGTGTTGGGCGTTTCGTAGATGCCTGCTGCTGATACCATGGAGCGTGTTCGAGATGGGTGAGAGGTTCATGGAGTGGATGCTCATCGTCAGGCGACGTCATGCTGCGAGTCGCCGAATCATGGTCAGCGGAGAACGAGAACGTGTCGACCAAGTGGATTATCAGTCCACCGAAGCCGACGACAACCGAGGAAGGGTAGAGTATATAAGTCTAGGACTCGACAAATAATATCAATTCGACTACTCATATAGAATCGGAAGTTCCATTCGCAGCAAGACACAACAACCACCCACCATGCCAACCCCCAACCTCACAGTGCACCACCTCCAAATCGGCCAAGGCGAGCGCATCCCCTGGCTCCTGGAAGAACTCTGCATCCCCTACACGCTCAAAACCCACCAGCGGTCTCCGCTCCTCTCCCCACCGGCGCTCAAATCCCAACACCCGCTGGGCGCCTCGCCCGTGCTGGAAGACCACACCAACCCCGCCGCGCCCATCGTGCTCGCCGAATCCGGCGCAATCGTCGAATACATCATCGCAAAGTACGCGCAGGGCCGGCTCGCGCTGGGCCCCGACCACCCCGATTTCGCGCAGTATTTGTACTGGTTCCACTTCTCCAACGCGACGCTGCAGCCCGGTATTTTCCGGCGCGCGCTGCTGCGCGGCGCGATACCAGACGCAGCGGGGGATGCGCGGTTCCTGGGGGCTGATGCGCGCGTCAGGGCGGCGCTGGCGCACTTGGATCAGCGGCTGCGGGCGAGTGTGTGGCTTGCGGGCGAGGAGTTTACCGCCGCGGATGTCATGACGGGGTGGTGTGTGACGACGATGCGGATGTTTGAGCCGATTGATTTGAGCGCGTACGAGGGGATTCTTGCGTGGGTGAGGCGTATAGGCGCGCGATGGGGAAGAGCGATCCTGGGATTAGGCTGGAGGAGACGGCGAGTGCGAAGGGGCCGGCGCCGATTGAGTTGTTTGCTAAAGCTATGGCGGGGAAGATGTAAGCTGTGAGGGGAATGAGGTGGAAAATGGGTGGAGCAGGTTGGATAGGGAGGTGCTGTATTGTTGTAAATAAGGCAAGCTAGATTCTGGGTGGACGACACTCTGCTCAAAAGCCACGCACTTCTCGGTCGACGACGGGGACTTGGAACTTTTTCCTTCCGCGCACAACGTAGTAAATACCGCCGAGCACCACCCAGCCTACCATGACCACGGTCGAGTAATTCATGTTCTGCGCAGTAACGGGCATGAAGGTCGGGAACGTCGAGAAGACAATTGCCAGGAGAAGCCATGCGCACGAAAGAAGATTCAGCCCCGAACCCAGCGACTTGGGCAGCTTGAAGACACCAAATTCATGCGCCGCCAACTTGGGCCGGCCATAGACCATGAAGTATACGATAGGGATCAGGTACGAGGTGTAGAGACCGAGGATGGCCATGGAGAGGACGGTATTGAACGCAGTCGAGTTGCCGAGGTAGATGAAGCCAAGCAGCATCTGCAGGATAGTGATGAGGACAATAGCGCGGATCGGGATATGAGAAGAGTGGTTTACGTATGCGAAGTATCGGTCGAATGGCACAGCTTTGTCTCGTGCGAACGCCCAGACGGTACGGGAGGTCGATGTAACACCAGCTGCAGTGGCCGCAACAGCGATGAGGGTGATGACGAGGCTCATGACGGTGGCTCCGGCGCGGGAGCTGGTAGCATCAAGGAAGATTTGCATGGGAATCCGGTGGGCGTAGCAAGCAGGGTGTCGAGCGTGCCTGTCGAGAAGAGCAGCATGATGCAGTAGCCGAGACCGAGGAAACCGTTGATTGTGACTGAGCCGACCATGGCCAAGGGAACGTTGCGCGAGGCGTGAGGCATCTCTTCTGCGAGATGGCATGCAGCGTCGTATCCGAGTAGGGGGTACACGGACGATAGCAGACCAACAAGCCAGGAGATGCCATCGCTGGATCAACCGCTGGAGTTTGACACTTCAGTGAAGACGAACGAAGCGGTGTTCTTGGGCACCATTACACCTAGTGTCACCAGGATACCAACGAAACCCCCGATGTGTAGCACGCCTAAATTCAGTTAGTAGGTTCGGAGTTGGTGTGCTACAGGCTACCTACCAGAAAGCAAGTTGGCGGTGGGGAGCATCCTCGAGCCCCATATGTTGATTGCGGCAGCGTAGAGCAGAATAAGCCAGTAGAATAACAGGCCCTACCATCTTTTGGGGACATAAGAATCGTCGTTGAGGATGATCAGGGCCTAGAGCTAGAGGCCAGACGCAAACGCAGCAGACGCGGTAAGCACGATTTGTACTCCAACATTGATCCAGCCAGTGAACCAGGATGCGGCTGCTCGGGATGAAGTGGAGAAAGCGTGGTGACCCAGTGGTATTGACCTGTCTGACTGTAAGCCTGTGTGCGATGAAGCTATGGCAAATACTGTGTACCTCCGGCCGTAGGATATATCGACGCGATCTCGCGATGACTGACATCAGCCTGTGACCGTTTAGTTCCGTCTCAGCAATGAACTCGACGGGTTCTTACAAGTTGAAGAACAGACAAGGGGCACCGCCTGTTGTCAACGCGGTTGCGACGACAGTGGACAATGCTTCCCAGGTTGCCATCAAACACAGACAAAGACTACCCGGCGACCATATTGAGTAATTTCTCTTCAGCTCCTGAACGTGACCGAGCTGTGCCAGGCGGTCATCGTCGTCCGTGGTTGGATCGAAGTGTTTGGCATCCGGGTCTGCCATTGCGGTATGTTCGTGGGATACGGCTTCGGGGTGACTTCTGTCATGTTTGGAAGTGAATGGCCATGCACTTATACAAGAGCTGGTGATATTTGATGGGAGAGAAGGTCGATATTCAGGTTACCTATCTTGGTGGACCTTGAGGCGTACATGATGGTAGATAGTGGTGTACCAAAACGAGGTAGGGCGGAAACCTTCCGAGAGTGCGGTATGTGCCCATGCAGCTCCTTTCATCACTAGAATGGAAGGGCCACGCGCAAAATGCGGGGGTTAGTGTATGTCTCCACGATCCCGCAGGCCACTTCACCGTGACCGCAGGTCACTTGATAAATTGTCGGTTAGCATGGTCCGGCCTCGGTGAAATGTTGTCCAACAAGAATCCAGGTATTAGAGAGTTCGCTACGGAAGCTCCAGGGATCAGTGGGTAGGCGGTGGCCGAGCCATCAACAGAGTGAATCGGATCAGCTGGCACAAACGATTGATCTGTGGTTGCGACTGTTCACCTGAGTGTAGTTGGGGCTCAGGCGCAGCCACGGGGTGAACTCATCGTAGACAGCTAGGTAGATTGCTCTGGAGCGTCTTCTGCCCTGCTGATAAGAGCGGAGCAAGCACCAGACTTGTAAAAACGAGATCAAAACGAGGCTCTTCGTAAACGAGGATACGCGCGGGTGGCGCATGACACGCGTCAGACAAGGAGGTGGAGGCTGAAAGATCCTCCGGAAGTTTGGCGCGGAATAACATGTCGGGCCGCGTAACGCCCCATCAAACCCTCAACGCTCAATTTAAAAATGAGGCTATTGAGCCACCAACAATAAATAATATCTCGAGATTTTCTGGTGTATTACTAAAGTGATGCTTGCGATCAATTTGCGCTATCTATATTTCATCGTGTTGATACGGCTAAGGTATCGGAATCACCTTCGTTGCAACGAGTTGAAGTGATTATGATTGTTGTTGTTCTATGGAGGTGGAGGGAGATCGGCGGTAAGGCAGTAGCTAGAGCTCGGACCCCATGGCTTAGTCAGCCGTGTAATCCAAGCTCGTGCATGCAGCAACCAGCTGCCTTATCTACCGCAGGTTCGATTCCCAACAGGTAATACCTTAAAACGTTGCTTAAAAGTAGCAATTTTTATTAGAGCACTACCAAAATCAAAACAGTGTTCCCTTAGACGCTCCGCTAACGCTGCGCTTTTGCTTATGTAAGCAAACGCTGATTGGCTACATTCACAGAGCGTCTGACTCGTGAGATAAAGCTAAGCCCTTTTCCGGCACACTTGCCAGGCTCGTGCATAGGGCATCTATCACCGAAGACACCAGACACGACGGTACAAATACCTGCATGTTGATACGATCGAGCATATTATCGTCGGAGACATGCAATCATGACCAATATATCATGGGTACACGTTTGATAACGTTGACAGGGAAGGGAGTCTCTCCCAGAAACGGCAATTTGCTTGCCTCGTTCCTCGCTCCACGGACTGCGGTATCCGTTGGAGCAACTTCAACCCTGACTCTTGTCCAGGTTGGAGTAGTCATCCACCGCTTACAAGGCCCTATCTCGCCACTATCTACCCCAACACAATGGGGCAGTGGAGCTCAACCCACAATCCCCAGATTCCCAGTGCGCGCGTGCTATCAGTGCGTGGGCCGTGTCTAGATTGTACCAGCACAGTGGATATATAAATTCATCTTTAAAACTTCGAGAACTGATCATCATCCAACATTGTCGCATCGCCAACTTTTTCTTCCACTGGTACACCCATCATGTCGAATGAAAAGCATCAAGACGTTATCGAGCCAACCCACAGCAGCACCGACAGCATCGACGTGGGCAAATCTGACCTCGAAGATGGCAAAGTCTTCAGGACAGGAGAGGGCCTTGTGGATTTTCGAACGGTCTCATGGGTTCACACCTCGGTGATCTTCTTGAAGCGTTATACAGGCATGCTCTAAATAGACACTTGACAATGCTAACAATAAATTTTATAGTCATCTTTGCGACTGGTGTCCTTACCATCCCATCCGCAATGTTCACCCTCGGAGCTCTCCCAGGCGCCATCAACGTTCTTGGTTGGCAGTTTTTGAACACTTGGTGCGCGCTTGTTCAGGGGCAGTTCAAAGCCAACCACCCGGGGTGCCACAGTATTGCTGATATGGGTCAACTCGTCGGCGGAAGAGTCGTCAAGGAGATCTCTGGAATCCTGTTTCTAGTGGCCTTCATCATTGTCGGTGCATCCGGTATGGTAGGCGTTTCGACTGCTTTGAACGCTCTTTCGGAACACTCTCTCTGCACAAACTACTTCTCCATCATCGCAGCCCTTATGATCGGCTTGTGCGCGAGTGTCCGAAAGTTTGAGAAGCTCACTTGGATCACCTGGGCTGGCTTTATTTCAGTGTTTGTGGCTGTCTTCATTGTGGTGTAAGTATGCTCGAAACCCAAGCTTTGAGTATCGCGCTGACAGGATTTAGTGTCGGAGTAACCACGCTTGATCGTCCAGCTGCGGCGCCTCAGACTGGAGATTACGAGTTTGGGTACTACGTTATTGCAAGCCCAACCTTCGCTGTGGGTATTACGGCGGCATCTACAATCTTCTGCTCTGGCGCGGGAACATCTGCCTTCTTGCCAGTCATGTCCGAGATGAGGAACCCGAGGGAATACTCCAAGGCAGTGAGCTGGTGCATGGGCATCGTGACTGCGGCGTACCTCTCTTTCAGCCTCGTTGTCTACAAGTACTGTGGACAGTGGGTCGCATCACCTTCCCTCGGCAGTGCTGGACCCATGGTCAAAAAGATCGCATATGGCATAGGACTTATTGGACTTTGCGTCAGTGGTGCACTATACGTCCACGTCGGTGCGAAGTACGTGTTCGTGAGAATCTTGCGAAAGTCGAAGCATCTTCAAGCCAATACCGCTGTGCACTGGTGCACATGGTTCGGATGTGTGGCGAGCATGAGCATCGTCAGCTTCCTGATTGCATCCGGAGTACCGATCTTCAACTACCTCCTCTCATTGGCGGGCAGCATCGCTTTCGCTCCATTGGCACTGGGCCTGCCTGGATGGCCTTGGATCTATGACCATGCCGACTACTACCGAGACAATCTTTGGAAGAAAACCCTGTACGGGCTGCACATCGTCTTGATCCTCATCTCAGCGTTCTTGACTATTGGCAGAACGTATGGAGTCATCGTGCAGATTTTGGATGCGTACAAGGACGGATCGATCGACTCGGCCTTCTCATGTGCGGACAACAGCAACTCGTCGTGAGAGGGATGGCGGATACTGTAGACCAATGGATAGTGTATAATTATCACCTTCATCCTCGAGCTAAAAATGACTCATGTGTAATGTATTGATACGACAGTGTTGACGTGACCGCGAAGCTCGGCTGCACCTGTGCCTCGGAACACCTGGTTCCGTAAGCGGAAACCCGAACCCCCACGGGGTAGCTACTTCCTCACTTCACCTTGCGCACACTCTGTGAACATCGGAGCGTCATCTGTGTACAATTGCAGTCTATTGAAGAAAAGCTAATCAGCTGTACGCATTCTCCTCGATTAGCCACCTCTCTGCTTGTGGTGCACTTTATCAACTTTTGCCGAACGACAACATCCGAGCGGTCCCCCCGCAAAGCAATTACCGAATTAACACCGCCAGTAAGACGACTTCAAGGCCTGAGCCTCAGTCAATACCTCAAGACCGGCTTATCACAATGGCATCTGATATTGCAATCCCGCGGAAGCTATGGCAGCATTCGGACCCAAAGTCGACAGCAATGTGGAAATTCATGCAGTCAGCCAATGCGAAGAGAGGGCTGAACATGCAGGTATGTTACATACGGAAAGATTCAATCAGCTGTCAGAAAGACTCATAACAACTTCACAGACGTTCCGACAATTGTATGATTGGAGTGTTGGTGAAAAACGCACCGATTTCTGGGAAGATATGTGGGATGCGAGCGGATTGATCTACGAAGGCAGCTACACCAAGGTCCGTCCTTAAGGTCTTCAATTTTGCTGCGACTACTAAACGGAAAAAGGTTGTCGACACATCGATACCAATGGACAGTATACCGCAATGGTTCGAGGGCACAAGGCTGAACTTTGCTGAGAACATCTTGTACTCCGCATCACCTACAGACCCCTCAAAGCGAGCTACAGAGCACAAAGAAGACACCAAAATCGCCTTGACAGAAGTTCGTGAGGGCAACACCGAGGTCAGGCATCTCTCATGGGGTGAACTGCGGCGGAAGGTTGCGTTGCTCGCAAATGCTCTTCGTACGAAGGGCCTAAAGAAAGGTGACAGGGTCGCCGTTGTTGCCAGTACCAGCTTTGACACCTTCATCACGTTCATGGCAATCGTGAGTATAGGAGGCCTCTTCAGTTCCAGCAGTACGGATATGGGTACAAAGGGCATACTTGAGCGACTCCTGCAGATCAAGCCCGCCTACGTCTTTATTGATGACTGGACTGTCTACAACGGCAAGACAATGGACCTGCGCCCGAAGATCAAGGAGATTGTCGAAGGTATGGAAGGTGTTGTTGAGTTCAAGGGAGTCGTCACACAACCCCGATTCCCAGGAAAGCCGGCAAGCCTCGAGGGTATTCCCCGCAGCGTCATTCTAGAAGAGTTCCTAAAGGTTGCTAAAGGTGATGTGGAGTTGAGTTTTGAAAGGGTAGCTTTCAGAGACCCCTTCTTGATTGTGTACTCCAGCGGCACTACTGGCGTACCCAAGTGCATTGTCCACTCCACGGGTGGTGTCTTGATCAGCGTAACGAAGGAAGGCAGATTGCACCGCGAGATGGGACCTGATAACGTAATGTTGCAGTACACAACGGTAAGATATGTCATGCAAGCTTGGTGATCAACACTAAATTCCAACAGACCGGCTGGATCATGTACCTTGTCTCTGTACAGTGCTGTCTCTTCGGCAGTCGTTCCGTACTGTATGATGGGTCGCCTTTCATCCCGTCCGCCCAGGCCTTCCTGTCCATTCTCGAAGATCAGCGTGTCACCGACTTTGGCACATCGCCCCGCTTCCTCCAAGAATTACAAAAGCATAACATTGTCCCGAAGAGCATGTTCAATCTCTCATCTCTGCGATCCATTTGCACGACCGGTATGGTGCTTTCCGATGCTCAGTTTGAATGGTTCTACGACGTTGGATTTCCCTCATCAGTACATCTGCGCAACATATCCGGTGGGACTGATCTCGCTGGCTGCTTCGGCATTGAGAACCCGCTCGAGCCCGTCTTTACTGGAGGCTGTCAGGGCCCCTGTCTGGGTACGAAACTCGAAGTTTTCGACAGCACAATCGAGGACGGCCCCGGCAAAGCAGTTCCTCATGGTGAGCCAGGCGAGCTCGTCGCGACGGCATCATTCCCAAATCAGCCTGTGTTCTTCTGGGGTGATGACAGCGGAGAACGGTATCAGAACGCTTACTATACGCGCTTTCCGCATGTCTGGACACATGGCGACTTTATACAAATCCATCCGTCGACTGGGCAGGTGCTATTCCTGGGTCGAGCAGATGGCGTGCTGAACCCGAGCGGCGTGCGCTTCGGTTCTGCTGAGATCTACTCGGTGATCGAAACATACTTTCCCGAGGTGGCGGATAGTATCTGCGTTGGGCAGCGCCGACCGCAAGATAACGACGAGAGTGTGATGCTGTTCTTGAAGATGAACCAAGGATACGAATACAACGAGGTTCTGGTGAAGCGCATCAAGGACAAAATTGCGAGCGAAAGAAGTCAAAGACACGTCCCCAAATACGTCTTCCAGACGTGGGACATCCCCGTACGTCCCTTCCACCCAGGAAACTCGTGACGCAAAAATACTGACGCATCGCAGACAACTGTGAACCTGAAGAAGGTTGAATTGCCGGTCAAGCAGATCGTGTCCGGCAAGATCATCAAGCCCAGCGGAACACTGGCGAACCCGGAGAGTCTGAAGTACTACGAGCAGTTTGCAAAGGTGGAGGAGATTTTGCAGGGAAAGAAGAGTAGAAGTTTGCCGCAGCTGAAGAGTAAGCTGTAAAGCATGCGAATGCGTTGAAGAAGCTAAATAATGCATCACATACTGCACCAATGCGTTCGTCGCCACACGTTTGTCGTGCTGTTCCCAGATGGTATTGCTCGGTTCTGAAAACTCGCTTGAGGAAGATCGCAGTGACAGCACCTTCTCCAAAATCGTCGATGCTTTTCCTGACTGCACCTCCATTGCGAACCAAAGATGCCCTCTAATAAACCCATCAATCTGCAGATGTATAAGTAAAGCCAGAACAGCCGTAGCTCAATACCACTATCTTGGAGTCTCAGGTTCAGTGCAGCTCTCGCCTAAGAACTGTGCTTGGTAGGTCCAGGCAAGCACAATCCGTCTGTTATATTTGCGGGGATTGGGCGCGTGCATTGTAATCACGCGCAGCGGTTCACGATGCCAAGATGGTCGTAATCTGTGCAATGATCCTTTCCATGTGTAGTATCTGCTGACAGGTGCGGGCAGTTGTCGAACTACCAGTCACACACTATGCCCAGGGTGGTTTCGACATCTGGCTGGGTTAGCAATGAATTCTATTCCACGCTCTGAAATGCTACCCGGTCGACCAAGCACTGCTCAGTTCCTCGGTACGTGTGGTCTTGATACAATGCATTGGTATACGAGTACAGTCTCTCCATTGCGGCGAGATCCAGCAATCCTTGCAGCGCTGCTCCATGTCCATATGACTCCACGCGCGAAACTCGTAGCACATCTCCCGATCCTAAGCGTTCCACTGTGACTGTACAAAGTCTCCGGGGCGTTGCTCACACATGCATCGCGCCACGAATGCTAGAGCATAGCTTCCGCAACCTACACGCATACTCGAAGCTTCCAGCGCTCACCAGTACGCAGAATCCGGCATTATGGTGTTGTTCACACGTCTTTCCAGAATAACGAACATGTATGTAGTTGTTGTCGTATTCCCGCTTGACTTGCGACCAGTGGACAGCGCATCACCGTCTGGATCGGAGGCTGGAGGACGGCGTCCCCAGGTGGAGGCCAGAAGAAGTGGGTAAACTTTTTCGCTTTCTCGCTCTTCACGTGATGGCTGCGATGGATGGCTTCTGGCTGACTGCTGAGGAGCGTTCCTTGCTCTTCAGTCGTATCGTGGAGCTCGCGTTTCATGGCCTGCCCGCGGTGGAAGAGCAAAGGGCCTGCAACAACATGTTGGACACTTGGGGAGGCAAGTACATCGATGGCCTCGACTTCTCTTCTTCGGATGCCCGAGACTCCACAACACCAGGTCCTCAACAATCCCTGTTCGAAAGGGATGTTGCCCCCTGGGTTAATCCGGCCGCCAACAATCCGGATCCTCTTCCCAGCGCGCCCCCTTCAGAAACCTCCCCTCCACACACGACGCGTGGCCGCCCGCGAAAGCACCCAACCACGCCACCAGAGCCGAAGAAGTGGCCCTCTGCACGCCAAGAAGCGCGCGCCGAGGGGAACATACAAGGGCAAGACCAGGCAAGAGATCAAGCCATCAAAAAAAACCAACACATACACTGAACCCCATAGACAACGGCGCCTCTCATCTCTCACTGATGAGGCTTAATCTCCAGTCCTCGCATCCTCTTCCCCCTCCCCCTCCCCCCCTTTCCTCCTCGGCACGTCCTCCGGGTGCGGATTCCCCTCATGATGCCCATCGCCTCTAAGTCTGCCCCAGAGAATCATGCACGCAAGGAAGCCGAGAAGCACAGCGATGATTGTTGGTGCGGCGGGATGGCGCATTTTTATCTCCGACTGTCTTTCGTCTTCGGAGTACCGGGGGTTCTGCTCTTGAGATGTCAACGCTTTATCCCTTGCTTGAACAGCCACGATTCGATTCGTTCACGATGGATAACGTAATGGAAGGGGGGTATCGTGCGTTTACACCCCGTACCCCGTACCCCGTACCCCGTCCACCAAGCAAGCAAATCCACAGCAAACCAACCAACCACCCCGAAAACTCCCCTTGTCACTTACCCACTCTACCGCACTCCAGCGCTCACAAACGCATGCACAAACCGCGCGTTCCGCGTCTGGCGATGGAATGAGATGGGGAGATGATGGTGTGGCGCTCGGTTTGTGTGTTGGACAGGTTGGGGGTGCTCGGCTAAACTTGCCGCGCAGCCGCGTGGAGTTTCGAACCAACTTGGTTTCTTCAAGCTTGGTGGCGTGGGTGCGTTGGGCTTTGGACGATGTGGGGTTCGGGGGAGTGGTATTGGGGATTGGGCATCGAGGCACTGGTGTGTTTGGTGGGGAAATGATTTGAGAGGGGTTTTGGTGCGGGGTGGGGTGGGTGTGGGCATTGGAGGGTGTCTGAGTGGAGTGTGTGAGTGGAGTGTGTGTGCTGTGCCTTGGAGTTGTCGTTTGAGTGTGTGAGGAAGTGAGCTTGTGGTCAGATGTTTGGACATCGAGGACTGCATTGCATTCGGGAAGGGGAGGGAATAGAGAACAGGCTCGATGATAGCGGTAGCACAACAGGCTGAGCGCCTTGGTTCGCACAGTCTTGATTCGTCACATATCCTACTATTTCCTGCTACTATTTATTCCACCTCCTCTACGCAGCAGGTGCCGGAGCACCGCCCCTCGGTCCACCCCGTCCTCTGTATCCACCACGCCCACGTCCACGACCCCTTCCACCACGAGAATCTAGCCCAGCTGGCGGCGGGACATTCGAGTAGTTCTGGGGACGGAAGTTGGGGTTGTTCTGAACAACGCCCTCGGTCGGGTCAGCCATGTCCGTGCTGGTGAAGGCGCCACGGCCAGCCTTGTTGAATCCGCCTCGCCCACGCGGCACAAAGTCAGGGCCGCCACGACCCCGACCTCCGCGAGGAGCACCGTTGCCGTTGGGCTGCTGGTTCTGGTCCTGGAAGGCGTGGCCGTTGGCTTGTCCGCCGCGAGGGGCGAATCCGCCTCGACCGCCTCTTGGCGGGCCGCCGTGGATGGGCATGGTCTGAGGGTGCTGAGGACCGTTTGCAGGAGATGCACCCACGCGTGGCGCCATACCGCCACCACGACCTCCCCTAGTGCCGTTGGCGCCACCGAATGCTCCGCGGTAGGAACCCTGGAGTGGTGGTGGAGCGTTCGCTGGGACCAGCTGAGGACCACCAGGAGCGCCAATGCGTGGCATACCGTATGACTGATTCTGTGGTCGCCTGGCAGCAGCAGCAGCGGCGGCGCCTGCAGTAGAGTACGAGACAACTTGCTTGTTTGTCAAATTCAGAACAGCAGTTGCAGGCACAGTCGATCCTCGGAACGGTGAGCATCGGTCGCTGAGAGATGTTCCACTCATGAACGTCGTGTCAAAGACAACGTCCAACAGCACAGAGCGTGCAGTCCTGGTCTTACCGATGATGGTACCAGATGCTCCAATCGGTACTCGCCCAGAGTCCTGGACATAGATAACTCGGTCACCAATCGTGTACTCTTGGTGACCAAGACGCTGTTCGGCATCCGAAGGCTTCAATATGGCGTTGCGCGGTACCTTGCCAATCTTCTTCATCTCGACATCTTGCAGCAGCGCGAGATTTGCGTCGGCAGCCTGCTCAATCATCTTGACAGTATCAGAATCGAGCTGCTCCGCATCCAGCGGCACCTTCTCAAAGCTCTTGGTCTGGACCTCCTTCAACCAGGCTCCAATCTCCTTGACCTTCTGCTTTGCGATTTCAGGGGGGTAGAAATCAGTGTCCTCCCAGCCGTCTCCCGTTGGGTTGTTAATGATTCCGGCGAAGAACTCAGGGAATTTAATCATGTACTGAGCAAGCAGGTTGACTGCCTTCTGGCTGTATTCCCAACCGTTGGCAGACTTACGCGAGTAGCCCAAGACCTTCAGCTTCTTCGCCTCAAATTTCAAGTTCAGGCCAAGGTTCAACTTAAGCCCACTTGAATTGACATTGAATGAAGACGTCAGCTTCGACAAAGCCAGAGGGGGCATGTTCAGCTGCCTAGCGACAACATAGGAAGGGAGGTATGGGGTTGACCTTTCCGCTTGCATGACAATCTGGCGACCGAAGTCGGGCTCCTGTTTCTTGAGCTTCGAGACCATAATCTGAGCTCGGTGGTCCGCGTGACCAACAACCTGGAGTGGGCGACCGTAGGCGTAGTCGCCGAGGTAGAACGCTCGGGAGCCTACGGGGAACTCTTCCTCAATTGGCAACGCTGTCTTCTCCAAGAAGCGCTGATCGGGGCTGATGACCTCCTCGACAATGGTCTGGGGAGCGTACTCGGCCTGAAGTCCCGGTACAACCCCATACTCCTTGATGGTCGCACCCTCGTCAGTCTTCCTGAGACCCTTGAGCATTTCTACGTGCACAAGAGCCTCCACCTCTCCAGTCATGATGCCAAGGCGCTTGCTGTACGTATCCTGAATTCGATTTGTCGTCTTCTTCCAGTTGGAGATCTCCTGGGGTCCATGCTCAATTGCGAGAGGAGCTGAGACACCATCTTCAGACAACACGTAGTCAAAGAGCTCATCAGAGACCTTAACTACCTTTGCCTCGTGCAAGAACGGGTATCCAACGTACACCGGCTTCCCGAGCAGCGTTTGCGCGTACGAAGCCGAACTCCTTGGTTCCGTGTCCAAGAGTGTGACAACCATGCTCTCATTGCGGCTGTCTTGCGAGAATACGTTGACGCCTGCGAAATCGAGCGCGCCATGGAAGGGCAACATCTTGAGACTAGGGAAGCCAGCCAGAGCCGAAGCTCCCAGCTTGGCACCATCCATTAGGCCAACGTAGTACTCCAGACCGTCCATTGTCGGGAGATCGAAAATATTCTCAATGCACTTGCAATTTGGCAAGTCCGGGAAGACACCTGGCAAGGAAGATGGGTACACAAATTCCACATCTTTCGAGTAGGTGAACTTGAGCGAGACGCCGTAAGAGTTGCGGGACGCCTCATCCGGTGTGAGTAAGTGCTCCTTTGTCGCCATAGCTTTGAGCAATCTGTCCTCCTCGATGAAGGGAATCTTGACGACAGCCTCCCAATCTTGCTTCTTTCCATTCATGTCGAGGTTGAAGTCGCGCGGATAGAAGTCGATGATGGGAGAGTCGGCGTTCGTCATAAGTGGATGGTAAGCCTCCGGAACAATGGTTTTACTGCGGTCAGGCAGTACACCCATCAGTTGCTGGTAGGGCTTGAAAGGCTGGCCAAGCTTAAAGTTGATGTCGGCCTTCAATCCTCGCTTGACATCAGAGATCATGGGCGAGTAGTGGTAGCCATAGAACCATGGCCAAGATGCTACTCCGCGGTAGTAGTAGTAAAGAACCCACTGCAGTCCCTGCACATAGTTCTCCGTCAATTTACGAAGCTCCTCTTCGTTGCTGCGATCCCAGTCGAACTTGCTCTTGTAGTAGTCATTCTTCCAAGCCTCAAACTTCTCATCGTACTTGGCTTGCATGACTGACTGGGCCTCTTCGGGCGAGATGTCGACGATCTTGGCCTGGTCGTACTTCTGAACAACTCGCACAATCGCCTTTATGGACTCGGCGTTTGCCTCGTCGTCCTCATCATCTTCCTCGCTTTCGACCAGCTTTGGCGGGGCCAAGATCTGTAGGTGCCGGTTGCCATCATCGTCTTGTACCGTCTTCCACGGTAGGTGGAGCTTATCGGCAAGCTCCTGGACGAACTTCCGGTCCTCGGCTCTCAGACCCGCAGGAAGGTCGAGAGGCGGTTGCTCAACCTTTTGCAGATGATTGCTAACCCAGTTCTTGACCTGCGAGAACAGCTCCTTTTGTTGGGTGGACATGACAATAGTGCCTCGGCGCGCGGTCTTCTCCATAACGTCCTCTCGTTCAAGCTTCTTACCCTTGAACCAGGCTGCGTCTGCGTTCTCGGATTCAAAATGGCGGTTCTCGATGTTCGAGAGCTCGTCGAGCAAGAGTGCCAATCGCTCCATGTTGATTACACCACCCTCGTTGATGTATCCTTTGGCTTTTGGAAGAACCGTTTTGTAAACGTTGAACATGAGAGCCAATGCGCCCTCATTGATGTGCAAATGCGGAAGATTAGGAAGGAAATCGTTACCAACAAAGAAGGCCATAAGGATGAAATCGTCAATGACACGCTCCATGTCGAAGGGAAAGCCGAGAGCACCGGGCTCTGCTAACTCCTGGAACTCCAGTTCTAAGTATTCTCTTACAATGCAGAGATGCATCAGGAAGAAATTTTGATGCTCCAGCTCCTTGGACTTCGTCTTGCTTTGGCGACCGAAAGTGACCTCTTCTCGCAAAAGACAGAAATGTGGGTCGTGGCTCAGCAGACCCAACATGATCAGATCGGCATCAAGACCGTACAAGCAGTGACGGCGGTTTGGATCGTACTCCGGCTGGGCTTTCGCTTGACGGATGTACTCCATGATTTTGTGTTCGCCTTCTCCAGGGACTTCGTGACCGGACAGCACGACTTCCACGCCCTGCCAGTCGAGGTCCTCGGAAACCTTCTTGTTGATGAAATACTTCAACTGCTGCGTGAGCTTCGCCATGAACTCGGTACCGGGGGTGATGCAATTGCTGTCGAATGGAGCCTCCTTGGGCATTTCGACACCGTCCTTGATAGCCTTGTCTCGAGCATTTTCAGCGTCGAGAGCAGTTCTGAAGCGGCGAGCACGCTGCTGATTCATCTTGGCGCGCGGTGCGACACCGTCGATGGCCATGAAGAAGAGCTGCTTGGGCTTGATTTTGCCGAACAAATGCTCGATGTAGTTGAAGATGGCGATGAACATCTTGTCCTCGGTCATACGCGCGGTTGGGCCGTCCGAGTCATTATGCGTGCAGTTGTGGATGATGCCGTTCATGTCGAGCTGCGTGTCTTGTTAGCTGTGGCCGCAGATCTTTGTGCCAACACATACGTAGAGACAGTCAAACTCGGGGATGCGGTTCTCAGCAATGAGCTGAGAGATGCCCGGGTAGCGCTCGGACATCCATCTGAAGAACTTGGGAACACCCATGATTACTGCTGCCCTCTCGTGGTGGAGTAGTGATACGTGGAGGCGGATGACAATAGCGTGGGCGCTGAACGTGTGTCGCAAGAGCGAGCGGTGGCGTTCTGGGTGGTGAGGGACAAGCGCAAGCAGCGCTGTGTGCGCAAAGGCGGAAAAATAGAGGGGACGGTTCTCGACGCTGGGGTCTTCAAAGAGGGTGCGGGCGCATGGCGGGCAGCTTCATATGATGCTTCTCCATGCCAAGGCGCGAACCCGTGGCGGCGAGCGGCAGTCGATGACCCATGTCCCGCAGGCGATCAGGGCAAGTCCACTAGCGCCGACACGCGACGCGTTTTGGCCCCACAGCTTCTTCGAGCTCTCGCACCCGTACCGACTTGCAATTATTCACCCACGCCGCACACGCACACTCACCGCACACGCGCACACACCATGGACGAGACTATGAGCGAAGAGCACAGCTCGCGGATCAACGAGGACCAGCAGGACGAGGCCGAGCACAAGATGATCAACGAAGAGTACAAGATATGGAAGAAGAACTCGGTCTTCCTCTACGACATGCTGTATGGGCGCGCGCTGGAGTGGCCCACACTCACCACGCAATGGCTGCCCGACAAGAAGCCGCACGTTGCACCTTGCGCTGGCGCTGAAGCACGATGCTAACAGGTCGCAGTGTCGAGGGCACCAATATGAGCCAGCACCGCGTCATCCTGGGCACGCACACGTCGAACCAAGCGCAGAACTATCTCCAGATTGCTCACTGCGAAATCCCAGACTTTCGCACCCCTGAGCTGTCCGAGATCAGCGAGGACCGCGACGAAGTGGGCGGGCACGGGCATGCCAAGCGGCCATTTGAATTCAAGATCGTGCAGAAGATCAACCATCCGGGCGAGGTCAACAAGGCGCGCTACCAGCCGCAGAATCCAGACATCATTGCGACGCTGTGCACAGACGGCAGGGCGCTCATCTTCGACCGCACAAAACACCCTCTGCAGCCCAAGGGCGACGCCATCCAGTTCGAAGCCGAGTGCGAGGGGCACCAGAAGGAAGGCTTTGCCCTGAGCTGGAGCCCCTTCCACGAAGGCCACCTGGCGACTGGTGGAGAAGACACGACAGTCAAGACCTGGGACATCAAGAGCGGCTTCTCCAAGTCTAACAAGACCATCAGCCCCACTGCCTCGTACACCATCCACAGCGCCGTTGTCAACGACGTGCAATACCACCCCATTCACAGCCATCTCATTGGTTCTGCATCGGACGATCTCACCTGGCAGATCATCGACACGCGCATGGAGACACACAAGACGGCGCTTTGGAGGAAGGTAGCACACGCTGATGCTGTCAACAGCATTGCCTTCCACCCAGAGTGGGACATGCTACTGGCAACTGGCTCCGCAGACAAGACGATCGGTATCTGGGATCTTCGCAACTTCGAGAAGCCTCTGCACAGCCTCCAGGGCCACAAGAGCGACGTCATTGGACTGCAGTGGCACCCACAAGACGCCGCCATCCTCGCGAGTTCCAGCTACGATCGCCGCATCTTGCTCTGGGATACCAGCAAGATTGGAGACGAGCAGACAGAGGAAGAAGCCGAAGATGGCCCTCCTGAACTGTAAGTGTCATGCTCTGACGCTTCCCATAGACAAGACTAACACTGGCAGGCTCTACATGCACGGCGGCTTCACAAACAGAATCTGCGACTTCGACTGGAACAAGAACGATCCCTGGGTCATGATGGGTGCGGCAGAAGACAACCAGCTGCAAATCTTCCGTCCTGCCCGCAAGCTTGTTGAGCCAATCCAGCAGACGGTCCACCATGGAGAGGTTTCAGACTAGATACCACGACATGTCAGGTCTTCTGTGACTGACGCGCAAATGTAGATGGGGGAGAACAGCGAGAACTCGACTGAAGCAGTAGCAGCGCCAAGTCCACATGCACCCCACGCAGTCGAGCGTGGGAGAGGTAGTCCACATAGAAACCCGCGACCAGAGGACCAGCCTTGAGTGGCAGCGACGTAGGCAAGGTTGTGTAAGAGCTCCGCGAAGGTAATAGCGTTATTACCAGTTTCAGTGTAGGACATCAGGGCGTTGGGCGTACGAAAAGGATATCCTACAGCAGTGCCAGCTCTCTCAATCGCCAGAGCTCAAATCAATTATCATCACCTCATGACATGTTCAAATCCCTGTCATGGCCTCGATATGGTACTTGAGCTGTGTACTGATTTGATGGCTAAAAGCCGAGGTGTCCGAGCTCAAGCTGGGCTCCCCGCACTCGTCTCCTCAACATCTCCTTGCATCTACAATTACCACCACACGCCACTTTCCATTCCTCTTTCTCATCCACCCTCCTTTTCCTCACCTCATCACCTTCCTTTCTCACTACCCAATCCACCCTCCTTTCCCTCTACCTCATCTGCAAACCCGCTCTCCCACTCTCCCTTGACGTCCGCACACGCCACCCACAATGCTCCTGCTGGGCCTCACCGGCTCCATAGCAACTGGCAAATCCACTGTCTCCTCGCTGCTGCGGCAGGCACCCTACTCGCTCCCCATCATCGACGCAGACCTCATCGCGCGCCAAGTCGTTGAGCCCGGGACCTCGGGCTACAATGCAATTGTGCAATACTTCCTCCCCAGCACACCAGACCTCTTGCTGCCCGCCTCAGACCCAAATGCCATGTCCAAGGGCCGCCCACTGAATCGGCCCGCGCTCGGCCGCCGCGTGTTCGGCGGCGGCGCAGACAAAGAGCGGGACCGCAAGGTGCTGAACGGCATCGTGCATCCCGCGGTGCGCAAGGAGATGTACAAGCAGATGATCTGGGCGTACCTGCGGGGGAACTGGGCGGTGGTGCTGGACGTGCCGCTGCTGTTCGAATCCGGGTGGGAGCGGTACTGCGGCAGTATCATCGTCGTTGGGGTCGGCGATCCGGCGATCCAGATTCGACGCCTACGCGCCCGCGATGCTCATCTCACAGAAGAGGACGCGAGGAATCGCGTCATGAGCCAGGGCGACATTAGGGAGAAGGCAGAGCGGTGTTTGAGGAGAGGTGAGGGGAAAGGCGTGGTGGTGTGGAATGACAGTGATAAAGAGCATCTGGAGAAAGAGGTCCGGAGGGTCATGGACGATGTCCGCCGGAGGAGTCCGTGGTGGTGGGGGAAGCTGCTGTGGGTGCTTCCGCCGCTGGGGCTGGTGAGCGGGCTGTGGAGCTGGTGGAACATGCGGAGGGTGCAGCTGAGATGGGAAGAGCAGAAGAAGCGAGAGAAAGCGAAGTTGTAAGACATGATTGAGGAGATTTATTTGCTGTTCGAGAAGGATACCCCACTGGACTTTGCAGGGCTGCTACGCATGCTCGACCGCAATCTGCATCGCTGCTCCACCGCCACATGCACGGCAGGTCCTGCGGTTGAGGCGGAGATAGAATGAATCCAGGAGGTAGCTGTGCTGGGTTGATCCGTCCCAAGGCCTCCTCAGAGCCCGCCTCCGCTGCATGGAAAGCGGTGTGCGCCGCTTTCCATCCAATGCTCGCTGGCCTGGGAGTCGTGTTCATGGACCGATGTGTCCATCACAGATACCTCCTGGATTCTCTTCATTCCCGTCTCAACCGCAGGACCTGCCGTGGGCTGGTGGAGACGAGGCGTTGCGAGCGAGAGATGGGTGCTTGGATGTATGATAGTATGATGAGTAGTTGTATTGAGTGGTGTGTTGTGGAGTAGTGAGTCGTGGTTCTAGGCTTGTGTAGTGTGGTTGTTGGTGTTGGGTCATGGCGTGTCTTCTTCACCTCGACTACTTACTTTCACCTCATGTTGTCTTTTGTCCGCCTCTACCTCTTCTCTCTGCCACTTTCCCTCCTACTCACAACACACTACCCACACACTCTATCAACCTCTACCTTAGCTCCACACACACACACACGCACACACACAAACACAAAATGAGCACAACAACAACCCCATCCTACATCGACGACTTACCCCTCCACCACACCAGCCCCCACCTCGCCGTCCCCTCACCACCCCTCCCCCATCCTTTTCCCACCATCCTTTTCCCCAACCCAGCCCCTCCCAATCATCCCCCTCCCCACCCCCCTCCCACCACGACGACACGCCCCCCTTCCTCCCCTCCCTCCGCCTTTCCAAAACAAACACACCCACACCACGCGCGCCCAAGCCGTGGAGCCCCGCCATCGCGGCCGCCGTGGGGGGGGATGCAAGGCGGAGCGTTGCGCGGATGAGGGGGTTGGCGCGGCGAGCTTGGGAGGGGGTTGGAGGGGGGGTTGTGAAGGGGGTAGTGGGGGAGGGAGAGGGTGTGGGGGGTACGAGAGAAGGGGAGGGTGTGGTGAAGGGGGAGGGGACAGCAAGAGAGGAGGTTGTGAGGGTTTGGGGGCCGGTGAGGTGGGGGAGTTTGGAGTTTGTGGTGAGGGGGAGGGGGGGAGGGTTGTGGTTGTTGGGGGGGAGGGGGGGTTTGATTCTGCGGGAGGGGAGGAGATGTTGAGGGAGAGGGACGGTGGGAGGATGAAGTGGGAGGGGGAGAGGGAACATGGTTCTCATGCTCAGCAGGGAGTCTCGATGGAAGCACGACGGTATCACATCCCCAACACACCAACACCCATCTCCTCATCTCCCTCCTCGACCGACGATACCGATCCCGCCACGCCCGCGCCATCGACAGATTTCCGCATGATCGGCGGCCAAAGCGGATGGCCCTCACGCACCGCCTCTCCACACCCCGCATCCCCCCTTGTTTCGCACACGAGCACATGGGGCACCCCACCGCCTCGAGCAGCACGCACGCGACGAAGAAACGAGTCTGGATCTGCCGTGTCACGTGCAACGAGTCGATGGACGTCTCCGCCCGTCGAGTCTGGCAGCTCCACGGACTGCGAGAGCGGCAGGGCGTGGACGTCCCGCACCGGAGAGAGATGGGAGGGGAGATACTCCGCACCCAGAACGACAGAGCATGGGGACTTTGAAACGAGGGAATCACAGCATCCACACAACCCACCCACCGACATTGTCGAAGTCCTTTACGACTCACCGCCAGGCAGAACATGCCACTCCCAGCCCAGCTCCCCGCTCAGCTGGGGCAGCCCAGCGCGGCCATCCAGGGATTGGGGTTCTGTGGCCAGCGACCCGTGGGATTGCGAGGACGCGCAGGACGGGAGCTGGGATGGGTTTGAGTGGCGCAGGACGAGTAGCGAGGTGGGTGTTGCGGGGGGGAGTGTGCGGAGTTGGGTGGGGAGTTGGGGGATTGGAGGGGAGGTGGGTGGGGGGTGGGATTAGGATGGGGACGGGGAGGATTTGGGGGGGGGGCAGAGGGTGGGTGAGTGGTGGTTGAGTGGCGAGTAAATTGACTAGAGAAAAGAAGTTGATCAACGCCCCACGACAACAATCCCCGAAGCACAAAGAACCACCGATCGACAAGACAAATCAAAACTCAGAGGAACGGTCCGCAGCAGCAAGGAGAAAACATCGATCTACCCGCACATGCAGCCGCCCGTTCACGGCTGTGGCTGCACGGGAAAAAGTGGCGCACATTGCATTCCGCATATGATTTTAATCCGCAATGGACATGTGTGCACATCCCCAACGAACGCGTCGCGAACACGACTCCATCGCCAAGGGAGCCTTGACGCGCCTCGACGCGAACTCTGCAGCCAGCACACGACGCACGAAACACTCCACTCATCTCCTTGCACCAGCACACATTGCACAACCGCCCGCCCTCGCTCCAATGCGCGTCGGCACCAGTCCAGCCCTGCACCCCCCGGCTGGCACGGAGCGCTGAGAGCCAGTCACGCCGTTGCGCATGAAGCGTGGCGTGCGTGAAATCACGGTTTCGGAACTGCACCCCTGCGGCAGCGTACCATAGTACTGTATGGCAGGTGGCCAGTGCGGACGCGCCGTGGGCGGACAGGTGTGTCGCGCTAGGCGCACGAGGAACGCGTCGGGCGGGCATTGATTAGGAGCGTGGTCCCGCGAGAGAAGTGTTGTGTTAGTCTGACTCGGTTTGAACGTCGTTTGTGCTGTTGTTTTTGCTGCTGCTGCTGCTGCTGTCTTTTTTGCTGGCTTGTGTTGTTGTTCGAGGATTCTGGTTTGACGTGTTGCTCCGACGACCGGTAAGGCTTGAGATACCGCGCCCCGCTTGTTGTGGATTGTCACCATCGCGAACTGCCTCGCTCGCCGCCGCGTGTGCGATTATTCTTCGTTGAAGAGATCGGGTCTAGTTTTTTCGTCTCGCTGTTGATCAGTCGGAATGGCGACTCTTGCGCGCCAGCCGTTTGGCGACCTCAGCACGCCGCGTCTGCAGGCGCTCGGCAGCTCCAAGAACAGGCAGAACGGTAAGACGAACGGGTGGTTGTGAAGAAGTCTTACTAAACGCTGTCAGCTCTGTCGCCCAGCATGTCCAGCTTTGCGTGCCCGCTGAAGCCCAGCGCCGCGTCGTCCATGGGCAAGCGCCAGCGCGAGCCGGAAATGTTCGAGGATGACGACGGCGAGAACATGGACCCGGCTGCCTTCAGCTCGCCCACCAAGAAGCCCCGTTCCAGCAGCCATGTCTACGCGAAGCCCGCCCGGCCTGCCATGCTCGCCTCCCCGGCCAGGTCCAACGCCACGCTCACCGCTTCACCCGCCGCGTCCATGCCCTCCATCCGCAAGGCCCTCTCTTCTCCCAACACCGCCAAATCAACCCCCATCAGCCACAGCCGCGGTTCACCCAAGAACAAGCGCCTGCACGCCGTGGCCAAACGCCGCGCCTCCAACTCCCCCTTCCGCCGCATGGACCCGCCCTCCTTCTCGCAAGGCGCCCTCCCCTTCTCCATCGACGCCGCCCTCAGCGGCACCCTATCCACCTACACCCCAAGCCGCCCACCGCCGCCCCACCCCCAGCCTGCACGCTCTCCGACTCCATGCCGCAAAGCTGGTTCTTCGCCATCCACGAAGACACGCCCGAGCAAGAAGCCGCCAACCACATGGAACACTCAGCCTCGGTCCTCGACATCAGCTCCGACGACGACGCCCACGCCAAAGCCCGCACCGTCGACGCGCTCAGGGGCAAGGAGAACATCCCGCCCCTGGACTTTGTCCTCCCGCTGCCCACGCTTCCCGCAGACGAGACGGATGTCGAGGACGCCCCCAAGCACGCGCGCCGCGGCAGAAGCGCGCGAGATGCCATGGACGAGGATCGCAGGCCGCTGGGGGATCTGCCGCCGAGCGAGTTTTATGCTGACGGGTGCGATGCGGGGTCGTTTGTTACGGTGGAGGGTGGGATTGGGCGGCCGTCGGGCTTGTCGAGGGAGGTGGGGCGGGAGGATGAGCCGCGGGATGTTGTTCGAGACGACGTTCAGGAGTCGGGAGTTCGGGAGGAAGTGGGTGAGCTTGTGTCTGCTGGTTTGTCGACCGTGGCTGCGCATACACCAGAAGACCCAATCGCCGCGCCCACACTTCCGGCAGAACTCGCCGCAACACCATCACCACCACCATCATCACCACCACAACCACACCCCGACTCAGCGCGCACATAGCCCCCTTGGCACTTTTTATCTGCGTTCCCCGTACACCTAATCCGTCACGACGCCATGCTGTCACGGTCTGCGGCGTTTGGTTCTGCGCGCTTGGTACGGCGTTTTTGCTGCAGATGTTTTGGGTGGTTTGGGTGTTGGGTGTTTGTGTTTGTTTTTGGTGGGTGGGGAGGTAGTTAGGAAGGTAGTTACTCCTGGTACTTATTTAATGATGATACTTGCTGTGATGCTTGGTGGTGCTTGGTGGTGCTTGTTGGTACTGGTTTTGGTGAGATGTGTGATGCTGGTACTTGGTATGATTTTGCTTTGGTGGTGAGAGGGATGCGAGAGTGGTGCTTATTCTGATATCTAAGGATTGATGTTCAAATACTAATACCCCGTCTTTTACTGTTTTGTAGTTCTAATACATCCTTATTACCTCTTGTCGTCTCTGTTCTCCTGATTAAATCATTTGCAACATAGACGCTCACAACTATCCACTCTAGACTACTCCACACCACCGTACAATCTCGGTGCTACAGCTGACGCAGGACCCAGCTGCGTTTGGCAGCCCACTGACACATCACTAGGGGACGGGTGCTAGACGAGGAATGTGTTGAAGCAGGCTTTGGATCTGGAAATTTATAGGTAAGCTTTTAGATATTGGGGGTTGAGAGGTAGGAGCGGCATGTGAAGGTGAGGATGCTTGGAGGTGTGCCTTGGAGGCATAGGTGGCAAAGGATGTGGGTAATGGGGAGTTACGATGCTGGAGTGAGAGTAGTGGATAAGCTTGGTATACTTATTTCAGTACGATTAACGTCATATTAACTCACCAAGAAGTGCAGTGAAGTGTACATACATAGCTCCAGCACCACCTGCCGCTAAACTAGCGCCATAGGGCTGAGCTCGCATCCCCAAGCTCCATACGTGTTAAACCACGTCCACAAACGCCCCAACAGCTCCCACCCCTCCCACCGCCGCCACAATGCACTCAGCGCTCGTGCGGCTGCAAAATGTCTTCGGCTTCTTCACCACCGTCGCCTTCACCGTCGCGGCGGTCATCGCGCTGAGCAGCTTCGTGGTGCCGCAGAGCCCGAGCGCGGCGGTCCAGATGCGCAGCGTGCAGGTCGTCAAGGGCCGGCCGCATTACTACAGCTATAAGAAGGAGGAGTATGCGCACGTCAGGTTCGATTTGGATGCTGGTATATTCATACAAAGTCCACTTGCACAAGCACTCACTCACCAACCCAGACCTGCGCACCCTCTTCAACTGGAACACCAAGCAAGTCTTCCTCTACATCAAAGCCGTGTACCCGGGCACATCCTCGTCGCCGCCGTCCGAAGCCATAATCTGGGACGCCATCGTGCCCTCCGTCTCCGCCCCCTGGCACCAAAACCACTACACGCCCCCCACATCCTCCAAGTCCAAAACCCCCAAAGCCAAACCCGCCCCGCCCCCGTCTGTGCCCGCAGGGGATCTGCACCTGCGCAACCAGCGCCCAAAATACCAAATCACCGACATCAGTGGCAAGTTGCAGAGCCGGCGCAACGCGACGCTGGAGCTGGGCTGGAACGTGCAGCCGTGGGTCGGCGCGCTGACGTGGACGAACTGGCAGACGCTGGGCATGTGGAAGGGGCTGGATGGCGGCCGCAGTGAGGCGTTTGAGTTTCCGGAGATTGCCGCCAAGAAGGTCGATCGCAAGGCGTTGGAGACGGAGAAGGGGGCTGAGGGGTACCGGTTGGAGGTTGGGGGGGAGCAGCCGCGGAGGGCGGTGTAGTGGAAGAGAGAGCGGGGGGGGGGGCTAGTGCGTAACGACGTCGAGTGTGATTAAGCTCGAGCGGGCCTGCGAGTGTTCTGAGTGATAACGAGGCGACGGACAGACTTTACGTTGGCCGTGTACGACAAAATACCGCATTGATACTCCAAACATGCAATCCCACATGCAATCCCACATGCAATACATATGATACAATCCCCACCTCCCCCCAACCCAGCACCCCCTACCTCCTCCCCCTGCCCTTCCCCTTCGCCTTCTTCCCGCCCTGCATAGCCGCCTGCTTCGCAGCGCCCGTCTTCTTCCCCTCACCCGCACCCAGCGCCGCCTTCTGCCTGAGATACGCCCTGACCACATTCTCGACGCTCCCGCGATCATGCCTTACGTCGCGCATATACGTCAAACGAGCGCGCCGTGCACGCTTAGCCGCGCGCTGCACGACCTCGATCCCCTCGACCAGCGGCGAGTACACTTTGTACCACATCTCGACACCCACGCGCGTCAGCTGCCCGCGCAGCAGGATCGCCGTGTCGACGCCCCGTCGCCGGATGTTGATGCACACGCCCGCGAATGGGTCGCCTGTGCGCTGCCGCACTAGTAGGATGTCGCCCAGTTTGGCGGATTCCGGGTTCTGTTTTGAGAAGAGCCGCGTGCGTGCCCCGGTTGGGTCGAGGGTGGCGAGGGAGGTGGTGGTTAGGGTGGAGAGGGGGTGGGGGCAGGTTTTTTTGATGGAGGGTAAGGGGGGGGTGATGGTGAGGCCGTGGGTTTTGTCTGGGGAGTGTTAGTGTTGGGTTGTTCTGCAGCGATATAATACAGGGAGACGTACTCCTGGGCTTTGTCGAGGCGCCGGTCTTCTTCGCTTTCTTGTCCTTGGCCACCTGCACGCCATCCACGGGCCGTCCGTTGACGTACAACGCCGGGTACAGCGCCTTGTGCATGCGCTCCGCCAGCGTCGGGGCCCTGGTGTTCTTGTGCCCGCTGCCGGCCGGCGCTGGGCTTGTGGCTTTGGCGACGGGCGCCGGCTCGACGAGCATCTCGCGGTTCGACGACATGGCCTCGACCGCCTGCGTGCTGGCGTATCGCTGGCTTCGTAGTGTTCGGATGGCGAGACGCGGGGCCGCGGCCCTCGTGCGGGATAGCGCGGCTGACATTGCTGGTGCGGGCTGCGCGTCGGACGGCGTGTCGTCTCCAGGGCTGCTTGGTTTTCGATATGTCGGCTTAGTCATCCGGCGTCGCTCAAATCGCGGCCGCTTTGGCCATCGACAGTCAAGCACATGCAGAAAGGCATTATTGCATCATATGCTCGTTACGTCCTTTATCTTTTGCTCGTCTCGTTGCATGTAAATCTCTGCTATGGAACAAACGCTGCACTTCAAGCCGCAACGCAAACACCCCAACACTAAGCAGTGCCAGGCGTATCTCTCTTCGTAAATGTGAGACAAACTTTTCCATGCAATGCAGACCCCACCGCATCCCGCAATTACCGCTCATGCTAAACGCAAACCAAAACTCCATGCTGGACGCAAGATAGACCATTGGGCGCACAAAAGTCCGGATGCCCGTATCCGTGCCACATGAGCAGTGCCATGTCATGCATACACCGCTCTTCTCATCCTTGGTGCTCGCGACAAAGATACCGATAAGAAAAAGGCCAGGACACCGCCACAATGCCGCCGCAGACGCCAACGGAAACGGAAGGTACAAAGGTATCAGAGTGGAGAAGATCAAAGTCGAGCCTGGCTGAGCTGGTCGCTGAGGACGCTGAGGCCGTTGATGCCGGTGGTGCCGTTGCCGTAGGGGTACTGATACTGCGCTTGTAGTTCGCCCTGCGATAACAAATCCAGGAGTCAGCAGTTGATTGCGTTGTGCAGGTCGAGTTCGACCTCTCGGCGTGGCGTCTCTACCTCTTCCATCCAAGTCAGGCCATTGGCGGCCTCTTCTACGGGAAACACTTCGCGCGCGTATTCCTCCATGGAACGATTGCCCTCCCACAGCTCCAGAGCCGCATTGGGGCAGTCCGGCTCGATGTCCGGGCCGAAGTAAGGAGCGCCCTTCTCGCCGAGCGTGTACTCAAGTGCGGATAGGTGTTCTCGGTAGCCGATAGGAGTTGGCACGTTGATCATCACGGGGCCCCGCTTATACCGGACGGGTCTGCCGAGTCCTCGACTGAATGCTTTGCAGACCTCTTTGGGAGTCATGGATGCGAATGCCAGCGGTACCCTAGGTCTGTCAGTACGTAATTTCATCAGCACGTGGTCTATAATCTTCTCATTATAGCGGAAAGACCAAGCAAGGTGGAGCTGGTTGAGCAATGGAACTGTGATGTTGGTCACAAGATCGAACGACTGTGGGGACAGCCGCTTGGTGGAGAAGAACTTGCAGGAGACGCTTACCGCTTGCCGTTCCACTTCCGCGGGCTTTCTTTGAACAGCTGGAAAATTGCCGGCCCTACATCGTGCTCTGAATCCAGCCACGGGAGTGGCATGTCGGGGTGGAAAGGTGCCTGCCACACAAAACTTCCGTCATACTGGCATTCCATGCGGAATAGGGGGAAATCCAAGCCGGTGAAGTTGTTGTGGTAGATTCCGCAGTACACAAACGTCGCAGGCAGCCCTATTTGGCGAATGTACTGCTCCACGGTGAATTTTGGCGCCCATAGTGGTAGTGACCTCCAAGCCTGGCCAAAGACGGAGTGATCTGGCATGCTCGAGTAGATGTAGTGTTGTATCCCGGCCTTTTTTGCTGCGTCGGCCAATGATCGACCGACGGCAACTTCGTCACCCCAGTGCGTTGTGTTGATGAAAGCGCATTGCGCGCTCTTGAACAAATCGTCCAGAAATTTGCCGTCTTCCAGGCGCCCAATGAGGACGGTGACATTGTCCAGTTCAGATATCTCTTGCGCCACAACGCCGTTCAGATCTCGCATCTGCGCACGCACCTGCCACCCCAGCGCCGATGCAACTCGAATGAAGCTCGCCGATTGGCGGCCATTGCTGTTGATGGTAACGACGGTCCTTTGCATCCGGAATTCTGTGGAGGGCGAGAAAAATTCTGAATCCCGAGGCGATGCTGGATAGGCGACAAAATGAAGCTCCTGAACAGTGATCAAGGTTTTGCACGCGTTGGTTGGAGGCAAGAACGAGGGACTAAGGTTGGTGAAGTAATGCAGGGTGCAAACAAGCGTAGCGCGCGAACAACGGTGTACTTGGCCAGACGCGGATTGCACAAGAACAAGCCTCGGATGGTCAGGCGGCGACTAGTTGAGGTGACGGGGGAGATTGGTGTGAAGATGCCGCTGTTCGGCGCGCAGGCAACAACGTGCTCACGGCGCACAAAGAGATTTGATATACCTCTAATAGTCTGACCAGAAAAGTGCACGTGAGTCGTGGGTACGTCGTACGAAGTATTGTGTGGGTATCCAAAGCAGGGTCGCCCTAGTGGCAGAGATGGGTGCTAACGGAGGCTTAAAGGAAAGGAACCCTAAAACACCACATTCTCAGATGGCATGACACGCCGGCGGAGATGCAGGAGAAAGGAAAACTCGAGCCGTCTTCTGTGTGACTTTTCGAGCCAGGTTTGGGTTTGTCATTGTTACGCTGGGGAGTAATTACCTAATAGCTGATCTATGGCGACGAATAGTATGCATTTAGCATGCCAACATCTGCTCCTGTGAGCACCTGATCGGGGCGGTGAGGCTGAGCGAAACGCGCCTTCAGCGATGCAATCTATCGGATTCTGGTTCGTGACCTGTCTCCACTGGCACCATCGTGAAGGAATCGGCTGAAGCAACATCGTCTTCATGAGACACGCCCGTAAAACGCCGATGCAAACATTCAGCCTAGCATCCTGCACCATAGCCTCGCACCTCGGGATCTTGGAAATCTTGGTAGGCTAGGCCGGTGGACATGGGCTCCACCTAAAACTCTGCTCGCGATGTAAACGAGAGGGGTTTAGGCCTTGGTGAGAGGAGCCATAATCAATGATGCGGGGGAACACGCTAAAACGAGGGACAGGATGATGCGCCGCCGGGAAGTCGAAGGAAAATGCGGTCCGGAATGACAAGCCGATATCGAGCGCCCTGAAATTGTTGACCTGCCGACGGCAATTCGAAGGATGCGCATTGCATGATGTAGTCCATGGTGTACATTGCTATGTACATTGCTATGGACATCATGGTACTTGGCAGCATGTTTCCTTGACAAACCCAAAGACAAGCTCACGGTTCGAGCGCTCCCTAAAATCCTCACGCCGTCTTTTCAAGCACTTCGGCATCTTTTCCGGGGCTATCTAGGAACATTTGCAAGCAATAGTCACCTTCCCACGAGATCCATAAACGCAACGCATCCCCGCAATCCCAACACTCCGCGACAACCGTGCGGGCCGTCGATAACAACGCGACCAAGCCGCCGAGTTACCGTCACGTAACTCCCATGATTCAATCTTGAGGCGTTGGATACGACGTCGGCGGATCCCAGTAGTGCGTCACCAGACACTGGAGACCTGATGCGCCAAACATGGCGACATCTACGGACGCCATGCGTCAATCACAGCAGGCAGAAAGAGTTCCTGGCGCGCCCAAAAGGGGCCATAATTACCCGTCACTCCCAGCATCTGCAACGTGCATGGTGCGCGCCGTGATTCAGCCAATGACGAGCTTCCATACTTCAGCGTTTCCGTCGCCGTCCGCTGCATGCTGCTTTGCTGCACTCAACTCCTCAGAGTGCAGATGTGCGCCGGCATCAATCAGAGTTTGTACATGATCTTTCAAGCCTGCTGCCGCAGCCAAGAAAAGCGGGGTGTTGCCTGATCGGTTTCGAAGATGGACCGAGGCTCCCTGTGCGAGGAAGTCGCGGAGGATCTCAACCTTCGGGCTGGTAGCCGCAAGGTGCTGTGAATGTCGTGTCAGCAACCTCAAAATGTCATTCTGGAACAACCTTGCTCCAGATCCGGGATGTTGAAGCAAAGATAAGCGACTGCAGCACGTTACCGCCAAGCTGGTAACCTGCTGTGAGCTGTTTGGCTCAGTGTTTCCCGTGCCGACGGGGTGCTTTTCTATCAGAGATAAAGACCGTGGTATTGGGATGCCTGAGATTACCAGCTGCGTTGCACACCGATTCTTTCCGATACCGGTGCGAGATGCTGTCGCAGGTACAACGCTCGTGTACAAAGACTAGCTTGGCAGGTCGAACGAGGATTGTAGATAGGTATGGGAAAGCTGACTGGAGAGATTTTACTTACAACTGGGGTACAGCCCTGGTAGTCTGCATCGTTCAGGAGCCATCGAGCCTCGCTTCTGATGATATCCCTCGTCTCTTGCAGGTCGCCCTTCTGCACTGCATATCCGAGAGCCGCTAAACTCGTCAATTCTGGGGTCATCAGCCCGCTTTTCTGGGGATGCTCGAAATGTGTTCGTGTTGCCTCGGTCAGCTCGCCACGGATCGAGATCATCATCTGCCTGGCAACTTCTGTGGCCGATGCATTAGGAATGGACAATAGATAAGCAAGCTTGGTAAGTGCTGCTTCTGTCGTCAGGTCTTGCCCGAACACGACTCCGGCCCGTCCCAAGATTGTTGCAGGCGCATATGTTGGGCTGACGTTGCCGCTCAGGCACTGCGTCACATTCACAATCACGATCCCCCTTTTCACGGCGTCTCCAAGAACGCGTATCATTGCACCGTCAGGCCCCGCTGGTGCGTTACCGGCTCCAAATGTTTCCAAGATAAGCCCTTTGAGACCTTCCAGATGTAGTACTGCATCCACCATAGCGGGAGTCATACCAGGAAACACGCGGAGGACGACGACATGAGCCGTATCTAGGTTCTCTTGTATGCTGAAGGGGTTGAGGTCCGTCGACCGGTGGACTCTGTGCCAAAGGACGTTTGTCCTGGTGGAAGATACAGTGGCTAAAGGTACCATGTTCGGACTGCCAAAAGCATCAAAGCTCTCAGCTGAAACCTTCTTCGAACGGTTGCCTCGGAAGAGTTTGAAGTTGAAGAAGAGGCACACTTCCGGAATCATGAAGTGGCCAGCAATGATGAGTGAGTTCAGCAGATTATCTTGAGCATCTGTCTGCAGCTCCATCATGGGTGCCTGGCTACCAGTGAGGATGACTGGCTTTCCCAGGTTGTGAAACATGAAACTCAATGCGCTTGCTGTGTACGCCAACGAATCGGTTCCGTGAAGGATAACGAATCCATCAAAAAGCTGGTAGTTTCTTTGAACTGTTCTTGCAATCTGATCCCAATCCTGGGCATTGATTGAGCTACTGTCCAACAGCTTCTCGAATTCCAGCACACAGTACCGAACACGGCGTTCATACGTGCTGACGGGTGTACGTAGGCTCTGCACGGCCTTGCGTGTGCCCTTATCGTCCGTGACAATCTCCAGTGGCTCCGGATAAGAGCCATCGTTGAACACAGGCCGTGGTGCAAGGCCTGACTTCAGGAAGCCTTTTGCGGGAACAAGACCATCTTTGGATTTCCGCATGCATATTGTCCCACCTGGATTCTGTCAGTTATTTTGAAACCTCTGATCCAGTCACGCTTCGCTTCCAATGAAAGCAGACTACCTCAAGAGCATGTGCTGCCCTCCTAAATAACAGCATGAAAGTCGGGACCTGCCTGTGATAATAATCAAAACTCGTGACTCCGGAAGCTGCAGCTCCAAAAACTCGTTGTCTTCCATATTCGGTGTTCGCTAAACCGAGGTCTTCTAGTCCAAAACTATCTCTTGCAAGAAAATCGGTCGGAAACGGCGGCGCACTGCGTAGCAAGGTGAATGCCTGATGTGCCTGACAACAAGAAATCCGATCTCGACCCTCTCCAGAAACCGCGCTTGCGCAAAAAATCTCCGAACTATGGTCGTCACCGCTCGGTACCGCTGCGAGCCGCACAAAGAACCGCACCGGCACTTGAACCCGCAAGAGCCCAAGTATAAACCCACCATCGCCATCCAACACGGTCCTCGTATGCTAAATGAGCCCAGTCTCCCAGCACCAGCCTGCGCACACTTTGTCAAAACTAGTCTGTGGCGTTCGCCAGCCTCACAAGCCTGAAGGTCGAGCTTTCCTGTTCGGGCCGGCGCAGCACTTTACTGAGCAATCCAGCCAATAGCACGCTATCAGCCCAGTAATATTACCCCTACAAAACTTCACTCCATTACCCCTTCAAAACTGCGATATTACCCTTCGAAACTGAAAAATTTTCTGCATTCGATAAGACTTGCATGAGTGCGCGTATTTGATCGAGTGTCTGACGGGTTGATGAGGCGGCGCGCTTTGCAGTGGGGTTGCGTCATGGAGCAGAAAAATTCACCACTCTGGTAGCTGTAGGTGCGCACGTGTGAAAAGATGCAGCGGGCATCGTGATGCACTGTGCCGATGCAAGCCTACAGAAAGTGTAAGACTGCAAGTTTGAAGATTAAGTCGACTTGTGTAGGGCTCCTGTGACGTTGAGGAGATGGGCAACGTAGCATGGAAAGCACTCCTCGTTAATCGTGTCGCAGCTTTGTAGGAGGTGAGATAAGCAGCTGTGGATATGCATGAGAATGGTCAAAGAAGATTTGATTCTCGAAACGATCTGGTCCTGTACCTTGGTATCTGGCACTGGCGTGCATCTTAGCACAGATTCTACGATCTCAGACGTAAATCAGCAAAGAAAATCATTGTTGTATCCCAATCCAAGGCTGTTTAAGCCTTGCGCTGCTTCTTTGCGGGTGGTGCGGCATCGTCCTTCTTGCCCTTACCCACCAAAGCACGGATGTCAACGACCTCGGCCTCGGAGTCGTCTTCCTCCTCCATATCAACGTCCAGTTCTGAGAGATCCTCATCGTCGAACTCCTCGCCGTCATCCTCGAAATGTGCCTCTGTGACTTGTTAGCAATGCCATATGATGATGGCTGGATACACATACTGTAGTATCTGAGAGCATTGGGCCACATGTCCTCGGCGATGATGGTAGCAACCTCGTCGCCTCCAGGGAAAACCTCGGTCTCCTGGTAGTCCTGGGGGTCTTCGTCATCTTCCTCCTCTTCCTCTTCGATGCTCTCGCCAGCCCTGATCTTGGCAAGCTGCTCCTTGTCCTTCTTGACAGCCTCCTCCGACTCTTCAGCGCTGACCCATCGGTAACCCGACACAAAAGCGAACAGCCCGAAGAAGCTGACGGAGGCTTCCGTTGCAGTCTCAATCTTCTTGGCCAGATCCTTGTACTCGGGGAGAGCAACCTCCTTCTTCCTGTCTGTGGTATTCTTCCTCGCTTCTGCGAGCTTGACTGCTGCGTCTGTCAAACCGTGGGTGAGGTCCTTGCCCTTCTTCCAGTGGATCTTGACAGGCTCCGAGACAAGGCCATCCCAGTCCTTGGTGTGCCTGTACCAAAACTTCTTCTCAAGTGTCTTGTCCTCGAAGTACTCGTTCTCGGAAAACCCAAACTTAAGCGAGAAGCTGCGCGGCGAGCCCTTGGGGTCGTCGACCTCGAAGCGAGAGACTTCCAACGATTCGAAGCAGTCTGCAAAGACCTCAGTGTCGCTGGGCCGGATGAAGTTCTCGACTTCTGGTGGGCATTGCTCAAAGACTAGCGACCAGAAGTGCGGGATTGAGGCGACGAAGTCGGTACGCTTCTTGTAGAGGGGAGCCTTGATGGCTTCGGCCTTTCGGACTGGAGAGAATCAATACATGGTGTGAGGCTGAGTGGTGCGCGCAATGACTTACTGACTTCGGACTCAGCGTTCTCAAACTCAGACTCGAGCAAGCTAAGCTGTTCGAACTTGACTTCGAGCTGCTCCGGGCTCTCTTCGTGGTCGGCGTGGTCGTGGGCCATGTTGTAAGTGCGATATGCAATTGCAGTCTCTAGAAAAGGCATGATTTAGCATTCTTCGTAGTCGCTGGGTGTATGCGACTCACTCTATGTATATATGAGTGTGCTTATAAGCAAGTGGTAAGTGAGTGGATTGTTCTACTACTGCTGGGGAGTTCAGAAGCTCAATCCAAAATTTTGGCCAGGGTTTGTCCTACGTCAGTTTTGGCCAAGAGCAGGACGCCGGTTATCGATAACAGACCCATGTCACTCCAGCTCGCCATTGCGTCCTTTATCCTCCTCAACAACACTCCATCCTGGAAGTGGCTGCTGTTGAGACTGGGTATCAGACATCTTCATGCATGATAACGCGCTTTCATCAGCCTAATAGTACAGCCACCCCCACACGCAGTCACGACTCTACTCCAGGTTGGTGCAGCTCATGTGTTTCGTCAGCTCTGTTTTGTCCACCTCGAGCAGCATGTTTGCTTTTCGAAAGTCTCGAGAGTTTGTGTTTGGATGCATGATGTTGAGCAGCTCCTTGAAGGAAGTCTGGCCAATGTCGGCTTCAGTTGAAGACAAAGGACAACAAACTTGATCTCTGCTTCACAATCACATGCTGCTTGTACAGCAAACACGCCGTATTGAGTGAGTGGATAAAGGCTCTGAGAGGCTGCGCCGATGGCCAGTCGCTCAGTTGTGTATAATTCTATTTTATGCGGCTACGACCACCCTATGACTCCAAGGAAGGCAGGCAGCACTAACACGAATCCCAAAGTCACCGAATCTTCTTCCTTGCTCTTGCACAATCGAATCACACGTCCAATCGTCTCGTCTCACGTTACTACGCATCACGCATTTTTACATTCATTATTGATCAACAGAAATGGGCGGAAAGGTGTTTGAAAATTGCAAGATGGCCAACGGCCGCCCACCTCAAGTACCTCGCATGTCACCAGAACTGTATCAGAAAATGATAGCGAAGTGTCAGCCACAGCTTGAGGATTTGTTCAGAAACGTCGTCATTCCTCGAGATGCACCCGATAAGGCAGATTACGGGGACATTGACTTCCTGGTAGAAGGATTACGTTCTCCAGTCCCAGACCAGGAGCTTTGGGAAAAGACGAAGACTGCTCTCGGCGCTGAGCTCTACATATGCCGGAATCAGTCCCAGTCTTTTGGTGTCCCTCACCCGGATATACAGGGTGCTTTCGTGCAGGTCGACGTCGAGCTTTCCCCGGGCAACGGTACGCATGAAAGTGCCGGTCTCTTCGAATGGACAAAGTTTATGAAAGGCGATGGCGATCTTCTCCAGATCATCGGCATCGCACACCGCCCATTAGGCCTAACCTGCAACGACCGAGGGCTGCATGTGCGTTTGGAACAGATTGAGCCATACGACAAGAAGAAGGCTTTGTTGTTCTTGACGCGTGATCCCCAGCAGGCCATGCAATTCTACGGGTTTGACACAGAAAAGTACAACGACGGCTTCAAAAGCGAAAAAGAAATGTTCGACTGGGTGGCTGCTGGCAGATTCTTCTCATCTGAGCTTTTCGAGCGTCGTGTCGAGAAGTCGGACGATCGAGCTAGACAGCTGAAGAGACCTTCGTATCGTCGCTTTGTGGATGAGTACATGCCGAGAATAACCAGAGTCAGCGTGAAGCTTTGGACACGGCAAGACGTCCTCCACGACGCTGTTCAGACATTCGATGTCCGAACTGAATACGACGCGATGCTGGCAGCACACGATGCGAAGGATACAGAAGAACAGCTTTGGAAGGAGGTCAAGGCTGTAATACCGCATGAGGGAAAGCCCTTGGCGTCGGCCGTAAGAGCATTGCGGCGATGGGTCATCTTTCAAGATGGCATTCCCCAGATCAGCAAGCGGCCAGCCGTCCCTGAAGAATACCTGTTGTGGTCACAGCACGTCTCGAAGAGTAACGAGAGAGAGGTCTTGTCTTGGGTGGAGAAAAACTGGCGGGATGTCAAGAGCCACGACAAAGCATGTGCGAATGCGTCTCTTGAGGCCAAGCATCCGAAGCTGGAGTAGTACACTGGCCACTCTTTGTATGAGTCTTGGTCTTGCTAGTATGGTGGGAGAGATAGCGATCGCATTGCAATGCCGTTTACCCCTCATTGAATTGCCCAGCTTGCTTCAGGAGCTATTGGGCCGAAAAGCACATTAGAAAGTGCATCTAGTAAACATCTGCTCAGCAGACCCACGCAGAATAGAACACGCCCTGATGACCACTTGAAACGACAACTATCGCATCACCGTTGGTCCTCTTCACCAAATCCTCTCCATCTCATCGAGTTCACTTTACCTCAGCCTCATCGTCGCATTCCCCGTATCTTCGTGCTCCTTGAACCAATTCAAGAACTGGAACATACTCGCCTTAGGCGTACGCTCCAGCGTATCATAATTCACATACTGCAGTCCAAACCTCACACTCGCGCCCACAGTCCACTCAAAGTTATCAAAGATCGCCTGGCACGCGTTAGCAACACTTCATCTCAACAACGCCAGACCACTTACCCAGCCCCACGCCCCGGTCACATTAACCCCGTCGACATTAATGGCCAACAGGATATTATCCAGATACTGCTGGAAATAATCGGCGCGCCTCAAATCCCACAAATTCGGCGGCAGCGAGTTCCACGCGCCCTCAAACGGCTCCGCGAAGCCAAACTCGGTAACCACAATGTCCGGCACCGACGGGAACAGCTCGGTGGTGATGTGCTTGAGGAAGCGGCGCACGCCGCTGGGCGCCGAGTACAGCCAGCTGGTTCCCGGGTCGCCGGCGGGGCCGATGGGGAAGCCGTTGGGCGCGACGCTCCTGCTGCTTGCGCAGTCGGGGAACGCGGGGTGCGAGCGGTTGCTTACGCAGGCTTCGAGGCCGCCGTCGACTTCGAAGGCGACGAAGGAGGAGTAGGGGTCGATGGCGAAGAAGTCGCAGCTGCCTTTGATCATGTCTTTCTCCTCCTGCGTGAGGGTCGGGAGCAGGTCGCCGAGAGTCGATTTGAGGCTCTCTGGGTAGTCGCCGTCAGTCCAGGGCCCGCCGAACCAGCCAAGGCTGAAGTCAAAGTTGCGCTGGCGTGCCTCATCGTCGCCGGGGGATGTGCTGTTGGCTTCGAAGTAGTTTCCGCTGTTCTTGAACGAGATTCTGTGCGCGCCTTTGAACTCTTCATGGTACCATTTGGCAACCTTGGCGTGCGCGAGAAGCGAGTGATGACCACAGAGAAAGCGGGCCTTGACACCACCAGTAATGTTGTTGGGCGCTGGGTAATACTTTCCGGCGGGGTAGTTGGCGTATTGCCAGTTGCAGTATTGGGGCTCGTTGATAGTGAACCATTCGTCCACGTAGGCGTCATAGCGGGAGATGACGAATTTGGCGTAGTTGAAGAAGTGGTCTACAATACGGCGATCGGTCCAAGCACCATATTCATTGAAGAGAGCAAGTGGTGTATCCCAGTGGAAAAGCTAGAGATGTCAGTGCCGCAAACAGGTTGGGTCAAGGGAGAAGTACCGTAATAGCGGGCATGATCCCGTTAACGTGCAGCTCCGCGATCACATCGTCGTAGTGTTTAACCGCTTCCTCGTTTACCGGACCGTGTCCGAATGGGAAAAAGCGTGGCCAGGAGAAACTAGGGCTGAAAGCTGCGAGTTATCGTATCAGCCACCTGAAGCACCTTGACAACCCCCGCCCCACAAACACGTACCAGGTATACCAAGATTTTTCAGTCTAGCAATATCTTGCTTGTAGAGATAGTAGTTGCTAGCAACCACATCTGCCGTCGAATTGTCCGACACAAAGTTCGGGACTCGGTGAGCAAGCAAGTCCCAGATACTCGGACCTTTGCCTTCATCCTTCGCTGCTCCCTCGATCTGATAAGCTGACGAACTGACTCCCCACCTAAAACCAGGAGGCAGCTTCAGATCCTTAGCTTCGGGGTAGCTGCTGCTGACGAGCGCATGGAAGAACTCGCCATCAGGTTGCGGGTACGCTGTTGGCTCTGGAGTGGGGGAGACAGTGCTGGATAGTGGGCCCGTAGCTATAGGACCTACAAGATCCCAGAGAGACGCGAGAGCGTTAGGCGAGAAGTCAGTGCGGGTGTATGCAGTGGGTTGGGCAGAGTTATTGAACATAGACATGGAATAACCAGTTGGGAAAGTAAACGATGGGGCGGAATTGTTGCTATTCTGTGCCTGTGCTAGGGGAGCGACGGCGGCAAGGAGAGCGAGCAACGGGATTGATTGAGCCATCTTGGAGGTATTCGGTACCGTCTGCTCACTTCGATGTAAATGCCAGAGAGAACCTCTCTGAAATATATGAGTGTGGGACCTCCGAATATTTAAGGGCAACGAAACTGCCTATCCAAATCAAAGCAGGACCGGGATAGCTCCAGTTTGGCAATATCTTTTGCATGCTTCGTACTCGGTGTCTATTTCGGCTTGCAGAGTTCCCCGCATCTTCCGGTCCGAAGGCAATTTTGTTGTGGGGCGAACTGCTTGAAGGTCGCGGTTGATCTTGGTGTTTGGTTGAAGCTAAGCTAAGACGGCCCCAAGCCTCATCGTATTCGGGTGAATCCATAGCTTCGTTTGTCGACGTTGAAAACGTGCAAAGACGTCATGAGAAGCAAAGCGGAGAATGTATCCCAGCAAGGCCCGTGTCAAAAAGAGCATGGTTTGTACAACCTGACATATGATTGGTGGACGATGATCTTTGGGAAGGAGCAACGCTGCGGGGAAATCTCGGTAGATTCTTGCGCGTCAACGACAACATAAAATGAGAGTCGTGCCGTCCCAGCGATAGAGGCAAGCCATCCGCAAGGATAACTTGTGGTTCCGGGCCGGACTTCAAGAGCAACAGAAGCGGACATCTAAGCTTGGTGCGGGCACATTCGTACTATTTGACAGCGCACATGCACTGGCAGGCTGTTAGCAGAGTTTGATTCCATTCCGTGTCTTACAGTGAAGTCTTGATAGATGCAACATGCATGCAAACACGGTCCGCTCCCAGGATGCAACAAATGTCAAAAGTCCCAGTCCCATCCTGCTCCACTATGAGCCTCAACACCAGACCTTCTTTCACCTTACGCCGACAATGCAATCTCAAACCAAACAGGAATACAGTATGACCCCACACCCTTTGCTACCGTCCATAGCCATTGGAACTGCTGCCTCTCGTTTCCATCATAGGGGCCCGGCTGGGTTTCCAAATCCTGACTTTGGCATCGTCGCCCGCCGATGCGAAGACGCTGGGGTCCTTGGGATGCCATGCAATGCTATTGACACAGCCGGGATGTGCGTCGAGCGCTTCGACAAGGAGCCCGTTAGACCGCCAAATATAGATTCTTGAATCTGGAACTGTGCGTCAGCTACGGATACCAATGCAACGAAGAAGTGAACGTACCCTCGCTTCCGCTGACAACAAAGTTCTCATCTGCGCCGCCGAACGTGGAGCGGATGATGAACTGCTTCTGCTGGTGCGCTTCAAACTTCTGTATCAAGTCTGCGCTATCAATCTCCATAAGCTCGATCATGTCCGGGTTCATGCTGACTAGCATGTGCCGCGAGTCTTGACTGATTGTTACGCTCGTCAACTTGGAATCCGGATGCCATTCGCACATCTTCTTGTAGCTGACGAAATCGTAGACAGCGATTGAGTGCTCGGAGACGACGACGAGACGCTCGCCATTCGGTGATATTGCAAGGTCGTTCGCACGAAGTTTCGAGCCGTCTTCACAGAAGTTGTGTACCTGGCGACCGCTTAGATCCCAAATCCCACAGCCTAGTTTGTCGTCCTGTGAACCGATTACGACGTGCCTACCGTCAGGCGCCCATGCTGCCGTTGTGCACGGGTACGTGAAGTCGCTGATGCACAGTATACACGTGCCGTCTTTAACGTCCCATATCCTTGCAGAGTTTTCTGGCTGCGAGCAGCAGGTAATGATCTTAGAGTCGTCCGGGCTCCACGCCAGATGCGTTACCCCTGAATCTTGATGATCCTCGAGATGATGCAGGATCGTGTACGTTGAGGTCTCGTAAATGATGATAGTCGTGTCTTTGCTTGTCGATGCCAGCTTGGTGCCATCGTTCGAGTACTTCAAATACCAGACCTCGTCTTTGTGGCCTTTGAGGTCTAGGACCGCTTTAGTTGGAAAGTCTTCTCGCTCGCAGTTATGGTCTAGGTAGAGTGAAGGGGAGTCCGTGGTATTGTGGTAGAGGCAGTTCCCAATCCAGCTGTCCTTGACTTCGTCCAGGAGAGCGGCTAAACGGTGCTCTGGTATCATGACACTGGGGGATATGGACTCTGATCACTGTGAGCCAATGTCCATTGTGAGAAAGCAGATGACTTACTGGACAGATCAGAGAGTAGATGTGTTCGAGACTCGCCTTGTGCACCATCCCATTGCGATTGATGTCTCAAATCTTCTGCTGAAGGACACATCATAAGGCTGTGGTTTGTTAGTAGATGTATGGACATTCTGAGTCGATGATTGTTTACCTCGAAAGCGCATGAAGCCGACCGACGTCGCGATGAAGCGGCGTGAGCTCTTGTCGCAGTACCGTAAGTGCTTTTGCGAGTTCTCTCCGCTCTAGGAGCTCCAGGTACTTCTGTTGCTTCATCCAGAACAGCATCTCGTCCCTGTTGGCGCCCTCGGCAAGGGTCAGCCCCCCGGAACGCTGCGAATTCGCTCTTGACCGTGCTTTGCCCCAAGACTTCCCATACGTATCGTCAAGACCGACACCACCCCCATTGTCGTGGTTCACGGTGCCGAACAACAGCTCTTCTGCCTCGTCCCAGTCGCCATTGAGCACCGAACTGCGAAATGACGCTACTGTTGGGCCTTCTAGCTGACGGCCGCTCTCCTTGCACAACGCTCCGGCTGCGTCATGGTAGCCCAGGTCCGTCAAACTTTGTATCAGTATCCTTGTGACCTCGTCCCTATCATGCCCAAAATACGTTGTGGGTACTGAGCGGCCATTCGCAGTCGAGGATCCGTTCGTATACGAGCCGTTCCTCTCTGCGCTTGCATGAGAGTCTCCGTTTGCAATCTTTTCAAGAGGTGATCTGGGCCCTGGCGAGTGTAAGGAGCCGTTTGTGAAGCTCTGCGAGGGCGACCGCGGTTGTTTGGAGGTGTCCTTATCGAGGCGCATTGTCCCGTCCTGCCCGCGCCTGCGCTTTGATCTGTGACGGGATGGCCCTCCTAGACTGCGCAGCTGCCCACTGCTGTCAAGCTCCTCGTCACTTTCAGATGCGCCGTGTCCGCGCTTCCTTGTTGCAAGATGTTCGGTTGAGCGTTCGGCCGCGGCAGGGACTGGCTGTTCGAGAGCGCTTGTAGAGGGTCCGGGGGTGGTAATATGGGCAGAGGTTTCTAGGGAAGGAGAAGTGGAGGGATTTGGCGTGGCTGGGTGGTCGGAGGCGATTAGGGGAATAGGATTTGGGGTTGTTTCGTCTGCCAGGACGAACGCTTAGGAAGGTTACGCGCAGATGACGCGAGAGGTGTTGGCGGCAATGCTGCAGCCGTGAATGATTCTAGCTCTGCGGCCAGGTAGCTCGACCCGGCAGTTCCAAGATATGTAGGAGCAGAAAGGGAGTGGGTGGAGTGCTGGGTGCGTTTGCGGGGTTGCGTAGAAGCTCGGTCGTAAGATGTAGTGAGCGATGTCACGGGCGGAAAGGTCGTAGAGGCAGAACGGCAGGTAGCCTCCGTAGTGTCTGGGAGCCCTCACGAGAGAGAGAGAGGGGGGGGGGGTGGCAAACGGTTATCAACTATTGCTGCCGTGATCCCTTGCTGTCGTCGTGGGCGGTGGCAGAGGGAGCTTGCGGTGCTCTAGGCGGAGCTGGCTGGTTACAGCGATGATGCTAGTAGCATCAAGCCTCTCCAACTTGGCAGGCACGAGCTATGAGCGGCCTGCCAAACGCACGAACAACAAGGGGAGGGGGAGGAAGATTTGTGTATATGCACACAGGTTATGGATAGGTTCAAGAAAACGAGCAGCGTTTGGGTTGCAGAGCATTGCATAAGAGTACAGGCATCCTGCAATGGCTCGGGTGGAGCCGTCACGGGGGTTCTAATCGCCGCCGATAAGCTAGCCACCCAAATCGCACCCCGCTGCACGCGCCCTTCCAAGTCCACCCACTAGAATGTCGTCATCTGCTGCAAGTCACGTCCGTCACGTCGCTACTATGTAGCTTGGGCGTGGGGAGCTTAGGAGGCGGTCGGCCGTGAGCTTACACACGTCATGTGAAACATCCAGCGCGCTGTCATGCGGAACCACCAACCATCACCGCGAGCGGTACTCAGCCTTCAAGCCGGCCAAACAGTACACCTTGCCAGCAACCCCTCAGACTCAGCGCGCTGTAATTGCATCCGGGCTTCATCAACGAATGATTTGTTTGTGTCATGATCAGGTCGCATTCAAAAAGAGAAGGCTGTGTCCTGTTTGTCAAGAACCCTTCCGGAAGTCTTGAATAACTCGAGCTCTTGGATCACAGCTGTCTGCGCGCATCTCCTTCTGGATGTTCATAAGGGCCTTTCCCCCGGGGAAGGATATGCCCTGATTCTCCAGGAGATTTCGTAGTTTGCTTCCAAGGTCCACGGTTGGCTTCCAAGGTTCGACGGCGAGCTGCGCTAGCGCCCCTCCTGGGAACACTCTCCACGGCACGTGCTCCATCCAGCTCAGTATGACTACGTGTGCACCAGACTTTCCAACGTCTGCCCAACGCAGCCACCCGTTACCTGGATTTCCCACCCAACAGTCTGACTTCCACATTCCTGGCGTGTTTCTGGCGTGTTTCTGGCGTCATGGTAACTTTTCCCGAGGTCTGCGAGAATGTCTAGCCAATGGTACATACAGAACAGCAGTTCATGTGCAGCACATACCTACGAACTCATCGCAATCTAGGTGCACCGGGATCAGCAATCGGAAATCGCATCGCAGCTTCAACGACTATACACCTTGCACCCAATGTATCTCCATCTGAAATATCCTTGGCCTTGTGGTTTGTGGAAGAACTGATCGTAGGTACAATCCACGAATTCGGCATCCCATTCTGCAATGCCAGGGGCTCAGCAATTTCGTGCGCTCACCTGTAAGACGCAGGACAGACATTCGGAACTCAAACAGTGGTGTAGAGGGATCTGGAGATTGCAACTGGTGTGCAAGAGCCCAGGGCGTTGCTCGCAGGTGAGAGACTAGTCACACTAGATGAGCTTCTTCAGCGATTCTCACTCGCGGTACGAAGTGACTTTTGGCCTTGTCCGAGCGGGGCGGGATGCGGCTTAGCGAATTAGGAGCAACCCCACAGCCGTTCTGGAGCCGGATTTGCGACGCAGACGGGTCTAAGGATATCCTTCTTAAAGGTGTACAAGAGCCATCAAAAGGCGATTGATGACCGCGCCTAGACTTCCCACGAGGACACCAGCGAAGCATCTAAAAAGATACTGCGAAGAAACTTTCTGTCTCCAAACATATAGGTCTGTTTCGCGACTTCCTTCATGCAGAGGCAATCGTGATCGCGTTCAACTGCCTCCAGCTGCACCGACAATACTGACCTTTGCTGCTCGCTCAGAAGCACGACAGTCAAGTTGGCATCATCCAGATCTGCGCACCTGACTACATGCAAAGGAAACAGAGCTTCCGTTCATTGTTGGCTACGGCCTGATGAAAGCCACTGGTGGCCAGCAGCTCAGGTGATGCTAAATTCTGGGTGAGGTGGTGTATAGGTTACTAGTAAGGTGTTAGGAACTGCGAAAGATGTGATCCAGGACGTGAACGAATTTGTTGCTGTTTACTTGATCGTCGAGCGAATGCCATCGGATGGTCTTGACTAGCAGTGCCCCTGTTGACTTTGAGGTGGAGGAATACGGTTACCTAGCTAAGCGCTTAAAGAACAAGCGTGTGAGATATAGATACCAAATATCACACCTTGAACTCCTCATCTAACAAGGACTCTTGCGTAGAACCTTGCAATATTCTTCAGTTCCATGATATAAGAAAAGCGCGCGAAAGATTAAAGCTGTCTCTATTAGTCTCGGAACAATCGCTTACGTCATGTAGCTAATGAACACCTCATTCGCTCAACTTTTGAGCATACTTGCCTCCTCACTCTCGTCGGGCTATCCGATGTCCGGCA
This sequence comes from Lizonia empirigonia, assembly GCA_009982855.1. NCBI lineage: Eukaryota > Fungi > Ascomycota > Dothideomycetes > Pseudoperisporiaceae > Lizonia > Lizonia empirigonia. The sequence continues at coordinate 1,165,944 of JAADKA010000006.1, read as the reverse complement.
GTTCAATGCGGCTGTGTTCCGGATCCCGCTATTCATTTGAGTGATTCTCATCAGCTGTTTTATTCTCCGAGCTGCGGACCAGCAAAATCAATTGAGACAATCGGAGTTGGATTCAGAACTGCTCAATGCAAGCGCAAGCGACAAGTACGAGTTCAGATCTCTTGTTGTAGGTTTTCCATGGAATTCGTATATTGACATCAATGGCTGAGCGCCCCATCCGTGCCGCGGAATCCGTACGCTCTGCACGACAACTAGCTTCCCGTGGTAGCTTCCGAAGAGAGGGGGCGACGACGACGACTTGGCTTGTTTACAACATGTAAACTACAAAGCACTGCGCAGATTCTGGAATGAAACCTTCAAGGATGGCCCTCGCGAAGCAGGAATAGAAGCCGAGTAGGTGATCTGTGCGAAACAGCCGCAGATCAAAGACGCGATCGGACAAGAGCGCAGAGACTGAGACGACGGATCTGTAGTTCAAAGACACCTCTCAGTTCAAGCTTCGGAGGCTGGCGTAAGTGCCACTAGTGCCCTTCACCCCGCGTTATTTCCCCATATTCGAGGAGGACGCGTCGATAGTTTTGTCTGGCTCGTGTCTGGATCAAAGCCTAGATCCGCCCTTCTCCCATTGGTAAGTAGCACTATTTGGATCGTTCCCCAACCGGGCTCCTGGGAGGTTTGTAGGAAGTTGAGTGGTTCACAGCATGTAGCCTACTCTCAAGACATCGGCTATTGTCTTACGGCTGAAATAGGCAAGCGTTTATGGATGTCGAGCCCAGATTCATGCACGCCGAGGAGCGACCCTTCCAGTACTTCGTAGGCTGGGACACCAATGCTGCATATGCCACACCAGATCATATCAACGGATAGCATCCTGGCTCAAGCCCGTGGCTTCCGCATTAGCAGCTGGACGACTGGAAGTTCGCGCCACGTTGATGGCATAAGTTCGAGGGGAAGACATGGCCAGACGCTTGCGCCCGACTATATAGTCTGTATATGCAACCTGATAACCCCCCGTTCCCATCTTTTGTCTCACAAGATTTCGCTTTCTGGCTTTAAAGGGGTCCCTTTTCATCAGCAGCTTTTGCTTCAACAACTCTTTTCACCATGACTTCTCAAGACCACCACACTGTCGGCTCGCAAGGGACGCACTTCAACTCGGAAGAAAAATTTCGCTACAAACTGGCCAAGACCGTCACTCTTACCCCAGAGCTCTATGAGAGGCTCTTCATCTCGCCTAAGACAGCTGTCGCTGGTGACTTCCGCTCCCGATTCGGCAATCCAACACCTATCGGCGTGCTTGGCTTCTCTGTCGGTGTCATTCCCCTCGCCGTCTCCTTCAGTAAGTGTTCATCACACACTTCAATGCCCGCCAGTCTGACCTCAAACAGTGGGATGGCAAGGCTCTGGTGGGTCCTCGATCGCAACCACCACAGTCAACATCTGGTTCGGTGGCGTGCTCCTCATTCTCGCTGGCTTCGGGGAGTTTCTTCTTAGCAACACGTTTCCCATGATGGTATTCCTCGCATACGGTGCTCACTTCTTGACATACGCAACCACTTTCATCCCTGCCTTCAATGCCATCGGTTTCTTCAACCCTGACGGTTCCGGGATTGGCAGTCCAGGTGTTGCTAACCAAACTCCCATGTTTACTGCCAGCTATGGTAAGCCTATACTCTGATCCCACTCGCCGAAGCTCAGAGCTGACCTCCCTAGCCTTCTACCCCATGGTCATGTGCATCCTATCCTTCATCTTCCTCGTAGGATCACTCCGCACAAATCTCGTCTTCATCTTCATCTTCGCAACCATCGGATTCGGGCTCGGCGCTGGCGCTTCCTTCCACCTCTCGCGCGACAACATTGTTGTTGGAACACGGCTTGCGACTGGCCTTGGTGCTTGCTTCTTCGCTACGGGTGTGTTGGGCTTTTACTTCTTATTGGCGCTCGTGGTCGCTATCATGGAGCTGCCCATCCCAGATATCCCCGTGGGTGATATGAGCACTGTTATCAAGGCGAGGTTGAGGGGTGTCATTAAGGAGGAGTAGTGTGTTACGATGAGAACGGTGAAGCTCGCCTACGGTCTGGGGCAAAGTATGGATTGATGGGCTGGAGCAATGTACAAACTTTCACTTGGGCTTATAGGCTCATTATCTCTGTAAAAGTTTTCAGAAGGCGATTGAAACAAAGTTCAAACATCTCATACCTTCATTGCTATCACTAGCCGCGAAACATATTTCTACAGCTCACCAAACAACGCTCACCACGGATACTCCCCTGTATTATGGATAAACTTCCCAATATCAGCATCCCGCTTCCCCTCAACCACATCCATCAAGCTAACCACCGACTCCTCCGCCGACCTAGCTCCATTCTCCCTCCTATTCGCCTCGCTCAAATTGCTCACCGTAAACCCCGGATCGTACGCAAAAACCTTACAGTCTTTTATGGGCTCGTGCGCATCATGGGCTCGTGCACGAAAATCATCATCCACCCACCACCAAAAATGAGGCTATACAACCACGCAGAGTATATATTATCGTGATATTTTGTGATGTAGTAGTAATTTGATACTTGCGATTAATGTGCGCTACTTAAATTTACTTGGTAATATGATGTTGCGGCCGCGGCGTGTGGTTGTTGTCGGCGGAGCTGATGAGCTGGCTGAGGGCTCCCCACCAACTGGATCATCAACCACGGTCGCCACAGGCAGCTCAGATAGCTGTAAGGACTTGGAAACTTTGATACTTTGCCTCTTACTCTTTTTGGATAATTGTAGATCATCCTGGAGTTGTTTTGTAAGCTCACGATCAACTGCAGCGCGGCTCTTCTCTCGCGCCTTCACCGCGGCAGCCTCCTCACGTCTTACTTTGGCTGCCATCCACCCCAATCATCGTTCCTCCTGCAGCTGCTGTCTGACTCGCTTTTGATCCTCCCAGAGGCGAGCTTCCTTAGCTTTTTGGTGTATTTGCTGCTGTTGTTCAAGGTCCTTGGTCTCCTGGCGATTGCGAGCTTGCCGGACCTTGCTTGGTGACCATACATGGATACCAACTTGGTGGTCATCGGGTGCCTCAAGGAGCAGTGGTTTGCCACGCTGACAGCGCTTCTTCTCATTGATCAGAGCTCCTCTAAGCCGCTTATTTTCGTGTTGAAGTAGTGTTTTTTGGACTGCGATAGTGTGGATTGTCTGCGAGAGCTTCTGAGCTTCTTTGTTGTACATATCCTCCACTACACCGCGCAGTAATCGCTCAATCTTCCTCCAATCACTCGCGCTTATCACTGAGGTTGTACTGTCACTCGTAGATGGCCGAGAACCGTGATCTGGCTGAAAACGATCGAGTATTTGGCGTGGATCAAATGGAGATAGGCCCGTGCACCTGAAGCTCTTCAGGATATTTGCAGAGTGAAATGAGACGTCCTAGGCAATGTAGAAGAGGCGGAAGAAGTCGCGCTTGGTGATAGATGAGAGGCCTTGACACATATCCATGAAGTCAGCGAGTGCCGCGCTGTACGCGCAGCTGAGTGGAGAGAACATCACCACATCGAGTGGCTGAAGAGTATGAGTACTGTGAGGTGGATACACCACAAGGAGTATCTTATGAGCATCACAATACTCAATAAACTTCATCGTAACATGACTCCCGTGGCCGTCAAGTATCAGTAACCTCCACTGCCGCCTCGCCTTCTCCTTCGTCTCGCGATCAAAGACTTGTTCAAGCCACGCGACGCCAATATCGTCGTTCGTCCAGCCGCTCGGTGATGCCGTGAAGAAGCACTTGTGTAGTGAGGGATCAAAATCCTGCAACTATGAGTCCTGGAGCTTCCTAGAGGCAGCTTAGTATATGAGCGAAGGAGTGAGAGCAGTACCATCAGCACATATACAAGCCAGCAGCGTGATCCATTCACGGTTGCCATCCTGGATCAGATCTTTCACTGCCCCAGACTCGTAATAGCGCCTACTGAACACCCTCTTCATCTTAGACAGTACTCCGATCAAGAAGCCCTTCTCATCCATATTGTACATATGACGCGATTTGATGTTTTATTGCTCTATTTTCTCGCCCAAAACCTTGAAGTATTCCTCATATTTCGAGAGAGAATCAGCTTTGTGGCGATTGGAGTCCTTGCCGGAGGTCCATTTGAGCAGGTGTTCGCGGTGCCGGGCGATGAAGCGGTCAGCCCAGGCTTTGCCAACGGGCTTTCTGGCAATTTCAGACGCAGAATTTCGTATCATCTCTCTTGTAGGAGGCAGGCCGCGCTTGCTGAGTGTTTCAATATACTTGACAAGCTCTCGTTCTTGTGTTGTGTTGAGTAGGCGTTGAGACTCGTAGCCCTTCGCGCGCGACGCGCATACCCCACGGTGACGCCGCGACAATGGTGTTCGGTCAACACCATACTCTCTCGCAACCTGAGCATAACGGGGAGCTTCTCCAGGCTTCAGAGCATCTAGCGCTTGAAGCGCAGCTTCTAAATCTGACATTTGGTTGAGTTATGGGGTATAGGGTGCAGGTGCTCAAATGTTGATTTTCCACAAAAACGTGCACGAGCCCATAAAAGACTGTAACCGAGGCTAGCACTGTAGCCTAGGTGAGTCAAGACCCACCAATCCACCCAAACCCTCCTCAACTCTAACACCTCCAAATAACATGCTCCAACAGCGAAAGGCCATATGCAAAAACTCCCTCACATATGCAGTCATTGCTCTCGAAACTTCAAACGCACGGAGCACCTGACCCGTCATCTCCGCACTCGTATGTTGCCCCAGAGCCCCTCTCTCATTGCAAAAGAACCGGGATACAATAAGATCAAGTTTCCAAAAATCCGGAGGCAGTAAAGGATCACCTTTGAATCTCTTAGTTCTTGAAAGTTGGAAAGAGACTGCAGAGTAGCTTTACTAACTGCAGGGCTAATTGATCGCTCAGACACCAGAGATAAGCCTTACAGGTGTTCCTGCGGAGCAGCTTTCACCGGTCGTGATCTCCTAACTCGGCATTGGCGTATTTCGCAGCATAACGGAGAGGCTCCTACGACCACATTAACATCACCACCCTCTAATAGCAGAGCTACGCCGCGGGGCACACAAAGACAGACTACAACACAGTCGCAGCTCATCAACTACAATGCGGTGACAGACGACAGTAACAACTTGGTAACCGATGGCGGTTATCACGCTCAGGTGCCACTAATCAATCAAGGTAGGTGACATGCTGCGATCAGCAGAGTCTACCTCCCAGCCATAGCTGATCATTTAAGAAGGGCCGCAACCACAACCATACCATGATAAAGGCTTTCAGGACTTCCGCGACTTTGTTAATTTCATTGATAGAGTGGGACTATCAGCGCAGTGGTCGCCTGAATTCAGTTTTGACTGGTTGCAAGCTGAAGAACAGCAACCCTTGCACCCGCAGCAACAGCAAGAATCAAGAGTGCACTCGCATGAACCAGAGACTACTCACTCACCTGTACCTGAAGATATTGGCACGCCCTTCAGCACTTGGCTACCTTCAGCACCAGCTGATGACCAAGTCCATCTTTGGTCCCACTCAGGAGATGGTACGTGCTCACACATGACCATGTACATTGCTCTGATCTCAGCGCAGATTGCACGTGACCAGAATTTCGAGAGAAACGAAGCGGTAGTGGGACATACAATGTAACGGACGACCACCGCAACTTCCTCGTCTCATTACTGTCTAACTTTTCTGCGCCCATTTCCGATTTCGAGATTCCTTCTCGTCATACGCTTACGCGGTACATAACAGCTTTCTTTGGCGGCTTCCACAGCCATTTCCCATACATCCACAGATCCACATTTCAACCTTCGTGCTCTCCCCTGGAGCTGATGGCCGCAGCAGGAGCACAGTATTGTTTTGAACGAAGAAGCTCTGAGTGCTTGTTTCGAGTAGTGAAAGCCATCGTTTTCGAAAGGCTCAGACAAGAGGAGACTCACTTTGGACCGCAGACTTTGGGCCTGGTCGCTTCGAGTTATATTTACACCCCTGAAGCCCCACCTGCGACACGGCGTACGGGACCTTGGGCTCCCCTGGATATGGCCAAGACGCTTCTCACACTTGTAGGCTTTGCGACCTGGGAACGCACAGATCTCCTTCAGCAAGCGTTCTGTTTGCGGAGTCTGCTTGTACAGACCCTTCGTGACATCGGGCTTCGTGAAGAGGCAGTCAATACTAATGGATCCACCTCGAGATCAGCCATGTGGGACCAATGGGTCCAGCAAGAATCAGCTCGACGCACAAAGCTGGTAGCCTTCTGCTACATCAACGTACACAGTATTGCTTACAACGCTCATCCCCTCTTGTGGAGCAGTGAGCTTCACCTGAGGTTACCTTGCTGTACGCCGCAATGGCAGGCTTCTAGCGCTGCGCAATGGTCGACACTGCGACGAGACAACAAGGAAGACCAGATGCCCTTCCAGAAAGCTCTCTCTGTGTTGCTTCAGGATCCCACAGGCACCGAGACTGTGAAGCCTATACCCAGTCCTATCGGTAACTACATCCTCCTCCACGCATTGTTGCAGCGAATTCATGTTGTGCGTGAGCTTTCATTCCTATGACTCCTTCTACAAGGATGTCGACATCTGAGCAACAGACCGTGAGTCGCGCACTTCGCTCTTGGACCTCACTGTGGCAGCAAACACCGGAGTCCATACTCGATCCTAACAACGAAAGCGGCCCTATCCCGTTCACTTCTAGTGCGTTGCTAGTTGTGGCCTACGTCCGCATGTCACTTGACATTGGACAGCACCGACATCTGGACTCACGCGATCCTGAAACCATAGTCGCGGGGCTTGCGCAACTTCCAGAAATCGAACGCAACGACAACCTGCTCTCAGCTCTCCTATATTCTACACATGCGTTGAGTATACCCGTGAGACTCGGAATTGATAGAGTAGCCCGGAGCCAGGCTTTCTTCTGGAGCGTGCAGCATGCCATTTCGAGTTTTGAATGCGCCATCTTCTTAGGAAAGTGGCTCTGCTCGCTACCGAATCCACTACAAGAAACCTCATTATCTCGTAAGTCCCACTCCCTGATTTTTTACAAACACATGGCTGAGAAGAACTAGGGTCTGAACATCGCATCATCCACTGGGTCAGGTGTATTATATCAAGGAAGCGTACGCCGCGGTTGACTTTGACGAGACCGAGGGGTTTGACGGCGAGCTCACAGTGCCAGACGAGCCCTTTGCACTTGGTCTTGCGGTTTTGAATATTTAGTGTCGGTTTTTTAGGGGCAATACGCAATGGCAGCTTGTGGTCAACCTGGGTCTGAGTTTGGAGATCTACATGAAGAAGCTCGGATGAAAGTGTTGTGCGCGGCTGCAACCACTCCGTTTAATATATCTTGCTGCAGTGGGTACGGATGTGCCCACTCCTTCACGCAGATCTCTTGGGAGTTAATATCAAAGAAATATCCTATAACGTATTCTATCGAGTGTCGCAGAATCTCTTGGCAGTACCAACTCATTCTACTACTCTTCAATTTCATCACTATCAACCTAGAGCTCTGTGCATATAGAGCTCAACTCTGATTCAAAATTCTCTTCTGTATCCTTTTTGCACGTGCGAGCGTTGTGCCCAGTCCCACCACAGTTTCCACAGCGCCGTAGAGCTGGTTGGGCTGTTCCTTGATTACCACGACCACGAGCCTTATTCGATCGGCTAGCCGTTATAGAAGCCTCTCCAGCTACCTGAGATGCTGCCTGACCATACTCTATAGTACCACCCTGCTGGATATACTTCCGTTTGCGAGTTTTTCTTTTAGTGATTACTGCTAATTGTTCTTCAAGCTCTTTGTTCCGAGCAGCCAGAAGCGCGTTTTGGTGAAGCATCAGCTCAGCACCCTTTACAAGCTGGGAGAAGCCAGCCTGAGCTGTAATAGGTGACTGAGTGAAGTAGTTGCTTACTAGCTTTGACTGGGATCTAAACTCGTGCGTATTGCTTGGTGTCTTTGATTGCCATAGTGTTTCTTGTAGTAGAGGTGGAGGTGGGGTACGCAGCCGCACTTCAAGGCGATCCAACACTATCTGCGCGTTGATAGGGACTAATCCAGATGCCTCAAAAGCCTTTCGACAGTTCTTCTCTGTAAACACGTCGAAAAATGCGTCTTTAAAGGCTGGTAAGAAGCCTTCTTTGTTGATATGGAAGACGCGTCGATATGCCAAGACTCTAACGCGTTCAGAGTATCTCCTCTTTAACGGTGAGAAGCAGACCACATCGAGTGGCTGGAGGATGTGCGATGAGTGAGGTGGCATGCAGAGAGTAAGGATCTTGTGTTCAAGGCAGTAGTCCTTGAAATCCTGGTTGAGATGGCTCTCATGGCCATCTAGAATGAGTAGCCTGTACACCCCCACCTTGCGCGTCTTTGTATGCGCGTTAAAATGCTTCAACCACTCTAGACCAAGAGCGTTGTTAGCCCAGCCATTCTCAGAGACTGAGACCTTCCAATTACGCGGGATATCTGCCTTTTCATACCAGGCAGAGATGTGGACGTGCCCTTTATAGATGATGAAAGGTGGGGTTGCATACCCAGCAGCGCAGATACTCTGGATGACTGTAACCCACTCGCGATCGCCTGGCTGAATAAGATTTAGTCGAGTACGTCTCTCTGCACCTGTAACCACTTTCATTGAGCCAATAACGCCCATCTGAAAGCCTGTCTCATCGAAGTTGTACACGTCATCGTCGTGGATGCCGTACTTGGCTTTGGTGTCCTCCACCAGCTTAAACCACGCGCTAATTATCTCTGGGTCCTCCTGGAGTATTCTCTGGTGATCCTTTGCTCGATTGAACGCCATCTTGAGCTCATCTGATCGCGTTACGAATCTCTCAGCCCAGCATTTGCCAACAGGCTCACCACCACGTACACCCAGTAGTTTATCAGCCATATCTGCTACCTCGCACAGCCGGGGCGCAAATCCTCGTTAGTCAAGGTCGAGGATATATCGGACAATCGTCTTCTCTTCAGTCGCAGTAAGCTTTTGGTTGTTGGGGGTGCAATCGCGTCGTGCAGAAATTCCTTGTACGCGTCGGTTGAGGGTCCTTGGGCGAACGTTGAAGGCGTCAGCAGCAGCTTTTTGCGTTCGGAATTGGCCAGATTGGAAAGCTGCAAGTGCAAGTTCAACTGCACCTTCATGATAGACTGAGTTCACGTTGTTTGATGAAGACATGTTGTGTTGAAGGTAGATGGTGGTTGCCAAGAGAATTCTGCGACACTCGCTGATGCGCGCCACTCGCTGATGGAATACTGTACTAGGACTTTAGTCTGTTCGCGCGTGTGCACAGACCATTTCAACAACGCGAACTCTAAAGAGGGGTATCTTCTTCAACTACACACGACTACATCAATATGAGAGCTTTTAGCACTAAAATTTCATCAAATCGAGTGCGCAGAGGTGAATTATCAGAAGCCCAACGGATATACTGCTTAGCCCAGGTTGAGGCTGGTGTGTCGACAAGCGAAGTTGCTGACGCGCTGGACTGCTCGCAGCGGTGCGTACAGAAAACAGTACTCCGATGGACAACCAGCTGCAGCACCACAACGCAGCCTCGGACAGGCCGGCCACCTACATTGACTAGTAGAGACCATCGCCGGCTGCTACGGATTGCTCGGAAAAACCCAGGTATTGAGTACCACAAGCTTATGGAGGAGGCTGGACTGTGGGACGCCAATACTACCTACCCCAGCGTTTCTAAGCGTACTGTGCAGCGCGCAATGGCTGACGAGGGATACCGCAAGTTCAGAGCGAGACGTAGGCCAAAAATCAACAAGAACACAGCTGCGGAACGCCTCAATCTTACTAATGAATGGCTGGGGTTTGATTTTGGGAGGCGTACTATCAGGTTCAGTGACGAGTGCAGCGTTGCTCGTGGATCTGGCCACAACACGCCCTGGGTATGGCGACTACCTGAGGATAAATGGTCGCACGAGATGGTTGAGGAGGTCACCACTGCTCGCCAACCTGCTCGTATGGTATGGGGCTCAATATGGATGACTCCAGGTGGCCGAGCAAGGCGTAGTCGTCTAGTAATTATGAATCGCGACACATCAGCCAAACGCAATGGATACACAGCTCAGAGCTACATACGAGCACTTGAGGAAGGTCTCCAGGACAGCTACAGGCCAGGCGAGTGGTTTATGCAGGATAACGCACCTATCCACACTTCCCAGGTCTCGAAGGAGTGGCTAGAGGTTCATGGTGTTGCTACGATCAAATGGCCACCATACTCACCTGACCTTAACCCTATTGAACACATGTGGTGGGCACTTAAAAAGAAGCTCCATGAGCTGCATCCTGAATTTGACTATATGGGAGACTCTCTAGCTAAGTGGGAGGCGTTCGAATTGGGGTTGATTGAGGCATGGGCTGCTATACCTGACGCACTGATCAAACGCCTTATTAGGTCTATGCCACGACGCCTAGACGCTGTGCGACGTGCAAAGGGCTACCAGACTAGATACTAAGCGTAATGCGATTAATTTGCAACCCTAATTGTCTTATTTGGTCTATGTAGTAGAGAGTTATACTGCTTTGAAGTTGGTAATCAAATGTGGTTGTGGTGGTCCATGCGTCAACGCGAACAGACTTTTGGCACCCGATTGTACGTTAGTCTTTAATCTACGCCAAATTAATGATCGCTACATCGAACAGCCTCAAATGCCTCCTAAATTTTACTTAACTCGTATTCTTGTACTCCACTCTCCTCCAACATGAGGGTCGGGCCAAGAACGGCATCATACACAAATGTTCCAGCAAAACATGCAGCCGAAAAAAGCTTAACGTACCTCACGGGCGAGTGGGCCACACGGGCGAGTAGGCCACTCCGCCAAGACCCCACCAAAACATACTGCCATCTACAGTACTTTTACAATGAACCAACAACAAAACAATCTACCAGCTTCAAAAGAGGCTCGATTACAGCTTGCTCTCAAGGCTATCGAACGCGACGCGACGCTATCGCAGAGACGCGCTGGAATACCTCTTCGGGGCGATTGCACGCCCAACTCAATGAATCTCCTTAAGACAGAGGAGGATGTAATTGTCCAGCATATCCTTGACCTCGACGCGCAAGGATTTCCGCCCCGGCTTGCTGCTGTGAAGGATATGGCTGATTCTTTGCTGGCTGAGCGCCACCGCGACCCTGTTGGCCAGAACTGGGCTGCAACCTTCGTCAAACGTCGCCCTGAGCTTAAGGTCAAATTCAATTGCAAGTATGACTACAAGCGAGCCCTCTGTGAGGATCCTGAGGTTATACAAGGCTGGTTCCGACTTGTGGAGAACACAAAGGCCAAGTATGGTATCCTTGAGGAGGACACCCACAACTTTGACGAGTCTGGCTTCATGATGGGCATGATATCAACTGGAGCAGTAGTCACAGGCTCTGAGCGCCGAGGACGGCCGAAGAGCGTTCAGCAGGGCAATCGCGAGTGGACTACAGTGATCCAAGGGATCAACGCGACAGGGTGGGCAATCCCACCTTTTATCATCTTCCAAGGCAAGAACCACCTCTCTGCCTGGTACAAGGAGGATAACCTACCTCGCGACTGGGTTATTGCAGTCTCTGAGAACGGCTGGACAACAAATAAGCTTGGTGTAGAGTGGTTGAAGCACTTTGACGCTCACACAAAGAAGAGGACTGTAGGAAACTATCGTCTGCTTGTTATCGACGGCCACGAGAGCCACGACTCGCTCGAATTCCAGCAGTACTGCAAGGATCACAAGATCATCACCCTCTGCATGCCTCCTCACTCGTCACACCTACTGCAGCCTCTTGATGTGGGGTGTTTCTCGCCTTTGAAGACAGCTTATGGCCGCCAAGCTGAGGATCTGATGCGCAACAAGATCACCCATATCACCAAACTGGAGTTCCTACCGTGCTTCAAAGGCGCTTTTGACGCTGCAATCACAAAGGCTAGTATACAAGGAGGCTTTCGAGGCGCTGGCTTAGTCCCATTTGATCCAGAGGCGGTGATATCGACGCTTGACGTACGGCTGCGCACTCCACCGCTTCCTACTATCGAGGACGTTCCCTGGCAGTCCCAAACTCCAAGCAATACCCTGGAATTTGGGTCGCAATCACAGCTGATTCAAGGGAGGATTCGAAGACATGTAGATAGCTCACCTACGTATATGGTTGAGGCGATCAAAAGCCTGTCAAAAGGTGCAGAGATGATAGCGCATTCTCTGGTGTTGATGACCAAGCGCAACGCTGAGCTCCAGGCCGCTAACGAGGCCTCAAGTAAGCGTAGATCGCATAAAAGGAAGCGCTTACAGCAGCAAGGGACCTTGACGATTGATGAGGGCGTGCAACTAACGACCCTTAAGGAGTTTAGGGCGCGTAGTGATGGGAAGAAGGCGAAGAAGAGGGTGCGCGTTGAGGCAGGTGAGCCTAGCCAACGACGCTGTGGACGCTGCGGCGAGGCAGGACATAATATGCGCACATGTAGGCAAGAAGCAGCGATAAATTCTGAGTAGAATAGCCTATTACGATTTCTATTTACTATCTTTGACGGTGCTATATAGTCGTGTACAGTCGTGGTTTTGATGGGGTCTTGGCGCAGGTGGCCCACTCGCCCGTGTGGCCGGCCCACTTGCCCGTGAGGTACGTTAACGTGTTTTACAAGCGAGTGCGCATTACAAGCAAGTGCGCACCCCACTAACTTTCTGCGACGCGTAAACTCCTAGCTATCATGGCACCCCCAACTAAAGCCCAGCCAGCTTCTTATAAGGCTGATATACACCTTGCTATATCAGCTCTTCAAAAAAATCAATTTCAGAGTGAGGCAGTCGCTGCACAGACGTTCAATGTCTCTCGAACTCCACCGCCGACGCGCTGACAAGCCTGCCCGACGCGATTGCCAGCCTAAGTCAAAAAAGCTTACCTAGCTAGAAGAGGAGGTGATCTTTAGGTATATACTCGACCTAGACCAGCGTGGATTTGCGCCTACGTACGCGGCTGTACGTGATATGGCTGATAAGCTGCTCGCTGCGCGCGGCGCAGGTCGCGTTGGCGTCCACTGGCCGCGTAACTTTGTCAAGCGTACAGACAGTCTTACTACTCGTTTCAATCGAGCGTATGACAGGCAGAGAGCTCTATGCGAAGATCCTGTGTTGATCAGGAGCTGGTTTGAGCTTGTAGAGCAGACGAAGGCTAAGTACGGTATATGCGATGAGGACGTCTACAACTTCGACGAGGCTGGCTTTATGATGGGCAAGATCATGACTCAGCTTGTAGTAACAGGGTCAGAGAGAAGAGGCCGGCCAAAGGCTATCCAGCCAGGCAATCGCGAGTGGGCGACGGTGATCCAAGGAATCAACGCTGCTAGCTGGGCTATCCCACCGTTCATCATCTTTGCTGGCCAGTACCACCTGTCTACCTGGTACGAGGAGGATATACCGCGAGATTGGGCTATCGCTGTCAACGACAACGGCTGGACGACTAACGAGCTTGGAGTTAAGTGGTTAAAGCACTTTATCAAGCATACAGAGGGCAAGGTAGTTGGGGCGCGTCGGCTGCTTATCCTTGATGGCCATGAGAGCCACCAGTCTCTTGAGTTTCAAGAGCTCTGTAAGGAGAAAAATATCTACACGCTCTGTATGCCACCTCACTCGTCGCACCTACTACAGCCACTTGATGTGGTCTGCTTCTCGGTGCTGAAGCGCGCGTACAGCCGTGAGATCGAGGCTCTGATCCGCCACCACATCAACCACATCACGAAGCTTGAATTTCTGCCAGCCTTTAAGGCAGCCTTTGAGCGATCGTTCACGTCGGCTAATATCTGCTCAGCCTTTCAAGGCGCAGGCCTTGTCCCTCTCCAGCCAGACGTTGTTCTATTAAAGCTAGATGTGCAGCTCCGTACGCCTACACCAGCCGCTCTGCCAGAGGCCCCTTGGGAGGCTCGCACGCCGAGCAACGTGCGTGAGCTTGAGGCTTAATCAACATTAATACGTAATCGCGTGCAGCGGCACAAGAGCTCGTCGCCAGCCTCAATTATTGAGGCAATTGGCCAGCTCAAGAAAGGGGCAGAGGTGATGATGCTCTCGGCTGAGCTGATGCGCGATCGGATCACCAGCCTTGAGAGAGCCAACGAGGTAGCAACAAAGCGTAGGCAGCGTAAAAAGAAGCGAATACAGAGGCAGGGGACCTTAACAAAGGGAGAGGGAGAGGATATACTCGCTCAACAGGAGGCTGACCAGCAGATAGAGCGTGAACAGCGTCAAGGTAGGGAGCAATCAGGCCGCAGCTGCCAGGCTCTTGCGCGCTGCAAGAGGTGCAGAGAGACTGGGCACAACTCACGCACGTACAAAAAAGATACTTTAGACACTGCTTAATCTATCTTATTAATATCTATATATTATCTCTTAACGTGGTTGAGATGTTTGCATATAGAGGTGCACGAAGTTGGTGGGGTGCGCACTCGCTTGTAATGCGCACTCGCTTGTAAAACACATTAACCAGCCCAGACTCCACAATTGCTGCCAAGAGGCGTTAAGCAAAAGCAGCAACTTTACTCGAAATATCAAAAGCACGATATGATATGTAATCTTCATGGCACCTACCATCTCTAACTCACGATCCTCACACTTTGACTCCATGAATAATGTGTGCAGATCTGCAGGGTCCAATGCACAGCACGCCGTTGCATTGCGCGTCAGACAATGATGCAAGTCCATTGTGCCACAGAGAGACAGGTAGATGGCACGGAGGAGGATAAGCAGACTACGCATGCTGTCTAAAAGGGTGAGTGAGATGCGAGGAATGCCTGGGAAGATAGGTATTGTTTTTGGTGTTAGGGTTACTGTTCAGCTCATGCAAGTTGTGCGACCATTGTGGTGAGTTGTGGAGTTTGGAGTCTCGAGGGTGTTTGTAAGATAGGGTAAGCCGTTGTGTTGTGAGACACTGACATCTACTCTGCTTGTTCAAAGTCATCAGCTCGTGAGATGCACACCATCAACAGCAGGTGTTCGAGGCGGACTGCCGAGCGAACAGAATCACCATGGAGACATGACATGTTGTGCGTCCTGCAACTGTCCGGTGAAGCGAAGCGCGTTGTCTCAGTCTCAGTTTGACGTTTTGAGGTTGCACAGACGGCTCCATGCTCGTGTAGCCCAGCATCAGTCCGTTTTACGAGTAGCGGCATGTACGACCACGCACGAGGCTGTCAGCGCTTGTACCGCAGACGATCTAGTTCATCGTGTTGCGTGCGACGCTTAGTGGTGCGAGGTGCCGTTCGCGTTGCACGACGGAGCCGATATTCTCAGCGCTTGGAGTGCCACACGAATTGTCTGACTGGGGGCGGCCAGCGCTTGTGTGTCGTTGCATCGGCGCTTCGGTATGCCCGGAGATTCTGCTCGGAGTTTGAGAGTGTGTGGCCTGAGGCGGAAGCCGTTTGATAAGTTGACCGTATTGTCTGTCACCTTTTACTTATGGCTAAGCTGTCGAGTGTGCGGGCATATCTAGGCATGCATCTGGCCATGGGAAGGCTGTGGAGTATGAACAGAGCTTGCTAAAGGTTCTGTCGGCATCGTCCCGATGAGAGAATCATGCTGCTCAGGGTTGCCCAACACTCGTAGGGCTGCAAATGTTTAGTCGTCCTTGGTTTTGCATCTGTATTGTTAATGACGGTCGGATGTGGCTGTCTGGTGTTAGTGCCAGCGAATTGTGGCTTGCATACTTCGTAGCTGGCGAATCCAAACCTGCTCGACAGCGTCAGGCACTGCGATGCCATTGGCCACATTATGTATCTGGCTCTGCATGAATCAGAATCGATCGCAGTGCATTGGACGCCAATTGTCTTCTGGACCGTTCACGATCTCGATATTTGTGGAGAAGGTACCCGGCTTGCGCATTGGTACCGCCGCTGTTGAAGTCAACATTCAGGACACGGCAACTCATACTATTCACCCGCTCCCCACCCGGTGAATGTGGATTCGCGAGGAGCTTGCTGCAGGTAGCTGACGGTGTTGCTGAGGTTCGGAATGATGGGCATCCTGGCAGTCGATCTGTCGTCGGCTTATTCTCCGTTAGTAGGCACAGCAGCGTACCTAAAGATCCCGATGCGGTGCAGTCAGCCATCTACACCAAGAGTATCCGCTCCGGTTCCCGTGGACTCGGCAATGACCGGTACATCTATTCGTACCACTGTTGAGCTGAGCTTGGCCGTTCGTGACGCACACATACCAACCAACACTACGAAACTGCGACATGATCAATGCAGACGTATGGAACCACTTTCGTAGTAGAAGAGGTCTGACTGTAGTGGGATTGAGAGCAAGATAATCTTGATGAATCTTACGTGGTGAGATGACAGTATGCAGAAACAGGCCACTGCAGTGTTCTCGCAGCATCCGAGATGCTGAAGGCGTATGCGCTGTTCAGCTGAAACAGCGAACTGGCCGTTGTCATCAAACCTTAGCGGTGGAAGTGACGCGATGGAGGCGATCACACTCTCCCGATATCGATAGCGATCCGTACTAAAAACTGCACGAGCCAATCACCGTTGTCGCGTGAGTAGGTTTAATAAGTTGCAAAGAGTATCGGTGAGGGTGCGCGTCCTTTTCATTATGCAAGCCAATGGCAGCTGTAAGGTGGCTCTGGAATTGATTGTGACGGGGAAGTGGTTTCGAGACGCGCTCTGGCTTTGCATTCCTCTTTACTGCTTCGTGGTGGTGTGTAGGGCATCAATACCTGAGTGGTCATTCGAATTTACGCTTGAGAACTCGGGTGTTGACGGAGAAGGTACAGCGCGCAGAGGACAAATGATACCGCAGCACTACTTCGTACAGGGAAGTGGCCGTGCGTAGTTGTACCTATGTGGGGAGAACGGCGAGTATGCCTACTCCAGGAATAGAGCGCAATATTGCACAGTCTGCGAGATGGCATTGCCAATGGTTTGCCCCATTTAGAGCACGGGCCAGCTGATGCGGCGTTTGGACGAGTCGATGCATTGCGCAAACGCTCGCGAAGCTGTCGTCTGTCAGCAGTGTTGTAGAAGCCCGTGTCAAGGACACGAGTACGACACTGGTTCGCGCCTGTAATCTCGTTCGGAGGAATGGCCACATTCCAGGGCAAATGGACTCTAATGAAGGGTTTGCGAAGATCGCCGTCTCCTTGACAGCGCAGCATGGCCAGCGCTCTGAGAGGGTTCTCTCTCGGTTGTGGCGTGAGCCCTTTCCACTTTGACCGAGCGTCTCCACAGTCGCTAACCGAGATATCGCGCCTCGTGCGGCGATTTGAATTGTGGTTGGCCTGCCCCTGACCACGCGGGATGTCATCGTTTGGAGACGGCTTGGTATCCTCGGGGATGAGATGAAAGGAGGGCGATCGCATACGCGTGCCATCCTGTGGTGACAATGCCACCGTAATGCAGCCACGCCCCGGGCTGCAGTTCACAGGGTCGTTGCACCACGAGGACGCTGTGGACGAGCGTGTATGGAGTGCGCGCCGAAGACGCTGAGACGTGGCCGGCAGCCAACCAGCGAGGCCCGCAGCACACCTCGCAAGCTGCAGGCCCTGTGCTAGCTGCAGAGCGGTGAATTGTTGCGCGATCGTGTGGATAGCGCGAATCTGCCTGCCAGGGACGGACATTATGGAGTTCGCAAGCAAGTGGCAAGCAACTGAGCCGCCGGGCGCACCTATGGCCCTTGTGGGCGGCGTGCACAGTTGCGGGCTCTTGACATGACATGGAGGAGATTACAATCAGCCTAGTGCACGTCTTTTCGGCTGCCACTGACGCTGAGCGCTGACTCTTGGGCCGCGCTACGCCCGGCCGGGTGATCCATGCTAAGGGTTCGCGTGTTGTACTTGAAACTTCGCTGCAGGAGCGACCACCGACAGGGAAGGAGCCAGGGCGCACGGCGTAGTGCACCACCTGCACTATATGTCGCCAGCGACCCCACGAAATAGAGCACTCTTGCCCGCTTACGAGTCGCCTACGTTCCCTACCGCACCTGCCGCAGTCGCCTCAGTCAGAGTCTGCTGCTGCTGAGTCCGAGAGTGTAAGAGCTGTGTGTGACGATCCTTACTCCGTGCCCTGTGCTACTTCAGCCACGCACCGCCTGTTACCGTTGGTGCGAGAGCCTGCACGCCCCAGGTTTCATACCGCAGCCAACCGCCGCATTCATTACAATAACAACCATCCGCTGCCCGAATCTGCCAGAGATTCCCCAGACGCTTGCTTCTCCACCAGAAACCATGGCCAGTGCTATTGTCTCGACGCAGCTACAGCAGTGGAACTACGCAAAGCCCACCATCACGACACGTTCGGAGCGTTCCAGCTCTGACAGTTCCGCCTCCAGCCCTGCCCTGTGCAACGATGACCACGAGCCACTGCGGCTACATACCGCCGGTACGCAGGCTATCAAGAAGGGGAGCATCTCCCTCCAGGACCGCTACATGTCGAGCGAAGAGGATCTTTCACCAGCCTGCGAGGACTCGGGCTCAGAGTCCGAGTACGACTACGACGATGTTGTCATCGAAGACCTAACCAAGCAATGCCACTCAGCAAAGAGGATGTCCATGTCGCGATGGAACCAGGGAAAGAGCTGCGACACAGCTGTGAGAGTCTCGTATGCCTTCGTTGGCCGCCCTAAGGTTGTCCAACTTAATCTTGCTTCACCAGTACTAGAGCGCCCAATGCTGCAACAACGTTCCGCCTCGCTAGCCAACCTGCCGGCAACGGCCATGAGCAAGTTGCAAAACGCCGACCAAATTCAGCGTCACTCGCTGAATGTCGTTCCCGTCCTGAATCGTCCCATCTCTCCACTGGCGCGCCCGGTCTCTCCCCTCGCCATCATCGAGCCTCGTCGTCCCTCTACAAGCTACAGTCCATCGAGCAAGACAAGCACGCTGAACCTTGGCGACCTCACCTCCACGGCCTCCTCCATCGACACTGCACCCTCGAGCCGCAGCGCATCGCCTGCAATGACCGCTCCTGTTCGACCATGCAGCGCAACACCCGAGAGTGTGTCGTCGAGGCGCTCGTCAGTTTACGTCCCCACAGGAGCTCGCCCAGAGTTGAAGCGAATCCAAACAACACAGACACAGTTCCGCCACTCCCACCAGATGGCACCAGCAACACACGCCTTCCTCAGCACCGATCCTTTCGCAAAGCCTGCTGCCAGTACTGCGATCCCTGCGAACAAACCTTCCGCACACAGGCGGCTGCGGTCGATCTCAATGAAGCTTTCTCTTGCCAGGATCGCCATCGGCCCGTCCTACTCGTCAAGGAAGAACACGAACACCCCCGCCTCGCCGTATACACCTCTTACACCCCAAACTGCGCCGATCGAAGCCACATCCGGATTCGCCAGCTCAATGCCCAACAAGCTGCGCCGCGCGTCCACCATTCTGCGACCGAAGTCTCGTGGAGGAGAGGTCTCTAGAGGACCTTCGCCAGAAATGGCTCCTCCAATGCCCAACAAGCTGCGCCGCGCGTCCACCATTCTGCGACCGAAATCTCGTGGAGGAGAGGTATCTAGAGGACCTTCGCCAGAAATGGCTCCTCCAATGCCTGTCCTGAACCGAGCTAGCACCGCTGGGCTTTCTCAGCGCCATTCAAAGATGGTCGCCAGAGGAGCCAACGAGCGTGAGCCCACCCTTGTCCTTCCTCCTTTCTCAGACATGGACATGAACCCTATGGCCAGCGCCAAGAGTGGCAAGCTGCGGAAGCGCAAGTCTCTGATGGATTTGCTCTAGAATGTTTCGACTTCTCGGCCCTCTTGATTGTTTCGCTTCGAACCTACATTACCCGCATGAACGCTTGGACGACGTTCATGCGCTACCCTGTCACCGTCACGTCCCCACCTCACGTCACTCCGCACTTGTACATGCCACCTTTTCATCTCTCTGCTACACGACGACAGCGTTTCAGCATACTGAACCTGCATTCTACCTGGCGTTCTACTGGGCGTTTATACCACCGTTTCCAGGTGACGATACCCTCTCGGGCATGTTTTGCTTGTTTCTTATCACAACTTGGCTCGCGAAGTGCTCGCAGCCACACATCTGTCACTATCGCATCTAGTATGCAATTCGTTGATCCCCGATTTACGCATTCGGTTGGCTGCCTCAATGAAGATTATCATGATATCCTAGTATTGGTATTACTTAGTTTCCAGCGCTGCTTAGCATAGCCGCAGGATCGCAATTTACTATCTCACACTCTGAAACCAGTGCCAACTTTGAGCTGCATCACAGACCTCTTCGTCATCACAGCCACCATCTGTCGGCCTCGTATAGTAACACCATGCGTACATCAGCACTCTACATCATACAGCCGCAGATAATCCAACATGGACTGACATCAGCCGGAAATATTCTCCCGTTCATCGAACCACCTGCCACATCACGCCTCACAAACCCACAGAATCCTTTGCCTACTATGAGCCCACAAACCACTTTGCACCCACAACGGATCCTGAGCCCAGAGAATCTTTCCGGCAATTGCGCCAGATACGAGGTCTCACGATGCAGGGAAGACAGGGCAGGTAAGCAGGCAAGGGTACGTGAAATGGAAATTGTGGGGTTGCCGTTGTCATCCACCCAAGGTAGGCAAGACCCTTGAAAGTTGACTCCATGGTCCTGAAACATGTCAATATCACGCTACATCACCGACTTCCGTCATCGTGTTGCGCAGACCATGCAAAAGCAATATAGCACTTGAGACCTGGCGGCATCTATACTCGGGACACTATCGGAAGCATGCCTGTCCAAAGCCGCCGTTAATGAAGCCTCATATCGACGCCCCCCAGATACCCGCCGCGCGCGGCGCGATCTCGCGATCGGCCCCAACCCACCCATGACGCTTCATGCATGTGCGATTGCCTTTCGACTGCGACAGTGTGCGTGCGTACGAGCCCTGGACGTCACGACTTGGAGGCCCAATTTCCAAGGGTCTATGTGAAACAAGCTACGATAAGAGATGCGTGGTAGCGAGGGAACGTGCGAAAACGAACGTCTTGAGACACTGGGAAGTAGCGATGTGGGCATCCCACTTCCCATATCCTATATCCAGATATCCATCCGGGATATCCAGCTTTAGTTTTGAGACATCCTGGAAGTTGCTGAGTAATGTTTCTAAAGGCTAAATTTAGTACTGTTTTGCATTAAATAAGGAATAGCAGGATGCCTAAGCTTGGCAAAACTTAGTGGAATGTGACGCGCCTAATGCTAAACTTTGACACGTGTGTTTCTATAACAAACCTACGCGTTAAGAAGCTTGTATAACGTACTCCACAAGCGAGCCGGTCACCCAAGCGAGCCGGTCACTTAATTTTACACCAAAAATTGAGATTTTTGCACCTTATTAACTCCACAACCAGATGATAGAATTGTCTAAAAATCAAAATGCTTGTTGAAGTCGTACTTTAGTCAAAGACCGTAAGCACTAATTCTATTGGTTCTCGGGATGAGTAAGGTATCTGGATCGGTAGGGTTATCACCTAAGCAAATGTTACGATCCGTTGCAGCCTAGCCCCACTTTGTGTTGTGGTACGACCAGGGTCGCTCTCGTTAGCGAAGCAACGCGAGAGGGCACACAACACCGCGCTCTCTAGATCTCTCCCCAGCCGCAGAGCAAGAGAGCACGACTTGATCTCTTGATCTCTTGATCTCTAGAGAGCAAGAGAGCAGACAGAGCACCATGCATATTTCCTAAGTATATAGCAAGTAGGAACACAACCCTTATGGTTCGTGTTCAACCTCGTCAATCAAGTTTGTCTTTGGAATCTCAACCTGCCCTCGAGCTAGATAGTACCCTCTATACTACTCAGTGCAACCCCCATCATCACGAGCTTTGCTTAGGTGATAACCCTACCGATCCAGATACCTTACTCATCCCGAGAACCAATAGAATCAGTGCTTACGGTCTTTGACTAAAGTACGACTTCAACAGCAAAGCTCGTGATGATAGGGGTTGCACTGAGTA
This sequence comes from Lizonia empirigonia, assembly GCA_009982855.1. NCBI lineage: Eukaryota > Fungi > Ascomycota > Dothideomycetes > Pseudoperisporiaceae > Lizonia > Lizonia empirigonia. The sequence goes on along the minus strand of JAADKA010000006.1, from coordinate 1,144,009 downwards.
GTATAGAGGGTACTATCTGGCTCGAGGGCAGGTTGAGATTCCAAAGACAAACTTGATTGACTAGGTTGAACACGAACCATAAGGGTTGTGTTCCTACTTGCTATATACTTAGGAAATATGCATGGTGCTCTGTCTGCTCTCTTGCTCTCTAGAGATCAAGAGATCAAGAGATCAAGTCGTGCTCTCTTGCTCTGCGGCTGGGGAGAGATCTAGAGAGCGCGGTGTTGTGTGCCCTCTCGCGTTGCTTCGCTAACGAGAGCGACCCTGGTCGTACCACAACACAAAGTGGGGCTAGGCTGCAACGGATCGTAACAATGCTATGCTTTACCTATGTCAAGATCAGTTGCCCTGGAGATCTAAGCTCTATCCTTAACGTGTGTAGAGTTATTAGAAAGTACGCTAAAATAATCCCTGTATTTTGATTTTTGTTTAATAACTCCGGTGCGACTGATACAGGATCCTAGCGCTTCTATAGAATTGATCTTTACGTAGATGCTGTGAACGGTCTGTAGGTACTGTATTCCAGCTACCTAGTCCAGATGCTATTTACAGTCGAGATGAGGAGAAGAAGAGGAGAGTGGGCGGCCATCCAGCTTTTGTTTGGGTTGGCGCACGGCCCACGTGCTGTTGCGGAAAGAGTGATAGAGGGAAGGAAGTGACTAGGCCAGCGGCCTAGTCATGTGACCCAGGGCTCAGCCCGTTACAGATGCAGCATAGTCTTTCAAGTTTTAGACAATTCTATTATCTGGTTGTAGAGTTATTAAGGTGCAAAAATCTTAATTTTTGGTGTAAAATTGAGTGACCGGCTCGCTTGGGTGACCGGCTCGCTTGTGGAGTACGTTATGTCTTTTAAAATATCTAAGTTTAGGAGAAGATTTTAACTACAACACTAGAGTACTTTGACCTGGCTAAGACCAACGCTGCTGACCTAGGTGGCAACGACGAGGTTGACAATAACGTTGATGATAAGATATTAATAATAATTTAATTTAGAGTGCTACCTGGTTCCCTTTCGGGTCTATAAACACTATGTACTCGTCTCCGTGTACAGGGCCAACATGCTCTAGTCGAGCTAAACACCCCTGCCTCTTCCCTCGCTGCGTTTCTCCGTGCAAGTTCCGCTCCTTCCTCGTCGGTGCTGCCCTGTTGTAGGGGAGCAGAAGGGCTTGTGTGGTTCTTAGCCTATAGCTGCAAACGGGGACCACCCCCCGGTATTAGTCTGTTCTACCTCAAGGGCTACTCTGAACTGCTCTAGTAGCCCCGTGTCCAGTAGCCATCTCCCTGCCGCCGCGACTTTCTCCCAGTCACGGAGTAGTCGGGGAAGGTCCGTCGTGCCTGCCCTCTCCATCAGTTTGAGCCTCGCCTCCTTCTGGTCCGGGCAAAACGAGAGGATGTGTGTGAGGGTCTGCCTCGAGTGACCGCATGTGCAGGCTGGGTCGGCACCTGGCACCCCTATGCCCGCTAACCATGCCTTAAGTCCCAGTACTTCCGTGCGGAGTAGCACGATCGCTGTAGCCACGTGTTTAGGGACGTCGTCGTACAGGTGGAGGGGTTGGAACTCCCAGCCCTCTTTCCATGTAGGTGCCGATCTGCGTTGCTTCGCTGCCGCGCGTTCCCACCTCTCCTTCCATTTCTCTGTGAGGTCACGGGCTATCTCCTTGACTTTGCTCCTGGATTGGATCTGCCGGCCGCGGGTCCTGCCCTCTTTTCCCGTGCTGGCCAGCGAGGCCTGGCGTTGGGTCTCTCTTTCCTCCACGATCGTGTCGCCGGCCCGGCGCACACCTTCTATGTCCGTCGCTGGCTGGGCGATGTGTCTGGCTGGTCTGCCCCTTCTCGCTGCTCGTCCTCCTGTCCTGGCGGACTGCCACACCTCCTCTAGTGCTGTCTTGATTTGCCTAGTGACTGAGTGGTTCGCTGTTGTGACTGCCCACTGTAGTGCCACTGTCCTGATGTACAGGGCCAGTGGTGGTGTGCCACTTTCCTTCTCGATTGCTGCTATTGGCGTCCTCTTATAAGCCCCAAGTGTCTTCCGTAGGCATTTGTTCTGGACGATGAGGAGTTTTCGAAGCGCTGTCTCACGGATTCCGGTACCTCCCTTGCCAGCGGACCATATCTGGGAGCCGTACACCATGATTGGCCTCGTGACCGCTGTGTAGATCAGTCTCGATTTGCGTACTGACGGTCCCCATGACGACGCCGTGATTCTGGACATGGCTTGGAATGCTGCCTCCCCCTTCGCCGCTGCCTTCTGGATGTGGGTCTTCCATGAGAGTTTAGGGTCCACCCACACTCCTAACACTCTCATAGATGTGACCAACTCCGCTGGCTGGTCTCCTACCGTGACCGTGGAGAGGAGGTCTCCCCCCTGTTCCGTCTCCTCGTGAGGTGCATTAGTTGGTATTTCTCCGGCGCAAACCTAGCTCCGAAGCGCGATGCCCACTGCTCGCACCGCGTGTGGGCAGTGGCGAGCCTCCGGCAGTTGTCCGCGGCAGACGGTCCCCACGCCATGATGTTGGTGTCGTCTACAAACCCGAATCCCAGACATTTGTCTTGGACTGTACCCAGGTCCTGGAGGAGGTCGGATATGAAGAGGAGGAAGAGTATTGGTGAGAGAGTCGATCCCTGGGGAATGCCAGTATTGGTCTCTATCCATGGGCTGTCGAAGTCGTTAAAGCTTATCTTCGTCCGTCTGTTCTTGAGGAACGCCTCCACATATACTACTATCCACTCTGGGAATCCCTTCCGTCGGAGGACCCACGTGAGTCGGTCGTGGGCTACGTTGTCGAAGGCTCCTGCTAGGTCTAGCGCCAGTACCGAGACCACTGGTTGCCCGCACCCCACGCCGTGGTTACTGTGCCTGTGAGTAGTTCCATCGCCGTGAGTGTGGACCTGTTCTTGCGGGCTCCCATTTGGTTCCAGGGTGTGAGCTCCCTGTCTTCCATCGCGGCTGTGATCTTGTTTGCGACAATTTTTTCGACGATTTTTGCCATCGTGTTTTCGAGGGCGATAGGCCGGTAGCTGCCTGGGAGAGAGTAGTCCTTTTTCTTCTCCTTCCTAAGTACCACTGTGGTTGACTCCTTTAGGCACATGGGGACGTCTCCGTCCCTGAGCATTTGAGTAATCGCGGCAGCGGCGCTGTCTGCTATGTCTTCTTTAAGGACCTTCCACACTTCGTTTTGGATCTGGTCAGGGCCTGGGGCCTTGTTGTTGGGAAGCATGGCTATAACCTCCGTGAGCTCGTCTGGGGATATCTCTGGTGATAAGTCGAAGCGTGGGTGCGTCTGGTTCGGGTCGATGTCTGATAGGTCCGCCGCCCCGCTCGCCGGGAAGAACCGTTCTCCCAGGATTTGGGCCTTTGCGCCGTTTGAGGTCTCCGCTTCGTCTTGTTCGTGCCTTCGGAGTGGGGGTACGTTCACTGACTGCCCCTGTCCGCCTTCAACCTTTCTACTCCATTTCGACAGGTTCCACAAACCCTTGTTGTGGGCGTTGGCCTCATTGTCGTCATTTGTCAGGTCTGCCACGACTTTCCTCCACCGCGTCCTTGCGTTCGACCGCAGGGTGCGCTTGAGCTGGTTGCGGAGTGACTTCCAGTTCCTTTCGCTGTCCTCGGTGTGGTCCCGTTGGAAGGCCCTTCTTGCCCTTTTGATCTCTCCCAGGATTTCTGTGGCTTCTGGGGACCAGTCTGGCCTGGCCTTGTCACTAATCCTTTTCCTTGGGCAGTGGTTCTCCAGGGCAGTTCCGACCTGTTTGATCAGTCCCTCGAGTGCCCACCTGCCTGTGGCCTGGGCCCACTCCCCGTGGCCCACCGCAACCTTGATCTTGTCCCAGTCAGCTTTTTTCAGGGCGAAACGTTTGTTCGTCTTCCTGGCTATCGGTCCTGTGCCTATGCGGATTTCGATGGGGATGTGGTCGCGGGTAATAGCCCAGTCTTCCCTTGGCCGGTACATTATGATTCTGTCTGCTGTCGCCCTGCTGGCGAATCCCAGGTCGATGACTGTGTGGAGGGGTCCCCTCCTCCACGTTGGTACTCCTGGTTCGTTAAGGAGGCGGAGCCCCCATTTGACCATATTTGCCCTTAGGCGTTCCGCCTGCGGTTCCCCGGGCGCAGCCTTTCCCGTCCACTCTGGGTGGTGTGCGTTGAAGTCCCCGATCACTAGTGTTGCAGTTGTTGGGTGGGTTCCGTGGAGGAGGTTCTCGATGTCTGGCCATGCTTCGATGTCCTCCGCTGTTTCCCTACCCGCTCCTATGGGTGGGCTGTACACGTTGATCAGGTGGGTCCATGTTCCCTGCGTTCTTATACGGATCCCCTCTGTGAGGTCTGTGGCGACAGTGCCTTCGATCTCTGTCTGCGGGATCTGGTCATACACTAGGAACACTACCTTCATTCCTTGGTGTAGGGTCCGACTCAGTCGATAGTTCTTGGGACAGTATGTCTTCCCCTCGCGTTCTCTCCAACCATGGGTTCCTGGATGGCGATCACCGGGAACGAGGCCGGGTCGATCGAGTCCAGGAATGGCCTCGCCGCTCCTCCATTCGCGTTTCCGCAGTTGTATTGGATGATGTTCAGACCACTCATTGAGTGGATCGGATCACATCCTCAGTCTGCGTGTTGCTGTCCTCGGCCTCCGCGCGGAAGGTAAAGATTCGTTGTTGGCCTGGGGCGTTGGCCGCCCGGCTCATGTGGGTGGGGCGGCCAACCGCGATCCTCCTCTTGTTACTTCCTGCGACGGGGATGGTGGTCCATTCTGCGTCGTCTCCCCGGCTCGACCCTGCTCGGCTGGCGAGGGTGGAGCCTCCGAGGCTGTGGGTTGTACTGGCTCCTCCGGCTCCATGGTTGGATTGGATCTGGAGGGTTTGCCACTGGAGCCCCTTCTTGGTCTCCTCGTTCTTGCTTCGGAACGCCTGGTAGGCCCTGCACTGCCGTGTCATCCATGCCTTGTGACCCTTCTGTTTACAGCACGCACAGCTGGCCTTCGCCTCTTCGGTGTTCTTGCATCCCCTGGTGGCGTGGTCCTCAGCGCAGTGGCCGCACACTTCCTTGGGGCGTTGCATACGGATTGGGTGTGTCCCCACTTCCAGCATTTGAAACACTGGCCGTCTGTCAGCGACACGTCCCAGAGCTGGACTGGATGCCACTCGGCTCCCATCAGGAAGCCTGATTTGACCAGTTTTTTCTGGTTCTCTTCCGTTCCTACGTTCATCAGGAGGGACCCCTTCTTTTGCTTGCCTCCTTCCCTCCTGGAAGTGAGGTTTTTGTCTGAGTAGAGCCATGCGACTCTTTCAATCCTGATGTTCGGGTTCCTCGTATGGGCCTGGTTGATCCATTCGTCGTTTTCTGCGCACTTGCTATTTCTGACTGGTGTGTTTAGCGGGATGCCTGACACCATGACCAGGTGTGGTTTCCGGATGAGCTTCATGCCCTCGGCGCCCTGTAGGCCCGTTTGGATGATCTGGTCGCGGCGGGCCGCGTCCCTGACCACCACCGACACCTTGTGCACGGACCTTGGGTGGGTGATGATCGCGCGAGCGTCCGGTATCGCCACCCGGATACGCTCCAATTGGGCCTGTGGGGACTCTCTTTCTGCCCCCTCCATTCCCTCCATCCTCAGCTCAATCTTCGCCGGCTGGTTTGTGCCCTTGGCCGCCACCTGGCTCCAGGTGCGCGGCCCTTTCTGTTCCCCTTGTTCTCGGGCCGGGGCCCCTCCCATTCTCTTTTCCATGGCGTCGAGCCTCCTCAGCACTGCCTGCAGTGCCCCAGTCTCGTTGTTCCTTCCTCCTGTCGCCGTGGTGGTGCTCTTCGACTTGTCGGTGAAAATTTTTTCCACTCGGCGAACCGCCGCCAGGAGGTCGTGGGCGACCCGCGTCGCGTCCTGGACAGTGGTGGCCTTGCGGAGCCCTTCTGCTCCCGTCCTCTGTGTTTCTTTCAGCCATTGTAGGATCTCCCTCTCTGTGTTCCCCTGTATCCTGTTCTGCTGTTCAGGTTCCCCTGTTGCTCCCTGCGTGGCGTTGGGGGCATCCCCGGCTGGACGCGCTGGCACCGCGTCTGGTTGGCAGCCCCCTTCTCCCTCGCGCTGTGGTCCCGGCATCGCGCTGCCTGCGGTGTCGATAGGTACAGCTAGTTCTGCTAATCTCTATAGCAGTGTTTTTAGGTTGATTTAACCAATATCTTGGATTTCGATAGAATGGTGTTCTTTGCCTTGTCTTGATAAGATATTAACCCCTAACGACGATACACCTATATTTGAGAACGATATTGAGCTTGTGAGCGTTGAACAACACTAAGCTGAGAGCGTTAAAAGCTTGGCTAAGGCATGGCAGGCGGATGATTAATCATGATTATGTAACATGTCGGGCCGCGTAACGCCCGGCGGCGCGTAACGCCCCAACAACCCCTCAACGCTCAATTTAAAAATGAGGCTATTGAGCCACCAACAATAAATAATATCACGAGATTTTCTAGTGTATTACTAAAGTGATGCTTGCGATCAATTTGCGCTATCTATATTTCATCGGAACTGTGACGCTGCGGCCGCGGCGGGTGGTGATAGGTGGGGGTGGTGAGGGAGCGTCGGGGGCGTCCACGCTCTCTGCACCACCCAAACCTTCAACCACGCGCTTTTTGACTGGTTTCTGAGTTGATCAAGCTTTTCTCTTGCCTGTTTGGGGCAATTGTAGAGCTTTTTGAGCGTTGCGATTGGCCTCCTGAGTCTCTTTTTTGCGTTGGCGTTCAGCTACTTCTTCGGCCTTCCTCTGCTCACGCTCTACCTTTGCCACACGCCGCGCCTCAAGCTTCTCCTGATGTATCTTCAATTTGTATGCCTTATTGGCATCGCGGAGCTGCTGATTCATCACTTTTTCTGCCTCCTTATCACGTTTTTGTTGCTCCTTGGCGGTGTGAAGGTCTCTTGCGTGGTCAAACTTCGATGGAGTGAAAAATTGACTCTCACCCTCGTCCTCTTGTGGCTTTTCAAGCTCCAGGATACGGTTAGGCTTATTACGCTTCTTTTTGGTAGTAAGAGCCTGCTTCAATCCTAGTAATTCGTCCTGCTGGAGTTGATATTGGGCCTGGAGGTTGTGCACAACCTCACTGAGCTTTTTTGACTCAATACTGTCGATATCCTTCACTGATATACTCAAAAGACGTTGGATAGACCTCCAGCTGCCCATATCAACTGCTGCAACAATCGTATTTGCATCGTTATCGACGTCATCGTCGGGGGAAGGTGTGTGAGTGAATCGTTGGAGGACTACCCCTGGATCCTTTGGCTCAATCCCCGTGGCTTCAAAGAACTTCTGGATGTTGGCAACAGTGAAGGAGTCCTTCCAGGCAGCCCAGAAGATAGGAAAGAAGTCCCCCTTCCTGATCTGGAGCAGTCCTTGGCTGTTGTGAAGGACATCGGTCAGGTGACGCTTATATGCGGTTGAAAGTGGCTTGAACATCACCGCATCGAGCGGTTGAAGCGTGTGAGTACTGTGAGGGGGAAATACACTCAGGAGAATCCTGTTTTGATCACAATAATCCAGAAAATCGATCGTCACATGACTCCCGTGGCCATCAAGGATGAGTAATCGCCAACTCCGACGCGATTTCTCCTGAGTATACCGATTGAACACCTGTTTGAGCCAGGCAAGGCCAATACTGCTGTTTGGCCAGCCTGTGGGTGATGACGTAACACACACAGAGTGCTCTCCTGACTGTATCTCTTCTACCCAGCTCGATCGGATATCCCCACTGACCGAGTCGTAGATGATGCCTGGGGGTATCCAGGAGCCATCAGCACACACACTGGCCATCACAGTGACCCAATCACGTGAGCCATCTTGTAGAGTACTCCTAATCTCTCTTTTCTCCCACTGTCGGCGGCTGAATATCCGTTTTGAGCGTCCAAGTGTACCGATCATGATCCCCTTTTCATCCATATTGTATATATGACGTGGTTCAACCTCATACTCGGCGATCTTGGAGTGCAATTGATCGAAATACTGCTTGTATTTAGCCCCTGAGTCTGCTTGGTGACGCGTTCGATCCATAGCGTCCTGCCACTTTACGAGTAGGTGGTCTTTTTGGCGGTGAAGAAACCGTGAAACCCACCTCTCGGAGATCTTTGTTTGAGCCAATTGAGCTGCAGAATTTTGTACCATTTGCCTTGTAGGTGGTAAACGTCGGTGAGTAAGTCTATTGATATACTCCACAAGAGCTGACTCCTGTTCTGGGGTGAGTTGTTGTTGGTTGATTGCCTTCTGCTCCCGGGACGCTGCCAGCCCCTGATACCGTCGGGCCAACGTGGATCGCTCAACACCATGACTGTCAGCTACTTTCGCGTAAGATACTTCACCTTTCGACATCTGCAATTCCAAATCTGCAACCGCCTCATCAATCCGACTCATATTGGTGGAGTTATTGGTGGTTGGGGTTGATGGGGCGTTACGCGCCGCCGGGCGTTAACGTGCCCGTGCGCAGTGTGCCCGGATTCACAGTGTGCCCCGCAGAACACCAACGCGCGTCTCAACACCACAACTCCAACGCGCGATAACTCCACGACCATGGCTCCGATTGATGAGGCGATTGAGCATCTAAAATCGCGAGGTTCAGAAGAACAATTTACATGGAAGGAAATTGCTGAAAAGCATGGCGTTGACCGGTCAACTCTGGGGCGGCGATGGAGAGGCGTGACAGGGCCTAGGGATGCTGGGCATGCCAGCAGGCAAGCTCTCAACCCAGAACAGGAGTTAGAGCTTGTACGATATATCACTAAGCTTACTAAGCAAGGCCTACCTCCTACGAGGGAGATGATCAGGAATTTCTCATCAGAAGTAGCCCGTCAGCAGCTCAGCGAGAGCTGGGTTACTCGCTTCATCAACCGGCACGAGATCCATCTCATCTCAAACTGGACCACCGCCATGGATCGTACGCGCCACCTGGCTGATTCTGAGTCAAAATACCGTCTCTACTTGGGGCTACTGCATCAAAACATCACTGAATATCACCTTGAGGCTCGAGATATATACAATATGGATGAGAAGGGCTTCTTGATTGGCTTGATAGGCAGAAGCAAGAGAATATTCAGCAGGCGTCAATGGGAGAAGAAAGAGGTTCGAGCATCTCTCCAGGATGGATCACGCAAGTTTCTGACACTCCTAGCCTGCTGTTGCGCCGATGGGAGCTCGCTGCCTCCAAGCCTCATATACGCAGCTGCAAAACGAGCTATACAATCAAGTTGGGTAGAGGATATCAAGGCAGGAGAACATGAGGTCTTTGTCTCATCATCTCCAACAGGCTGGTCAAACGATAACATAGGCCTAGCTTGGCTTGAGCAGGTGTTTGATCGCTGTACAAAGCAACGATCAGGTAGATGGAGATTACCTATCCTTGATGGCCATGGATCTCATGTCACGATGGAGTTTATCGACTACTGTGATCGCCACAGGATCCTTCTCATGGTCCTTCCACCCCATTCAACTCACACGCTCCAGCCGCTCGATGTAGTGCTGTTCAAGCCACTCTCTCAAGCCTACTCCAACGAGCTCACCAACCATCTCCACAAGGCTCAAGGCCTTATTCCAATCAAGAAAGGGGACTTTTTCCCACTCTTCTGGAGCGCCTGGATATCCTCCTTCACGGAGAGCCTCGTATTGAAGGCCTTCGAAGCTACTGGGATCTGGCCGATGGATGCCAACGTTATCCTTCGTAGATTTGCCAGCACGCCAGAAGCTGAGAGAAGCTCATCATCAGGGCTCTCTGACAATGATTGGAGAAAGATGGATCGATTAGTTCGAGCTGTTGTAAAGGATACCGAACAGACTGAGTCAAAAAAGCTGCGTTCAAGCGTTCACCATCTCTCTGTGCAGAATGAGCTTTTAAAGCATGAGAATGAGGGCTTAAAGGAGGCTCTTCAACACAAAAAGAAGCACAAGAAGAAGGGCAAAGCTCTTGACCTTCAACAGCGCCAGGAGTATCACGGTAGCGCCGTGCACTGGTCTCCTCGCAAGCTGCGTGAAGCTCGAGCTAGAGAAGTAGTACGGGAGCGAGATGAGATGGAGGAGAAACTCCAAAAAGCACGGGCCAAAAAGCAGCGCGAGGAGGCTCAACTGCAGCGTCAAGTTGAGCTCGAGGAGAAGCGTGTGGAAAGGCAGAGGCTCAAGGACGTCAGGGAGCAGGAGAGAGCTGAGAAAGCAGCTGAACGCGCGCGCAAAGTTGAAGCTCAACACCAAAAAAATCTATCCAACAAGCTCAACAACGCAAGCATAAAGCCTCACGAGTAGCCTTACCAAGTAACAAGCGTCAAAAACGCGCTGGCGCTGCTCACGCTGGTGTTCAAGCTGGAGATGAGCTATCTGCTACTCCAGCCAAAGTCACATCACGTGGCCGCAACGTCAATCTCCCACAAAAATATAGATAGTACAAGTTGATCGCAAGCATCTAATTACTACAAAACTATATTTCTATCAATATTGAGCTATTGCGTGGCGCTGTACAGCCTCATTTTGAGATTGGGCATGTGGTGTTCTGCGGGGCACACTGTAAATCCGGGCACACTGCGCACGGGCACGTTACGCGGCCCGACATGTTACCCCCCTCACTTATCTCCCGTCCCTCGAGCAAGCTCACAGCTTCGCTCCTTCCCGCAATGGCACATCCGCCCACGCTTGATCAAATCCACAGCTCCGCATCCAATGCGGCTCCCCCGACTCCACCGAATCGATAGCCATATGCCCTATTTTCCTCCACGCATCACCCTTGATAACGAAGCCAGGTTTGTCCTCGTATGGCTGACACGACTGCTGGCCACTGGCCAACGCTCGGATGACTTTGCTCGCATGGCCATCGTCATCTAGCTTGTTCACTCGTAAAATGATCTTGTCCCAATCTGAGTTCTGTTTCGGTGTATAGTCTGTGATTTCCGAGAGATGCAAATCTGGTGAATGGCGCGACGCATACATGATGATGTCGTTCCAAACTTTCCACTCTAAGAGACGACGTTTCGTTGTCGGCGTGAGGAAGGAGTTGGCTGGGGAGAGAAAGTTGGAGAAGAAGATGGACGATGTCACACAATGCATATAGTAAAGTCGAACTTGACCTGATGGGGATGGCGTTGGGCTGCTGTCATGAAGTATACTGCAGGACGACTCAGTACTGGCTCTCTTCCACAGGGTCACAGACTCACCTGCGGCGTTGATCATTTCAGCTGTCTTCTCCTCCATGTCATCGTCCTCGTGGATCGTGTACTGGCTCACAAGGTCAATCATCTTCTGCTGCGCTCTCTTCATGATTCCATCACGGATCTTGTTCCCATCGTTCCAATGCGCGGCATTGCTTAGCACCTCGTCCTTCTTTACTTCCTCGATCAGTTGTACAATCGTCGTTCTGCCATCTTTTCCTCTGTTCTTATCAGCTGCCTTTTCTACACCAAAGAACAGCGGCTTCATCCAGACTTCATGCACACATGCCTGCGCCAGTCCCTCAGCAATTATAGCCGGCTGCTGGAACTCCACTCCGAACCCAATGTGGATGATCGGGTGCAAAAAGCCTGCGTACATTCGACTCAGCATGTCATCTGCACGTTCATCCTGTGCAAAGACATATTCATTGAGCACTCCCTGCCAAGTCTTTGCATCGATCTCCTTTTGGAAGCAAACAAGGAAATCGTGGTAGTACTGTTCCTTCCCGAGGTAAGTTTTGAAGCGTTCTATGTTGTGCATGTCGTCGACGATGGATTCTTTGAGGGGCTCCGGCGATCGTTGATAGCCAGTATTGGCATCGTAACCTTGTTGTACCTCTTCCGGTGTAGCATTGAGAGCGAAAAGCGTAAGGAGATGGTGCGCTATGTGATTGTGGAAGCCAGATTTGTTGAAGAAGATGTGATGTTTTTCATGGTTGACCTGCAGCAGCTCTGTTGTTTTTTCTGCACTCTCATTTGTGAGGCTTTTCACGTAGTACTGAGGCTGCTGGGAAGCCTTAAGATGGACTCTCGACCCCGAAGTCATAATTCTGCTTGAATTCAGTCTGAACGGGCGATTGACGCGTGCTGAGTGGCGCACGAAAGTTGAAACCTGGATTCTTCCAATATATTCGGGTCTTGCGAACATCTGAAAGTACAGATTTTCCGTTTTGCGATGCTTGTCCTGGCAATTTGCTTATCATCATGAGTTCGTCTGTTATACCGTGCGTGACGGCCCAACGAGCCGGACGGCCCAACGAGCCACCTAGAACACCAAAACAGCAGCTCAACTTGAGGGTATTGAGCCACGTACAATAGCTATTATCGCAATAATTTTTAGAGTTAAGCTCTAGAGACCTTGATTGATATATATAGCTATATGTATTTTGCTGGGAGCTTGATCGCTCGGCCGCGTCGTGATTGGGATGGTGGTAAGCCTGCTACAGCACCTGAGGCCTCACCACCACCCTCACGCTGCGTAGCTACTCTCTTTTTCGAACCTGCCTTGGTAGCTATATTGAGGCGCCTCCTCTTGCCTCTTTGGGCAGTTTTTTGAGCTTGCTGGAGTCGTTGTTGAGTCCTACGAGCTGCCTGTCGTGAGGCTCGATCAGCAGCCTCACGAGCCTTCTCCTCCTGCCTCATCAACCGAGCTGCTGCTCTTGCTGCACGCCTTGCCTCAACTGCCTTAAGCTTCTCCTACCTCTGCTCCTCACGTACGCGAGCTGCCTCAACTTTCTGGTGTTGTAGTTGCTCCTCTTCAAGCTCTTGTTGGTGCTGGCGATCACGTGCCTCCTTCACCTTCCTTGGGGACCAGAATACAGCCCCACCGTGATACTCCTCAGCTGCCTCTAGAGGCAGAGCCTTGCCTCGCTTTCTGCGCTGTCTCTCATTGATGAGAGCCTCCCTGAGTCTCACATTCTCATGCTCAGCTAGTACTGATCTGATCGAGAGTCGGTGGATCGTTTGGTTAAGCTTTGAGATCTTTCTCTGGTCTCTATCAGCTACAGCGTGATCAACTAGCTGCCTGATCTTCCTCCAATCAGAGGCGCTCAAGGCTGAGGAGTCGCTATCGCTTGATTGGCCTGATTGAGCTAGCTAATTGAATCGTTTGAGTATCACCTCTGGCTGGAGAGGTTGGTTGGTTGGTTGGTATTCATTTTACGTCTAGTTGATGAGGATTAAGTCCACCATCTCGCCTCCCGAAGGGCATATACGACGTGCTAAGCTATGGAATTACAGTGCTGACACACTACCTTAGAAAGCATTTCTTGCCTGCGCGGGTATTGCTACCATTTCAAGCTACAGCCCCCCGTCCAGTTGGGGAGACTGAGCAGTGTGTGTACATTAGAGAAAAGTCCCTTACATTTAGAGGCGTCTACATGCCGTATAAGAGGAAGAGAGAAAGAAAGTAGGGGGAGAGGGTGGGGAGAAGGGTAGAAGGGCGGGGAGTGTCGCAGCCATTGCGCTGCTGCACCCAGTGCCGCTAGGTGCTGCCCTAGAGTCCGGTGAGGTAGCCTTCTTTACTGCTATGCTGCTGCAGGGCAGGGAAGGCTACCGGGGACAAACCTTGGTATAGTACTGTGTGAGCTGGGTGAAGGCTTCAAAGGCCTCTGGATCACTCATCAGTGCTGCGGTATAAGCGAGGCTGTCGGCCCGGCTGGAGGGTGGTATGAGTGGTCGAAGTGGCCATCGGCTGAAGGCCCCTAGGGTCTTGCGGCAGAGCACGAGGTGCTCTGGTGTCTTGTCGCGTCCGCATGAGCAGGTGAGGTTCGCGTTGTCGTGATGGAACTTTCGGTGGTACCAGGCAAAGTCCCCATGCATAGACCGGATAGAGAGGAGTCTAGCCAATGTGGCTCTTGGTAGGTCTAACTCTTTTGGTCCGCGGCGTGGTGCATAGTCCAAGTTCCAGCGTTTATACCATTTCGAGAGTTTCGTCGTCCTTTCTGACCACCAGGTCTGCTGTGTGCTATGCAGTGCTTTGCGTGCGACTGACTTGATGCCTGAGAGTGTGGGCATAGCAGCGTTCCCAGTTGGGGGCGATAAGTGCCGGGCTTCCAGGTTGGCTAGACTGTCAGCTGTCTCGTTCCCCTCGATACCTAGGTGTCCAGGGGCCCATTTGATAGAGACGTCGTGAGTCTCCATGGCACCATGGCACTCCAGGAAGGCCCATTGCGAGGTGGGAGGTGCGGCGCCCCTAAGGCACCAGATCACTGAGGTGCTGTCGATGCACAGCCAGATCCGGCGCATGCTGAGATCTGGTTGCCGTACGGTGTGCTGGAGACCTCTCCACGCTCCTACTGCCTCAGCGTCGAAGACGTGCGAGGTTGGGTGAAGTGGCCCGCGGCCGCTCTGTAGCTGCTTTCCGTTCTGATACACTGCGGAGCCGTACGTGACCCGCTTCTCCCCTTCCTTTGTGTATTGTTCAGAGCCATCTGAGAAGATGGTCACGTCCGACGGCGGGAGCTGAGCCCACCACTCCTTAAAGGCTTTGGCTGCGGTCTTCTTGTCTATGCCGAGCGTTGGGTCGGCTCGGCAGCCAGGCGAGTAGTGAGGGACTGTCAGTGTTGTCCTCAGGATCTCTGGCAGAAGAGACCCTATGTGTTGGACTCTAGTCTGGACTCGCTGAGGTCGCCCCGCTCCCTTGCCTCTGTTTACCTTAGGGATGGCAGTACGGCTGGTTAGAGGGTGATCTGCGTCCATAGTGCGTAGATGGGTTGCAAATCGGAGTTTGACTTCCTCTAGCGCCACTGCTGCGGACGGCAGTCCAGCGTCTCTGAAGAGCGTGGCTGTGGGGGTCGTTCTCCACACTGGTAGGATGCCTCTTGCGGCTATGGTGAGTATCTTGTCGATAGCGCCTATGTGCCATCCAACATAGGTGCTGACCTCTGTCGGCCTGCCGGGTTTGAGTGTGCGGGGCGGTTTGGTGCGGCCTCTGTACCAACACTCGGCTCCATGCAGGAGGGGCGGGTACACGCAGGCAATAGTAGCTTTACGCAGGGAGCTAGCTGGAGGCCCACATGTGGTCTTTGCGAGACTGCGAATATGATAGGCTACCTTGGCAGCCTTTGCAGTACGCGTAGCTACATATCGTCTGAAGGTGAGTCTGCGGTCAAACCACACGCCTAACCAACGCAGGGCTGGCTGGCTGTGTTTCCCACCTGGGAGGATAGGGTAGATTGTGAGCTGCTCGTCTACTACACAGGGAGGGGCATAGTTGCTCCGCTGTCTAGTTAGGTGTATCATTTCCTGCTTCTCTGGAGCAAAGGTGACCCTGTTAGCCTCTCCCCATGCTTTGATCTGCCTTAGGTCTGCCGCCAGGAGCTCGACGTTGCTGTCCAGAGAGTGCGAGGCCCGGTATAGACAGATGTCGTCTGCATATCCGAACCTCCGTTTAGTGTCCATGGAAAGTAGCTCTGCCAGGTACAGTGTGTACAGTACGGGCGAGAGAGGTGACCCCTGGGGTGTGCCGCAGGCAACAGGGTAGCTAGGGGTGGTGACCTGGCCAAGACGGACTTGTACCCTCCGATCAGTGAGGAACGAGTCTACAAAGAGGATGGTCCTTTGCGGCCATCCCTGTTCAACCATTCGATGTAGCAGTCGGTTTTTAAGGAGAGCGTCAAAAGCGCCTTGCACATCCAGGGTGACCATTGTGACGTGTTGGCCGAGTGCCCACGCGGCTTCAGTGTCGTGGGTGAACGCTGCGGTCAGATCGGCTGCAGAGCGTTTTGGGAGAGCTCCTCCATGCTGAGGGCTGAGGATCTTGTGGGTCATAGCAGTCCATGCGATCCGCCTGGCTACTGTTCGTTCAAGTCCTTTCCCAACGCAGGAGAGGAGCGCGATAGGTCTCCATGATCGAGGCGACGTCCGATCTGTCTTCCCTGCCTTGGGTATCATCGCTACCTCTGCGAGCTTCCATTGTGCTGGAAAGTGGTCGAGTTCGAGGCACCACTGGAAGATCCTCCGTATGAGCTCTCCAACCTGAGCCCAGCAGGCGCGGAGCAGCCGTACAGTAGAGCGGTCAGTACCTGGCGAGGTGCTAGAGACCCCTATTGTGTTTCGTTCAGCTTCCTCCAGTGAGAGGTGTGTGCTCCACGGGAGGGTGGCTGCGGTCTCCTGGTCTGGGTAGTGTCTGAGGTCATCCTCTGCTGTATACCGGTTGAGGACTTCCTCTCTAAGCGCCTCTGCCTTCTCTAGGGTGTCAGATATGACTATGTCGTTGACTATAAGATGAGTGTCTTGGTTCTCTGGCGTAAGCTTATGCCAGGCAATAACCTTAAACAGGTTCTTGTCGTCCTTCGCGTTGTCAATAACATGCCTCCAGTATTGCCTCTTAGCCTGTCTGACTACAGTCTTGAAAGCTCGCGTTTCTTCTGATAGAGGGCTGCCCGAGCATAGCTGTCTAGCGCGCTTGTAGGCTTGGTAGGCGGTCTTGCACTCCCTGGTCCACCACGGCGCGGCGCGTCCTTCTTTGCGATCAGGCTTGCCCACGGTTTGCACAGAGTGCTGCATTGTCTGTTAGCAGCGTCACGCAGTTGTCCAGTTGCGCTGCATCCCGTGCCGCGAGCAGGTCTGGGATACTCTGCGCGCCTATCTCCATAAGCCCGGTGAACTTCGGTAGGCTCGCCTCTGGGACTCTGTAGTGATACTGGTCCAGGTGTGGAGTGCCTAATGTGTGAGTGGGGACAGAGGTCACTATTGTCTCGTGATCAGACCCGCTGTGCATGCTAGCATCTACAGCAGACTGGGCGAATGGGACGTTAGAGAAGGTCGATCAATAACATGGCCAGCGCAGTGTGTTGGCTGCCCTGGCACGCCTATGTAGTTCATAGAAGTGGTAACAGCCCAGTTGGCGAGCTCTATGCCGCCATGGGCTGCGGTGATAGTAGGTTCGAAGGATTCGTGCCTGACGTTGAAGTCTCCCCCTACTAGGCAGTATTGGGGAGGCGCGAGGCGTGTAACATATTGGAGTACGTCAGGGGTGAGTGGCTGCCTGTAGCAGTTGAGTATTGCTACCCCATTTACGACAGCCCATAGCAGGTCTGGATGGTTGAGACTTTCTCTAGTCTGCAGTTTTACGTGGTACCCTTTGCGGATGTAGGTCATTACCCTGGGACGGGCTGAGCCTGGTGCGCTAGGAGTGTCCCAGGTGCTGATTGGTGCGAGATGTCTAAAGCCAGGGTGGGTGGAGGTCCTTGAGTTGGCACATGTGAAGGGCTCTTGCACGCACACGACATCCATGCCTTTCTGGAAGGCTACTTCTAGTATTGTGATGTGGCAGGGAGAGCTCCTGCCAACATTGGCCCAGCACACACGTAGCTGTTTGCTTGTCGGGCTGGGCTGTTGTTGCATGTGGTAGGCTAGGGTGTTATAGGGGTGTTCTAGCATGTCGATGGTGGGTCATCGCTCATGCTGGCGTCTTCTCGCTCTGAGGTAGACAGGTCAGTGTAGATAGTCGGTCGTGGTTGCAGGCTGTTAGCAGACAGTTGTCCTACGTTGAGGTTTCCACGGCCTGTAGCTGCCCGTCTTGGTCTCTTTTCTCCGCTGGTAGCAGATGAAGATGCGTGGGAGGCACTAATCGGTCTAGTGCGTCTAGCCCTGCCGTTTTCCTGCACTGCACGCTCCTGAGTAGCAGCTTGGGACGGTGTTGTCTCCTGAGGAGCCTCAGGTGGGGGGACCTCAGTCTGAGGTGGGGCGTGTCTAAGGGTCTCTTCGACTGTTCTGTAGAGGTGCTGCTGTGCTATTCTACCTGCACGGCGGATGGCTTTGAGCTCAGTCTTCGTGGGCTTGATGATGTGTCCGTGAACCCGGCGAGGTGCTGCAGGGCAGTTGGAGTGGCTAGCTGGATGAGGGCCATGGCAGTTGGCACACATAGCTTTGTGGGGGCAACTGCTCCCGTACTGTCCTTGGTGTCTATCTGTGCGGTCACCGCAGTGCGCACAGCGGGCTACTCGGGTACAGCGGGCAGCGTTGCAGTATTCCTGGCAGCCTGGGTCGTGTCGCTGTATGGTCGGATGTTTGTGGATTTCCTTTGAGAATTGGCTGGTGCCGAAGAGCTGGAACGAGCGAACTGGCTCCTTGTATGAAACAATCCAGGTGGTGAGGCCATTCTGATTCGCCCCGTGCCGTGAGGTTCTGCAGCTGACGGGCTGCTTGCCTGTTTGTGAGCAGACCTCTTCCTCTACGAGCTCGGTGGTAGTCGGTATTTCTGTGCCGTCCAGGGTCCGGAAAGAGCTGGGCTCTCCTTGCACTGCGTAGTTGATCCAGCGTTCTGGGGTTCTGACCGCATCTCCGTCTAGGGCTCGTATCAGGAGTTCCTGGTTTTCTGGAGTTAAAAGTCGCTCCCGGATGTTCTGGTTAGCTGGGGTAATTGCCCAGCCTGTGTTAATGGGTGATGCAGTGGGTATGTCTTTGAGGGTGATTCCTCCTATGCTCTTGCAGATCGCCTGCCTTACTGCAAATGGTGAGGGTTGTTGTAGTCGCACTGCTGGGTTGGAGATGGCAATGAAGATTCGGTTGTCTTCTTTTAGCTTACCTAGCGGGGCAGGCCGCGGCCTAGTAGGGATCAGGGGTCGGCTGCTACCCCTATCCGTTATTTGGGGGTCTCTGGCTACGTCCGCCCATGAACGACGTCCCGAGTCCCGGCTCCTAGAGTTGCTGTAGCTGGCATCGCTGCTCCAGCGTGAGCTAGGAGGAGAGTTGCTTGGGGAGAGGGAGGTCAGGGCGTGGATGACTCTCTGCTGCAGCTCCTCTGCAATCCGAGCTTCTTGAGGGTTGGTGTAGCCCTGCGCGTGTTGATCTACGGCTGCTGCGAAGGCAGCAGTGATGGTGTTCTATAGCTGGGTGATCTGCTGAGTCTCGGTGATGTGGCGTTGGACGGCGTCAGAGACTCGAGGTTTGGGAGCGCCCCCACCGGGGTTCTGGCGGCTCAGCGGGGGTGCCTGGTGATGCACGTCCTTCTGAAGCCGTCTTGAGGCGCGGTTATAGAGCTGCTGAGGGGATTCAGGGTCTGGGGACCCCGTGTGATGGGAAGGGGGAGGCTCTGCCATCCTCTTAAGCTCCCTTGCGCGTCGCGCGGGGGGCCTAGGCGGGCGCTAGAGGTACTCCCAGAGTGGCCGCAGTGAGCCGGATCAGTTGCTGGGATTTTTGGGGCCTCTGTGAAGGAGACCCAAAAATTAAGAGATTGGTGTTCGGTGTGTGGCTGGAGAGGTTGGTTGGTTGGTTGGTATTCGATTTTCGTCCATAGGATGGGGATTAAGTCCACCATCACCGCCTCCCGAAGGGCATATAGGACGTGCTAAGCTAAGGAATTACAATGCTGCTACACTACCTTAGAAAGCATTTCTTGCGTACGCGGGTATTGCTACCATCTCAAGCTACAGCTCCCCCGCCAGTTGGGGAGACTAAGCAGTGTAGATACATTAGGGTGAGTCCCTTGTGTTCTGAGGCAGTTAAGTGCCGTAAAAGAGAGTAGGAAAGAGTAGGTGCGGAGAGCCGGTGCTCTGTCGAATCGAAGCCGTAGCTCTGCGCGAGGAGAGCCTGTGTCGAGGAGATAGGTAGAGTAGGAAGGCAGAGCCAGGCCTGTCCATTTTCTTTATCTCTAGAAGTCGTGAAATATAAGGCCATGCTGGCTGCCTTGTTTGCGTGTCAAGAGCCGGTGCTCTGTCGGATCGTGCTATGGCTCTTCGCATGGAGAGCCTTTGTGTTTAGGCCTAGCAGGTGCCCATATCTTGCAAGAACAAGGAGTGGCAGGACTGTCTCCTTGTCTTGGTGGTGGTTGTGGCCTTCGACCGAACGTGAAAATCTGAGTAGCGCACGGGCCATTTTGAAGATTTCAGCTCAGCGAAGAGCTGAAAGACAAAAGAAGGCAGCGCGCCTGCCACAACGCCTGCAGCAGAGAGAGGACGTTGGGAAACAGATTTAAGAAGGCATTTGAGTCGTGTTTTAACGAAAAATCGATGGATATCGACCTTTCGCTGACCTGGAAAAGTTGATGTTCGGGTTGTGGCTGGAGAGGTTGGTTGGTTGGTTGGTATTCGATTTTCGTCCATAGGATGGGGATTAAGTCCACCATCACCGCCTCCCGAAGGGCATATAGGACGTGCTAAGCTATGGAATTACAGTGCTGACACACTACCTTAGAAAGCATTTCTTGCCTGCGCGGGTATTGCTACCATTTCAGAACTACAGCTCCCCTTCCAATTGGGGAGACTGAGCAGTGTGTGTACATTAGGGTGGGACCCTTGTGTGTGTTCAGAGGCATTTTAGTGCCGTGAGAGAAAGAAAAGGAAAGAGTAGGTAGGTGTGGAGAGCCGGTGCCCTGCCGAATCGAAGCGTGGCTGGAGAGGTTGGTTGGTTGGTTGGTATTCGATTTTCGTCCATAGGATGGGGATTAAGTCCACCATCACCGCCTCCCGAAGGGCATATAGGACGTGCTAAGCTAAGGAATTACAGTGCTGCTACACTACCTTAGAAAGCATTTCTTGCGTACGCGGGTATTGCTACCATTTCAAGCTACAGCTCCCCTTCCAGTTGGAGAGACTGAGCCGTATGAGTACATCAGGGTGAGTCCCTTGTGTGTTCAGAGGCAGTTAAGTGCCGTAAGAGTGGGAGGGAGAGAAGGAGAGTAAGGAGGAGAGTTAGAGGAAGAAATTAGGGGAAAGAGTAGGGTTATTTGCTGCTGTTGCAACACAGGGTAAGCTACCGGGGGCAGACCTTGGTGTAGTACTGTGTGAGTTGGGTGAAGGCTTCGAAGGCCTCTGGATCCCCAATCAGCACGGCAGTATACGCTAGGCCATCGCTCCGGCTGGATGGTGGTATGGAAGGTCGAAGTGGCCACCGGCCAAAGGCCCCTAGGGTCTTGCGGCAGAGCGCAAGATGCTCTGGCGTCTTGTCGCGCCCGCATGAGCAGGTGAGATTTGCATCGCTGTGATGGAACCTCTGGTGATACCATGCAAAGTCTCCATGCATAGATCGGATAGAGAGTAGTCTAGCTAAGGTGGCTCTTGGTAAGTCTAGCTCCGTTGGACCGCTGCGTGGTGCATAGTCCAAGTCCCAGCTCTTGTACCATTTTGAGAGCTTAGTCTTCTTGTCAGACCACCAGGTCTGTTGTGTGTGCTGTAGTGTCTTGCAGGCTATTGTCTTGATGCCTGAGAGTGTAGGCATAGCAGCTTTTCCAGTTGGGGGTGATGGGTGCTGGGCTTCTAGGTTGGCTAGTCTGTCTGCTGCCTTATTTCCTTCGATGCCTAGGTGTCCAGGGGCCCATTTGATAGAGACGTCGTGTGTTTCCATGGCACCGTGGCACTCCAGGAAGGCCCACTGAGAGGTAGGGGGTGCGTCGCCCCTGAGGCACCATATCACTGAGGTGCTGTCTATGCACAGCCAGATTCGGCGAGTGTTGAGAGCTGGTTGTCTTATGGTGTGCTGGAGGCCCCTCCATGCCCCTACTGCTTCCGCGTCGAAGACGTGTGAGGTAGGGTGAAGTGACCCACGTCCAGTGTGAAGTTGTTTTCCGTCCTGATACACTGCAAAGCCGTAGGTCACGCGCTTCTCCTTCCCCTTTGTGTATTGTTCAGAGCCGTCTGAGAAGATAGTCACGTCTAGTGGTGGGAGGTGGGCCCACCATTCTTCAAAAGCCTTCGCTGCGGTCTTTTTGTCTATGCCCATCGTTGGGTCTGTTTGGCAGCCAGGCGAGTAGTGAGGGGCTGTCAGTAGTGTCCTAGGTATCTCAGGCAGAAGAGATCCTAGATACTGGACTTTGGTCCGCATTCGTTGCAGCTTTCCAGCTGTCCTGCCTATGCTCATCCTGATGGCTGCCATGCGGCCGGCAAGTGGGTGTTCTCCATCTATTGTGCGTAGATGTGTCGCAAAGCGGAGTTTGGCTTCTTCTAGCGCCGTAGCAGCTGAGGGAAGTCCGGCGTCTCGGAAGAGAGTAGCAGTAGGGGTTGTTCGCCACACTGGGAGGATGCCTCTTGCTGCTATAGCCAGTGTTTTGTCCATGACAGCTATGTGCCACCCGACATAGGTGCTGACTTCGGCTGGTCTGCCAGGTTTGAGTGTGCGTGGAGGTTTAGTACGGCCTCTGTACCAGCACTCGGCCCCATACAGAAGGGACGGGTATACGCAGGCGATGGTGGCCTTGCGGAGGGAGCTGGCTGGTGGTCCGTAGGCCGTGTTTGCTAGGCTGCGGATGTGATAGGCTACCTTGGCCGCTTTTGCGTTTTGTGTGGCTACATGCCGCTTAAAGGTAAGTTTGCGGTCGAACCAGACCCCTAGCCATCGGAGGGCTGGCTGGGTTCTTGACCTACTTGGCAAGATTGGATTAATTGTAAGCTGCTCGTCTACTACACAGGGCGGCGCGTAGCTGCTCTTTTGTCGAGTGAGGTGGATCATTTCTTGTTTTTCCGGGGCAAAGGTGACCTTGTTAGCTGTGCCCCATGCTCTGATCTGGCGTAGGTCTGCTGCTAGGAGCTCGACGTTCTCGTCTAGGGAGTGTGAGGCCTGGTATAAGCATATGTCATCTGCGTATCCGAATCTCCTCTTTGTGTCCATAGACAGCAGCTCTGCCAGGTACAGTGTGTACAGGACTGGGGAGAGGGGTGAGCCCTGCGGTGTGCCGCAGGCGGCTGGGTAGCTAGGGGTAGTGACTTGGCCTAGGCGGACTTGGACCCTTCGATCAGTGAGGAAAGAGTTAACAAAGAGGATAGCCCTTTGTGGCCATCCCTGTTGGGCCATTCGGTGCAGCAGGCGGTTCTTGAGGAGAGCGTCAAAGGCGCCTTGCACATCTAAGGTGACCATTGTGACATGCTGGCATTTTGCCCACGCAGCCTCTGTGTCGTGAGTAAACGCTGCAGTAAGATCTACAGCAGAGCGCTTTGGGAGGGCGCCTCCATGTTGGGGGCTGAGGATCTTGTAGGTCATAGCAGTCCAAGCTATTCGTCTCGCCACTGTTCTTTCAAGTCCTTTCCCAACGCAGGAGAGGAGCGCGATAGGTCTCCATGATCGAGGCGACGTCCGATCTGTCTTCCCTGCCTTGGGTATCATCGCTACCTCTGCGAGCTTCCATTGTGCTGGAAAATGGTTGAGTTCGAGGCACCGCTGGAAGATCCTCCGTATGAGCTCTCCAACCTGGGCCCAGCAGGCGCGGAGCAATCGCACTGTAGAGCGGTCAGTGCCTGGGGAGGTGCTAGAGACCCCTATTGTGTTTCGTTCAGTTTCCTCTAGTGAGATGTGTGTGCTCCATGGGAGGGTATCTGCATTCTCCTGGTCTGGGCAGTGTCTGAGGTCATCCTCTGCTGTGTACCGGTTGAGGACTTGCTCTCGAAGGGCCTCTGCCTTCTCTAGGGGGTCTGATATTGTCCTGTTATCCACGATGAGAGGAGTGTCCATCCTTAGCATTGTTAATAACATGTCTCCAGTATTGCCTTTTAGCCTGTCGGACTGTCGTCTTGAAAGCTCGTGTTTCTTCTAACAGGGCGCCGCTAGAGCAGTGTTGTCTAGCGTGTTTGTAGGCTTGGTAGGCTGTCTTGCACTCCCTAGTCCACCACGGCGCAGCGCGTCCTTGCTTGCGATCTGGCTTGCCTGCCGTTTGTATAGAATGCTGAACTGCCTTTGTCAGCAGCGTGACGCAGTTGTCTAGTTGTGCTGCATCTTGTGCCCTAAGCGGGTCTGGGATGTTCTGGACGCCTATCTCTACTAGCCCAGTGAACTTGGGTAGGCTTGTCTCTGGGACTCTGTAGTGATACTGGTCTAGGTGCGGAGTACCGGGTGTGGAAGTAGAGACAGAGGTTACTATTGTCTCGTGGTCTGACCCGCTGTGCATGCTAGCATCTACAGCAGACTGGGCGAATGGGACGTTAGAGAAGGTAAGATCAATGACATGTCCAGCACAGTGTGTTGGCTGTCCTGGCACGCCGACGTAGTTCATAGAGGCGGCAGCAGCCCACCTGGCGAGCTCTATGCCGCCGCTAGCTGCGGAAACAGTGGGTTCAAAGGATTCGTGTCTGACGTTAAAGTCCCCTCCTATAACGCAGTGTTGGGGGGGTGTAAGGTGCGTGACGTATTGAAGTACGTCAGGGGTAAGTGGCTGTCTGTAGCAGTTTAGTATTGAGACTCCGTTCACGACAGCCCACAGCAGGTCTGGGTGATTAAGGCTTTCTCTGGTCTGGAGTTTCAGGTGGTACCCTTTGCGGATATAGGTCATCACCCTAGGGCGGGCTGAGCCTAGTGCGCTAGGAGCGTCCCAGGTGCTAATAGGTGCGAGGTATCTGAAGCCTGGGTGGGTAGAGGTCCTTGAGTTAGCACAAGTAAAAGGCTCTTGGACGCATACGACGTCCATGCCTTTCTGGAAGGACACTTCTAGTATTGTAATGTGGCAAGGAGAGCTCCTACCGACGTTGGCCCAGCATATGTGGAGCTGCTTTCTCTGCTGGCTAGGCTGTTGTTGCCTGTTGTAGGCAGAGGGTGTGTGTGGGTGTCCTAGCATGTAGATGGTGGATCGTCGCTCATGCTGGTGTCCTCCTTCTCTAAGGTGGAGGGATCAGTGTAGATGGTTGATTGTGGGAGCAGACTGTTAGCAGACATGTCCCTTACATTCAGGTTCGTACGGCCTGCAGCAGCCCGTCTTGGTCTCTTTTCTCTACCAGTAGTGGGTAAGGATGCTTGAGAGGCGCTGCTTGTTCCAGTTGTAGCTGCCCTGCTATCCTCCTCTGGGGCTTGCCTCCGGGGAGGAGATTGGGGGGCCGGTATCTCCTGGGCGGCCTCTAGGGGGGTATCCTCATGCTGCGGCGTTGCCTGGTTAAGGGTCTCTTCCACTGTCCTGTAGAGATGCTGGTATGTCGCTCTGCCTGCGCGGCGGATAACGTTTAGTTCAGTCTTAGTGGGCTTAATTATGTGTCCATGCACCCGGCGAGGGGCCGCAGGGCAGTTGGAGTGACTACTTGGGTGCGGACCATGGCAGTTAACACACTTGGCTTTATGATGACAGTCGTCCCCATAGAGTCCCTGGTGTCTATCTGTGCGGTCCCCACAGTGTGCACAGCGGGCTACTCGCGTGCAGCGGGCGGCGTTGCAGTATTGTTGGCAGCCTGGGTTGTGTCGCTGGATAGTAGGGTGTTTGTGGATTTCTTTAGAGAATTGGCTAGTGCCAAAGAGCTGGAATGAGCGGACTGGCTCCTTGTATGATATGATCCAGGTAGTAAGGCCATTCTGGTTGGCCCCGTGTCGTGAGGTTCTGCAGCTAACTGGCTGTTTGCCTGTTTGTGAGCAGACCTCCTCCTCTACCAGCTGGGTGGTAGTAGGTAGTTCAGTACCGTCTAGAGTCCGGAAAGAGCTGGGTACTCCTTGTATAGCGTAGTTGATCCAGCGTTCTGGGATCCTGATTGCATCTCCGCCTAGCGCTTTTACTACAAGCTCCTGATTTTCTTGGGTCAGAAGTCGGTCCCTAATTGTTTTACTCGCTGGCGTGATTGCCCAGCCAGTGTTGATTGGCGATGCAGTGGGGATGTCTTGAAGGGTGATTCCTTCTATGCTCCTGCATACTGCTTGTCTTACCACAAAGGGAGAGGGTCGTTGCAGTCGCACTCCTGGGTCAGAGATTGTGATGAAGATTCGGGTGTCTTCTTTTGGCTTAGGGAGCGGGCCGGGCCGGGACCTAGCAGGGTTCAGGGGCCTGCCGCTACCCCTATTCTTTGGCAACGAGATTTGGGGGTCTCTGGCTACGTCCGCCCAAGAGCGGCGTCCTGACTCTTGGCTCCTGGGGTCGCTGTGATTGGTGTCACTGCTCCAGCGGGAGCTGGGGGGTGAGTTGCTTGGGGAGAGGGAGGTTAGAGCCTGAATGACTTTCTGCTGCAGCTCCGCGGCGATCCTGGCTTGCTGGGGGTCGGCGTAGCCCTCTGCGTGCTGATCTACAGCTGCGGCGAAGGCAGTGATGATAGTGTTCCGAAGCTGGACAATTTGCTGAGTCTCAGTGATGTAGCGTTGGACGGCATCAGAGACTCGGGGTTTGGGAGCGCCCCCACCGGGGTTCTGGCTGCTCAGAGGGGGGCCTGGTGGTGCAGGACCCTCTGGAGCCGATCTGAGGCGCGTGTATTGAGGTGCTGAGGAGACTCGGGGTCCGGGGACCTCGTATGCTGAGAAGTAGGAGACTCAGCCATCCTAACCAGCTCCTTTGCGCATCAGCGCAGGGGGCTAGGCGGACGTTAGAGGTACTCCCAGAGTGGCCGCAGTGAGCCGGATCAGTTGCTGGGATTTTTGGGGCCTCTGTGAAGGAGACCCAAAAATTAAGAGATTGGTGTTCGGTGTGTGTGGCTGGAGAGGTTAGAGGCCAGTTGCCTCAAAGGCCTTGAGTATAGTATCCTTCTTGAACGAGGCCTCCCAGGCAGCCATAAACATGGGATAACGTACTCCACGGGCGAGCCGATCACACGGGCGAGCCGATCACTCTGCCAAGACCACACCAAACCTCTACCTTACCACACAATGCCTCAACAACAACACAAATCTAAGCCCTTAAAAGAAGCTGCGATACAGCTTGCGCTCCAGGCAATTAAACAAGACGCGACACTTACATTGCGACGCGCTGCAGCTATCTATAACACGCCTTACACCACACTACACGATCGATACACAGGACGACCTGCACGAGCTGATTGTACGCCGAATCAACGGATTATGGATCAGACTGAGGAGAATGTGATTGCTGAGCACATTCTTGAGCTAGATGCACGAGGATTTGCCCCTCGGCTGGCTGCTGTAGCTGATATGGCCAATTCTTTGCGTGCTGAGCGCAATATGGGCCATGTTGGCGTAAACTGGCCCAATACGTTTGTCAAGCGCCGCCCTGACCTCCAAGTAATGTTCAATCGCAAGTACGACTACAAGCGAGCCCTCTGTGAGGATCCAGAGATTATACAAGGCTGGTTTGGGCTTTACAAGGCTGGTTTGGGCTTGTAGCGAATGTCAAAGCCAAGTATGGCATCCAGGACGATGACACATACAACTTTGATGAGACAGGCTTTATGATGGGCCAGATATCTACAGGAGCAGTTGTCACAGGTTCAGAGCGTCGAGGACGGCCCAAGGCAGTGCAGCAGGGCAATCGAGAGTGGACCATGGTCATACAGGGCATCAATGGCACGGGATGGGCCATTCCACCCTTCATCATTTTCAAAGGCCGCTACCACCTCTCTGCCTGGTACAAAGAGCCTGATCTGCCCCAGGACTGGATTATTGCAGTCTCTGAGAACGGATGGACCACCAACAAGCTTGGTCTGGACTGGTTGAAGCACTTTGATGGCCATACAAAGAGGCGCACCCGAGGAGGGTACCGGCTGCTCCTTATTGACGGCCACGAGAGCCACAACTCCCTTGACTTCCAACAACACTGCAAGGAAGCAAACATTATTACATTGTGTATGCCTCCACACTCATCGCACCTCTTACAACCACTAGATGTGGGTTGTTTTGCCCCTCTAAAGAAGGCGTATGGGCGCCAAGCCGAGAATCTCATGCGCAACTACATTACTCATATTACTAAAACTGAGTTCCTACCATGCTTTACAGGCGCCTACAAGGAGGCTTCCGAGGCGCTGGATTAGTCCCCTTTGACCCAGAACGGGTCATAATGGGTCTTGATGTCCGCCTACGTACCCCACCGCTACCTACTGTGGAAGATACTCCCTGGCAGTCCCAAACCGCGAGCAATACCCTGCAATTAGGGTCGCAATCAACGCTGGTTCGAGAGAGGATTCAAAGGCATGCAAGCAGCTCACCAACTTCAATGGTTGAGGCGCTTGAAAAGCTTGCCAAAGGCGCAGCTATGGTAGCGCACAAGCTGGTGTTGGCTCAAAAGGAGATTACTGGGCTTCGAGCAGCAAATGAGGCTGCCACGCGACGTAAATCGCATAAAAGAAAGCAGTTACAGCAGGAGGGGGTCCTAACAGCTGAGGAAGGCCTTCGATTAACTACTCTAAATGAGTTTGGGGCGCGTGGTGATGGTAAGAAGGCAAGGAAGCGAGTGCGTGTTGAAGGAGGTGAGGCAACCCAAAGACGCTGTAAAAAGTGCCACAAGGTAGGGCATAACTCGTGCACGTGTAAGAAGGCTGCAGAAGGTGTTACTGAATGATATTATGTGCTGTACTACTGTATACAAGGCTAACATGGGCCAATGCGAGCCATAATAGGGTGGAGGTTTGGTGTGGTCTTGGCAGAGTGATCGGCTCGCCCGTGGAGTACGTTAGAAGTCTCTTTTACTCATAGATGTGAGCCCTTTCTCCATGAACGCAGCTACCTGGTTTGAGTAGGCTGATGAGAATGGCTTGAACATGACGACGTCAAGCGGCTGGAGGGTGTGAGTTGAATGAGGGAGGTATACTGCAAGGAGGATTCTATTCCGATCGCAGTACTCGATAAAATCCATCGTGAGGTGAGATCCATGGCCATCAAGGATGAGTAATCGATAGCTCCGCCCTGCCTTCTCCTTCGTAGATCGATCAAACACTTGTTTGAGCCAGGATAGTCCTATATCGTTGTTCGTCCAGCCAGAAGGTGAGGAGGATATATATACTCGATCCTCAGGCCTTAGGGCCTGTAGCCAGGTGTCCTGTATCGAGCCTGAGGCTGATTGATATATAAGGCTTGGCTCGAGGGCTGATCCATCAGCACATATGCAGGCCAGTAGCGTTATCCACTCCCGATTGCCATCCTGGATATGAGCCTTGATCTTCCCTTCTTCATATAACCTCCTGCTGAACACTCGCTTTGAGCGAGTAAGTATCCCTAGCATGCAGCCTTTCTTATCCATATTGTACATATTGCAAGGCTCTACATCGTACTGGCTGAGCTTGCTGCGTAGAAGCTCGAAGTAGAGGCTATACTTTGACTGAGAGTCAGCCTGGTGGCGTAAGTGATCGATCCCAGCCGCCCAGCGTGAGATGAGATCAACCTGGTATCGCTTAATATATCGATCAACCCAGTGTACGCCGAGCTCCTTTCCGGCTATCGATGAGGCAAAGCGTCGTATCATAGGCCGTGTAGGAGGTAGGCCTTGCTTTGTAAGGCGCTCGATATAGTGTAGGAGCTCCTTCTCCTGTTGGGGGTGGAGAGCGCGTCGATTTTGAGCCTCGATATCGCGTGAGGATGAAATGCCCTGGTGCCTTCGCGCGAGTGTTGTACGATCACAGTGATACTCTGCTGCAATTTTACGATAGCTAAACTTTTGTCCTGGTTCTAGCGATTCGATTGCTGCAAGCGCAGCCTCAATTGAGCTCATATTGATAGAGATATCGCGTGTTGAAGTTTAGTTGAAGTTTTGGTGGGGTGGCTCGTTGGGCCGTCCGGCTCGTTGGGCCGTCACGCACGGTAGCACTCGTGGCGTTCGAAGGCAATGATGACGTGTGTGGGGATGCTGCGTTTTAGGCTGACAATTCGTTCGGGCCTTCGGCATAACGTGTTTCACCACCTTCCCGGCCACACCACCATCCCGTCCACCCCACCAAAATCCTACGCGTCGCGCCCACGTCAACCCCAATAACTCAACAACCACAACCTCAATTGCCTCAAAAAGAAGGCAGACTTCTACTTGCTGCACAGGCCTATCAAGATAGACGCGTCAAGTCTCAACGCAGGGCTTCAAACCTCTACAATGTTCCACGAACAACGCTCCGCGACCGCCTCTCCGGCTCACAGCCAAAAGCTGTTGCCCACCTCCACCAGCGAAAGCTACAGACAAATGAGGAGCAGTCTCTTGTAGACTGGATCCTAGACCTTGACCGACGTGGCTTTCCCCCCCAGATTATTGACGTGCGACGTATGGCGGACACTCTACTCGCTAGCCGCGGCCAAAATCCACCTCCACCACCTGTCGGCAAGAACTGGGTGTCACGATTTGTCAACACCCAGCCTACACTCAAGACCAAGTGGAATAGGAAATTCCATTCACAGCGTGCTCGCTGTGAGGATCCTATTAGGATTGGCGCATGGTTTAGGCTAGTAGAGGAGACACGCGTCATGTATGGGATACCTGATGAGGACATCTACAACTTTGATGAGACTGGGTTTATGATGGGTGTCGCCTCAACGTCTAAGGTCGTCACTAGCTCTGACACAGTTGGTCGTGCTACTGTTATTCAGCCAGGCAATCGCGAGTGGGTGACGACGATTGAGTGTATCAACGCGTCAGGTTGGTCTATCCCACCGTTTATTATACTATCAGGGAAGCTCCACCAAGCTAGCTGGTATAAGGACCTACCACTTACCTGGACTCTTGCAGTCAGCGACAACGGCTGGACAACAGATGAGCTAGGTCTTGACTGGATAAAGCACTTCAACAGACATACACAGACTCGCTCGTCAGGGGCTCGTCGGCTCCTTATCCTTGATGGTCACAGCAGCCATGCTACACCTGAGTTTGATCAGTACTGTGCAGACAACCTGATTATTACTCTCTGTATGCCTCCTCACACCTCACACCTTCTTCAGCCACTTGACGTTGGCTGCTTCTCTCCTCTTAAGATAGCGTATGGACACCAGGTAGCAGAGCTTGCCCGCCAAAGAGTCTTCCACGTTGACAAGCCTGAATTCCTAAGGATATACCCACAGGTCAGGCTGACAACACTGTCAGAGCAGAATATCAAGGCTGGTTTCCAGGCGACAGGACTTATCCCACATAGTCCAGAGCGTGTCCTATCTAATCTGACTGTAGTAGTCAGGACACCATCACCACCAAAGACACCTACAGATAACGAATGGACAGCAGAGACACCACATACAGTTAATCAATTACAGAAGCAGGCTCGTCTTGTGCAAGACCTCCTTCAGCGACAGTCACAGAGTCCAACTAGTCAAGCTATATCTCAGCTTGTTAAGGGTTGTCAGCTTGCAATGCAGTCAGCAACAATCCTAACTCAAGAGAATGCTAAGCTACGTGCCTCAAATCAACGTCAACAACATAAACGTCAAAGGCGTAGACAGTATATAGCACGTGGGGGAGCTCTACAGGTTGAGGAAGCTCAATTGTTGATATTACAGGCTAATAATGTGGTTGAAGAGGAGGCCCAGGTTAACGCTGCCCCACGACGTCAGCGAGCACCACCAACGTGTAGCAAATGCCACGTGCAAGGCCACAACAGGACTCAATGTAGAGCTATCTAATCTATCTTGCTTGCAATCCTCACTAAATTTGACTGCGTGGTTGTGGAGTAATTGCACGCCAAATGGAGCCGGTTTTGGTGGGGTGGACGGGATGGTGGTGTGGCCGGGAAGGTGGTGAAACACATTATGCGCATCACGACGTTAGTCATCTACTATACCCATAGACATCGCATGTCGGGCGTGCTACACTCAGCAAACCTCGAGCAGGACGTGTCGGTTGACCAACAGCTGCGGGAGTGAAGCTGGAACCGGCCAATGAGCGGTCCGCGCTAATATGAGCTTACCTCCCGAATTTGCCTCACCACATTCACGTGCTTCACTCTGCCAACACACACATCAACCAACTATCGATGTCGAATGCACTGAATTCTCGCTCTTACCTTGTCAGTACTGGCCTCTCTTCGTTACCAGCTCGATATTGGTGACGTCGCCGATCTTGTCGACAGCCAGAGCATATTATCCACACGTGATTGGTCTCAGCATTAGCCTTCATCATCATATTGTCCCGCTTCAGGAAATTACAAAGACTCCGACGTCGACTCGCGCACGCGGTGCTGGTAAGCAAGAGGCCACCCATAAGACTTACCCAGCACAGTGATGCAAAATACGATGGGTACGATACAACGCTACCCTTCCGATATCTTAGCCCTGAGCACAGCATCTAGGTCTACAACGTGGTATTAGAACTCCATTAGGCCACGATGAATCAGACATAAAGCGACAGCGTACACAGCAAGAGACGAATTTGCTGAGCCTTATCAATCCGACACTAGCAGCCAGCTTGGGGGGTGCACAAGAGCAGAATGCTCAGCCCGCCGAAGAACCTACTCTTGATGAAGAAGATGATTTAGAAGATGATATAGACGTTGCGACAGACTCCGAGGAAGGCGAACCAGACATTCCAAAGCCGCTACCCAAAGTTCTTACGTTGGCACAAAGGAGAAAGAAG
Source organism: Lizonia empirigonia (assembly GCA_009982855.1). Lineage (NCBI taxonomy): Eukaryota > Fungi > Ascomycota > Dothideomycetes > Pseudoperisporiaceae > Lizonia > Lizonia empirigonia. The sequence goes on along the minus strand of JAADKA010000006.1, from coordinate 1,111,975 downwards.
GAGCGTAAAGACCGCGTTCTGTCTATAGATCGAGGTCCTGTGCTTTACACTATCTCGCCTGGCGATGTCGAACCTTTCCAATCAACTGTTACTTGGGATGAAGATCCCGAGCTCTTGTGTAGTTACAACTGGTCCAGCACCGACGATGGCAGCAACACCCTTTTCGTCCCTGGCGGCCCATCTAGGTGGACACCGCAAGCCATTCCGTATACCGTGCCTGGAGACTCTGGCTTCCATCCCACAGATTACAACTATGTGCGACAACCTCGTGATCCTTTCTCTGCCGTCTTCCAAGCCATGGCCCTCATGAACCCAGACTACGCATTCAACAATGTCGACATTCTTGCCGACCGCAACAACCTGCGCGTACTCCTCGAGTTTGTCCAGGGCAAGACCGTCGGCCCATTTAGACTAGACTTGTACATGGTCTTTGGCACACTCGTCATCGTCAGGCGCGAAGAAGGTTTCTGGCGCCGCTCCAACGGAACAGGCTACGGCTTCAACTTTGAGAAACACTTCACCACCCCTACACCAGAAATGACCGACGCAACTTCACACTACCGCGCCATCAGATACCGCATGGGTCCTCTGAACGTCGTGTGCCGCTTCGAAGCAGACGCCTACGTCGACACCGCGTCTGATACACTCTCCGCCTCAGAGATCGACGCCATCATCCCCCCAGCACCAACAGAGCCGGATCTCATGCAACGGCCACGCTTCACGTACCGCGCGCCATTCCGCGTGTTACAAAAAGGCCACGTGGTTCCCGGCTCGCAGATCCTTGAGCTGAAGACCCAAGTCGAAAAACCGCGCGAGGACGGCCAATCGCTCGTTTCCTGCCAGGACCAACTCTGGTTCGGCCGCACCACGCACTTATACACGGGGCGCTATGAGCCCGGTACAGGCAAAATATTGTGCATCAAGCAGGAAGACGCCAAGGAGCGGGTGAAGCGGTGGGAAGCCAAGAATCAGCAGGACCTCCAGAAGCTTGTTGGGCTACTGACCATGCTGAAGGAGATGCTGATGCAGCAGCAAGGGCCGCTCAGAGCGGCCATCTTGGTGAGGGAGGATCCGAGGGGCCCCGTGACACTGCATGAGATGCTGGAGAAGCATAATATTGTGCAGAGACAGTTCTTCGAGCGGCACTGGATGCGGAATGCTCGGCCAAGACCGTTTGTGCAGAACGGTGCGAGAGGCGGCCAGTATGGTGGCAGGGGAAGGGGCCAGCCTGTTGGGCAAAGGGGGCAGGTGCATGCGCACAGGGGCCATGTGGGGGCGCAGAGAGGGCAGCCCCAGCCACCGCGTAGTGGACGTAGTCCGCCACGCCACCCTCGCGCTGATCCGAATCACGGACGACTGAGTAATGCCGGGCCACTGAGCGCTCGTCACGATGCGCATCAGGGAGGCTCAAGAGGTCACCGAGGGAGAGGCAATGCCGCAAGGAGAGGACGAGGGAATGCGGACCAAAGTCAAAGCTAGGAGCCTGACTTTGTCTCGCAACTGCATCTTGCGTGCATATTGCAACACTACTGCGCCCTCAGCAATTTCTAGGGCCTATCTGAATCCATCCTCGGCCAATACCTGTGTTCCTCCGTTCAACCTCACCGTCCTGCTCTTCACATTCCTGCCCTCAATTTCCACCCTCAAATCATCAACGGACAACCCACTATCCGTGCTCACTGCAATATCATACGACTCCCGCGGCCAAAGAGTGATGTAATTTGTCTCCCAAATGACCGGCACAACATCCTTCCCCTCTGCATCGACCAGATTCAGCCGAATGAAGACAGCCGGCACATCTGAGATGTTCTCCAGCTGAATGCTCTTGCCTTTTCCGCGGACAACGATAGCTGCATCTTCCATCTTCTCCAAAGCCGTGAAATCGGAAAATGAAGTCACAGGCGTGTGATACCAAGTTGAATTGTCCCAGTCCAGAGCATCGATCTGCGGAGCAACCCAGTAGACGCTCCGACTCAGTGAATCAGCAGAACCTGTAGTTCCGAGATTAAGGCGAAGGAGCACGACTTCCGTAATGTTATCTAGTGCGTCGATATGCGTAAGGCGCTTGCTGCCGTTGGGGCTTGTGAGGGCCGTGGATCTGTCTTCTACGATGGTTTCGCCAGAGAGGTTGATGATGGAAATTTCCACAGCTCTCGTACTCTTGGCACTACTGGGGGATAGGTCGCGATTCACAAGGTAGATGTCCTGAGAGTGGTAGTCGTAGACTGCGGACTCAAGATTGCTGAGGGCGGATTGAGTCCCGAAATAGCTCCCTCCAGGATGAAGATAGTAATCGAAAAGATTCCAGTGTAAGCTCGGCCATGCATTGTTGAGCATCCAGTATATGAGGCCCGTTGCTGGACGCTTACCAGACCAACGAGAGAGGTAGGCTTCAAACTGGGCGCGCGTGGCTTCGTAGTCTGCCATTTGTGCCTTGAAAATATAGTCAGAAAGACTTTTTGGTGAGCCGTACCGCTTGGAAAGCGCCTTGTTGTAGATGGTTCGAGTGTAAAAGGACGACACATTTGTGCTCATGTGATAGAGACCTTTGTCTGGGTTCTTCCACAGATCATCCAGGTCAGAGGCCGAAAGAAATTTGGCAAGACTGCCATATTCAGGCGTGCCGACCCCAGCACCGAGCTCAGAACCAAATCCAAATGCTGCGCCCAAGTGTGTATCGTTGCCGTTATCGGTATCATACCAATAATTTGGGGATACCCAGTCATACGGACCGGCCATCTTCATGCCACCATTACCAAGCCGAGATGGGAATCCATTCTGAGAGGCAGATGCTATTATTGGAGTGGTCCAGTTATAGCCTCTTAGCGTGTTGACATATAGATCAGTTGCTCTGTTGTCGGGCCAATAGTCGCTTCCAACTAAGAAGCCCAGTACACTAGGATGGTTCTGCATCATACTCGCTTCATGTGCCATTGACTTGGCTGCTGTCTCGTAGTCTTTGTCGTCCCAATCTTCACCACTCTTTTCCTCGTTGTAGCTCCAAGCTTCCCACTTGTCGCAGCACTCCCAACCTGGCAACAGCATTATGCCCATCTCATCTGCTAGGTCGTACAATTCCGGATGCTCTTGCTTACCCTCAAGACGGATAGTGTTCAGACCCATGTCCAAGACATACTGGAATTGCGAACGCAGCTTCGAGATGTCGAAACGTAAGAAGATATCGGAAGTGTAACCAGCACCAAGGACCTGAAAAGGTCGACCGTTGACAGAGAAAGCAGTGTCGTTGTAGTCATTGAGGCGAGAGGTAATCGTGCGTATGCCAAAAGTTGTCTTTGACGTCTGATCGTATACTGACGAAACGTTGGTATTGCTGTTGTTGGCTGCGGTGCATTGGACACTGTAGAGAGGCTGATCGCCCCACTGGGAAGGATACCAAATCTTTGGACTGCCGACTTTGAGGTGCAACGCTACCGAGTCTGAGGTCTTGCCTTGAGTATCAAATGACACACGAGGCCTTCCGAGCTCTTTCCCGTCTGGATCTTTCACGGAACACTGAACTCTCCCGTTCACTCGCCCTTCGCCTAGGTTGTTGACGCTGACTGAAACGTCCACGTTGCCGTTCAAGGTGGTGCTGATACGCGGCTTTCCTAGACTGATCTGCCCACTTTGCTTGATCTGAACATCACGCCAAATGCCGGTTCCGTTATCTGGCGGGTAGGGATTCCAGTCCACAAACCCGAGGGCAAAGTCGCGATTGTAATCTGTCGGATACACCTTCACAAGAAGAACATTCGTGCCGTTCTTTAACTTTGATGAGATGTCTATTTGAGCGCCTCCGTAAGCACCGATTGTCTCGGCGAAGTACACTTTATTGAGCCAGAGGTCCCCTCGAGCTGAGATACCATTCAAGATGAGCTGAGTGAAGGTATCGTTCCCTTCCTGATGCTCAATCTCAGTGCGATAGAACCACGCAGCGCGGAATGGGCCTGTATCGACGTCTTGCAGGTTGTCTGAGAAGAAGAGTGAGGTCTCATTGTGAATGTCGTTTTTGAGCAGTGTGGCCATGAGAGTACCCCTTGAGTCAATTGTATACCACGATGAGGTGTCCAGATCTGGAGCAGACAGTTTTGCGGTGTTGATGCCAACATCTCGAGTTGATGCGACTTTCCAGGAGGTGATGGTAGTTGTGGAAAGAATTGAAGCTGCAATGACCGGAAGGTTGATGAGACTTGTCACAGCCCAAAGCAGCCGCGTCGGCCGCAGTAAATTGACGGTGCTCATTGCTGTATTGTGTTTGAAGTTCTCAGCTTAGATGCGAGGGGAAGGTGGAACCCAAGGCTAATATAGAACTTCATGTTGGCGGGACGATATGCAGTGCAACCTCGCAATTCGCGTTTGACGCCGGAACTAACACAAGAACGAAAGAAAGTGGAGAGAGGTGATATGTTGACAAAGAGTATGTGTTGTTAGGATGCAAGGCTATACAATTAGAGTTACCCCGCTTGAACATAACCAGGGCAGGCACCAAGGGTGGCATGTTGACGGCAGCCGCTACCGCTGCACCTCTGCTGATCCTGCATATCTGCATATTGGACAAGGGGTTTCAACATGACGTGCGTCCCTACTTTTATAAACTCACAACTTCCAGCCTCTTCTCTTGGCCAGCGCTGTTTCTTGTCGCACAGCCAGATCTGCAATGATCTCCTCGCTGCCACCGCCGACGACCTAGAACCGATATTAGCACACACTCAGCTAGAAGATGCGCTGTAGTCATACCATCATTCTGAGGTCGCGACTCATCTGCTCGACAATAGCACCAGGTCCACCCTTCTGATACCCAGCACCACCGAAAATTTGCTGTGCTTCGCGGTTCGCCATCTCCAAAATACGACCTCCGTGCACTTTCGTCAGCGCAATCTGCCCGGCGATTTCCGGATCTTGCCATCCCAGCGGAGACTGCTGGATGTGGTATGCAAGCTGCTCGAGCCAAGCCCAGTGGCTCTCTACATAGCGTCCGATTGTTGCGAGCTTGTGACTTATAATCTGGTTTGCTATCAACGGCTTGCCGAACGTGTGGCGTTTGTTGGCGTAGTCGAAGGATTCAGACAGACACGTGCGAGCTTTGCGGTTGCAGCCAATTGACATGATGAATCGCTCCTTGTTGAAATTGGTCATGATGATTCGGAAACCTTCGTTCTCCTTGCCAAGCAGATTCTCGACTGGCACGTGGACATCGTCAAGCTCCACAAAGCTCGCACCGCCGCCATTCTGCCCACTGTTAGGTATGCGTCGCCAGGTGAAACCCTTTGAATCGACGGGGATGACCAGGACTGAGATGCCGCCCATTCCTGGGCCACCTGTCCTTACGGCGGTTGTCATGTGTGTTGCAGTGGGTATGCCTGTGATCCACTTCTTGTAGCCATTCACAACGTAGTGCTTGCCGTCTGTCGTCTTCTTCGCGGTCGTTTGGAGGTTGGCAACGTCAGACTAGCAGTGTCAGTATAGCTGTGGTGCAAACAGGCACAACACGCACGCCACCACTTGGCTCAGTGATGCCCAGACAGAAGCTCGTCTCCCAAGTAAACAAGCCTGGCAGCCACTTCTTCTTCTGTTCCTCGGTGCCGTGGTGGACGATAGGAGGGACGCCAATGACACTTCCACCACCCAAAGCTGTACCGACACCGCCCTCTATGCGACTGCTTTCATCTGTCAATACCAACAAGTGGAAGATGTCCATCTCGCCTACAGGTATGCCAGCAGGCCCTGGGACATCCTTTGGCCTATATGGCTCCGGCACGTCGCCAAAGGCGAAACCAGTGCGAGCCCATTTTATGCGTTCTTCGACTGGTGCCTCGCCCTTCTCCTCCCATTCCAGCATATATGGCTTAACATTGCTGTCGATGTACGACCGTAACGCGTTGCGCAATTGTTTGTGCGAATCGTTGTAGTATGGCGATGCGAGTGAAGAGTACCACGATGGTTCTGCCCAGGGACCAAGGTTGCCAAAGGTCTCTTTCTTCGTGGGCTGCTTCACGGAAGGGGCAGGGACAGGCTTTGCTGGAGTAAACGACATCGTACGCGTATGGGTATTGGCGAAGGCATATCTGCGAGCGCATTTGCTGGTATAAGCAGCCGTCGATTACAGAAGAGCTGTCGCGTTGCCGCGGCCCGTTGATAGCTTGGTGGGCGAGTCAGTGCGGGGCAGACATGTCAACAATCCGTTCAGTCAGTTTGCAACCCTTGGCTTGAATTGAACTGCAAGAAGCAGGCCGAAAAATCTTAACAAACTGATTGAACTGTCTTCCAGCAAGGCTCGAACTGAACTGATCAGGTAACTTATTTAAACTGATTACTTTTTTACATACAAATTAGACTTCGCTATTGTGCCAATCCCCTAAGTTATACATGCTATCAATTGCCTCGTCGCTAAGTAGAGACTCTGCAGTCTCTCCTTCAACACCAAAGCCAGCCCGCAACCAAGCGCGTACTGACTGTATTGCTACTAGCAATTGTGATGAGATCTTCCTCCTCTTTGGCCGCAAAAGATCGCCAAGCTCACTAAACATACGCTCACAGTCGCAGCTGGAGGCGGGTATAGAGAGGACGTCGAGCGCGAGGCGCGTAAGGTTGGGGTAGTCGCGGCGGCGTGAGAGCCAATAAGTGATTGGATTGTCGACAGAGGGGACCCAGGGCTCAAGTTTCCAGCGCGTGTACTCATCCAAATCGTTGGAAACTCTAACGCCTTGATGAGGCTCCATCATAGACGCGATAGCGTCGTTGAGGTCGTTGTTTACACGCGCCCGTGGTGCTGCTGGCGCTGGCGGCGGTGCTGGGTTGTCCTTGTACGTGCCCCAAAGCGTCTGAAACGCCGACTGCGCTGCTACCAACCACTCTGGTTTATCCCTCCACGCGTTGTCGCAGTAGTGTTTGTACGCTGGATGGAGAGAGGTGGCAGCATAGTAGGCGGGGGAGTCATCAAGCTTAATGAAGTACTCGTTCGCCTTCGCCCAAGCAGCGCGGAGGTTGATGGCAATGTGGTCCTCTGGCGCGCCAGGTTCGTCGTAATTGACGCCGCTGTAGGACTCTACGCGCTCCTCGTAGCTAGATAAGATGGTCTCGAAGACAGGGATCACCTCAGCAAGTGAGCCAAATCGCTTGTAGGTACCGCGACCTTCAAGGCGCTTTGTTGCCAACTTCAGCGGTCGTAGCATCGCGAGATACTCGTTGACAGTCTGCCAATCAGCCGCAGTAAGACCACCTGAGCGCATCCAACGCTGCGCGTCAGGCTCTTTGTTGCCGCTCGCAGCAGCGTAGGCGTCCGCGTTGGCGGTGTTGGTAACATGGAGTTGACAGTAAGCGTTGACTGCAGACTGCAGCGTAACTGCGCGCTTAAAGCAGCTAAAGTATGAGTTCCAGCGCGTAACAACAGGCTTAATAACCTCAAGAATCTTGCGATCTTTGGCGGACAAGTCAGCGTTTGCGCGGTGTTGAAAATTGATAAAAAGCTCATGCTGCTGTGGTGTTTTGATGTAGTTAATAACGTCAAGCAGCACGCCAAGGGGACCATCTTTACGCCACTCTCTCATAAACCTCACCTCGTCACTAAGCTCCTCGGGCGCATTGTCATACGCCTGCTGATTGTTACCCCAAAGGAGCGTCTGCCCGATAAGGTTGAGTGTATGGGGACCGCAGCGGAGGCGGCGGTGGACTGGCAAGAAGTCGTAAATCTCTGCAACCACAGCAATAGCGGTGTCGTTGTTAGCCGCGTTGTCAAGTACAAAGTAACCCAACTTGGCGCTATCAACACCAAACTGCCGCAACGTTTGGTCAACAACCTCAGCTATCCTTACGCCTGTATGGGCACCTGTAAGCTGAGGAAGCGCAATAGGCAGATCTGTAAGCTCGCCTGATGAGCTCACAAAGTGCGCAACAATGCCTAAGAAGCCTCGCTTGCCTCCTTGCATTGTCCATCCGTCAAAGCTTATGTGTATCTTACTCAGCGCGTTGGACAGCTCAACAGCAACACGGGGTTGCAGGTAGTTGTAGAGACGCATAACGTACCTCGAGACACTGTTGTGGCTTGTCCATAGCGCAGTTACCGCCTCTGGGTTGGCTGCCTCCAACATAGCTCGAAACTCCGGGCGCTCAAACTCAGATAGTGAGTGGTTGCCTTCGACAAGCCAAGTGACCGCCTTAAAGCGAAACAGCTGTACGTCAAAGCCAGTAAGGGCGTTGTGTACATCCTGAGGCACCTTGCCGCCTGCCTTGTAGTATGAGCGTAGGGTGTGTTCCGTTGTAATTGCTGCTAGAGCCGCGGGTTTTTCAGGGTTGTAGATCTGGTGGGTGGTGTTAAGGTGACGCGCTGCCGTCGACGGCGAGGTAGTAGTGTCGTAGATGCCGCTGCAGGCTTTGTGATACCTAAGATGGCAGATTTTGCACACAAAATAGACCTTGCTGCTGAACTGAGGGGCAGTAGAGTTGATGCGATAACCATAGGCATAGATCCAGCTTTTCTTATGCTTCTGCGGCACAAGCGGTGCCCTGTAACCAGGCAGCCTTAGCCAGATAATATCATCGAAGTTGTCAGCAAATCGCGTGTCAAACCCTGCCGCCAGCGCCTGCCCTACTGTGCTGTTGTCATTAGCTGAAGCAACTGTAGGAGCGCGCGAGGCGGCGGTAGGTGCAACAATAGCCCCCTCTAGCTGCGATTCACGCAGCTCAAGCTCGAACGCGTCATCCTTAGATAGCGGTTGACTCCCTTGCTGGCTAGCAGCAAGCAGCGCGCGTGGGGAGGACAGACGCGTTAGCGCAGGCGTTGATAATGCAGGTGGTGTTTGACGCGCTGGCGTTGCAGCTACCCGCGCGCGCTTTGTTGGGCGAATTTCCGGCGTTGCAAAGTCAAGCTGGGCTTGCCTGACCTTTTCGGTAGGTTTAATCGTACGCTTAGGGTGCGTCATGGCGGCGTTAGGGAGTAAATAGAGGGAAAATTGTGGGTTGCTCGCATCTACAGACGCGCTAGTTAGCGTTCCCACGGTACAAAAAGACGCTTATAAATTAAATTACAACACAAAAAGTTTTTAGCTTTAAAAGATCCTAAAGCAAATGTTAAGCCTAATTAGGCACCCTAAAACTTTAATACTATTAGGCCTTTCAGGCCGTTCAATCAGGCCTTTACCCTTAGCTTGAACGGACTGCAAAATTTGAGTGGTCTGGCTTGAATTGAACGGACTGATCACGTGTCAGGCCGAACAATCCGTTAACGGGAAACTGACGGATTGTTGACATGTCTGGTGCGGGGTCCCAAGGCCGCGTCGATCTGGGCATGTGGGGCTGCCTGAAGAGCACCCAGCGTCATCGGTTGAGATCGGAACATCTGAGAGTTTTTCAGTGGGTGATCGCAGTAGGTAGAAGTGAGCATGGAAGGTGGCATCAAATGGTCTGCAGCGGTGTGTACACAGGCCTTTTGTGCCTTTATTCATTTTACGTCACTAGGTACAGGAAGGTATCATTATTCCAGAAGAACCCATCGTGTGTATCGTACCGCTGTCGGACCCGTTCTCTATTGGTGGGGCGACACGTTTACCTGGTGCAGTAGCCTCCGTCAATGAGGAGATCAGAGCCCTGCATTGGTTAGCATGTGATATCGAAGAAGAGTGATTAAAGTAGACTTACAGTGCAGTAGGAGGAAGCATCGGAGGCAAAGTAGAGGTAGGCGCCCTTAAGCTCCTTGGCCTTAGCATCACGACCCATGGGGACTGGAAGTACAAAGTCAGCGCAGGCCCTCAAAGTCAGTGCTCAAATACTTAAGGAAGCAGGCACGTTTCAAGAAAGAGGGGGGAAGCAGGTAGTCATGATATAATCATGAGGGTAAACATACTACAAGAAGTTAGCATAATAATTCTACGAGACACATCTGCTGCCTTCACTGCAACATCTGAAGTGCCCCCTGTAGGGCGTCTCAGATGCAACAACTCTGAAGGAAAGCAGCTATTTTGTACGGAAGCTTACCTCATGGAGTGCCACAGCTTCTGAATGTCCTGGGGAACGAAGTCGGAGAGACCAGTGTCGATGTATCCAGGGGAGATGGAGTTGACACGGGCAAAGTCCCTCCACTCGTTGGCGAGCGAGCGGGCAAGGTGAATGCAGCCAGCCTTTGCGACGTTGTATGAGGTCTGCTCCTGGGGGAAGTTGGCTATGTGACCGGACATGGAGGCGGTGATGATGAGGGAACCAGTCTTGCGCTCGCGGAAATGAAGACCGACAGCACGAGCGCAATTGAAGGTACCGGTTAAGTCGGTCTCGATGACCTCGTTCCACTGCTCGACGGTGGCGTCGAGGATACCGTTGTCAGCAGTCTTGCCAGCGTTGGCGATGAAGACATCGACCTTGCCGAACTCCTTGATAACGTCCTGGACGAGCTGCTCGCACTGGGAGTAGACGCCGACCTGGCACTTGTAGGCCTTAACCTTGACGCCGTACTTCTCGCTCAGCTCCTTGGCGTTCTTCTCGGCACCCTCTGCCCTGGAATTGTATGTGATAGCCAAGTCCGCGCCGAACTCAGCGCAACCACGGGCAGCCTCGATACCAATGCCGGTTGGGCCGGAGGCACCGGTGACAATGACGACCTTGCCCTTAAGGCTGAAAAGGTCCTTGAGCTCGTCGGCTTGGGGAATTGGGATCATGATGAATAGAGTTGGGTATAAAAAGTGGGTATAAAGTTGTAGAAAGTGCAATTGAGTTCAGATGAAGCAATTGAAGATGTTGCTCACTGCGAGGGGTAAGGGGTTCAAGTACTCTCTTCGCAGAAAGGTTGGGCCCGAGAGCTCCTACGGTTAGTGAGGGGCCTGGTCCAGAGTGACGTGTGGCTTCAGGCTCAACGTCACAAAGCGGCGGTGATTCGCCAATTAGCCCTAAATGTGGGCTTACTACGGCGGTAGCAGCTGTTAGCTAACCGTAGGCGGAGGCTGAAGTGGGACTCGGTGGGTTAAGTTGTGACGTTGATCGTGATGTCTGCCCCTCTATCATATCGATAAGAGCTATTACTGTTTAGGGAGTTTCCGAGCTTCGTTGGTATTCTCAAACGTTCTCTCCCACGCGTGGCCTGATGTATCCAAGTTTCTGTGAGGTCATTCGTGGACAGAGAGTATGGTAACTGCACTTAGCATTGCTTTCTCGCCCTTGTTCAGATTGCCGAAAGCCAACCCTCCCCCGGGGTCTGCATGTCAGCGATTACATCTTGAAACACGCGCAGACGCTGCACGCGTCCACCTGTAGACTTGGTGCATCCTTCAAAGTGGCCGTGAACAAGGTTGACAAATGCTTGGGGATGCCAAAAGCTCTTTCCTTGATTGGAGAAAGGTCCGACTCATCTGCAACACACAACCGGATAGTCAGCCTTACTCATCTTTCCATGAAATTTTGCGCTCCACGCTCTGAGGTCGTTCAAGTATTTGGGACGTTGCTGTGTCTTCCACGGACCCTGCATATTTTGTTTTGCAAGCAAAGGAGGGTGGGGATTCTTTCTGATTGATTGTGAGAACGCGGTATGTAGCCCCGAGAAACTATGCGGCCTGGGACAACAAGTCATGCGGATCCGCCATACAATTTTAAGCCACCTTCCACCTTACCTAATCTAGTTGAAGAGATGCCAGTGGGAAAAGGTGCCTTGGCGGTCCTTGTGGTGGTTACGTGCCTCGAGTCCACATGATACCAAGCCTCGAACGCGCCATTGGTGAAGACAGATCGTCCAGGCAGCCTACCTCCACGTATAAGTATGGCATCCACTGCATCGCTGTCCCAGGCTCCCTCTTGGCGTGGGCTGCAACTCCCACCCAAGCCGGGCGGATCTCCGTGTCCTCAGGCAAGAATGCAAGAGTCTTGTCGGCAGCATTCCACCGCAACGACGCGTGGTAGATATGGAAGTCGTCTAAATTTCACTACGCCGTCCACGCTCTACTTTGTGCTCATCCCGGACATAGAATGTCTGTTCAATATCAGCGTCGCAGCGTCCAACGTGAACTGTGATGTCTTACAGTGACCGTGCACGCCGTGCACACCTTCGCGCCGTGCACACCCTCACCAAAAATCCACTATACTCCTCAACCCCATAACTCAACACCACGATGTCGTTAGAAGAAGCGCTTAAAGAGGCAGATGTAGCAGATGCACAAGGCAAACTTTCATACCAGGCGGTTGCAAAAAAATACAATGTGTGCCGCACAACTTTGTCGCGACACCACCGACACGTTGTCGCGTCGCGTGCTAACGCTGATCAACAACTGCTTAAACTCCACCCTACACAAGAGCGAGAGCTTTGTGAGTTCATAGTTGAGCTTACTGAGCGAGGCATACCTCCTACAAGGCAGATGGTACAAAACATGGCTTCTGAATTGGCTGCAGATAGGGTCTCCAACTCGTGGGTTACTCGCTTCCTAGACCGTCACCGCGACCAGCTCCTATACAAATGGGCCAACGCTATCGACGCACAGCGCCTCCACGCCGATAGCAGCGAGAAGTACACACGATACTTCAAGCTTGTGCACTCCAAGATCACCGAATACTCGATTGAGCCACGGCACACGTACAATATGGATGAGAAGGGCTTCGCAATTGGCGTACTCAATAGGCGCACCAAACGAGTGTTCAGTAGGGCTTCTGTGGAGTCAAAAACAAGGCACCAGCCTATGCAAGACGGCAACAGGCAGTGGGTGTCGATACTCGCAAGCGTCTGCGCTGATGGTTCGGCACTGCCTCCAGGCATCATCTATCCAGGCGCTCCTAACGAGATACAATCGACCTGGGTAGAGGATATAGAAGCAGAAAAGCACTCAGTATTTGTTACTGCAACGCCCTCAGGCTGGACGAACGACGAGGTCGGCCTTGCGTGGCTGGAACAAATCTTTGATCGCTATACTCGAGAGAAGGCGCGCAGAAGTTGGCGACTACTTATAGTAGACGGCCACGGCTCGCATATAACCTGGTCCTTCATCAAGTACTGCGATAGGAATAGGATACTGCTACTAGTGTTCCCTCCTCACAGTACCCACACGCTGCAGCCGCTTGATGTAGCACTCTTCTCACCTCTGGCTACAAGCTATACAAACCAGCTCACTAAACACGTTTACACAACTCAAGGCCTAGTAGGCGTGAAGAAGCGTGACTTCTTCCACCTATTCTATAAGTCCTGGACGGAGACCTTTACCCCAAGCCTCATCCTCAAGGCCTTCGAAGTCACAGGCCTATCGCCACCCAACGCAGCTGTAATCGTCGATAGGTTTCGGAATAAGCGCAGGCAGCTGCCTCGTACACCTTCACCAATTGTAGCAGATAACTGGAAGCAAGCTATCCAAATTCTGGGCAAGGTGGTAGAGAATCAGGACGCAGAGGAGGTGCAGCGGTTGCGGCGTACTATCTCTCACCTCTCCGCCCACACTCAGCTTGTACAGCTTGAAAATGAAGGCCTGCGCAACGTAATTGGAGAGCTTAAGCCCTCTAAAAACAAGCGGAGGAGGCTTGACCTGCAGCATGATAAGGAGTTCTGTAGTGCAGCTGTTCTTTGGAGCCCTCACAAGATCCGCCAAGCCGAGGATCGCTATAAAGCCAACAAGGAGCAAGAGCTGCAGAAGAAGGTAGATAAGGCTCATCAGAAGAAGCTTCAGGCCCAGAAGAAGCTTCAAGATGAGCAGGACAAGCAGCAGAGGAAGGCAGAACGAGAGAGGGTGAGGGAAGAGAAAGCCTACAGGGAGGCTGCTAAGAAGGCTGAGAAACAACAAAGGAAACAAGAGAGCGACGCTGCCAAAGCTATCCAATTGCCCCCAAGAGGCAAGCGCAAGGCTTTAAGTAAGCCTTGTACAGAGCCTGCAGCCAAAAAACAGCGTAAGCGTGGTGCAACTCGCGTTGTAGTTGAAGCGTCGCCGTCCCCAGCACCTCCACCAGTTACCACGCGCAGCAGCCGCGCAACAAGGCCAAATAAGAAATAGGAGCAGGGCATGCACTGTAGGACCTATTAGACTGTTATAACGAAAAACCTCGCAATAATATCTATTGTATGTGGCTCTGCAGCCTCATTTTTCGGGTGTGCAGGAGGGTGCCAAGGTGTGCACGGCGCGAAGGTGTGCACGGCGTGCACGGTCACTGTACATCACTAGCTCCTTTCGGCCAAGCTGCCGGCCAAGCTGATGCTGTTCATCATTTCAGGGCTCACCACCGCGTCTGCATTTTCTCACCATCAACCTGTCCTGAACTCAGCCCGGCGCTCTTGAATTTTTTCTTGCTATCTCATCCACGATCCACATACCAAAATGCACGGCCTGCTACCGAAACCTCTTCCATCGGACATGCTCATGGGTACCCATCTCACCCCACAACAGCTCCAACGAAGCTAACGAGCTCAGTCGGCCAGCTCCTAACGCACCCACTCCACCCTGAACGCGAAGGCTTTTACTCGAACAAGGCGCACGAAGAGATCGACGATCTCAACGACTACCACATCCAGCTGCGCTACAAAGATCTGTACAGCATCGACCAGGAGGGACGGTTCCTCACAAACTATGGCGCCAAGTTCGAGCTTGGCAGGATATACAGACAGCCGAATTTGCTTACGGTCAAGGCTGAGCAGATGATCCAACGCGCTAGCCAGGATCCTATTGCAGCCTTTCAAGCCGTGTGCAACGACCCAGAGGCGCGCGCCTGGATCTACAACACAGTGAAAGCTGGCAGTCCCTTGTACATCATCTTAGGGATCACGGAGCTGAAGAACGCTGTCTTCAAGCGCGCAAAGCTCCAGGACTCAGGTGCATCAAATCGTCTGAACGAGCTACCCATCGAGATGGGCGCCAAAGTACCGAAGCCACTGCAACGAACTGCCTCTTCCGACTCAGGCTTGGGAGGCATCGGCAGCGAGCCACATATATCTGGTGTGTTTGGCATGGACGTCAGACGTGTCGTAGCCAGGATCACGACACCGGCTGAGCCTCACAGCCTGTCTGACCTGAAGTACCGATGGTACTACTACGACGTTCCAAGCAGCGAGACTAAAGAGCAGCTCATGATTGGTCTGGGTGAACAGTTAAAGGCCAACGAGCTGCGCCTGATGCTGGATTTAACTGAAGACGACGTCCAAGGCAACCTTGAGGCAATCAGCCAGCTGAGTCTCGATGCGCTGAGCGCTGCCGCTAGTCCCATGCTGTGCCCTAGCTCGCCCGCTCTACGAGGCCGGTCTCCCTCTCCGAATCCTGCCCTCCTCCGTTCACAGCACTAAAATTGAAGGCTCGCACCTTAAAATGATTACGAAGACACGAAGTACACGACGACGAACACATACGGCAATTCTGCGCTTGCACTCGGCATAATAGACTGGTAGCGTTTCTGCAATAGCATCAATACAACGGCCCGGCGCTCTTCCTCTTTCTTCAGCGTTTTTGCACGCCAGATCCACTCCTCCACGAATCTTGCTACCCTGGTGCCTCTCAAAGCCATAGAATATCATACATTGCCATCATCGCGCTCAGCTCTCTTGCCGCGTCTCCTCTTACAGAATTGCAGCAGTAACGGAACGCAATCTCAATAAAGCTTTGCGTACACCCTCTGGCATTCTGCATTTACAGATTCACCATGTGATCTTGCTATTCTAGATATCAATGACCGACGCGGGAGGACGCGCCGCGCTAGCAATGGCAGGAGAGCGATTGCGGGGCGCTAAAATTGCTTTCTAAGGACACAGCTTTCCACGCAAGACGATTGCATCACAAGTGTCGTCGCAAGGATCTATTACCATACATAATGGCTGGCACGACGTCATGGCACCTATTGCCTCTCGATCTGCTGGAGTTTCAGATTGGTCAGATCGATCTATTGATGGCAATGTACCCAGAAGAGGTTTTGCTAGACGACCATGCAAGAAGCACTCTCGACACACTGCGTGCTTCAATTGACAATGGCGGGAGTGGTGACTTTGGCGCTGCGCCTACCATTTCGGCAGTTCTGGAGCTCGCTATCACGGCTGACGATGCACCATCATCGCAGATACGACTGGACCTCACTGTGCCCTTCACATGCGAAGCCTCTCAAGCTCCGGATGAACCGCCAGACGTCAAAGTCCGAATTCAACAGCCATCATGGTTAAATAGAGCGGCGACAGCTCAACTCCAAGATGCAGTGTCCGAGGGGGAGGATTTACTCAGCACCATCGAACACATTAAAGACGCGGCCACGCAAGCACGTGAGCATTCTTTCCAGTCTCAAGTACCTTCAAGTGCATCGACATTGGAATCTGGGCCACTTGTACGCGTTTGGTTCTACTTCCCGTCCATCAGCACGCGCTCCAAGCGTGACGACTTCATCAAGTTTGCTCCCGCATACAACCTCACCGGCTTCTTGTTTGCTGGCAAACCAGGGCTGTTGTGTGTCGAAGGCGACTCGCAGAACATCGATGAGTACATGCGTTTCATCAAGACAGAGAGCTGGGGAGACATCCCCGCGCATCACAAGAAGGTTAGCGAGCGGTACCGTGAGACTGCGGCCAGGGTGTTCAGTGAAATGACGGAGATTACCGACACAGTGGGCGAGAGAAGAGGCCAGAGGCAGAACAGAGGCGATATGAAGGCTGTTGAGGAGTGGCTTGATGAGAGGGGACTGAAGGAGGCACTGACCAAGGTGCTGATGTGAAGTCACGTTGTCTAGCACACTTCTTACAAGAAAAACAGCAAATGAGCCAAATAAACAATGGAAACCCTCGAAACGAGATCATCTCGTTACTCCTAAGCTGGCATGGAAACAAACACCGGCACAAAACTTTTCTTCTTTGACAAGATGTTCAAGGCTCACAACCTCCGACGAGGCTGGAGCGCTTCTCCTGTGTTTGCCAAGCCGAACTTTCCTCCAAGTGTGCAAAAACTGGTAAAGGTTTGTTTGTCACGTGGAAATGTACATACTTCACCGGTTGGCGAGAAGCTTGCTCGAGTTGTATCCACACTGAATAGAAAGTTTCTTTGATTGTAGCAAACTTGCTACCGACATAAAGCATGAACCGGGGGCTCTACAACGACGCACAATAAGACCGAGATGTCAGTCAAGGAAAACATGGACGAATTGGTGCGGAAGACGTACAACGAGCGATATTGCGATGAAAATGGCAATCAGCAGAGTCCTGTGTTCTTCGAACGATTTCGCCACAACATGCTCTACACACATCCTGATCCAGGCTCGAGAGCAGAGCTGAGATTCGCACTCAGAAGGTCTTACACTTGACAACTGTATTCGAGTCCATGACTGACACTGCATAGGTTCGACAAAGAACTCTCAACTACTCTGTGCAGTGGCTTCTCATTGGACGAACAGGGGGATTTCCATGACGGCGCGGAAGTCTTTGCGCACTTGCAGTCCATGAGACCTGACATGGATAAATCTGCCGCTATTAAAGCTTTTGAAAAGTGAGTATTTCCCACGAAGATTGCAAGCAGGTTTGACAGTAGTTTAGTATACGCAAGCAGAATGCTAAAGCTGCCTCAACTTCGGCAGCAACAGCATTACAGCTGGAAGGCACAGTCCTTGTTCAGCAAAGCCAAGCACCTCATCAAGCAGCTTCCCCGGGCAAAAGTTCGATAATTAAGCCTTTCCCTGCGTCTCAGCCATCGCAACTTCACAGAACCAGGACTCAGACTGAGCCAATTGCATCTAGCTCAAAAGACACAAATGTAGCACAAGAGAGGGAGTCATCTGTAGAAGATATCCTAGCGAAGAAGCTAAAACAACTTGGGGTATTTGTTGAGACGGGATCTCCCCAACCAGACGATGCCCACCGTGTTGCTGCTAGCAGGAAAGCACCTGAATTTCAGCAGTTTGATCGATTGCTCATCGATCGAAATCAAAGTTCTTCCACGTCGCAGAGTAGTGTTGAGCGTAGCATTCGTCAAGCTCCTCTCCTTACAGCCGACGTTATTGCAGAACACTACAAAGATCTCATACCACAGTACGGTCTTCTGGGAAGTCTCTTAGGTGAAGAGGAGCATGTCACCAATCCCCAGTTGTTCGTGAATACGAACGTACCGTTCTCGGCATTCATCTGTGGAGTCCAAGGTAGTGGCAAAAGCCATACGACATCTTGCATTCTGGAGAATACTGTATTGCCTTCACCAGACCTTGGTCATCTTGAAAGCCCTGCATCCACGTTGGTCTTCAGCTATGGAGACTGGAGCAGTGGAGGCGCAGGGTTCAACATCAGTGAGGCTACTTTCCTTGGTGGTGCTCATCCAGATTTTCCGGAACATCATGTCAAGGACATTACTGTTCTGTATTCTCCATCCAATGCTGCAATAAAGAGACTGTATGAACGCCTCCCTAATGTCAGTCTGGTTCCCTTCCGGCTCAAGGCTCAGACGCTTGATATTGGAGCCCTTCATACATTGATGGCTGTAGATGAGAAGTCGACAATGCCATTGTACATGGCCACGGTCGAAGCGATACTGCGCGACATTGCCTCCAAGAGTGAGGATGGGTGTCTAGACTACCTTGAGTTCAAGCGCAGGCTCTCAAAGGAGAAATTTGATCCTTTGCAGACAACTATGCTGAGTATGCGCATGAACTTACTTGAGTCCTTCCTCGACCTCACCGGGACGGCACCGGAACCAAGTTTTAAGCCTGGTGGAGTTACTATCATCGACTTGTCCGACCCTTTCATTACGTCTAGCACAGCCTGCATCCTATTCAAACTCGGACTGGAGCAATTCCTACAATCAGGTGCACCGGCAAAGATGGCAATCCTCGACGAAGCACATAAAGTATGTCTTTGTCTGTCGCAACTTGTATCCTGCTAACATCCTTTAGTACATGCTCGACAGTCCTGGTTCGAAGATCCTTACAGACTATCTCACAAAGACGATCCGTCTACAACGTCATCAGGGTGCTCGCGTAGTCATATCGACCCAGGAACCGACAATCGCAACAGAGCTTATCGCGCTGTGCTCGGTGGTTGTGATGCACCGCTTTACAAGTCCTACTTGGTACGCTGCACTTCGACGACACATCAATGTTGTAGATGATGACAAGGCTATCATGCAGCTCATTGAGAGTCTGGAGACCGGTGAAGCCCTGGTGTATTCGCCGAACGCAGTTCTTGGGAAGTATGAGGATGGAAGTCTGATCAAGGCGACTGGCAAATTGCTGAAGGTGAGCATTCGGAAAAGGGTTACACTAGATGGAGGGGCGTCTATCATGGCTGTTTAGGACATGTCTTTGCGCGATCGGTACTATGATTCAGCCTGAGTAAAATCCTCACAACAATAAGTCGTTTTCGTGCAATTTAATGTGCTCTACTGATAGCACTGCCGGCAGTTTGCCGGTATGACGTTGCCGTTAACGTGCCCGTGCGCAGTGTGCCCGGATTCACAGTGTGCCCCGCAGAACACCAACGCGCGTCTCAACACCACAACTCCAACGCGCGATAACTCCACGACCATGGCTCCGATTGATGAGGCGATTGAGCATCTAAAATCGCGAGGTTCAGAAGAACAATTTACATGGAAGGAAATTGCTGAAAAGCATGGCGTTGACCGGTCAACTCTGGGGCGGCGATGGAGAGGCGTGACAGGGCCTAGGGATGCTGGGCATGCCAGCAGGCAAGCTCTCAACCCAGAACAGGAGTTAGAGCTTGTACGATATATCACTAAGCTTACTAAGCAAGGCCTACCTCCTACGAGGGAGATGATCAGGAATTTCTCATCAGAAGTAGCCCGTCAGCAGCTCAGCGAGAGCTGGGTTACTCGCTTCATCAACCGGCACGAGATCCATCTCATCTCAAAGTGGACCACCGCCATGGATCGTACGCGCCACCTGGCTGATTCTGAGTCAAAATACCGTCTCTACTTGGGGCTACTGCATCAAAACATCACTGAATATCACCTTGAGGCTCGAGATATATACAATATGGATGAGAAGGGCTTCTTGATTGGCTTGATAGGCAGAAGCAAGAGAATATTCAGCAGGCGTCAATGGGAGAAGAAAGAGGTTCGAGCATCTCTCCAGGATGGATCACGCAAGTTTCTGACACTCCTAGCCTGCTGTTGCGCCGATGGGAGCTCGCTGCCTCCAAGCCTCATATACGCAGCTGCAAAACGAGCTATACAATCAAGTTGGGTAGAGGATATCAAGGCAGGAGAACATGAGGTCTTTGTCTCATCATCTCCAACAGGCTGGTCAAACGATAACATAGGCCTAGCTTGGCTTGAGCAGGTGTTTGATCGCTGTACAAAGCAACGATCAGGTAGATGGAGATTACCTATCCTTGATGGCCATGGATCTCATGTCACGATGGAGTTTATCGACTACTGTGATCGCCACAGGATCCTTCTCATGGTCCTTCCACCCCATTCAACTCACACGCTCCAGCCGCTCGATGTAGTGCTGTTCAAGCCACTCTCTCAAGCCTACTCCAACGAGCTCACCAACCATCTCCACAAGGCTCAAGGCCTTATTCCAATCAAGAAAGGGGACTTTTTCCCACTCTTCTGGAGCGCCTGGATATCCTCCTTCACGGAGAGCCTCGTATTGAAGGCCTTCGAAGCTACTGGGATCTGGCCGATGGATGCCAACGTTATCCTTCGTAGATTTGCCAGCACGCCAGAAGCTGAGAGAAGCTCATCATCAGGGCTCTCTGACAATGATTGGAGAAAGATGGATCGATTAGTTCGAGCTGTTGTAAAGGATACCGAACAGACTGAGTCAAAAAAGCTGCGTTCAAGCGTTCACCATCTCTCTGTGCAGAATGAGCTTTTAAAGCATGAGAATGAGGGCTTAAAGGAGGCTCTTCAACACAAAAAGAAGCACAAGAAGAAGGGCAAAGCTCTTGACCTTCAACAGCGCCAGGAGTATCACGGTAGCGCCGTGCACTGGTCTCCTCGCAAGCTGCGTGAAGCTCGAGCTAGAGAAGTAGTACGGGAGCGAGATGAGATGGAGGAGAAACTCCAAAAAGCACGGGCCAAAAAGCAGCGCGAGGAGGCTCAACTGCAGCGTCAAGTTGAGCTCGAGGAGAAGCGTGTGGAAAGGCAGAGGCTCAAGGACGTCAGGGAGCAGGAGAGAGCTGAGAAAGCAGCTGAACGCGCGCGCAAAGTTGAAGCTCAACACCAAAAAAATCTATCCAACAAGCTCAACAACGCAAGCATAAAGCCTCACGAGTAGCCTTACCAAGTAACAAGCGTCAAAAACGCGCTGGCGCTGCTCACGCTGGTGTTCAAGCTGGAGATGAGCTATCTGCTACTCCAGCCAAAGTCACATCACGTGGCCGCAACGTCAATCTCCCACAAAAATATAGATAGTACAAGTTGATCGCAAGCATCTAATTACTACAAAACTATATTTCTATCAATATTGAGCTATTGCGTGGCGCTGTACAGCCTCATTTTGAGATTGGGCATGTGGTGTTCTGCGGGGCACACTGTAAATCCGGGCACACTGCGCACGGGCACGTTAATTCTCCGGTTCTTCTCCACTTCACCAACACCGCGGAGCGGCAAGGATAACGGCAGGCTCTCACGCAGAGATCCACAACTCGATCCTATTCTCGCATGGCTTTCTGCAAATTTACATGTCAATCTTATCTGATCCGACGACATCCGCTCCACCTCCTAGCTACTAGAGCGCTTTAATGACCGATACGTCATAAACACGACACTCGAGCAAGAGCACTTATGTCTGACAATCACGCGTCTACGCCAACTTCGGGTGTTGCGCCGTGTCTCCCTAGTACAATGAACAAGACTTGGTATCTTTTTGACATATATTGGCCATCAGTGGCTGGACTAGTCCGTGGCGCATGTTCTCTTCCATTGAAATCGCCGAATGAAAGTGCCACCACGCACAGATGAGCGAGAACTGACGATCAAAGTATTGTAACAAGAGAACACAGACCCGGTGTGACATGCCGCGGACGACGAGATAACAATGCATACCTGGTATGATCGACAAATGGTGTTAGTGCGAGGATAAGAACAGCTCAAACTAGACAAAGGTCGCCTGGAAAGAGATGGGAGGTACCAAAGGATCCAGAGCACAGCATATTCGTAAGCTTGCAAGCCGTGTCGAAATACCTTTGACCTACATCAGCCTTCTTAGACCCCTGGAGAGGCTTATTGAAATGTCCAATAGTTCCTGTTTTGGCAGCGTGGGTGATCTGAAAGATGACAGCATAGTGAAATGTTTACACATATTGACAACTGCAAGACTCTCCGGATCTGTATAACTTGAGTCCCCGTGGACAAGTTGAATCTGCCAACACTTCTTCTCTTTCATGGTCGTACCTGCAGCTATGCTCCGCAACATTGCCATTCTCGCCCTTATCGGGCTTACCACAGCCCTTCCTCAGCCGGCAACAGACATTCCAGCTATTGTCACAACACCACCTCATGGCTCTGAGCCAGGTGCTGCACCTACCCGCGTCAGCCCTGACCCGACTGGACCGATCTCCCACGGTCCCTACTCCGGCTCTGCCACAGTTACAGGAAAGCGCACGACATTGGCCTTGAAATTTGATGGTCCAGCAATTCCCAACCCGACTGCAACCTACTACAACCCTGATGGAGAGTTGCGGTCTCCCGCCCAGCTTCCGTTTCTCCCCGGCGGTAAGCTATCCATTTAACATATACTTTCCGTAATCCAGGGCTGATAACGTTCACAGGTGGAAAGGGTGTCAACGGCACGCTCCCTAGGTACATGGTTGAGAGTGACTTCGACTTCGAATCCGTCAACTTAGGCCTACACCAGGAGTTCATCGAGCTTGACCTCTTCAATAACGGCCTTGCCAGATTCTCGGACAAGGACTTTATGGATGCCGGCTTGACTGCTGAAGACAGGGCTTTCATAGCCTTCATGGCCACTCAAGAAATCAACCACGCTACTCTCATCACCAACATGCTTGGTGAGGCGGCACTTAAGCAGTGCACCTACGACTACCCTTTCACCACGGTCCGCGAATTCATCGACTTCAATGTCAAGCTCACAAGATGGGGCGAGAGTGGCAACTGGGGGTTTATTTCCCACTTGGACAGTCGCGAAGTAGCTACTCTGTTAGTACAGGCCGAGTCCATTGAGGCTCGTCAGCAAATGGCTTTCCGTCAGATGTTGGGTCTGCACCCGATGCCCGTTTCTTTTACGCCTGGTAAGTAAACTGGACTTCTGAAGCATCCTGGATGTGCTAACCATTTTTCAGGCATCCCGCAGAGCTGACATTGGACTCTCCTTGCTCCTTACATCTCCTCATGCCCGGCGAATAACCCTCGCATCGCGTGGCAGAGCTTCCCTGCTCTGCATATACTGAACACGCCTAACCCTAATAGGTGAGCACACTCGTTCATCACCAGATGTCTCGTGCTGATAAACCCTCAGAGTCTCTCCCAATGATACTGCCGAAGGAGAAATTGTTGGACCCCGTGTCGCCGACCCCAGCATCTCCAATCTGACGGAAATCGAGTCCTGCGTGCATAATACCACAACAGGTTACAATTGCTCGCCAGCTATTTCGCGTAATAGAACCGAACCCCTGACCTTCCCTGGCCGCAAGATCTTCCTCGAGTGGGAGGAAACTGGCATGGCAGTTGGCCCAAACAACAGCTACGTTACCTCAACCACCGCCGGTGAGCCCAAGTTCCTCGCCTGGATTTCGCAGATAAATACTACCTACACCCCGCTTGAAGTGACGGGACCCAACCAGGGATGGTCTTGGCAACCTCCGAATGAAGTGTACCAGCGCAATCCCGCGGTCAATGAGACGGTGTTTGTTGCTGTCACAGACTCCGATTTGTATCTGACGTCTTTCAACCTGACACTGATCAACCCGCACGTTCGCGCGTTGGGTATTTTCATCGCTGGTTAAGGAAGGGTATATGATCGCGCTATTGTTGAGGAATATAATAATAATTTAATTTAGAGTGCTACCTGGTTCCCTTTCGGGTCTATAAACACTATGTACTCGTCTCCGTGTACAGGGCCAACATGCTCTAGTCGAGCTAAACACCCCTGCCTCTTCCCTCGCTGCGTTTCTCCGTGCAAGTTCCGCTCCTTCCTCGTCGGTGCTGCCCTGTTGTAGGGGAGCAGAAGGGCTTGTGTGGTTCTTAGCCTATAGCTGCAAACGGGGACCACCCCCCGGTATTAGTCTGTTCTACCTCAAGGGCTACTCTGAACTGCTCTAGTAGCCCCGTGTCCAGTAGCCATCTCCCTGCCGCCGCGACTTTCTCCCAGTCACGGAGTAGTCGGGGAAGGTCCGTCGTGCCTGCCCTCTCCATCAGTTTGAGCCTCGCCTCCTTCTGGTCCGGGCAAAACGAGAGGATGTGTGTGAGGGTCTGCCTCGAGTGACCGCATGTGCAGGCTGGGTCGGCACCTGGCACCCCTATGCCCGCTAACCATGCCTTAAGTCCCAGTACTTCCGTGCGGAGTAGCACGATCGCTGTAGCCACGTGTTTAGGGACGTCGTCGTACAGGTGGAGGGGTTGGAACTCCCAGCCCTCTTTCCATGTAGGTGCCGATCTGCGTTGCTTCGCTGCCGCGCGTTCCCACCTCTCCTTCCATTTCTCTGTGAGGTCACGGGCTATCTCCTTGACTTTGCTCCTGGATTGGATCTGCCGGCCGCGGGTCCTGCCCTCTTTTCCCGTGCTGGCCAGCGAGGCCTGGCGTTGGGTCTCTCTTTCCTCCACGATCGTGTCGCCGGCCCGGCGCACACCTTCTATGTCCGTCGCTGGCTGGGCGATGTGTCTGGCTGGTCTGCCCCTTCTCGCTGCTCGTCCTCCTGTCCTGGCGGACTGCCACACCTCCTCTAGTGCTGTCTTGATTTGCCTAGTGACTGAGTGGTTCGCTGTTGTGACTGCCCACTGTAGTGCCACTGTCCTGATGTACAGGGCCAGTGGTGGTGTGCCACTTTCCTTCTCGATTGCTGCTATTGGCGTCCTCTTATAAGCCCCAAGTGTCTTCCGTAGGCATTTGTTCTGGACGATGAGGAGTTTTCGAAGCGCTGTCTCACGGATTCCGGTACCTCCCTTGCCAGCGGACCATATCTGGGAGCCGTACACCATGATTGGCCTCGTGACCGCTGTGTAGATCAGTCTCGATTTGCGTACTGACGGTCCCCATGACGACGCCGTGATTCTGGACATGGCTTGGAATGCTGCCTCCCCCTTCGCCGCTGCCTTCTGGATGTGGGTCTTCCATGAGAGTTTAGGGTCCACCCACACTCCTAACACTCTCATAGATGTGACCAACTCCGCTGGCTGGTCTCCTACCGTGACCGTGGAGAGGAGGTCTCCCCCCTGTTCCGTCTCCTCGTGAGGTGCATTAGTTGGTATTTCTCCGGCGCAAACCTAGCTCCGAAGCGCGATGCCCACTGCTCGCACCGCGTGTGGGCAGTGGCGAGCCTCCGGCAGTTGTCCGCGGCAGACGGTCCCCACGCCATGATGTTGGTGTCGTCTACAAACCCGAATCCCAGACATTTGTCTTGGACTGTACCCAGGTCCTGGAGGAGGTCGGATATGAAGAGGAGGAAGAGTATTGGTGAGAGAGTCGATCCCTGGGGAATGCCAGTATTGGTCTCTATCCATGGGCTGTCGAAGTCGTTAAAGCTTATCTTCGTCCGTCTGTTCTTGAGGAACGCCTCCACATATACTACTATCCACTCTGGGAATCCCTTCCGTCGGAGGACCCACGTGAGTCGGTCGTGGGCTACGTTGTCGAAGGCTCCTGCTAGGTCTAGCGCCAGTACCGAGACCACTGGTTGCCCCGCACCCCACGCCGTGGTTACTGTGCCTGTGAGTAGTTCCATCGCCGTGAGTGTGGACCTGTTCTTGCGGGCTCCCATTTGGTTCCAGGGTGTGAGCTCCCTGTCTTCCATCGCGGCTGTGATCTTGTTTGCGACAATTTTTTCGACGATTTTTGCCATCGTGTTTTCGAGGGCGATAGGCCGGTAGCTGCCTGGGAGAGAGTAGTCCTTTTTCTTCTCCTTCCTAAGTACCACTGTGGTTGACTCCTTTAGGCACATGGGGACGTCTCCGTCCCTGAGCATTTGAGTAATCGCGGCAGCGGCGCTGTCTGCTATGTCTTCTTTAAGGACCTTCCACACTTCGTTTTGGATCTGGTCAGGGCCTGGGGCCTTGTTGTTGGGAAGCATGGCTATAACCTCCGTGAGCTCGTCTGGGGATATCTCTGGTGATAAGTCGAAGCGTGGGTGCGTCTGGTTCGGGTCGATGTCTGATAGGTCCGCCGCCCCGCTCGCCGGGAAGAACCGTTCTCCCAGGATTTGGGCCTTTGCGCCGTTTGAGGTCTCCGCTTCGTCTTGTTCGTGCCTTCGGAGTGGGGGTACGTTCACTGACTGCCCCTGTCCGCCTTCAACCTTTCTACTCCATTTCGACAGGTTCCACAAACCCTTGTTGTGGGCGTTGGCCTCATTGTCGTCATTTGTCAGGTCTGCCACGACTTTCCTCCACCGCGTCCTTGCGTTCGACCGCAGGGTGCGCTTGAGCTGGTTGCGGAGTGACTTCCAGTTCCTTTCGCTGTCCTCGGTGTGGTCCCGTTGGAAGGCCCTTCTTGCCCTTTTGATCTCTCCCAGGATTTCTGTGGCTTCTGGGGACCAGTCTGGCCTGGCCTTGTCACTAATCCTTTTCCTTGGGCAGTGGTTCTCCAGGGCAGTTCCGACCTGTTTGATCAGTCCCTCGAGTGCCCACCTGCCTGTGGCCTGGGCCCACTCCCCGTGGCCCACCGCAACCTTGATCTTGTCCCAGTCAGCTTTTTTCAGGGCGAAACGTTTGTTCGTCTTCCTGGCTATCGGTCCTGTGCCTATGCGGATTTCGATGGGGATGTGGTCGCGGGTAATAGCCCAGTCTTCCCTTGGCCGGTACATTATGATTCTGTCTGCTGTCGCCCTGCTGGCGAATCCCAGGTCGATGACTGTGTGGAGGGGTCCCCTCCTCCACGTTGGTACTCCTGGTTCGTTAAGGAGGCGGAGCCCCCATTTGACCATATTTGCCCTTAGGCGTTCCGCCTGCGGTTCCCCGGGCGCAGCCTTTCCCGTCCACTCTGGGTGGTGTGCGTTGAAGTCCCCGATCACTAGTGTTGCAGTTGTTGGGTGGGTTCCGTGGAGGAGGTTCTCGATGTCTGGCCATGCTTCGATGTCCTCCGCTGTTTCCCTACCCGCTCCTATGGGTGGGCTGTACACGTTGATCAGGTGGGTCCATGTTCCCTGCGTTCTTATACGGATCCCCTCTGTGAGGTCTGTGGCGACAGTGCCTTCGATCTCTGTCTGCGGGATCTGGTCATACACTAGGAACACTACCTTCATTCCTTGGTGTAGGGTCCGACTCAGTCGATAGTTCTTGGGACAGTATGTCTTCCCCTCGCGTTCTCTCCAACCATGGGTTCCTGGATGGCGATCACCGGGAACGAGGCCGGGTCGATCGAGTCCAGGAATGGCCTCGCCGCTCCTCCATTCGCGTTTCCGCAGTTGTATTGGATGATGTTCAGACCACTCATTGAGTGGATCGGATCACATCCTCAGTCTGCGTGTTGCTGTCCTCGGCCTCCGCGCGGAAGGTAAAGATTCGTTGTTGGCCTGGGGCGTTGGCCGCCCGGCTCATGTGGGTGGGGCGGCCAACCGCGATCCTCCTCTTGTTACTTCCTGCGACGGGGATGGTGGTCCATTCTGCGTCGTCTCCCCGGCTCGACCCTGCTCGGCTGGCGAGGGTGGAGCCTCCGAGGCTGTGGGTTGTACTGGCTCCTCCGGCTCCATGGTTGGATTGGATCTGGAGGGTTTGCCACTGGAGCCCCTTCTTGGTCTCCTCGTTCTTGCTTCGGAACGCCTGGTAGGCCCTGCACTGCCGTGTCATCCATGCCTTGTGACCCTTCTGTTTACAGCACGCACAGCTGGCCTTCGCCTCTTCGGTGTTCTTGCATCCCCTGGTGGCGTGGTCCTCAGCGCAGTGGCCGCACACTTCCTTGGGGGCGTTGCATACGGATTGGGTGTGTCCCCACTTCCAGCATTTGAAACACTGGCCGTCTGTCAGCGACACGTCCCAGAGCTGGACTGGATGCCACTCGGCTCCCATCAGGAAGCCTGATTTGACCAGTTTTTTCTGGTTCTCTTCCGTTCCTACGTTCATCAGGAGGGACCCTTCTTTTGCTTGCCTCCTTCCCTCCTGGAAGTGAGGTTTTTGTCTGAGTAGAGCCATGCGACTCTTTCAATCCTGATGTTCGGGTTCCTCGTATGGGCCTGGTTGATCCATTCGTCGTTTTCTGCGCACTTGCTATTTCTGACTGGTGTGTTTAGCGGGATGCCTGACACCATGACCAGGTGTGGTTTCCGGATGAGCTTCATGCCCTCGGCGCCCTGTAGGCCCGTTTGGATGATCTGGTCGCGGCGGGCCGCGTCCCTGACCACCACCGACACCTTGTGCACGGACCTTGGGTGGGTGATGATCGCGCGAGCGTCCGGTATCGCCACCCGGATACGCTCCAATTGGGCCTGTGGGGACTCTCTTTCTGCCCCCTCCATTCCCTCCATCCTCAGCTCAATCTTCGCCGGCTGGTTTGTGCCCTTGGCCGCCACCTGGCTCCAGGTGCGCGGCCCTTTCTGTTCCCCTTGTTCTCGGGCCGGGGCCCCTCCCATTCTCTTTTCCATGGCGTCGAGCCTCCTCAGCACTGCCTGCAGTGCCCCAGTCTCGTTGTTCCTTCCTCCTGTCGCCGTGGTGGTGCTCTTCGACTTGTCGGTGAAAATTTTTTCCACTCGGCGAACCGCCGCCAGGAGGTCGTGGGCGACCCGCGTCGCGTCCTGGACAGTGGTGGCCTTGCGGAGCCCTTCTGCTCCCGTCCTCTGTGTTTCTTTCAGCCATTGTAGGATCTCCCTCTCTGTGTTCCCCTGTATCCTGTTCTGCTGTTCAGGTTCCCCTGTTGCTCCCTGCGTGGCGTTGGGGGCATCCCCGGCTGGACGCGCTGGCACCGCGTCGGGTTGGCAGCCCCCTTCTCCCTCGCGCTGTGGTCCCGGCATCGCGCTGCCTGCGGTGTCGATAGGTACAGCTAGTTCTGCTAATCTCTATAGCAGTGTTTTTAGGTTGATTTAACCAATATCTTGGATTTCGATAGAATGGTGTTCTTTTTTTGTTGAGGAATATAACAATGTACATAGTTGTAAATATACTACGATAATCACAATCCGGACCTGACGCGATACTCTGGTTCGTTGTTTCTTATTTTCCAGTTCATCTCGCACCTTTTCTAAAGTCGATGATAGTTTCTTCATGGACACTTCTTTTTCACTCTGATGGCATTTCGCTGTACGCCTACAATGCCTTGGTCCTGAAGTCGGTAACCTCGACCGCATACTTTCAGGGAGTGAAAGAGCATGGTAGGGTTACGTGACACTTAACATTGTGAGAGCTCTTATTTTCTGCGTTCTTGTAAGCATTTCTGTTGTAACTGAAAACAACTGTTTCAACGATCAGCAACCATGACTTCAACCGCAGCATATAATTCTGAATCGGAAAATCGCAACGGCGAAATCACAGATGACGCAGCAGTTCAGCACTCCCCTTCAGCGACGTCCTCGGACGGATGGGCATCCTCCGCAGAGATCTTGCGCCCCGCTGATACTGCTCCTCTGCTCTCACCATCTCTGACATGGGACAAAGCTGTGGCTAAAGGCGATAGACTCCTCGAACTCATGCAAAATCCTGGCCCAATACCGCATTCATCCTTCGCCGTCTCTGCACTTGCACAGTGGGGCTACACATCCAGCACGCATCCTATCACGCCCGTGCACCATCAATATGCTCTTCTATGCAACATCGTGCCAGGATCTGACCCAGATGCTGTCGAAGTGAAGAGCTCCCACATTCAAACGACGGTGATGAGCAACGGAATATTGATCCCAGCCACCGACGCCTTCTTCACTAACGTGTTTGACCTGCGCAGCGGTACTATAATCGCAGACGTGAACTTCAAGCCCGAGTATACATATCCCGCGCTGCAAGACGGAGAAGCATATCCAGCACTGAAGCACTGGTCAGATATCACGGCTTTGCAAGCGCAGCAAGCGATCGCAGAAGCCAACACGCATCCCAACAACAAAACCAACACTGACACACTCTCTCCCACCCCCTTCCCAAACCTAACCCACATAATCCGCTCCTCAATCGAGAACACACACGCCAACCACATCATCCATCAGCTAATCCAGCACCACACATCACCGTGCTCCTACCCCGTCGTCGACACAGGCTGTCCACAGTGCTGCCGGCACATCGCCTGGCCGGGCTGGACCTTCGAGTCCGACACCGAGGCTGCGCGGGCACTACTCGGCACGCCGAATGGGGCCGGCGTGGCGTGGCTGCTGGGGCAGCACGAGGCGTTGTTTGGGCGCAGAACGGTCGCGCGGATGACGCTGTGGTGCGAATTGAAGGCGTTGCCCGAGCGGCCGAGTCTGTTGTTTCATGTTAGGGGTCAAGAGGAGGAGGGGTTTAGTCTTGAGGGGTTTTTGAGGTTTTGTGAGGAGTGAGGTGGTTTGATGGTGGATGGCGTGAGTGACCGGGTGAGATGGAGATGGTTGTCTTTTGTTCGATATCCGCGTTTTGTCGTTGTCGTTCCTTGATAATGAGGATGAGTGGAAAGTTCGGAGATATTGCAACAGGACAATGTTGTCACTGGGTGCTGGATGTGATCCACTCTTCGAAATTGTGGCAATGCAGCTTTTGTTTCATACCGCTAAGAGAGCGGTGGTGAACTGAACAGGCAAAGGAAAACAGGAGACTTCTGCGCGTCGGTACGTCTCGTGTACCTCTTCGCAAGTGCTGAGGACAGGACGCATTGGTGTTCCGGTTGGCTAGGGAATGTGCTGTAGACACAGGCACGAGGCAGCTACAGAGTTGGCACCTCGTGTAATCATAAGCCTGGAAGGCTGAAGTTTATTTGCATGGCATTTTTGACTATCTACTGTGACAAAGCATGATACAGAGTCGACTACGCGCTGCTCATCCGAGCACTTGTCCGCTTACACGCCTTATAACGCCGATGCTTCAAATGACCAACAGACAAGCCCATACCAAGGCTGTCGAAATCGTGTAACCAGCGCTGAACAATGAAATGAACAATAACCTCCTCCATTTTGATGCTCCGGACTCCCCTCATGAAGCTGAAAGTGCAACCCTCTATAGGTAGGCCATCCACAACGGATCCGTCATCGCCAACTTCTGTGGATGCACCGCGACACTGACAAGATCGACCATTGTCTGGTTGGCTGGCAGATTCGCACCAGATGGTAGGCTTCCAATACTGCTCGCCCTCTTGACCACCAGATCACTGTTCTGCTGAACAGTCTCCCTCAGCACATCTGGTGTCAAACTGCTAGTCTTGTGCTGGCTCGTGAACCAATGGTTCATCTCGTCCCTCATGAAAATGCTGAGCTGCATCTCCAACTCCCCTTCAGGCTCGATCAAGCACCTGGCAACTGTCATCACCGCGGGTGCAAATATGCCTTCCAGATTGAGCGGGCCAAGCATGGTCTGTAGGTTGGGCGTAAGGCGGAAAGGCACGGGCTCCGAGTTGTGCAGTATAGGTTTGCCAAGAGCCATGCTAGGGATGAGTTCAGAGCCCCAGACGCGACCGGTCTGACGCGAGATGAGGAGCTTGTGTGGGAAGCGCGTGTTCATGTGCATGACATAGGTCATGAAAGTGAGTGCAGCGAGGTGGTAGGAGAATGTGCGACGGAAGAGCCAGAAGTCGTCGAAAGAGGGGAACGTCGCGCGGAAGTAATCTTGCACGACAGTCGGGGGCACGTACTTCTCTTGCACGGCTGAGAAGGTTTCAAGGCGGATGCTGTTAGCGTGATCCAAGTTCTTCTGATCATGTGCGTTAGTGGTTGTGTCCAACATGCAGCAAGGGTAATGTAAACTTACAGGTTGAAGCGCCCTCAGCTTGTCGATGCTGAAGAGAACCGGTTCATCCTTGTTCACACCATTCTTCCTGCAGTGATCCTCGTAGATGCCCTGCAGATTCATGACCGACGGATCGTCCTGGATCAGACGCACACTAGGCGTGATCGGGACCATGAGCGGCAGGTGGAACTGCAAGTTTCTCCTGCGACTCTCTTTACGTTTCGACAAGATACCGTTGAAGATACGGAACAGTTGAATGATACGCTCTTCACGCCTTGAGCTTCTAGCAGTAGGGAATTGAATAGCGAAAGGATGTGTACTTCCGTCATGGCCACAGATCTTGATCCTGCGATGGCACACGCCAACACCACGGACCAGCTCGACATCGGAGAGGAATCGCTCAATGCGCACAAAGTCGGAGTTCTTATCGCGGTGCAACAGGTACTGTCCAGGTACTTCCACATCGTCGAACTTGAGAAATCGGAACTCGCTGAGCTGGTGTGTGTACTGTTCGAGGGGAACGACTATCCTCCTACGATCAAGGCGCTCCTCAAATCTGTTCCTCCAGGTGCGAAGCTTCTGAATATATTCAAACATAGTGGGCTTGTCTTTGATGAAGTCTGACTCGAAGGATTTTCTTATATGCGCCGGAAGCACAGACTCAGCAAAACGTGTGATGTTGCCCTCGGTAGAGGATGGGAGCTTGGTATCCCGAGCGTAGAGAGTTGGCTGACGGCCCACATAAGACAGTCCGTCGTTTAGCAGTGCCACGATCAGTCGGTAAGCATCCTCATCAGGAGGACACTTGAAATTTTTGTGGATCTGATCGAGCATCGTCTCCATGGACAGAGCAAGCAGCGGGAACGCCGTCTTGAGGATGGCACTGATCTCCTCAACATGGTCCCATGGCTTCTTCGGCGCTGGCGGTGTGACCTCGACAGTCGGCGCACCATTGACGGCTGGACTACCTTGAGTGTTGCCTTCGGTCTTGACAGTACCTCCTGGTGTGCTTGTCGAAACGACAGGCTTCGCATCGCCGTTGGTAGCAGCAGCAGGAGTGCCACTCGAGCCAGGACGTGCATCGGGCAAGCCTTGTTTCGGTGCTGGAGAAGATTGGTTTCCTTGTTGCTGTGCCTTCGCCGCTTTGGCAGCCTTCTCCTTGGCCTCTTTCTGCTCATGATTCTTCTTGAGCACCATCATATCCTCCCTTGTCGTGCGTAGATGACAGTACAGAGCTTGCGGGTATGTCTTTGCCAGTTTGCCCAGGATCGACCGGGCGATCGGCGCTTCTTGTCGCGAAAGACTGTTTAGCAACTGCGGGATATAAGTGATCCAGTACCACGCCGGAGTATCGCCCTTGAACTCCTCGAATTTCTCAGCCAACTTGCGTTCCGGGTTGTCCAAGCTGAGTAACCACAACACTCGGCCTAACAATTTCCTGCTCTTCGCATTCTTGAACTGGCTAGCAGCCTCGAGATAACAGCTGAGTGCCGCTTCGGCACGTTCTAGGTTCTGGGGCTCCTCCTTGAACAGCATGTCGTTGTATCGTCCCCACTCAGCCCATGCCTTCGGTAACTTGATGTCGAAGTACAGTGCGGTGCCGAACGCCTCGCCAGCCTCACTCTTATTGCCGAGCTTGGCGAGAAACATGCCCTTGAGAGTATAGAACTCAGCCTTCTGTTGCGGGCCAAAATAATTAAGATTGGTATTGTTAATGACGTCCAGGCCGCTGTTCAGATCTGCTCGAATCTGATAGTGGCATTTGGCCTGCTCGCGCAACTTTAGGAAGGCTTCCTGGATCTCAATGTTAGGCAGTGTGTAAATACGTCCTAACTGATTGATGCAAACTTCAGGCAGGTTATGTTTCCGTGCTACATGCGCGAAGCGGTTGATGATCCATGCGGTCTCGTGGTATCCCCTGTAAGCAAAACTGTTACCACTAGCATTGTTTTGATTTGGGGGCAGGAGGTTTAGATACACTCCATTGATGAGCTGGAAGATGTGCTGACGCCAGGTGACAAGGTCTTGCCAAGCGTTGATGTCATCCCAGAAGTTGGGTAGACGGTCACGCCAGGTGCTAAGAAGCAATTTAAGCTCTTGAGACTTCATGTCGAGATTCGCCTGTGTCGTCTGTGCGAGGCTCTGGCAGATGACACTGGCATCGTGCAATTCGACAAGCTGCTGGAAGTGCTGCAAAAGCGGGATGTGCGCTTGCGTGATGCGCCGAGGAAGTTGATGCCACTTGCGTATGGACAATTGGATTGACTCGTCGCATAGCCTATGGAACTCCGATGGCGACTCTTGCTTTGCGTGCAACTTAAGGAGCGACATGAAGGTCTGGAAGAAGACTCGGCGAGGAGTTGGCGCGTCACTGACCGCCTTGATGGTTGTGTCGAGCTGTTCGCGCGTCTCTGCATTCTGCCAGGCTTCGAAGCTTCTCCAGGTGGATTCCAGGTAGAGGTCATTGAAGTTCTCATGCTTGGCAAAATCGCTGAGAATCTCCCACTGTTGCAACTTCTGCGCGCAAATCACCCAGTGGTCTTCCCATAGCATGTACTCTCCCGTAGAGAAGGGCAACACCGAGGTTCGAGCTTTGATCTGGGCAGCTTCGTACATCTGCTGCGCCTTGTCCCAGATACCACACTGCTCGTACGACAGCGCAGCGTTGCTCTCCAGGAACTGGCATCGCCTGCGCCAGGTGCCATAGAACAAATCATCTTCCTGCAGGCCGCTGTAGATCTCTAGGAGCGCATCGAGATTGCTCTCCCTAAGCTTTTCAACATCCACAACAGGCGAGATGGCAGACTCTTCCATGTACACAGCTGCGGTGTACCAAGCGTTATACGTCTGAGCCAGGTACTTCATGATATGCGGTGGGAACTTTACTCTCGGCTTTGCGTGTACGATGGCATCGAGCATAGTAGCCACACAGTTTGGCCGCTTGTCGAGCTGTCTGTTGTGGAAGTCCTTGGTGAGCAGCGCAGCCATGCCCTTTTCGAGATCGCTCTGGTCATCTTTTGTTAAAGCAGTCCAAGCCAATGGGAAGAACGCAACCCAGATGTCGTGCGCAAGCTTGTTGTCCGTATGTTGTAGGTGTCCAAGCGGCTCGAAAATGTCCTTGATCTTGACATCACCAAGCTGGTTAGCAAACCGACGGTGGCTGCTGATCAGATTCTCGAGATCGTCATCGACCATAACATCTCCGACCCTGGAGTCTTTGCTGTAGGTGCTGTACAATGTAGATGGATGCATGAGCTTGAAGTCTTCTTCATTTAGTTCAGCAGGGCTGTTCATCTCGATTGAGCCGAACATCAGGTGGATGACTTGGCTTAACCAGTAGGAGTCCGACAACGTATCCCAATTCTGGGACGCAAGCACATAGCTCAATCGACTAGCAGCAGTACGACTCAAGCTCTTATCGAAGATGGCCATGTAGCGATTGCGCATCTCGACATCTTGGGCCCTGGTTCCAATAAGGAAAGCATGTTCCATCCTAACAGTCAGCTCGCTTCGAGTAATCTTAGGGTCTTCATAAATCCGGATGACGAGATCGAGGAACCGAGTAAGGAGTGAAGTATCTGGTCGGTGTTCGAAGAGCAGCATCTTGCTGAGTACGGCAGTCTTCTCCTTAAGTGTCGGTACGGGCTCTGTGGAGTGAAAGATCCAGTTCTCGACGAGATCCAGGACCTTCATACAGACCGAATTGACCTGCGATCGCTCGACTAGGGACGCAAGTACGCTGAGGTATGGTCTCCTGTTCTCGCCGAGCTCGTTCATGCGTGCTGCAAGAATATCAACAGCCTTCAGGACCAGGTCTGTCTGTATTTCGACCTCACGTGGATCCGCTGGCGGGTTGGCACTTTCGGGGCGCATGCCCGGAGGCACCGCTTGTCCCGGAGTACCACTGTGTCCGGCAAGATGATCCTTGGCCATCTTGCCCTGGAAAGCCTTCATGACCTGTGGGATGTGCTGATCGATCTCCTCGGGGCGCTTCTGGCAGAGGGTCCAGAGAATGTTGATAGCGCAGATGTAGGATCCGTTGGATAGTGCTTCTGTTGCAACGGTACCCAGGAAGTTCACGAACTCGGTCGATGTTGACTCTTCTGTGTTACCCTCTTCATCTGTGACAGGCTCTGGCATGACCTCCAAGATTCGCTTCAGCGTAGGCTGCAGCTTTATTGAGCCGTTTTCATTCTCATCTAC
Source organism: Lizonia empirigonia (assembly GCA_009982855.1). Taxonomy (NCBI): domain Eukaryota; kingdom Fungi; phylum Ascomycota; class Dothideomycetes; family Pseudoperisporiaceae; genus Lizonia; species Lizonia empirigonia. Next base: position 1,075,922 of record JAADKA010000006.1, on the reverse strand, counting down.
CGCATGCAGGCTGGCCTGCACGTCAGCGTTCTCAGAACGAATCGGCTTCTCTAAGACCTTCTGAAATAGAGGGATGCGTTGCAGTACCCAGTCATCAGGCTTGACATTGACGATGACCTTGACAATTTGAAGAGTATTGATCATCCTAGTGTTGAACACCTCTGCCTTGTCGTCTTGCTTCATCTCAGCAAGAAGGATCTCCTCAATCTTCTTCGAAAGCATGAGATCGAGATCTAAATCGTTCCAGAGGCGAGGCGCAAGGAGATCGTGCAATAACTGCACAGCCTTGCGACAGATCTCGGCAGGCTGTGGTGTGTTGGGCACTGCTACAGTGAGGTCCTTTGGCTTTGGAGAGGCGACCGGAAAGCGCTCTGGCAGGTACGCGATGAACTGAATGAGGTACTTGATAAGCATCATACGAGTGGCAGCTTGAGCGACGAATTCCTTTGTCTGGACACCAGAAGAAACAATTGTTCCATCTGCTCTCCTCTTCGATGCGGTGGGTGATGACGAAGTTCGCTCTGCTCCAGTGCCAGACTCATTTGCAGTCCGCTCCTCCCATGTCCTGATCAAGCTGATCAGATTCAGCGCCAACTTCTTAGCATCGGTCGATGGATTTGGGGGCGTAGCGATTTTCGATAGTGCTGTGATGATGATAGTCGAAAGATGTTCACGGCCCTCGTAGAAAAGGTCTGGGTGTCGCACAATGAAGTTGAAGATGCTTATCAGCTGCTGCAAGTTTGAACTCTCCTCGGAAAGGATCTTGCGTGGGTGCTGGATCCAGAGTGGCATCCTCTCGCCACCGGCCATGCGCTTACGCAGTACTGGAGCCATGAGTTCGAGGGCTTGCATGACCAGACTACGACCTTCGTTCTGATGCGCCTTAAGCAGCGACTGGTAGGTATGCGCCGCGATTTTCTTGGGCGTTTCGTATACAGCAATGAAGAACGCCACTAGGACGTATGCAGCATATTTGTTGATAGTGTCCTCGAGCTTGATGTAGTTCCATCCAAACTTGATGACGTCCTTCCTGTACTCTTCGATCATGCCTGAGTAGTACTTCAGCAGCAGTGTTGTCAGCTGAAGCAGCTCCATCCTGGAGTGATCAACGCCAAGTTGAGCCGTCTCTTCTGAAGTATCTGTAAGGGATTGCGGCAGCCATAGCTTCTTGTGGACAGTTTCGGTCATGTTCTTGTCCATTAGCTTCGTTCCCTCAGTCTTTTGGCCGAACAGGCTGTTCCAGTTGCGCTTCACATCCATGGCGAAGATTGGATTGACGATGTTGTGGAAGATGAAAGTCTTCGTCTTTTGCGACGAGCTACGAGACGTGTAGACTTCTATGCACCTGTTGATGAGGGTCTTCCAGTAATCAACAGACTCGCTGGAAATAATCTGCTCGTAGATGAAGTCGAACAGGCGGGGTGAAGCCTTCAAGTCATCGGATGTGACGGTATCAATCAGCTCGAAGAAGAAGTCCAGATTGTTCGGCTCATGCTTCAGATACGTAGTGAAAATGAACATGATCTGATCCCCAGCCTGTTCCGTCGCAAGACGTAGCTCGGGCTCGATTTGGTTTTGGCGGAGCTTCTTCTCGAGGGACCTGCCCGCCTCGAACAAGCTCTTACGCAAGTTGTCGTGTGTCACAAGCCATTTACTGGTCTCTTCGAATTGACTGAGGGCGTATGCGATGTGGATGGCATTGAGCTGAGCTTGGCAAATGTCCTTGTCAGTTCCCTCAAATTGGAACGATTGCAAGAAGCCAGGAATGTCCTCAGATACTTGCAATCTCAGGGCACCACTTTCTGGGTTTCCAAGTAGCTGTGCAAAGAAACGTCCCTGTGTCTGATCCTTGAGGTTCGGCGCAAAGTGTGCCCAGGTTTCGCTCGGATACATGCAAAGATACTTGATCAGAGGCTCTCTGAATGGACTGTAGTGCGTTCTCCGCAGACTAGTCTCCAGCTCGATGACCTTCTCAATAATCTGCTTGAGGAACGTTGCCGCCGCTGGAGGGAGCAGGTGGAAGATGTTGAAGATGCCGGTTACTATCTTCATCTTCGAGTTCTGCTCGATCATTGTGAATGAGATCTTCTGTAAGCTGTTTTGATCCGCAATGCTCTTCAAATGGTCTAGTAAGCGCGTTCCGATCTCTACCTTGAAGTAATTCGTAAGTAGCTCCAAGAGGCGAGCAAGGCCATCCAGGTTCTCGACCGACAGTTTCCGCGGATCCTGAAGATTGACCAAAATGGGCCTCAGTCCTGATTGTAAAACGTCTTTAGGAAGCTTGTTGGTGGCCGAAATGACGCCTGACAAACCAATGTTGGCGGCTTCAATAACCTCGGGCGATTTCGAGTAGAGGCACTTGAAGAACACAGCAATAATGCGTAGGAATGTCTGGTTTGGCGGGGTCGTGCTGAACTCTGGGAAAGTCTGTGCTGTAGACAACAGACGAATGCAGGCCACACGCAGGTTGACGATGTGCTCTGCGTTGCGTTGCTCGAAGGGCTTGCTTGCAAGACCCTCATCTTCCGCATCAGCCAGAGCCAGCGATTCCATAAGTAGCCTCGTCAGCTCGTCATTGAACTCCAGAATGCCGTTCTTGAGTTTCAGGCAGAAGGTGATCGCATCGATGTATGCGATCTGGATGCCAAAAGGTAAGGCTCGAAGCGGCTTGGTCCAGATTGGTACTATCAGACGTGTCTTGACCGGTGCGATGAGCTCGTGAACACCCAAGCCCGTGACTTCAGATAATACCTGGAAAGCTTTCTGGGTGGCATCACGCACGTTCTTGTTCATGTGCGAAAGGTCACCTACAAGCTGTCCACAAAGCCTCATGGTGATGTTGTTGCCTTTCCCAAACTCTTCCTTTGTTGTTGGCTTATGGCATTGACGAATGAGATCCTCAATGAGTCCTTCAGCTTGTATGCGTGTCTTCGAGTCAAGATCGATGGGCATATCCTTCATGACAAAGTTCAAAGCTCGAATGAGCTCGAAGTGCCGTGCCACCATCCACGTAGAGTCAAGGCCTGACTGCTTGATAATGATCTCGATACCACGGGTGCCACCAGACTTCATGAACCAGTCGTCTGCGTGACAGTTGTGGCAGAAGGTACTGGCAAGGTCGTTGAAGAAGGGGAACTTGTCGAGCTTGTCGTCACTCCCAAAGATTGCCTTAGCGGCATCTCGCATAGTCAACACTGCTTGCTCGGCTGCTACACGCACATCGGGGTGTTCCGAGGCCAGCGAGTCACCTATGGCGTCTGCTATAACCTCGCTCTCGATAACGACTGGTCCCTCACCCAGGTGAACTTCGAACGGCTTGCTCTTGTGTTTAGAAAGGGCAAAGTGACTTCCGAATTCCAGGAGAGTGAAGTGCTTCGCAAGATTGGTGACGAGTGCCTCAGCCTCAGTCTTGAGTTCTGGAACAGACACAGCGAATATGCAGGCCTTCAGAAGCTTCTTCAATGTCTCCCGCTCAACATTCTTCTTCGGTACCGACTTCTCGCGATCAGGCGCAGCCAGGACATCAGCACCAACATCGTACTTCTGGCTGCAGAGGTCATCCGCTTGGAGCCTGACAAGCTGAGCAAAGTCATCTGGTAGATTGTCGAACCCGATCATGAGCTTTGTGTGTGCAGTGATGAGGCGGAAGGCCTGCTGCTTGTGAAAGGTGTCGGACTTCTTCGACGCCGGGGTCTTGGGCACTTCGTGCAGCTTGGCAACAGCGGTGTCGATACCGATGACAGCAGGGAATGCACGATCCTTGGTCGATCCAATGAGCCGAATATCAATGGATGACTGGTCGTCGGAGTATGGTTGGTAATCGAGCTCTGGAGGCCCAGTGATGAACTTCCGATTCCGCCCTCCAAGCTTGCCCAAAATGCGCATTGTAGTGTGGGCATGGAAGTGACTGTAGGGATTGGGTTTAAGATGCTCCCACAGCGCTGCCATAAGTTCATCGATGACCGGGGCCATGATCGGATCCAAATAGTCCGCTGTGAGGTTGTCCACGCAAAGCTCGAGCGTTCGGAGTCCTTGTCCAACGAGATCGGATCCTGCGCGCAGAGCTACAACAAGTGGCCTCATCAGATAGCTCAGATGTGGTAAAAGGTTGCTGAGCCTTGCCGGTACTGTAAGCGACAGCTCCACGAACAGATCGCGCTCCGCGGGCTTGCGAGCTGTGATCAATAAATTGTTGAGGACATCCAGCAACATCTCCAGCAGGGGAAGGATCTCTTTGTAAAGATGTTCGAACCTTCCACCACCTATGCTTCGGAACAAAGACCTGAGGAGTAGGAAGTAGTTCATTGGCTCTTCAGCAGTGGTCGACAATTGTATCGACTTTGTGATGATCTTGCTGACATGCGGGAGCAGGACTTGTTCATTCTGCTGAGAGAACAAAGTAACAGCCATGAAAGAGAGCTTAAATAATCGCAGCAATATTGACGATTTCTTTACATCCGCTGTGCCGACTTCTTCTATCCGGTCCATGAGGAACTGCAACAGCATACCGGAGAAGCTGGGAGATGTTGCTTCCGAAGCGAGCAGGAACTGTGGAACGTGGAGCAACGCTGGATGATCGAACATCATATCGTATAAATGGGGTATCTCTGATGAAAACACCTCATGGAAAGTAGCAGGGTCGATGTGGTGGAAGACTGTCGCAAATGTCTCGAGCAATTCCTTCTCTTCCTTGCCGCTGGACATCATGTGCTGATTGCCCATGAGATCGCCTGGTGAGAGTCCCTGCGTCTCGACGGACTTTTCGGTCCCGTAGTAGCGAAAGACCTTGGCACCTTCGCGGAAGAGCTTGATGAGCACCTCAACCTCTTCGGCATTGTATCCATAGGAGACCTCGTGCCAGTTGGCTGATGCATTGGCAGCATCGATCTCCTCCTTGATCTTTGCCGGGTTGCAAGCGCGCAACTGATAGAATAGGTTCTTGAGCCCATGCAACAGGTTTTTGAACAGAAACTTGTTGTCGGCGATAGGATCTGAGCTCCTGTCTCGAGGATTTGAGGTCTTGATGGGCGTGGCGTTGAAGATGTCAATCTCGTCCCAGTCCGGAGGCTGTTCCTGAACGGCCATGTGATTCTCATCCGTGGCATCGATCGAAGGCTGGCTGTACTGTGCGGAGAGCTTGACTGCGTTATGATACTGACGATTCATGGCTGCGAACTTATCGCCTATAGCGTTCAGGATCATGATCAAGAAGTAGCGGGCATCTTCTTTCGGCTCCAGCTTTGCAATGCACTCTGCCATGTTCAAGAGTAACTTCGCGCTCATTGTCTGGAAGCTTGTGCCGGGAAAGCTGTCGTGGAGGTTGTTGGTGTAGACCTCTATGGTGCGGCGGATCTGCTCTTTCGATAAGGAGTCCCGAAGATGGTGGATCAAATCTGCAAGCATGCTGTATGCCAGTGGTCGCATAGTCTCGTACACAGTGAGGCCGTCTCCAATCAGCGTTCGCTCGTCCAGAAGCTCGTCAATCTTCTTGAGGAAGATCTTGCGGAAGGTGAAGTTGATGATGTGTCTTATCGCCACCAAAAGCTCCTTGCGCGCGCTAGATTTCTCTCGTGGGCAGTCCTTCAACAGCCGCACGACGATGTCCGGCAGAGTCGGCAAGAAATCATTGAGCTGATTGGCATAGACGCGCAGCAGATATGCTAGAAAACTCATGGTCTTGACTTGCGCTGTGATGAAGTCGCCGAACGCTGCGCGGTTGCGAATGTCCTTGCTGACTCCGGTGAAGATTTTGCCATGCGCCTTTGCTTCCTCATGCGCCTTCTCTTGTGGCTTGGCTTGCAGCAAGAGCACGTTCTTAATCAGCGGAACGAAGAGCTTGACGTTCTTGTTCACGCAGTTGCGGTATGCTTGGAAGAGCGACACTACTATAATCGGACATTCGGCCAGAACCTTGAAAGACTGCATGCCCTTCAGCAACATGCGCGTTTGCTGCATTTCCTGTCCAAGATCGCCGGCGGATCCAGATGTGAGGGCCGTGGCAGGCGAGTTGGGTCGCGGCGATTGTGAGTACTGGTGGTTGCTCGGTGTGGAAGGCACGCCTTGCGAGGCTGGCGCAGGCGTTGGGCTGTCGAATGTGTCGTGTACGGCCTGCTCCATAGTCTCGAACATTTCTTGAATGAGGTCCAGGAAAGGCTGGACCCGATCCTGCAGCACTTTCGTCTGGTGCCGCTGGAAGTCCATGATGGTCTTCATGCAAAGCACCGCGTTGTCCTCATTCTCAAGCTTCACAAGGCTCATGAGCTTGTCCACAATCTTCGCTGCATGTGGTTCGACCGCATCGCCAGGGCTCATGGGTAGTCGGTGGAGGATTTCGAGTACACAGTTCCGTATTCGCTGTTCCTAGAGTTAGAACAAATGTCCAATGCTGTCGCAAGGCGCACTCACCTGCTCTGGAGATGTAGATATGAAGACTGGGCTGCCGTCGAGGATCTTCAGAAACGCCGGGACGAGAGCGTTCATGAATTGCGCATACTGTGCGCCCTGGCAATAGTTCTCGATGTTGTCCCGTATCTCGAGCACAAGCTTCTCCTTCGTCCTGAGATCTGCGCCACGTCAGCTTTCCATTCTCTGTTGCAGAACCAGCTCCTTCCGTTCCAGAGCTTGCGCCGCGTCCAATGAAGCGTACCAGAGCTTGGATCATCAAGCTTCGAGGCCATAGCCTCAAAGTTGTGAGTCGCCATGGCGAACGTGTGCGCAGCGTCGAGCTGCCCGTCTCGCACCGGAGGGCGCTCCTCTTAGGCTTCGTCGCCTGTTTGCGTCCAGCGGCGTGGTTCAAGGAACGTCAATAATGAAGGCTGCATCGGTCGGTAGGCCTGGTTCAGCGTGCGCCTTGTTTGCAGCACCGGATGGCGGGTGGGTGTCGATTTTAATTTGGGTAGAGGTCGAATTAGAAGGCGTCGGCGCCTAATGGGTCATTATGTTCGTGAACAGGAAAGGAGAGGCCGTGGCGGGGTCGTGGACGCGTCCCGCGTGTGATGTCGTGTGAATCGCGAACGGAGCTCTGAACACTGAGAATCACTTCGCATCCCAGCGGCGGTCGCTCTGACCCTGTATACGCACAGACGTGGTTTGATTGGCTGATGAGGAGACGTGCCTCACGCCTTGCCCCAATCATCATAGTGGCCCGGCGTGCATACCGTCCGCAGCTTCTGATTGCTTCTAACTTCTAGGTGAAGAGGGTAGCCGAGAAACGCAGATGCCAAAAGAGCCAATTCTCTGGTGATTATGCAGTATATCTCATTTCTCTATCCTACATACGGTTCCGCATGATCTGTACAGCAGATCCGTACCAACACCGCCCAGTATGACCGTCGTGATCCCAACAACTGTAGTCTTACATGCATGCAACTTGCGTCGCGACTTTTCATGACAGGAGGTGCCGTCAAGAGAGCAACCCCACACCGTAACAATTACAACGAAATAAGAAACTGCGGCCTTCCAGACTGCATTGTGCCGGAGAATGAAGAATAATGAAGCATGGCTTGTGTAGCATGCATACCACCATCGAGTGTGCAGCTGCAGAACTTGTCTTCAGGCAAGTTTTGAAAGCTTTTAGGAACTGCTGAGATGCAACGAGCCATCTCGAATTGTAGCTGATTGCTCAGGACCGTCTTTCCCAGTCTGGTTTTCTCTTCGGCCGTCGGAGAGGACTGGCTTAAGCCTTGCGGCTCCTGGTGATACGGCCATTGGGTGTTCCGCTGGGCGACGCACCTGTAGCAGCACCGTTAGACAGGATGGTAGCGGGGCGGGAGGTAGAGAGGCGCCTGCGGGCTTCACCGACAGTGGGGACCTTCTCATCCTTCATCTCAACCAAGGCGCTGGTTGCCCTGCGGCGGCCCTTGGGCACCGGCTTCTTGTATGTAGCAAGGTAGAAACCGATGAAGAGGAACAGGTACGAGGTGATGATGACCATTCCGGAGATTGCAGCAAACTCCTCACCTGCGCACTTGCCCATGTTGGGCATGTGGGGAGCGTAGGTGCTGGTGAAGTAGGTCCACGAGGCAAAGTAAATGAAGCCTGCCCAAAGTTAGTCAATGCATCTAACTCTCACGATTGTGTGTATGCATACCAAGATCGAGGACAAACTGGGTGATCTGGCCAACCGTGATGTACTTCTTCCACCAGATACGGATGCCGCGCGCGCTCTGGAAGTAGTACCAGTACATGACAACGTGGACAGCCAAGTTCAGGGTGATGACTGGCCACGAAACGGGGGTGTGGCCAATAAGCTGGGTGTAGCAGAGCATAGCGGTCGCGCCATGGTGGTAAGTGTGGAGGAAGGCTGTGATTGTCAGTAATTGCACAGCTGGTGTTGTTCAGGTACCGTACTCAGGGGCTTCTTCTTGAGGAAAAGGAAGCAGGTGTCGATCAGTTCTACAAACTTGGTAAGGTAGTTGAGCTGCATGGATTAGCTTTATCCGCGCTATTTTCGAAAATTGTGCATACGTAGTACAGAATGACCAACTTGTCCGTCCAGCCACCCTTGTGGTCGCAAATGGCGTAGAAGAGACCGTGACGGGCGACCGTAGGGATCAGCTGCTCAGCGAAGAGCGCGAGAAGTACACCGCTGATGGCGGTAAGGTAGAAGTTGTGGACCTTGAACAGGAAGTTGAGCTTGAATGGCTCACGACCGCGCATCAACTCGCGACCACCGAAGATGATGATGTAATATGTAACGAGGAAGGCGGCGCAGCTCTTGAATGTTGAGAGAGGAGTTTCGCCCTGCACGAAGCGGAAATCCTGCGGCTTGTAACCAGCGACTGGCTCGAAAGCCTTCTCGAAGATAGGCCACAGCGCGACTCCAAAGGGGCGGTCCAGCGTAGGAACGCCGACCTCAAGCCAATCCAGACCCATTGTGTGTTATGTGGTAGGTTCGAAGCTGGTGATCAAAATCTACGTCCTCCACGTTGGGGTGTGCAGACGGTTGCGCTGAGGGGCTGCTTGAGTAAACAAGCAGGCGCGTCTTACAGGCGTGGCAGCTGGAGCCTAAGGAATGACGAAGAAGAGTGTGAAGAAAGGAGACACGAGCACCGCGACGATGTGAGAAAGAAGTGGTTCAGCGAGGCTTTTGTTGGTCAAGCGCCAATGTTTTTCGCGACCAGCCAAAAGGAGGTCGGAGATGAACGTCTTGCGTCTCCGCGCTTTCCGAACGCGCACCGCTGCTCAGGTCGAGCCGCACAAATTACGACTCGCTGGCCGAGGCAATTGCTCTTTTGCGATTGGCCAACTCTAATTCGCTTAACTCAGCATCGAAGGTTCGCTGTAACGTGTTTTATCGGTAAGCTGGCCACATCACCATCCTGGCCACCCCACCAAGGCGCGTGCAGCGCGCCTCATACCATCCACCATGACACCACGCCAACGGCCTCCAAGGCCATCAAGAGAAGGCCGAATAGGCCTTGCTATTGCCTCCTATCGATCTAATCCTCTTCAGTCTCATCGCAAGCTTGCAAAGCTCTATAGCGTGCCAAGATCAACACTTGAGACGCGCCTTCAAGGTGTCCTCCCTAAGAACGCGACAACGCCTGTCAATCGCAAGCTACGCCCTGTCGAAGAGCAGTCGCTTGTTGAGTGGATCCTTGACCTTGATCGCCGTGGATTTCCTCCTCATATCATCGACGTACGACGAATGGCAGACGCAATACTTGCTGCGCGTGGCCAAGATCCTCCTCCTAAGCCTGTAGGCAAGTGCTGGGTGACGCGCTTTGTCAAAGGCCAGCCACTCCTCCAGACAAAGTGGAATAGGAAATTCCACTCACAGCGCGCAAAATGCGAGGATCCTGTTAAGATTAGCGCGTGGTTTAAGCTTGTAGAGGACACGCGCCAGACCTGGGGAGTCTCCTACGAGGATACATACAACTTTGATGAGACTGGATTCATGATAGGAGTGGCTGCAACGTCAAAGGTTGTCACGAGCGCTGACACGATTGGTTGAGCGACTGTCGTACAGCCAGGCAATAGAGAGTGGGTAACAGCGATCGAGTGTATCAACGCGTCTGGCTGGTGTCTTCCACCCTTCATGATCTTGGCTGACAAGCTCCACCAAGCTAGCTGGTATAAGGACCTTCCACCAGACTGGGCTATCGCCCTCAGCCATAATGGATGGACAGATGACACTATTGGCCTTGAGTGGGTAAAGCACTTCCACAGGCACACAGAGTCGCGCACAGCAGGCGCGTATAGACTGCTCACCTTGATGGGCATAGCAGCCACGCTACACCAGAGTTTGATCAATTCTGCAAGGATAACAAGATTATCACCCTGTGCATGCCTCCCCACACCTCACACATCCTCCAGCCTCTTGATGTTGGCTGCTACTCTCCTCTCAAAGTAGTATATGGACATGAGGTGTCTGATCTTGCGCGCCTTGGCGTCTTCCACGTTGACAAGCTTGACTTTCTATGGATATACCAGAAGATCAGGCCGACAGTTCTGTCAGAGCGCAATATCAAGGCTGGCTTTGAGGCGACTGGGCTCATCCCAGCTTGTCCAGATCGAGTCCTATCCAACCTTACTGTCGTCAGAACGCCGTCTCCACCAGGAACAGCAGGTGATTAGGCCCTTGGACTGCAGAAACTCCACGTACAACTAGTCAGCTTGAGCAGCAAGCCCTTCTCGTACAACGACTCCTGCAGCGCCAATCTCAGAGTCCTACAAGTCAAGCAATTGCTCAGCTTGTCAAAGGCTGTCAGCTTGCAATGAACTCAGCGACAATCCTAGCTAAGGAGAACTCAAAGCTACGGGCTGCTAACGACCGCCAGCGACAAAAGCGTCAAGTACAACGACAGTATATAGCACGTGGAGGGGTGTTACAAAGCCAGGAAGGTCAGGCGCTGGTTATACAAGCTCAAATAGGTGTCCAACAAGGTGATGAAGCAGAGGCCCCGCAGGTGCGCAGAAGAGCACCACCAACGTGCAGCAAATGCCATGTACAAGGCCATAATAGGACTCAATGTAGACAGACGTAGTCTATCCTCTGTTAAGATTTTAGACAATTTGAATTTGTGGTTGTTGAGCTATCGCGCGCTGAGCTGCACGCGCCTTGGTGGGGTGGCCAGGATGGTGATGTGGCCAGCTTACCGATAAAACACGTTATGCTTGCGGCCTCTGCTGACTCAGCCTCCACAGAGCTGCTGGCTGCATGCGGCACCCACTGCACTTGCGTTTCGCTAGGCGCAGCAACTGGTGTCTTACTGCGACGTGTAACATAACGTAGACGTAAACAATGGCAGTAGTTGCACGTGAAAGCAGTAACATGTGCAATGTGCGTCTATTACTGCCATCCCATGCATGTCGGAAGCCTTGGCAAGCCGAGGGGCCGAGCGGAGCGGACGGGCACATCTGCGCAACATGTGTAGCATCCATGGAACACTCCCGTCAGATACTTATTCGAATGTTTAGTAATTCAACGTCTATTACATTGGAGAGAAGATCACATTGCTGTCTTCCCAGCTTTGAGCAACGCCAGTAAACGCGGAGACAGATCCTCGCACACCCGGAGGTCTTATTTTCTTTCGCCCAAGAGTCAATCCAACCGCAGTTTTGACAAAGCAAAAGTAGTACACAACAATTGCCGACCGTGGACGCAAAAAGCGAAGTGCAAGGCAGGACTTTGAAATGGAAATAATATATTGCTCGCAATGACGCTAATTCGAGACGACTTTCGTAACCGTCTTGCCAGATTTTGTACGGACGAGGGGCGCCCCGTTGCGCGACGATGTTGTGCTACCGCTAGACTGGCTGTTGCTGCGAGGCCGACCAACAGATGCCCGCCGTCCAGTAGTATGAGCGTGATGGCCGCCGTGAGCGACATGATGCCGGCGCTGCAACGAGCAAGCACAAACGAGTCAGATCCGCCTGAACCGAAAATGCAAGTCTTGAACAAGAAAAAGACCTAGAAATCTAGGGATAGAATTAAGAGTACATCGATTCGGCCGTAGAAAATGCTCATCCTGAGTTCCAAGGACTTAAGAATCAACGTACCGAAGTCTGGCTGCCCTGTCGCTCATACTCCTTCGGCCGCCTCTCTCTCGCAGCCCCGTCGTCCTGCAGTCGGAGGTTTTCCAATCGTCCTTGACTGAGCGGATCCGAGTCGTGCGGTGGTGCAGTTCCGTTCTGACGTGCTTCGGCGAGCTGAGCAAGCTTGTCCAGCGGTCTTGCCGGCTTTGTTTTCTTTGGCCTGCGTTGTTCTGAGATTCGGCATAGTCATGGGAGCAATCATCGAATAGTTGAGGGTTGACCTCCATGAACAACTTCATAGCGTTGTACACCATACCGTGGATAGTCCTATTGAAGTGTTAGTAATTGAATTGGCACGACACAAGGTAGCGTACCTGTTCCAGTGGCCCTTAGAGTTTTCGTACAACGGAGCAAACATGATGGGCAATATGACCTCAACGTTGTCGCTGACAAGGTTGCAGAAGTACTCGTTGTTCCAGAAGTATAGCGCACGTTCAGCGACCTGTCGATTGCGTTAGCTGTAGTTCGAAGAAAGATATGGGGTATACGGACCTGGAAGTGCGGGCTGGCCACCGACTTCGCTAACTGGTTGAACAGCGGTTCCTGCACCTTCGCAAACTCGGCCGGATCCATAACCTCGAATATGTCTTCGACTTCGTTCAAGAACATAACCTCCTTGGTGCTGTTCACCTTTGGCCAGTAGCGGAGGAGACCCAAGACCACCTCTTCTGTCAAAGCAGCGTCTTTTTCTAAGAACTGAACGATACAGTACGCTAGCTGCGGGTGGTACATGCTCAAACTCTTGACTTTGTGCAGAGGGATTAACACTCGGGTGAGGAAAAGCTTGTGCTCTTCCTTCAGGGGCAGCGCGAAACCGTTGATGATCGACCCAAGGATTTCGAGGAGTTCAGCAATACCATTGAATCTTTCGGTCTCGTAAATGAATTGGAAGAAGACGTTGTTGATGGACCGACGAATGTATGAGCGGAGATTGAGGAATTTTCCGTATATGCGATGGAGGGTCGTCTTTAAGAAGTCGCGTTCTCTTGGATCCTCGGAGTCGAACAACTCAAGAAGCTGAGACATATTAGCAGGCTGTTTTCAGTATGAAGCGAACATATTGAAACTCACGTTGAGCACAAAGCTATGATCTATATACGCTTTGGCGATGTTTGTGTTGAAATCTTGGCTCTCGATGAAACGGAGGAAGAACTCGTAGACGACCTGAATGTGCGGCCAAGCCACTTCCAATACCGGTTCGTCCTCCTCGGGGTCGAAAGCCTCTCCCTGTGGATTCATTGGAGGCGGGATGGGACGGAACAGGTTCTTTGCGAACATCTGAACTACGAGCGGGTACATTTTCTCTGTGATGACTTGGCGGTTGTTTGCGACGTAGTCGAGCAGCTCATGCAGCGCAAGGCGTTTGATTTCTTTGGATTTCATATCCCCGCTGGCATCGTTGAAGTCGAAGATGATGTTGCACTGGTCAATCTTTTGAACAAAGAGCTCCTCCCTCTTGTTTGGTGGTACTTCGTGAAATCCCGGCAGCTTCTCCAGCTCGCGCTGACGCTGGTCTGATATGTCGAATCTGGACGAGTGTTGCCGCTTCGGCGTTCTGATGCCTTCAATGTTATCTTTGGGTGTGGCTTGGAGACGATCGAAGACGTTCGACTTCTGGCCGGCTTTGGGAGGAGCGAGATCGCCTGGCATTGTCTCGGCGGCGCCGGGAGGAGGAATGTGCTGCAGCAACAAAGTCAGTTTACGATCTGTCAGTTCGGACATGTTTACTTACAGGAGCGCTCGGGCTTATAGTGACGTTGGGCACAAGGGGCTGTCCCAGTCTGTGAGGTGCGACATTGCCAACGGCGCCTGAAGCGGCGCCGCCTGTCATGCCTCCAGGAGAGAACATTGCGCCAGCTGATGCGCCTGGTGCGCCTTGTTGGCCCGGCTGCAGAGAACCCGTGCTCGGCTGGCCGTCCGCGGAAGGCTGGCCCTTGCGGGCGTCGGCGAGCTGTGTCTGTGACGAGGAGGGTGTGGCATTGGCCGAGCCAGCGGGGGAGTTGGCGGCGCCCTGCACAGGAGATGCGGTGCCGGAGGTCGAGTCCTTCTTCTTAGATGACTTGTTACCGTCCTTCGCTCTTGAGAGCTGTTCATGCTAAGCATGTTAGCTTCTGCGCTCGCAGCAGGACGGAGGGGCGCGAGGGGCACAGGAGACGCGACAAGCAGGTGCGTGGTAGGGGACTTACAACCCTTTGCCTAAAGCCCTTCATGACTGCTGCGGCCTGCGCGAGTGCAGCACGTCAAGCGGTGCGGGAGTGATGCGGAGACGGAGGTGCGTCCGGAATGGGGAGGCCCTCGAGGCGTCCGTTGTGAAGTCGCAACCCAACAGCGCCAATGGGGAGAGGAGACACGTGATGTACACTTGATGTCGCAGGAGCTGAAATGCGTAGGGCTTAAGTCGGCATGGAGGCCGGACGCGTGCCAGGCGAGATCGTCGCTAGTGTTGGTGTTCAGGACGATCCACGGCAGTCGGCGACGAGGAGGGAGAGCTCGCAGAAGAGGGGGCAGGCAGCTCGTGCACCGGCGACCACGCACTGACAGGGGGATGCGCTTGCGCTGACGATGTCAGAGAGGGCGTCTGGCGTGCTTAGAGGCGGCGGCGAGGATGAAGGTGTGTAGGAAGTTCAAACTGCCAACTCAGGGCTACAGTGTGATGTGAGCTGGTGGACCCAGCAGGCGCCGTGCCATTCGTACAAGCTAGCGAACCGTGCACACCCCGCCAATCTCAGGAGTGGCGCCAGAGCATCACCACGTCCAGCTGCGCGCGGGCATGGCCAGAGAGGCGCATTACATGACATCTTTCGTGCAGTCTGGAGCGGACAAAGTGCTACACCATGGAGCACTACGCCCGATTGGCTTAACAAGACACATACCCGTCTCAGAGTTCGCCGTAGACCCTTGCTCGTCTGCAAAGGAAGCTGCGAGGCTTCTGGAGGCCCTCGCAAACTCTTGAGCCTGCACACCAAAACACGATGAACGCACATGACGTGGGCACCACCGAGAGCAGCAACACCCAGCTCGCACCGTGGCTGCCCATCCCAACTCGCGCTGTCTCGGCCGTCGAGCATCCATGCATCATCAAAAACGTTGACAAGGGCATTACCTCATTAGGCGGGTCTATCAAACTGACCAAGGTCAGAGGACAGGTGCCACGTCCGCAATCGCTGGCTAACATGCCTTCAGGGTCTGAGATCTAAGCTGGAGACGGCCACCAACGTTGAGGGTGACGATGAGTTCAAAAAGCTTATTTCTGTGTCACTGCGGCCAAACGACCCATTCGCCAAGCGTCTGCTCTCAACACCGGTCACGACCAACAACCTACTGCTCAGGGTGACGGTTCCCAAGCGAACTGGTAGAAAGAGGAAGCGTGGTTCTACAGGGCCATTTCTGTTCGAGGATGAAGCCCATGGAATCAATAGAAGCACAGAGGCAAGTGCAGTCAAGGACGCGTATATTGAAGCTTCGGACATCTACCGAAGCCTTCATGACAATGTGTCTCGTTATAAAGTCTCGTTTGTTGGTGTTGTCGACGAGACGCATCGATTTCGAGGTAAGTCCAAGACATTCGTCTGACTATTACAACAGCTGATGAAGATACAGCCATGCCGGATTTGCAGTACGCCGCATCTCACAATGATGTGATGATCGATCTAAAGGATCATGTGATGCCTGCACGATGTGAGTGAAGACTATCGAGGCATCCCAGAGTACGACTAACAAAGAATTAGATGCCGAGCTGAAGAAGTACAGCATCAACACAGCAGCTGGTGCGGATTTAACGAAGAGTGTGGGTCCTTCAGCCGAATTCTTGCAGATGCCAATTGCTTTCAACTACAAGTAAGGCAATACTGATTTTGAGATGGACTGTACTGACCAGGTCAAAGGTTCCAACAAAACGCTTATGTCAAGTACACTGATCAGGGTGAGGTCAACTTGCAAAGACGGTTCCAGTACAACAGCTACATAATCCTCAAACCTACCGACGACACTGTCCCAACGCAACCGAAACCCACTCTACCACCAGAGTCATCTCTCACGCCCTATCTGCAGACCTTAGTGGCCCAGATCAGAGAGCTTTTCAAAGAGAGACCCATCATCACAAGGCACATGCTGCATAACAAGCTTGGCTGGGACAAGCGCACACGTCTTCGACAAGCTGCGGTGTATTGTGGTTATTTCTTTGAAAGTGGCCCGTGGCGAGAAGCACTTATCAATTGGGGTGTTGACCCTCGCAAGGACCCACAATACCGGAAGTACCAAACAGTATCATTCATGTCCTACAAGAAACGCGGCACTGCTAGACACCATGATGGATTTGACAAACATGTCCAGGAGCTGAGCCGGATGACGGTAGACCAACTTCAGTATCAACATACCTTTGACGGTGTCCATGCCTCCGAGACTGGCAACACGTTTCAATTTTGCGACATCACTGATCCATTGATAGCCAAGATCCTGGCGACAGCTGATATTCGGACAAGTTGTGCTCCAACCTTTCAGGGGTGGTATCATGTCGGCACGTGGGCCAAAGCAACTGTCATACTGAAAGATAAGATGAACACGATTATAGGAGGCGCCATACCTGACGACTCTTTGTACCAGCGTGTCTGTCAGTGGCCAGAGTTGTGGGACGACAAGGAGTTGTATGGTACCTATAGAGACGAAGTCAACGATCGCGAGGTGCATGAAGCAAAGCGGCGAGAGCACGAACTCATGCATAGCGTACGAATTGCTGCCAGAAATCCAAGATACGCCTTCGAGAAGATGGAGAAGAACGGCGTGGTGTCTAGCACGACTGACATTCCTGATGCCGAGCCCACTGAAGAGGTGGAGATCCCTGAAGATCTTACAGAATATCCGGATGATCCAGATACAGCAGAAGTAACCTCGAATGATGTCGTACAGAATGATGGGAGTAGCGACAGCGATGATGATGACGATGATGACGATGACGAGGAAGATGAGGAGGAGGACGAGGAGGATGAACGAGATCGGGAGCATGTTGACGATGAAGATGGTGCTTGGGAAGAAGACGATGACGATGAGACCACGGTCACCTCTGCACGAGCAGTCTCAGAAGGCCCTACGCCTTTTGGTGGATTGTACAATGTTTAGCGAATTAGAAGAAATCGCAATGCTTGGCGGCATGTACGGTTGGTTGCCGCTGGATAACAACAGGCTCGGGTTCACGAGACAATCCTGCTCGTAAGCTTCGAGCTCAAATCGCAAACCCGCAATTGGAAGTGAGATGATTCCATGAGCAACGTCCTTGAACTGCATTTGTTTCGCGGTTAACGCTCGGGCCTTCGCCAAGCCTTCTGCGGTCAGGTCTGGAGATTTACGCAGCGACGCAGCGACCTCCGAACCACCATCGACCACACTACCACAAGGCCACGACGCCCAATCTCTCCTTCAACCGCCCCTGAAGTTCCTTTCAGGCCAATTGAGACACGAAATGTCCTTCATCCGCGCAACCTCGAAGATCAGCCGTGTGGCCGTACGTGCCCCGGTCTACCGCTCGGCCCCCGTCACCTGCAACGCCCAGCGCGCCTTCTCTCAGTCCGCCATCAGGTGCAGCGACGCGCACGCTGAGGAGACATTTGAGGAGTTCACTGCCAGGTATGACGCATCCATGGAGGGGCTGCGCGCTTGGACAGGGGAAGGAGCTTTTCGGAGGGAGACGATAGCCATTGAGCTTCAGGAAGCTTGCGAGAAGCTGTATCGCTGACTTTTGTGTCTCTGGAACAGGTACGAGAAGGAGTTTGAGAAGGTCAACGATGTTTTCGAGCTTCAGGTATGTCCTTCATCTACCATGTCAAGTCCAGCACCGGTATCGCCCGAGCTGTTCGGGCGAGCTCGCAGGGAATTCCCAAGCAGGGGCAGACAGCTGACAGCTTATACAGCGAAATCTGAACAACTGCTTCGCTTACGACTTGGTCCCCTCCCCCACCGTCATCACCGCCGCTCTCCGCGCCGCCAGGCGTGTCAACGACTTCCCCTCCGCTGTCCGAGTTTTCGAGGGTACGTAAATCGACAACACGTCACTCTTTTGCTTTTGAGCAGTCGACAATAGTTCGATTTGCGCCCACCCCAGATCGCGACTCCATAATACCTGCAAAGGGCCCACTCAGATGATCTTGATTACTAATGCATACTTAGGTGTCAAGTTCAAGGTTGAGAACAAGACCCAGTACGAGGAGTACCTCCAGGAGCTCGAGCCAATCCGTGAGGAGCTCGGTATTCCCCTCAAGGAGGCCATGTACCCCGATACGAAGTAGAGAGGTCACGCTTCAAAGTCCGCCATACCTGAAATCTCCCACCGATCCAAATCTCAACGAGCCTGCAAACGCCATCATGTAAATGCCGATATCATCAATTTCCTAACTAGACGGACGGATTGGGAGGGCAGGATGCTGTATCGCCATGTGACGTTTTCTTTGTCGCGTATTGGATGTAAAGCTCGCTTGGAGCGGAAGGTAGAGGTAGGGCGAGTTGAGCGGTATCTCGCTGGTAGTTGTACAGATTTTCTCGATTCAAGCCTGCTGTCAAAATCATGCGAGTGATGCTGCGCCCCTATGCTTATCTCACTAACGAAGAGCGTGCAGTACGAGCGAGCGACCTTCAGAGTACCATGAATCGCCTGCTAAATTCTGATCCTAGGAACCGTCAACTAAGATCTTGAAAACCAGTTCTTCGAAATTAAGGCCCCCAAATCCGTCAGACTTCCGACGAGCCGACGCATTGTTCCCAGGGATTTATCCAGGACCAATCTGACATCAACACTAACGCACCTACGGGCAAGATCGAGTGGAGTGCAGGACCTCTCCCAAAACAACCACCGCTCGATCACCAGAGTACCACCCCTCCACATCTCTCACAATGATGCTTCTCACGTTGCCCCTGCTCTCGGCGGCGCAGCTCGTTCTCGCAACATACAATTCATCTGCAACGTTCGATTACGTCATAATCGGTGGCGGTACAGCTGGAATGTTACTAGCTAATCGCCTCTCCGCAAATCAATCAACCACAGTTGCCGTTGTTGAGGCAGGAGACTTGGCTTTCAACAACCCAAATGTAACATACGTGCCAAGAACTATCTCAGAGTACGGTCTCGGCCTCGGCACCTCCGTCGAGTGGGGATACAAGACCGAGCCCCAGAAATATGCTGTCAATACCTCGTTGTCGTACTGGGCGGGCAAAGGCGTTGGAGGCTCAACACTGATCAATGGAATGACGTATGTGAGAGCGGAGAAGAGTCAAATTGACGCTTGGGAAGAGCTTGGTAACGAAGGGTGGAATTGGGAGAGTCTGGATAGGTACTATGTGGAGCAGGAGAGCTTCTTGGCTCCAAATGAGCAACAAAGAGCTAACGGTGCGACGTTCGAGGAGAGTGCTCATGGGTATGAAGGAGAGCTTGATGTGGCCTTCACGCCATATTTGGCCGGCCAAGGAGCTTTTGATATTCTGAAAGAGGCGCATGAGGCTCAAGGATATGCGTGGAACAAGGACGTGAACACAGGGAGTATGCCTGGCTTCGATGTCTGGCCGATGACGCTGAATGCCTCGACTTTAACGAGAGAAGATGCAGCAAGAGCTTTCTATTACCCGGTTGCTGAAAAGCGCCGGAATTTGCAAGTGTTTCTCAATACTACAGCGTCGCGGGTTCTTTGGAGCGACATGGACGACAAATCAGACAAGATTGCATCGGGGGTTCAGGTCGTAAGGTCGGATGGCACGATCAGAACGCTACAAGCCACCAAGGAAGTCATCGTTTCTGCCGGCTCCATTCGATCGTCCGCCATACTTGAGCTGTCAGGTATAGGCAACCCATCGGTCCTGAAGCCGCTCGGCATCGAAACAGCCGTCCCCCTCATGTCCGTGGGCTCCAATCTGCAAGACCAACCAGCAAACGGCATTATCTACTCATCCCCTACAAACTGGACCGGATACTCCACATTCGCTAGCTTCCTCACGGCGTCCGACCTCTTCGGGCCTGACCTCCCTTCCGTTGCTGCCAGCATAAAAGCAAACCTGACATCCTACACCTCCACCATCCTCTCCGACTACAAGCTAAATTCTACAACGCACTCCGCCCAAGAACACCTCCTGCGCCAGCAACTCGACCTCATCTTCACAAACACCAGCACCGTCCCACTCGCCGAAATCCTCTGGGTCCCCGTCGGCAACGCCATCGCCGCGCAGTTCTGGACGCTCCTCCCATTCTCCCGCGGCGCCATCCACATCAACACCACCAACCCGCTCTCCGCCCCCGCCATCGACCCACGCTTCCTCCAGCTGCCCATCGACACGCAAATCGAAGCCGCCATCGCCATCAGAATCCGACAGATCTTCGCCACGCCCCCGCTGTCCCAGCACGTAAGCGCCGAAATCACGCCCGGATTCGCCGTCGTGCCGCAGAATGCGAGCTTCGCGGATGAGCACTGGGGGAAGTGGATCAGGGGCTCGTTTTCGGGGAACTCGCATCCGTTGGGGACGTGTGCGATGATGCGGAGGGAGTTGGGGGGCGTGGTGGATGGCAAGGGGAGGGTGTATGGGACGCGGAATGTGAGGGTCGTGGATGCGAGTGTGTTTCCGACGCAGATTAGTGGGCATTTGAGTGCCAGTGTGTATGCGCTTGCGGGGAAGATTGCGGATGCGTTGTTGGAGGAGGGCGGGGGCATGTAGGCTGGGGAGTAGGTCGGAAATGAGTGGGTAGTGTGTACAGAACAGATTTGCGCAGGCTCAGAACTTTGAGGTCTAACAATACTTGAAGGTCATGCCAGGTTCACCCCCAGCTCCAGTAGCATAGTCTACCATCCGAACTACCAGCGTGATGCAAGCCAGTCACTCTTCAACAGCTCACTGTATGCAAGTCGTTGAATCCAGTTGTACATACCAACCACGTCTGCAACACCACCTTCACCTTGCAACACCTGCGCAACCCATCCCAAACTAGTTATTCCTAAAGTCCCTCGACGCATTCATCAACCACCTTCAACTCCCCAGAAGATCCAGAAACCCATTCATCCGAAACCAACAAGCACCACTCTCCACACCAAAGCGCTAGTCCTAACCAACACACTCCTTCACCCCTGCTTGACACACATCAATCCGTTGGACGCAAGACGCCGAGAGGGTAAACACAACTCCCGACCGCCCTTCTGACATAATCGTGATGTGTTGGAAATATGGCGACTGTGGACGCTGGACAGACTCCGAACAACTCTTGCTGTCGATATTTTTGTGATGATTAGTGCAGCTGTGCTCCTCACATACCACTCCGCAGCGCCAACGCAGGAATTTGGCTTGTTTCGTGGTTGAAGTAGCTTTGCGCGGTCCGCAGTACGAGGATCGCGGTGGCGCAATGATGAAGCATAGTCTCTCATAAGAAGGGAATTTAGCCATGTGCAAGAGGATCCGAGCTACCGATGTGATAAACGCTATTCATACTATGCATTCGTAATTCATAATTCGTCATACCAAGACCCCCACCCCCAGCCGCATGCCCAGCCCCTCTCCTCCCCCCACAAACCCCCTCACCTCTCCCTCCTCACAAACTGATACTCAAAAACCTGCCTCTCCCCTCCCCCCTCATCCGCGACGCCACACTCCTCCCTGCCCCACTGCCGCATCAGCACCTTCCCCAGCAACTCCCTCTCCGCGCCGGCCTGCTTCTGGACCTCTTCCCACTGGCCATCGCGCTTGCCGACGACGGAGCGGGCGCGGTCTTTCATGAGCTTGGAGAGGAGGTGGGAGAGTTGCTTGTCCATGGCTGCGTTGATGGCGGCGTGGTCGAGGGCCTGGGTGTCGAGGCGGGATTGGAGAGTGGATAGTTGGGAGCGGAGGGTCGAGAGGGTGGATTCGTGGGCGAGGGTGGTTTGGTTGAGGAGGGTGGTGTGTGTGGATTTGAGGGCTTTGATTTGGGTGATTTGGGTTTTGATGATTGTGCGGAGATCCTCGATTTCTTCGTCTTTCGCTGCGGCTTGATGGGATGGTGTCGGTGTCGTCGTGTTGGAGTCCTCAGATTCGGCGGCGTGGGATTCGCTCTCAGCGCGAAGTCGATCCATCTCGCTCTGGAGTCGTTCTGCCTCCTTTTTCAGCCTCGTCTTCTCTTTCCTTTCTTGCGAAAGCAAAGCGCCAGTTTTGCGCACCGCATCTTCAGCCTTGTCACGGACGTCTTCCATCATCGCTGCGTGCCCCTCCACCAAATCTTCGTGTTGGGACTTCAGCTCTCTGAACTTGCTCTCAGCTTCGATCTTCAGGTCTTTCATCTTAGCAAGTTTCTTCTCAGCCTCTGCGACGCGCCGATCAGCATCCACACGCTCGTTGACCAGGCGTTCGTTCGCATCCATGAGATCCTGAGAAAGACGCTCGACCTCGGTGCGTGCGCTCGCACTTTCACGATGCGCATCAGCGAGTTGCACGCGCAGTGCGACGAGACTAGTTCCAAGACCAGAGATGCGGCCCTGTGCCGTACTGAGTTGACGTTCCAGGGCGTCTTTCTCTGCGCTATGCTGGGCGAGAAGCTGTTCTTTGGCGGTGGGGTCCAAGTGCAGCTGTGTGTCTGAGCTCAGGTATCTATCTTTGCTTGACTTCAGATCATCAATGGTGCTCCGGTGAGTATCGAGTTCGCTGCGCAAAGCTCGGAGACGGGCGTTGAGATCGAGGTTCGTCTGAAAGAGTTGCGCCTTCGCGGCGACGTCGGCCTGGGCGCACTCGAGTGAGAATTTTGTGTCTCGTAGATGCGTCTCGAGATGTGCAATGCGCTCGAGGTGGTGATCGGATGTGCTCGTTTGTTGTCTTTGCGACTCTTCGCGGGCGGCCTTTGCCTCTGCTGTGACACGTTCCAAATTTGCTTGTAGAGCATCTGCGCGAGCTTGAACGGCTGCCAGCGTGTTTTGAAGTTCTGTCCGCTCTGCGGTGGACTCCTGCTCGGTCTTGTTCTCTTGCTCCGTCTGCGTGTCCTTCATGCGTTGAACAAGCTGATCATTAGACTGTTTGAGCTGAGTCACTTGAGCCTGCACACTTTCCAGCTCCCGACGCTTAGCGTTCGCCTCCTCTCCAGCCGTGCGCCTCGATTCCTCGAGCTTGCTCATCTGACGTTCGAAGTCCTCGCGCTGGGCCTGAAGCTTCTGCAAATGGGCCTGATTCAGATTGTCCTCCATTTGCTGCAGCTTTAACCTGTGCGCATCTTCCTGATCCTTCAATAAACTCACACTGGAGCTACCAACTGCGTCCTGCTTGGCGCGCTGCTCCTCCAACGAGCGCTCTAGGCCTGCGATCTGTTCTCTGTGCTTGTAGTTGTCATCTCGAGCGGTATCAAGATCGGCCCGGGTGTAGGACAGAATCGTTTCAAGCTCAGTGATGCGTGTCCGCGACGCCAGCTCCTGCTGGTCTAGACGCGACTGTAGTTCTGCAATGCGGTCATTGGACGTTTTGTGTTCGTCGTGGGCTTTGGGGGAAGGGTGGTAGATGACAGTTTGCTGTGTGGGCTTGCGCGGTGTGTCGTAGTCCTCGACGGTTGCTTGCAACGAACGGGCTTTGGGCGGCGAGGAGCGTGGGACCTGCAGCATGCTCTGGCGGGGAACGCGCAGGGGCGTGCCAGCAGGGAGGTGGTCGATGTCCGCATCGGGCAGGGCGCTCAGGAAGCTGCGAACCTTTTCGTCGTTCTCCATGGAACGCTCCGAGGGCGCGGTGCTGTACTCGCGGCTGGTCGTTGTGCCATTCACGCGCACTGTAGGGGATGCCGCAGTGGAAGCCTCGCCGGCTACATGGTCACCCTCATCACCTGTCTGACGCTCGCCGCTCGCCGCAGGCCGGCTTCCCTTGGTCTCTTTGCGCGACTTGACCTGGGAGGGCAGCAGGTCGGCCGTCATCCAGTATGTCATGTTCATGGTGAAGTCGTCCGGGCCCTCGACCTCGCTGGTATCCACGCGGTCGATAGGCGGCTCGTAGTTGCCTTCCAGTGCCGTAGACTCGAACGTCGAATTCAGCCCCAGCGCATCCAGGTCCATCTCATACTGCGAGCCATCCTCCGAGCTGCTGCGCCGCGCCGGGCTGCGTTGCGGCGAGCGCATACGTGTCGGGCTGGCCGTGTACGACGAGTGTGTTCGAGCCATCGCTTACTGCGTGCGCATCCAGCACCACGTCGTCGCTGTCAACTGAGTTGCCGAGAATAAAAATTGCGTTGTTGTGGTGTAAACATTGGCACCTGGGCCGTCGGCGCGTCGTGGTTCGTCCCGCTTAGGCTTAGTCTTAATAGCGCGTGCTCTCTCCATCTATCTGGGCCATACTGCACCTGAGCTCGACCTCAGCCTGTCCGCACGCCATTCAAACTTCGAACAAGCTCATGTATTGCTATCACAAGGCTGATTAATGTGACCCAATTCAACCGACACAGTCCACTATTATCAGCTAGCAGCTCCGCGATATGGTCTGCGCTACCTATGCTGCCTCTGCAAAGAAGAGCGTTGTCGTTTCGCCGCGCACGAGCCTTGCGCCAATAAGTTCATTCCAAACAATCATATTAGCTATCTCCAGAAGTGCAGCCCTGAGCAGGCCTTTTCTTCTGTGACTACTGTTAGTCTTGCTTTTGTCATCGCTGAGTCCGAATTCAATTACATCCAAATCCGTGATATCAATAAAGCATTATATGAGAGCCAGCAGTTCGTGAACTAGCGCAAGCGAAGCGCAACGAAGTGGTATAATGCGTGTGTAGCGCCTGTTGAAGGCCTGGTGCTGTTGAGAGGCCAAATGCATCTAGATCTAAACAAAGCAACGCAAGTGCCGCCCTGGTCGTTTTCCTGAGTATCGACCTGCGTCCATCCTATGTACAGAGTGATGAACTCCGCGCCGTAAACGCCGTCCCATATGCCGTGATTCGTAGTACATCCTATGATTGTTGAAGAAACGTGGGTAGTGACTGTGCCCGAGCCAAGACTGCCTGCCTGCTCTACTTCCTGTTGATCAAGTTCAAAAACTCGTCCCGTGTCTTCGCGGCGCTGCGCATGGCGCCCAACATACAGCTTGTGGTAGTTGTGGCTCCAGTCTTCTGGACACCGCGCATGACCATGCAGAAGTGACTGGACTCGACTACGACGGCGACACCTTGAGGCTGTAACATCTCGGACAGTGCAAGGGCGACTTGCTTGGTAAGGCGCTCTTGGACTTGCAGGCGGCGGGCAAACATCTCGGCGATGCGGGCGAGTTTGGACAGACCGATGACGCGGCGGTTAGGGATGTAGCCGATGTGCATCTGCGACTGTTAGCTGCTGTCTTACATAGGGGTTATGGAACGCATGCAGGTGCATACCTTGCCAGTGAAGGGCACCAGATGATGCTCGCAGAGTGAGAAGATCTCAATGTCTTTTACAATGACAAGTTCATCGTGATCCTCGTGAAAGACGGCACCATTCACAATGTCACGCAAGTTCTCCTCGTAGCCCTTGGTGAAGAAGAGCATGGCCTTTGCGTAGCGCTCCGGTGTGTCCAGCAGCCCTTCGCGGTCGGGGTCCTCGCCGAGACATTCCAGCATAGTCCTCACCGCACCCGAGAGCTTCTTGAGGTTTTCTGCTTTCTCTTCCTCGGTGGCCTCCTTCCTGTTTCGTGTGCCCTTGCTGGGCCAACTAAGCCCATCGAAGTCGATTGTGGGGTGCTGCGTGTAGGGGCTGTGGGCGCGACTGGTGGCTAATGGTGTTTGTGGCTTGTTGCGGTCTTCTACATCTACTTCGCCGTTCTGAATGACATGGCTGTTCTGGACGCTGCCACCGTTGGTGTCAGCAGCGCTCGGGCCTTTAGCACTGGCTGGGAAGTAGCTGTTCGGTCCATCGAAGTTCACGATTTGACGGCCTCGCTCTGACAATTGAATGGCATGGTGGAGGCTTTCACGCTCCTTCTGGTCGCGCGATTTGACCGTCTTCTTCAGTGGCGAGCCACCGTTGGCGGCCATGTGGGAGGGTATAGCAGTGGGCTTGGAGAGCTCGTCCATTGTTGCGGCGGGGAAACTTTGCGTCAGAAAAGTTTCGGAGGGGCAGGGGCTGAGGATGTCAACTGCAAATATTTAGGTCCCAATGGCGTGATTATGTACAGTAGAGCGGCACAGGTGCCTGGGTCGAGGAGTCAGATGTGGCGCATGCTGGTCCAGAGACATGGTGAAAGCCACGGGACCCGAAAGCCATATTCGAATAACTTTCACTCGACCGAAAAGGCGTTAGCCAAGAGGCCGATGACGCTGGGGCTGGCGCGGAAAGAGGGCGCGCCCGGTCACGGGGTTGGCTGCAAGCGGGCGGCTTCGATCAAGCACGCCCGGTCCAACGCCGACTCCAGCAACACAACACCACCGGCATCACCACCCGTCGCAGCCCATCTCTGCCGCCGATATGCCTGCTCCAGGTACGTGAGGCGCTCGAGAAAAGTCGTCTTTTCGCCTCGATATTCACAGCACTGCCGTTAGGATGACGACGTTGTTCAGACCGCCCTGAGGGCTTCTGCTGAGGGGGGGCTTTCGACTCAGTACCGACATCATTACAGCTCTAGCAGGCCTGGCCGTTCAAAGGCTGCACTGACATGGATGCCTTCACGACCCTGTCGTCATGTTACGCGCTCGACAAGTCTGATACTCGGTCATAAAGCGATGAGATTGGAAGCATGACGTGGAGGGGAGGGGGGTGTTTAGCAAGCAATCGCCGTATTGATGGGCTTGCATCTCCAGCGACTGTTGCGAAGCGCCATCATTCTTATCTAACCCGCAGTCGTGTTTGACTGCATTCGTTGACTTGCGCTGCACCCTGCAGCTGCACCATCACCTGCAGGCTTTGCTCACGGACCGAAGACAGCCTTCAATACGCCTGCCAGTGTTCTGACGCGCAGTCTGTATAGTTGAGTTCTGCGTCGCTCTCGGCTGCTAGCCTTCATTTGAGCATACTGGAAGCTATTTGGCGCCTGCACATTTGTAGTGCACCATCGTCTCGTCTGCCGGCCTTGGGCTGTAGCTGCTGCCATGGTGCCACAACAGCATCGTGCACGACCTCGGTGGAGGATGTGACCTCTACTGTGCAGTGCACCGAGAACATCTGCCCTCCTTTGACCGCTCGATCACATCAGCAGAGATGCGCAGGACTTTCGAGACGGCAAAAACTCCGCAAAACTCCACACTGGACTGCATGGACTCTACGCAATCTGTCATGGATATGTTTGAAGCCTTCTGTCGCTGGAGTCCATGTCCAGCGGCCGCCACTGACGACTCGGCTCATTGCATCCCAACTACTTCAACACGACCGAGGGACACGTTTACTGGTACGCGTGTGTTCTTATAGTTTTCAACATGTTATATAGTTGTCGTGACTGGTTGAGGAGACTTGCAAGACCTAGAGTCTATGGAGAGACGCGCGTGCAAGACGCAGGCAGAAATCAAGGGACTGGAGTGTAGCTGCAGGCATCAAAGGCTGAAAGGCTGAAGGACCGCTTTCCAACCCGCTCCGGGTCACGAGGCTAAGCTTGGCGCAGGAAAAGGCTGCGACTGCAAGAGCTCGCTACAACAGCACAAACACCACCGAGAGCCATAGCTGTTGCGTATCAGTGACTGTGTCTCGGCAGCAGTTAGGTTGCGACTTTCGTTTTGTTCTTGTATTGGGCGCTTTTCGTCATCAGGCTGAGGGTTGCGGCTTGCCGGTGGAGTTCTGACGCTCGGTCCGGCTGTGGCACTCAGACTCCCGCGAACCTTCTGAAAGCTGCATCTACCCCAGATCTGATGAGATTCCCGCCTACATGGCTGGGTTGCGACGGACCCAGGATATAGACCAGTGGAGACCCGAGGAACCGTCTATCAGGGACAGGGCAAGAAGTAGGGAGCGTCCTCGAGAGCGCTCTCACGAACCAAGAACGTCGTCCCCGGTGCCACGCACTACGAGGGACACCTCCAGGCGGGTGCACGACACGGACAGCCGCCCATCAGCTAAACACGCAGGAGGGCGTTCGCGCGAGAGAAGCCTGAGCCGGGACCGCCCGCGCAGACGCAGTCGAGGAGCCTCCAGGGACGAGCGTCATCGAGCCTCGCGGCGGGCACCCAGTGCAGACAGGGTTTCGCACACACACCGGCACCACCCCCGCGACCACCGCGACACGACCCCATCTTCAAAGCGCCACCGCAGCCGCTCTGCATCTCCACGAGATAGTCACAAGCGAGCTCGACGCCCCAGAAGTCGAAGCCCGGTGCGCTCGAGGTCCAGGACGCGCCGCGCAGACTTGTCGCACCGTCCTACCCAGAGGGCATACTCTCCACGACCCCCACGCTCTGATCGTGACCGCACGTCTCGACGGCCCACGCCGGACACATACGTCCCTGCTTCGGCAAGTCGTCGTCGCTCGCCGTCTGCCGACTCTTACTACAGACCTCTTTCACACCGACCACGCAAGCGGTCCATTTCACCTCCTAGAAATAGCAGACGTGATCTGAGCCCAAGAAGGTCCCCGTCCAGGCGACACGCCGGCCGCGCCAACGCCCCGGCAGCCGCTTCGAGTGAAAGGCCGCATCAACCCCACGCCGGTCGCGAGAGGAGTCGCAGTCGCGCAAGCAGACGTGCAAGATCACCCTCTCCGCGCCGTAGGCGATCCCCTCCATTGTCGAGGAGGCCGTCGCCGCCCAGGTCACGCCACGTCAGGCCTTCGCCACGCAGGAGTCGCTCTCCTCGTGCATCGGACCGCCCGTCTCGGACCCCTGTTCCATCTTCAAGAGTCGAAAGCGACAGGCCGTCTCGGCCTAATCAATCCACTTCCAGGCGGAATTCTCCCGCACCTGCATCTGGCTACAACTCAGACGCAACAGTCGACAAAGCAGACGACACAAAAATGCGAGGAGCCTACCACTACCAGGGCCGAGGTGGGTCTGGCTACCAGCAGACCCCTCCATACCCTGCACATAATCAATATTCTCCACACAACCAATCGCCTTATCACGGTGGAAGAGGGGGTTGGCATGGAAATCAGTACTCTAATCAAGGGTAAGTCGGCGATGTGCATGATCCTTTCAGTCATACTAATGGATGCCAGGTCTCCTATGCACGGCTACTCACCAAACCAGTCACCATACAACCACAACCAGGGCTATTCACCTGGGTACACAGCGAACCAAGCTTATGCTCAATCAGGCTACCAGAATGGGCCTTACCGAGGGGGTCGCGGCAATCACTACAGCGGCCCGGATCGCCGACTGTCAGGGCCTGGCTCCAATGCTACTTTCCCACCTCTAGGTGGCCGCGGCCGCGGCGCAGCTCCCACACAGTTTTCGAATCTGTCGTGGACACCAGCATCTGGCACAAGAGGCGGTCGACCGGCTACAGAAGCTCCTCGTCCAAATCCACCTGTAACACAGGCACCAATTGAGTCTACTTCAGTTGATGCCGACGACAATCCCTTTCGCCCATCAAAAGATCTTCGTGTTGAGGACGAGGGGCCAAAGGAAGACAAGAAGATGCCGCCACCAACAAAGCCTACTGCCGGTACTCCGACACAACCCAAGTCTGGATTCAGTTTTTCCCTGAAGACCAAAAACCCAGTGCCCGTGGCCAGCAAGGCCAAAGTAGAGGAGCCAGAGAAGGTTGAGCCGAAGTCGAAGGAGTCTTTACTCGAGCCTAAGAAAGATGTTGCCCCGCGCGACTCTCGATACCCTTCCGATTCGCGAAGCGACCGTGATCGCGACTACAAGTACGACCGCGACCGCGATCACGAGCGAGATCGTGATCTTCGAGAGAGGGACCGGAGGTATGATTACCACGACCGTCAGCCGGCATACAGAGACCCGCGCGATCGAGATCCTCGCGATCTGCGAGACCCACGAGATGCACGAGATCCATACCACCGTGAGAGGGATGGAGACTATAGAGATGCTCGCGACAGGGATCTTCGCGACCCTCGAGATATTCGTGATGTTCGAGAGCGTGATTCGCGTGACCTCCGTGGTCCCCGTGATCTGCGAGACCCCAGAGATTTGCGAGATTCACGTGAAGGGCGCGACGGGCGAGATCGCAGGGATCCATACCCACCAAGACGACTAGACGATCGCCGGCCCGAACCGCGCACCGAGAACCGCCCCGAGAGCCGTCTTGACAACCGTCCTGACCGCAAAGCCCCACCTGCAGCTGTGCCAAAGACGGTCATGGTCAAGCGGAAGAGAATAAAAGCCCGTCCAACATTGACTCCAGAATTTGCAGCTTCAGATTCTGTGTATTATCGAAAGCCTGGCAACGAGTCAGTCGTTGGTTCTGGCACTTACGGCAAGGTCTTCAAGGGTGTTCATGTCTACACGAAAGACCAGGTGGCGCTCAAGAAGATTCGCATGGAGGGCGAACGCGATGGCGTAAGTTGAGCACCGTAAAGATCATCTGTGAATATGCACTGACTGTGTTTAGTTTCCTGTCACTGCGATACGCGAAGTAAAGCTCCTCCAATCATTGAACCATGAGAATATCGTCAAGCTGCGCGAGGTAATGGTTGAGAAGAACGATTGTTACATGGTTTTCGAATATCTTTCTCACGATCTCACGGGTTTGCTGAACCACCCTACCTTCAAGCTTGAGCAATCACACAAGAAGGATCTGGCAAAGCAACTCTTCGAAGGCTTGGACTACTTACATCGACGAGGAGTACTCCATCGTGACATCAAGGCTGCGAATATCCTGGTCTCCAACACTGGACAATTGAAGCTGGCAGATTTTGGCCTTGCAAGATTCTATGCCAAGAGGAGCAAGCTGGACTACACGAACCGCGTCATCACAATCTGGTACCGGTCTCCAGAACTTCTTCTGGGTGAGACGCAGTATGGGCCTGCTGTTGACATCTGGTCAGCCGCCTGTGTTCTCGTCGAGATCTTGACACGACACGCCATATTCCCTGGCGACGGCGGAGAAATCAATCAACTCGATAAGATTTATAACATCCTTGGTACTCCGACCAAAGAAGACTGGCCCGGCATTGTCAACATGCAATGGGCCGAATTGCTCCGACCCACCGAGCGCAAACCCTCCACATTCGAAGAGAAATACCGCGACCGCGTCAGCCCTATGGCCTTTGAGCTCTTGCAAGCTATGTTCTTGTACGATCCTACTGCGAGGCCCACGGCCGCCGATGTCCTCGAGCACCCGTTTTTTGCCAGTGAGGCGCCACCCCCTAAGCGCGCAGAAGCTTTGAAAGAGCTCGAGGGTGATTGGCACGAGTTCGAGAGCAAGGCCTTGAGGAAGGAGAAGGAGAAGGCAGACAAGGAGGCCAGGCGAGCGGCGAGAGAGGAGGGGAAGAAAGACGAGGGAAAGAGGAGGGCCGATGCTACGGATAGCGAGAGGGAGGCCAAGAGGGTCAAGAGTAGCGAGACGAATTGATGCACGGGGGATTGTGTAACAGCTAATGTATATGGTATTCGATGGTATGAGCTGTAATCAGCGGCACGTATTCATCATGGATAATCTCGGTTTTGCTTCGAGTCAAAGGCCTATGGACTAGTAGGTTGGGCTGACTGCCTTACGACTGCTTACAAGAGCCGCGAAACAGGCGGTCTAGGTGTGTTGCTTGGCCAGGTAGACACGAAAGTTTTCAGGGGATAGCCGCTCACAATGATTCCGTTCTGTTACTCACCTTGTCTTCTGTCAACACGACTAGAGAGATGCAATCTCCTGACACAATTCTTTGCGCATATATACTATTGCTGCGGCACCGCTTTCTACTCGCGGATAGAGGCAACTTGACATTTCGGCGGCTTTGGATACGGTAAGGCTCGTCTTTTGTTTGCGGCTCTTCCAGGTGCCGCGTGGCGTTGCAGATGTGCGGCGAGCTGGCTCGAGCTGGCTTTAGCCGGATTGTGAACTACACCTGCGCTAGCACAGCCACAATGGCATGTAGGAAGAAGCTCGTTTCTTTTGGACGATTAATAGGAACGCCCTAACAACAGCTTATCCTATTGCGCATACCACTACAACTACATAACATATTTAATTTGTAATAATAAGTAACGTACTCCACAAGCGAGCCGGTCACCCAAGCGAGCCGGTCACTCAATTTTACACCAAAAATTAAGATTTTTGCACCTTAATAACTCTACAACCAGATAATAGAATTGTCTAAAACTTGAAATATTATGCTGCATCTACGTAAAGATCAATTCTATAGAAGCGCTAGGATCCTGTATCAGTCGCACCGGAGTTATTAAACAAAAATCAAAATACAGGGATTATTTTAGCGTACTTTCTAATAACTCTACACACGTTGAGAATGAAGCTGATTTTGGAGCCACACTTGGAGGATTTGTGACACTTTGCGGTGGTGGCCAGCCTGAAGTGCAATGCGGCTTGACCAATTGGCATGTGGTCGAGGACGATCGTCTGGTCAAACGTAGGTCAATGTCCCCCAACCGCCTTGTATGAAGCTAATGGTTACTTCAGTTCTTGCGCCCAAGTCCGGTGCACTCGAGCCGAAAAATCCCACCCTACTTCAAAAGCCTCAGCAAATGGTTTCTCCTTCTTTGGAGGACCCCCAAGGATATCTCGGTGAACTGCAAGATCAGCTGAAGAACTATCAGCGATATAGTAAGATGGGTGACCCGGATGGTCATGAATTGTACAAAGACACCAACGCGCTTTACATGAAGATCGAGAAGACAAGTCGCAGGATCGGACATGTCCATGCGGAACAAGTCGAAGATTAACCTGACGTTCGCCCTGGATTGGGCCCTTATTACTGTCGCAAATCCCACCGGTCGATAGTTGATGAACGTTCTTCCCAACAAGGCACCTCCGACTGCTCCAGGTACCAAGTTGACTAAGTCCTTCATCTGCAACGAATGGTCAACTTTTAACGTCGATAAGGATAAAGTAAATGTCGCCAAAATGGGGCGCACCTCTGGTTGGATATTTGGGCACATCAACGCCGAACTCATCCGTATCAACCCCGACAACGCAGAGTTCCAGGACATGGCGGAGCCATACGGCGCCACAGCTAATAAGCCGGTCTTTTGCTTTGCAGTAGTTACCGACGTGGAGGAGCAAAACTTCATGGAACCCGGTGATTCCGGCAGTATTCTGTTACAATCGGGTGCCAAAAGTCTGTTCGCGTTGACGCATGGACCACCACAACCACATTTGATTACCAACTTCAAAGCAGTATAACTCTCTACTACATAGACCAAATAAGACAATTAGGGTTGCAAATTAATCGCATTACGCTTAGTATCTAGTCTGGTAGCCCTTTGCACGTCGCACAGCGTCTAGGCGTCGTGGCATAGACCTAATAAGGCGTTTGATCAGTGCGTCAGGTATAGCAGCCCATGCCTCAATCAACCCCAATTCGAACGCCTCCCACTCAGCTAGAGAGTCTCCCATATAGTCAAATTCAGGATGCAGCTCATGGAGCTTCTTTTTAAGTGCCTACCACATGTGTTCAATAGGGTTAAGGTCAGGTGAGTATGGTGGCCATTTGATCGTAGCAACACCATGAACCTCTAGCCACTCCTTCGAGACCTGGGAAGTGTGGATAGGTGCGTTATCCTGCATAAACCACTCGCCTGGCCTGTAGCTGTCCTGGAGACCTTCCTCAAGTGCTCGTATGTAGCTCTGAGCTGTGTATCCATTGCGTTTGGCTGATGTGTCGCGATTCATAATTACTAGACGACTACGCCTTGCTCGGCCACCTGGAGTCATCCATATTGAGCCCCATACCATACGAGCAGGTTGGCGAGCAGTGGTGACCTCCTCAACCATCTCGTGCGACCATTTATCCTCAGGTAGTCGCCATACCCAGGGCGTGTTGTGGCCAGATCCACGAGCAACGCTGCACTCGTCACTGAACCTGATAGTACGCCTCCCAAAATCAAACCCCAGCCATTCATTAGTAAGATTGAGGCGTTCCGCAGCTGTGTTCTTGTTGATTTTTGGCCTACGTCTCGCTCTGAACTTGCGGTATCCCTCGTCAGCCATTGCGCGCTGCACAGTACGCTTAGAAACGCTGGGGTAGGTAGTATTGGCGTCCCACAGTCCAGCCTCCTCCATAAGCTTGTGGTACTCAATACCTGGGTTTTTCCGAGCAATCCGTAGCAGCCGGCGATGGTCTCTACTAGTCAATGTAGGTGGCCGGCCTGTCCGAGGCTGC
This sequence comes from Lizonia empirigonia, assembly GCA_009982855.1. Lineage (NCBI taxonomy): Eukaryota > Fungi > Ascomycota > Dothideomycetes > Pseudoperisporiaceae > Lizonia > Lizonia empirigonia. The sequence goes on along the minus strand of JAADKA010000006.1, from coordinate 1,041,758 downwards.
GTTGTGGTGCTGCAGCTGGTTGTCCATCGGAGTACTGTTTTCTGTACGCACCGCTGCGAGCAGTCCAGCGCGTCAGCAACTTCGCTTGTCGACACACCAGCCTCAACCTGGGCTAAGCAGTATATCCGTTGGGCTTCTGATAATTCACCTCCGCGCACTCGATTTGATGAAATTTTAGTGCTAAAAGCTCTCATATTGATGTAGTCGTGTGTAGTTGAAGAAGATACCCCTCTTTAGAGTTTCGCGTTGTTGAAATGGTCTGTGCACACGCGCGAACAGACTAAAGTCCTAGTACAGTACACAATGATTCCGGTGCATGGTTGGGTCTGCTCTTTGGCATGACAGGAGCAGGTCACGGCATGTTCATTGCCATCGATCAGGTCTTTCAAGATATCAAGGCGGTCACTGGACAGGAGATCTGGGCTCCTTTTTTCATCAGTGAGTACAAGTCAGATCGCAGGCTGGAACCATGCTAATACACTTGCAGAACCTGACGAGATTGGCCTTGCTCCACAGTAACTTGAACCTGGTTATTAGGCTGGCGAGTCGCTAAACGGCTACTGTCTTGGTGAAACTCTCGGATTGACTTCAGCGGAAGGCATGGACTGGGCGCTCAGGCGACAAGATACGGTTCTAGTGAGGACATCGGAGCTTCATCTCCTGAACCTGAAAGGACTTTTCAAACGGCTTCACCTATGGTGAGAACTTCAGTACGATACATTATACCCTAAAAATAATGATCCTTGCAAACTCAGCCTCCAGCGTCTGGATGAGGACGTGTGCGTTCATACGAAGGAGCTCGTTTTTTTTGGCTGATTACTTTAAAGAACACTAAAACACCTACCCTACTTCAGCTTGCTCTTACTCTATCTACGCAATAGAATATTCTAAAATACTTATACATAGGTATAGCAGAAGCAAGTTCCTACTACCTATACTTATTTTATACTAATTAAATACATTGTGTGGTTGTAGTGGTATGCGTAATAGGATAAGCTGTTGTTAGGGTGTTCTTATTAATCGGCCAAAAGAAACGAGCTTCTTCGTACTCCTCGCCCCGCTTGTGGCCTGAAACGCAACGCTGTGGCAGTCGAGTACCGGTATCCACAGGAGCTCCCAGCTAACACCTGCGTCGCGCATGCAGCCGCTCAATCATCCTTGTACTATGGTAAAGGCGTATCGCATTCACGATCGCCGGCGCAAAACCACCGTGAGATTCAAAACGAAGAAAAGGTCCCAGCACACCGGCACACATGACGACGAACTCCCTTCGTATGGAATTTTGTGTATGTTTGATCAACATGCCACCCATGTAAAAATGCATTCCCCATCAACGCACCCTCACGTGACCATTCCATCTCACCGCACCTACCTCGCCCAGCACCTGAGACATTCGCAATCCCCCATCGCACACCAAAACCCCCGGTCCCAATCCGCAGCGCGCGCGCAAGGCCTTGAGTCGCGCATTCCACACCCTTCGTAGCCTCCCAGTAGCGATGTGGGTATCCGGGATATGCTCGTGAGACGATTGGATATCCCGGATATCCTGGATATATTGGATATTGAATTATTGGTGTAACATGTCGGGCCCCGTAACATGCAGATCGGTGTGGCGCTCGGCTCGGCGTAACGTGTTCCACCACCGAGTGCACGGCCCCACCGAATGCACGCAACACCGTTTTTATCACGGTTCGCCAAAGAGGCTATTGGGGAGCAGAATTGATAGGAACACTGATGTTGAATTGAAGTGAGTCTACGTGTTTATATACCGGAATGTTCGTAAGTCAGCGGAGTTATGGTGGAGCTCTGTTAACATAGGTCCGAACATTACTGGTCCGAACATTATCGGTCCAAGCAAACTGCACGTAGACTGCGACACACCCCCCAGGTCTGGCAGTAATAACTGAGCAAAATGAGGGTGGTCAGGCGAAGTTGAGTCGCCAGAGCTGTAACTGAACGTTGTTGTAACGTGTAATAGGCACTGAAGTAATGAGCTCTTGATTCTTCACTAAGGTTGGCTGCAAATGAAGCCATTGTGAAGTAAGCGCCTGGTGGTCGCCTCGTTCGTCTTCCTTTGACGATGGCGGACTTATCGATGGAGCTGCTGATATTTCGTGGAGCTGCTTCGCCGTATCGTTGATAGCCTTCTGGTGGAGCTTCATCACGACTTTGAGCAGGAAGGCTCATTGGTCCTCCCAAGCCTCTTGATCCTCGTGGGCGTCTTGTTCCGCCTTGTCCGGATCGGCTAGCTGATGATCCATGAGGTAATTGAGATGATAGGTCGTCGTCGTCAGTGACGTCTTGTTCGACTGATTGCTGAATATCAGGATAAAGGATGTTGCCTTGGTTTGTTGGAGTTGTGAACTCCTCATCATCAGACTGTTGTGGGGTAACATCGTCAGGCAATGGGACCATGTGTGCTTCGTTATCATCCTCGGCCAAAGCGGATGGTGATGGTGTAAGTAGCTGGTTATTTAGTGTACCAAAGGAATCTTCTTGAGCACATTGTAGAGGCGTTCGGGGGGATTGTACACCCCCCAGCTGCGTAGCGTTTGGTGAAGCCAAAGGGTTTGCAGCTGAATCCACAGGTAATTGGTGTTGCTGTTGAACCAGTTGTAGCTCCTCAATTGTGTATTCCTCATTTGAATGTGTTGGTATAGTGATTGTTGTGACGATCTCCTGCAAGTCCTCCTTTGTCACATAGCCTTCATAACCATCAAAGAACTGAGTTGGTTCAAAGACAACATCGCGCGTGACAAGGATCTCGTCAGTGGCTGGCAGCCAAATGCGAAATATGTTGGTGCCTACGTAGCCAACGAGGTGTCCGATGAGAGCTCTAGATTCGAGCTTGTCTGCATTTTTGAGCTCTGTATTGAGAGCGTAAGCTCGACAGCCGATGGGTTGCATGTGAGAGACGAGAGGTGAGCGACCGTATACTGCTTCATATGGAGTCTTCCAACCAAGAGCTTCCGTGGGTGTTCGATTGAGGATGTATGCAGCGGTCTGGTATAGTTCTCCAGCAAGGTGTTTGGGTAGGTTGGCATGAATTCTCATTGCTCGAGCACGTATCGTGAGTACTCCTCCAGCTCGTTCAGGCAAGCCAGCAGGCTCTTTTGTGTGCTTAGGAGCCTTCTCATAGATAAGGCCTAGGTTGTTGACAAGTTCTGAGAACTCATCGCCAAAGCCTCGTTCTCCATCCATCCTGATGTAGATGAGTACTCCTCTGTAGACGCGCTGAATGCGGGCGATAAGGCCTTTGAGCCATCGCATGAGCGTTGGTTGAGACTTGTTTGTAGTGGCTTCAACTTCATGCCACTTGGTTGTAGAATCGACTGCATGTAGAGCATAACGGAGCGTACCAACAGGCTGACTGTTCATAGGAACAATGTAGATGATATCAATTCCTATCCGTTCAAATGGCTTTGATGCAGGAGCGTCTTGTGGGCGTCGGGAGATGATACGTGTGAGTTTTGATTGCTTACAGGAATCACAGAAGCAATGACCTTCTCCTTGTAGCTGAACTCCACGTGTAGCTGATTCAAGCTTCTCGAGAGCTTGATGGCCAGGATGGGCCCACACCTGATGGGCTAGCTTCCGATCAAGTAACGATGGAGGCTTGGGCACTCGTGATGGACGGACTTGGGTGCCGAACGTACTGAGTTCGGACTGAAGCGACTGTAGACTGGGCCGGCGGCTTGGGTCAATGTCAACAAGCCAGTGGCCTTTGTAGTATTGAAGGCGGGCAAGCTCATTGCCACCCTTCTTGTAGAGTATGTCTCGACCTGAATCAAAATGAACATCCATACTTCGGCAGCGTCCAAGACCCATAAGACTTGTAAGGAATCCTGGAGCATATGCAACGTTGGTGAGTCGGAGATTGCGCTGGCCAGTAGGTGTTTTCACTGCCACATGAAACTCTCCCCAGGCTTTGACTGGAACCTGTGAGTTGCCAGCACTAATAAAGAATCCTTGACCATCCCTCTGGGGTATCCAACCAACCCATTGGTCGCTGTTTATAACGTGTGTGTTGGATCCTGGATCAAGAATCATCCGGTTGATAAGGGAGACATCGGAATCGTCGACGTCTTGGGCAACGGCCATAACAGTAAGGTCTGTTGGGAGGAAAGTGTCCTCGTTGATCGCATTGTGAGCGTCAGGCTCGACCATATCGATTGTAGGCGTAGGAGCTTTGTGCTCAACTACTTGATGAACGATGGGAGCTTCGGGCTCGACCATATGATGGATGATGGGAGCGTCGTGCTCGACCATGTGATGTGTAATGGGAGCGTCGTGCTCGACCATGTTGATTGTAGGCGTGGGAGCTTCGTGCTCAACCATGCATTCGTGAGGGTCGACATCGACATATTGGACAGCGGTGATAACGTACGACTGAGCCTCGGTAAGCACCGTGTCGTCGTCGACATCTATACTCTCATTGTTGTTAGAGTTCTTGTACTCCTTGAATCGCTTAAGGGACTGTTGAATTTGCTTCTCAACACCGTCCTTCTTACGTCCTTCTGCAACGCGTTTGCGAATTGCCGCATCTCCTTGGAAGGAGGATGGTCGGTCCTTTGCCTCTTTGTTGATGTAGAAGCAATCACTGTACCAGTGTTTCTCACCACAAAGGCATGTGGGGGTAGTGCGTTGTCCATTCGTTCGACCACCTTGTTTATAGCCACGACCGCGTCCACTACGTCCACCACCTCGATTTTTGTTGGCAGAATTAGAGTTGTTTGCATTTTCGTCGACTGGCTTGGCTACTTCAAGCTCAGTAGCAAAAGAACCAAGGTAGCTCTTGTATTTGGAGTCGCTGGCTTGAAGATACAATCGAGCGTCGTTGACGTATTCTTTGAGTGACCGAATGATAGTGTCTGGGCGTTGTATTGCTTTCACAAAGTCTGTGAGTAGCCCTCGATGGTACTCAGGATCAATCTTCTTCAGAGCCCTGATGAATTCCTCCTGGGGATTCTCGTCCATGCAGCATGGAACGCTCATCTTGATACCCTGATTTGTGACGTCAATCCACTCACTGAACCAGCTTTCAAGAAGCTTAGCTGAACATGGACCGTCCTTGAGCACCTCAAAACGATGTACAAGCGCTCGCTTGCGGAACTTCTCAGTTGGAACGAGAGCAGCCTTGAGAGCAACGAGCTGATCATATGGCGAATCCAAATCGTTGATGAGGTAACGTACTCCACAAGCGAGCCGGTCACCCAAGCGAGCCGGTCACTCAATTTTACACCAAAAATTAAGATTTTCGCACCTTAATAACTCTACAACCAGATATTAGAATTGTCTAAAACTTGAAATACTATGCTGCATATACGTAAAGATCAATTCTATAGAAGCGCTAGGATCCTGTATCAGTCGCACCGGAGTTATTAAACAAAAATCAAAATACAGGGATTATTTTAGCGTACTTTCTAATAACTCTACACACGTTAAGGATAGAGCTTAGATCTCCAGGGCAACTGATCTTGACATAGGTAAAGCATAGCATTTTGATTTTTAGACAATTCTATCATCTGGCTGTGGAGTTATTAAGGTGCAAAAATCTCAATTTTTGGTGTAAAATTAAGTGACCGGCTCGCTTGGGTGACCGGCTCGCTTGTGGAGTACGTTAGTGATGACGCTTGTTGATGGTATAGTTGATCTCAGATGATAGGATAGCAAAGGCTTTGGTCATCTTCTCCTTGTTGAGTTCTGATCGTTCCCATCGGTCGTAATCCCATCGATAATTGGAGGCTTGGCCAACATCAAGGTCAGCTAACGACGTTGCTCCAGCCATGTATTGGATATATGCTGGAGGAGGAGTGCGGACGACTTTGAGCAGATCTGATTTATCCTTCTCAGGGTCGACATAGTCCTTGATACCAAGCTTCTTGGCCGTAAGCATTCGGACCTTAAGCCAAAGGATCCAGTCCAGGCTCAATCTGGAGCCATCCAGGATACCTGGTTGCAGGAATTCAACCCAGAACAACACCGCGCTTTCTTTACAAGCTCACCTTCAGGATGGACAAGTCACGATATTGGGCTTGCCTGGCTCGAGCAGGTGTTTGATCGCGAGACAAAGAAGAAGGCGCGCACGTCATGGCGGCTGCTCATCCTAGATGGCCATGGCTCACACGTTACTATGGATTTTATTGAGTATTGCCATGCCAATAAGATCTTGCTAATGATCTATCCGCCTCATAGTACTCACACGCTTCAGCCGCTCGACGTCGTCATGTTTGCCCCGCTCGCAGCTGCGTACAAAGCTGAGCTCGCTCACTTTCTCGATCAAGCCCAGGGCCTCACGAGCATCACCAAACGCGACTTTTTCCGGTTATTTAATGCCGCGTGGCACTCCTCGTTCACAGAAAAGCTTATCCTGAAGTCTTTCGAAGCAACAGGCATCTCCCCATGCAATCCGCGTTCGGCACACAGATGCCTCAGAATGCAAGGAAATCACCCTAATGTACATACATCGCTCAGCCTCCCCAACTGGAAGGGGAGCTGTAGTTCTGAAATGGTAGCAATACCCGCGCAGGCAAGAAATGCTTTCTAAGGTAGTGTGTTAGCACTGTAATTCCATAGCTTAGCACGTCGTATATGCCCTTCGGGAGGCGAGATGGTGGACTTAATCCCCATCAACAGACGAAAAATGAATACCAACCAACCAACCAACCCATGCAATCCGAGCGTCATCTTAGAGCGATTCAAAACAACGCAAACAGACAACTCTAGGCCAAACTCGAGCGGCTCTACAAGCTCAGTATTGAGCGCTAGCGATTGGCGAAAAATTGAGCGATTGCTGCGGCAGGCAGTGGATGATATTTACGATCACAACTCCAAGAAGCTCAGCCGAACGATCCACACGATCTCAGCCAAAAACCAGCTGCTACAACACGAGAACAACAACCTCAGAGACGCCCTGGCCAATGAGAAGAAGCGTAGGCAGCGGGGCAAAGCGCTATTACTCGAGCCGCCCACTCAATATGATGGAGGAGCAATATTGTGGTCGCCGAATAAGGTAGCAGAAGCGCGTCACCGCCAGGAGCAAAAGGACCTTAAAGAGCAGGAGCTACAACACCAAAAAAATGAGGCAAACAAGCTTCGTGAGCAGCAGAAGCTTGCCAAAGCTCAGCTTCTTGAAGAACGTCGTCTGAAACGAGTTGCAGCGAAGGAGGAGAGAGAGCGCTTGGCTGCTGAGAAAGCCCTTCAGCGCGAGGAAGATAAGATGGCTAAGCAGCTTCACAAACAACTCCAAAGCGATATCAAATTATCCCAAAAGGGCAAGAGGCAAAGTCTCAAGCCTGCTAAAGCTACGGAGATCGTTGTAGTAGATGAGATTGCTCATGTTGTTAATGAGGCTGCTCCCCAGCTCACCCGACGCGGCCGGCCAATCAGGCCACCCACAAAGCTCCTTATGTAATATAAAGCTCCTAATATACTCCTCTATATTACAGAAACTCAACACTACAAAATCCTGTGATAATAGCTATTGTGGGTGGCTGTACAGCCTCATATTTGTGGTGGGCGTGGGTGCCAAGTTCGTGCATTCGGTGGGGTCGTGCACTCGGTGGTGGAACACGTTAACGCTCGAAACACCAGAATTTGCCCACCCACATCACTGAATTGAATCGCCACATTTAGTCGCTGCACTCTTGTAAAAATAAAGGAGGTAATTATGAAAGGCAATGCAATAAATCTGTTCTATCTAAATTTGCTAGGAAGCGTGACGTTGCGACCGCGTAAAGTAATTTTGGTTAGGGGTGATAGGGCAGCCTCTGGGCAGCATCCTTTGATGCACCGCCCCTAGATTGTTTCTGACGCTTGTTCTTTACATAGGGTACTTGGGGAGCTTTTCTCTTCCCTTGTTGGGTGTTTTGAGTCGCTTTGGCAGCCTCTTTCTCTGCTTTTTTGCGTTGTTGTTCAGCCTGCTTCTTAGCCTTCTCCTTCTCCCTCTCCTTCTTGAGTCTCTCTCTCTTATCACGCCTCTGTTCAAGCTCAAGTTGCTTCTGAATCCTCGCATCCTCCTGGTCTTGTTTCCTCTTAGCCTTGTCCAGTTTCTCCTGCGCTGCTTGCTGCTCCATGACTGTCCTTCTCACTCTTGCTTCTCTGCCCTTCCTTGGGGACCACATCACAGCTCCACCATGATACTCTTGACGCTGTTGAAGGTCAAGAGGTACGCCCTTCTTCTTGTGTTTCTTCTTGCTCCGAACTGCCTCTCTTAGGCCTTCATTCTCTTGAGAAATAAGCTCATTGTTGGCTTGAAGATGGTGGAAGACTTGGGTGAGAGTTTTGGCCTCTTTCTTAGCCCCATCCTTCACAGACTCATTAATGAGCTTTCTTATCTTTCTCCAATCAGTCTCAAGAGGAGCTGCAGGGTTGTTTGTAACCTCAGCTTTATTAGTGGTTGTATGGTGGAATCTTTTGAGAACTGCTTCACTGTTCTTTGGCCAGATCCCAGTGGTTGAAAAGGACTTCAAGATGCGATCCTTGATGAAGGAGGCCTTCCAGGCCTTCCAGAATAACAAGAAGAAGTCTCCTTTCTTAATGCGGGCATAGCCTTGGCTCCTTTGGGTAAGGTCTGTGAGTTCTCTTGTGTATCCAGATGAAAGAGACTTGAACATAACCACATCAAGTGGCTGAAGCGTGTGGGTTGAATGGGGAGGTAAGATCAACAAGAGGATCTTGTTCTGATAGCAATACTCGATGAAATCCAGCGTGACATGAGATCCATGGCCATCAATAATAAGAAGGCGCCAAGATCTTCTTGCTTTAACCTTGGTATAGCGGTCAAATACCTGTTCAAGCCAGGCTAATCCAACGTCATTGTTAGACCAGCCTGATGGAGCTGAACTGTAGAAGACTTGGTGTTTATCTAGGTCAATATCTTGCACCCAATCTGACTGAATGTTGTCATTTAAACCCTGGAAAATGAGGCCAGGAGGAAGAGCATCTCTACCAGCTCCCACACAAGCCAGGACAGTAATCCATTCACGTGAGCCATCTCGAAGGACTTCAGTCTTCCTTTTCTTCTCCCAAGTCTCTCTGTTAAAGACTCTGTTAGTCCTTCCCACCTGTCCAATCATGAAGCCTTTCTCATCCATATTGTATGTATTTCCAGGCAGAACTCCGTACTCTTCAATCTTGCTGTGGACCAGATCAAAGTATAGCTTGTATCTTGCTTCTGAATCAGCCTGGTGGCGTGTGTAGTCCATCCCAGATGTCCAGCGTGAGACAAGTTTGTCATGGTGTTTGTTGATAAAGCGCGTCACCCACCCCTTTCCCACATGCCCCTGAGCTATCCCTGATGCAAATCTTCTTATCATCTCTCTTGTGGGCGCAAGGCCTCTCTCTGTGAGCCTCTCAATATGCTGTATGAGCTCTTGTTCTTGTTGTGGGTTGAGGCGTTGTTGGTTGATTGCCTTGGCTTGCATTGGAGCTTGGGTGCCTTTGCATCTTCTGGCTAGTGTGTGTCTGCTCACATTGTATTTTTCAGCAACTTTTGTATATGAGAGTTGTTCTCCTTCACCCTGCGTTTCCATCACTTTAACTGCCAGGTCAATTGGGTCCATATTAGTTGAGTTGTCGCGTGTTGAAGTTGGCGTCACTTTGGTGTTCTGGTGTTCGGCCGAGCGTTACGCCGGGCCGAGCGGCACACCGATCTGCATGTTAACGCCCGGCGGCGCGTAACGCCCCATCAACCCCAACCACCCCAAACTTCAACCACCAATAACTCCACCAATATGAGTCGGATTGATGAGGCGGTTGCAGATTTGGAATCGCAGAGGTCGAAAGGTGAATTATCTTACGCAAAAGTAGCTGACAGTCATGATGTTGAGCGATCCACGTTGACCCGACGGTATCAGGGGCTGGCAGCGTCCCGGGAGCAGAAGGCAATCAACCAACAACAACTCACCCCAGAACAGGAGTCAACTCTTGTGGAGTATATCAATAGACTTACTCACTGACGTTTACCACCTACAAGGCAAATGGTACAAAATTCTGCAGCTCAATTGGCTCAAACAAAGATCTCCGAGAGGTGGGTTTCACGGTTTCTTCCCCGCCAAAAAGACCACCTACTCGTGAAGTGGCAGGACGCTATGGATCGAACGCGTCACCGAGCAGACTCAGGGGCTAAATACAAGCGGTATTTCGATCAATTGCACTCCAAGATCGCCGAGTATGAGGTTGAACCACGTCATATATACAATATGGATGAAAAGGGGATCATGATCGGTACACTTGGACGCTCAAAACGGATATTCAGCCGCCGACAGTGGGAGAAAAGAGAGATCAGGAGTACTCTACAAGATGGCTCACGTGATTGGGTCACTGTGATGGCCTGTGTGTGTGCTGATGGCTCCTGGATACCCCCAGGCATCATCTACGACTCGGTCAGTGGGGATATCCGATCGAGCTGGGTAGAAGAGATACAGTCAGGAGAGCACTCTGTGTGTGTTACGTCATCACCCACAGGCTGGCCAAACAGCAGTATTGGCCTTGCCTGGCTCAAACAGGTGTTCAATCGGTATACTCAGGAGAAATCGCGTCGGAGTTGGCGATTACTCATCCTTGATGGCCACGGGAGTCATGTGACGATCGATTTTCTGGATTATTGTGATCAAAACAGGATTCTCCTGAGTGTATTTCCCCCTCACAGTACTCACACGCTTCAACCGCTCGATGCGGTGATGTTCAAGCCACTTTCAACCGCATATAAGCGTCACCTGACCGATGTCCTTCACAACAGCCAAGGACTGCTCCAGATCAGGAAGGGGGACTTCTTTCCTATCTTCTGGGCTGCCTGGAAGGACTCCTTCACTGTTGCCAACATCCAGAAGTCCTTTGAAGCCACGGGGATTGAGCCAAAGGATCCAGGGGTAGTCCTCCAACGATTCACTCACACACCTCCCCCCGACGATGACGTCGATAACGATGCAAATACGATTGTTGCAGCAGTTGATATGGGCAGCTGGAGGTCTATCCAACGTCTTTTGAGTATATCAGTGAAGGATATCGACAGTGTTGAGTCAAAAAAGCCCAGTGAGTTTGTGCACAACCTCCAGGCCCAATATCAACTCCAGCAGGACGAATTACTAGGATTGAAGCAGGCTCTTACTACCAAAAAGAAGCGTAATAAGCCTAACCGTATCCTGGAGCTTGAAAAGCCACAAGAGGACGAGGGTGAGAGTCAATTTTTCACTCCATCGAAGTTTGACCACGCAAGAGACCTTCACACCGCCAAGGAGCAACAAAAACGTGATAAGGAGGCAGAAAAAGTGATGAATCAGCAGCTCCGCGATGCCAATAAGGCATACAAATTGAAGATACATCAGGAGAAGCTTGAGGCGCGGCGTGTGGCAAAGGTAGAGCGTGAGCAGAGGAAGGCCGAAGAAGTAGCTGAACGCCAACGCAAAAAAGAGACTCAGGAGGCCAATCGCAACGCTCAAAAAGCTCTACAATTGCCCCAAACAGGCAAGAGAAAAGCTTGATCAACTCAGAAACCAGTCAAAAAGCGCGTGGTTGAAGGTTTGGGTGGTGCAGAGAGCGTGGACGCCCCCGACGCTCCCTCACCACCCCCACCTATCACCACCCGCCGCGGCCGCAGCGTCACAGTTCCGATGAAATATAGATAGCGCAAATTGATCGCAAGCATCACTTTAGTAATACACTAGAAAATCTCGTGATATTATTTATTGTTGGTGGCTCAATAGCCTCATTTTTAAATTGAGCGTTGAGGGGTTGATGGGGCGTTACGCGCCGCCGGGCGTTACGCGGCCCGACATGTTACCGTGGACTAGTAACCAACTTCGTGCAAATACGTTTTTCCACGAACAACGCCGAATTTCAACCCCCCATATCTCTACCACTTGTGGCTCAAATTGACTATTTAGAGGCTTAAATAAGAGCTCTTAATCTACTCTATCTATTACAAGCACAAAGGACTGCTTGAAAGTGTACGTGGAGGACTGTAGATTCAAGATTTAAATAGGGTGCGGCCCACAATAATCGTGTTAACGTACTCCACAAGCGAGCCGGTCACCCAAGCGAGCCGGTCACTTAATTTTACACCAAAAATTGAGATTTTTGCACCTTAATAACTCCACAACCAGATGATAGAATTGTCTAAAAATCAAAATGCTATGCTTTACCTATGTTAAGATCAGTTGCCCTGGAGATCTAAGCTCTATCCTTAACGTGTGTAGAGTTATTAGAAAGTACGCTAAAATAATCCCTGTATTTTGTGTTGATACGGCTAAGGTATCGGAATCACCTTCGTTGCAACGAGTTGAAGTGATTATGATTGATTGTTTTGTTCTATAGAGGTGGAGGGAGATTGGCGGTAAGGCAGTAGCTAGAGCTCGGACCCCACGGCTTAGTCAGCCGTGTAATCCAAGCTCGTGCATGCAGCAACCAGCTGCCTTATCTACCGCAGGTTCGATTCCCAACATTTTGATTTTTGTTTAATAACTCCGGTGCGACTGATACAGGATCCTAACGCTTCTATAGAATTGATCTTTACGTATATGCAGCATAGTATTTCAAGTTTTAGACAATTCTATTATCTGGTTGTAGAGTTATTAAGGTGCAAAAATCTTAATTTTTGGTGTAAAATTGAGTGACCGGCTCGCTTGGGTGACCGGCTCGCTTGTGGAGTACGTTAGAAGTGATGCAATTTGTCTCTTTTATACTCTTATAAAGTATTATAAATTATTACCTACGTGGTGTTGATAAAGGAGGTGACCCACAATAATTGTCCTGGTTAGTGCGTTTGCAGCGTGCGCTGATATCCTTTATTGTACCTTCACAAGAGCCACCCCTCTACGCTCTCCTAGCCAATGAAAACCTGTGTTTAAGGCTTGAATTCAAACTATATATCAAGACCTCTTATTTGGGCTATTGCATGCTCAATTTGAGCCTATTTTGGTGATAATATCGTACGTGGAACCTGAGGTGTTGATCGCGATTCTTCAAAAACGTATTTGCACGAAGTTGGTTACTAGTCCACGGTAGGGGGGGGGCTGGGAGCTAGAACTCGGACGCGTGGACACTGGAAGCGCGGGAGAACCATCGGGGAGAATTGTCAACGTGTGCTGAGCAGTACCGTATGCAAGGTATAGCGGTATCACAGATTGACAAGTGCGCTGAGAATCAGGCTATCGATATGCAATGCAACCGACAAGTTGAGCTCTTCTGTTGGTAGCCAGATTGGGGAAGCTCAGGGCGTACAACAGCGCGCTGACTGTCTCAATTCGTCTTGTTGGAGAAGCGACAGGTATCGTGGAACTTATGTTGTGAGACTGTGAGAAGTGCTGCCAGCATGCATACCCGTTGTACCTTCACCGTACTACATGACAGCGTGCCGCGCATGTGCAGGCCGCTACTTTGGTCTCAGGTCCGAGGAGTAGTTAGACCTGTGGCGTCAATGACCTTAAGTTTATGACAGTGCAGTTCTAAACTTAATGACATACAGTCGCACGTAAGTACACTTGCTAAACGCTTGGACGCAGTGAACCTTGAGTTTGTATCCGGCACTCTTGGAGGAGACTTCCAATAAGTCGTACCGTATAAATATGATTTTTTGGCCGCCAGCTAGCAGGGGGTTAAATGTGGAGAGACCTATCGTAGCTGTGTGTTGAGTGGGAACTGCTCTTGCCCAATCAATCAATCAGATCCGCTTTGTCCCGTACCAAGCTAGCTGGCGGCCAAAGAATCACATTTATACGGTATTGAATTTGCAGGCGAAGCTTTTTGCAACATCTTCACTCCACCAATCAAGCAGGAATTGTACCTGAGCAACACCAGGATCCCAAATGCAGGTCCGTCGTGCATAAACAGTGGATCCTGCGGGCGGCCAAAGGTACTGCACGACCAGCGTCTGTGGGGCGCATACCCGTTGCAAGGGGCATAGCACATACTACTTTGCAAAAACCATACATCTACAAGATACAACAGCAGTAGGCAGAAGAGGCTCGCCGGGAAATTATTATCAAATTTTGACGTGAAGATCTTACGTGGTTGTTGAACTGTATGTCCCTTTATATATAGGGCTGAATCAGGCCTCCCATATGCTGGTCTGTCGACGATTATCGGGTGCAGTAAATTAATTCGCGCGGCTGACATTGCTTGTGACATTTTTCTTCCTTTATTTGGATGTTCTGTGTAGAGCTTGCAACTTCCGAGACAATGAGCTGAGCCGAGCCGAGCTGAGACGTGAGGCCAATCACGGCCCATCTTCGCTACTTCTCCACACGAGGACTTCTAATTTCAGCAGACGGCGGCAAGCCTATAAGTTTGCTACAATTCACCAGCGGCTGAGACGGTCTGCCATGCTCAGCGGGCACGACCGCGGTCTGCAGTGCACGCGGGCACAAGACAAGTACTAACAAACTCAACGCTTCGCCGGACGCCGTGCTCTATCATGTCGCACGGGCGGCGCCGCGCTGCCGCGTCGTAAGGCCAATCTCGTTAATGAGCACGATATGACATCGGCGCGATGTCTCGCTCAGGCGGGTCGTCACATTGCTCACCGACTTGTCCAAACACAGTGGCGAGCGATCGGCAGCACAACATTAACAACCACATCAACATGACCATGATGCGGAGTTGGCATGGTGCTCCGGCACGAGAATACTACCACGATGATCTCTTGGCGCCATATCCGAGCTGCCCTGCCTGCGGGCAATTGTGATGCGCCGTAAAAGCGGAGCCAATGACGGGAGTATTTACAGCTCCTGGAGATTGCGATGCCGCGTACCCTAAGTCGGGTGCCGGCTCCTTCATGGTGTGTCACGCCGACCGGATGCGCTGGTGGGGTCAGTTGCGAAATGATGAGCGGACGATTGCGCTGTGAGAGACGGCATGGTGAAGCGCAGCGGTGCCTGAAGACTGGGTAGCCTCAACGCCTTCGCAGCTTGCGGCGCACTGCCATACTGCACGCGTGCAACCGTCCCTGATTTACTGCAGCGAACCGGGCCTCCCTTGCTGACATGTTTCAGATGACCGTTTATGTACTAGCGTCTGGCGAGCATGGTGCCCCTAGCTAACAAGACCACTCTCATCAGCGGGGCTCTCTAGGGTTTCACGCTCCTGATCTGAGCATTCATTTCTCCTAGAAAACATCCCAGGGCCCTGTGGATATCCGTTCGTTTCCCCTCTCTCCCCTTTCTTCTTTTGTTCGCCCTTGCGGCTCGTCGTTCCTTTTGGCTTTTGGCTGTCACACGCTCCTTTGCAACACCCACACTCGTTATCGATACCAGCGGATTCTTTTCTGTGCATACCGATTCAAGCAACAAGGCAACAGATTCGAGCTCCTGGCAGCAGAGGAAAGGATTCAACCACTCGCTCCGGACATATCCGTGACCGGATTCACATCTGCCAAGAACATCCTTCCCTGGACTACCAATTGATATCCGCCTGTCACACTCGTATAGTGAAAGTAGCAAACAGTCCGAGCGAGCGTGAAGAAATCGTCCTCGATACTACAACTACCACCGAGGACCGCATTGACTCGACCGCAACCGGTATTACCAGTCTCTCATACCAACCATGAAGTCCACGACCACTTTCTCCATCGCTGCGGCGCTTCTCTCTGGATCTACCGAGGCGTTCTGGCGCATGCCCTGCCACTCCAGGACTGCTTTTCTCCGTCTCGATCCTATCGTCGACCCTGGAGTTGCCTCCTCCCACGCCCACGTCATTCACGGTGGTAGCAGTAAGTTTATATGACCCGCAATTTTGTTGCGATCCACTGCATACGCCGGAGTGCTATTCTGGGGATGCGCCGAGTCAAGGCATCCCTACGTCTGGTCCGTGTGTGGAATCGCAGGGATCGGTTCGCGGTAAAATACGAATACCTACTAACACGAACTACAGACTTCGGTGAGACAACGACATACGAGGATCTCCGAGCTTCCAACTGCTCTTCTTGCCAGTTCTCTGATGACAAGTCCGCCTACTGGTACGTCTGGAGTACTGAAGTGAACTTCACGTGAGTGTCTCTAATACCGCATAGGACGCCTTCTCTGCACTTCGCCCACACCAATGGCAAGACCGAACTTGTGCCCCAGGTCGGCGGCATGCTCGCCTACTACCTTCTCCTGGGCGATGACATCCAGCCTTTCCCCGAGGGCTTTGAGGTTCTTGCAGGAGACACTCGCCTTCGTAATTTCAGCGGACCGGTTCCTGACCCACCCACATCCTCCTGGGGTCCTGAGGACATGACCCAACTAGCTCTTGGTCAGAAATCCCTCGGCTTCAACTGCCTCAACTACAATCGCGCCCCCGAAGGCTCGCGCTACCGCCACTTCATGCCCGACAAGGACTACATGGACGCCAACTGCGCCGATGGCATCCGCGCCGAGATTTTCTTTCCCTCGTGCTGGAACGGAAAGGACGTCAAATCTAAGGACCACAAGTCTCACGTCGCGTATCCCAATTTGATCGATGGCGGCAAGTGCCCCGAAGGTTACGAGACCCGTCTCCCGTCGCTGTTCTACGAGACCATTTGGAACACAAACGCTTTCAAGGGCAAGAGCGGATCGTTCGTCTGGTCTAACGGTGACCCCACCGGTTACGGATACCACGCTGATTTCATCAACGGATGGAACATCGACACTCTCCGCTCTGCGGTCAACGACTGCACAAACTCCTCTGGTCGTGTAGAGGACTGTGCGCACTTCACCCCCTCTCTCCAGACCGAGGCCGAGCAGGGCCAGTGCAAGATTGAGAACATTCCGGAATCATTGCTCGACGACGACTGCAGCGGTCCTTCTGACGGCCTCTGTGGAAATGTGCCTGTTCAGTACGGTCCAGGCTACGCTTCTGCGCTCAACCCTAACGCTACCGATAAGCCCACCGGCGGTCTATCGATGACATCTGTCGCTTCCGTCCCTACCCAGAGCTACGCACCTGCCCGCTCCAAGATCACGGACAAGTGGGGTGGCGGTATCAGCGTGTACAATGTCAAGACATCCAACGTTCCCGGACCCCAGAACACCGACAGCCTCTATGTCTTCCTGGCCAGCTCGACTTCGTCAAGTGCGTCCAGTACGACAAGTACGTCATGCACGGTGGAGACGCCTACTGTCACTCCCAGCGCGAGTCTCTCCGACGCCGCCGACCCCATTGGCAGCATCATCTCGACCAAGATCTACACCGAGAACGGCATCGTGTACGATATCGCCATCGAGGAGATCGTCGTCACAGTGACCGAGGACGCAGCATACAAGAAGGCCAGACGCCACGCACATGTGCACCGCCGCCGCGAGCTCCACTAAACCGCGCGCCAGCAACTTAGTGGTACAGCATTGCTACTCTGATTATTCTTATCACGATGCACTGCGCAGCGTTCATGCGGCATTGGCAACAAAACTTCCTTCGTGGCAGGCCGTGCCGACCCCTTTGATTGTAGCATGTCAAGTCTTGGGGTCGGATTGGTACATAGATTCGGGTGCCTTTTGTGGCTTTTCTTCTTTCATGATTCCCTTCTTGCTTTGCTCGCGTTGCTTACGTTTTTGTGGCTCTGCAGCAGAGGGCTGTGCCGGATGTGCGGGCCCTGATTGATAGAAAGAAAGGGGTAGCAATGATGCTATTTTGCTGTTGCTACTCGGCTGTATTTTGTTACGATATCCAAATCGATGCATTGAATGAGATCGAACCTTATGTTGCGTGCTGTTGCTTTGGTGAACTTCCCGGTGGTGATGCGGTGGAGAGGGACTAAGCATAAATACGGACCAGACTGTAGCAGATTGAATATAGGAATGGTCGTGATTCATAGCTATTCATATAGTCCACTAAACACCATGCTGATGGGATACTCCTTGCTATGCACTGTGAAAGATTTTAAGGCCTGTGTTTGTCCCCCTTTATCGTTGCAACACCGTTGCAATACCCGTGAATTGGGGACGAGATGAAGATCCAGAAGAAAACGCATCAGATCGAGGGCGAGTTTTGGTCTTTGCCGTCGGCGATACTTGGAGAATATCTGACGCCTTAGAATCATGCTTCGAATGTTGACACGAACTTTCCGTTGCAACCGTGTCGTCAGGACCATCCACCCAAACGTACTCTTCGCATTCACTGTCCTCAGTGCTTTGCAATTCTCCTTGTCCAGGCTTCTCGAGATTCACCGCTGCTGTGGAGTCTGTTGTACCTTCTGCCATGACATGCTTCTAGTCGTCTTTGCAATTGCACTCAACCAACTTCCCAGTTTCATCGAAACGTTCATGCTGCGGACCACCTCCACAGTGTGATGCAGCTTTAGATGACACGCTCCCAGAAGGTGGCTGTTCATTTATAGGCTTCGGCGACATAGGACGAGCAGGTTTCTTCTAGTACTTCCTTGCCTCCATGCCCTCGGGTGGCTCTGGTACGATTGTCTTGCTGCCAACGTTGCTCCAGTCTGTGCTCAGAACTGTACCACCGCTCTCTTGGTAGCTCTTCATCATGGCGCGCTGCTGCTCGGATGTAGCGCCGCTGTAGAGCTTCTTGAAGAAGTGAGAGGTTTCGTCGCCTTCGATCTCGTCTTTCTCGTCGAGATCCTCTGCGGCGAGCTTGTCCCAGTTCTTTGCGCCAGTCTTGGAGGATGTAGGATATGCAGGACCGGACTCCTGGACTGGCTTACTGCTAAGAATATGCTGGGGTATGGTGCACTTGGTGCCCTCGGTCGCATCCACTATGCGGTCTCCTTCTAGCTTGTGCCACTTTATACCCTCCGACGTCTTCTTCAGGGTGATCTCAACCTTGTTTGGTGTGACGCGGAACTTGGACTGTGTAGGTTCGATGGGAGCGTAGAGAGGGTCGACGTTGAAGTTGTATTCGGAAGAAGAGCCTTCCACAGGAAAGGATACTGACAAAGAGTCCTTATCAAAGTCGACTGTGACCTTGTCCTTTGGTACGCCCTTTGCAAGGATGTTGACCGTCACCGTGTCATTGCTTTGGTACCAGTCGTCTTTGATCTTGTTCGCAGGTGTGGGCACGACTGGCCTGGGAGCCGCCGCAGGTTGTTCCGTTTCCTTGGTCGTAACCGTCACTTGTGAGGTGCTCGGTATCTCCACGTCCGGAATGTCCTTCACGATGAGCTTCCTTCTCTCATCACCATCTGGGATGTCTTGCAGCTTCTTAGCAACCTTGACTTGCCAGATCGGCAATGTCTTCTCCTTCTCGTCGAGCTTCTTCACAATTTCCAGAATGTGCTCTGCGTCTGTATATCGTTCGAGAAACCACAGTATCTGAGCGCGGCGAAATTGTGCATCTTTGATGAGCTCACGGGTAGCGCGTTTGTGGGCGAGGACGACGGCGATTTCGGCATCGGCAAGTGCTTCGGGGTAACTTTTGGTGCGCTGATAAGCTGTAGCGCGGTTGATGTAATATTTGACTGCGGCTGGGTTTGAATGGAGCGCGTCTGTAAAGTGCTGAATAGCTGCGTCGTAGTTACTGGCGCTGAGCGCAGCTTCGCCTTTACGAGCTGCGTCCATGGCGGGGTAAGTGTGGGACGCGCAGAGAGCGTGTGTGAGTGTTGGGCGTAGCGATGGTGATGATGTAGATGATTGTTTTGTGTATGAACACAAGTCTTCAGAACTCTGGGGATCTTGCTGGGCTTGACTGAAAGACAACCATGGAAAGCTCTCGATGCTGCCTTCCCAAAATCCGGGGTCCGCCAAACAAACACGCGCTAGCCACTAGCGTACCTGCCCCTCCAGACGCGACGGCCTTCACCATCCACATATCTGACTTGGCGCTGAGGGCTGAGTAGCCTTACCTGGAAATGTAGAACCGAATCATGCCCGAAAGATCAACTACGCCGCAGTTAGGTGCCCGAAAGTAAGCCCGCCAGCGAACCACATCAGTCCCTCAAGCGCCACCAAAATTAAACTCTTGACACGCTCAAGTCACATTCACTCGCCCTTCCCTTCGATAGCTCAACCATGTTTTCAGCAGATATGCCTGGCTTCTTTCTCTTCGCCGTAGCACCGCTGCTGGCAAGCGCACAGCTGAATCAACAATTCCCACTCAAAGAAGAGGGATCACAGTCGGCTGTTCCCATCGCGGTATGACGCCTGCTTTACGAGCACTTATTTCTTGCTCATTTAAAACCTAGTTGCACGGTGGAAGAACCTACTCATTTCCAACCGGCGACCGGCGGATGGATCTGGGGGAATTACAAGAGTTCATGAATGCTGGCAGCCAGTCGACGCGTCCTCAAATCGTATCAATCAGCATCCCACTCGACTCCACCCAACCGGGCACGATGGTCTTTGGTCATGAAGCTTTGAAGAACCGTCCTTCGCCGGGTCTCGAGTGGATCGACACCCTTATCCCAGGCGTAGATGTGCCAATAACCGACGTCGGTATTCGCAAGGGCGACATGGTGACGAAGGACGTATACACCGCACGCTTGGCGCTCAATACACCTTACATCTCTCTTCCAGGCGAGATCTACGACATCCTTATCCAGGCCACAAGTCCTCTGCCCTGGCAACACCATAGTGGCTACGATGATGTTGTGGACTGTGACGCCTTGGGAAGGTTCCCTGATCTTGTTCTTGGACTAAAGCAAGAGATGGAAAATGAATGGGATGATGAGGTGGAGGACAAGGAGATTGTGATTACACCGAGGCAGTACGTCTTACAAACTGAGGAAGGAAAGTGTATACTACTGGTACAGAGAGCCTACCAACATGGCACTGAAGGGGTAATTCTGGGCTGGGCAGCAGTGAGAGGAAGAAATCTGGTGCTGGACTGGGTCAACGAAAGGACAGGCTTTGGAAGATGAAGGTTATAAATGTTGAACCTCGCAAAGCATAATTGCATTATCTCGTAATAGACACTAATTTCGTGTACATAGTTAACATTCAAGACAAGTTGATCAGAATCTTTGTCAGCGTCGCCGTGCAGCACGTGCGTGAGCTAACTAATCAAGGGCCTGCGTCTTTCAGGCCATCAAACATTCCTGCAGACCTCACCTGCTCACCACACAAGCTTTGCGCTCCCTTCCAAGGTTTGTGTATTAATTGACGATACAATGCAGTGAACAGACGGGGCGCACGCAGGCCTGCAAAGCTCGTCATTGTATGCAGTACAGTTTGTCCAAGACGCGAGCCAGCCTCCTCAAGAGCACTTCAACGCCAGGCAGCCTGTCAACACCAAAAGCCGTCGTGTGCGTCATTCTCCTCCAGCCGGTTCCCGAAGGAATTTACTCTGCAGCTGTACAAGTGTCGTCAGCGTGCCGGTTGCAATTACTCGGCGCTGCTGTCATTTCCCGGCTGCTTTTGTCTTCGGATACCAAGAACTGGTTCCAAAGTTGTTTCGGTCTTTTTGCCGTTGCTTACCTTACCCGCGACCTCTCTGATTTGATTTTGTACATGCACTCAACGAGGCTGTGCCGTAGGATGGCGAACGCGCAATCCGCTCCAAATACGATTCTTGTCAGGAAAGCCTTGCCGCCAGTTAATGGGAGGTCGCCCCTGACCAAGGCTGGGCGCACACATAGCGCCCCTCTCATCATTCGAATCCCGGGCCTTGGCCACTTGGCCTCCACTCCCGCTCTGCGCTTCCTGCCACCCGCCAACACCACAGGACTTGACTCGGTGCTTGCCAGGCAAGACGATGGGGATTGGCAGTTCCACATGTAGACGATCGGGGGCTACCAAGACATTGGTCCTCCTGCTTCAAATAACTTGACCCCCACGGTCCTGGTTCCCTTCCCTCAATGCCTTTTTGTTTGACCGCCTTCAAGCAGTCCCGTTCCTCTTTACCAGTCACTCGTTAGACTCAATTGCGCCTTGTAGCCTTTTAATTTCTCTTCATTTTCTACGATCAACGTCATGAAGACGTTCATCATCCTCTCCGCGCTCGGAGCGGTCATCAGCCCGGCATTTGCGAGCGTCATCGCTCGCCAGTCGCAGGGCAATCTGCCCCCTGTCGAAGTCCGAGGCAATGCTTTCTTCACAGGCGACTCGCGTTTCTACGTTCGTGGCGTTGCCTACCAGCCAGGTTTGTTCTTCTCAAAGCAAGACTAAGAGACGTCAAGCGCTAACATCAGGAAAGGTGGTGCGGCTGATGCAAAGGACCCTCTCCTTGACCTTGAGGGGCTCAAGCGCGATATCGAAAACTTCAAGGACCTCGGTATTAACACGATCCGTGTTTACACTATCGACAACTCCAAGAACCACGATGAGGGTATGAAGATGCTCGATGACGCCGGTATCTACCTGGCTCTCGATGCCAACACCCCCGAGTACTCCCTCAACCGTGAGACCAACGCCACCCTCCACCGATCGTACAACGACGTCTACCTACAGTCCATCTTTGCTACAATCGATGCATTCCACAACTACAACAACCTCCTCCTCTTCTTTTCCGGCAACGAGGTTATCAACCAGCGCAACAACACCGGTGCTGCCACTTACATCAAGGCTGTAACGCGCGACATGAAACGCTACATTGGCAACAGGTCGCCTCGTGCTATCCCCGTAGGTTACTCTGCCGCTGATGTCTCGGAGAACATCGAGCAGCAGGCTCTTTTCTTCAACTGCGGCTCCGACGATGAGCGCTCCGACTTCTTCGCCTTTAACGACTACTCCTGGTGTGACCCGTCCTCCTTCACCCAGTCCGGTTGGGACCAGAAGGTCGAGCTCTACAAAGACTACAGCAAGCCCATCTTCCTTTCCGAGTACGGTTGCATCACCAACCGCCGTGACTGGGGCGAGGTTGCCTCTTTGTACTCCACCAACATGACTAGTGTCTACTCTGGCGGCCTGGCTTACGAGTACACTGTTGAGCCCAACGGCTACGGTCTTGTCGAGATCAACTCCGACGGCGAGATCGAGCCTAACGAGGACTTCAAGCGCCTGAAGAAAGCATTCGAGGCTACTGACAACCCAACTGGCGACGGCGGTTACAAGTCCAGCGGCACTGCTTCCGAGTGCCCTTCTGAGTCCGAGGACTGGGAAGTCAGCACCACTGTTCTGCCTGCTATGCCCGCCAACGCCGAGAAGTACATGGAGGAAGGCGTCGGTACTGGTCCTGGTCTTGACGGCGACGGTTCCCACTTCGCTGGTGAGCCTTCTGAGTCCACTGCATCCGCTGGTTCTGGTAGCCCTACACGCTCTGCCAGCCCCAGTGCAAGTGGCTCCTCCACTGGCGCTGCCGGCTCTCTTGACGTGCCCATCAAGATGATGGGTGTTGTCAGTGCTGGTGTTCTCTTCGGCGCTGCGCTCCTATTCTAGACAATTCGAGGGCAAGTCCTTGAGGAGGTAGTATCATGGTGATCATGAGCGAAAATACCCGTAAGATAGGATAGAGAAGTGATTTTACTTTGTTGGAGTATTCATTTATCTGTGATGCATACACACGGTGCTTCCATTCGTATCTGTTACACAACTTTCTCATAGTCAAATCATTGCGCGGCGCAATTGCTGTCCATTTTTCATCTTCTTGTTCGCACTCATCCAGACCACCACCGTGACTAAATTGTTGTAACCATCCATGTCATCATTCTCACTCTTGATTCCAATCTACTTCATACGTTCCCTTCCCACCACTCAATACGGAACGTTTCACAATGTGCCAATCCTCGTATACATACTAATTCACTCTCTTCACCTATCCCACCTTGTCAAAGACAAACCCACGCACTCCAACCATCCACCTAATCCCTGCCCACTACCACGTCATCCTCGGAACCCTCTTAGTCTCCTGAATCTCTGACGAGCCCTTCGCCCTCGCTCTAAACTCTTCCCTTGCCTTCCTGGTAAGAATGCGGTCCCCGAACACCTCCACCTGTCGTGGATGGACGTACCAGCACCAGTCCTTCCTGCAGTCTGCTCCTCGCTTGCAGCGCAGTCGGATCTTGGGTCGTCGGGCGAAAGGCTTGTCTCCTGGGCAACTGAGGGTGTCAGAGAGGGTGTAGCGGGTAGGGAGGAGTTACTCGCCGACGAGGAGGGCGCGTTGGTGCGGGTAGAGCTGGAGCTGAGTCGGTTGTGACTTCTGCCTTGTTGGGATCGGGCTCAGCGCCTGGGCTGGCGAGGGGTATCGGACGTGGTATGGGCTTGGCAGTTGTGCTCGTCTTTTTTCTCTTGCATGGTACTGATCTCGGTGTCTTGTGCCTTGTTTGCTGCTTTTGAGGCACAATTCTTTTGTGCGGTGGGGGAAGTGCGCGTATCCATTGTTTGCTGGACGCAACCCACACTGTCGACGAGGTTTGAGATGGCGATATCGCAAGTTGCAGTGCTGTTGAGAAGTAGGTAGGAAGAGAAAACGAGGAAAAACAGATTAAGTATCACGAGATGGCAATTTTGTCTGCACCTGGTATGGTGGGGCGGTAAGACGAGGGTGCTGTGAAGTGAAAGAAGAAACCATATTCATGACACAAACAAAGGCTGTAACTATTTGCAACGTCATCCAAAAGACGCCATCCCCGTCTCAGCCAGCAAGAAGAAAAGAAAACTGCAAAAAAAGCAACTGACCTGCCTTTGGTCTTTTTTAATCAAGGCTTTGCGCCCTGTGCCGTAGATATGAAGGTTGCTCGAAAACCAAGTTCAGGCCTTTCACCGTTAAAGGCTAGTCAGTTTTGTTACCTACTATTGGTTTTATCACGACTCGAACTCACGCTCCTCTCTTCACGATGTAAATGAAGAGGTGTTAGTGCCGCCAAGGGGTATTCCAACCTTACTTGGATTGATAGAAATAAGACTGTGATTGGGGTATATATACTGAAGTCATCTTGGTTGGGGCTGTAGTGTTATATCGAATCACAGACTACATTGAATTAAGTTGCTGAGAGTGAAGGACGGGACATTCGGAAGTTTCTGGAGAAGATCATTTTCTACTGGAGCATGGAGACGATGTGCATAGCAAAAAACTTCGTTTTTGCGATCGATGATATACTACTGGGGCTATTGAACAGGAAAATCTGAACCAATAGCGAGTGAGGTCTCATCCAACGATCGTCCAAAGCAATATCCCAGTACTAACGATGGCCCTGAGCCCTTGTAAACAACCATACGCCACGCTCATGAAAGAAAGGCCATCGTTACGTGTAAAGTTTTCCCCAGAAGTCTTCTAGCCAGTGAACGATGGAAGCTGGTTGATGAGGTCTTTGAACGCCACACGCTGGTCTTCATGCACGAAACGGCAACCGGGGTTCGTACAAGAGAGCCTGAAGCGGCAGTTATCTTGGTAGTGAGGCGGATGACGACGTAGGCTGCGCGGACGTAGAGCGAGCGCGGGTTCACGAGGGCTGGAATTGGTGTCAGTTCTGTGATTATCCAATCCGGATTTTACTTACTGCTCTTGCTGAGTAGTATCTGCTTGGATGTTTAAAGGAATCTGAGGACTCTGGAGAGAGGCTGGCGATTCTACAGGCACCGTTGCTGCTGTTGGGTGACCTTGGGCGTAGTAGATGTGATTAGTGACAACAGAGTTATCGTAGACGTTGTTCGAGTTGAGCATGGCGTTCTCGATGTTGGACTTGATGGTGGTGTACTCAAGCCTGACGCTGTTCAGCTCACAATTCGCGTTGTTCAACTCTTCTGTCACTTCGTTCAACTCAGCTTCCCTGGCATCGACCTTCCCTCTCAAGGTCAGAAGCTTGTTCACTATCTTATCCTTGATGGATTTGCCTTTTGCTTGCTCGCTGGCTCGCTTTTCTTTCTCCATCTTCAGCTTCTTTCGTTCCGCTTCGATCTTGGCTTCAGTGGTGCGTTGAGCGTGGCGAGCAAGTCTTTCCTGATCAGCGCGGAATGTAGCGAGGCTTGACACAGACGGTTCCTCGGTCCCGTCGTCCTCTTCAGGAGCGAGGCCAGTGTCGTTGCCGTCGTCCCAGGCGCAAATCGAACTCTTCCGGTGGGGCTGGAATGTATTCTTGTCAAGGCGAATAATCTCTTGCTGGAGACCCATGATCTCTTTGGACTGGCACTGTACGGTGGCCTCCAAGGCAGCGATGTACTTGCTTTTGGGGTCGGACATTGAGTACCTGGGTCGAGAGAAATTGAAGTTGTATCAATGGGACCGAGTATAAATATTGGAAAGTTCTGTGGGATGGGTACCCGTGCGTTGATCTGTGCGCTGCAAACGGTGTGGGATAGCTGTTGAAGTGAACGGAGAAGACGCACCTCGAGCAAGACTATAGCCTGCCCAATGAACGACCATCATCATACGCACACCGCAGATTCTAGAACCGAGATCCCAGACACGTCACGATCGATCGGATCGAATTGGGAAATTGGAGGTAGTGCGTTTGCGTTGATGGGCGTGAGAGCCCACCTTCACCTGAACTTGCTCATCGGCCTTGAGTGACGGGCCGACGTGCACGGATCAACTCCTTTCTACGATAAATACCTCCTTCCCCCCAGTTTGTGTCTTTCTCTCCTCCACCACACTCATACCCACTGCAGTCACCTCCGACTGCCTTGAAGAGTTACATGCTTCATGCCCGAGTGCCCCCTCCAGCGACAAGGTTCGCGTTGCCCCATATTAAGTGTCGAAAGCTCGATGCTCCCCTTGCGGCGACAAGTGTCGCGTGCCCCTTATCAAGTGTCGAAAGCTCGATGCTCCCCTCCGGCGACAAGGTTCGCGTTGCCCCATATCAAGTGTCGAAAGCTCGATGCTCCCCTTCCGGCGACAAGTGTCCCGTGCCCCATATCAAGTGTCGAAAGCTCGATGCTCCCCTCCCGGCGACAAGTGTCGCGCAAACCCTCGTGGCTCAATGTCACACCGTTATCCTGCAGTTTCGACTGTAGGTTATCGATGTTGCAAGATGTCAGCTTTGATGGTGCAAGTCAGCCAAAAGCTTTCGCAACTACTCTTTTTTCGTCAAGTTCATGCCCTTGTGGCTCGGCTCGAAGAAGAAGAGAAAGAAGAACGAGCTCTCTACCATCTTAATTCGTTTAGTGGAATATCTGTGCCATTCCAAGGCTAGACCTAACTATCAGAAGTTGCTGACGCTGGCACTACATCCACTGTGCACACTGACTACTGAACTTGTGCCTAATCTTGCCGCGCGGACAGACCTGGCGATTGTATGCTTTTATTTGCGTCATTCTCGGTCTCTTTCATGACGACCGTATGCCATATCAATCCTAGTATAAGGCCTCAAGAGAAGAGATTAGATCATGCTCTCGCTCAAACATGGATCCCAAATACTGGCTGTCCCTGTCTTTATCTTCTTTAATCTACGCACATACTTTTGACCATGCCAATACTCCATCATACCCTCATTTGCCTTCCACTGAGGATCTGCATTCAAGAATAATGAAACGCAAGGTTTCGCACAAACACGACGAGCTCGGCTGCTGGCCTCACCAACTGTACCAGCTGCAGCTGCCAGATTCCATTGTTCTTTACCACAGTCTTTTCCAATGTTACCGATTAAGTCAATAGTGTCCTCGGGCGACACACCCGATTCAGCATCGACCATATCTACAGTGCTGAGGTACCAAGAGATTGAATATGTCAGATCAACGAAGATTTCTCTCTGGCACTGAAAGTGGTTGAATGCATGTAGATCGACCCAACACGTCTATGCCTAGTATACGTACCAACCTTGGAAGGCGTTCAAATGTCGCCGACAGGTCGAAGGACGACAGAATTTCAGCAGATATTAGACACAACTGCAACATGTACAAGAACATCATGATACTATGGTGTCGGTGTCGCCTGATGGTGATATCCGAAATGGATCATCCGGGAGCGCATATTCGTTTCGAGGTGAGTCGCCCAGCTGGTGTAGAAGCACCGACTCATGTACATTGGAAAACCTCAATACATAGTAACGTGCAACTAATTGCCGTCAAAACTATGCATAGTACCGATTCCAGTGCTGGCGAAACGAGTTCGGGTGACGGATGCGTACCATTCTTACCTCACCACACCCTGCCAGAAAAAAGTGCGCTAAGGCAAAACCTTGCACGCTGAGCTGAATTATTTCTTCTACTTGCCTTCTGCCCTCCCTCCTCATCACACTGCATGCAAAAAGAGCAATTGCTCAACGTTGTTTCTGTTTGGCCGCTCGACGTCTTCTTCCATCTGTTCCACCAGCCCCCCATGTTGGTGATGGTCAACAAGCCGAAGTCCACCACGGGAGCAAAAAGATCGACACCTGTGTGATTCGAACACACGCTCCCGAAGGAAATGCCTGACTATGGATAGCAGGGCATCGCGTTAACCACTCCTTTTTGCTTGTCAGCTGTTGGTTCTTCTCGTGAGGTACAGTGGTGTTCACTTGCCGCCAAAGTGCCTGATTGGTTGATGGTGACATCGCAAAAATAATGTAATATAATGCAATCTCTTGTAGACTCTACAGGAACGGTCTTTCAATTGCAGGACATTCAGAGTTCAAATTACGTGGGGCTTGATGTCTCGGCTGCATGTTTGACTCCACGAAGCGGGGTGGAGGTGGAGGTGCAGCTGCATACACAGCAAGCGAGCAGCATCAGCGTCGATGACACCCCATAGCATGACCTGAATCATCCCTAGCCTAAGGCAGTCTCGTGAATCGAATGAGCTAGGTATTCGATTCCGTGCCACATCGCTTGAGGCTCTAAAATCACCGGCCTATAGCTGTTAAGTGCCAGTGAACAAACACATGTTTGTTCAGGAACGCCTTCTGGAAGAACATTCAACCACGCTGTCCAAGCTTCCATGCGAGCTCAACCCTCGCAAAGCCTCCCAAGACAAGCAACATCTTACGTACCACTTTCCGCAATACTCGCCGCCGAGCCCATTTTGTTCTCTCCTGCCACTTCGAAGCAGGGAAAATTTGTTCCAGCAGCAGGTGATCTTGCTGGCGACATCGGCCCTCGGTCATTCAAGATATTATCTGATGATCTGATAAAAATTTCAACTTTCCAGCCACTCAGACCTTTCAACACGCTGACCGCTCACGCCACCACCGATTGTACCCGAGCCATCTCCACCCAATGTTTGCCGTGCCGTTTGTGCAGTGTCTGGTTGTGGAAGTTCTGTGGGGCCTGATGCGATGAATTCCGCCTCGGCGCTGAAAGTGGACTGATGGCCTCGATGTATTGACACAGTGTTAGCTGGCAGAATCGGATTGAATTGATGCATCACAATGTTCGTAAGCTTTAGAGTTATTGGAGCTTTGCACCATGATGAATGTTCAAGACATTGTTTAGAATATTGCATTCAATCATTACATCTAATCTCGTCATACGCAGCTCATTCACCGAGAACTGTCGTAACAGCCGTCTTCATGTGACAGGCCATGTTGTATCGCAGCTATATACAGGCATACGTATGTGCGCGCATGAGCACATATGTGCTCCCTCGTGCCGGAAAAATCAGGCAAGGGAAGGAGGCTAAAAGGGTATCAACAATGACTGAAAAGGTAGGAAAAGAACGTGCGCCGTTAGACCTATGGCGCGAGGGACAGACAAAGGGTCTTAGAGCTCCATGGGAGTTGGCTCGTCCTCCTTGGGGTGGATAGCAGGAGAGTTGGTGGCACGGCGACGCTCCTCTGCAGCAGTGACCAGAGGTGCATACTCTCCATCCTCTGGACGGGGCTTTAGAGGGCCTCTACTATTCTGCATCGTAGTGATGATGTCTGCTGCATCAATTTCCATAGCGCTGTAGACGCGAGGTTCCATCGTAAATGTGTCTCGTCCATCTGAGAGCATTGGTCGCAAATTGCTCCAGGCCGAAGGATCGTCCATGGGAATCCGCCCGTCAAGTAGTCTGAACGTCTCACTACAACCGACAGAGCGCTTTCCAGGAATGGGAGATGCTCGACTGACGTTCATGTCGATCCTGGACACAACAGGTGGCTCCAGAGTACCTAGGGAATTCGGACTTCTAGGCCCGGAATTGCGTCTTGATCGAGAGCCTTCCTCGCGCAACTGTGCAACACGCAGACACCAGGCTCGCCTCGCTGGATCAGTCTGACAATCTGCGCAGCCACCTGGAGCAATCTTCTTGTTCTGCGCGGAGGCAAGCTCGGCTTCAGCTTGTAGCTTCTCTCGAGCATCTCGGCACACGCAGTGCCCTCCATTCTCACAGAAGCCGCATGAATCCTGTAGCTTCTGTTCTTCTTCGTCGAGAAGAACAGTGGAAGGGCGTCCAAATGTAGCAGTGAAATCAATCTCGACGAAAGGATCTGAGGAAGGCTCAAGATTGTCATCGGTCGTTAATCGACCCTTGCGAGAAGGTAGTGGTACAGCTGGCATGAACGGGGCGTCGAAGGCGTTATCCATGTCTTTCATGTCCTCGGCCATTTTGTTGATGCACGCGCAATCACCAGGCTTGCAGTCACCGCAACCGCCCGTAACGTCGTCAGATATGGGGGTACCGAAGCCGTGGAAGCTGGTAACAGAGCGGCGAGCAGGAGAATTGTGGTCATTGGACGCAGCTGGCTGATATAGAGTCGCCGTAACATCGTTGCGGCCGTTGATTTGGCTGTTGGTCTGGGCACTATCGTTTTGGTGGTTGCGTACTATGTTGTCGTGCTGCTCTTTCCAGTAATCGCGGTCCTCCTCTGCATGTCTAGTGAATTTCATTTGCTCTTCACACGCCCTCTCCGCATCATGTAGCCTCTTTGCCAGGCTGTTGATCTCGTTCAGTAGTTCGTTCTTCTCGAGATTGTGCTGCTTCTGCATCTCTTCGACTTGCTCCGCAAGCTCTGTCACCTTGGCCGCCTTGCGAGCTCGGAATGCGCGCTGCGACTCGCGGTTTTGGGCCTTGCGCTTAGACGCTGGCTCATCGGTGGCGGGCTTGCGGCCAGGCTTAGGACGTGGAGGGATGGCATAGTTTCGGGCCAGAGGGCCGCCCGCTGCAGGCGTGCAGGGGCCGCCACTGCTAGAAGTTGAAGACGTCGTGGCAACAGTGTTCGAGGAATTTGCCGTGCACAAGGCAGGCAGAGGAACGAGAGCTGGTAGAGTACGTTAGCAATGTCTCATGCAGACTTTGATATACAGGTCGAAACGGGCTAGCGGAATGCAGGACCCCGTACAGCATCAACATGACCTGCCTGTTGCGCCGCGACTGTACAGTGTAGAGAGGCAGGTGATGCCGGCCAGAGGCCATGAGCTGCAACCGCTATGTGCCGAGGCGAGGCGAGGTGCAAATATGCAGTGGGCTTGTACTTACTGCGGCCGTTGGAGGGGCGGCGTGCAGGCTCTGCAGCCGGACTCTGGTCGTACTGTGGCGAGCTGTAGTCGATCGGGGAGCCAGCACCGCTGTGGTGGTCAGCTGGAGGCGTGAGGGCAGCAATGCCTTGGTCGTCAGAAGACATGGCGAGTAGCGGGCGATTGTACAGCGGGCGGGCGTGGTGTGCGTTATCAGATGGAGATCCTGGTTTATCAGATCGAAAATCAGCACATCCGACTCGGGCTTTGCCGAAGTCGGAGCGGGGCGGAACTCACCGTTAGCGGGTTCCATGTGAAGCAGAAGCTGGATGGCAACATGCTGTCACCATTGTCACCAAACGCGCCTATGAATGTGCCCGCAAAGTATGGAGTTCCGGTCCGATGGAGAGGGGTGTCTTGGTGAGATCGGCTCTCCGGAGGCTGTTCAGGAGGAATCAATCTCCTGGTAAACAGTCGCCTCGTCACCAAGGACCACTGGCTGCATGACCTCCCTCTTGCCATTGCCGATCATATCATGTCAAAGGGATAGAAAGTAACAGAATCGAAGCCCTCTGCAAAGTTCATGGAGGGAGGAGCGAAGCTGTTGCAGGTAGCATTCATGTTGAATAGGAATGTCAAGTTGAGTAAGGGAGAATGGGCTGAGATGCACTCCAGGGCTGGATTATGCGCTGTCGAAGGAAGCAAGCGTAGAATGCTTGATCTTCATCTAGCACTTGAAATAATCAGGGTTGTGCAACTCTTCTCACCGTCCTATTGTTACATCTCAGGCATGGGCTGTTGATTATTTCTCCGTTCAAGTTTGGGAACTAGTCCATCTCATATGGCAACGACCATGGAAAGCCCCGTCTTCAATACCCCAATAATTTCCCCATAAATAGCTACCAGGCAGCCACAAATTCAGCTGTGCTAACACGGCCCAGATGTGGATATATTACTCGTCTGAGAGACAACAGGATTGCAGCTCACGACTATTAGAGAAAATAGTCCCCTGGACTCAGTCTAGATTTCATTTGACGTCCACTTGTTCTTATTTCCTAAGTGTTGTTCTGCCTGCACTGGCTGGCTCGAACGATGATGCGAGGACACTAAAATTCATTGGAGTGCAGAAGGCTGGCAAGAAATCTCTGGGTGAAAGATTTTGGAGCCCTGGATTGATTGTGAAGCATGGCTTGGGAGCTCTGCGCGATTCATACTCACCAGAGGCTGGACCCTTGATGTTTGGTCCAACATCGATCGGGCGAACAACCACAAAAACCCCAACGCCACAGACAGCGTGCTCCTCCAATGACAAGTTTGCCCCAGACCTCACCGCTCCGATCGCAGCAAATACAAATGTCTGTCCTTGTAATGGCGATACCTTCTCCCTTGCCACCAGAGGTAACTATGGCAGCAGAGCGGGCAGAATTGCCAACCTTGGAACCATCCCGAGGTCGTATCCATGCAATGCCCGCACCTTCCGATCAAGCCCATCTTGGAATCCTTCCAAGCAATGCGACCTAGTCCTAGACGGGAAGCCTCCTGTTCGAATGGCGCTTTCTGAGATCGCGAGCACCACGGAGAAGTTGCCCGGTGCAATACAGAGATGGCTTTGGTGGCTCCACATCGCGGACGGAAATCCATTGACTAGTTCTGAACAAGCGTAAACAGGAGAGGACCCTTGAGCTGGGTTGATAGGGAGGTGCGGAGATCAAATCTGCCCATGACGAGGTTCAGGATTTTGTCAAGTTCACAAATCCCAAAGTCCATCAAACTGGTTAGGCCGATCGCATCCCCGCCTACTTCGCCTGTTGAAATCGTGGATTTTTGGGGTTACTCGCGGAATTGTGGATATCGAAGGTTTTGTTTGGATGCATTTTACAGTCTAGGGTTGAATAAGCACCGCAGGACAAATGTTGAGGCAGCGGTGACTTCACTCCATCGCACTGTTGTAGAAACAGCTTTAAAGATGAGACCAAACAGTATATTCTGTTTCAATCATTCGTTCAATGACACAGTCCAGAAATACGGCGTGGTATCGTTTCCAATGCTAAACCGCTATTACGTTTGAGACACAGCATGGCTAGCCATCATTTACCATTGGGTGGGCACATCACCACTTCACGCTTGAGCCATTCAGATATTTTGGCATTTTACCAGTGTCATCACTTCAGTGATTAAGTCAGGCTCTCGAATACTACGAGAGTTAAGATAAAAAGCGAGCAATATTAGTTCGCCATTCTGTGTTATATCCAGCTAACTTTTGACAAATAGGAGCAATTCCCCATCCATCAGTTAAGCGAGCGTGAACTGTAGCAAGCCAATCCCCACATACACATCATAAACTCAACAATTCGTCTCCCTTGAACTGTTCGTGATCTTAGACCCCGCCACCCCACCTGGGTGCATTGAGAATGATACCCATCAAGCACCCAGACAGCAACCCAGCACAAAGAAGCGTGATAAACCAACCCATGTAAATCCAAGCCACGATGCGCTAGTTGATAGTCCTCCAAGTACCATTACACAGACCAACACCAACAGTCGCGCCAGTGATGCATTGCGTTGTCGAGACAGGGAGAGCCAATTTTGTAGCCATGATGATGGTGACAGCCGCACCAAGTTCCATGGAGAAACCTCGTGTGGGCGAGTGTAGAGTTATCTTATTTCCGAGGGCGCGCATGATGTTGTAGCCGTATGTCCAGAGACCGACGACGATACTGGCACCTCCAAAGGCGAGGATCCAGAGTGGGACGGGGACTTTGTTGGAGATTTTCGCGCTGGAAAGTATCAGTATGAGGCAGGTTGATTCTGTGGAATGGCGAGTACTTACGTAGACCAGATGAAGTAAATGGTTGTGTAAGGACCAATGGCGTTAGAAACATCGTTGGCGCCGTGAGCGAAGGAGGTCGTAGATGCGGTCATAATCTGGAGAAAAGAGTAGGTGTACTCAGCGCGGTTATCGTAGTGTTCGCCAGTGGCGTGAGTCTTCTCGATATCTCCAGAAAGGAAATCCTTGTGTTTTTGCTGATCTACAACGTCTTGTTCTACACCACGGAGAGCAGCATACTCAGCGTCTCCATCAGCCAGTACTACTGCTACTGATTGGCTCGGTTAGCTACTGTATTGCCTCTTGTAGAGTGAACTACTGACTGTAGTGACAAAAAAGGAGGCCCTTACTATCAGTAGCAGTACTACTGCTGCACGAGCCACCTACTGGCAGTAGGAGCTCTCTGATTGGCCGAAGGAGCTGCTTGCCCGTGAAGGAGCGCTGAAGGAGTCACTGGCTTGAGAAGCAGCCATTCTCCCGAGCTGATTTTTATCAGCTTTTCTCACTAAAATCTCGAGATCGTTGAGTGAGCTCTTCACAACGCCGTGCCTTAGCCAGCTCTTTTGTAGTTGTATAGCTTCGATTGTAGTGCCTCCGAGCTTGTTGCGATCGTCGCTTATTGTTCATCGGGCTTTACTGAACGAGCGCTCGCACTCGCAGCTGGTGGAGGGGATCGATAAGTAGTCGCCGGCGATTTTGAAAAGGATAGGATAACGCTCGCGGCCGACTTGAAGCCACCAGGCCCAGGGATCGTCGGAGTCGAGTAGGAGCAACTCAGTCTCGCTTCCGCTAGTATAGTCAAATAGCAGCGAGTCAAAATACTCGTCAAGCTGGCTTACTCGCTTCGTACGCTTGCCTTTGGCGTTGGTAAGTAGGTGGAGGTCAGCCTCCAAGCTCCAGTATGGTCTCCGTACAAGTTTTCGAAGGCGATCAATATATCTCTCTGTTGGAATCGAGCATCTGCAGCATCGTCAGAATCTTTGGTGTTGCAATTATTCTGCCACGCTAGCGCTATCGCCTACTATATTGGGTACAATTTGGTAAGTTATCCTCTACCGCCTCCACCGCCCCCATCGCCTCCACTAGAACAACAACGCGACGCGTTGCGCGCTCTTGTTAGAAGTTACGTGTAGTTTGCTGACAAAAAGAGACAGTTGCAGGCCGCCCAGCGCCTCTACCCGCGCAAATTTTCTTCCCCGAGTTACACGGCAGTAGCGCAGTACTACTGCTCCCAAATCGTCACGGCTACGGCTACTATACTATACCAATAACAGCTCACTACTTACTGCTTATTAAGCAGTACCACAGCACAGTATGCTGTAGTAGTGCTGGCTGATGGAGACGCTGAGCATACTTGATCCAGAACCACATGACACCAGGTGTGTACCATGCTCCGGGAGGCGGAGTCTTCTTGGCTCTGGAGAGCTGACGAAGAGGACGCTCGTCGATGATAGCGGTGGTAGCCCCGGGAATGGGGGTGATGTCAGAGTCGCTGCGATCCATCTTGGGCTGTGAAACATGAGCACCACCCTTCTCAAGATCCTCGACGGTGTTGTGAGCAGGCACACCCTGGTTGGCGCGCTCGTTGGCGCGCTTAGCCTCAAGCTGATCAGCAGTCAAATGGCCCTCGTAGAAATTGGGGATGCGGCCAGTGGTAACGCCCTCAGGACGCTCGCGGGGCTCGGGACGGCGAAGTAGAAGAGGTCCCTTGATGACTTCCCAGCCCTTGAGCTCCCAATCATCCTTGATAATTTTGCGATGCAGGAAAGGGATAAAGAAGGTAGCGACAATAAGTGAAATACCGCCACCAACACCGAAGGCAACACCGACGGACTCGTAGTCGGTGAGCTTGATCTTAGCGGATCCGCCCTTCCAGACGATGAGGAGAGCCAGCAGAAAGGCGGTGAGGAAGAAGTAAAGAGGGACCATGATGAAGGCCTTTTTAACAGGGTTGCGGTGTCTCATCACTCCATACTTGGTGATCAAGAAGATGATAGCACCGAAGACTCCAGAGATACCAGGAGCAATACCCCAAGCAGCAAACACCTGGGAAACACCCTTAAACGACTAGTTGACACTCTGAGGTCCAGCAGCAGCGATACCGACACCGATAACACCTCCCATGAAAAGGAATGGGTAGTCGAGACAGGCATGGTAAACTTGGTAGCAATGGTGAGGTATGTGGCGGAACCAACGATGGCACATACCATGGCGAGCATGAGTACAGAGGGATCTTCCTCAAAGAGAGCGATCGAGATGACCTTGGTACGGATGGCGTCTGTGACGCGAGAACCTACAAGCATGGCACCAGCGAACTCCATGACGAGGGCGATGCACATGGCTTGCTTGAGAGTGAGCGAGCGTGAGGCCACCGAAGTCGCGAAAGAGTTAGCCACATCGTTGGCACCTGGTCGTGTCAGTCGTTGTTGTTGTTCATCGATGAAAGTTGAAGGTCGTTTTCAAGCCAGGAGACTTTCAGTGTCCAACTGAAAGATTGGGAGCGCTCACCAATGTTCCACGCGTCAAGGAACGCGAAGAGGGTACCAATGGCGAACAGATAATCGAATTGCGGAAGAGCAGGCATCTTGACGGAACCAAAATTGTCAAAGGTCCTGTTTGAATGTCTGATTGACTGCTGGATGATTATTCTATGCCAGGAACCCGGTGCACTCTATATATCACCCATTTTTTCACACGTGCAACGCTCGACATTCTCGTACCAGAAGCCAGTTCAACGCCACTTAAGACCCACGATCCAATCATTAGATCGAGTCGTCTCATGTGCGCTGCGATTTATCGTTCCAAGCAAGCGGGATACTTCCATAAATGGGCGAAGGCCGCACAAGAATAAAGCGAGTACCTTGACTGCTTGGAAGCGCGGGTGACGTTGCATTCCAGACAATTTTTTGGTTTGCGTGAGATTGTTGATAGTCCCATTCGCAGCTCCGCTGACATGGAGGATGAAAGTACACGCTTGGCGCCACACTGCCAAGCTAGGGGTCGCTTTGCGCTTCCGCCCCTGGCACTCTAGGCACTAACCCGATGCAAGGCTCGACAGGGACCAATAGGAAATGGGCACTCCACCACGGGGTAATCGTGATACTCTTGTATGGTGCTGTCTTTTGATGATTTGCGAGCGGAAATTTGCGAGTGTTGGAGGACGAGCAATCGGCCATGCGATTTGGTGCCGAGTGCCGGCTTTGCCATGTGGCATCCATCATTACGAACGTCTGTTCTACACTATTTGGGTTGTAACCGTTGTGAGCGTGGTGGTCAATGGTCGGGGAAAGCATCTAGAAGGGCAGTCCTAGCATCGCGGCCGCCAGTAAGGAGGCCTTACAATTGTATCGTTAGTGAATACACAGAACCAACCCACACGGGCGCTTAGGCAGCTTTG
Source organism: Lizonia empirigonia (assembly GCA_009982855.1). Classification (NCBI taxonomy): domain Eukaryota; kingdom Fungi; phylum Ascomycota; class Dothideomycetes; family Pseudoperisporiaceae; genus Lizonia; species Lizonia empirigonia. The sequence continues at coordinate 1,004,461 of JAADKA010000006.1, read as the reverse complement.
CTGTGCAGCAATTCTGGCCTGCTACAGATCACACGAGCAACTGAGTTGCGTTCAAGTTAACTCGAAACGCATCAACCAGCAATGCCCAATGTGAGACCCATTCGCGTCTGCACGCGATCTCAGACACTCAGACCGCGCTGCGCCATAGCCAGTCATCCAGAATGTGATACGTGGATTCAAGGCCCGGCATAGAATCAGTGTCAAGTCCTCTTTGCTGTTGTGTCGCTCTGATGGGATCATGTGGCGCTTGTTCTGTTGGTGTTCTGTTGGAGATGATGGTGATGATATCTAATCTACAGGTGGACACGGCTTTTACGTGGGGAGAGAGCTAACCACTTCAGGGTTTAATGGGCTGCTAGCGCAAACGCGAAAACGCGACGCGTTCCCGTAGCGACAGACATCGACCGCCCACTTTTCTACCGCTCGACCCCTCACACACATCAGCTCACACCATGGCGGACAGGCAAACAGCGTACTCTATCAGCATCTTTGGCAGCCAGGCGGGCGACGAGCGGCAGGATGGCGCGTCCCACTCTCGTATCCAGCAACAGTTGGTCGACTTCATTATGGACTTCCATCTCGACAATGTTTTCCTGTACAGAGATCAGATCCGCGAGAACGTACTCGTGAAGCAATACTACTGCGACATCGACATTGCTCATTTGATCTCATATGACGAAGAGCTCGCTCACAAGCTTCAGCAGGACGCCGCCGAAGTCCTACCTCTTGTGGGTTTATCTCCAACATTCAAGACATGGCAACTGACCTCGAGCAGTTTGAAGCAGCACTTAAGACATGCACACAACGTATCGTCTACCCTTCGCAACGGAATATCAAGCTTCCGGAGCACCAACTACTACTACACTCGTCTGCCTCGGAGCTTTCCATCCGCGACCTCACTGCGAACAACGTCTCACATCTCGTCCGCATACCTGGCATCATCATTGGCGCTTCCACACTCTCCTCAAAGTCCACAGCACTGGCTATTAGATGCCGCAATTGTCAGCATGAGGAGATGATTCCTGTCTCAGGGGGCTTTGCTGGTGTATCGCTTCCACGAACATGCGCCCGACAGTCAGGCGATGGCGACGACAAATGTCCTCTGGATCCATACTATGTGATGCACGAGCGATGCCAGTTCATTGATCAGCAAGTGCTCAAGTTGCAGGAAGCTCCTGATCAGGTACCCGTCGGAGAGCTGCCTCGACACATCATGATTTCAGCAGATCGCTATCTCGCCAACAGAGTTGTCCCCGGTACAAGATGCACAATCATGGGGATTTTCTCAATATATCAGCAAAAGGGCTCTAAGAAATCATCGAGCGCCGCAGTCGCCATTCGCAATCCATACATTCGAGCAGTAGGAATCCACGCAGATGTCGATCACACAAACAAGGGCAACGCAGTATTCACAGAAGAGGAAGAGCAGGAGTTCCTTGAGATGAGCAGACGACCAGACATCTACTCGGTCTTCGCGAAATGCATTGCGCCTTCCATCTATGGGAATGAAGATATCAAGAATGCCATCGCGTGTCTCTTGATGGGCGGCTCCAAGAAGATTCTGCCGGATGGCATGAAGCTTCGAGGAGATATCAACGTCCTTCTCCTCGGTGACCCAGGTACAGCCAAGTCCCAGCTGCTAAAATTTGTCGAGAAGGTGTCACCAATTGCCATCTACACGTCTGGAAAGGGTTCGTCTGCGGCTGGTCTGACAGCATCCGTCCAACGTGACCACACTACACGAGAGTTCTACCTCGAAGGTGGTGCTATGGTCCTAGCTGACGGTGGTGTTGTGTGTATCGATGAGTTCGACAAGATGCGAGACGAAGACCGAGTAGCGATCCACGAAGCCATGGAACAGCAGACTATTTCCATTGCGAAGGCCGGTATCACAACGATCCTAAACTCGAGAACTTCGGTACTAGCTGCTGCCAATCCAATCTTCGGACGCTATGACGACATGAAGACACCCGGCGAGAATATTGATTTCCAGACCACCATCTTGTCGCGTTTCGACATGATCTTCATCGTCCGGGACGAGCATGACCGTGGCCGTGACGAGAGGATTGCCAAGCACGTCATGGGCATTGCGATGGGCGGACGAGGTGTTGAGGAGACCGTTCAGGCCGAGATCCCCATCGAGAAGATGAAGCGCTACATAACCTACTGCAGGCAAAAGTGTGCGCCGCGTCTCTCACCTGAAGCAGCTGAGAAGCTCAGCTCCCACTTCGTGAGCATCAGGCGACAGGTCCATGCCTCCGAGATGAACGCGAACCAGCGAAGTAGCATTCCCATCACAGTCCGTCAGCTGGAAGCCATTATCCGTATCACGGAATCTCTAGCCAAACTATCGTTGTCTCCAATTGCGGATGAGACGCACGTCGACGAAGCTATTCGTCTCTTCCTTGCGTCCACTATGGATGCAGTGACACAGGGAGAGGGTCAGAGTTCGAAGGAATTGATGGATGAGACAAACAAAGTTGAGGAAGAGCTGAGGCGGCGTATGCCTATTGGATGGCAAGTTAACCTTTCTTCGCTCAAGCGAGAGTTCGTTGATGGAAAGGGTTACTCTGAGCAAGCTCTTGCACGAGCATTGCACGTCATGGCGGCCAGGGAAACCATCAGGATGCGACACGGTGGAAGCGTCGTCTTCAGAGCAGGTGCTTAGGCTTGCACACTCTGTATTTTGTTCCGTCTATCAGTTCTTGGACACTGTGCATAGCAAAGAAGGGCCGTTGTTGGATATGATATCATGAGGGAGTGAGGTTATGTGAGTATGGCACGCTGGCGTTTCGGAGTACGTGCAGCGCTTTTTGCATTAAGATACTCCTAAATCGCAATAACGTTCTCGACATCCATCTCTCATAGACTTTCCACTTCACCATCGCCCTGATGCCCGCAAACAAATGCCCGGGCCGAAGGTGAAATTGTGCACCCTTGGCTTGCAGACTTGGCTCCTGGGGCTTGCATTGTGTGCTTTGCGGAATCGCCCCACCTGAAAAGCAGTTTGGAAGAGTTGAAGGTTGAGGCAAGAAAGATAAATGTATTTTACAATTTGGACCGAAAATGAGTACGTGTAAAAGGCACTCCAAAACCATCGATCATGTCAGGGTTGGACTCGAAGGTACGACAGCATACCGAATTAGGACCAACCTATTGATGTAGCATCTTCGCTCCTGTCCGAATTGCTACTGCAGAGGCCGTTACCGTGGGCCGAGCTCTATAACGTACTTCGCTCACGAGGTCAGGACGAACCCACGACAAGCTTTCAGGGCAATCATGCACGCCACAAGACATGCCTTTTTCAGAGAGCATTGTGTAGGCGTTTCAGGAATGTATGTAAGAATGGTGGCACGATGTTTTTCTATTAAGCGTACATCCCCGATATTTGCTTTCTGAGGCATCTTTCATAGACACTGCCCCGAGGTCAAGTTCGCCATGTTATGAATCGTTGGGTCCCACAAATCTTTCAGTTGCTGTCCAAGAATAGCCCATGTTGGTAGAAAGGATGTCAATCTGTTCGCCTCCGACTCGCCACTGTCGAGGATGACGGTCATACCTAAGTGAATCTCATGCTGCATAACCCTGTGTCAAGCCACTGTTGTTGTTCGTCACAAACAGCTGAGAGATTACATTGATTGTTGATCTGCATATGTGATAATCTCTGAATGTCAATTTAGCATAAAAGTAGAATTAACATGTACCTTAAACGCCATAAAGTTATTGCAAAGAGCGTTGACACTCCAATGAGAAACTGTGATAGTTATTCCTACTTGAAGTCCACGAGCATTGCCAGAAACCCTCATAGTTAGAAAACTTACTGAAGCAAAAGCGGAGTGTCTAATGAGAGATTTTAGCGCTTGCCTATTTTATTCAAGATTTTGTTATTTAAGTTAGCTACATAGACTAGGATGACTGCGTATCAATATAACCTGAAAAGTACTGTCATCAAAGTACTGTCATCAGACTTATGGCAATCTAAAGCCCGACACTTGATTTCTCTCGCATACTATATAGGCCGGCTCCCTTGCTCATACTTTGAAATCGCCAACATTTTTGAGAACATGAATATCTTGTACAGCATATCTATGAAAAATCCACTGACGGTGTCTGTCTTAAGCCTGGCGCGGTGCCAACGTTAAGAAACCTGGCTACCTAACTCTTCACTCTTTTCATTAGCATTTCTGCCCCAACACATGCACCACAGAGCTGTTCTTGAACCAGTCACCAGCTGAAAACGAGCCATTGCATGCTCTAGGACATTTGTATAATTGTTCTGAACCTCCAAGCTTCAATTATCACGTAGCAAATTTGCTATAGAAATGGTTATAGAGTTGGTCCTGAAGCCTGCAGATCCGCCTCATGGTTCATTTCATCTCCAGACCATGCCCCCAAAAAATTAGTCTGAGAGTCTGTATTTAATCAAGACTTAATCTTGTTTTGAATTGTCACATCAAGTTGTCAAAGACAGATAAGAGGGACATCTCATTGTCGACAGCACCTCCAGCTTTCGGAAATGCAGGTGCCATGCTTAGATGACCATCTTTGTCTATAATAAATCTTAAAAATCGAATTAGCTTGAATGAGTAATCGATGAATAGTCATAGCATTACATAGACCTCTTCCAATTGGTTTGTTCTGAACCGCATAGTGTATGGATTTATTGCGGGTTGTCTTCTTTGTCCGGGTTAGTGAATAATGCTGCGAGCTATTGAGCTACCGATACGGACATCCCTTGTCGTCGCATGAGCTCATAAATATATTGTTCCAGCCGAAGAAGAGCAGAATTAGAGGTCGTGGCTGAGTGATTTGTCGTTGAGGGGTGCGAAACATCTTCTTTCGAAACTTGAATTTGATACCCTCCTAAGCTACTAAAATGGCGAAGGAGGAGAGCAGCAAATCAACCACCAAGGAGTGCAAGGTGACCGTCTCATCTACGAAAACCGGTAGCTCATTTCATCTGATCTCTGTGCTGGGAGTTAATGCACTCACTGCGGCCTACCTTTGGGCTCGCGCTTCCGATCCTCTACAATCTAGCACATGTCCTGCAGCGCTTCCGACTCCTTCTGTCAAAATCTTGAGCGTCGACCCGTTGATCACACACATAACCGATTTCGTGTCTCCTAGCGAGAGAGCTTACCTGATGGACTTTGGCAAAACGTTGCTCACACCCTCTACGACTCTTGACGAGACGGGCAAGCAAATCTCGGGCGGCTCCTTTCGCACATCGTCAACCGCTTTCCTTCCGTTCAGCGACCCTTGCGTGGAACGCATCACCCATCGGGCAGCAGATTTTCAAGGCTTCATGCGCACTGAAGACATGAACGTCCAAATTACGGCCTACCAGCCAGGTCAGCAATACAAACACCATTACGACTGGTTTCAAGAGACGCCTGGCCATGGCAAGAAGAATACCATTTCGACGTTCTTCGCAATTCTACACTCCACATGTAGTGACTGTGGTACAGAGTTCCCTCTAATCAACACGACGGCTCGCGCGCAGTACGACAAGAGATGGTGTGAAGTCATTGACTGCGGCAAACCGGTCCTCACGACACGCAATGTCGAAGGCAGTGCGCTATTTTGGATCAATCTGGACGCCGAAGGGAAAGGAAGAGAGGATACGCTTCATTCAGGGCTGCCAGCTAACGGTGGTGAAAAGATTGGATTGAACATCTGGACAGATTGCGAAGTCGATGAAATCTGGAGCAGAGGTTTATTCAAGGGGAGCCTGAGGCCGCCTGTCCTTGGGATGGCGAAGATGGCCTGATGCAGACCATGGTGATTGAATGAAGAAACGTTCTTGTTCAAATATGAGGTGTCCATGTCCAGCGTGCAGCCCTGCGACCTCCGCGCTAGCACTAAGGTAGCGAATGTCATGACGTACCTATATTTTCCATCATATCACTACATCGAGACAACCTCATTCTCTCTTGCTCACGTTACTACTTTGAGACGCGTTTGCGAATCGCATGTTCACGCATCATTGGTCCGATACTAACAAGACGACTCAGGAAGCGCTTCTCTTGAGCCAACAATCGCGCAGCCTCCCTTGGCCCGCCCAAGTATGCCAACCTCTTACGGCACATGGCTATCCGTTGTGGGCCAGCGCTCTGCATAAACCGAAGATCTGGATGTGTATGAGCATTGCGCATCATGATGATTTCGCCTAAGATCCAATGGCAAGCCAGGTGCAAGCACTCGACAATCTACACGGTCCCGAGATCATGTGCATCCAAGTATCGTGTCTCACCACGTGAGGCTTCGACGGAAGTGAATGAATCAACGTCTCTTTGGATGCTTAAAAATCAGATGTACATCTCGGACGTCTAGTATACATGATGTATTGCGTCACAACGTCTATGTAACGGACAAGGCTACAACTTGATAAAGAACCGAGCACTCGAAGGCATGACCCGACTCTCCCTAGTCGGACCGAATACACGAACAGAAGGAAACGGACCATGTTCAAGACATTGACTTGTGTATAAGTAATGTTCTTTGAAAGAACCACATAGAGCACCTGACAGGCGGAATGTACAAGGGCATACGTGGAGGCAGGAGCAAGGCGGTGACGAGCCCATCGAGTCTTGTTGAGGTTAACTGGTATCGAGAAGTGCTCTGCCAATGGCCCTCTCGATGGGCACATTCCAATGCTGAAACAGGGGTCAGAACGCAACAATCACCCATTGTGCTACATTCCAAGCCATCGCTACCTCAACCATATCGTCTTCATCATCGAAAGAGCTAGGAGGCCTCCGTTACCTATCAGAGATGGCCCTAGAGCCAGTGGGGTTTGTTATGATACTGCCATCAAGAATTTGATCTCACCATCTATATCTATAACAGAGGCGAAGCTGACACAATGTCTAGCCAAGCTTTCCTTCAGTCGCTCTTTCAGACACCACACTCATTTCCACTGTCTCTCTTTTGATTCCACAGAGGGCTCGCCAAGATGAAGTCCCTCGTGGTCGGAGCTATGCTCCTGCATACCATGAACGCGCAGACAATAGGTGCTGGAGGCGCAGCGGGAGGATCAGGAGCAATCGCCATTGGTCTGCCTGCTGGTACTCCTACTGTGTCTGGGCAAGCACCCGCCGCATCAGCCCCCAACGCACCAGCCGCCAACGCACCAGCCGCCAACGCACCAACTGTCAACTTGCCGACGGTCAACTTACCGACTGTCAACGTACCAGCCGTCAACGTACCGGCTGTTAACGTACCAGCTGTCAACGTACCTGATATCAACGTACCAGCTGTCAACGTACCTGATATCAACGTACCAGCTGTCAACGTGCCAGACATCAACGTACCAGCTGTCAGCCTACCAGTTGTCAACCTACCATCTCTCAGCGTACCTGCGCTAGCACCGCTCCTTACTCCGGGTATTAATGCCCCCTCTGAGGGCGATCTGCTAGGCACCATCGCCTCAGTCCTCCCGCTGCCTAACCTTGGGTCGCTTCCCCCGCTTCCCATGGGCACTGCAGATGTTATTGTCGGCCAATCGACCTCGGCGATTCCCTTCGGCGCAGGCAGCACACCTGGTACTGGCATCAATTTTGGCCCAAATAGTTTAAGCGTTCCGAGTGCTGACCTTGCTTCAGCAGTCCTTCCTCCAAATTCAGCACCTGCTCTACCGTCAGCACCTGCTTTCCCGGCAGCACCTGGTCTTCCATCCATACCAGCGCTTCCGATCTCGGCACCGGCTTTCCCGTCGCTGGCTGTTCCGTCACTGCCTGCTCTCCCATCAGTATCAGGGCGTCCGCTTTCAGCACCGGCTTTTCCGTCGCTGGCTCTCACGTCGCTAGCTGTCCCTTCGCTGGCTGTCCCGTCACTGCCTGCTTTCCCACCAGTGCCAGGGCTTCCGCTTTCAGCACCTTCTTTCCCTTCATTGCCTGCCCCGTCACTGCCTGCTGTCCCGTCGGCACCAGCTCTTCCTCTTTCAGCGATTCAACCGCTTCCGACTGCTCTCGCCAACCTTCTCAGTGGTGCTGTGCCTGCAATTCCAAGCCCGGCCGCCCCCGCAGGTGGATTGGTCCCAGCTCTGGTCAGTGGTGCCATTCCTTCGCTGGCTGTCCCTTCGCTGGCTGTCCCATCACGGCCTGCTTCTCCATCGGTGCCAGGGCTTCCGCTTTCAGCACCTTCTTTCCCTTCATTGCCTGCCCCGTCACTGCCTGTTGTCCCGTCGGCACCAGCTCTTCCTCTTTCAGCGATTCAACCGCTTCCGACTGCTCTCGCCAACCTTCTCAGTGGTGCTGTGCCTGCAATTCCAAGCCCGGCCGCCCCCGCAGGTGGATTGGTCCCAGCTCTGGTCAGTGGTGCCATTCCTTCGCTGGCTGTCCCTTCGCTGGCTGTCCCATCACGGCCTGCTTCTCCATCGGTGCCAGGGCTTCCGCTTTCAGCACCTTCTTTCCCTTCATTGCCTGCCCCGTCACTGCCTGCTGTCCCGTCGGCACCAGCTCTTCCTCTTTCAGCGATTCAACCGCTTCCGGCTGCTCTCGCCAACCTTCTCAGTGGTGCTGTGCCTGCAATTCCAAGCCCGGCCGCCCCCGCAGGTATATTGGTCCCAGCTCTGGTCAGTGGTGCCATTCCTTCGCCAGTAGGAATTGTTGGCCTCCCAATTCAGAATTCAAACGTGCTGGCCGTAGTTCCTACTCCTGTTATTCCTAAGCCCCAAGTGCAAGCCGTTCCTGCGGCCGTTTCGGCCATTCTTAACAGCCTTCCCAAGGCATCGGTCAGTGCGAAGGCTGCTCTAAATGTAGACTTAGGCTTCGGCGTCTTGTCAGTCCCCGATGCAGGCACACCAGCGGATTCTCCCCTTCCAGTCAATGCCGTCAATCCGAATGCGCCCGTTGGCACCACACCTGTCGTTCCAACTGCAGCTGCTGCGCAGCCGCTTCCTTTAGCTGCAGCTCTGCCCATCGGTACCAACCCTTACAGCGGACCCTACCCCCCCAATAGCATCTACGACCCCACCAGCCCCTACTACGACCCCACCGCCGCTCCTCCTGGCTGGGAGGGCCAAGACAATGGCATCTATGATGGCGAGGACGGTTCGTACCAAGGCGGCAAGCGTGGAGGCAAACCCCCTGTCTATACTGACAGCCCCTCATACGGAGACGATGGCGAGGAGGAGTGCCCTGCCTGGTGCATGGAAGACGACTCTTACCCTTCGTACCCTACATCGACGCCGGATTACGGTTACAGTCCTTACCAGCCCACTCCCACTCCCGAGTACCCTGATTACTCTCCGGTTGCGGCCCCATACCCAGATTATGAGCCGACTCCAGAGTACTCAGCTTATCCCCATGAATACCCGACCCCCTCTTATAAAGAGGAATACCCAACCCCTTCTGCCGCGTATGAGCCATACCCCAGCCAGGGTGGCAGCGACTATGCTCCCCAGGAGCCCCAATACTACCCTGAACCCACGGACAACAGCTACTCTAACAAGGTCCGCTCTATTCTTCGCGCTGTTCGTCGCCAGACATTCAACTGGCCCCAACCCGCCAACAACGACGACGACTCTCGCGACTATGATGGCGAGGACGGCTCCATCCCTGATTGGCTCTATTCCATCAGCGGCGCCCCCAAGAGGCCCACTGCAACCTACAACCCCAAGCCCACATGCCCCGCAAGCTGCTACAAGCCAAAGACAACGGGTTACGGCTATGGCACTAAGCCCGAGAGACCCACCTACACCATGACACGCAATGGCGGCTACCAAACTGCCGAGGAGCCCTACGCTCCTGAAGAGACCGACGCTCCTTACGCCGGTTACGGCTATGGCACTAAGCCCGAGAGACCCACCTACACCATGACACGCAATGGCGGCTACCAAACTGCCGAAGAGCCCTACGCTCCTGAAGAGACCGACGCTCCTTACGCCGGTTACACTTCGAGCGCTTGGTATCCTCAAGGCAACACCACCACTTATATGTGGGCTACTGGACCTACCAACGTTCCTGATGAGCCAACTTATGTTCCTGACGAGCCAACTTATGTTCCTGACGAGCCAACTTCGGTTCCTCCTACAGAAGCCACTTCTGAGGTTCCTTCAGAGCCTACCACTCTTATGACGTATTACCAGCCCCAGGCAAAGCCCGAGCAGACTGGTGCGTATTCCGACCCCGGCAGCCCTGCTGGCGACTACACCGGCGACACTCTTGATAGCCTCTGCCCTAACGTTTGCAACCCCTTCAACCCCGCAGAGAACTTCTGCGACATCACCACTGGTTGCACCACGACTGGTGGCAGCAAGTACTACTGTGCTTGCCGTGCCGGTTACAGAGCCGACAAGTACAACGCCAAGGACTTTTCCAAGCAGTTCAGGGTTGCTGGTCAGCCTTATGTTTACCTTGCTGTCAGCACTCCCTGCAACACTCTTTGCAGCGATAGCACCTGCAGCGAAGTTTTGGAGCGTTCGCAGTGCAAGTAAGCATGTGTAGCGAAGAGGAGACGATGTATTGAGAAAGAAGAAGATTTCCACGTGTTACATCTCATATGTCCTTGTCAAATGATTCTGCACGGTGGAGTTGGGGCTGTATGGAGGACTTAATTAATGTACAAGCCATGCATATTCTCCTGAACTGGGTGTGTTATCGCAGATGTCGGTTGTGACTAAGTTTCGAATGGGTCATGTCTGAACAGTCGTGACCTCACCGCGCTAGGGCGCCGATGCCGCCGCCACTTCTACTCGTAAAGTCAAGAGATCTGAGAGTCACGTGCAGATCGAACCAATCAGACTTGTTAGGAGAGGGACTTAAGCAGAGGTGGCAAAAACGTGACTCTCACACTACCCGGGCGCGTGAGTATGTATGATTTCTCAGCACCGCGCTCACGTCACACGTCACACGATGCGCAACTCTCCCCGAACAAGCCTTTCGTGCCCCCTGCCCCTTTCTGACCACGCGCCCGACTGATGAACGCCACAATGCCTCTTGAGAAGGTGCGAAACATTGTCCTGGTTCTGTCCGGCAAAGGCGGGGTAGGCAAATCGAGCGTCACAACCCAACTCGCCCTCACGCTTTCGCTGCAAGGCCACTCCATCGGCGTCCTCGATATCGATCTCACAGGCCCTTCGATCCCCCGCTTTTTTGGCATCGAGGAGAAGAAGGTGCGCCAGGCGCCAGGTGGCTGGATACCAGTCCATGTGCACGAAGCGCAAACACTTTCCACCCACCACACCAGCAATGGCAACGCTGCCGCAGCAGGGCAGAAGATCGGCGCGCTGTCCTGCATGAGCTTAGGATTCATTCTGGCGAATAGGAACGACGCTGTCATCTGGCGCGGACCCAAGAAGACGGCCATGGTCAGGCAATTCTTGACCGATGTGCTCTGGCCTGAACTCGATTTCCTCCTCATCGATACCCCGCCTGGTACGAGCGACGAACACATCTCACTCCTCGAGACGCTGCTCAAGCAAGTCGCTTCTCCCACCGCCCCTCCCAACCAACTTGCCGGCGCCGTTGTCGTTACAACACCACAGGCCATTTCCATATCCGACGTGAAGAAGGAGTTGAACTTCTGCAAAAAGACAGGCATCAGGGTCCTTGGCGTCGTGGAGAATATGGCGGGCTTTGTTTGCCCGAATTGTAGCGAGTGTACGAACGTATTCAGCAAAGGCGGAGGAGAGATTATGGCGAGAGACTTTGCGGTGCCGTTTCTGGGGTCAGTGCCGATTGATCCCGCATTCGTCATGTTGATTGAGGAAGGCGCAAGACCGGTGTACCCCAAGGGCACCATCATTGAAGGCACAGATGTCAGCAGTACAGGCGCGACAGGTGGCTCGAAAGAGGGCCTGTTTGTGGAAAAGTACAGAGACTGCTCGCTGGCACCATTGTTTGATGGGTTTGTGAAGACCTTATTAGGCAGTATTCGTGGCACGGCATGAGCCAAGCGTAAAGAGTCGTCTACAAACCTCGAGCAATGATACCAAAATTCATTCAGATCACGAACAAAGACTACAGCCTTGACACTACCATCCTTCAACGTGTCTTAAAGTTCGACGTCCTGGTGAGGGTTGGCTTCTGGGCCCTGTGCTGGGAAGAGAGCCTCCGACCCAGACCCTTTCTGGCTAGCCGGGCCTTCCAACCCCACGCATCGCACTCTGAACATCAGACCGCCATACTGAACCTGGAGGTCCGGTTTGCGAACGAGTGTTTGTCAATGGTCAGACTTTTCATAAGCGCAAACCTGTCAGAAACTACACTGAATGGACAAGCACCGGCACATGTGGCCGCCAACTTTTCGTAACCGTGCAAAGGTGCACACAGTTAGATTCTTATCTAACTGTGTGCTCGACGAGCCATTCATTTGGGAAGCACTTTCGTGATGAGACTAGATTGGCCGGAGCGTCCTCAAGACCCTGCGTCACCTCCACTTTGACCTTGCACAGTCGGCTTGTTGTATTGCCAAGTAGGTGAAGTAAGAGAGCGACTCTTGCGGCCTAGAGGTAAAGGCAGACGTCCATTTATCATTACTGCGCGAGCGCCTGATACCTACTTAATCACTCGTCAAATCAGTTTCTTCACCTTTTGACACCTACCTTCTTCAACAACGATCGATTACGCTTGATATCTGCACTACAACTATTGAGCCATAATCGATTATTACACGAGTAATGATGGCGCCCTTTGTGAACTCTCTGCGCCTAATCTGGCCTCGCAACCAAGCGCCCGCTCCGCCACGTCCCACAAAAATTGCCAATCTTGACGGCGTGAGCGATGGCGAGACTAGCAACCAGCTGAATCACGAAGCAGCTTTTGGGCAGCACCTAAACAAGAGCTTACCTATTGGCAACGAATTCGTGCCTTCTATTGTAGGGCAACACCAAGCTGCTAGAGACGAGGGCGGACATCATACATCTATTCCGCAACAGCGCGGGGAGCACCTTCCCACGCACCAAGAAGGCTTCCGCGAGGATGAGGCAGACCGTTTCAGAGAGGTGCTACAAGAACTTCCGAAAGATGAACAAGACCAGTACGAGAGTATGTCACCTCAACAACCTGCACGATCCACAACCCGCCCATCTCCTAAAATGTCTTCGCAACATGCGCTCATGGATGACCGCATCTCCAACTACAGCTCTCCATACACTAGCGAAGGGCTTTCAGTAAAGACGGAGCCCAGTGTTGAGGAAGACGACATATTTGCCGAATTCACCAATGAGGACTTCCATGACGACGATGCTCATATCAGCGTGAACAGTCAACAAGCCTCTAACGATACCTACGAGGTCGTCAAACAAACTGTTCCATTCAATCCCTCAATCAAGCAAGTCCCAGGCCTTGGGAAACAAGATTCTAATGACACGGATGATCGGGCCGGAAAAGTCGAAGCCACCACAGCTACTCACGGCGGCGAGGAAGCGCCCGAGCTGAGACCCGATCAGCAAAGTAACTTGACCAGCAAAGAGCATATCTCCCCGTCGCTGTTCATGAGCACGGTTGGTTCAGATATGGCCAAGCAGCCTTTCTCTCGAGAACAACACTTGTCGACCATTGCGCAACCCACAGTGAGGCTCCAAGCTCCTCTGAGTGAAGATACAAACCAGCGGTCACCTTCAGCAGATTCCGTCCTTGGTTCTCAGCGGCATAGTTCCGAAGAGACTGTGCTATCTCATGGCGGTCTGGAACTGTCTGCCAATTCACATCTGCTCGCCCAACAGTGGAAACAACGACATCAACTCTCCAACATGAGCACATTGAAGGGAGCTGCAGAATACGCGCATCAAAGTCTCCCACATGGCCCGGTATCAGTACAGCAACACCGTTATCCTAGCATGCAACAACCTGTCACAGAGCGTCCTTTCGCGCAGCAGACGTTGAAACTCAATCACAATGCCCAAGCTTTGAGCGGTCAGCCACGCGCAACGAACCAGCAGTACAGCAAGAACATGCAGTACCAAACTTATCTCGCCGACGGTAAGTATAATCAGGACTTTTCTTGCCAGATGCACTCAAGGACCCAATCAGGCGGTCCGCACGCTCCTGGGATGCAGACGCGATACCCACCCCGACCCAGCTTTCCGCCTACCCAAGCCTACCCTCACCATAGGTTGATAAATCCAGAGCAAAATATGGATGTGCAGATGGTGGAAATATCTGAGGCTTCTGATGACGAAGAGCCCTTGGCTACGCGCGCGCCACGCCACCGTTCTATTGCGGGCAGCCGTGACTCTCGGCCGCACTTCGATGCCAGCGTCCCTGCAGATGCCTACCAGCGGGAAGGTCCTTCTAGTCAGAACGCTCATCTGCCAGCCACTGCAGAAAAGTCGAGCTCTACTGGCAAAGCGGACTCGGTCATTGAACCGTCCGACAAGGACGAAGATGAGCCCATCTCCTGGACCCTCCCCAAACACGAAGTCACCTACCATCCCCCCTTGACCGCCACCGACCTGCCCTCAGCCAAAGTTTCCATCCCCAACCTCGTCCGCGAACAGATATACCTAAGCTCCGACCACGCAGAGCAAGAAATGGACCTCTTCCTCTCCGTCTTCCTCCCCACGCACCGCGCCCTACAAACCCCCGACCCGCAGCCCGCCCACGCCGTCCTCAACTTCCACACCATCGCCGTCATGGTACTGGAAGCCTTTGTGCAGTACGAAATCGGTGACGAAATGGGCCGCGGATACGGATTCCACGGCGGCAACGAGGCGAGGCGTCCATCATCCTCACCGTCCTCCAACTCACCAGTACGCACGCGCGACGCCACCGACGCCAGCGTCGACGACATCTTCTTCGCGGTCGTGGACCGCTGGCGCGCGGGCCTCGAGGCCGGCAGCGAGGTGCTGAGGATGATACGCGGGTGTCAGGAGTTCTGCGATGTCGCGCTCGATGTTATTCACCATGTCAAGGAGCACGGATTGCTGCGGTCGGTGGTGCCGGCGAGGAAGCGCAAGGAGAGGAGCGATAAGGGCGTGGCAAGGGGAGCGGGCCGTGGCGCCGGAGTGAAGAGTAGCAAGGAAGCGAAGCCCGGCGTGGGGACAAAGCGTGGTAATGGTCTCGAGGCTGTGCCTGCGTCAGCGAAGAGGAAGGCTGATGCGGCTACAGGGCGCGCGCCGGCGGGGAAGGTGACTCTTGTCGAGTCGAGGAAGAAAGCTAAAGTCGAGGTGAAGAAAGGCAAGCCCAAGACCGACGCGAAGAAAGCAAAGCCCAAAGTTTCGTCGAGCGGCATCACCATCGTCGACGCCCGGAAGAAATGAGCAGCTCAGGCGAGCGGGCACGACGAGTTCGATTGAGCACATGCAGGTAGCAGGACTGATCAGTCCCATAAGTAGTGAAGCAATAAACCAGTCAACAAGTGACCCAGCAAACCAATAAACCACTAAACCGTGCCGCAAAAGCACTGCCACACCACCTCCCTCTCACCCACTCGCACAAAAAGCCCCAATCCGTACAAAACCAAACAATCAAAATATCCAAAATCTACATAACATATCCCTAACCCGCTAATACAGCAGCTCAAAAAAGCAAAACAAAAAAAGGGCGGGGGGGGGGGTAAACAAAGTCTACCAGCGGCAGTAAAGTAAGCCAACTTCACATGAATGATCCTGCACACCCAGGGGCCCTAAATTTCGAACCCGAAAAAGAAAAAATCTCCGCGTCTCCCCTCCAATCCAAGCCCGCGCGCACAAAAAACTGCAGACGGCATGCGCCTAGCACGAAATAAAAGTAGGTGAGACGTAAATGATGATGCTTTTCCACCCCCCCCCCCCCGGGCTCACGCGCCTAGCACGAAATAAAAGTAGGTGAGACGTAAATGATGATGCTTTTCCACCCCCCCCCCCCGGGCTCACGGCCTCGGAACTGTGACACCGCACAATCACTCCACTATCACGGCTTAACAAGATCCTTCTTCATCTTCTTCACGGGATGCAAAAGGATGCCGGGCAAACACATCCTCTTCTCCTCGAACAACCCATCGCTTCCCGCCCCACCATCGGTATGTTCGTCCTCGCCCCAGCGCTGCATCGAAATGGGCCAGTTGAGCCACCTACGGTACAAATTGCGGGGGAAGCGGGACGCATAGTACCAGCTCCAGCCCTGGAAGTTGTATTCGCGGTCGTGGTTGTACGGCGAGTCTGCTTCCTCGCACCACGCGCCCTGGCGCTGTTCGAGCGCGCCGCCGGTGACGGGGTCGACCGAGGCCGCCGTGTCGAAGATGGCTTCTGTGTAGGCGGTGGGCCAGTGGCGATCGTTGAAGATGGGGTGCGGTGCGTAGACGGCTTTGAGGCCGTGTTGGAGGGCGACGGTGGAGGGCCACATTTCGGCTTGCATGCTGCGCCCGACGAGGTTTTCTTCGTGCATAGCCTGGAGCATGCGCTTTGAGAATCTGACGACGGTGTTGATGAAGACGCGGCGGTCGATTTGCTCAAAGTCGGGATGTGTGAACCAGTCTGCCTGGCCGTCCTGGGGGGTGAAGATGGGCCGGATGTTGGGGAGGTAGTTCCAGATCTTATCTTTGTAGGACCAGGTGGTGTTGCGCGGGTCCCACATGGGAAGGAGGGTTATGAAGTCTGTGGGCTCGTTGACGCCCCATGTGAAGTCGTCCTCTTCGAAGCTGGTGGGTGGCGTAGGGCCAAGGGGCTTCTGGGGCGGATCAGCACGCGCCCACGGCCGTGGACCCCATACTGGACTCGGAATGAGCGAGTGCGCTGAAGCGTTGAGGACGTCCTTGTGTGTGTTTTCAACAAAGGACTGGTAATCTCCATGGATGTCGGGAATGTAGTATCGTTTGTTGCGCTCCCAGAGTAGCTTTCTGGGTTGTTTATCTGCAAACTCGCTAATCTTCTCGAAGAAGTGGTAATGGTGGCCTGTGTAACGTGCGTCTGTCTCCCAGTTCCAGACATAGTCGAACTCGGGATGTGTAAGACTGAACCACTGAAGGCACATGAACTGCTGCCAATAAACCTGCCAGTCCATAACTTTGGGATACCAGTTTGGAAAGATAGCTTCAGACCATAGGACTGCAATATCGTAGAGTTCTACGGGTACGTTCGCTCTCAGCACTTTGTCGTAAAGTGCCTGGTCCTCGAAGATCTTCAGTCCTCGGTCCTTGACGTGCACGTATAGGAACACGGCGTATTCGCCACCAGACTGCAGCGAAAGCTCTGAGACCATGGCGCGAATGGCAGTGATGTCGTTTTCCTCGTATTTATATCCAGTCCATGCGCGAATCAGGATAGCTGTACGGTGGTGGTACTTCTTTTCATGCTTCTCGCGGTTCTCCAGATTGCTGCGACTTGTGTCGGTAGGGATTGCAAAGGCTGACGATGCGGCTGCAGGATCAGGCAGAGCGGTACTCGGGATCTTGACGATAGGCGACCTCGCCTCCGGTCGGTAGCGGTTCTTGTTGATCTCAAGACAGAGATCCTGCAACTCTCCCCACTGCACCTCTTTCCACTCAGGGACCGTCGTGGGCGCCCTCCAGTCCTTGACCTCCTCGGGGAACTGGTCATCCCCATAGCCGTAGGGGCCGTAGCGCGAGTACCGGTCGAAACACACATCTTCGTCGAGGCCAATGACGTCGTAGCCACCAGCATACGCCTTGGGGAAGCCATGAGGCAGACCGCGGTAAGCTTGAATCTCATCGTCCGTGCTCTCGTTGAGCGCAACGCCTCGGGGCCCGATGCATGGCACATACTCGCCATGCCACTTCTCTTGCCACTGCCGCGTGTTGTATTGCGGATATGGTTTGTAGACAATCGGACTGTTGACTACGGTGCTGTTGAGATCATCGTGTCCGGCATTGTAGATGCTAAAGTCCATAGGGAACTGCTCCCATCGGTTCGGATCGTACTCTTTGTCAATGTAGTCTGAGAACGGCGGCCAGTGGCCATCCCAGCTCGGTCTCCCCCACTTCAGCATCTTCTTCATGTACTCCTTCATATCCGTCGGCCTCGGGAACGGAGGAATGAAGTTGCCGATCCTGCTCGGCGCCGTCCTCCACGGTGGATGCGGCTTCGTGTTCGACACGGGATCACTTGAAGGGCTCTTTAACGTCTGACTCGCCTCGGGTTCCTTGTGCGCCGGAGTCGGGGTCGCCGCCGGTACAGCGTGTTGCCAGGCATCTTCAAGATGTGCCTGTGTCTGCTCCTGGCTGTTGTTTGGGATCGGCTCCTGGTGCGGCCTGTATGCCGAGTTGAGCAGCGACACCTGCTCGTATACTCGCTCTTTCGCCCATGGGCTTTGCTGCAAGACAGCTAATATGAAAACGAACGCTATGAAGGAAAGAATCGCAAATCTGCGCGGTGACCGGACAAACATGTTGGTGGATGTGTAGCCTACTCGTATTCGTGTATTCGTTGATCGTCCTGGGATTGCGACCTAACGTATTGTGGTATACTGGGTAGGATGACGGCGCATAGGATTACCGATGCTGCATCGCTTGGGGACGGCGTGCAAGCAGCGCGAACGAGTATAGGGGAAGCTTGCTGGGAGGGCAAGCTGGAAGGACTGCAGAATAGCGGACGACACAGCACTTGTGAAGTCGCGACAACAGGGTGCAGTCTGGCTAACAAGGTGCGGTCTGCGCTGCAAAGGAAGGAGAGATTACTCGGTAGTCGTCGTTACTGCGGCAGGCCCAGTGCGCAAATGGACAGGGCAAAGGAGTGTAAAGAGCAGCAAGACAGTCGCAGACGGAGGCCACCGGTAGACAAGACACAGCAGCGCAGTCAGTCGAGCGAAGAAAAATCCACAAGAAACAAAAGCTCACACGCGCGGCACCAGGGCTCACCAATATCCCAAACCGCATAGGACGCCCAGAAACTCGTCATGTCCGGGCACCCATACTCTCTCGCAGCACGCCCACACATGGGGGCCGCACACGGGCGTGCGATGACGCGTTACACATCCCACCAGAGCGCAGCATCTGTGCCAGCCACGGGTCCAACGCTCCCTGCAGCAGGCGCAGGCTCAATCTCAGTTTCGGCCATGGTGCGACGGCGGCTGTGCGAAACGGCTCATCAAGGTGAAGCGATCAGCGGCGGCTCAGAGCCGCATCCATGTCGGACCAAGCCTGTGCAGATGAGCGATCATCGCCCAAGATGCAAAGGTGCCGCCTTGTGCGCCGAGATTGAGGCTCCGCTGATAGGCAGGGCGGGTGCGAGGCGCGATGCTGGACTGGTTCGCAAGGGAAGGTGAGTGAGTTGACTTGTGTGGTTCAGCAAGGGTCCGAGTTGCTAGCTTCACTCAGGTGATTGCGGCAAACCTGCCACAGTACGTTATATTGTCTGCAATCTTGTGCGCGCAGAGAAGTCTGGGAGGCTGCAGGACGCTCATTTCCTTGTCCAGCCCTGTGTTGCTTGAGTCGATTGTACTGAAGCCTCATCAGTGTCAACGGAAGCAGCCATCAAAGTCAATGTTATTTGAAGCATCATTCAACCGTATAGAAGTATGCATTCAACCGTCTAGAAACAGCCACCAAAGGTAATCGCATACAAGCAGCCACCAAAGGCGCCGATCGCCAAAACGCGCCGCAACACGCGGGCCGGAAAGGTCAAAGCATACGGCTTAGAAGGTAACAGCATACGGCTTAGAAGGTAACAGCATACGTCACAGCATAAGCTCAAAACAGCCACAGCATACACCTCAAAACAGCCACAGCAAACAACTTCACCTCTCAAAGCCCCACACATACCTACACAAAGCATTTCAAAAACCCACAGAATCCTTCCCAACTCAATCCACCCTACCCATCTCCCAGTACACAGTAACCACATACCAACATAGTACATAGTAGCCATCCCTCAGACCCAAACCCAAACCCAGACCCAACCTAGACCCAACCCAACCCCCCAAAAAACTCACACAAATAAATTGCCCGTCCCCCAATCGAAACAAATGAGACCAATCAGCTTAGCTATTCGTGGCCGTTGCATGCAACAGGCACCTTGCGGTGCCCTGCGGTGCAACCAGAGGGGGGGACGGTCAAACCCGTTGAGGTGCGACTTGAGATGTGGCATTATGCATTGCATTGGGTTTGCGGGTCCGCGGCTAGCGAACCGGTCCCTGACGTCTACATAGTATCTGATGCTGCATCGAGGGCCTTGGTACAGAGGGCCCTGTGTGAATGAATAATCGTGTCATTTGGAGTCACATCAAGACCCATCTCCCCGTGCAAGGCGGTCGGGCATTTGGTGCAGGGGAGTGCGAGGCTGATGTGGTGCCTCCGATCCTGACCCTCTTTACTTGCTCCTAGGTGGGCCCTCCACAACCCCCACACTCCTACCTGCTCCCAATAAACATGGTTCGCGACCGTGTCTTTTATTTCCACTTCTGCACGACCACTCCGCCACGCTTGAACTCGGCCATGTCGCCCAAGACCTGGGCCTTGTCTGTCAGTTCCTTTGACGGGAATGTCGTCATAAGTGCATATGCACGCGACTGGCTGTCAGTGCTAGCGCGGTCCACGAAGCTGTAAACGTCGCCGATGGTGTGTGTTGTGTTGAAGCGCGACTGCATGCGGGTGCCGTCGCCCAGTCGAATCTGCAGTGTGACGATAGGGGCAGAGGTGTCGACATGGACGGAGGGTTGCGCAGACGCAGGCGAGGGCGTTGCAGCCGTCGCACTGGAGGACGCCACAGCAGGTGCAGCCGAGGTGCCGACGCCAGGTGTCGGGCTGCCGAGTCGCTGGCCCGATCCGCCAAAGGGAACGTACTTCTTCTTCGGCTGCTTGTAGTCCTCGTCCTTGTGCGCGTGTACCTCGACATCCACCTCCTGCCCATGCTCGACGTTCAGGATGTGCAGCGGCGCATGCCCCGTGTTGATCATCTCCAGCGTGCGTGCGTTTGCTGGGTCGTCGTAGCGGAACAGCGCGCCATGGTCGACCGAGAAGCCATCACGCCAGAGGTGAAGCTCACGGTGGGCACGCGGCTGGGGTGCGGGTTGGGCGGCGTTGGGATCTGGGATGCGCCGCGAGGGAGCGTCGTCGCCGCCGAGTGTGTTACCGCCACCGGTGAAACGCGAGGTTGGTCGCTCGTCGTCACCGCCAGGTCGGGGAGCGTTTCTGTTCTGCGTTAGCAAAGTCTTACCAGAGCACTGCGAGGGTGTACTGACTGCCGCGCCCGCTTCAGGATGTTGTTGATGTGGTCTCGGGGGTTTCCCTGGTTGGGGTTCTGGACGGCCAGACCAGACTTCTCGCCTCCCGCGAAGAAGTCCTGGTTCTCGTCGTCCTTGTAGTCTTCGTCCGAGTCGTCGTCATCGTGGGCGTGGCTATGTCCGCCGCCGCCCGAGGACTGCAGATCCTTGAGCGTCCTCAGTCCCGCCACGCCTCGCTGTTGTGGCGCCTGTCGCTGCGTCGCTGGCTGTGGTGCTGCTGAGGACGACGAAGCCTCCGTCGGCGGGACGTATGCGCCTCCGAGGGTGCGGCCACCACCAGGGACCGGCTGCTGGGGCGGGTTGGGGTTGGGGTTGGGGCTTGTGGTCTGGTCGTCGCCGGCCATTTCCGTGTCGGACTGCTGTTCTGGCTCTGCAGATTGCTCGAAGAAGAGTTCGGCGGCGACTTGCAGGTCCCCGTTGGCAACGTCCAGGTATCGTTCGGCCTGCAGGCGGAGGTTAGTACTTGCACGCAGCTCGGTGGTTCTAGGGCCTTCGACTTGCCTCTGTGGGAGCTACACCCGTCAGGCCTGCAAGCTGTGCAATCTGGTCGTCGCGGTTGGCGGGCGCACTCGAAGACATAACAGAGAGTGCAGATGCCGGGCAGCTTCAGTGAGAGCGGCAGGAGAGTGAGAGCGGCAGGAGAGTCAGAGCGCAAAGTTCGAGTGGGCGATTGATGTTGTTTGGTCGAGCTCCAATAGGCGCAGCGGGGCGTTACGAAGGCGGCAGCGGCTGATGGACTGACGTCGACCTTTTGTACCTGGCCGGCCAGCAAGAGCAAACAAAAAACGCCCAATTCAGCTACAATCGACCCAAATTGAATCTTGCAAATCGTGAATGTCTCCAGACTGCTGCAAAACCCCAAACCCACGCCATCTCCCCGCTTCCCCTCTCTGATATCACAAATACCCACGCAACGCCATGCATCCAAGCTCCCAGCGCCAAGACCGGCGATCCCTCAGAGCCTCAGTAGCATCCACGCACCTCCCCAACCTCGGCCTCACAGCAGGTCTCCGCCCTCCCTCGAGACCTAGCTACGCCGCCTCTCAACTCGCCAACCCCACGCCCCAAACCCCCCTCCAACCAACCCAACCACCCGCGACCCCGCACCCGAACCAGCCCAACACCCGCAACCACACCCACAGCCACAACCATGTCAGACCCCCTCGACATCCTGCCCACGACCCTGGACCCATCCCCCACCAACCTCGAAGCCAGCACGACGACATTCCCCTCGGACAGCGAAAACTACGACGCGGATGCGAGTCCCAGCGCCTCGCCGCCGGGCTCCTCGGCGCCCTTGATCCTGTACGCGCCGCCCACGCTGTGGGGCCTGCTGCGCGGCGCCGCCATCAATCTGCTGCTGCCGTTTGTCAACGGGCTGATGCTGGGCTTTGGCGAGCTGGTCGCGAATGAGGCTGCGTTTCGGCTGGGGTGGAGTGGGACGAAGGTATGTTTGACTGTGTGGGGGGAGATGAGTGTGAGCGGGTGCAGAGGGGGGGACGGTAAAGATGTGTGGCTGATGTTTGCGCGACAGATTTTTCCGACTGGACGGAGCGAGTCGAGACGCGTTGGGCCTGGTGTCGAGATGCGTGCTGATCCCATCGAGAAGCGGAGGAGGAATAGGCAGGAGTTGGATATGTACACTTCTCTCGAGTAGAAACGGCCAAGCATACAGCGTTCCACATGGACCTGGACTCGGGAGACTGCAGCGCTGGCAATCGACACAATGTGGAGCAATTTAATACAACTCAAGATGGCGGCGGGCTGGACATCAAAATGCAAAATCTAGACAAAACACGCAACAAATGAGACGGCGTTTCGCGTCCAAGTAATTGTACAAGAATTTCTACACGTACAACCCGCCATTCGCATATCTGTGCCCAATGACATGACCCCAAAACATGCAGTAATATACACTTCTTTCTCTCTCCATCCTCTACCTCCTATTCTGGAACCTCCTAGCCCTCTCCACTTCATACTGCTCGGCCTTCATCTTCTTCTTCTCCTCTTCCCGCGACAGGTTCTTGCCCACGTCGTACCCAGCCTTCTGCATCATGCCGCGCATGCTCTCGTTCATCCTGCGCTTGACATAGGCCATCTTGTAGTTGCGGCGGTAGTAGTCGATCCTCTGCGACAGGCTGCCCTTGGCGCCTTCCTCGAAGTCGGCGTCGCGGTCGGGGAACTCCTTGTCGATCTTGGGCTGCTCGCCGCGCATGTGCAGAGGGACAGGTGTGCCCTCCTTGATCCTGATGGCCCCGCTGGCGAGTGTAGCGTTGCGCCGCGTCGTCCCGAGGGCCGACTTTTTGTTCAGCGTGGGGGGCTGGTAGCGGATCTTGCCATCGGGACCCTTGATGTCCTTCAGCTTGAGCTCGCCCTTTATGACCTTGGTAAAAAGCTCTTGGCTCTTTGGGTTGGGCAGCTCGGTAATACCAATCATGCGCCTAAATCTGTTCTGCTTGAGGAGGTAACCGGTTCCGGCACCAATGACACCGGATGTCAAGAAGTAAAGTTGCAGAGCAGAGGCCTGGAATGCAGTGATGATACCAACGAAGAAAGGGATAAACGTCATGATCCTCTTTCGCGAGGCATCCTGTGCGGCGTCTGCAACACCAGTCTCACCACCACTCTGTATGAAGCATTAGCTAGGTCATGATAGTGCTGAAGAACAATGTCGTACCTTGAAAAGCTTGTACATGATAAAGGTCGTGGTAGCCGGCAGGATGAAGTAAGGATCCCGACTGGTAAGATCAGTGAACCACAAGAGACCGTCGTGTGCCATCCCAGGCACAGGCAGTTCGCCCATGGCTCTAAGGAGTCGGAAGGCACAGAAACCGGCAATGGCCTGGATGGCCGTGAAACCTGCCATGGAGGCAATTCCTCCAATGTGGGGCTTCATAATAGCTGCCTGCTGCATCTTGTACAGATCTGCCTTCTGCTTGTCGCCTGCCGCCAGAGCTGCTGTCATCTTGTCCTGCAAAGGACCAGTGACTGGCTTCAAGGCGGCGAGAGCAGCCATCTTGTCCGAGCTGAGAACCTGGAAGATAAAGGTGCCGCTTCGCACGACGACAGTGGTCGCTACGATGGTACCTGTCCACCCCCAGCCGGTCTGCAGGTACAGCGTCTCCATGAGCTTCTCAAACATGGTCGTAACTCCCCAGCCATAGTCCAAGCCCAATTCTGCCAGCTGTCCGGGATGATCAATGAGCTGCGTAGGATCGATCTCTGCCTGGGGGACGACGTCCTTTACAGGGGTGTTGCCGAGGAGCTCATCGAGCGTCTGCGCATCAAGGGTCGATGACGTGCCTTCAGCAGGCGTGACGGTGCTTTCAGTGACGGCAGCCTTGTCAATGCCTGCGGGGGCAATTTCAGGAGTGGCGGTGGTGACGGCAGGCTTCAAGGCTGTTGGTGTGGGTGCGGGTGCGGTCGATGTGGGTGCATTCGAGAATTCGGCGATGGGCACTGTTTCGACGGGGGCACCCGGTGTGCTGGAGCGACCCCAGCTCCAAGGCGCATACCACGATGCGTAGCGAACTGACGATGCATTCAGGTCCATGTGCGAATTTGGGCCCGCGCCAGTCCTCCACTGGGCGGACAGCGGGCTCGTTCGCGCCGAGGGGGGCAGACGGCTGGTGCGAGGCAGCGAAGAGAACTGAAAGGCATGCGTCAGTAAGCTTGTCCACCGAGTGTCAGCGTGCAATGTGCCACAGATGCGGGCGCGCGTGGTTGCATGGCCGCCATAGCTACTGCGCGGCGGCATGCGGAGGCGGAGGCGTGCTGCGAGTCGTGTCCTCGGCCTCGTGGTATGCGCACCTTTCTTGAAGCTTGAGAGTAGATATGGGTCGATTGGCGCGAAGTCAAGGGAGCGAATTGCGCGGGCCGCAGCCCTCTACTTGGCAGCATTGTGAGGTGTCGTCCGACGTCGTAGGTCATGCTCCGACTCTCTCCATCTTTTTCGAAGACGCCAAGCACTGGCCCACTCAGACCAACAGTGCACTTTTGGACGCCCCCGAGCACAGCACGACAGCGGCATAGTTTGCCAGGACCAAGTTGCAACATGCTGAATTATCCATTCTTCCACTGTCAAATACAAGAGAGTACACATTACGCCTTTTCAGTGGGTATTTCGGCCTCCCAGCCGCCCCCAAAACACCTGTCGAATGCGCCAAACAGACCGTGTGAATCAATGTCGTGTCGTCATCGTACACACACTGACTCCAACAACCACTGAGAATCCGCCATACTCCGTAAAACTATCGTCCAAAAATTCAGAACAAATACACTTGCAGGAAACGAAAGTGACACCCCTGTCAACGGGAAAAAGCATATGGTACAGGGTCGGTCTAAACGCCGCAGACGTGGGCTTTGCGCCAAAGCGCGAACTAGGTGGGTGTCCGAGGTGAGCCTGGACTGTTGAAAACGCTGGACACCTAGTCCAGATAGCTGTTTCCCTCCGTGACAGCCAAGGCTTCTTCTGCCTGGCCACCACCCATTTCCATCGCTTCACCAAACATCTCTTGTCCATTGCCTGAGCTCTTGAACAAATCCTGCATAGGGCTTGTTGGTACTTGTCCAGAGCTCTCGAAGAGGCCTGGATCGATGGGTGCGATCGAGGAACTACCACCAAAGTTCAATGGAGCGTTGGTAGCAAAGGTAGGTGAGTTGTTGAAAGCAGATGTCGTGTTCGGATTAAAGTAGTCGTTCTCGCCCAACTCACGACGAGGATCGCCCGGTGGCGTGTGAGAGGATTCAGGATTTGAGCTCAGACCTTGAGGTTTGGTCGTATCTTCGTCTTTGCGCTTGAATGTGTGCGTTTTGGTACGAAGATGTGGTGGCAGATCGTCTGGGTTGGAAATGCCCAGCTGGCTCATGAGCTTCTGCTGTTTCGTCGGCCGAGGCTTCCGAGTCGATAAGGAGACCTGCAGGATTGGCGGTGCTGTGGGTGCTACTGGAGCCCACTTGTGAAGCTCCTGGCGGAAGAAGTTGATCTCGTTCGAAAGGAGAATCTCGGCACCCTCAAGCTTACGCAGGTAGAAACGCTGAGTGGTAAGCTCGTCGGGGCTGGACATCAGCGGGTTGATATACTGCTGCACGTATTCACGGAACTTGGTACCGTGGTCGATGATGGAATCTAGAGTTCCCTCCTCCTCGGGCTGGAAAGGCAAACCCGGTAACTCGTCCTGCCAGACGAGCAGATCTTCGAGCTTAGGTCGGGTAGCATCGCGAGGAATTTTGACACGGTAGTCACAGATGGGACAAGTGTACTTGTCGTCTTCCTTCACCTTGCCGCGCGCAATCTTGAGACACTTGCCATGGTACCTGCTATGTGTTAATGAACGCTCAACTTGTCAGAGTAGACCGTCACTTACCACTCGTGACAGAGTTCACACTCTATCATCATGCCAGCTTCAGGCCTTCGACAAATGCAGAAAACATCGCGGCTAGAACTTGAGCCATCTACTTCCTCTCCATCTACAGGACTAGCCTCGCGGGAAGCGGGTTCCACAGGCATGCGCGGCTGATCGGACAGATCGAAGCATGACCGGTTGCGCTCATCCACCGACTTCATGTGTGCATGGAGGATGTGAAGGGGTGCATTGGCTTTGCCGAAGAGCTTTTTGCCTCGACGCATCCAGTCCTCATGACGCTTCTGCTCTTTCTCAAGGTCGATGGTGCCTGCTGGTTTGCTGTTGAGGGCGTTCAGTTGTTCCATTGCAGTGCGCACATCCATGTACATTGGTCGTTGACGGAAGTCAGGATTCTTGCTTCGTTCGAACAGCGACATGATGAGGTCTTGCGCGTCGCGTTGCTTCTTCAGAATTGCATCCACCGCAGCTCGAGTTTCCGGTGTGACTGGAAGACTAGCAGCTTGCTTGGATAGTGCGTCCAGCTGCTGATAATGAACATTTTCGACTGCCATGAGTTCTTTGGCTTTGGTTTCCCAAAACTCGCCCTGCTCCTTTTTGCTCTGCAGAAACTGTATCTCAGGATGGTTCTCAGGAATGCCCAGTTCGACACCACGAGTAATGAGATCGCCAACCTCTTGCAGTGTCGTAGCAGGCTTGTATTTGAACTCGTCGCTTTCTCGCAGCCATTTTAGCTGTTGTACAACCTTTTCAAGCGACTCTAGCTCGGGCACATCCACATTGAACAATTTGCCTTCTTCGAGCAGTTCGTCGAGACGAGCGATGCTTTGCTGAGATGGGCGGTCGCGGAGGGCTATGCGCGCCTTGTCCTGGAACTCAGCGATGCTCTGCGCACGGTCGCGAAGTGCAGTGATTTCAGGACAGTCGAAGCCAAGACCCTTGGCTTTTGTGAGAAGCTTCTGGATGTTCTCCATGCTACGATACTCACGGTCTTTATCTTCGGCCTCCGCTGCTGCCCCCTTGTTGGGACCCCTGCCTCTACCTGTTCGCGCATTCTTTTGGCGAGCCTGCTGTTTGCGAGTGGTGTAGACAATGGCTTCTTCCGCAACCTCGGTACACTTCTCGACGAATTCTTTCAGATCTGGCAATCCAGGCAGCTCCCAATCGATCTTCTCGCCTTCGTTCATGAGAGTGCGAAGTACTTTTAGTTGAGGCTGAGGACCCTCCGCCATCAGAGCTTCAAGCTTAGCCTCCCATGCCTCCGGAAGGCCTGCTTTATCCGCAACTTTCTGGACGATCGATGTGATGGCTTCGTCCGTTATGCGGTAAATGAGGACATGTTCGCCTCCATCGCCCTGGTAGCGCTTTTCGGTGGAACTGCCTTGACAGCACTCGAAAAGCCCAGCATGTTGTAGGCACAGGACTTTTTTGGTGGTGCGGCAATAGAATCGGGACAGATAGCTATACGCTTTGCAGAAGGCACAGATCAGCTCTTCCTCGTGTACATCAGCGTCATCAACGACAAAGTCAAGTTGACACTGAACCGATTTGTGGTCGACAGGGCCTTCGCTACCGTCCAGCTTGCAGGTATGCGGGCGAGACGCCTTGTGTGCTTCGAGGAATGCTGTCCGTATGCGTTCTTCGCGGGCGCGCATTCGTTCGAGTGCTGGACCTAGCCACTTCGCCGTTTTGATCGTCGTGTCCTTTCGCGCAGCTGCTGCCAAAAGTAGTTCATCGTGCGAGAAACACGGCTGACGCCTGTACTCCTGGAGACGGAGAACGCCGTGCTCTCCAAATGGTTCCCAGTCGCTTGGGGCAAAGTTGACGGCCTCATTAAAGTTAAAGCCGTGGTTGAAGCCGGCATGATAAGCCTGTGGAAACGTAATGACGAACTCTCCTGCGCGCTGATCAAGCGCATAAACCCTAACGCCAGCCTTCTTTAATTGCTCAGGCGTCAAGAGGGTCACCAGCTGGAAAAGAAGATCTGGCTGTGTCTCGAAAAGCTCTGGAACGGCCTCGCGCATAGCTTGCTCAAATTTTCCCACGTCTTCGGCTGGAATTCCATACCAAGTCTTTGTGGCGCCAAAATGTTGGTAGTTGGATGAGTATGTGTAATGATCCTCAGCGTGCCAGCAGAAGGTGGAGAACACCATGCCAACGTACAGCCATGGCACCGTCATTCCTGAGATGTCGGACTTGATGTGTCTGAAGAGCGAGTCTGGTGCATAAGGTAGGATGTTCAGATTCCAGGGGTCGGTCGAGTAGGGATCTCGCGGATTGCGCTCAATGGTTGGAAAGCCACTGCCATGCGTTGTCGTGTGTACGTCGGCCCCGTACTCGACTTCGACAGTCTCGGTTAGATTCTCGACCAGCCGCCAGAATTCCTTCTCAATCTCATCCTCTGTTGGCTGCTTGTGTGCATTCGTAACGGGATCGAAGACCGTCTTGCCAGCAAAGTGGGCTTGCTTGAAGTTGTGCGCCTTCTCTTGGAATTGCTTCAACGAGTAAACGCCGCCTTCTTCGAATCCAAATTCGCCTGTGCCAACGAGACATCGTGGGCAGTGCCAATCGTAGGCCGGAATGCCGCGAATTGGTGGATCAAGACAGTAGCCATGGTAACCGTTGTCGCAACCGTCGCAAAGCAGGATGTTAGTTGGATCGTTGTCGGTACCGCAGGCTTCGCAACGCTGCTCCTGTCAGTGACTATTCCAAGTACTCGCAAAGCAAATGCACTTACGTCTCCTGGACGCTCTTCTGCAGGCCGTACGCGCGGATTAGTGTTGCCTGGTGTGGATTGGCGAGGCTGCGTCATGTGCGAGCCAGCAACGGTGGGTGCATCTGCGAGTCAAATTGTTAGCCGTGACGGCATCAATGAGATGGCAGCTCAAGCCACGCCATAGCAGGGATGTCATAAGCGAAGTGGCTCTAGATGCACCTGCATACATGTGTGCTTACCTTTTCTCAGTCGCTTGCTGCGACGTCCGTTTGCTTCGTCGCCGTCCTCGGTCATGCTGCTGTCTCCGTCTTGGGACAATGTGCGCTTCAGTTGGTTGAAAGTGTGAGCATTCGACAACGGTGTCAGACCATGTGACGTAGGTCTCAAATCTGGTGTGTTGTGAGCTGAAAGCATGGGGCTGTCGCCATTGCGCAATGGTGTTGAGGTGCGTGAATCAGTGAAATCCCTGTGCAACCCATTGGGCGTATTGACTGCGGGGAACGTCTTGGATGCTGGGGTTGTAGATGGAGCTGGCGCTGTATTCCCATTGACAGGTGTAAACCCACTCGAGTTAATAGCAGTAAAGCCTGATGAAATCGCTGGACGTGATAGCTCAGATGGTGTGGGCACAGCGTCAACATGCAGCGATGCGTTCAGCGCCGCTGAGGCCCTTGTCGTAGGCGAATCAAGAGCGTTTGCTGTAGGTGTCCCCTGCACTGATCTCTTCAGCGGCGAATGAGCGGGCGATGGCGTAAATGGGCCGCCGTGTTCATGCTCGAGCATTTGCTGCACAACGGGCTTATTGGCCCGGTAGTATTCTTCGTAGGGATGCAGCCATTTCTGGTAGGAATTCTTCAAGGACGTAGACAGCGAAGACATGATCTTGCCACTGTAACCGAGATCGCGGCCAATCTCAGCCCACTTCTTCTGCTTGCAAACACGCTCGAAGCCTCCTCTGGTTTCGACGGCTTTCTTTAGCTTGTACAGATCAAGCGGTCGCTTGTCGACGCTAGGGAAACGGGTAAGACTATGGCCATGTTGCTTGTGGAATTTGACCAGCTGGTCGAGGTAATGCAAGTTGACACGTGTGCCGCCCTCGACAGAGTTCAATTCCTGTCGTCGCGTGCGAAAGTGGAAACGCTCAGTATCAACGGCAAAGGGTGGATTCCACGTGTCAGGTGGCACAATCTTGACGATGCCGTATTGTTGCGCTTCCTCTCGAATGCTTTGCATGTATGCTACAGGGTCTTTGAACTGCTCGGCTGTTGGCCTGTATGTGGGAGCTTCCTGCAGGCCAAACATGCGCTGGGGTTTGGGCGGTAGATTGTTTGGCGCATTGACTCCCCTGCGCTCGACGGTCGCCAGGTCCAGCGGCGCTGCCTTGCGTGCGCTCAAGGGCATAATGTTCGCAGCACTTGGCTGTGCACCGTTCGCAGGAGGCATCGCAACGCCGCCCATGCGCGATCTGGGTGCTGAAGGCCCTCCGTCAGACACGCCGCTATCCGTCGCGACTCGAAACGTGGTCATGGTTGCACCGGTCGGCGGCCCGCCCGGGGACATAAAGTCGACCATGGCCGCGTCCGTTGCTGCACCCAGCGTGGTTGCCGAAAAGGGCGGAATCTGAATTCGCAAAGACCTTCGGACAAAGTTCAGGGGTGCGTCGATGGTTTGGGGACTGTTCCTCGGTGGTTGCGCGGGCTATCGTGGGGAGATATCTACAGGCATGGGACCTGCGTACGGGCAGGCGACTGCCTTTGACCGGATATGTGATGGTGCAATTGGAAATTGGCGGGAAGGAGCGAGCCGAGGCTCTTCGATGCTCGTGTGCGCCGGTGGACGTGGTCGAGCGGCGTGGCAGCGGTGCCGGCGGTGTTCGGTGGGCGATGTGTGCAGAGAGAGGAAACGGCGAGGAGCGATTTGGGAAGGCCGGGAGTGTGAGGGCTACGATGTGCACTAGCGGCCAGACCAAAAGACCATGCTGATGCGGAGCACTACCCTGTCAAGATGACTCTAGTGAACACCGAATGCGTGCAGGGCAATCTTGCATCGGTGCAATGGTCCGCAGAGCAAGTTGTCACATCACTTTATTGTACTCTGTTGCGCACACAGGATCAAACGTTAGCTGCTTTGTGATGAAGGTCGTCATTGCCGATGCTCAGAGACGTGCTTGCCGATTAGGCCAGCCTTGCGCAGCTCACACACACCTCACTTCATCCAGCAGCAGCCATCCTTGGTAGATCGCGCACCACCACCGCAGTGCAAAGACAAAATAATTGACTGCATCTCGCTTGGCAAGGACCCAGCAATATTAAATCTCTCTCTTTGCAGCCTCGATCACTTCAGACGAACCATTTTCGCCACTCTGTGCAGGCACTTTCACTGTCCACCAGAAGAATCACCCAAAGCGTGAAGCCATACGATCAATCCCGTCGAACTGAAATCGACAGCTCAGCTGCACCTCAGTATCGAACACGCTGTATCCACCTCGAGCTGAGGTCAGCAGCGGCAAGGGTCGTGTCCGGCTTGGGCGATCTTCGAGCCTCAAGCAGTAGCCAATCAGCAAAGGCCTCCTGCATGACCGCTATAGGTGTGGATCAACAACAACACCAGCACATCGACTCACTCGTCAACGAATGGCAGAATTGCTCAAGCTCGAAAGCAAGCCCATCCCAGCATTCTATTGCTGTTACCTTCTTCGCTCAAAAAATCGTAAATCATACTACATCGGCAGCACACCGAATCCAGCACGTCGCCTCGGCCAGCACAATGGCACGAGCAAGGGCGGCGCAAAGCGCACTGCGATGCAGGGGAAGCGGCCGTGGGAGATGACTTGCATTGTCACTGGCTTCCCATCGCATTTTGCTGCGCTTCAGTTCGAATGGGCGTGGCAAAATACCCACATGACTAGACACATCGACCGAGACGTTAGAGACGCTCGTGCCGTAGAGCTACAGAAGGGCAAAAAGGCTGTACCCGTTGCAACAGGACGCAGGAAGAGACCACCGATGTCTTTGGAAGCTCGGCTGAAGAACTTGCACCATCTGCTTGGGGTGGACAGCTTTCGAAGATGGCCCCTGCACCTGCGTTTCTTTTCGCTGGATGTGTTCAAGCAATGGGAGAGACACACCGCAAAGATGGCGCAGAAATTGAGGGAGAGTGTCACCATCCAGGTCACGCCGGCTGAGATGCCAAAGCTTGCGCCGGAGATTTGGGCAGAAGTTGGGTCGCACCACATCCCGGATATCATCCGAAACATCCCGGTGGCTTATGAAGACTGCAAGCCATATGTCGAGAAGTCCATGAAAGCTCTACAAGATGATCTAATACATATTTGCGGGGTTTGCAAAAAGAGCGCTACCGGGTCGTCTACCATGGTCGTTATCTGCCCTGTCGAATCATGCGGTACAGTCTCCCATCTGGCATGTCTGTCGAAGAGGTTTTTGTTCGAAGATGACAACTCGGAAGGTGCTTTGATACCATTGGAAGGCTCATGCCCAGGCTGCCGCACGAACCTGAAATGGTCCACCTTGATGAAGGAACTCAGCCTGCGTACATACGGCGAAGAAGAAATCGCCACCATGTTCAAACCAAAGCGGAAGAAAAAGGCAGACGCGCCAGAAACTGATGAGACGGGTGAAGAAGACGAGGATCTCGACGGAACATGGATGCAAGACGTCTTTAGCTCGGATGCAGAGATACCAGAAAGCCCAAGCAAATAAATATTTCGTAGATCATTGATGTTTAGCAATCTCACGTCGCAAATCCATGGTACATACCCCCCGTCCCTTCCCAGGCATCATCCCCATCCTCTTCCAACCCACTCTCCGCAATCCTCGACAAAACCCTCTGCACACCCCACTGACCTTCTCTCCCTCCATCCTCACCCCATCATGCCAGACCAATGCATCCTGCACCCTGTCATTGAACCTACCTCGCGTCAGTCGCCGCCCCGCCCGCAAAAACCACACAACTCACCACATCAACGTCGGCACAAACGTGATATCCAGCTCCTCTGCGATTTTCGGCAGCGAATACACATCGAGGCTGTACACTCCCACGACGCCCAGCTGCTTGATGTCCGGCAGCCGCTTGGTCAGCTGGTTGATCAGGATCCGCGACGTCTTGTCTTCGGGCCAGTAGCACGCGAGCATGATTTTGCCCGTCGCGTTTTTGACGTACGTTTCCCAGGCGAGCTCGTCGGGGAGCGCGATCACTTCGGTTTGGTAGGGGGGCATGCTGCGGATGCGCGGATGCGCGGGGGGCGTGGTGGAGATGGTGGGAAATTGGGGAGCGTGGTGTATCCAGTCCAGATAATACTAGACGAGCAAACTCTTTTCTTTCAATCAGCAAATCGTACACTCCACACCGCTGGGCCAAAAAAAACACAATTCGATAGAAAGCTCCCCGCTCGCGACACGCAGTGCAGATCCAGCTCCCCCACTAGCGCAAACGCTCCAGCCCTATCCGCTCCCTCACCACGCAACCCACCTCCCGCCACCAATCCCCCCCATCCCCTCCTCCGCCATGGCTCGCGGCCACCTGATTGTGTTCGAGGGCCTCGACCGCGCGGGCAAGACAACGCAATGCCAGCTGCTCGCGGCGGCGCTGGAAGCCGACGGGCGCAAAGTCGAATTCATGCGCTTCCCCGGTACGTGTGGGACGTTGTTCTTGCACGACCCTGTGTGCGGCTGGCACGTGGCTGATTCAGGTGGTAGACCGGACGACGCCGATTGGCAGGTTGATTGATGGGTATTTGAGGGGGGAGGCGGAGGTGGAAGATCATGTTATTCATCTTTTGTTTAGTGCGAATAGGTGGGAAGCTGTGTAGGTTTTTTCCCGATGCGGGTGTGGGATATATCCACATCTCACATCTTCTTCCCCACTTCATCACCCTCCTATACATCATACCCCTCCCACCCCATCACCCCATCACACCCCCCCCCAACACAACACACCCACTAACCCCCCCACCCAGCCCCAAAATCCTCACCACCATCGCCTCAGGCACCACCCTAATAATTGACCGCTACTACTACTCGGGGCTCGTCTACAGTGCCGCGAAACGCCTCCCCGCCCTCACGCTCCCGTGGTGCCGCCACGCGGACGTCGGGCTGCCGCGGCCGGACGTGGTCGTGTTCCTGGACATTTGTGCGGCGGCGGCGGCGCAGCGCGGCGGGTACGGCGCCGAGAAGTATGAGACGGGCGAGATGCAGGGGAGGGTGAGGGAGCTGTTTCGTGAGGTCAGGGGGAGGGCCGAGGGCGAGGATTTTGTGGTTGTGGATGCGGGGGGTGAGGTGGGGGAGGTGGGGAGGGTGGTGGGGAGGGTGGTGAGGGAGAGGTTGGAGCGGGTGGAGGGGCCGTTGAGGGTTGTTGGGGAGTGGTGAGGGGGGAGTGGTGTTTTTTGGAGGGGGGGGGGGGTTGATGGATTGATTGATGTGCGGTGATTGCGTGGAATTTGTTTGCTAGCAAGCAGCTTAATATCATCGAGGTTGAAATATGCCCCGGCTCCCAACGAGATTTGTACAAATGAATATACACACCGAATAGAAATCACACGAACGCCACCAATCTATCTACCAATACCCCCATAAGCAGAACGCCACAAAACCAAACACCTAGTGCTCCTTCAGCCGGGGCGCCGTAGGCCCCGCACTGAACGCGCCCGAAAGAATGCGCGAAATCTGCCTCGGCCGCGAGCGATCGGTCGCAGAAGGACGCTGACTAGACATGCTACTTCGCCTACTCAGACCCGTGCCTGGGCGGATCAGCCCATCATGTCCATCGACGCCGACCGCCGCACTGTTCCGGCGCATGTTCATGCGCCGAGTAGCGTCCTCGTTTTCCTTCTGGTGCAGGGATTCCGAAGGCAGGAGGATGGCGCGGTCGAGTGCGTACGGGAGACCACGGTGGCGACCACGGATCTGCATGGCGATGATGATCAGCTTTGAGAGTGTTTTGAATTGCCCGGAGAAAGAAGTGTTGACGCCCGGGTAGCCCAGACTGAGACCGACTGTACCGTAGGCAGAGACGATTTCGAAGAGCACGGAAAAGAGGGTGAAGGCAAAGTCGTTTGTGTTCTCCAGCCTGCTGCCTTCGACAATGGCAATGAGGAAGAAGCCTAAGAATACGAACCACAGATCGAAGGAAAGTTGGCGTCGCAGATGGTGGCCCAGGTAGTTGGAGTGCGTGTCATCATCGTCGTCAGCCCAGACACCGAGAGACTTCTCCTCGTAGACGTTGGTTTGACGCATGGACATGGCGATCGGGAAGATGGAGATATACATCATAATCAGGTAGCTGACTTGGATGGCGGGATGAAGGTCGGCGATGTTGACGACGGCGAACCCAGCGGTGCGCGTTGCGGCGGCTTGGAATAGGCCGTCGAGGAAGCGGAAAGCCGGCGGGAGAACCGTGACGGTTGAATCGTTAAGCTGGACGCAGTTAGTCTTGGTAAAAAAAGAGGGTGGGTGGGACTTACGTCAAGAATGATGAAAAAGATCAGATCCACACCGTTCAAAGCAACCAGAACGCCGAATAGCCACCAATTAGCTTTGCTGGGAAAGAGGAGGGTGAAGCATCGGCGAGGATGGTCGAGAAGGAAGCGCAGCTCTTCCCAGACACCACTTCCTTTTGGGACGACTTTGGAGATCAGCCAGATGACGAAGCGAAGCATACAAGGAAAACCGGTATTTCCGATAATGATGAGGAAGGTGCCCAACAGCAAGGGCAGAACAGCGAACTGGAACGATATCATCGAGTCCGGGGTCAGCGTGAAACCGAGATCGTTGAACATGGACGCCGGGGTGAAGAACCCCCACCAGACGGGATTGACACCGACTTCTGCGACCACCTGAGTGTAATGCGCATCTCGAGTGATCCAGGGCGTCAGGCAGACCATGCCGAGCAGATGGAAGCCGACATAGTAGGCAACCAGAATGACGGCCAGCAGCTTGAGAGCGCGGTACTCGATGCCACCAAGCTCCTCTCGCTGATCTTCTGTCAAGTCGACGAAGTTCGAGTTACGTCCTATCGTAGGCGCCCAGCTCAGGTAGGGCATGGGATCTTCTTCCCCGTCCTCCTTATCCTTAGTAAAGAAGCTGGCGATTGTCTTCGACCTTGACCGATTGCGAAGATGCATGTTGGCGTTGGGAGCATCGGGTTCGGCTTTCCGGTACACCGACGCACCGGTAGTTGGGCGCTGTGGGCCGTCAAAGGTGATGTGGTTCCTGAACTTGGGCGCGTCTTCATTTGCTTCGTCTAGACTCATGGAGCGGGATCGCCGCCGCGCTGGCCTATTGTCGTCATCCTCATGTGACGCCCGTGTCACCTCCCGCGTTAGGTCGCCATCCTTGACCCGCTCTGGTACCTTTCCTTGGTCAAAGTCTAGGGGCCCAGGAATACGCAGGGTTGGATGCCTGTTCCGCTGACTTTCAACGAATGCAATGCTCTTCTCCTTATCTGGTCCTGGCAATCGTTCTGCGGGTGAATCTACAATGTCGAAGTTGCGAGGTCGGCCGGGAGTGTTCAACGTGTCTGCCCACACAATGTTCGAGTTGGTGTGAACGGGCGTCTTTGGCACCTCGAGCGGATCAATGTCGGCGTCGTCGCTCGGATGAACAGGCTTGCGGGTGCCAATGCCAGCGTTGCCGTTTGTTTCCTGGAAAGCGTGTTTGTCCTCGATGACTCCCCCCTCGGCGTGTCCGCTACCAGTCCGCATAATCCGAATGTAGCGATCGCCCACAGCGCGCTCCTCATCGCCCACCTGCCTCTCCTGCTCCGCCTTCATCTCGCTCTTCCTCCGGGACAGGGTGCGGGTGCGGGTGGCGCGCATGCTGCGGGCTTCGAGCACGACGCTCTGGAAGCGCTTTTCGAACCAGTACAGGCGGATGAAGACGACGAATGTGTTGATGAAGATCGGGGTGCAGACGCAGGCGATGAGCATGACGGCGACTTGCTGGTACAGGTTCAGAGTGTTGATGTCGATGCTAGAAAACAGTCAGCGATTGGCCCATAGTGCCTTGCTTGGAACGCACGTATTCAGCCCGCTCTGTGTCGTGGCTCCACTGGCGAAGAAGAGCGCGTCGGTGTAGGACATGTTTTTGGAGCCGTACATGATGACGGAGCCAATGAGCGTCATGATGATGAGATATGTGTCTGCCTTTGGTCAGCTGGAACCGCCCGGTCGCGCAGTCGCGGGTACATACAGTGCAGCGTGATAAAGTTCAACTTGGGCCTGAACGCAGTCAAAAGGTTGGGCGTGCGCTCCCGGACCCAGCGGCCGGTGGCCATGACGGGACCAAACATGGTGGCGAGCGCTCCGCCCTTGGGCCTTTGAGTGGGATTGGGTGTGTGCGCGCTTGGTGGTGGTGGTGGTGGTGGTGGTGGTGCAGGGAGGCGATGCGGCTGCGGATATCAAAAGACGTGAAATCCAGGAGATTCCCCAGCACACAGCGCGTTCCACCAATCAGCCAAGCACCAAGGTGCTACGGGTCGGACCGAGTTAGTGGGGAGTGTGGCACAAGCCGTTTAATTCCTCATAAAAAACGAGCTTCTTCGTACTCGACAGCCTCGGAGCTTTGTTTGTGCATCACTGCACCACGCGAATGGGAACGCAGCCAATGAGCACCGACAAGCTTCGAGCAATCCACCAAGCCGGAATCATCCGCACGCGTCGTTCACGGGCACGACAAAGGTCAAAGAGTCTTCAGAGCACCGATATGGTATTGACAGATCTGGTAGTACATCGTAGCGCGTCGCGTGGCTCCCCTTATGCAGTAGTGATGGTGTAAGGAAATAACAAATAGACATGCAACTCCCCCCCCACCAACCTCCATTGTACATCCTCAGTCTGTGCCGTTGGCCTTCTCCAGCGTGGGCGTTACCGCTCCCGAGCCTGTGCCCTTCTTGGGCTTGAGGGTGAGCGGGAACTGGAAGACCTCGTCCGTCTCTTCCTCTTCACTAAATAAATGTCAGCAGCTGTCACTCTTAGGCATAGTGTATGCACTTACGGCAGCTTCCACGCAATGTAATCCTCGGTGCTGAGTCCCTCGCGGCCCTCTTGCAGCGACGCAAAGTCACCAGGAGTCATCATGCCTGAGCGGTCTCGTGGAGACCCAGGCTCTGACAGCGGCCGCGAGATCTTAGCCTCGTTAGAGCTGAAGAAGTCGGGCTCATCATCGTCCTCGAATGCGTTGGGGTAAGCCCTCCTCAGCGCCAGCTGTCGCGCCTTGACGTATTCCATGCCCATCCGCTTCCAGTCAAGCAGATCGCTCAGGCGCTCCGTTCGGTTGCGCTGATTGATGCGCTGGCGCTTGCTCTTCTTGGTGAAGTCGAACATGTAATCCACGAGCTGGTTGACCGAGTCATCCACACCCTTCATCCTGCGGTCCACAATGTAGATACCATAGTCTTGAGCGTTCTCAATCAGCTCCTCCATGTAGCAACCGAAACCTGACAGGTTAGTTGTGATGCTGGGAACACCCATGACAGTGCATTCAGCGGGTGTGTAGCCCCACGGCTCGTAGTAAGATGAGAAGACACCAAGATGTGTTCCGCGAACAAAGTCGTCGTAGTCGAGAGGCAGGACCGGGTTTGCCGAGTTCAGGAACTCTGGATGGAACACGACCTTGACGCGGTCCGAGGGGTGGTTGAAGAGTTGGCATCTTCGCAGTTGGTTCAAGACCGGGTCCTCCGAGTCGTTTGCCATGTTGTGGGTAACAATAGGCGGGAGGTTGTGCCTCTTCATAGCATACAACCGGCGACGGAGCAGGATCTTGTCCTGGGGCGAGAGGAGCTCCTTGTCCTCAGGCAGTTCCTGACCCTCAGTCCAGGTCAGTGAGCGCTCGAAGAGCTTCTTCGCTACGTTTCCAGCAATGTTGTCGACGGTGTCGTGCAGGGACTTGATAACTGCCTGTCCCTTGAGCGAATCGACGGACAAGGAAGTGGTCTGCGCCGGCAGAATGATGAAAGCCACCACCGTCATGTTGGAGTTCTCGGCCTTCATCTTGTGGTTCAATCGTGCCAACGACTCGATGAACATGTCCACGCCCTTATTGCGGTATTCGTATCGTCCGGCAGTGAAGAAGTAGAGCGTGTTCTCCGGGTCAAAGTCGTTGTGGCCGTAGAAATGACCTCGAATGAAGTCGTTGATCTTGACCTTGGACTGCTGGTGCAAGTTTTGGAACTCGTGAGTAGCCGAGAACTTCTTGACGTTCAAACCGTTGGGCAGGACGCCGTCCGGCTTGCGCTTCAGAAGATGCTCGCTCTCGTAGGCGGTAATGTGAGAAACGGTTGTAAACACGTCGGCCGCGTGAGTGGCTGCGCGCTCTATGCAGTAGCGGTGGTAGATACCACGCTTTCCAGCCTCAGCATCGACATCGAAGTGTTGCAGGTTGTTGTAGAAGTCGACCGACCCAGCGCACAGGTAACGACCGAGAAGAGTAGCGTGGGTGGTGAAGATGGTGGTTACATCAATGCGGCGCTTCTTGCAGAGAGGCACGGCGACACCAGCGAGCCATTCGTGGAATTGCACGATGATAGCGCGCTTCTTCTCGTGAAAGGTGTACTCGCCAAGGAACCATGCAATGAGGTAGCCAAAGACGATGGCCTCGTTGGTCTCGGAGTCGCCTGGAGGAGAGGGAATGCCGGCGGAGGACCACAGATCGCCCTTCCACTCGTCGAGCCATCTGTAGCCTGTGCCGGTGTCGAAGAGGAGCACGCGAGGCGCACCGTCAATGAGCCATCGTCCGTACAGTATCTTGATGCCGCGCTCGTCCATCGACTTGATGGTGGCTAGCAGAGCAGGGTCCTTGGGCTCAATGGGCTCGACTTCGACTTGCGCCTGGGGTGCCAGTTAGCAGGCGTTGGGTCAACATGGCTGCCATTGCGCTTACCGAGGCCCTGTTCCACGGCCCCAGGAGGGTGTATGCTGCGCCATACTCGGCCGTGGTCACCTGAGCTTTGGACTTGAGGACAGAGTAGATACCACCAACTGCGCTGACATTAGCATACACGGCGTGGGGGGCTCTGCAGCAGCTCGCGTACCTCTGTTGGCGACCTCGGTCGCGACCTCAAAGAGGACGTGGTTGTTGACGTCCCTCGTCTCGGTTGCCATTGCGTCGGTGAGGAGTGCTGGCGTGAGGTGTGACGGGCGGC
Source organism: Lizonia empirigonia (assembly GCA_009982855.1). NCBI lineage: Eukaryota > Fungi > Ascomycota > Dothideomycetes > Pseudoperisporiaceae > Lizonia > Lizonia empirigonia. The sequence goes on along the minus strand of JAADKA010000006.1, from coordinate 964,127 downwards.
GCCGCGGTTTTGAAGGGAAACCTGACAGAGAGGGTCCTCGGGACTAGAGCTCTGAACTCGAGGCTGGTTCCAAGCCCTGGAGAAGCTACTGCGGGCCGCACTAGACAAGCGCGTGTATTTCTTAGTGTTGGGAACAGTCTCGCCGTGCCGTACACGTTGAGGAGCCGCAATGGGGTGAAGACTGAACAGGGCAAGAATGCAGTCGGCTCTCCAAGATTACAAGAGCAAGCACGGGGCCACGCGCTGCATGGAGCTGATCAGTGCCGTCTGCCGTTCACAGGAGAGGTTGGGTTCACTGGCGTCCCACGCGGACCATCTGACATCATCCACGAGATCGTTCGATGCATTGGCGAATGGGCACGCCCTCGCTGCCCAGCGACGCCAACTCCACCTCCACACACTCCACAGCGAGACAAACACCAGCCCAAGCAAGCAATCTTTCCTCTCGCCGCGGCCCGTGACTGTCGCGCACGTCGTGCACCCTCGAGCAGGGTTTGTCGCCAGCAGCTCAACAATCCGCCAGTGGAGATGAAAGCGGAGAATCCACCGAAAAAGCCGGGGGGCACTTCATCTGCTGCGCTTCCCCCATTGTGAAAAACAACCACATGAGCAAAAACCACAATTCCCCAGCCAATGTCACAACGCTGATAGCTGCATGGCTCCGTCATACCACCGACGATGCGGGGTTGACCATGGCGTTGCAGACGCATCTCCGCCTCAGACCTAGTGGAGCTGTGGAGCTTGTGTGGGACACGTGAAGATTCAGCTCCGGCTAGTTAGCGAATGTCGGGTAGCTAGCGAGTTACAGCAAGGGGCGTGTGCATAAGTTCTGTGAACACTGGGGCTGTGAAATAGTACATGATGCAGGGCCGAAAATCCACCCGCATGGCTTCGACTGGCGCTTGTCAGCCTCAACAGTCGCGAATCTTCATCAATGCGCTGTATTCTGGAGCAGCAACCGACGCAAATACGAGTTCAACAAGTAATGACAAGCAGATCCCTGAGACCCTAAACACCATGACTCGGGATATCGAACTCCTGAAATGCTAAAGATGCAACCGATCCAGCGCCGACTCGTGATTCTTCCTCATCCTCATATCCTCTACCCGTCCATCAACCAATCGCTACTTGCCTGACCGATCAATGATAGGCGCATTTGTGCTCGGGATATTCGCCAGCAGACTGCCAGACTGAAACTGTTTCTCGTCTCCAAAGTCCAGCATTGGGCCACGTGCCTTGGACCCGTCCATGACACCCCGACCAACCTTCGCATAACCCTGACCAGAGCCGGCTTGCGATAGCAACCCACCAGTGAAGGCTTCACTATCATCCTGGGGAGCGCCCGTGTGATTATTGAATGTGTGGGCCGCCAACGGCTCCCCGCGCCCCTTCAGCGACTTGGTCCGCTCGTTTGTGCCCGGGCCGTAGGTTGGACGAGGACGAGCACGCCAGTCTGTAGATGAGGGGACCTGGATGGCTTCTTCCATCGAAGTTGCGCTTTCTACAAGCGGGCCGGCACCGGCTCCTGGATTGAACCCTTTCCCTTGCTTGATGAACTGGGGAGGTGGGCGGTATTGCGGCGTCAAGTCGACCAAAGGTTGTGGCAATCCTGGAGCACGTTTGGAGGCGGTTCGCCGCATGTCACTCGACGTTCTCCGGTGATGGTTGCTTCGTGTAGAGGAGCTGCGATTGAGGCCAGATTCAGCTTGCGCGGCCAAACGATCCATGTTGCTGATGAGTGAAGGGCCTTCCGTGAAGGCAGCATTCTGTTTGTGCTCGCGTTCCTGCACCGCACGTTGGCGCGTGGTATAGGTTCGACCGAGTAATCCGCCAGCGGAGAATGTCTCTTCATCTTGTGACCTAAAGCTCTGTGTAAAAGAGTTTTGGCGGCTGTCCTCAGAAGCATTGCTCGTTGCAAGTGCAGCAAGACCACGGCTTGGAGGCGGCGGCTGCTTGACTCGGACTGATTTCTTCCTGGTGTGCATGGCTTGTGCACCACCCAATTTCGAGAGTGGTGCATCGTCCGGGTACTCTCCCGGCCTGTGAACCTCGATGTCATCCAACTTCTTGTTGAAATCATTCATGTCGAGGAGTGATGTGAATGCACCTAGTTGATAGTGTGATCCCACGGACTCGCCACGGCTGTGCGATGTAGACCCAGGAAGAACAGCACCATCCAGGACCTTCTTCGTTGCAGGCGACTTCTTGAGACCCTCGCCCTTTTGATACTTGAGATACCAGCTCCTCCAGCCTTGTAGGGCCTTCCAGAACGTGTTTGCAATACTCTGGTCATTGGTGCAGATGAAGTGAACGTATTGCGACTCGTCTGCGAAAATGTTGGACTTCTGCAAACTTTTGACGGCAAAGCATATCTTCTTCGGTGGTTTCACTCTCGCGATCTTCGATTGGGTTACATGGTAGATGTCGTAGTCGGTAAGATGGCATACGTTTTCCTGGTCTTTTGCTTTGTCGTTCTTGGCGATGACAAGTTGGCCATCTGGTCGCAGGAGAAGGTAGCGCTTAGCCCACTTTCCAGGCCTCGAAGAATAGTTCATCATGCACGACATGCCCTCAGGCCTCTTGTCTGACACGCCATAAGAAAGCAATTCGTCCTGGTCAATCCCGTCGATCGATGAATCGACAATGATGAGTTCGTTTTGATCGTCAAAGTCCCAGGAGTTCATGACATCGCGTACATGCTCGTAGTTGCGGAGCGGCCGCTTAATATCCACCTTCTTGAACCACTCCAGCGCCACAGCTGTTCGCACTGGAATGGTGTCTGATAGAATAACGTCGGCTGACTTGAACAAATCCAGTGGTGTAGTCGTTGGTGTAACAGGTAGCTGGATGCGCCTCTTGTTGTATACGACTGTGACGCGCTAATATGCCTGTTAGTGTGGTGTGGATTGTCTGGTGAACGAGAAACATACCCTTTCGCCGCCATTGACCGCTGAGGTAGGGGCGTCAATACCAAGTACAGCACCGCCACCACCAGGCAAGATAACGTCTTGCTGATTGCTGCCACTTGCTTGTCTGGATGTGCGAGGTCTGGTGTCGCTGGAGCTGTGCTGTCTCGCCGTCTGAGCCCTTACCATGGTCGGTCGCTCATCACTTGACAGTGACAAGCCTTCATCCTTCCGCCGCTTGAACAGCCCAAAGCCTTCCTGTCGTGGGGGCGAGGCCGGAGGAGATCCTGACGATTGTGACTGGAAGGTGCGCGACTTCTCCTCCAGTCGTGCTCTGTTCTCCTTCTCCAACTTTGCTCGGCGCTCGTCCTCCTTTCTTTGCTCGACCATCTTATGCGCCTCAGCTTTGCGCAGCTTCTTCCCACGCTCTTTCTCGGCTTTTTCTTCCTCCTTCTGCAGTCGCAGCGCCTCAGCCTCCTCTGCGGCGCGCTGAGCCTGCAGTCGTGCGGCTTCTTCCTCTTGCAGGCGCAACTGTTCGAGGCGTTCGACTTCAGCCCGCTTGGCCTCCTTCTGCGCGCGCGCCTCTGCCTCCAGCTTCTCCTTCATGAGTCGCTGGCGCTCCCTCTCCTTGTGCAGGAGCGCACGTGGGTCATCATACTGCTGCTGCGCCTGTTGCCGAGCGTCCAGTGGGAGTGGAGGTATGCCCCCTTCTGCGCGATGCTTGGCAGTTCGTGGGCGGGGTTGAGTATCGTTCGCACTATACGAGGGCTGCGGTGGTGTGCTCACGGCGCGGTGACGGTCAGACGGGGAGGTTGGCAGCGCGGGCTGGGGCGGTGGAGGGGCTTGTGGAGAGGTGCTGGAGCGCAGAGGTGGTGCGTTGGGGCTGGTCGCGTGCGCGGTGGGAGGTCGGCGGTGATATCGGCTCATGCTTCTGCCTATGTTGCTATTGGGCATGATCTCGGGCATGGCGGGCGTCGGTGGTATTGGGGGCGCGGCGTCCTGCTGCGACTGTTGCTGTTGCTGCTGTTGCGCACGTCTCACACTGCGATATCGAGACATTTTCTGGGGCGCCTCCGTCGGCGGCTCCGTTATGTCGCTTGCCATGCTGTGCGACAATTACGCATCTGCGTTCCTGAGTGTGTGGTATGCAAGGGACGCCAAAGTTCATTAGTAGCCCCATACACGTTATAAAGGCAATCGAGTGTGCACGATGCGGCAAGGGAAGGTGCAAGCGGGTAAACGGCTTCTATTCAATAAATCCTACCAAACACCTGCTCGACAGCGCATTGCTTCGCATGCCACTCATTTCCAGGAGAAAGCGTCAGGTGCCTCGACTTTGCCGGTCTAAATCTGGCCAGTGGACCCTCTTTCTCCTGCTAGTGCGCGCCTAGTGTAAGACCTCTCCTGAAAGACATGAAACCAGCCCATTTCAAATCGCCAAAACACCATGGCCTCCCCCGCACATTTTCGAGACCAGGGATCGCTGTGCCCGTGATAAAGGCCTTGTTGCAGATAGCGAGAGCCAGGTTCTTCACACCACATGTCTCTACCTCGGCGCATGGCCAGGTCGACTCCAGCCACGGCTGAGGGAACCAAACGAGTTGCGCTCGGCTAATCGTGGCTTGTGCACTTATCAAGTAGTTGGGGGCGGTTGGGGGCTCCGAAGGATTGGACGCATGATCATTGACTGGATCCTGGATGAACTGGAGGAAATGAGAGCTATTAACAGCGGTGCCGCCAGGTAATACGAATACGCGCCCTGAGTACATGCTTACACGCTACGACTGACTTTCTCGACCTGTACAAGTGTCTGCGTATTCAACAGCAGTGGATATGCTTCTTGCGAGAAGTGTTTGTCAGTGAGAGGCTGAACACAGCATTTGGTGGTTTTGTTTAGGAGTACAGTTAAGGACAAAATGAAAATCCTGAGTGACCTGGACTACGGCGTGGGCCTGAGTGAGCAAGTCTTCAACCTAGGAGCATTTAAAAGTATGCACTACTTACCACCATAGACAAGAGCACGCACGCTCCGTCGATTATTGTTTTGGATCATGATCAAGGAACATACACCAGCTAAGCTCCCTGGATATGAAATCTACTCAGACTCTTTCAAGTGGATGTCAGTAGTTCAATACTGCTGACATGCACGGCGACAGGCGGGCAACGACTTAGGATAATTTGTGCCAGGACCAAAGAGTATTCAGCACTGGAATATGCTGTAAGGTGCTACAGACCTTTTGGCATTATAGGCCCTCCAGATTTTGTCTTCAACAGGTTCACCTCTAGTCCAAACACACGGATGTGGACTTGCTGAAACATGTCCTTCACCTCGACACATTTTCTACAGAGGCTTCACCATGCTCAGATTCAACGTCACAACGCCCTTCTCCCACTGTCTGCCATCTCCCCGCATCATGCCGCGAAAGACTCGCATATTCCTCCTCGCAGCCCTCACCACACTCACCCTCCTCATCCTCCTCCACCGCAACACCCACACCTCCACTCCGCCTCCCCACCCCTCGAACAAGCAAACGCAACCCTCGGCTTCGGCAGCATCCTCGCCGTCTCGCGCCCACTCTCCAGACGGCAAGCCTCGCTCCTCTGGGCCGCCAACCTGACGGACCTAGAAATCGCAATTCCGCCACAACCAGCGTGGACAGAAGCCGACCTGCGTGCGTTCCGCCTCGACGAAGGGTCCACGATCTCGAATGGCAGCGCACTTGCATGGCTGGGCCATCTGCATGCGCTCCGGCAGTTCCTGTCCACCTCACAGGAGACAGCGTTGGTGATCGAAGACGATGTAGACTGGGACATAAGCGTGAGGACGCATCAAATCCCACTCCTTGCCGCATCCATACGCGCCCTGCTCTCCCCGGGTTCCAAAACCGCAAATTCCAAGGCTGGCGAGACATACTGGGCGCCGTTGGATCAATGGGATATACTCTACCCAGGACACTGCGACGACATCCTACCCCCCAACTCCCCCTCAGACCCACTCCACCCACTGCACGAGCCGCACATCCTCTACCCCGACACCACCGTCCCACCGCACGTCCTGCTGCACCCGGACACGAGCCACTTCCTGCACGCGCTGCGCATCCCCGCGTCGACGCGCGTGGTGCACCGCACGACGGCGCCGTTCTGCACCTTTGCGTACGCCGTGACGCGCGCGTCTGCGGTGCACATAGTGCGGGACTATGGCGTAGAGAGGGAGGGCGTTGACGCGTTTGATGTCCAGCTGCTGGAGGCGTGTCGCGATGTGCTGCGCTGCTTTAGCGTGGCGCCGGAGCTGTTCCATCATGCGGATGGGCGGAGTGTGATTGCGAGTGTGGATATGAATGAGGCGGAGGAGGGGGGTGATAGGGAGATGCGTGGGATAGGGGTGTTGGGGAAGGGGACGTGGAACGTGGGGTGTGGAGCGAGGCATGGGCAGTTGTGGATCGGCGAGGGTGATGAAGAAGGAAGGGCGAGGGCGAAGAGGGTGGTGAAAGGTATGTTGGAGGGGGGGAAGGTGGAATGTCCTATTGATTTTGTCAAGGCCGAGAGGGGGTGGAGGGGGTGTGAGTGGGGCGAGTGTGGTGCGCAGTCGTGATTGCAGACGTAGATGCAATCCTCAACGCAGTTCTGGACGTGGCTGTAGAGTCTGGTGACAAGCCGCGATCCTGAGTTCAAGCGCCATATTAGTTCAATCCTCGTTGAAGTGGTTGCGTCCCGGCAGTGTGTAATGAAGAATCCGATTCCTATGTATCCATCCCGAATGCCATGAGTATCATTGTCCACGATCAAAATGGCTGTTATAAACCCGAACGCCTGCTGCTATGATACAGTCGGGTGAAAGAAAGAAAAGGGGTATTTGAGAATCGAAATGCGAAGACGTGACATGAAAGATAGTGGGTATGTAGTGAAGCCTTTCGGTGGCTTTTGAATTCAATGCAAGATGGGCCTTACTCAAGCCTGTGGGTGTGCAGCGGCGAGGAGTTTTACCTCTCATCGCCAGAGGTCGGCTCTCGAGGCGCGCTTGTCGCGACCGGCATGGGTCATCCAGCTTGCTCGCACGCCAGGGCCGCCAGGGCTTGTGCTGAGGGAGTGCGAGTGACCGTGGCCAAAATCACCGAAGCCACCACCGCCCGCTGTAGGATTGCCCGCGCTCATCGGCCTCACGTTATTGTCCGCGGGAATGGCCAAGAAACCACCGAACCCATTGGGTACCACGACACTCCTTCGAGCATCGCCGCCCCATTGCGGTCCTAAGCCCTTGTGTGCGGAGTAGCTGCTGAGGGGACGACCGCCAGCCATTGACGCTCGTCGGCCCGCCGCTTCTGGAGGAATGATGGAGGTGAATATCCATTCCAGCTCATCGAGCCCCTTGGAGAATACTTCAAGCGGCTGATTGAACGAGGGTTGTGGTGCTTCGCTGAACGGGCGGATCGGAGGTGCTAGTGTGAGAATCTCAGGGAACTCTGGATCTTGGACGTACAGCTGGCGCAGTCCAGGAAGGCTATTGGATAGCAGCGACTTGGCCAGGTACTGGTAGTACGAGGAGCCAGGAGAATAGAGATTGTTTGTTGAATTGGCAACGATCTCGTAGTGGAGCTTGCGCAGGGTGCGGGATTCCAGAGGGGGTAGAGGGTCTAGAGGTAATGAGGCAGTCACTGTGGCATTGAACTCGAGGGTTCTCAGGTTCGATGCTGCCCTCAGGATGTCATGCAACTGTGCGACCGTGATTCCATGACAGTTCTTGATGACGAGTGTCTTCAACCTGGCGGCACAGGCATGGTTAGACAGAAACTGCACCAGTCCTTGCGCTGTGACGCCGTGCACCTTGTCCAGCTTGAGCGTTTCCAGTGGCGGGAAATGTGGGAGACCAGGTGCATTATGGAAGAACGAGTCGTTCATCCAGGCACCACCGGTCACGGTGAGCTCGCTGAGTCGTGGGAGCATACCGAATGCCTGCCTCAGTATACTCGGCTCAATGCGCAGCTTGTTCAGCTCTACCACGTGCAGTTCCTGCCAGTACCCATTGAGCAGCGACTCCAGCGATTGCTCCCCGCCCTCGTTGTACTTCATCTTCTGGATGTGCGGGCAGCGGGCCTGCAGCTCCTGCCGTAACAGTTGACACGACTGGTCGCCGTTGTAAAAGCCGTCCGGCAGATCGATGTATTCAATGTTCGGGCAGCCGGATACGAGTCGCGCAAGGTCGGCCTTGCAAGACTCTCGTGTCATGTACGGCAGCTTTACGAAGCGCACTCGCTGGCCGAGGTACTGGTTTCCGCGCACGCTGTTGCTCAGCATCTGCAGGCGCACGGTTGGGGTGTCCTCCTGGTCGCCATTGCGCGACTTGCGCCTGCGCTGGTCGGCGTAGATCTCTTCGAGCTCGCAGTAGTGCACGGCGTCAATGCGGATGCTGTTGTAGCTGCCTAGTGTTAGATGTACCCAGGTGGTGGTGTGCAGACGCGCAAACTCACAGCAGGCCAGCAGCGATGCCGTACCACGAACGGCGAGTCAGGGCTATATGCGCCAGGTCGCGCATGTCACAGCTCATGCAGCCGTCGTTGCCGCTGTCCTCGCTGCCATCCAGCGTCTCGTCGGTCGAGTGGGGGCAGACCTGCTCGAAGATGCGGCGGAGCACCTTCTCCGGCAGGCGCGTTGTCTGGTCCGGGCCATGGTACTCATACGTTGCAGGCGAGTAGTAGTCGTTGCGCGGCACGCGGAGGTCCACGCTTTTCTTGGGAGTCGACGACTTCTTTCTCGAGAAACGCTTGAACCACCCCATGATGCCAGATCTACGCAGGCAATCAGTCGGAGTACAAATTTATGGACGCAGGCGTCCGGTCGGGGCAAATTTAGGGTGCTGCGACAAAGTAATTACGCGGGGTAGAAATAGTGCAAGGAGCTAACTCACGAGCTACGCTCCGCGGCTTGTGGGCCTTGTTTGAAACGCGGCGACATGTCCAGATCAACGAGATGAATAAAGCCGCTGGACCCAGCGATGCTTGGCCTAGTCCCGCTTACGGGCACGTCAAATTGGGGAATGGATGGCGCTGTCAGTGGTGCTCGTGAGGAGTGCGAAGCAGTCGCAGTGAGTGCTCAGTGCGGCGACGTTTTCGTGTTTAAGGGGCATCCTGTGGCCTTGTTCAACGGGACAAAGCCATAACACCGAGCAAACGGGACGAATCGAGACTGGTCACAACTAGTGCTGGTAAGACTGTCAGCAAGGCGGTTGAGCGTCCTATCACCGGCACCACGGAGGGAGAGTGAAATGCGGATCTGCCTTGCCGCGAGGCTGCATCAAAGAATGGATAAACAGCTCCATCAGGTGTGGCTTGTGGGGAAGGGGCAGCCCGAGAAACGCGTGCCAGCCCGCCAGGGATAAGCAGCAACGTGACGGCGAGGGAGCCGTTGAACGGGAGGCTTTGTCAAGGCGGAACAGCGTCTCAGGAGGTCTGTTGTGTATTTATAGATTTGCCAATAGACGTCACCTCAACGTGGAAGTGGTTCAGATAAAATTGTGCGGACAGGCAGGTTGGTTATCCAGCAGCAGCACGACAGCGTGCCGAAGGCTCCACGAAGGCTCAAGCAGCTCTCCGCGAACAGCGCGAGAAGCGCATGAGGACTGCACTGGCAAGGTACTCGCCAACGAGCAGCAGGGAATTACTTGACACTGTTGCGTGGTGGTCCGGCGCAGCGTGTGTTCACTGAACCCTGCCAGGCCGAGTGCGGCGTGGACAACAGCAGCGCTCAGCTCGAGCGAGCAGAGACAACGGGGGTTGCAGGCTGGTGTCAATCCAATACTGGAGTAGATGCACAGAGTCGCACAGCAGAGGCGGAGCACACGCGAGAGCGTTCAACAGACGCGTGCGCTGCTCAATGAGAGGCGTTTGTCGGGGTTTCAGATGCCAATCAAGCGGGCAGCTTCGCCGAGCGTCCTGTCGCCGGCCGCTAGCTCGCTATCCGTCTGCAGGCCGCCTCGAGGATGGAATTGGGACCATGGCGAGCATGCGTGGTGGCAGATGCCATGCGAGAGTGCGTGGACAGAGTGAGAGACCCTCGCGGCTCGGAAGCAGCGACGACGAGCCATGGGTCGAGCAGCCTATTTGGGAAGACATGTTATGACACGCTCACCTGCGCGGCAGTGCTGGACCGCACAGATCTCTTCAGACTCGCCAAGTCCCATGTCTGGCGCCTGAGAGCGCGTTAGCTCCTCTATCCACGTCAAGAAATCTTCTGGTGAGCAATCGCACGGAGCTGCAACCTCCCCTAATTACCGCATCTCCGACCACCTGTCTCATCTCACCTGGAGATCCTTCACTTCCGTTGTTTGTCTCCATTGCCCGAGACTGCACCTCCTACCGCACCCGCGAAGCTTGAAGCTTGAAGCTCCCCTCATCAGGTGCCCCCCTTCACCTGCCCGCTGACGTCCGCGCGCCTGCCCTTCACAGCCAGACCCAAACAAACGCTCCTTCCTCCCTTTGCTCGACGTCAGCACGCAGCTGAGTGCAGCAACGCCCCACCCGTCCAACCGAAAGATAACTGAGCAGCTGGCCCCCTCAGCCCTCGGTGACTATGGCCTCCCAACCAACCCCCACGCCCCAGGCACCAAACCTCGACCGCTATGTCGTGATACACGTTGCCACGACCTGTGATGAGCACGGCGTCTATGTGACCAAGGACTCTGCCGAGGTCATTGAGCTCGGCTGGATCCTGCTCGATGCAAAGTCGTGTGAAGAGGTAGGCCGCCCACCACTGGCACCGCTCCCGCCATTGCCTCGACGCCTGCTAACCCATGTCGTCAGCTCCACCGTGAGAGCGTGCTGGTGAAACCCGTTAACACGCCCATCACGGCGTTGTGCAGTAAGTTGTCCTTTTCCACGACGTGTGCGATGCATTGGCTGACGTATGCCTGCAGCAAGCTTGACCACCCTGACCTGGGACCAGGTCCGCAATGCTGGCTCCTTTCGTGATGCCATCAACCGCTTCGATACGTTTGCCCAGGAGCACATCCTCCCCAAAAACCACGAGTTCGCCTTCGTTACGCTCGATTCGTGGGATCTGCGTGTCCAATTGCCCCGCGAGGCCCGTGATAAGGCCGTCGTCCTCCCTCCATACCTCCAACACTCGCGTACCTTTGACTTGCGCACCGAATACCAGCGCTGGCAGGCGCACCACCCAGAGTCGCTCCCCTTCGGTTCGAGCGCCCTGACCAACATTTGTGCTGCCCTCGAGGTGGAGCCTGTTCAATCGTCAGCCCCCATCAAGCATAATCTTCCCTTTCACCTACAGGCCCTCGCCCCCGCCTCGCCAAGGCGGGCTATGGAAGAGGCCGTCACGCTTGCAAGAGTACTCCGCGGCCTCATCCGCAAGAGCCAACCGCCCCAAGAGCATCCCGACGTGCTGACCAAGCCAATGGACGCTCGTGCTGACGTTCGTGCCTTTCTCTCAGAACGCAGCAAGGTCCTTCACATGAGTGGACTTCCCCACGACACCACTCAGTCCGAACTTGAAAGTTGGTTTACCCAGTTTGGCGGTCGTCCCATTGCTTTCTGGACCCTGCGGACCCCTGATCAGCACAAGCCCACCGGTACCGGTTTCGCGATCTTTTCATCCCACGAAGAGGCTGCCGAAAGCCTCTGCATGAACGGCCGAGCGCTCAATGAAAAGGCCATCGAGGTCTCGCCTTCCTCAAGCCGCGTCCTCGATCGTGCCGCCGAGATCATCACCCCGTTCCCGCCCAGTAAGAATAGGCCTCGTCCGGGTGACTGGAACTGCCCGTCATGCGGTTTCTCCAATTTCCAGCGACGTACCGCATGTTTCCGCTGCTCTTTCCCAGCCATGCAGCAGGGCGGCCCTCAGGGCAGCGACCCCTCCATGGGTTACGGCGGTGGATATGGCTATGGTCATCCCGCCATGATGGGTCCTCCTCAGCACCACATGGGTGGACATGGCCATGGACACGGCATGGGTGGTGGCCACATGCGCGGAGGTACTGGCGTCGTTCCCTTCCGTGCTGGTGACTGGAAGTGCGGTGAGAACGGCTGCGGCTACCACAACTTCGCCAAGAATACGGCTTGTCTGCGCTGTGGTGCGAGCCGTGCGGGCGCCGCGGTTGTCGCCGATAGCGCTTTCCCCTCGCCTATGGATACACCATCCAGCTTCAGTATGGGCCCTCCCTCTATGGGTGGTACTCCTGGTGCTGGTCCTTACGGTCCTGCAGGATATGCTCAGCAAGGTTTTGCTCCTCAGCAATACGGTGGAGCACCTAGCCAGTATGCTCTGCCATCCGGTATGGGCGCTGCCAGCCCTTACCCTCCCATGGGCGCTCAGTACTCCCAGAACGGCGCCATGCACTCGACTCCCTTCGACTCCCGCTCAGCAGAGGCTGCTTTCAGTGCCGCTGACCCCTACCCCAACCAGGGCGCTCCCAACGGTGCCGGTGATCCCTTCTCTTTCCTTTCTACTGGATTCAACTCACTGTCGATGAACGATGAACGCCGTAACGTCTCCAACTCGGCCAACAAGTCACCGGCGTAAGCCACACGTATATAAGGTATCACATCTGCATCCTTGGATCTTGCACAAGCGATTTGGTATGGGAAGGTTTTTTTTCGGACAGGCTGGCGCGGGCAAGAGTCAATTCGGGGAGTTCTCGTCGTTCAGAAATGGTTAAGATCTCGTGGCATTTGCAGGCTACCTGGCATGGAAACGGGTCGGTGTGCGTATAGACTGGGGACTTCAAGCGATGGAGTTTGATACCTTTAGCGGACAGTGGTGTTCAGGAGATGGTTTTGCAACTCAAAAGCCGGACAGGATAAAAGTACACGCTCGGCTGTGCGGCGGCAACAGGGGCTGGTGGGGAGCTTTGGATCTGTTCGACCGTGTTTTTTCTTTGGCTTTTTTGTTTGTGCGTTTCCTTATTTTCGTCTATTTGCAATTGGATTTCACGATTCTCTCTGCAAGTCATTCGAAATGTCGTTCCCTTGATTTGCTGGCATAGCGCGGTGGGTGGTAGCGAGGCGCTGGAAGGATATCGGGTCCTTGGTCGATCATTCAACATTTTTCCGTTGTCGGTATCAGTTTGCTTTGCGATGTCTTGTGGTGACCGTACAGGTCTTCGTCTCCCCGCATCAAGTATTGTCAAGATGGTACCCTCCTTGAGCACCACTGCATCTCTCTGCTTGCTTGCCGCGGTTCCTAGTCATCCATCATCCATTGTGCATTCTCTGCTCTTCACAAATTGCTACAAAAGTACACATACATGTAGAAGAGTGTACCCTTAGAATGTCAGTTTGCTGTCAAGTAATGCGTTGTAGTATTACTCGTCTTTGTTCTGCAGGTCACACAGCCTTGTGGCACACATCGTCTGCATCAAGAACACCGTCATACCGATAAGGCAAGACAGGTACGTATCTTCATTCTCCGCACAACTCAATTATCATACCTACACATAAACCCCATGGACTGAGGTACCGCGGCTTGTACCATTTCAATCAGCAGACGTGCTCTTGCGTGATCAGTTGTCAAAGCAAAACACAGAGGAAATATACACCTACCCCATTCTCAGCTTACGCGACATCGCACATTGTACATTACAGCATTTCAGACAGAGACAAAAATGCCCAGTTGTAGCGCGGTGGCTTTTAAAGGGAGGTGAGTGGCTGGTGCCACTGTGGAACAGAAACTTCCCTTACTCACTACAGACGAACTGCGCATCACCATTGAGGATTGATGGTCATGTTCAGCAACATCAGATACCCACCAATATCATCGAATGTTCTCAAGGACTCAAGATGCATGTCGAGTCTTGGTGCGTAAAAACACCGGAAGAGGCTGTTGCCCAGACCCTTGTCCGCATGTGGTTCAGACCTCGACGATAACTTGACAACACCACACTCGCGCACTTGTACGCTCGTGACATAGGACGACGCCACCGATGTGCGATCGCCGGCCAAGAAGCATTCCACCAGTCACCTCGTCTCACTTCTATCTCACTGCATCATGGCGTCGCGAATGCCCAATGTCCTTGCGCGTGGCGGCTGGATGAGAATCAGCCTGTCTCAAGACAGGAGATACGGGCGCCTGAATGCAGTCAGCCAAGAGAAAAGGCAATAGAACAGGCAATCGACATAACCTTTGCTGCACGCAGTCGACATGGTCTATCAATCTCCACAATTCACTTCGTGGAAGATCGCTGCTGCCCGGCGAAGCCAGCTTCCAGTCTCCCAACTAAGTCGTACATGTGCGCTGGATTATTGACATATCATCAACCTCAAGGTCTCTAAATGGAGAACTAGAACCTCGACGCTTGCTCATGAGAGATTGGGACCGGCCAGACACCGTCTTTGCCAAACATGCTGGTCTCCAACATATCTACAGTGCTGCGACTGCTGCTCATACCCCTCATGCTCATCATCTACTGTATATTTGTTCAGTTTCGAGGTCATAGCAATGCGTCACCCTACATGTTGCCTCCGTTGGCTGATACGAACGCTCCGCCATCGTTAAGCAACAAGGCTACAGTCAACACAAGCTCAACCAACCAACCTCAAACCAAATCCAAGTTTGGTCCCACGGTCGAGGGCTTCTGGAAAGACCTTGCGGCCGCCCTCGAGAATGCACGACCTCAGTGTTCTCCTGTCCAGGTCGAGGATGGCCACCCGACGAATTCAGAGACTACCTTTGAACCTCTGAAACCTCTGAAACAGCCTCCTGAGCGACTTGTGGGCTTTGGACCCGATCAGGAGACTGTGTTACTCAAAGCACATCTTCATATGCGTATAGCTGTGCAGCAACTTGCAAGTCGGCTAGCCTTCTCCAGAGGCGAATCAGGAATCGTCACAACGGCGAATGCAAAATACATGCCCATCCTGTTGGTTTCACTCCGCATGCTGCGAAGAACAGGCTGTCAGCTACCTGTTGAAGTATTCATAGATGACTGGAGCAAGTACGATCCGATCATCTGCGAATCCGTCTTGCCGTCCCTGAACGCGACGTGCGTGATCCTCTCCGAGGTCTACGACAAAGTCTCCCACGTCCAGCCACTCTCAGGCTATCAATTCAAGCTCTTCGCCATCCTGTTCTCCTCCTTCCAACACGTCCTCTTCCTTGACAGCGACGCTTTCCCCGCCCACGACCCCACGGACCTCTTCTCCACTCCCCCCTACACAATCCACGGCCTCATCGTCTGGCCCGACCTCTTCGGCCTCACGATATCCGAACACTTCTACCACATCGCCGCCATCCCCTACGAGTCCCCCTCCGCGCGCGCCGCGACCGAAAGCGGCATCGTCCTGCTCGACAAAGCCAAGCACCGAGAATCCCTCCTAATGATGGTCTACTACAACTACCACGGCCCGGACTTCTACTACCCACTCCTCTGCCAAGGCTCCCACGGCGCCGGCGATAAAGAAACCTTGATCCAAGCCGCCATGGCCGTCGGCGCACCGTGGTACCAAGTCAAAACCGGCGTCGCGGGGCTGGGCTACTTCGAGGACGGAAGCTACCGGCTCAGCGGTCTGGCGCAGATGCATCCCCAGACCGACTTCCAGTACAAGCCGCCCAGCAGGAGCCACATGCATCCCGAGGACCGGTGGCAGGACGCCGAGGCTGGGACTGCGCGGGCGTTGTCGCGACCCCCGCGACCGTTGTTTGTCCATCAGAATATGCAC
Source organism: Lizonia empirigonia (assembly GCA_009982855.1). Taxonomy (NCBI): domain Eukaryota; kingdom Fungi; phylum Ascomycota; class Dothideomycetes; family Pseudoperisporiaceae; genus Lizonia; species Lizonia empirigonia. The sequence goes on along the minus strand of JAADKA010000006.1, from coordinate 948,559 downwards.
AAGCTCGACCCGAAGCGGATTCTGGACATGCCGGGCTCGAACGCGAAGACGAATGCCGGGAACAATACGCGCTTGTGGGGTGCTGTGAAGGGTGTTGTTAATATGTTTGGATATGATGTCGAGAGGCGGGTGTGGGAGGTCGTTCTGGAAGAGGGGTGTAGAGTCAAGGAAGACGTTGAGTCTTGTGCGGGGCTGCGAGAGTATTTTGCTGAGGTGTTTGGGCTGGTAGACAGTATTGATGAGTAGGGTTTAGCAATGCGTTGGGATACTACTCACTCCCGTCTTTCCCAGACTTTTCTTTAAACTCACATTAACCTCCAGTGTCACAATCCATGGAATCCGAGCTTTCTTTGCTTTCGGGCTCTTCGTGTATCGCAGCAAATCCAGCAGGAGCGTGCAACACAATCCGCCAGACTACTTAGGAGGAAAGAACGGAGGATATGTAGTTGCATGTTAGATGGCGCTGGGATTATGCTGGAGCCGAAGAGGAGGATGAGTGGTTTCACAGGGCCGAGTTGAGAACTGATACGAACGAAGACCTGACAAAGCAGTAGCTATACATGGACAGGTCGAAATCCAAAAAACGAAGTTCATGCGCGGGCATTTTGCTAGAAGTCTGGAATATGGTATGGATTTATCATTTATACACAAACAATAGCTCGTGAGGCAAGCGGTTGCAAAATTCCCACCCAATGTACACAACATGATGGTCGCAAGGAGTCTACTCCGCGCCGCATCTTGTAGTAGGTAATGAAGAACACACGCTCCTCTAAGGAGTTGGTGAAAGAAAGAAAAGGAATTCGTGGGTCGCGTAACTCTCTGGGTTCGGGCCAAAGCAACAATCGACATGGAGCCCGGGACCACGGAGGCTTTGTCTTGCATTCAGTTTTGTTGAAGATGATTCGGATGGTTAGATGACAGCATTGCTGCTAGCCACCATACGTAGACGCGACTCGGGGACCTCTACCAGTCGAGAGATGCTGACTGCGTCGTCGACATCGCGAGTCGAGACTGGAAGTAAAGGATCGTCATCTTGCCCTTGCCTCATATAGGTCCTCACCATCTTGACGATCACGGCGCTCGCAAAGAATGCCATGAGATGTATGGGAAGAAACGACCAAATGCCAGCTAACCCAGTGCTCTCGGTCCAGACAGTTGACAGGCCGGACACTTGCGATAGACCAGTGAGGAAGACCATGGCTGTGATAGATGCACTTGCAGCGAAACCATCTCCAAGTCGAAGTATACGAGTAATGGCGCGGCAGTACGTGACATGAAAGAGTAGATATGCCAGTACAACGACAATCAGAAGCGGAGCAGGCGCACTAGGATCGCTTTGGACTCGAGCAAATATACTTCCGGTAGCGCCAGCGCCCAATAGCAGGCCGTTGTTGTATCGAGATTTGTACATGAAGGTAACCAGCAGGGCCGAGCTCAACAGCAAGACAATTGGGACAACCCAGTCTACCAGTTGAAGAGCGATAAGGTAGAACTCGTCCATGACTCTACTGCGTAGCTTCTGAGACGTTTTTATGGTTTGTGCCGGTGCAATCGCTTCAGTTACTGTTTTCAGTGAGCCTGGTGTGGAGGTACGTTGGTCGAAGGGCGTTCACATACAGTATTTGTTCCCAGTAGGGTACGGTTTGGCGGAAAAGTCTCCATCAGGCTGGCTCTTGGAAATACTGCCATGGGCCATCGCATCTAAAATTCCCACTGATTCTGCGACATGAACTCCACCAAGCTCATCTTGCTCCCTTCGGTTGCGTTTGTTCTGTGTGGAATGCACAAATGCGTCGGTGGGCACCTTAGAACTGACTTGTGAGCCCACAGACAAATCCTTGGAGAGGAAGGCTTCGTGTGCATCTGTGCTTGCTGTTGCCAAAGCGAGCAGCGAGGCTGGCACCAGGAATTCCGCGACTTTCATATTAACGATGGGGTTCCTACTGGGCAACACAATCCAGCAACAAAAGTCCCTTCAAATGAAAGAGAGAAGAATGAGCACAGGTATCGTGTTGAGCTCAAGTGCAAGCAGGCTGAGGTTGGGCCGAGATGGATGATGCAAGATTCGGGGCGCAGCTGATGCACCTGAGAAACCTGCATGGCAGCCCATACTGACCTCATATCTCCAGCATCAGCATCGAGCCTTGTCGCACTTCTCATTTCCAACTCCAAAAGCGTCTTTGGTAACATAACAACTCCAAGAGATCTGATAGCAGAGTGGTATTGTCTCGCGCTGCGATCGTGTTCTGTGCTGACCACCATGGACCAGGCTGAAAGCTGCTCAACCGCGTGCCAATCGAAACAACGTCACCGCCACGTTCACTCACTCTCCGTCGGCCGCTGGAGACATGTGCGAATGGACATGGGAGCCTCCTTGTGAGCCTTTGAAGTCGGAAGATAAGTCTTCATCTTGGGATCCACAAGATCAGTCTCTAGAATGTCCAAGGCCTGCACCATCTGGTACGCTTTCAGTATGACACATTCCGCGATGACACTGCTCACACTCATTTGCTAGGCCACAACAGACCTCTACAACGCCCCTCCAGCTGCTTTGAAGACGCTCCATCACGTCGATGGGATACAAGTGAGTGCTTCCCAACTGCGTGTGAATGAAACTAAACGTCGAGAAGGGTTTCGTGCGCGCGAAACGAAGGCAGATCGGTTCTTCAAAGCCGGCAGGGTCTTCGCCATGCTCTGGGATGAGGCTACTGAGAATGTAGACGCATTTCTTTCGCCGGCCGACCGTGGCGAGACTCCACTCGTTGAATCTACTTTGGGGAGATCATTTGCTTCGATCCGACGTTTCGTAGTTGTTCGTGTGCACAAACACTTTGTCCAGGCTTGGCAGGTACCCTAGAGACGAATATGACACGATTTATCCAGCGGCTAACAGAAATAGCGCTATCTTTACTTATGGAAACCGCCGCCGCCATGGTACTCACAAGCACGCGACTGCCTACAATACTGGAACTATGACAGGGATGGACGACGTGGAAGAGGCTCTGGAGGAACACCGGAACGGACATCGACTTCTGAAACACAGAATGATGCCCCCATCTATAGCAGTGTCAAATGGGCACAGTGGCGCAACTTCACCCTTCGAGGACATGGAAGAACATGTCCGACCTCAAACAGGTCAGATGTTTGCATATGCTCGGGACACTGCTTTGCTGGTCGGGCAAGTATGTGTTTCCATCCCCATAGGGCTATATGGAACTGTTGCCACTGAACCGGACCTATTGTTGCAAGATCGGTCCAATTTTAGGAACTGCTCATGTTCCCTCAGGTTCCGTGCAAACCTCTTTCGGAATTTCCTTGCACCTGTAAGCTGATGCCCAAGCACGACTACAACGACATACTTGCTCACAGATTTCACAGAAACTCTCAACCTCTCTGCTCGAGCCGATGATCGATCCGAGTCCTGCGGTGTTTGTAACCGCATACCTGGTGTTCGGTGCACTAGTCACCACCCACTACCACTACAACAGGGACAGTATAACACAGAAGCCACTTCTGGTGGCGGGGACTGTCGCGGGAGTAGTAGCAAGCGCATTCTGCTGTCAAAACGGTGGATTCATCCAGAATACCGCTGCAATTGTCCCTGTGTTGGTTATTGTGTGTCTTTTGCTGGGCCACCTAGTCGACACGATCACCCAGTGTGTGCTTGGTGAGAAGCCTGGCACTAAGGGGAAGCACACACTGCTCTGTAATCTACAGGGTCTCGCCAAAAAGTAGTCGCAGATGCTGGACTACCGTTGGTGGTGCATGAGACCATCACATCTAGTCAGATTTCCTCCGTTTCTTTTCGTCCTTGATGAATGACCCGCTGCAACTCATAAATTGTCAGTTCACACACTCCTTTATGACAATTCCTTGGCATGGTTATTGTATCCTACCTCCTCTTGCGAGTTGCAATCGGGGTTTTTCTTTCATTGGTGATATCAGTGTTGGAATGTTAGGCCAAGTCCGCTTCCTATATAAGGCTCACTTAAGCTGAACGCAAGTGCTTCGACTTCCATGAATGTGCCCCGAAAGAATCAGGAATTGTGCAGTTGTAACAGTTCGGCATTAAATTTCACATGGTGTTTTTGCAGAGGTAAAAGGACCGCTTGGCGCAGTGACACCAGTACATGCTACAACACATGGTCGACTCATCCTGTAACAAATGCCAACATGAGATCTGACTGGAGTCTCAAGAGTCGCAGACAAAGGAATATCATGCGGGTGTCGTAATTCAAATTATGTCCATTCAATCGTGGTGTATCGTCAAGCATGCTAGCACTTGCGTTTTTTCCTGTCATGCACATCTTCTCGCTTCTCCTTTGGCAAGATCTCACGGACCTTGGTATCTAGCCCAACATAGAACTTCCTGCCCCTCCACTCAACGGTTGCCCCACCCCAGAAGGCTATTACCCATACAGGTAAGGCAAAGAACTCCCTTCCGAGCCAAGCGAAGAAGAACTCGCGGAAGTTCCTCCTCGCTCCATCAAGAAGGCCCGGCTGACCCGATGTCCTATCTCCAAGCAGAGGTTTGAGTGACTCAGCACGGTGATATGCGGCGCTGGATCGCTGAGGCAGTACAAAATCCGGTGTATCAGCATCGATTTCCACAGTTTTTGCAGAGTGTAAGAGCAGATACTGAATGTAGTCGAGAAGGCACCAAGCACCCATATGGAGCAGCCAGATCAGGACGAACGAGGTCCAATTTGGGTTAATGAACGAACGGAAGTGAGGCAATGTGGTCAGTGCATACGCACCGTATACACCGCAGAACATGCTTTCCGTTCCGGGCTCCACAAATGTCGCTAGGGTGACCGTATACTTCCTGACTCGCAACCAACGTATACGGCGATCCAGATACGCAGCCACAGACGTGTGACTTATAGGCTGAAAGCAGAAGTCTCCGAACAGCATTTCGTGCTTTCCCCATTTCTCCTTCTTCTCACCTGGCGCAGGCTTATAATCGCGTTTCTCGAATGCTTGTGGTTGCTTCCACAGTGCGTCGCCGATGAGATGGTCTTCGCAGATGTTGTCGGAAAAGAAGTCGATTCCGGGTGCGTATTTGGGGCTTGACGAGGTAACGTAGTTGAGTTGTGAACGGCGGAACATGGTACTCTTACCCATGATGCAAGGTGCGACTTTGACGGTGTTGATGGCTTGATAGAACTTGGCGTGTGCAGAGGACATGAAAGCTTCGTCAAGGCGGCCACCACCACGTTGCCATAGCCTCTTGAACACGCTCCCCGAGACCTTCGACGAGGAGCTCGCGGCGGCAGCTGTGGTGTTCTCTCGCTCTTCTGGCCTTCCGCTCAACAGCTCCTTCCTCTCCTTCAAAGACAAGCTCTGAGAGTCCAGATCCACAGTGAGCGGTGTCTGGTGCACGAACTTGAATTTAGTGTTCGACTTTCCTTCCTTGTCTTTATTGTACCCATACAGCAAGTCAACGAACCGAGGGCCGACGCCTTTGCCCACCCAGACGTTGCAATCGAGTATCCATACTATCTCGCCCTTGGCCTCTCGATAGGCACGACTCATGTTCCTAATCTTCGGATTTGGTCCGAGCGCGTTCCTGTCCTTGTTCAGCAGTGGATCCTCCGCCTCGACCGTGATCTGCACATCAACATCTGAGAAGTCGCGCTCAAGACGTTCGAGGATTGGGAACGCGGGGTCTGAACGAGTGGCGACACAGAAGACATTGTTTATCTTGCGCTTTGGGTATGTCTGCCGCAGACTCGATGCCAAGCACTCATAAAGGCGTGGATCTAAGCCGGAGACAGGCCGAATGACGGTGACATGAGGCAACTCCTCCTCCTTCATGTATGAAACACATGCTGCCGGCTGCGGTCTTCTCCAGTAGTATCGAAATCTGTCTGTATTAGCGAATTGCTCTTGTTCTAGTACAACGTCGACGAGTTCGCATACAGTTGTGTAAAGCCAATTGCACAGACGCTCCATACTATCACGAACCAGATGAGGCTGCCGGTAGCCACATAGAAGCGCAACTTGGAGACATTGCTGGTCTCGGCGCTCTGGAAGAGCTCGTGACGCATGCGCGTTAGTTGTGCAAGGATGCGGAGAAGGCGCGGAATGGAGTACTTCGTATGGGCGAGGCTGCGCTGTGACGGTTTATTTGCGGGCAGCTTGGCAGGTTGGTCACGTGTAGCTTCAGCTCTAGTGAGATGCAAGTACAGATACTTGAGCGAACATTTGATGTGCCAGGCTTGGGCGACGTGCGGCGCTGACTGATGTTGTGCAAAGGTTCGTTTAGAAATTCATGAAACAGGGAAATTGGTCTCCGAACTTCCCGCGGCGCTTCCGCTATCAAAGCATCCATCGATCAGGTCACTACAACACAACCACCATGATAGGTATAACTTGCTCTTGTAGTGGCTCAGTGGCATCTAACACACATGTCCTAATATGTTCATCTCCAAGCGCTTTTTATTGCTCTTGTTCAGTCGAATATACGCAGCTCTAAGTCCCAATGCAGTCGCTGTCAAGTGCGCAAACCCTCGCCCATGATGCCAAATACAATTATTGTACAATGTGTAGTTTCCCACACTACTCGACATTGAAAGTGAAGCCCAACGGTGTCAGAATCTTATTTTGCACAACCTTGTTCGCCTCTTCACCACCGCGCTCCATGGCGACAGCGCCGACAATTGCGTACAGCGATGTCATGAGCACGGAATCTTGACCGGAGCCCTGGAGGTTGTCCGCACGCTTTGGTGTCCACCGTGTGACCTTGTCCAAGCCGTAACGCTCTGCAATCTGTGCTAACCGTGTCTTGTCTAAAACCGTCTGTTCTGCCTCGTTGGTCAGGCCTGCGAGACCGTCCAGGGCGGGATGCAGGAAGGGTCTGCGACCGAAGTTGTCAACCTTGGGCTCGCCTATGGGCTCTCGAGGCCAAGCTTTGGCTTGTGGGGAGTTGACAAGGGCTTGCGAGGTTTGAAGCTCGACTATCCTTCGGCCTGCATGTCGTCAGTCTAAAGTCGCTCTCTCCAAGTGACGTGCTACATACCAAGATACGCCAGTCGGTCATTGAAACCCCGCCTTCCGTGATCGAAGCTCTTGTGTGTCACCGCCAGCCATTTGACCTCATCGTCCAGCATCTTGTCACCGCCAGGGCCCAACATTCGGACATATGCGTCGTCTAGCCTCTTGGGGTCCTCGTTGACCTTGAACACGCCTCCTTTCGCCGCCGGCCGTATTCTGAAGGGAGCTTGCATGCGCGGTGGTGTCTGCTGCCATCGCGGCCTATCTGCCGCCTCGCTCTCGTATTCAGGTGCTCGTGATGGGGTGGTAGTCGAGAAGGCGCACGCGGAGGTCCGCACAAGGGTACGTCCTGTCCCGTGGGAGCATCGCAGCAAGGGTGCAGCCGAGGAGAATAGGGTTCGAGTCGCCCGTTTGGAAGCCATTGTGGCTTGTGTGTGGTTGGCGGAGGCGAGATGCACAGGCAATGGCGGGCGAGGCACTGCGATGCTTGGTGATTGACCATGGTGAAGTTCGAAAAGTTGCGGCCGGCTCGCGCCTTGCCCAAAGCAGATTAGCCTCAGTCGCGGTCGAGGTCCCTCCCCAGCTTTCAGCGCGACGCGCATTTTGACGACGTTGCTGGTGTTTCTTGGTTTGCTTGTTGGATATGGCGGATATTGCTAGGCGCAAGTCGTTGAGAGACTTGCTCGCCGAACAGCTGCCAAAAGACGTGCCGTTCACCTTCTACCATTACTCGACACCACCCTCGAAATCGCCCGCCCTCTTCTCCGCGCTGCCGCACGGCAAGTCAGAACGAACATACTGCGAATCACATTTCCTGTCTGCAACCATTACACCGAAAGATGCACCGGAATCGCGGTCACCTTCAGAACTGCTCGTTCTTGCCATTGAGGTCTTGATATACACTACACGGCGCCTCACGACCATCTTCATCTCAAAGGCGGACTCGACCGGGTATCTCTCAGAGCTGCAGCTCCCACGGTCCCAAAGCGGATCGCCACTGAAGACTATCTGTGGAACATTCGTGTCATGGCTGGCACGAGAAAGACAAAGACAAGGAAAGAAGCTGGTTATATCGCTGTTCGCCAGAGCCCAGGACCAGTATCTTTTTCCAGCGAGCGTCGACAACAAGAACAAGCATGTTCTCGATGACCGAGGCCTTGTGAAGTGGTGGTGCAAGGTTTTGGATCCAATCATCTGGGAATACCAAGCTGAGGAAGAACGTAAGCCCTTCCTGAACCGGTTGGCTGAGAGCGAGACCAGTGGAAGCACACCTCCATCTGCGACTACTGCCAAAGGTTACCTTGTCATCCCAGGTTACGAGTCGTACGATACTCTTAGATATGTACCTCCTTCGCCCGTACCGAACACTCCTCGACGATGGGCTGCCGCACATCCACTCCTTCAAATCGCGCCTCATCCGGCCGCACCACCGCGTTGTCTCGTTCCAAGCTTCCCAGACGACCCAAAAGCACGCTTCCTCGACGAACTTGACGAAGAACTCCCAGATCGAGGCGAGGGGGTGATCGCAGACGGAGGCACACCATCAAGAGGCAATGGCATGTGGAAGAGCGTAAAGACACTCGATCAGTTCTGGGAATTTATGGCTTTTCGTCAAGAGTGCTCATCTGGGAGAATAGTGGGCTTCATCTGGGTTGTCTTGACACCATCTAATGACTCGGTACCTGAAGAAGACGAGGACACACCTTCGCAACCGTCTCAGTCCTCTCAACAATCGGCGATGAACTTTCAACAAAGCCTACCTGTACCGAAAAAGAAGAAACGCACGCAAAACAAACACAGAACGAAGGCAAAAGCATTGCACGGCCCAATCCCCCTCATACTCCCACGCATCAAGACCAGCTCTTCCAATCTCTCAACTCCATCCAACACATCCACAGCGTCAGCCAGAAAAGTCCCCGAAAGCAGCCCATACTTCACATGGCCTACCTCCTCGCGTGGCGCAATTTGCTTTAGTGTGAAGAACTACAACCGCGCCCACGAAATCCTCATCCACTCTTCTTTTGCGACACGTGCAGCTACAGCGAGAAGCACACAGCAGTTCAAGAAGGAAATTGCGGTCCTTGGTGGTGTTGAAAATTGGGGCTGGACTGTGGTCGGCAAAAAGGAAGCAGCAGTGTCGACCCCAACTGCTCCTCCTGGTGTGACGCCGGTTGCTGTTATGGGTGTGAGGAAGAAGAGGAAGGATGCGGAGGATTCGAATTCGAGTAAGGTGAATGAGGTACAGACGTTGGATGCTGGCTTGGTGAGGAAGAAAGTTAAGCTTGATCCCGCGCCTGCAGTGGCTCCAGACAGTACGAACGGCGTTCAGGTGCTGGAGGCTGGGCTTGTGAGGGAAAAGCCTAAGCCTTAAGCAGCGCCCTGATGTTAAGGTTGACGACAGATTCATTTTTGGTACCTGTATTGATAGCATGGAGTTGATTAGGCACGATACATCAGGAGCGTCCCTCCCATTACTTCACGAATGACACTCAGAATCTTCGATTTGAAGAGCAACGGCCCCCCCTCTCCCGCCTTCAAGCACCACTGCGATTAAAGTGGAACGCATCCGAGGCCAGACCGGTCTTCCCGAGGTATTGTTCTCATTTCTGAAGCATGAGACGTGACTAGTCAGTGTACTGGCATAAGGCAGTGGGAGATGGCAAGAAGAGGGATGCTTGGCAGCTGGCCTATTTCTCCAGAGCGGTGAACGACTCCGGATCTCAACATGAGCGTATGAGTAGGCATGTCGTTTGTGCCCGGTTCGTTTGCACGTATGCAGTGCTAAGGCCTAACACATCTGGGCATGTTACTATGCTTTTGCGGAATTACTCTCATGAACATAGAAGATCGAGGGTATGTTAGATCTAATGTCAACTACGTGTATTACAGTATGCCTTGAAATACCGTGTCTTAGACGTGTTTCTCGGACCTGCACGACAGTTCGCTTCGAGTCTTTGAGCAGATGCTCCACTGTCCAGTGAAGCCGGCCAGCATGCTCCGTTTGCACTTTCAAGCAGCATGAACTCTATTGCATGCGGTTCCAGTGTTCATTGGCTCAGAACTTAACTGCAAGTTACGTGAGGCATGCACTTCCCGTTTGTTTTTGTCCTTGTTGCAACGAAGCGATGCATAGGTGCCTTGTTTGCAGGCTGCGTACCGTGCATATAAACATCCTTGATTCCTCTCCACCTCTCAAACTGATTATCATACCTTGACCTTTATACCTTGCACACGGATCTCGATATCTCAACACCCCAAAACTGCAAAGATGCCTTTGTCCGACAAACTCAAGTGTAGGTTCACTGCCAACTTTCAAACTACCAAACTAATCAGACTACAGCTACCATCTGGTCTGCCGTCCACAAGATTGAAGGGACCATGGACATCCATTACCCCAAGTCGTTCTCCACCATCGAAGATGCCAAAGCTCACATCGGGACCGTCTGCGTCGACAATAACTTCCAGTACTGTCTGTACGCTAACCACAACCTCCGTCCAAGCGACCCACATCAAGTGGTGCGCATTGTTAAGGACAAAGTATGCTACCTTGTCGCTGTGCGTGCCCACAACCAGGGAGAGTTCTATCTAGACGAACCACTGCCGGACCGAAAGAGTCTTCGAGGTGAGCAAGGCTTCCAGATCGAAACTTCAATGTTGTGCACTGACAACCCACAGACGCCATTGAAGCCGACATCTCCCGTACAAAGCTCCTCATTCCTAATTGGCCGACTGAGTTCTTCGACGCTGATGTTGCCGCGAAGTACGTCGCTGGTGTCTGCGCTCTGAACAAGTTCGAATACACGCCATTCGAAGGTGTGACACCGGACAAGTTCAAGGGCTATGTCACGTTCAATACCGCAAGGCAGGCCTTCACTGCTGGACTGTTTGGGCTGAAAATTGGCCGCAAAGATTGGGCGCGAAACGAGAAAGATCACATGCAGACCTCGAAGCAGACTTCTGCACGGCCTCAGACATTGCAAGGTTAGTATCTTGGGGGTTTGTCCTCTGGAGTTGCTGACCGATTGCCAGATGCTATCGAGCACGACGTGTACTACTTTCTTAGCTTCGTCCCGCGCTCGTTTTGGCCACAGGCATTCACAGACCTCAACGAAGCCCGCAACTTCATCCAAAAGTACTGCTATGAGACAAAGTTCAGATACACTGGCTGGCCAAATCTGGTGGCGCAGAGATATCGCCTGTTTGTCCACTACAACGCTGCGAAGTACGCGCTTGCAGATGGCATGTTCAAGATTGAGCAAGAGACACCGGAGACAAAGCCTGCCAAGGAAGAGCTGCAAGAGAAAAAAGACGGAAACGATGCGCATGAGGACAAGCTTGGGGTAGAGGTCGTTGACCCTCTGGCGACAATAGAGGAGACAAACAATCTTGGACACGATGATCGCTGCGTGAATCATGTTCAGGGCTCAGAAGTGGGTGCCACTGACTGCGACTCCGAGCTCAGTCCGGCCTGGTCTACACCGTCGTCCGAAACGTCCAACTCATTTGCAGGCATCTTGTCCAAGGCACTGACGGAAATCAACGACAAGGAGGCCGTGGTGGACCCCGCCGAACAAAAGAAAGCGGCCGCTGTCGATCCTTTTGAGGCAAGTGCATCTTTTCCTCGTCACAAATATTCTCTGCTGACTGTGCGTGTAGAACCTAGTCGCTGAACTTCAGCGGGGATATCTACTCAAACCTGCTTACGCATGATCAATCTGCTTGAACAATGACGTATTGGAAGTCATGCGGCGGTAATTTGGTAATTGGTGAGATGGATGTTTGCCTCCACAGGTGTTTGAAAAGTCTGGGGTGTTCGTGATGGTATACTTGTTCGATCATTGTGTTACTTGTCCTTGGCCTCCAGCACCTATATACTGAGATCTGGAGCATATGTAGCTTCTAGCACTGGGCCTTATTGCATACCATGTGGCGATGCTGTTTCCACGAAATGAGAACGTGTATTCTACTCTAGTCCCACGTTGGCGATGCTGCTGACAACCAGTGAGAGGGAAAGCGCCGTCGTTGTAAGCTTCCAGCCCGAACAAACTCTAAACCAGCTGATCCTGTAAGCACTTACGACTCAAATGACGGAGCAAGCCGCCTGTGGAAGGCGAGGCAAGTAAAGTCGTACATGAGATTGCAAGGTGGTGTTGGAGTTGTGGAGGTTGGGGACAAGAATAGCACACTCTGCCCCACAGTCCGTGCACGACTGGCGCTTCGTCTCTTCCCATCCAATCGACCAACCCTCGTAGACGCCCATCCTTCGAGAGTGAAACGTTTATCAGCATCCATCCGCAGGCACCCTTACACACGGCGAGGATGAAAGATCTTCCGCGCGTGGTCGTCTCTCGAAGCGCCCGCGCGAAGCCGTTTCCTGTACAAGGTATCTGCGGTGCGCCCCGCAAAGGCGTCAGCAGGCGCCTCTCTTCCCTGACTCCGGTCCTGAAAGCGCCCAGAGATTTGGCTTGTTCTATGAACAGATGCTCTGGGGATAAGCCGGACTTTCGTGCGATGCGTGACTGGCTCGTGTAATGCAGGCTCATTTTAGTGTAACGAGGTACAGCAGAAGGATGAGGCCTACAAAGACACCTCAACGCCTCGAGTGCATATGAAACGTTTGAGCGTTCGTTGCTATTGTCTCTTGGTCGGCCTTCGGTGTGAATATTCCATCTTTTGCATCGTAATTTAGCTTGCTGGACTCAAGCATATTCGACTGCCTCCGAGTACCACCATGCGTTCGTTCTCGTTCCTCGTCTCTGCAACCGTGCTATTCGCTCAGTCTACGCTTGCTTTCAATTGCTCAACAAGCCCCATCTATGTCGATATCCACAAGCGTGCCGTTCACGATTCGCCGGTCTTTCAATATGGTTCTTTCATTGGAGTAGGCACAGGCGAGACCGCATCAGCCACATCAGCGCAAAATCACAGCCTGTGGCCGTCGCTATCCCAAAATCACATGTCTTTCGGAGCAACCAACTATTGCCAGAATAGTACGCTCAGCAATTGCGACATATCAACAGGAGGCTTCTATAGCAGTAATCAGTCCACAACGTAGGTTGCTCACAGGTCAACTCGCGGTTCTTTGCTCACGTATGCAATAGGTTTATCGAGTATCCAGGCTTCAAGACACTAGACGCGGATAGCAATAACACGCTTGAGGGCTACTTTGGGCAAGATACGCTCCGACTCTATATGCATTTTTTCGAGACGGACGGTGCATCTCAGACGCTTCTTCCAAATTCGACTATTGAAGTCGCAACAGCGGGAGCCATCACACCTGGGCGAGTAGGGATAGGATCATCCTCGACGCTTCTGCAAGATCTTGCGGGGCGAGAGATGATTGCCGGCAAGACATATTCGCTTTACATAGGCCAAGGCTTCGACCGTGCCGGTGGCAAAGTCAACGGGAGCAATGTCTTCGGAGGCTACGACTCCGGTCGCTTCACTGGAACGCCTCATCAATATCCCATGAACGTCAACAATGTGAACGCCATGAGCGTGCGGATCAAGGATGTCGTCATTACACAGACAGGGAGCGGAGCGAACCAGTCTCTCTTCGACCCTACGATCTTCACTGACATGAAGTCACAACCTCAGACATTCGAAGCGCAAATCACCACAGACCAGTTCCCAATGTCGCTCCCATACCAGATCACACAGAACTTCATTAAAGCCCTGGCTGCTCAAAAAGACAACTACTGGGGTGATAACTCCCTGAAGCTTACTAAAGACTTCAACGGCACCTTGTCGATTGTGCTAGAAGACGGCTTTACCATTACCTTTCCCCCAGAGGTGCTGAGGAACGCATCCAATATCACTCCAGTTCAAGACCGCAACGAGAATGATGACTCACCATTTCTCCTCGGGTCGGCTTTCCTTGGTCAAGTCTACCTGATGGCTGACTACGATTCGAACAACTTCTTTCTTGCCGAGGCGGTGCAAAAGAACAACATGGTCATGCCTGTCACCTTCTGTCCTAAGTCGACACCCGAAGCATACGAGCGACCAAAACAGAATCAGTGGCAGAGCCAAGGTCTGATCGGAGCTGTGATCGGAGGTGTTATTGGTGGCATGGGCTGCATTGGTGCGTTGTACTGCTTGTACATTAGCTGGTTGAGGAAATCGGACGAGAGGAGACTGAAGAGGGATTTGGCAAGGAATTCAGCGGCGAAGATGGAGCAGGTGAACGTCGAATCTGCGCCTAGTTTTGATGTGCCACCGACGAAGAGCGTCAAGGAGAAGGTCACGTTTTGGAAAAAGGGATCGACTTAGTGCGTCCTTCGTTCGTTATACCCAAAAATTGCAGTTCTGATTTACTCATCATATCTATAATCAATTTTTGTTCGTGAATCGGTTTCTACTAAGACCTTGTTGGAGCTCCCACTGCCCGGTCGACCAAGTGCTGCTTAGTAAGCTACGCGCATCTGACGCTGGCGCGTCCATCTCGAATGTCTATCGCCGCTCGTCCATGAACGTCCATATCACGATTCATCTCATTGACGCGTCCTCAATGAGAGTAGAGCAGTCTCAAATGAGTCTCACCCACGCTCAATGCGCCTCAGTACCAATAGCTCGGTTGAAGGTTTCGCGGGGAAGCTGCATGTCATCTTGGTGAATCAACACCATGTCAAAGCGCCAGTCAACACCTGCCAGGTACTTGGTACACACATGCATGTGCTCCGTTTCGGTATGTTGGAGCTAGTCGGTGTTCAAGACAATGATCGGTAAGTACGGTATACGAAGTCAGGTCAAGTCTTATCCTCCCTTGGGGACGTCAACTGCGGTCGCGACTGCTCAACCATGAGCTGTCGCACTGACGCAACTTACTTCCAGACTACCAACGTGATAGGAGAGGTCAAGGACGTCGCAACTGCTATTCGCCAAGAGTCTATTCGCGTGAGCCAGATCCCCGAGAAAAGGGCAGGCTGATACGCGCTGATACTTCACCGCACCACGCGGCGCATGACAGCTACGGGAACGTGCAAGAAGGTCCCAGGAAGGATTCGTGAGATTTCCCATGCATTAACGCATAGCAGCAGAAATTTTGTCGCGTGATGCGCGGCCAGACCCAACTGATGCATTCCATCCGTATCCCTCTCTCGGCGCTATATGCCGTTGTTTTGCTCCTCATTTTTGCCTCGCATTCCATCATTTTTACCCGGACGACGAAGGAGAACTTCCAAAATACACCAGAATGTATGTTTACTCGAGAAGCGCCCAGTGTTTGGTCTGTTTTGGGATTGCTTTTGCTGCGGGTTTCGTTGCGCCGTTCGTTGTAGGATTCTCCTGTGGCTAGGACATTGAAAATGAAAGAGGAGGATACTAATTGACAACGGAGAATACTAATACAGTTATACAGTATCACTCAACCGATTCATCGAGCGCAAGCCAACCTTTAGGTGGCTGGAATCAGACTTGGAACCTCGAGCTTGGAAACTGAAAAACGAGCAGGAACAATGGCGAATCTGCGGTCACGGGCCGAGGGCGGATCTTTGAGCACCACGGCCATCATCGCTATCGTGAGCGCCATCGGCGTAGTCATTCTGGGTCTTCTCGCGGCTCTTGTGTTGCTTCTCATCCGCGCTGTCCGAAGGCACAAGCAACTACTGGCTGACCTCGACGAGCGGGGTCTGACTATAACTCAAGCGCAAAAGGAGGCCAAGCTCAACGAGATTACCAGGCCACGCGCTGTGCTCAGGCGGAATACGATTCTGCCTTTCAACGCCAGATCAGGATGGGGAGCATTGCCATCAGTGGAGACGATCGGTTCGACAGCTCCCTCTGGTGGGCCATCAACATCAGCACCAGCGCATTATGTGCCTCCAAAACCCATAGAGCCGACTAAGAGGACTAGTAGTCTGTCGTGGCCATTCCACAATCGCAAGCTTTCTGGTCACACCATGAAGATGAAAAAGTTGAAGGCTAATAGGCTATCGGCTGTATTGGAAGATCCGAAACCATCATCGCTTGTGCCAATCCTGGGGGGTGGACAGCTGTCAGGATCGAGGCCGCCGTTGGCTCTATTGAAGGAGTGCGCAAGTCAACCGTCTTCCTGCCAGTCTTTGCTGCAATACCACCCTGCATTCCGCAATCAGGAACAGGATATGGACTCGATAGAGCCAGCACCGCTGGAAGTATCCAAACGATTGCAACGCGCGAAGTCAGTCACAGAAGTACCTCTCGACACCGATCGTCCACAGCTCCGGGCACGATCTACAAGTCTCCACAGTCAAGCTTCTGGAAAAGCACCAGACGTCATACTGCCACCCTTACCAATTGATATCGCCCGTATCAAGGACGAAGCTAGGGGAAAAAGTCAACTTCGTCACATTCCATCGAAGACCTCCATTTCTAGCTTTGGCTCTACGGATAGTTCCATCCTCAACCCTCGTCCAAGTCCAATCATCATGCAATCATATCACATGCGAGCCCCGAAGATCACGAAGCGAGAATGGAAGAACAGCGCTCTCGAGAAGATGAATCCTGTTATTGAGACCCGCGAAAGCATGTACAGTTTGCGCGGATCAATGAAGAGCAGCGCGGCAGACATCGAGATAGCTACGCCCGAGGCGCGACGGGAGTTCGCGGAAGGTACAACAGCGCTTCCTACAGAGTCCAGCACGCATACCCTCGAATCAGTCCACACACTCGGCTCAATAGGCTCAGTGAAGAGGGCAGAATCAGTCACCATGAGCAGGGTAGGCTCTGCGAGCGCGAGTCCAGCTGCCTTACAAACAAGAACACCGAAACGCAGATCTAAGACACTTGTCACATTGTCAGGTTCGCCAGAGAAATACTGCCAAATTGCCGCAAACCCGAGGATCACTATGAGATCGCCAAAACGCCAGACCTCGCGGGCTTCGTCCAGGAGCAGCTGTGGGAATCCGTTCCAGTGGGATCCTGCTCCCCTCTCGTCCGCCGGCAAGCCTTCAGCGTTGAAGGGCAGCCCAAGCGCACGTCAAGGACTCCGACGAGAACACAGCGTGCGTATCTCTTTGGTACCCACAATTCACTCAATCCGCAGTCGAGCCCCCAGTCCTGCATTTCTCAGCGAAGACGAGAAGACATCATCGGGGAAGGTGACCGACAGCGGACCTAATGGTCCTCGTTTCTCTAACCCTCGCTCGCTGCCCACGCCACCCACTTCAGAGACATTCGCACCCAAGCTGAGCTTCACTGCAACATCACTTAAAGCATCGCTGACACCGACGTCGCCCTCACTATCTCTGGTGAACTACGATCAGACCTTCGTTGTCGCGCCCACCGATCAAGTACTACCGGAGCTCTCAGATCGAGAACAGAACCGCTTAAGTACTGGCTCTGTGTTCAGCTTGTCCCACTTCCCACTGCCACTTTCGATCATCGAGCCTGACGAAGACACTTTAATTCATATTCCGGATCACAGTCTGGTACTCCCAATTCCCAACACTCCATACCTGCAGCAATACCCCTTTAGGATCGGTACATTTGATCAACAGTCGTCACATTCTCAATCGAGCATAATTGATATTGATGTGTATGACCCAGAACAGCCTGGTCTGGGATTCACAACTCCTTCGAACATTCTCGCTCGAACGTACCAATCTGCATGCACCACAATTCCAGAAGAATCCTCGGTCGGCTCGAAAGGAACCTTGGACCACGAAACATCTCGTTATGACGACTCTCCGCCATGTTCACCGAAGACTATGTCACCTCCACGCTTCACCCTAAACGGGCAATACAATCTACCAATCCATGCCACAATGATACCGGAAGAACCTGTTGAGACTATCGACCCAGCAGTATTGACAAAAGACAATTTCAGCATTCTCAGCAGCGGCTTGAACCACTTTCAGGGCAGCATTACACAATCTGCAAACAGTAGCCGCACCAGCATTGCCATACCGAACACGCCCGCCCTTTTTGATCCACTTCTCGGAACCGCCTCCCCATCGCCAAAAAACATGGACTCACCCACCATTCGCTCCCAAGCAAGCTCCCTCTACTCCTCCCCATCACACTCTCCGCATGCCTCGATGTTCACCTCCACAACTCTCCTCGCACCATGCTCCCCGCGCCCAGCACATAATTCACTACCAGCTCTCTCCCTAAACTTCGCTGACGTGCCAAAACTCGCCCCTGGGCCGCGCGGACCGCGCGCCTCAGCCCCAAAACCGCTCCGCTCGTCCATCCAACAATTGCGCCGCATGAACTCCGACGCCTTGGATGCTCGCAAAGACAAAGCCGGGCGGGGCGAACGCCGCTACCTGCGCCTCGGACGCGAATCAAGCGTGCAGCTGCCCGGTGAGGAGAGCTGGCTGGACGAGCTTGACTCGTACGAGGCCGAGGGCCTTGAACTTGACGATGAAGAAGTCTGCAGGCTGGTTGGCACAGTACTAGAGGACTGTGACGACGAGCAAGACACGTCCGATGAGTACGACCAAACAGTTCTCCATCTCGGCTCCACGCCGCGCGCTGCGCGGGCGCTAGGTGGCGCCCGGGGCGTATACGCAGACGATGCGGCTGCGAGCGCGGAGCGCAGCTCGAGCAGCATCTGGGACGAGAGCGACGCATTTTGGGCGTCACCCACGCCGCCGCAGCAGCAGCAGCAGGCGATGTCGAAACCCGCGCCCAAGGCGGGCAAGAAGCGCCAATTCGAAGTCGCAAAAGACACAGCGCTGCAAACCCCCCAGCAATCACGGGCAATGCGCGCAGCAGCAAGAAGCTGCGCGACAGCTTCGAGTGCAAGAGTGAGCGCAAGCGGAGCGCGCTGGGCAGCGGCACGCCGAATGTGAATGTCAAGATCCAGTTCACGAGTCTGACGATGACGTCGGGGAGTTATTATGATGAGCAGGGGTTCTTGAGGGCGTAGTGCTGTTGTTTGATATGCTTTTTTTGGTTGGCAGGCGTGGGCTGCATCATAAGGTGTGTTGTATGATTGCGTAGTGGTTATGGAGAAAGCATAGTTAGATAGCATAGTTCTTAGTCAATAGTGTGTTATAAAGCATCTGCTACTTCAGTCTCTTTGATGGCTTGATACCATTGCCATTGCAAAGCCCATTTGATCGGTCTCAGCCAGCCCAGTGGGCCACGATCGCCTCCAAGTTTGTTGAGACTCAAACTTAACCTAGTCCGCAGTCTTTCCTGCATGTAGTTACAATATCTACTACACATGGCGCGCTAGTTCTCCAGGTTTTGCAACCCCTTCTATCGACCTATTTTTCAGCTCCTCCAGCGCTCTACTCGTCTTCCGACTCACTCTCATCCTCATCCACTCTGTACAAAAAGTACTGGACAAACACACAGGCGTCCAGGATCAGCGTTCCAAAGCTACCCAGCAGCCACGAGAAGTTGACCGCAATATACCTCCCGTAAATTGCGCTCGCCTCTCCCTCCCGGCAGTGCTCATGCTTGCATATCGGCTTGTACACGACAATACTCAGTACGTACGTCAGGTTGCCCAGACACGCAAACAAGAAGAAGAGCATGGAAATGCCGTCTGTGGATTTGCGGCGGTAGTTGAGCAGGAGCTGAGGGATGCGCGATCCAAGGTACAGAGCTGCGCAGATGTATCCGAAGATCTGGCCCCAGAGATTGAAGTCGGGTTTCGAGTCTGGAGAGTCGGCGGGCTTGTCATCTGAGGGCGTGGTGTTTGTTGCGCTGAGCCACCAGCCGAATACTCCAGCAGCCATAACGAGGAGAATGGTGCCGAGGTTGAAAAGCACCATTTGCACGGTGGACTGGGCTTGTGGACGGGTCTCGACGCGACGGACTTGGCCGTTAGCATCACCGTGGAGCGGTGTGGCTGGGGACAGATGCGTGCCATCGATCGAGAGGAAGCGCTCGCGGAAGGATGACTGTGAGTGGTTGGAGTGGCGTCTGTCGATGTCCGAGATCCGGGCCTGAACACTGTTGCCGTTACCATTGGTGTTGCCGTTGGCTACGATGCTGGCATATGAGGCCCCGTTTGGTTGGCGGCAGTCAGAAAGGAGTGGTTCATCTTCGCTCACGGGCGAGCCGGTCTCGTTTGACTCATCTCCGGGCTTGTGAACCACATCGCGTAGCGTGAAGCCCTTGTACCAGAAGCATTGGAGGAGCAAGACGATATCGGCGAGGGTGTAGTATACGGCCAGAATGGTCATCGTAGGCAGCACACCTTGAAGGACTGCGCCGAAAATATTGAAAAAGTCACCAAGAAGCCATATTATGATGAAGACCACTGAGAGCCCTTCTGCTGAGCTTCTCCTCCAATTTTCGATGATCTGTGGCGAAAAGACAACTAGAATTTCGATCAGCACATGCTCTTTGTGAACGTACAAATAGCAGCAGTGCTACAGATTCGCGTTCACAGTACGATTGACTGGGTCAGCTTACCTATCCAACAGGCAATACTGATTGATCCAAATATCTGACTGATCGCATCGATGTCCAACTGCAAACCTTGCGCCGGAGGGAACATTTTGCCTATGACGTATGCGCAACTTCAATTTCCTCGATCGGTCCTCCTTTTTCTCGTCCCCGGGGTTTTTACTGCAGGTTGCAGTTTTGTGGGAGCTACGGACAGAGACACACGTAGCAACAATGTTCCAAGTATGATCTAAGACGTTGGCCTATTGATGGAAGCCAAGAGTGAGTGTCCTGCGAAGAAAATGGCGCGTGCTGAGAGAGTGGCTATCCCAAGCTTCCTCTTGTCGCAAGATGCTGGGACGAGTTGTGTCTCTGTGTGGGTAATTAGGTAGCAACAGTGATCCTAGTAAGAATAGAAATTTGATGGAAATAACCGGTATGAGACTTCAATGGCAAGCTCCGCGATGACTGCACGGAGGAAAATCGTAATGCCAAGCGTTTTGAATCCGGGGAAGCTGCACGGACTTGAGCCGCATGCATCACGGGTACCGTGTCTGTGCACTGATCGGGCCGGTTCAGTGATCGTGCCACCCCCACCAACTCGGTCACCTACTTTGACCCCCCCACCACCACACCACCACGATGACCTTAGAAGACGCGCTTCTAGAGATAGATTCCTTGGGTCCTGGAGATACTTTTTCATACCGGAGTCTTGCCACAAAACACTGTTGTTCCCGCGAGACGCTGCGGAAACACCACCGTGGGGAAGCAGTGAGCCGTAAGGAGGCATCTGAACGTCGCAAACTTCTTAACCCCCACGATGAGGCAGAGTTTATACAATATATCAGAGATCTTACAAAGAGGCACTGCCCACCTACAAGGCAAATGATTATTAATTTCGCGACGCCCTTGTGCCAATGGGAGCCTTCTAATACCTGGGTTACAAGGCTCTTGCATCGCAATGACGACACACTTCTCACTGCCTGGACTACCCCCATGGAAAGCAATCGTCATAAGGCTGATAACTCTGAAAGATACCATCTATACTTTGGTCTTCTGAGCAAGAAAGTAGAGGAGTTTGATGTGGAACCCGAGAACACGTACAATATGGATGAGAAGGGTTTTATGATTGGGGTAATTAGTACAACAAAGAGAGTCTTTGATAAGGAGCTCTATAAGCAGAGAAGGTATAAGCAACCTTCTCACGATGCCAATCGGGGGTGGATTACCGTTATTGGTTATATAGGAGCTGACGGTACTACCCTCCCCCCTGCAGTGATCTTTGCCGCAGCCGGAGACAGTGTGCAAGCCAACTGGGTACACGATATTGACCCAGAGAAGCACTCTATATACTTCTCGGTATCACGAACAGGCTGGACGAACGACGATCTAGGCCTTGCCTGGCTTGAGCAGGTGTTTGAGCCCGCCACCAAAGGGAAAGCTCGGAGAAAGTTCAGATTACTTATCCTTGACGGCCACGGCAGCCACGTGACGCGGAGATTCTTGGATTACTGTGATGACCACCGGATTCTGGTACTGGTATACCCACCGCACGCTACCCATACGCTGCAGCCCTTGGATGTGGCGTGCTTCAAGCCCTTGAGTCAAAATTACTCAACCCAGCTTGTTGAGCACAACTATATAACTGAGGGAGACATGCCAGTGGGCAAGGCAGACTTTATAAGCCTATTCTGGCCTGCCTGGGTTGATACATTCACAGAAAAGTTGGTATTGAGTGGCTTTGAATCCACAGGAATCCACCCCCTTGAACCCGACGTTATACTAGATAAGTTCAAAAAGTCAACTTTACCACCACCTGTGACGCCCACACCGCAGACTGGGCCTCAACCGGCTTCCTCTGGGCCCAATTGGCTAAGGTTCAAGTCAAACTTTGACCGTGCAATTAAGGATGGGGACCCCGGGGCTGCAAGTGAGGCAAGGCAGCAGATGCATCAGATGCACGTGCTCCTTGAGCTCAAAGATCATGAACTTCAGGGCCTCAAAATGGCTATGGAGAGTAAGAAGAAGCGGAGTAAGAAGAAGAAGGTGTTACCACTGTCACCGCGGGACCCTAATGTACAAGGGGGGGCCATATTCTGGGATCCTGCATCCAAGGCACGTGCCGATCGACGTATGAAGGATGCAGAGAAGGCAGAGTTAGCAGCAGCTGCTGTAAAAGTCGATAAGAAGCAAATTCAGTACAATAACAGGCTTCTTAGAGAGAAGACTAAGGCAGATAACGCGGAGAAGGCGGCAAGGAAGCGTGAGGAGACTGCTCAAAAGAAGGCCCAAGAGCAGCGTGAAAAGGACGATCGCGCGGCTGAAAAAGCACGCATCAAGGCACTCAAGGACGCTCAAAAAGTATCCAAATCGCCTAAACAGGCAAGGAAGAAGACCTCAAAGAAGCCGCAGTCAAGAATATCAAAAGGTGGTAGTGGTGCAACGAGGCGTCGTCCACAGGTGGTTCATGAGCCTGGCTTGGGGCCCCAAGGCGTCACAACCCGCGCTGGTCGCATGACAAGGCCTACAAATAAATTGAGATAGCCAAAAGATGCGCAAGAGTCAATATTATAAACCACTAGCTTCTTGTATATCAATAGCTACTCTACGTATTTGTATAGCCTCACTTTTGTGGAGGTGAGAAAGTTGGTGGGGTGGCACGAACAGTGAACCGACCCAATCAGTGCACAGACACGGTAATCGCTTGGCCCTAACAGCCAAGAGCCATAATTTATAGATTGTGGTAGGTGAGGCATCAAATGTCTATATGATTTTAAGAGCCAAACTTCAGGCTACGATCCTCTCTGCGTTTTCCAATCGTAGAAGGTCCTTAGTTTCCAGCATCAGAGGTTGTTGTCGGCTTTGAACTTATCCCAAGCCTCATTCAGCGTCGCAAACACAGCTGCGCTAATCATTTTTTGCTCTGTTGTGGCCGATTGTGGTATCTGTTGGGGGTAATTAGTCTTTAAAGCCAGGAAAGCAATGTCAGTCGACATACCTTGTCCGGATGCACCTTAGCAATAGCCTTCATGTAAATGATCTTGACCTTATTCGGCATCACAAGATCACCCATGCCGACCTTTTTCCATCCGGCTTCTGGCCAAAGTACCTTATCCAGCGATCCCAAGAGCGCACGCAAGTTATCCGCCTTCGTGCCTTTCCATGCTATGAGTTTGGCATCTACTTGATCGGTGAGAGCGAACTTCTCATCGTCGGCCTTCTCGGCTGCTGCGTTTGCAAGCTTCAGTCTCTTGACGGCCTCTGAGTCAGGAGCACCACCACCAAGGTCCGACATTGCAGATGGCTTCGGGGCTGGCCTGCGCACGGGTGGACGCTTGACAGCTGCTGGTGCAGATGCGTTGTTGCCGCCAGCAGCAGCCTTCTCACATCGGTTGCGACCTGAAATGCTTATCGCGCCACCGACGCCATCTTGTACTGCCATTTTCCAGACCGCGTGCGCATCCGCCCATTTCTCCATGTTCTCAAGAGCCTCTGCTTTGCGCATTATGGCCTTGCCATAAAACTCCTTCATATCTTTGTCACTCTCGCTACCACCTGGTGCAATCCTTTCGCCTTCTCCTTTCGATACACCAATGATAGCCAGCGCAGCATCAGCGTCGGCAATAGCTGCCTTCGGATCGCCAACCTTGATGTTGGTAACGGCACGATTGCAAAGTACGATGATTGTTACTGGGTGCGTGGAGGGGAGGGGACTCAATGCAGACGAGTACGCGATATGAGCAGCAGAGTAGTCTCCACGCTTGAAAGCATCTGAGCCCTTCTGGCGATCCATTGCAGATGTGCTGAGCGCAGATGAAGAAACGGGGGGATCCTTCGAGGCGGTGCTTTCGGTCTGGGTGGAGTTGGTGTGGGAGCAGGACTTCGTGCTTTGGGTGTGGAGGAAGCCTGGAGGAAGGGGTTGCTTGACTGAGCTTGCGCTGGCGGCGTGGGGTCTGGTGAGAATAGGTCAACTTCTGGCTGGGGCTGTGGTGTTGCTTTCTTTCGGCGTGCCGGACTGATGTATGCTTGAGCGCTTTGCTCTTCAACGTCTTGCTTAGTCAATCGTGCTGCAGGTCTCTTGTCGTAGCTCGGTGTGGGCTGACGCTGAGCAGGAGATTGCGATGACATTCTGTCAGGGAAACCGTTACGGGACACCTCCTGCTCTCTTCTTTGTCGCACTGGCTGCTCTTCATGCCGCTGACGTTGTTCACTGGGCCGAGGAGGCTTAGTGGGACGACCCCCAGCTTCGAGCATCATAGCTTCATCAGTTGCGCCCGGGTCACCTCGTTGAGCTCTGCTCGACCTAGGCACTGCCTCGGCCGCCTGTGCATCACGCATCCATTTCGGAACGCTGGGATCACCGCCATCTTGCTGAAAGTCAGCCACGGCTTTCTGCACCTGTTTTCGACCTGTCTTCCAGAGTGAATTAGCAGACTTGAACAGACTGCTGCCAATCTCCGAAGCAACTTGCGTGACATCCTTTTCTTGCTTCTGACCGTCCTGTCGACGCTGGCCAGAGCGACTCCGAGCATCGTCGTCCCGCATCCAAGCTGGTACAGGCTCGCCTCCGCGGTCTTCCCTTGCGCTAGGTCTACTGCTGCCTCGACTCGGGCGCTCACCAGACTCATCGGGCCGTCGCCGCGATCGATCTTGGCTGGGCTCTCGTGTTCTTTGCTTAGCCTCGGCATGCGCTTGGTTCAGTATCCATCCTACAGCGGCTTGCACGTCGAAGCCAGATTCTGTGGTCGCGAGCGCAATTGCAGACCTGTCGGCCGAGAAGCCCATGTCCACGAGCTCAGCAACCGCCCTATCATGGGCATTCATTGGACTCGAAGATCTCTCACGTTGTGCTCGCTGGCGTTCCTCCACCGCTGGCTTTGGTTCGTCTCTCTTGAACTCCGACACTGGCTTTGCCAACAACCCAAGTATATCGTCATCTGCATCGCCATTGAGTGGTGGAGGAGCGGGTGATGTTGACTTTTGTGCCATTTGTTTGAGACCGAACATATCATCGTCGTCATCTGCGAATGTATTCAAGTTCGACGATTGCGGCAGAGGCGTGTGGCCTCGGGATGCGCTTGCACTGAATGCTGGCGTGCTTCGACCGCTACCGTTGGAGGGTGGAGGGAAGTGACTCGCCCTGTCCACCGGTGCCACTGAGTTGAACGCGGCGAGGAGGTCGTCTTCGGCGGGAGATTGTATGGGGCGCCTCGAGGCAGTATCGAGGCCGGCGAACGGCTTGTTGATAGTCTGCGACAGTGTTTGCTTGCTAAAGGGGTTGTTCGACCCAGGCGGTGGGATTGCCCCAAAGGACGAGGGCTCTGGCGTGCTCTTCCCACTCACATTGTTCCAGAACTGCGAGTCGGCGCCTCCAAAGCTTGCATCGTATTGCTTCCTCCGCTCTGCCTCCTGCCTCAGCTTCTCGTCCTGAAGCTGCTTCTGGCGTTCCTGCAAGGAAAGGCCACTTCCCGCTGGCTTCGAGCTTTTGGTCGAGACAAGTCCAGCAAAGCTGTCGTTGGCAGGAGTCGCAGGTTTCGCAGGCGCTTTGAACGGTTTGGAAGACGTAGCTGCAGCGCCTGATTGCTGTGCAGAGAGCCCGGAAAGAGGGGTGGATCGGCCAGAGAGCTGCGGCGTGGGGCTCTGGCGGAAGGGAGGGAACGCCGCGGGGGTGGTGGAGGGTTGTTTGGCAGGCTGTGACCAGTCGAGGCTATTGAGGTCGTCCATTGCGGTGTCTAGATGTCGTAGTACCCAAAGAAATCGCTGAAGATCATAACATGGTTGCAAGGGGTGTCGAGGTTGTCAGGATTGTCAAGCTGTCCGCTGTGCTATGCAATCGATCGCAACTGCCCGCTGGCACATGCGGCGTCGCACAGCCACTCAGCCACAACACACGACCCTGTTTCACACCCTTCTCCAAAGATTGGCGAATCACTGCCTTCCATCCTCGAGCCTCTGCCAAAGTTTGAGAAGGGCGTAAGAAAATTGATGGGCTTCGACGACAGCTTCGTCTCGTACCAGTGCTGCAAAGGGTCTTTAGAAGTCAGCGCTTGCCATGCAATGTTTCCAACTTTCCCCACGCCACCAGAGATACCAGTAATCAAAATAATCAAAATTGAAGCTCAATATTGTTTTGTTTGAAGCGTTTTTAGTGTTAATGCCGTTTTGATTGAATTTTGAAGCTATTAACGTACTCCACAAGCGAGCCGGTCACCCAAGCCAGCCGGTCACTCAATTTTACACCAAAAATTAAGATTTTTGCACCTTAATAACTCTACAACCAGATAATAGAATTGTCTAAAACTTGAAATACTATGCTGCATCTATGTAAAGATCAATTCTATAGAAGCGCTAGGATCCTGTATCAGTCGCACCGGAGTTATTAAACAAAAATCAAAATACAGTGATTATTTTAGCGTACTTTCTAATAACTCTACACACGTTAAGGATAGAGCTTAGATCTCCAGGGCAACTGATCTTGACATAGGTAAAGCATAGCATTTTGATTTTTAGACAATTCTATCATCTGGCTGTGGAGTTATTAAGGTGCAAAAATCTCAATTTTTGGTGTAAAATTAAGTGACCGGCTCGCTTGGGTGACCGGCTCGCTTGTGGAGTACGTTATTATGCGTTGTTGTAGTAACGTACTCCACGGGCGAGCCGATCACACGGGCGAGCCGATCACTCTGCCAAGACCACACCAAACCTCTACCTTACCACACAATGCCTCAACAACAACACAAATCTAAGCCCTTAAAAGAAGCTGCAATACAGCTTGCGTTCCAGGCAATTAAACAAGACGCGACACTTACATTGCGACGCGCTGCAGCTATCTATAACGTGCCTTACACCACACTACACGATCGATACACAGGACGACCTGCACGAGCTGATTGTACGCCGAATCAACCGATTATGGATCAGACTGAGGAGAATGTGATTGCTGAGCACATTCTTGAGCTAGATGCACGAGGATTTGCCCCTCGGCTGGCTGCTGTAGCTGATATGGGCCATGTTGGCGTAAACTGGCCCAATACGTTTGTCAAGCGCCGCCCTGACCTCCAAGTAATGTTCAATCGCAAGTACGACTACAAGCGAGCCCTCTGTGAGGATCCAGAGATTATACAAGGCTGGTTTGGGCTTGTAGCGAATGTCAAAGCCAAGTATGGCATCCAGGACGATGACATATACAACTTTGATGAGACAGGCTTTATGATGGGCCAGATATCTACAGGAGTAGTTGTCACAGGTTCAGAGCGTCGAGGACGGCCCAAGGCAGTGCAGCAGGGCAATCGAGAGTGGACCACGGTCATACAGGGCATCAATGGCACGGGATGGGCCATTCCACCCTTCATCATCTTCAAAGGCCGCTACCACCTCTCTGCCTGGTACAAATAGCCTGATCTGCCCCAGGACTGGATTATTGCAGTCTCTGAGAACGGATGGACCACCAAAAAGCTTGGTCTGGACTGGTTGAAGCACTTTGATGGCCATACAAAGAGGCGCACCCGAGGAGGGTACCGGCTGCTCCTTATTGACGGCCACGAGAGCCACAACTCCCTTGACTTCCAACAATACTGCAAGGAAGCAAACATTATTACACTGTGTATGCCTCCACACTCATCGCACCTCTTACAAGCACTAGATGTGGGTTGTTTTGCCCCTCTAAAGAAGGCGTATGGGCGCCAAGCCGAGAATCTCATGCGCAACTACATTACTCATATTACTAAAACTGAGTTCCTACCATGCTTTATAGGCGCCTACAAGGAGACATTTACTTGTAGCAATATCCAAGGAGGCTTCCGAGGCGCTGGATTAGTCCCCTTTGACCCAGAACGGGTCATAATGGGTCTTGATGTCCGCCTACGTACCCCACCGCTACCTACTGTGGAAGATACTCCCTGGCAGTCCCAAACCGCGAGCAATACCCTGCAATTAGGGTCGCAATCAACGCTGGTTCGAGAGAGGATTCAAAGGCATGCAAGCAGCTCACCAACTTCAATGGTTGAGGCCCTTGAAAAGCTTGCCAAAGGCGCAGCTATGGTAGCGCACAAGCTGGTGTTGGCTCAAAAGGAGATTACTGGGCTTCGAGCAGCAAATGAGGCCGCCACGCGACGTAAATCGCATAAAAGAAAGCAGTTACAGCAGGAGGGGGTCCTAACAGCTGAGGAAGGCCTTCGATTAACTACTCTAAATGAGTTTGGGGCGCGTGGTGATGGTAAGAAGGCAAGGAAGCGAGTGCGTGTTGAAGGAGGTGAGGCAACCCAAAGACGCTGTAAAAAGTGCCACAAGGTAGGGCATAACTCGCACACGTGTAAGAAGGCTGCAGAAGGTGTTACTGAATGATATTATGTGCTGTACTACTGTATACAAGGCTAACATGGGCCAATGCGAGCCATAATAGGGTGGAGGTTTGGTGTGGTCTTGGCAGAGTGATCGGCTCGCCCGTGGAGTACGTTAAGAAGTAAGAAATAAGCCTAATAGCTTTAACGTAATCCACCATCGAGTTGGCCACTATATGCAGCTACCTACTGTACAACCTTAATATCTCAACACCACAATAAGATAAAATAGTGCACTAACGTGGTTTATCATCGAGCCGCCAGGTATCACCGAACCGCCACCCCTCGCCAACTTTGCGACTATTACGACAACTATTACAATGCCATCACAACGCAACGCGCAATCGTCCTATAACGAAGGTACACTATACCTTGCTATCCAAGCTACAAAAGCTACTGTGCCTGACAGTATAAATCACGCGTCTAAGGCCTTTGGTGTTCCCCGATCAACGTTAAGAGACCGACGCGCTGGAGGGCTTGCACGACGCGATCGCGAGGCCAATTTAAAGAAGCTGACAAAGGTAGAAGAGGAGGCGATAGTTGACCGTATACTTGAGCTAGACACGCAAGGAATAGGCGCGACAAAGACTATGGTGCAAGATATGGCTAATGATCTACTTGCCGCACGCGGTGAAGGACCTGTTGGCAAGCTCTGGGTAAACAGGTTCAACACGCGTACCCAACAGATCAAGCTTCGACGTAGCCGACCGTACGATCGTCAATGAGCCCTGAACGAAGATACACGCGTTATAACGCCCTGGTTCGAGCTGGTTAGGAACACAAAGGAGAAGTACGGAATCCTAGATGGAGATACCTACAACTTCGACGAGACTGGGTTCATGATGGGCATAATTGGGTCTAAGATGGTGTTCACAGGCTCAGAGAAGCGATCTGACCCTAAGAATATCCAGCCAGGCAATCGGGAGTGGGTCACAATCATCACCGGCGTCTGCGCTGCTGGCTGGGCTATCCCACCCTTCATCATCTTCCAAGGCAAGGTCCTGATCACAACCTGGTACCCTGATCTGCCTCGTGATTGGGTAATTGCAACCAGCGAGAACGGCTGGACAACAAACAAGCTTGGTCTGGAGTGGTTGAAGCACTTTGACGCGTCTACAAAGGAGCGTACTGTTGGCGCCTACCGTCTGCTTATTATTGATGGCCACGAGAGCCACAACTCTGCAGAGTTCAAGGAATACTGCGCAGAACACAAGACTATCACCTTGTGTATGCCCCCGCACTCGTCGCACCTGTTGCAGCCGCTTGACGTGGCCTGTTTTGGCCCCTTGAAGAGGGCGTACTCGACTGAGGTTGACGCCTGGTCACGATACTCAAAGACACAAATTAAGAAAGAGTTCTTCCTCACTGGCTTCCAGACAGCCTATTACAAGGCTATTACAAAAGATAATATCCACGGAGGCTTCAGAGGCGCGGGACTAGTTCCTTTTGACCCAGAGCGAGTGCTATCGAAGCTTGATGTGGTCCTTCGCACGCCAACACCACCACCACCACCAGAGACTACCCCATGGGAATCCAAAACACCAACCAGCGCAAAGGAGGCTGAGTCGCAAACGTTGTATATCCGCGAGCGCATGCGATTGCACAGAGATTCGCCCCTGTCTCCTATTATGAAATCACTTGACTCGCTTGCTAGAGGGGTTGCGCGGATAGACCATGCCAACGTGTTGCAGAGAAGGGAAATGGATGGCATAAAGAAGGCTATTAAGGCTCTGACAGCGCAGTGTGGTCGCAAAATAAAGTATATCCAGACAGAGGAGGCTCTTACGGTTGGTAAGGTACAGGATATGATAGCTAAGAAGGATGGTGGTGGTGGTGAGGCATCTCAACAGTCTGGGGAAGAAGGTGCGCAAAGAGAGGCACTGCAGACGTTGCGGCAAGACTGGCCACAATTTGCGCACCTGCACTGCAGAAATATTAGATGCAGATGATAGCGCTGCTTCTAAAGAGTAATTGTAACGATTGTAATTATTAGTGCAGCGTTGTGGTTAAGCGTAATAGTCCTGTAATAGTTGGTAAGTCTTAAAAAGTTGGCAAGGGGTGGCGGTTCGGTGATACCTGGCGGCTCGATGATAAACCACGTTATAGCTTAGATTAATCGCCTGGAAATAGAACACCATTCTATCGAAATCCAAGATATTGGTTAAATCAACCTAAAAACACTGCTATAGAGATTAGCAGAACTAGCTGTACCTATCGACACCGCAGGCAGCGCGATGCCGGGACCACAGCGCGAGGGAGAAGGGGGCTGCCAACCAGACGCGGTGCCAGCGCGTCCAGCCGGGGATGCCCCAACGCCACGCAGGGAGCAACAGGGGAACCTGAACAGCAGAACAGGATACAGGGGAACACAGAGAGGGAGATCTTACAATGGCTGAAAGAAACACAGAGGACGGGAGCAGAAGGGCTCCGCAAGGCCACCACTGTCCAGGACGCGACGCGGGTCGCCCACGACCTCCTGGCGGCGGTTCGCCGAGTGGAAAAAATTTTCACCGACAAGTCGAAGAGCACCACCACGGCGACAGGAGGAAGGAACGACGAGACTGGGGCACTGCAGGCAGTGCTGAGGAGGCTCGACGCCATGGAAAAGAGAATGGGAGGGGCCCCGGCCCGAGAACAAGGGGAACAGAAAGGGCCGCGCACCTGGAGCCAGGTGGCGGCCAAGGGCACAAACCAGCCGGCGAAGATTGAGCTGAGGATGGAGGGAATGGAGGGGGCAGAAAGAGAGTCCCCACAGGCCCAATTGGAGCGTATCCGGGTGGCGATACCGGACGCTCGCGCGATCATCACCCACCCAAGGTCCGTGCACAAGGTGTCGGTGGTGGTCAGGGACGCGGCCCGCCGCGACCAGATCATCCAAACGGGCCTACAGGGCGCCGAGGGCATGAAGCTCATCCGGAAACCACACCTGGTCATGGTGTCAGGCATCCCGCTAAACACACCAGTCAGAAATAGCAAGCGCGCAGAAAACGACGAATAGATCAACCAGGCCCATACGAGGAACCCGAACATCAGGATTGAAAGAGTCGCATGGCTCTACTCAGACAAAAACCTCACTTCCAGGAGGGAAGGAGGCAAGCAAAAGAAGGGGTCCCTCCTGATGAACGTAGGAACGGAAGAGAACCAGAAAAAACTGGTCAAATCAGGCTTCCTGATGGGAGCCGAGTGGCATCCAGTCCAGCTCTGGGACGTGTCGCTGACAGACGGCCAGTGTTTCAAATGCTGAAAGTGGGGACACACCCAATCCGTATGCAACGCCCCCAAGGAAGTGTGCGGCCACTGCGCTGAGGACCACGCCACCAGGGGATGCAAGAACACCGAAGAGGCGAAGGCCAGCTGTGCGTGCTGTAAACAGAAGGGTCACAAGGCATGGATGACACGGCAGTGCAGGGCCTACCAGGCGTTCCGAAGCAAGAACGAGGAGACCAAGAAGGGGCTCCAG
This sequence comes from Lizonia empirigonia, assembly GCA_009982855.1. Classification (NCBI taxonomy): domain Eukaryota; kingdom Fungi; phylum Ascomycota; class Dothideomycetes; family Pseudoperisporiaceae; genus Lizonia; species Lizonia empirigonia. The sequence goes on along the minus strand of JAADKA010000006.1, from coordinate 916,435 downwards.
TGGCAAACCCTCCAGATCCAATCCAACCATGGAGCCGGAGGAGCCAGTACAACCCACAGCCTCGGAGGCTCCACCCTCGCCAGCCGAGCAGGGTCGAGCCGGGGAGACGACGCAGAATGGACCACCATCCCCGTCGCAGGAAGTAACAAGAGGAGGATCGCGGTTGGCCGCCCCACCCACATGAGCCGGGCGGCCAACGCCCCAGGCCAACAACGAATCTTTACCTTCCGCGCGGAGGCCGAGGACAGCAACACGCAGACTGAGGATGTGATCCGATCCACTCAATGAGTGGTCTGAACATCATCCAATACAACTGCGGAAACGCGAATGGAGGAGCGGCGAGGCCATTCCTGGACTCGATCGACCCGGCCTCGTTCCCGGTGATCGCCATCCAGGAACCCATGGTTGGAGAGAACGCGAGGGGGAAGACATACTGTCCCAAGAACTATCGACTGAGTCGGACCCTACACCAAGGAATGAAGGTAGTGTTCCTAGTGTATGACCAGATCCCGCAGACAGAGATCGAAGGCACTGTCGCCACAGACCTCACAGAGGGGATCCGTATAAGAACGCAGGGAACATGGACCCACCTGATCAACGTGTACAGCCCACCCATAGGAGCGGGTAGGGAAACAGCGGAGGACATCGAAGCATGGCCAGACATCGAGAACCTCCTCCACGGAACCCACCCAACAACTGCAACACTAGTGATCGGGGACTTCAACGCACACCACCCAGAGTGGACGGGAAAGGCTGCGCCTGGGGAACCGCAGGCGGAACGCCTAAGGGCAAATATGGTCAAATGGGGGCTCCGCCTCCTTAACGAACCAGGAGTACCAACGTGGAGGAGGGGACCCCTCCACACAGTCATCGACCTGGGATTCGCCAGCAGGGCGACAGCAGACAGAATCATAATGTACCGGCCAAGGGAAGACTGGGCTATTACCCGCGACCACATCCCCATCGAAATCCGCATAGGCACAGGACCGATAGCCAGGAAGACGAACAAACGTTTCGCCCTGAAAAAAGCTGACTGGGACAAGATCAAGGTTGCGGTGGGCCACGGGGAGTGGGCCCAGGCCACAGGCAGGTGGGCACTCGAGGGACTGATCAAACAGGTCGGAACTGCCCTGGAGAACCACTGCCCAAGGAAAAGGATTAGTGACAAGGCCAGGCCAGACTGGTCCCCAGAAGCCACAGAAATCCTGGGAGAGATCAAAAGGGCAAGAAGGGCCTTCCAACGGGACCACACCGAGGACAGCGAAAGGAACTGGAAGTCACTCCGCAACCAGCTCAAGCGCACCCTGCGGTCGAACGCAAGGACGCGGTGGAGGAAAGTCGTGGCAGACCTGACAAATGACGACAACGAGGCCAACGCCCACAACAAGGGTCTGTGGAACCTGTCGAAATGGAGTAGAAAGGTTGAAGGCGGACAGGGGCAGTCAGTGAACGTACCCCCACTCCGAAGCCACGAACAAGACGAAGCGGAGACCTCAAACGGCGCAAAGGCCCAAATCCTGGGAGAACGGTTCTTCCCGGCGAGCGGGGCGGCGGACCTATCAGACATCGACCCGAACCAGACGCACCCACGCTTCGACTTATCACCAGAGATATCCCCAGACGAGCTCACGGAGGTTATAGCCATGCTTCCCAACAACAAGGCCCCAGGCCCTGACCAGATCCAAAACGAAGTGTGGAAGGTCCTTAAAGAAGACATAGCAGACAGCTCAAATGCTCAGGGACGGAGACGTCCCCATGTGCCTAAAGGAGTCAACCACAGTGGTACTTAGGAAGGAGAAGAAAAAGGACTACTCTCTCCCAGGCAGCTACCGGCCTATCGCCCTCGAAAACACGATGGCAAAAATCGTCGAAAAAATTGTCGCAAACAAGATCACAGCCGCGATGGAAGACAGGGAGCTCACACCCTGGAACCAAATGGGAGCCCGCAAGAACAGGTCCACACTCACGGCGATGGAACTACTCACAGGCACAGTAACCACGGCGTGGGGTGCGGGGCAACCAGTGGTCTCGGTACTGGCGCTAGACCTAGCAGGAGCCTTCGACAACGTAGCCCACGACCGACTCACGTGGGTCCTCCGACGGAAGGGATTCCCAGAGTGGATAGTAGTATATGTGGAGGCGTTCCTCAAGAACAGACGGACGAAGATAAGCTTTAACGACTTCGACAGCCCATGGATAGAGACCAATACTGGCATTCCCCAGGGATCGACTCTCTCACCAATACTCTTCCTCCTCTTCATATCCGACCTCCTCCAGGACCTGGGTACAGTCCAAGACAAATGTCTGGGATTCGGGTTTGTAGACGACACCAACATCATGGCGTGGGGACCGTCCGCCGCGGACAACTGCCGGAGGCTCGCCACTGCCCACACGCGGTGCGAGCAGTGGGCATCGCGCTTCGGAGCTAGGTTTGCGCCGGAGAAATACCAACTAATGCACCTCACGAGGAGACGGAACAGGGGGGGAGACCTCCTCTCCACGGTCACGGTAGGAGACCAGCCAGCGGAGTTGGTCACATCTATGAGAGTGTTAGGAGTGTGGGTGGACCCTAAACTCTCATGGAAGACCCACATCCAGAAGGCAGCGGCGAAGGGGGAGGCAGCATTCCAAGCCATGTCCAGAATCACGGCGTCGTCATGGGAACCGTCAGTACGCAAATCGAGACTGATCTACACAGCGGTCACGAGGCCAATCATGGTGTACGGCTCCCAGATATGGTCCGCTGGCAAGGGAGGTACCGGAATCCGTGAGACAGCGCTTCGAAAACTCCTCATCGTCCAGAACAAATGCCTACGGAAGACACTTGGGGCTTATAAGAGGACGCCAATAGCAGCAATCGAGAAGGAAAGTGGCACACCACCACTGGCCCTGTACATCAGGACAGTGGCACTACAGTGGGCAGTCACAACAGCGAACCACTCAGTCACTAGGCAAATCAAGACAGCACTAGAGGAGGTGTGGCAGTCCGCCAGGACAGGAGGACGAGCAGCGAGAAGGGGCAGACCAGCCAGACACATCGCCCAGCCAGCGACGGACATAGAAGGTGTGCGCCGGGCCGGCGACACGATCGTGGAGGAAAGAGAGACCCAACGCCAGGCCTCGCTGGCCAGCACGGGAAAAGAGGGCAGGACCCGCGGCCGGCAGATCCAATCCAGGAGCAAAGTCAAGGAGATAGCCCGTGACCTCACAGAGAAATGGAAGGAGAGGTGGGAACGCGCGGCAGCGAAGCAACGCAGATCGGCACCTACATGGAAAGAGGGCTGGGAGTTCCAACCCCTCCACCTGTACGACGACGTCCCTAAACACGTGGCTACAGCGATCGTGCTACTCCGCACGGAAGTACTGGGACTTAAGGCATGGTTAGCGGGCATAGGGGTGCCAGGTGCCGACCCAGCCTGCACATGCGGTCACTCGAGGCAGACCCTCACACACATCCTTTCGTTTTGCCCGGACCAGAAGGAGGCGAGGCTCAAATTGATGGAGAGGGCAGGCACGACGGACCTTCCCCGACTACTCCGTGACTGGGAGAAAGTCGCGGCGGCAGGGAGATGGCTACTGGACACGGGGCTACTAGAGCAGTTCAGAGTAGCCCTTGAGGTAGAACAGACTAATACCGGGGGGTGGTCCCCGTTTGCAGCTATAGGCTAAGAACCACACAAGCCCTTCTGCTCCCCTACAACAGGGCAGCACCGACGAGGAAGGAGCGGAACTTGCACGGAGAAACGCAGCGAGGGAAGAGGCAGGGGTGTTTAGCTCGACTAGAGCATGTTGGCCCTGTACACGGAGACGAGTACATAGTGTTTATAGACCCGAAAGGGAACCAGGTAGCACTCTAAATTAAATTATTAGATTAATCGCCTTATCTAGCTGCATCTTTCTTGCACGTGCGCTTGTTGTGCCCTGCCTTACCACACCTCCTACAGTGGGGAATACCCCTATTGCTAACACCTGCCTGGACCTTCTCTATACGCCTATCTACCTTAACCTGAGCCTCAGCGTCCCTTTGGGCAATTATTTCCTCTGCCTCTGCCTGTGATAGGTTACCACCCTTCTGAATCCGCTTCTTCTTTCGCTTCTTACGCTCAGAAGCAGCGTTGTTGGCTGCTTGAAGCTTGATTACTTCACTAGCTAAAAGCACCTGTGAATGTGCTAGTATTACAGCTCCTTTCTGCAACTGTTGCACCATCTCAAGTACTGACTCTTGTGATGAGCTCCGGTGGTCTCTTATCCTCTTTTCAACCAACGTTGATTGAGCCAAAATCTCAGCAGCGTTGCTTGGTGTTTTAGGCTGCCAGAGGGTTGACCCAGGTAAAGGTGGTGTTGGCGTACGAGGCTTCACATCGAGCTTTGATAGCACTGCTTCTGGGTTATGTGGGACTAACCCAGCTGTCTTAAATCCAGCTTTAATGTTGTTAGATGAAAAGGCATCCTTATGAACCTCCTCATACGCAGCCAAGAACGCCTTCTTGTCGATATGGTTGATGTGGCTGTTTGCCAAGACATTGATTTCCTTCTTGTACGCACGCTTCAAGGCGGCAAAGCAACCCACGTCAAGCGGCTGGAGGATATGGGAGGTATGAGCAGGCATACAGAGAGTAATGATCTTGCTTTCCTCACAAAGGTCTTGAAACTGGAACGATTGGTGGCTCTCGTGGCCATCGATAATAAGCAGTCGGTAACCACCCGCTGTACGGGCTGTTGTATGCTGGATAAAGTGCTTCAACCAGGCAAATCCAATCTCGTTTGTAGTCCAGCCATTATCGCTGACAGCTATTCTCCACTCCTTGTCTTGTTGGTGATACCAGGCTTGGTTGTGGTGCTTTGCTTTGAAGATGAAAAAGGGTGGGATACCCCACCCCATGGCGTTGATTGCAGCAATCAACGTTACCCACTCACGATCACCAGGTTGGACTCCAAGTGGCTTAACACGTCTCTCAGACGCAGTTACCACCTTGACCGACCCCCCAACACCCATTTGGAAGCCTGTCTCATCAAAGTTGTAGGTATCTTCATCCAGGATCCCATACTTGGCTTTGACGTTGCGTACAAGGTCAAACCAGGGACTAATAATAGCCAGATCGCTGCACAGGACCCTCTGGTGATCCCGAAGTCTGGTTACCTGAGACTTGACATCAGGTCTCCGGTTAACAAGACGGTATACCCAGTTGACCCCAATCTCACTACCATCACGTACGGCTAGGAGTTGATTGGCCATACTGCGTACGTGGGTGAACGTAGGGGCAAACCCTCGCGCGTCAAGCTTCCTTATGTATTGTATAATCGTCTCCTCTTCGTGCTTTGAAAGCTTTGATTGGTTGGGCTGGATATCGCGTCGTGAAGTTTGACCAGCGCGTCGGTTGGAGAGCGTGCTTCGAGGAACGTTGTACGTGGCTGCAGCGCGGCGCTGACTCATTGACGCGTCGGATTTCATTACTTGGATAGCAAGGATGACTCTATCTTCACGGGGAAGTAATTCAAGATTAGGTTGTTGAGACATCACGATATAATGTAGGTAGTAGGTTGAGTTTTGGTGGGGTGGCCAACTCGATGGTGTGGCCAACTCGATGGTGGATTACGTTAATATATTAATCTTTACTAGTAGTATACTAGTACTACTAGTAGGCTTAGTAAGAAATATTAAAGTATAAAGCTAGTAATCTACTAACGTAGGAGACGGGCGAGTCGGACACTGTGCCAAGCCCCTACCAAAACCATCTTAATTTTTCAACACTACGGTCCTTGACAGTGCTGTATAGTGATGTATAGTATAGGATATTATTTAGAAACTATTTCTACATCTAGCTTACACGTGCGCGCGTTGTACCTAGCCTCGCCGCAGCGTCCACAGCGCCTTAAAGGCTGGCCGCCCTCATCAGCGCGCGCCCTCTTCCTCGTCTTCTTCCCATCACTGCGCGCCCCAAACTCCTTGACCGCTGTTAATTGTATGCCCTCTTCAACTGTTAAGGTTTCCTCCTGCTGTACTCGCTTTCTTTTGTACGATTTACGGCGTGAGGCGGCCTCGTTAGCGGCTTGAAGCTCAGCGTTGCGCTTAGTGATTAACACCAAAGAATGCGCCATTATCTCCGCGCCTTTAGTAAACTTTGCAAGGGCATCAACCATTGAGGTTGGCGAGCTATCTACATGTTGTTGAATCCTCTCTTGAATTAGCTTTGATTGCGACCCAAATTCTAGGGTATTGCTTGGTGTTTGCGACTGCCAGGGACCGTCCTCGACGGTAGGTGGAGTAAGGGTGCGCAGCCGTATGTCAAGCTGCGATATCACCACCTCTGGGTCGATCGGAACCAAGCCAGCGCCTCGAAAGCCTCCTAGCATATTGCTCTTTGTAATCGCAGCGTTGAAAGCAGCAATAAAGCATGGTAGGAACTCAAGTTTAGTGATGTGGTTAATCCGGTTGCAAATCAGGATCTCGGCTTGGCGCCCATACGCCTTCTTTAACGGCGAGAAACAACCCACATCAAGTGGCTGCAGGATATGCGATGAGTGAGGAGGCATGCAGAGAGTGATAATCTTGTTCTCCTTGCAATATTGCTGGAATTCGAGCGAGTCGTGGCTTTCATGGCCATCAACTATAAGCAGTCGGTGTGAGCCAACAGTGCGCCCCTTCGTATGCTTGTCAAAGTGCTTCAACCACTGGAGACCAAGCTCGTTCGTCGTCCAGCCGTTCTCAGAGACCGCGATAACCCAGTCGTGAGATAGATTCTCCTCCTTGTACCAGGCAGAGAGGTCGTTCTTGCCCTGGAAGATGATAAAGGGTGGAATTGCCCACCCCGTTGCGTTGACGCCCTGGATTACCGTAGTCCACTCCCGGTTGCCCTGCTGAACGCTCCTTGGCCGCCCTCGACGCTCAGAACCTGTAACTACTGCGCCAGTTGATATAACGCCCATCATGAAGCCAGCCTCGTCGAAGTTATAGGTGTCTTCATCCTGGATGCCGTACTTGGCTTTCGTATTCTCTACCAGCCGGAACCAGTCTCTTACAAGCTGAGGACTCTCACATAAGGCTCTCTTATAGTCGTACTTTCGATTGAATTTGACTTTGAGCTCTGGCCGACGCTTAACAAAGGTCTTAGCCCAGTTTTGGCCAACTGGGTCGCGGTGACGCTCAGCAAGTAAGGAATCAGCCATATCTTTAACGGCTGCGCGCCTAGGCGGAAATCCTCGCGCATCAAGGTCGAGTATATGCTGGACAATCACATCCTCTTTTGTTTTAAGTAGCTTCATTGAATTGGGCGTGCAATTAGGTCGAAACAGCTTTCCAGCGCGTCGGTCGCTTAGTGTTGTATGTGAGACGTTGTAGATTGATGCAGCTCGTCTCTGAGATAGTGTCGCGTCGCGTTCGATAGCCTGAATTGCGAGCTGTATTCGAGCCTCCTTTGAAGCTGGTAAATCGTGGCGTTGTTGAGACATCGCGTGTATAGTAGTAGTTAAGATGGTTTTGGTGGGGGCTTGGCACAGTGTCCGACTCGCCCGTCTCCTACGTTAGCGTATGCAGACCCATACGTCTAAGATCAGCATACCGCTAATCAGATCGGCCAGGATAGCTTACCATGGTATTCCTTCGAAGCTCCTTTGCTTGAGCACCTGGGAGACCATAGAAGTAGAGGTGGCTGTGTTGCAATCCTGGTGCAAAGCTAGCACTTGCACGGTGGTGGACGCTGCACACGTAACAATCAGCAGGACGGCCACAGGTGCTGTAATTTTGTAGATGCATGGCTAGAGACTTTGGAGCAATAGCTGGAGAATGAGTTCTCATGGGCGAGAGACAGTTTGCCCAAAAGGGGAAAGTTCAATGTGGTCTCCAGGGCTGGTACCTAGGCAGGTACCTTTTGTCAATGATAACAGAACGCGCAACTTGTGCAATGCGCATCACCTTCGACACCTTCTGCAAAAGTAGTCGGGACTCGCTGCTCCACATCTTTGTTTTCTTCTGCAGAAGGAGCGACGTCCTCTTTGGGGTGGAACTCGCTTGCAGTCTGACAGCACCAAGAACGATACGCAGGAGAACGTAGAACTAGGTGCTGTAAACCGTTACAACACAGACAACACACAGCGCGCATCAAAGCTCACCGTCAGCGAAGACAAGTATCAGAACGAAGACCAAGACAAGGATACCGACGACATGGAGGATTTGCTGTTCGACAAACCTGTTACTCAGACTGTCGACAAAGCCACATCGAGAGAAATGGCACAAGATTTCGCAGACGAGTTGCGAGAGGGCAAGTTCTCACCTGCAGCAACCCAAGGCTACCTGTTGACAAGGAACCGAGAGCCCAGTAGGGCTTTGCAGGAAGTATTCACATGGCGAGACGAACAGCTCTCGGCAGTGGAGAGGAAGTTGTAGATCTCTCATCTGATAAATGAGATTGATTCACACCCAAATGAATCGAGCGAGGCTGTGCGAAATTAGCCTGACTTGGTATCTAGTGCATTAACACTAGGTTCTTGGCAATGCATGATGGGGACCAGTGGGTGTGGCGTCGATGAGCATGGGCTAGCGAGAGTAAGCACGGTAGGTGGCGATCAACCGGTGAGGCTTTAGGCTGTCTGATTTCCAACACAGGAGCAAAAAGGATCAAACAAAATGCATCAGGAATAACATTATGGTATGGTTGTCGGCGGGTGCTCCACGACGACACTCGTTGAATTAGTTACACCTACACCAGAGACTCTTGGAAATGGCAAAACCTTCAAGAAATTAAACATCTGACAATCAATATGCCTACTTCGGTACTCCCGCCCATCAAACTCGCTATCCGAGAGTGAGCCGCTGTGTCCTTGAAAGAGGTCTCAAATGTGCTTCCACCTTGCTCCTATGAACCTCTGGTGACAACCTCATTCTCACGTAGAGCGTACAAGCCGCATTGTAGCTTAGGCATAGACGTGGCTGTACGGTCAGCGCACCTTCCAAATTTAGCGTATGTGCAATTGCAGTGGCAGAGGTCAGGCTGTACCTCCAGTGAGAACAAAGAGGTAACAAACCCTAGAGCTATGGAGCCAATCAAGAAATTGCGCTAGTTTCATCTACCTACCACATCAGCCGCCTCGGGGGTCGCTCAGCATCTCATCACATCCCAAGCACATCTACTCTGTCACATTCAATCGCTCCCAGCGCCCAAATACCTACTTGCCTCAAACATGAACGCACTGCCACACACCATGACACAGTCCACCAACCTGGACGCCGTGTTCCGCAGTCGCACACCCGAGTTTCCGTAGCCGGTTCAGCTGGTGTCTGGGCACCCCACAAATCACCTTCCATGGTGTGCATGTGGCGCCCACGACAAGCCACTGATTTGCTGATCACCGCTGCTATGTCTGAAGCAGACAAATGCGGCCATTCCTGTACCTAGAATTTCCAAGGCTGGCGCGCGCGGCCGACGTATACGAGATGGCTGCATGGCTGCGCCGGTAGGGCGATGGTGCGGGAGGGTGTTAAGGGCGCTGGCGCTGCATAGCCGCTGGATCTTTCCCATCTTTTGGTTGCCTGGTTTGTGCTGTTGCCCACGGCGAGCTTTGCCGGTGACAAAAATAGGATAGCCTTGTGGAGATCGTCCTGAACGGAGGCCTGAATACACAGCAATAAGAGGACGTCCACATCTGGTTACCTGAATCCGTTCGACGAAATTCCTCTGCAGCTTTCCTTGCCATGAGATCATTCCGGATACTTCCCGTGCTCGTAGCAGTCGCTGCTACAGCAGATGCACAATCGTTCGTGGTCTCAAGCAGCCGCCGCTTCTCATCGGTGCAGGACGTCGAACCGTCAGCTACAGAGGTGGTATCGGGACCAATACAAACAGGACAAGCATGTGCTCAAGCCGGGGAACTCATATCTGATTCCACATTGCGATACCCCAGCGTCGAAGCCGAGGTGGGTGCATTCATCTGAATACCTCCACGGTGATGGCAGTGCTAATGTGCTTAGTTGGCATACGCATGTCTCAAGTCTGTTCCCATACTTGCGGAGGCAGCAAACTACACAGTCAACTCGATAAAGCAGATGGTCGAATTCCAATCAACTTTGTCTTATCTTAAGGACCCACCCACAGGTTGGCCAAACGAAGCAGTAGACCTCATTGCGGGCCTGAACGACATCGGTTCAAAAGTCAATGATGGAACATACACGAACGAGTACGACTTCGAGAACGATATTGCAACACTATTCATCAAAGCTCACGATGGGCATCTGAACTTTATCGGCATGGCTTATAGCGGAGCCTTCAGATGGCGAAGGAACCTGAACATCGCGTTGATCTCCGCGTCAAGTGATGGAAGTGAGGTGCCCGAGGTTTGGTCCATCCGCGACTACAATGCCTCCCAATCCAGTTATGAACCATCTCCTATTGTTCAGATCGACGGCCAAGATGTGCAGCAGTTCCTTGAGGCAGAAGCGCTGAAGAATGCGTACCACGACCCGGACACGAGATACAATGCTCTCTTCTTCATGGCCAGCGCCGAAAACTATGGCCTGTTTACGAGCCCGACATTCTACCCCGGACCTACTACAAGCGTCACCTACAAGAACGGGACCACAAACGAGTACACCAACGCGGCAGTGATACTGCAAGCTGAGACTTGGCCGAGCATCACCAGCCCGGAGGACTTCTACTCGATTTACGTCACACCACAGTCGAGCTCCCCAGGTACCAAGGCTAAGAAGAGGGATCCGAACTCGCTACCCTTTCACCTCGAGAACCCCCGCGACCATGAGTTCCTCCACGGCTACAACACGATCCAGCACGGATCTGCGCCGTTGAACTACCCGGAACCTGCGGTGGCTCACTCGGCCGACCTCGTTCCTCTTGCAGGATACTTTGTCAACACCGGAGCAGGCGACATCGGCGTCCTCGTCGTCGGTACATTCAACACTGACGACGTGGCGGGTGCGCAGGAATTCCAGGCCGTGACCCAAGAATTCATCGCTGAAGCCCAATCCCGTGGTGTGTCGCGAATTGTTATCGACGTACGTCAGAACGGCGGCGGCAAGGTCCTCTCCGGCTACGACATGTACAAGCAGTTCTTCCCCAGTCAGGAGCCACAAGCGCAGTCGCGTTATCGTGGCCACCAAGCAAGCGAAATCTTCGGCGAATCCGTATCCTCCATCAGGACAATGACTACCTCCAACGCACCCGTCTATCTCAGCCCGTTCAGCAAAGCAGCCTACCTGGATGCCAACGGCACTGCGTTCGGCGCCTGGGACGACATGTACCCGCCTGTGCAGCACCACGGCGACAAGTTTACTTCGCTACTGAAACACAACCTCTCAGACCCATACACCACGTCCGACGAGGATCTCGCAATCGGCATCACAGTGACGGGCTACAACTCGCGCTCCAACTTCACCACCTCCCCCTTCCGCGCCGAGGACATCGTCATCCTCTCGGATGGCATCTGCGCCTCAACCTGCGCCATCTTCCTCGAACTCATGGTCCAGCAATCCAACGTGCGCACCGTCGTCGTCGGCGGCCGCCCCCAACCGGGTCCCATGGTCCCCGTCGGCGGCACAAAAGGCACACTCGTCACGCCCGCCGAATTCCTGCAATCCCTCTCGCAATACGTCGTCTCCCAGTTCGCCTCCTCGCGCCAACAGCAACGCGACTGGCTCACCGTCCTCCCCAACCCCTTCGCCATCGCCGTCGCCGACGCAAGCGTAAACTTCCAGGACAACATCCGCGCCGGCAAAGAAGCCGCAGGCGTGCCGACCCAGTTCCTCAACGACACGGCTTCCTGCCGCATCTACTACGAGCCGCACATGTACCTCAACGTGACGAGCCTGTGGGCCAAGACGGCAGAGGTCGCGTGGGGCAATGCCGGCACACTCGACGACGCGGCCTGTGTCCCCGGCAGCGTGACGAGCCGCGAACTGCAGACCGGCGGCGGCGACGCGAATCCGAGTGGGACCGAGGACGGCGCGGCGCGGTCGAAAGAGAGCGAGGATGCGGCGGCTGGGTTGAGGCCTGGCGGGATGGCTGGGTGGCGGTCGTGGTGTGTGGGTTTGTGGTGCTGAGTTCGATGGGGGTGGGTGTTGGTGTGGTTTTGTGATGATGATGTCGTGGGTGGTACTACTGTGCATGGGCGGCGTTGGAGCATTGGCATTGTTTGCACTAGTAGTATATACATACATGTCCTCCCTCGACTTGCGTGTTGTCTTCACTCTTTTGTCTTCACTGTGTCTCGCAGTAAAACCTCTGACGCACGTCGACTGCTGTGAAACCCCGCTGCACATGCACCTGCACATCTGCGCGGACAGTACTATAGCCGCACATCTCGCACGCCAGTCTACGCACCGCAGCTCAAACGCATACACTTCAACTCCCACGCTCCCCATCACATCTCCCAACAAACTCTCCCAACACTCTCCCAACATACTCCCAACACTCTCCCAACGCCCAAATCCCCCGCACCCGCACCCGCTCACCCAGCAACAAAGCAAAAAAAAAGTCCCACGAACCGTGTAAATGTGGGCTGTATCAAGGTGACTATGAGATTGTCGACTGTGTAAATGTCGACTGTGAGATTATCGACGGTAATAGTGGTCTGTGAAGTGGATTGTGAAGTCGACTGTGACAAGTGGTCTGTGAATAAAACACACATACCAACTCGACGACGCGGGGTATGTGATGTTTTGGAAAGACAAAGGAAAAAGGGGGGGTTGTGTGGGTGTGTCGTGTGGTGCGCCGCAGTTGTTTGGTCCCGTGGTGTGGTAAGGATTTGTGGTGAGTATTTGTGTTACTGCCCCCCCCCCAACTTCATTCAGGCGAAGTGATTCCAAGCTCGCCCGCATCGGTTTTATCTCCTCGCCCAGTGTTATAGCAAGGGCTACCTCTTCTCATCCGCCGGCCATGCACCCTCGCCCTCCCCCCCCTTCTCAGCGCCACCCTCAGCACTCCGGTCCGGTGGGGGCGCGCGCCCGATCCTCGCGAGCCAGGACTCGGCCGACTGGACAGTGCCGTCGACAACGGTGGTGATCTGGCCCATCATGTCGAGCCCCTCCATGGCGAAGGCCAGCATGCGGTTTGCGCCGCGCACGGCCTCGCCCTCGCCGGCCTCCTCGTCCGGCGGGGGCCCTGCGGTGCGGCGCCCGGCGAGCTGCCAGCGCTGCGGCACCGAGAGGAGCTGGGTGCGGACAACTTGGGAGGCGTTTTGGGGGAGGGCACCGCCTGTGTGGCGGGACACGGATTGGACGACGCCTTGGAGGGTTTGCCAGATGTCGCTCGAGAGGGTCTTTATCTTTTCGGCAATCTGGCGCACTTGGTCGTCTTTGTCTTCGCCTTCTGTCCTCATTTCTTGCCCGTCATCCACGTCGCTAGCACGCTGCCGGCGCAGCGCAGTCTCGTACTCCTCCAGCAAGAGCTTCAGCGCGCGCATGACCGAGTCAATGTGGCTCGTTGCACCGCGCAGTAGGTGCAAGCACTGCTTCAAGCTCCGCAAGGAGGCTGCAGACAGGGCGACACCGAGACCAGAGGTGGTCATGATGAGTTGTGTCGACCATGCTACGCGGCGGTCCTGGACAGCTGTGGACTGTTGCCGTCGGTCTGGCTCTTTCCCCGTGGTTGTGGCAGAAGAATCGGTCATGACAGCATTCTCCTCGTAGTTGGGCGACCGCTGGTCGTCGTAGGCCGGGAGGGATTCGGCGTAGGAAGAGTGCGAGCCGCCGCGTGTTCGCGACGAGGTTTGAGAGTCGACGTCCATGGCATCGGCGTGTGGGCTGGCTGCTCGCTGGCGCTTTCGGGGGGCGTCGGCGTCGCCTTGCTCGAGGTCGCTTGGGCGGCGGTGTTGTTCGCCCAGGTAGCGACGGAGGTTCTTCTCCATGCCGGTGCGGCGTCCGACCGAGGAGACTGTGTTGACCACGGGCGAGCCCACATTGCGCTCCACGAGCTCGGCGCCGTACTTGACAAAGCGCGGCGAGTAATCTTTGGTCAGATTGTAGGCGGCAAGCGAGCCACTGATGGTGCCACCGAGCCAGGGGTGGTTCGACGTCAGGAGCGAGAGCATGGGCTGCTGGGGCTCGGCGGTGGGTTCACGAGCGGACATGGTGGATGACCGCGCAGTCGGCGATCGAATGAAGTCTGCGTACAGTGTCAGTATTGCACGATTGCATGTACTTCTTGCCTACGCACCAGGATTGCCCAGCCCGCTCAGGGCCTCAGCCGCCAGACGCACGTCGGGGTCGTCCATACTGACGCTCGTCTCTCGTCGCTGCGCCGCCTCGTCCTGTGCACTCAGCACGCTCGCCGTGTCCATGGGGCTGCCCATGTCGACGGGGGGCCCATCTGGCACTTTGGGGAAGGTCGCGCTGTGCAGAGCCGGGAGCGCGCCCCATTGCGCGGCGTCAGTGTGCGACGGCGGGCTCAGCTCGACCGAGTTGCGCGGGGTATGGCGGGTGGTTGTATCGGGCAGGTCGAGGGCCCTGATGCCCGGCAGCCTGCCGTTGCTCAGGTAGGCGGGCGCGTGGGTGGGCACCGATGGTAGGTGGAACGACTCGGGCTCGTGCTGCATGTAGGCTGGCGGCGGCGGGCGCTGCTGTTCCTCCTGCATGGCCGCTGCGGAGATGGACTTCGACGGCGCGCCTCGTCCGTCCCAGCGCCTATCAGGCTGCCAAAGATTGCTCTGGCACGCGTCCTCTGCAGTGCCCACTGCGAGCTGGTCAAGTCGGTTGTTGGCGTCGATGATGCTGTGGGGGAGTCGGGGATGGCTCGAAACGGCAGCACGCTCCGGCTGTGCCTGCTCCGAGTCGGAGGTGGAATTGGCGACGCAACGACGTCAGGAGCGCAACGTCAGAAAGGGGTCCTGCGAGCCTCTGCGCGACGGCGGGCACGGCGATGTCTTCTGGGACGTCTGGTGGTGAGAGCGAGAAAAGTCGGCTGGCGGTCGGCAAGTGCTGAGGGTAGATGCGAGGAGAGACGCGGCCCTGGCCGGCGTGCAGCAAATTGGCGTCCAAAGACTCACGCTCTCTCTCACATGTCAAAAATCTGCGTCACATGTCGCGAGGATCCGCCCCACCAGTCAACAGTCAACGCCAGTCAACGCCAGTCAACGCCACCCACGCGCCTGGGCGTGCCTCTGCTCCTCCTAATCCGAGTGCCAGGTAGTTAAGCGAACGCAATAGACCTCCCTTTGAGGCCCCCAGATGTCTTGTCTGCATCTGCCCGGGACCGTTGCACACGTTTCACGTGCGGGCTGCTCGGGAGACGTCTGCTGTGCTGCGCGGCCTGACGGACTGACGAGACGTCGGCCTGCCGGCGCCTCCAAAAGCTTTTGCCGGAGCACCAGTGGCTGCAGCTGATGCCACTTCAGTCCTTGCTAGGGGCAAGCCGTGTATGCTCCCCGCAGACCTGGTCGGTTTTCGAAACAAGCGTCATCACAAATCCACACTCCAATATTCTACCTTTGTGCTGTTGCTGAACGTCTATGCCCAAGTCATGTATCTGCGCGACCGAGGGTAGCTGTGCAGCAGTCTTGTGACGCGCAGAGGCAGCCTTTGGAAACCACGCAAGCAACAGACAGCAAAGCAGGGTCCAGCCTACCTTACTCCGCAATCTGCACCATGCAGCTTCCCATAGATCTCACCATAAGCCCCACACGCCCTCCCCAATTGGCCAATAGCACCGCCATCCCATCACCGGGTACGGTTGCTTCACATGTCAGTTTCGGCGCTTGATGCACGGCGCCTCGTTGGGACGATTTCAATACAAAATTCCACCCCTGGGTATCAATAACATCCAATGCGCACAAAAAACGGCTTGTTCATCAGAACTTCAGCGTCCGAGCGTGTATCCAATCCCAAAGCTCTGTCTAGCCACGAAAACAAATCAAGAGCTTGTTCGTCGTGAACGGTCAAGCTGCCAGACCCTGATCACGAGCTGGCGCAAACTTATGGATCTTCTCAAGCAGGTCCATCTTCACGTCTATACACGCATGGAACAGGTTCTGGATCCCCGGCACACGCCGCAGTTCTTCGTGCGTCCGAGGAGGCTTTCGCGCAATCAATTCGAGCGTTGCAGGTGATACGAGCTGCGCTGCGTCTGCTTGCGTCTTCGTTGCTACCAGTCTGCTCAAGGCTAAGAGCTTGTTGCGAAATATCTTCGACCGAGGTGTGAGGGGCGCCCCTACTGTGGTGCCGTCTGTGGGTGGGACCAATGGGCCAGTTTTTTCTTTTGGCGTCTTCGCTGAGGTTTTCAGAGCTCGACTTTCCGACACGCCTTCCTCACACTGGTAATTTTTGATTATCCGTTGCAGCCTTTGTGAGCTGTTCAAACCATCCTGCTTGGTTGGACTTTCAATTCGCTTGCGTTTCTGACCAGAGCTTCGCCTAGAGGGTGACTTGCCAAAGTCCAGTGTTGGCAGACTGCTACCAGAGTCCTCAGCGCTTGAACACTCCGGTGCTATCTTCGTCTCGGCCAGCGTAAATGACAGCCCCGTGTGCAACTGAGGTGCGCGCGCTTGGGGTGGTGTGCCGAAAGCGGGCGAAGAGTCTGGTGTCTCGGACTGCACAGGCATTCTACGTCTTGAGCCACGGGTAGGTGTCGATGGGGCTGTTGCCATCTCTGTGCTGTGTGGAGTTGCGCGTGCCGTTTCTGGCGACATGTCATCAGCATCCACAGGCGCAGTGCTTTCATGCTTGGCCATGAAGGATGATATTGTTCCCAACCATGCGTTCCCATATCGCTTCTGATTTAGTGGCCCAATGCCTTTGATTTCCAACAAAGCATCGCTAGACAGCGGACGCTTTTGCGCGAGACTCACCAGCGTCTGGTTTGATGCAATACGATATTCTGGTAGATTCGTCTCCGCAGCAAAAGCTTTGCGACGGATTTGTAGTTCTTCGAGGAGAGCCTTTGAGGTAGCATCCAGACCTGAAGCATCGGCATTGACAACTGCCCGGCGGACTGTAGCCTTTTCTTCTCCCTTTGCCTTCGCCAACGTTGTCGTGGAGCTCTTCGCAGTACGCTTGGATCTGGACAGATCCTCGGGCGCAGTTGGAACGCCAAAGAAGAACGCCGATGTCATGATTTTGCCGCCTTCTTCCAGTGGCTCCAGGTATAGCGATTGAACTCTCTCGAGTTTGTACCCCAGATACTTTTCCGCGTGTATGGGCAGAGGCGGAGTCGGCTTCATCTGGAGTCGCTTGTAGTTCAAGCAATGGTAAAGCATGATTCCCGCATAGGCATCTCCAGCAGCATACTTGATCTGTTCCTGCGACAAAGGTTTGCTCCAATTGGACGTCCTCACGTCGCCTTTGTATAGTGGATGTTCAAGATATTGCTCTACCTGATTCGCAAGGCTCACCATTTTTGTCGAGACTAGCTCTGGCTTGCGTCCGCCAAATGTAACGAGACGGTGGAGATGACTGAGCTCGACTGCTGCCTTTGGTTCCAGTTTGAAATATTTGCTTAACCGGGCAAAGTCAGCATTGAGTATGCCAACGCCGATCTTCCCAATGCTTGGACTTTCGATAAGCTTGCGCAAAGATGGAGCTATAATATCGTCGGTGGTTTTACCTGGGTGCAGACCTAGATGGAAAAGGGCGATTTTGTCCTCGGTGGCCACTTGTATGAGGCCGATTTTGTTCTGTAGCCTATTGGGCTGTCTCCAATCGTCCCATGGCCACTCCATATCAAACCCTACAACCTTCTCTTTCAGGAATTGCTGGGCCAATACCTCTGAATCTGCCTTGCTTTTACTATAGAGAATCTTAACACGTTCATTATTGGGGCCACGGTATAATAGATGACTCCACCATCTTTTCTTAGGTGTTAACTTTGAAGAAGCTACGCCAAATGCTGCCAATCCTTGCGTTGCTTGAGGTTGTATTTTGTAGGCGAGCGGCCAACGGGCCGTCTCGTCATCCAATGATCTCGTTGCATCCTTGGAAGCCCCAACCGTGGAGGCAGAATCCGTCATTCGAGAAGGGCCGCAAAAGCATTGAAGTGTGATTGAAGTGTCCAAAAGTGGTGATAGAACGTCTCGCCAATGTTGACGGATGCTTGGTCTTGTCTATTACGCGGGGCCGCGGCGGAGTTGCCACTGCGGGAAGGCGCGAAAACACGTGCGCGCTAACTTCTTTCAATGGCCGGCCTTCCTCACACCCACGCACCTGCATCTTCAACAACTCAAAGCACTTGCTGTAACGTATTCCATCAGCGAGTGGCGCGCATCAGCGAGTGGCGCGCATCAGCGAGTGTCGCAGAATTCTCTTGGCAACCACCATCTACCTTCAACACAACATGTCTTCATCAAACAACGTGAACTCAGTCTATCATGAAGGTGCAGTTGAACTTGCACTTGCAGCTTTCCAATCTGGCCAATTCCGAACGCAAAAAGCTGCTGCTGACGCCTTCAACGTTCGCCCAAGGACTCTCAACCGACGCGTACAAGGAATTTCTGCACGACGCGATTGCACCCCCAACAACCAAAAGCTTACTGCGACTGAAGAGAAGACGATTGTCCGATATATCCTCGACCTTGACTCACGAGGATTTGCGCCCCGGCTGTGCGAGGTAGCAGATATGGCTGATAAACTACTGGGTGTACGTGGTGGTGAGCCAGTTGGCAAATGCTGGGCTGAGAGATTCGTAACGCGATCAGATGAGCTCAAGATGGCGTTCAATCGAGCAAAGGATCACCAGAGAATACTCCAGGAGGACCCAGAGATAATTAGCGCGTGGTTTAAGCTGGTGGAGGACACCAAAGCCAAGTACGGCATCCACGACGATGACGTGCACAACTTCGATGAGACAGGCTTTCAGATGGGCGTTATTGGCTCAATGAAAGTGGTTACAGGCGCAGAGAGAGGTACTCGACCAAATCTTATTCAGCCAGGCGATCGCGAGTGGGTTACAGTCATCCAGAGTATCTGCGCTGCTGGGTATGCAACCCCACCTTTCATCATCTATAAAGGGCGCGTCCACATCTCTGCCTGGTATGAGGAGGCAGATATCCCGCGTAATTGGAAGGTCTCAGTCTCTGAGAATGGCTGGGCTAACAACGCTCTTGGTCTAGAGTGGTTGAAGCATTTTAACGCGCATACAAAGACGCGCAAGGTGGGGGTGTACAGGCTACTCATTCTACATGGCCATGAGAGCCATCTCAACCAGGATTTCAAGGACTACAGCCTTGAACACAAGATCCTCACTCTCTGCATGCCACCTCACTCTCTGCATGCCACCTCACTCATCGCACATCCTCCAGCCACTCGATGTGGTCTGCTTCTCACCGTTAAAGAGGAGATAGTCTGAACGCGTTAGAGTCTTGGCATGTCGACGCGTCTTCCATATCAACAAAGAAGGCTTCTTACCAGCCTTTAAAGACGCGTTTTTCGACGTGTTTACAGAGAAGAACTGTCGTAAGGCTTTTGAGGCATCTGGATTAACGTGGTTCACCACCGAGTCGCCAACCCCACCGAGTCGTCAGCTCTCCCCCACCAACACGCCTGCGCGGCAACAACGCGTAATGTCTCAACAACGCAACGTGCAAAAGTCCTATAATGAAGGAGACATTTACCTTGCTATCTCTGATATTAAATTAAAGCAAATTCTAAGCGAAAATCGCGCTGCAGAGATCTACAACGTCCCCCGAACAACAATCCGAGACCGACGCGCTGGACGACGCGCCCGACGCGACTGCGAGCCAAACTGCAAGAGCCTGACAAAGCTAGAGGAGGAGGTGGTTATACAGCGTATACTTGACGAGAGTCTACGTGGTGTACCACTCTCGAAGGCACACATACGAGATATGGCGGATAGACTGCTGGGAGAGCGCGGAGGCAACCCTACTGGCAAGAACTGGGTTGATAGGTTTATTAAGCGTACTCCTGAGCTGCGAACGCGATGGAGCCGTCCGTACGATCGCCAGCGAGCTGCCTGCGAAGACCCAGCGGTTATCGAGCCCTGGTTCAGCCTGGTTCAATCGGTGAAGGCAAAGTACGGTATCCTTGATGAGGACACCTGGAACTTTGATGAATCAGGCTTCTTAATGGGCAAGATCACGTCTCAGCTTGTAGTGACAGGCTCAGATAAGCCTGGGAAAGCAAAGAAACTACAGCCTGGCGATCGCGAATGGACTACCCTGATACAAGCTGTCGGCGCGACAGGGAAGCGCATCCCACCCTTCATCATCTTCGCTGGCAAGGTCCTAATCTCTACCTGGTTTGAGCTGGGTATACCACGCGACTGGGTTATCCAAGTTAGTCCAAATGGCTGGACAAGCAACGATCTAGGGGTTGACTGGCTTAAACACTTTAATACGCATGCAAAGTCTGTAGGAGCGTACAGGCTCCTCATTATTGACGGCCACGAAAGCCATTGCTCGCTTGCTTTCCAGGACTACTGCAAGGAGAACAAGATTATCGCTCTCTGCATGCCATCTCACTCATCGCACTTGCTGCAGCCTCTTGACGTCGCCTGCTTTGCGCCGTTGAAGCGCTCTTATGGCGACAGCATCTCAGCCTTGGCGCGCAACCACATCCACCACATCAGCAAGGAAACCTTCCTACCAGCCTTTAAAGCTGCCTACGACCTGACATTTACTGAGGAGAACGCTCGCGCAGGGTTTAGAGGCGCTGGATTAGTTCCATTTAACCCAGATGCAGTGTTGTCGAAGCTTGATGTGAGATTGCGCACGCCAACTCCACCACAGCGCGACGACGCCGCGTGGGAGGCGAAGACGCCGCGCAACGCCAAAGAGCTAGAAGCTCAGACTACGCTCATTCAACAGAGGATGCAAAGGCGCTCAGGTTCCTTAGCGAGCTCCCTTGATGAGCAGGTACGACAGCTGAGTAAAGGCGCGCAGCAGATAGCGCATAATATGGTGTTGCTGCAGGAGGAACAGGCGCGTATGCGAAGCGCAATTGAAGAGCTTACAAAGCGCAAGGGCCGGAAAAGGCGGTATGTACGGGTAGAAGAGACCTTAACAGTTGGCGAGGTATCAGACTTAATTGCTGAGAGGGAGGGTAGTAGTCGTAAGGACGGCGAAACGCCTGCAAAGAGGGTGCGCGCTGAGAGGCACTGCGGCCGTTGCGGCGAGGTTGGGCACAATTCCCGCACCTGTAGGGTAGAAATAGAGGATGCAGATGATAGCGAAGAATCTGAAGTATAATCTACTGTAGTGTATAGTAAAAAAGATTGTTGTGGTGTTGCGCAGCGTTGCCGCGCAGGCGTGTTGGTGGGGGAGAGCTGACGACTCGGTGGGGTTGGCGACTCGGTGGTGAACCACGTTAGTCTAAGACACTTTTAGATAGTCTTAGACATTCTAGCGCAGCAAAAAGCGGGGCGTCTAATTCATGAGATAAGTTAGTTGTGCGTGTACGGATTCGCCTTACCGTGGGAGCTTTGCGTAGCCATCAGTCTTTGCAGCTCCACCATCTGTCGCCGCTTCCGTCCAATTTCAACGTCATTGACAGGTTTCGCATCTGAGGCTGTTGTTGCTTGTTGCGCGGGGTGTCTCAGACTTTTGCTTGTTTCGGGCTCCAGTCTGAACATCGAGATGGAGAAATGCATTGGCAAGTTGAACCGCACTGCGTGCCACAGCATCAGTATACAGCAGCAAAAGACCTCCTGCACCATCTTGTGTTACTGTTGGGCTGCCATTTCGAATGACAAGATAATATAGTAGCTACTTCTCTGCTTGGTTCATGATCCGTGTGTTAGTGCCCCCAGCCAGAGGTTCTACACGAATTACTTTACCCTCGCGGCCTTAATAACCGACAACAGCCATCAAATCAAAGCTTCAATGTCTCTTCAGATCGATTCATCCTTACCGCGTAGCTCCTTGGGGCATTACCATTGCCAAGGCTCACGGTGGAGGCTTCACGCGATACCCGTTTCAAGATCACCAAGCAGGGGCACAATGGGATATGCACTCCAGCATGAGTGTGACAACAGGTGCCAGGTTCGACACCGCTAGGCCAACAGGCCGCGTACTCAATGCTCGACTGATATATTCAGGCTACCAAGTCTTCGGTCTGTAGGCACTTCATACATCACAATACCATAGTCCATACTTACATTCGTCCTTGATTAACAAACTCTCCTACGCACCATATTAATCATGCACTTCACTTCATCCATATTAGTCGCCGCTCTGGCTGGTCTAGCGCGGGCTCAAAGTGTCTTACCCTCAGGCTTCACTCCCTCAGCAAGCAACAAGCTCGATATTTTCTTCAACACAGCTATGGTCATGACCCCTGGCCAAGTCCTCTCAAAAGCCGGTAAGCAAGGCCATTACTCTTTCGATGGATCATCACTGACACTGTACAGAAACGGCAAGCCAACCAAAGATAGCGGTATCGAGTAAAATGGCGAATATGAGCGCGACCTACATGTTCGTCATGCTTGATCTTGACGTCCCACCAGCAGAAGGGAGCACGAAGCGTCGCGTCCTTCTTCATGCTCTGAACACAGGGTTCAAAGCTACACAGCAGAAGATCAGTGGATCCGCCACATTGCTTGCATCGACCGAGAAAGGACCAGCAGCATACATAGCACCGAGCCCGCCTCCCACCGACACCATTCCACATCGCTATGTCCAGCTTCTATTCCAGCAGCCCGCAAACCTGAGCGTGAAGGCGTCGGATTTCGCGGATACTTCAGCGCGAATCGGCTTTGACATCAATGCTTTCATGGCCGAGAATAAAGTCAGTGCCCCAATGGCAGGCAACTACTTCATGGTCGATGGTAGAGCGAACGCGACGGCGAAGGGAACAGCGGCAGCCAGCGGAAGTGGTGGATTACCAAGAAGCTCTGTTCAACCTTTTACGGGTGCTGCTGAAAAGTTTTCGTTCTCACCTGGTATGGCTGGCCTGCTCGGTGGACTCGCCCTGTTCGTTGTCTAGTAGAGCCATTGAGACATGGAGGCGGTACGAGCAGCCACGCTAGCTGCTACAGTTATTATTTATCGTTCGATACCACAATGTATACACCCTTTGAGCTGCCCAGCACCCACTCAGTCTCTCGGTGACATACCGTAAAAATGAGTGAGAGTGGCCGAACGCTAGCAGGGCACGGGAGGAAGTGGATCTGAATGATTGATTGGGCAAGAGCGATCTCCACCCAACGCACAGCTACGATAGGTCTCTCCATATTTTTGCCCGTGCTAGCGTTCATTTCTACGGTAGGTCCGACGGCTTCTTTTGATTCTTACAATTTCGCTCAAGGCTGGTTGACCCACCAGACGCCGCTCTCCACACCCAAGTCCATGATGCACGGTCCGTCTCGTATTCCGCCCAGCCGCTCTGTCAGGCGGTGTAGCAGATCCTTCTGCTGATGTGACAAAGTCTGATCATGCACATGGAGTAATGAGCATTGAGTGACCCCATGTAAATTGCTGGTGCAACACGCCCTCCTGCGGACGCTGAGGTGCAAGGGAGCCTCAGAGGAGCCGCACACTTGCTGGTGCCCTATGAGTGGGTCTAATAGCGTGTCTGTGAACATGACGGTCATGGGATACCCTGTAGGATCCACACTTACACCTGAGCATGGACCATCTCTTCTGATGCGGGAATTCAAGAGCCGCCCGTGGTCATTGCAATTTCTACCCAGCCACAGATAATAACAGTCGCCCCACGTTATTGGGATTTACTGCAACGAGCGCTGTATGACTGAATGAGCTCTTTCTTGAGGATCCTGGTACGCTTCAGTGCGAAGACGAACTTCTCCCAAGAATAGCAGCCCAGCGATCCGTCTATTTCATCCGAGAGATTGACGGTGATAAAACCCGCAAGAAGTTGGCAAACCTCTAGGTCTATGACCTTAGACCTGTTGCGGACAGCATAACACCGAATACGGGGGATACCTTGAGCTTTGGCCATGATACGACTGTGGTAGACTATCGGATGCGACGGCATTCGGCTAGCGCTTCATCGATTCTAACCGATGGCGTCGAATGTGGCAATCCTAGCGTCCTGCGTGACTTGATCTACTCCCCAGAACTGACTGGCGAGCGCAGGAATACCCTGACAACGCGGCCAATCCGGCGGGAGATTCTTCATCTGCAAGGCAGGGTCGCAGGCATTGAGGCGGATTCAGCTCCGGGTGGCGATTTGAGTGGTTCAAAGTACAAATTTAGACATTTAATAGTGTTGCATAGACGACGGGTACTAGCGATTTAGCGCAGACGCACGACCCTCACCAGCCTCACGCTTTAGGCCAGCACAACCAGAAATACGAGGATCGACGTCATGTGTAGTGACTTTCCTGTCATGAGCACCATGGTGAAGGTCGCGATCTCTTGTTCGCATATAAAGGAAGAAGGGACCTACCCTTACGCCTGACATCCACACTCAACAGCTACCACTCAATCCTACAACACTTCTTTCTAATTCTAATCACCAACTACCCCAACACATCAACATCGATAAAGATGTACCCCAAGACCCTTGCCCTTGCTCTTGCTCTTACCTCTGCGGTCTCCGCTGGACCTCTCAACCGCCGCGAGGACCCTTGCCAGGTCACATACAAGTCATGCGTTGCTTCAGGAGTTCCTGAAGTAGCATGTGCATGCGATCTCCAGACCTGTTTGGGGGAGGATAACGCTCGCGGACGCGAGTATTGTGCTTCTGCAACTGCCACAATTGTCCGCTCATCCACAATCGCCACACCAGTAACCACATCGAGCCCTTCCTCGTACTTCTCCACAACCATCGTCACTCCTACTCCTGTAGCCACTACAGAGTCTTGTGATGAATCCTACTCCTCGACTGTTGCTACACCTGTACCTACTACCGAGTCTTGCGACGAAGTCTACCCCTCGACTACTGCTACTCCTGTCGCAACATCAATTCCTTCCGCCGTTCCAGTTCCGAGCGGGTCCAACCCAGTCAAGTCTGACAAATCATGGGCCGTCAACAACTTGAACCGCTACTGCAGCGAGGACAACTCTAGCTGCGACTATAACTTTGTCATTGAGGCCGACGGCAAGACTGAGCGTTGCACTGTCGACCGCATGCCTGGCAAGGACGCTGCCACCGAGTCCTGGTCCAACCAGCCCTGCACATCTGGTTCCCCTTACACTATCTCTTGGGGATACATTACTGAGCCTGCTCCTGCTTTTGCTGTCATGACTGTCGTCGACGGCAAGGAGCTTGCTTGGTTCGGTGTCTCCGATGTGAACGGCCAGAAGGTCACGCCTTCGAACCCCTTCGGCTCCGGCCAGTACGCCAACCTCACTGCTCCTGTCTACACTTACAACTAAGTGTGCGCATGAGTGAGGGGAAAGAGTGTAATGATGACGACGGAGGATTGATGAGAATTACGAACTACAACTTGTACATATGTAGATACGGCATACGAGCATAACAAAGATATTAATGACTACAACCATATCACGAAAAGGCCACATTCTCTGTTGCGGCGATTTCTAGTACGTGATAGAATGATTGTCGTTGAGATAAGATGAAGCTGGTGAATGCATCCCTGGTCAGCAAGATGACAGCATCACGCTAGCTAATCAAGGGCGCCCACAGACCCTGGTGTGATCTCCACCACCTCTTATCTTCATCACCAGATCACGTTGAAGATGTCTCCAGTCACTGCATTGCTTGTTGCGAGACCGCATTTTCTTCTGCCACCTCAAAATGCTTTGAGTTTGGCTCTCGCCTGGCAACCCTCGTGATGGTCCTTTGAAATTCACCAGAGAACGCCACGTGAGCGGGGAGACCCGACGTGCGGAGACGAGTCTGGGGTACCTGTCTAGCTCACGGCAGCGGCGCGCTTACGGCGTATGGCCACTTCCTATCATCGGCAGATGTTCAGCAAGTCCACTATGATGGCGACAGCACTCTATCAGAACAGGATGCCGCCAATTGCCTAGCTTGATTCGATCGACCATCGCAAGGCTGCCCGGCAATGTCGTGCTGAAAGTCGGGATGGACTTGCCTATTGCGCCAAACGCGCCGAGACAACATATGCCAGGAACATGTCATGGTACACTCCGCGGATTAGCCTCAATGTTCAACCTTAAGTGAGCCTCCTGCACTTTCAGCGTGACACTCGCCTCCAATCGGTCCTTTCTCAAGGCACTGATCCTCCACAAACAATGTCATCCTCTGCCATACCGGGTACCATTCAGCTGGTGGACGTCGACCACATCGTGGAAGCACGTCATGCCGGCAATGGAGACATCGTCTTGCAACCAACGCCTTCCAATGATCCTGACGACCCTCTGAACTGGACTCCGCGTCGGAAGTTGTTTGCATTGATATGCCCTAACTTGTAAGTAGCTTTCCATTTGTCAAACAGAGCAACCCGGAAATGACATGCAAGCAATACCTCTTCCACAACGCTTTAAGAGCAACGACCCTTACCTTCCGAAGTCCCGGGCTGCCAGAGGAACCTGGAGACCTTCAGACCAACATTCTAGGAGTAAAAACGGGATTGCGATGGCTTCTTCGATGTTACGAGAACCTCCGTACGTGTCCTGGTTAAGCTGACAATGAGTAACAGATACGTGTGGATGTGTGGAATTGCGCAATCGACCATCTACTCCGTCATCGTACCGCTTTCCGAGTCGAACGGTATCTCAGTGTCCACATTGAACGAAGGCAGTGGTTTCATGTTCTTGCTCATTGGGTGGAGCCAACTCTTTTGGCAACCGTTCGCTCTGACCTACGGAAAGCGTCTTGCATACTTGATATCCATCCTTGGAGTAACAGGCATCAGTCTCTGGAGTCCGTACATCAAAAGTGACGGCGTATGGATTGCTAGAAGTGTCCTGCTCGGGTTCCTTGGAGGCCCTTACGATGCTCTGTCCGAGGTGTCGATCGCCGATATATACTTCACACACCAAAGGGGAACTGGTCTCAGTATCTACGCTTTCTGTGCCTTGGCCAGCAACTACTTCGCTCCCATCATTGCTGGGTTCATCTCAGAACGGCAAGGCTGGCAGTGGGTGTTCTATTGGCCTGCCATCTTCACTGGAACGACTTTCATCTTTCTATTCTTCTTCCTCGAGGAGACAAACTACGATCGAGTCATCACTGGCACAGTCGTACTGCCTCGTTCGGACCTTGGAGACTTGGACGAATGGGACAACCCCAAACACCAGCAGCTTGCAGCAGTGCAAACCTCCACAAGTGAAGACTACAGGATGCCCCAGCGAACCAAGACTTTCACGCAAAAGCTCTCGCTCTGGCACCCCTCACAGAAGGGAACAATGATCAGCCATCTCAAAAGCATCTCTCTCTACCTGACCTGGCCAGTAGTACTCTACACCGGATTCTCCGCGGGCTCCTACCTGATTTGGTTCAACATCCTCAACGCCACCGCCTCTCTCGTACTCAGCGACACGCCCTACTTCTGGGGCGCCGAGGCCGTCGGTTTGAGCTACTTCTCGCCTATGATCGGTTGCGGCATCGGCATGCTAGTCGCTGGCCGGTTCAGCGACTGGCTGACCATCAAGCTCGCGCGCCGCAACGGAGGTATCTCGGAGGCAGAGTTCCGCCTCTGGCCGTTCGTAATCTGCATAGTGTTGGTGCCAGCTGCAGCGATTCTGTAGGGTGTTGGTGCAGCGCAGCAGATCCATTGGTTTGGGCTGCTTGTAGCTATGGGCAGTCTTGCATTCACGACTTGTTTGGGTTTCACATTGAGCATCAATTATCTGATCGATAGCTATCCGGGCGTTTGTGGAGATGCGATGGCTGCGACCATCATCATTCGAGATACCATGATGTTTGCTGTTAGCTATGCGTAAGTTGGCTCTTCCCCTTTTGAGTACCCGACTGATAAGATGCAGCATCACTCCTTGGGTTACAAACATGGGGTATCAGAATTGCTTCATTTCCGCGGCGTTTGTTGGACTGGCGTGTGTATCAACGTTTTTGATCATGATCAAGTATGGCAAGACTTTGCGGAAGATGAGCAGTGATAAGTATTGGAGCATTGTCGGCGCTGGAGGTGGTCATTAGTCACCTTACGTGCTACGGAAATATCTCAAGGTTGTCTAATAAAATGAACATCCGTCCCTCATCATTCGAATGATACTTCATCGTCGGCTTCATATCTACTTGAGGAATAGGCACGCCCTTATCCTACATGAACTCGCCATTCACCCATCTCTGGTCCACCTCTCCCATCCCCGTGACATTCCCAAAAGGCCCCAAGCTAGGCGGTACGTCTTCCGGCCGTGTCCCCCACGCACTCTCCTGCCCACCGAGAGTCAATTCCAGCACACCTCCATCCAAGAAGAAACTATGCGTCAGCCAGTTCTTGGTGTACGGCTCTCCATTCAGTGTCGCGCTCTGTACATAGATATTCCCATATGTAGTGTCGAAATTGAGATTCCTGACCGTCGCCGTGTTGCCAGTCTGCGGATTCCTTACATTCACCTCCTCGAAGAACGGAGGAGTGATAAAGTAAACGTCCTGCCCCGCATTAGGATAAAGTCCCATCATGACCAGCGCTTCGAAACTGCCCATCGCACCGCTGTCATCGTTGCCGGGGATGCCAGAGATCGTGTCGTTGAACAGGCTGGGAATGTACTGGTGCGCTCGCTCAGCGCTCTTACCAGGGCGGCCGGCGTAGTGGTATAAGTACAGGTTGAGGAATGCTTGCTCGTCTCCTACATATAGGATTCCGGAGTCGTGCAGCCAGTCGAGGCGCTTGACGAAAGTGTCGGTGCCGCCGAGCGTAGTGATTAGACTCGCCATGTCCCCTGGGGCGTAGAATGTGTACATCCAGATTGGCCCTTCGTAGGTCTCGCGACCCGACGGGTTGAGGTAGCAGCCTGTGAAGTTGAGCAGCGGGGAGCAGAAGATTGGATCTTGGTAGCCAAAGGTGCCGTTCACGTAGCGCGGCTGTAAGAAGCCTTCGAAACCTGTGTCCTGACCATCGACGATGCTGCGTTGCGTGGGATTGAACATGTTCTTCCAGTTTCCGCTTCGACCGAGGTACTTTTGCGCGTCGTCGAGGTTCCCGAGTGCGCGTGCAAGCGTGCTAATGACAAAGTCATTGTAGGCGTATTCGACGGTGCGCGATATGGAGCGCGTTTCCAGACCGGTGCCCTCGGTGTCGAGGTTTTCGGTGGGAATGTAGCCGAGACTCTTCCAGGACGCGAGTCCACCACGGCCTTCGACGTTCCAATCTTGAGGCTCGACCTCGGCGTCTTTCACTATCGCTTCGTATGCAAGATTCCAATCGATCCCGGCAGAGATGTTTTTGAGGTATGCATCCACAATTACGATGTCGGCGTTTGAACCTCCCTGTGTATTACCTACTAGGTCAGCATGATTTTGGTGACGAGGAAGATGTAGGTACCTTTGCATAGGCTCATCCTGCAGTCAGGGAGGTATCCTGTGTGCTTGTATATGCTCAATAGGCTTCGAACCATAAGAGTCTGGCTATGCGGATTTAGCATTGTAAGAAGGGGATGTATGCTCCTGAATGAGTCCCAAATGCAGTAGAAAGAATCATAGTAAGGTTCCCCGTCATCCCAGAATGGGTTCTCGCCAGTGTAATCCTGTGGCGAGATCATAGAGCGATAAACGCCACTCCAGAAAGCTTTCAACAGCACTTCAGACACACCACTGTCTTTTAGTGTAATTACAGAGAACTTCTCCTTCCAAGCCTCTTCGGCAGCAGTTACAACGGCATCGAAGTCAGCGGTTGGAATCTCTCGCTCGGAATTGGAGCAGGCTTGAGCTTCGCTAATGAAGCTCATACCAACTCTGGCCAATATTTGATTTGCAGCATTTGGCCTTTCGAACTGTACCCATCCACCTGCGGGCGTATCACTGGGTGTTTGGCGCTCGTCTGCAGGCTTGATCTTCAGACTTTGAGCTTGCGTGCTAGCACGAGAGTTCGACCATATACTGGCATCTTTGACCTTCGCACCGTCGAAATCAAGGCAAAAGTAGGACTGGTAAGTTCCCACACCAAAGGAAGGCGAGAACCTCCCGCTACCGGTTATGCGCCCGTTATCAGGATAGATGGTAATGCTTGCTTCGCTCCTGGTTTGAGGAAGATCACTAAGCTCGACCAGGATGTGCGGATTCAGCGTTGTGTTTGCGGTGGTTGGATTGTCTGGAAATGTGAATCTATACAGAGCCGTGTGATTGGTGACCGTCATCTCTGTCCTGATGGAGGAAGTCAAAGTGATGTCGAAGTAACCTGGTCGCGCATTCACGCTCCCTTGCTGTCGAGGCTGAGCACGCTGCCACTGAGTATATTTGCATGCGTTGATGTCATTGTTAGGGCATCCGGCTTGCGCAAAGATGGGGAAGTTGCCGAGTGATGCTGAACCACCAGTTCCGCTGTCATGCATGTGTGAGAAGCCATAGACGAGCGACATATCTGACGAGAATCCTCCTTGATTTTCACCTCCAGAGGTGTCTGCCCCGGCTTTGGCCATGCCTAACTTCTGGTCAGGACAGGGGAATGGAATAATCAGGAAGTATTAGAGTTTACCAAACGGCAGCGTTGCGCCCGGGAAAACATGGCCTGGAAGAAGTCAGTCTCTGTTATCCATGCTCCAAAAGGGACATTCTCTGACCTCCATTGGTGGTCCCAATAAGTGGATTGACATAATCATAAGGTGTCTTGCCTCGTGCATCCGGCTCCCCCTGCGCAATAGTGAAGACTGCCAGGTACGAGCACAAGATCACAAGGATCTCCACCCCAGATAAAGATTGCATTCTTATGTACTCTTGCTCCAAACTTTGTGCGAATAATGGCAATGTATTTACATCATACGGGTGGGCTCCGCGTGTGTATATGGCCGTCCATTACTGCCTTCTTGGCGTGCATATGACACGATGTAACTTCCCTCCCTGTAATCGTCCAGATCATCAAGCAAGTGCATGTTGAATATCGTGCCTAGAGAGGCAAGTCATATAACGTCAGTATTAGTGTCAGAGGATGTGATGTAACCACAGTGCGGAGTGGCTGCGGGGTACATAACTAGCGGCAGATCTGAGGGGTGCGAAGAGGTAGATGCAGGACTTGGAGCACTGTCAAGAAGAGTCGATGATTGCAAAAGTACGAAGAAAGGTTCACAAATTTATGCCAGAATCTTTATATACATGCCTCGATGGGACTTGATACAAAGGGTCTTCATCTGCACCCAGAGCGACTGCGCGATTGATCAGGGGCCGGCGCGGGTATGGTGGTAAATCAGCTCGAATGCAGCCATAAATATCAGGTGGACGCGTCAAGTATTGAACGACGTGCACGCTGCTGCAGTGATTGTTGCAATGGAAACCTGTGTCTGCAAGCTCATTCGTATCTAAGCCCTCCCCCAGCCTCAGCCCTTGTCTTGACATTCTCCAACAAAAGCGCATCCTCTTCACTCAACTCGCCCACATAGTGCGTCCTAGCATGCAGTCTGATATTGCCAGTATCACAATCCTGCGTAATCCAGGCCGACATGTTACAACCTTCCTCCACACATTGCCATATTCTACTCCTATCCGTCCATCTTCCAAAAAACGGCAGGTATTCCCTCGACCCGAAAGAGATGCACAGCGAGTTGGTTCGACGGCGAATTGACCGGAAGAAAGCTGGGTCAGAAGTGTATCTGTGTGCGCAGATTGGTTGGTCGAGGGCGACTAGTCTTCTTCGAAGTCGCCAACAAGGGACCCTGTCGAGGTCGATGTGCTTGTGAAGATGGATGGATATGGTGACTATGGTATAATGGGAAGATGGTTTGGATATTGTGCAACGATAGTCATCCTGTCGTTCGAGAGGGTATCTCGATATAGAGCCGCGATTGGAAAGAGGTGCATATGGCGGCGGGGCGAGCATTGGTAACATCTTCGGTGAATAGTATCCGGAAGCGCGACTGAAGCCTTCGTGCATGACTATGACTTTGTGAGACATGCAGAATTTGAGAGCGATGGCGAAGTCCGAATTTCAGTGTCGAGCGCAGGAGTAATCATCCGATTGACATCTTGAGGTATTGGAAGACCGTGAGACCCACTGAAATGTCGTACATGCTGTTTCAAGCCCTGTCACGCCCGTTCAGGTGGGGATCTAGCATTCGTAGTGCCGACACTTGGAACTCAGCAGAGCCATACTTGCTTTTGTCGGAGATAGCCCCAGATTGTGGGTGCGCGGGACTGTGGAAGATGCGTTGTTGCTGGGATGAATGACCATGGTTGATTGGGTACAATGGCTACGATACACAGTTTCAACTTTTCGCAAGCTGTCCGCTGGTGGATGAGTTGCACTTGGCAAGTTGCATTTACTTGACCGACAGACGCTCGATGGGGCTGTCTGAGTGGTACACGATTTCGAAGAACCAACCACTTGTGGTATCAGCTTCCCGGTTACACGACACGGGTATCTGTACGGCTGTAGCACTTCAGAGATAGAAGTCTGTCAGTTCCCGTGAAGCCTTTAGGTAACGGTGATACGCTCGGGCCCGGAGATGTGCACTTGGGTTTGGTGCCTGGGTGTGATTGTTTTGGTTGCTCTTTCGGAATCACAATGTTGCAGACGACAAGTTCTTCGATTCTTCGAGGGGTTGAAAGCGTGAATGGGATGGAGCTGTTGGAGGAGAGAGCTGACTGTTGTCCCGACAAACGTGAGTTGCATCTTGCAATCTCGCAGATTGGCGTGCCAGGCCCCTTGAGAACACAAAGGAGTATT
This sequence comes from Lizonia empirigonia, assembly GCA_009982855.1. NCBI lineage: Eukaryota > Fungi > Ascomycota > Dothideomycetes > Pseudoperisporiaceae > Lizonia > Lizonia empirigonia. Next base: position 883,820 of record JAADKA010000006.1, on the reverse strand, counting down.
TCATTGTTTCGTGCGAGTCGGGTATCATGGGTAACTCAGCCAGGCTGAAATATAAGAAACTGCACCGGCTTCTACTTGCTCATTGTCTTACAGCAACACTAACGAATGATGCAAACGCATCTGATAGCCCAAGTTGATGCGCGATGCAGAGTCGGACAAGCACGAGTGTCATAGTCAAACACTGACATCCTTGCCAGCAGAAATGTTGTGGAACGTGCAATGCTACGGTGTGTTCACCAGCACGCCGTAGAAAGCGGGTTGAGGGCTTTAGAGGTGAAAGTGTATGGGGTGCATCAAGCTAAGCCATGCTGTACTCCTTGCTTCTCTGATCGTCGGTCTCGTACTCCCTCGCTTTCGTCATACATTCCTCGCTACCACAACTTGCATTTCCACTTTTCAATTTCGCCAGGTCTTTGACCGGGTCCTCAAACTCAATTTCCTGAAGTCTAACTCTTTGGCCACCTGCAAAGTCTCGAGAAATGCCAGCAACACACCCTGAGCCATCCGGTCGTCCCTGGCACCGACCAACAAGCAACAGCACACACGCCGCCATCATTGTCGGCGTTCTCATCGGCGTACTAGGCATCTTCGCCATATTTTTATTTGTGTGGGATCGACGGCGGAGACATGGCGTTAAGAGAGGATTTCAGCCCAAGCCTCGATTGACTATGCCACAGTCAAGGAGTCTTCCGAGGTGGGAGAAAGACTCGCAGCTGGAGACCGGTATCATCCACGAGCCGCTGCCAGTGTATCAGAGGGATTCCAACGCGGACGAGAGACGGACGTAAAGAGTCGTGGTAAATTATCTCGGATGCTCGCGCCCAGGTGGCCCAATACGGGTTCCCCGACTTGAGGAAGAAGATCAGAAAGAGGCGACGTTCGCGTTGTGAATGTAGTCGTTGAAGCTGTCATAAACCCCAAACGATGACATTGCCATCTCCTCCTCCGCTGACCCACTCCCTTCTCGTCTTACAAAATGCCACAGCCGACACAATCTCCTTCTTATTAGCCAACTGTACAGCCGGCCTTTGCCCCTGCACCTCACGCATCTCTGAGTGCTTGAAGCGATGCATGCATTCTTCTCCCATAATATCCCATGCAAAGATCATGCCATCATCGCTGCCACTCAAGACAATGCTGTCATTCAGGCCCAGCGTGCTTCTGACTCTGAGGTCTTTGTTGACGAATGCGTCGTCTTTGTACGCTTTCAATAATTCCCCGTTCGTGCGGTCCATGAGCCTGACCGTCGAGTCTAACGAGCTGACCAGTACCTCTGTACCCTTCTTTGAGACGGCCAAACTCGTGCAGGGAAACCCAATGACATCGGCTTGACACATGCCGGTCCGAAGATCGTAGCTTCTCACCCTGCCATCAACACTTGCAGCCAATATCTCCGCACCGTGAATTGCGACATCCGTGATGCTGTCCTTTGCATCGTCGAGCGTTATGATCGGCTTGTATGAATTGGACTTCATGTCCCAGATCCTGACAGTGCCGTCGAAGCTCCCCGTCGCAATGACGCTGTCTCCTTCTCCTCCGAAGACACCCCGATTGACGCGCCCAGAGTGTCCCGTGAAGCGTCTGACTGTCTGCGCGGTCTGCACGTCCCATACAAAGACTGTCTTGTCGCCGCCGGTAGAGACAAATTTGTCGTTGTCTGCGTTGACGTCGATGGAGAGAACTTCATAGCCGTGTGCGCTGTACTTGTTCACGAGACCAGGCGCATACGCGTTTGATGCAGTTGGCGCAACGGATGACGTTGGTGCTTTCTGGGGGTTGAACAGCCGGATCGTCCGGTCGGAGGAGCCGGTCAGAACATACGACTGCGAGCCAGAAGAGTATGCGACGGCGTGTACGATGCCATTGTGGCCGGTGAGCTTGGCGATAGGCCTGGTAGGGAAGGCGGACATGTTTGCGGCATTCGCAAGATCATAGGCGCTTCAAGGCATCGCGAAGCTGAGAGGGACTGCCAGACGTGGGAGGATCAAGCAACCACGAGCCAATGTGTGGAGTGAAGATAGATGAAAGAACCCCACCAAATGTTTGAAGGGAGGGAGCTATGACGCTCGGTCACTTTTTCGAGGGCAGCTGCCCTGAGGTGACACTCTCACAGTCCACACCACTTAAAGCTCTGAAGCCTTCAAGATTGTAGGAAAATTGTCGCAAACCTCGAATAATCTCATTTCGATTGCCAAAATGTCGATTCGACACGTCGACACCGCGCCCAAGGCCACCGACTTCACCCCACTACGAGAGCACCAAGAACAGACACCGACCACCTTCTTCGGCGCGAAGCCAGTCACATACGCGAACTACTTTAGAGTTACACTGTCAGCAGCAGCATCTCAATTGCAAGAAGATGCTGTATTTGCCAAGTTCAATACCACAACGGAGGGCGAAGACACCTTGATCAAGGATGTGGACATTTGGGTGACTTCAGAGTAAGCTCTACAGACTGCGAAGCTTGGTCGCACTGCTGACAGCACATAGATCGCTCATCCTTTTCCAAAACTCGCCTACCCCGACCGGCGCTGCGATCTCCTACCCCACTATCGCTCTCCACGCAACCATGAAATGGAAATCCACCATCGACGCACTCTACATGAACCTCTCCCTCAACGACGCCGAGACCGTGAATGATGAAGAGGACATTCAGACTCTCGAGCTCACACTACTGCCGCCCAACTACGCCACATCTCCAGATAGCGCATGCATCAAGGATATCTTTGGCGCGATGAACACATGTGCAGACCTGCACCCAGATCCTGATGCTGACGAGGATGGACAGGACTTGGAAGAGGACCTGACTGCGCCGGGCGCGAGTGGATGGATCACAGCGGAAAATATGGACCAGTACGTGGACGAGGAAGGCAACTTCAATGGGATGGTAATTGGAGAGGAGTTGGGGCCTGGTGCAGGGACGGTGAGGCAAAGAGACGAGAACGAGGGAACCAATGGCGTTAACGGGGATGAGACAAAATGGTCTAGGACAGGGTAGAGCTTACACAGAGTCTACAAGAACCTAAAGTCTCATGGATAGCCTCGTACGCGAGCGTAAAGAGACGAGATACCCAAGTGCTTGGCCTGAGACACTGAAAAAAGAGACGGTTCAAAGCGCCATGCTCAAGCTCTAGCTTGTCTTTGACTCGAGCAAGCTCTCAGTGCCAAGACACACGCGCGAGCTGCTGAAGCATAGGAACTTGCTTGAGGCGCCACGAACACATAGTGGGACCGATGCTGCAATTGGAACAATTCGTATTGGAAAACACGTAGAATGTACAGCTTATGCTTCCACCTCGAACGAGACAACTCAGACCCCTATAGCTGCTTCTTTCCCAGATCTCTTCATTTCCTTCTCCTCATCTCCTTGTATGCCGGTCCAAACCAACCCCTCCGTTCTTCTTTCTTTCTGTCTTTCTACAGGCCAGGTGCCCACAGTCAGCCACCACGCCTACTGGAAGAAGACATAGTACAGCGACGTGACAACCGTCAAGCCAACAACGCTCCAACCCGTCCTGATAACCTGCTGGTTCGTGAACCCAACACCAATGTCCCACAGCAAATGCCTAACACCGTTGAACGAGTGGAAGAACATGGGGAACGCAAAGAAGCTCTTCAGCGCAATCTTGGCAGCCGCGGGCCACGCCGCGACCGTTGCTACCATCGACGCAGTCTCGAGGTGCCATCCCGTGTAGGGTGCAGCCAGGTACGCGAGGCCGAAGAGGTACAGGGAGCCCGAGAGCGTGATGCCCGTGATGCGGTTGAATGATGAGGCGTACCAGGTGATTTGTGGCTTGTAGATGGACAGGTGGGGGGAGACGGGGCGCTGGAGGCGCTGCTTGCGGAGGATTTCGGCGGCGGTTTCTTGTGAGGCGGCCTCGGTGGCTGCGAGTCTGATGCATCGTCAGCATATGTGCGGGACCATGGAGAAGGAAAGAGCTGTTGTCCGGATGTACCTCTTCTGGATGGTGCGGCCGGTGGGCGTAATCTTGAAGCTGGGGGCGTTGGCGCGGCGCAGGCCGAGCTGGAATACTCGCTGAGAAGCCATTGTCGTATGCTCCACAATTGACCTTGTCGTTGTGGAATCGAGGGTGGTTGTCCTAGTATCAAACGTATCGATGTCGTCGTTCCTTCCTTCCTCCGACTCCCGAGGTCCTTGCCGCCTCCAATCAGCGCGCTCGCTTACTCAACCACCAAATTCGTCTGTGCGTCAACATACCCGTAAAATCTTCGCACGCGTGCTGGCCGGGCTTTTCTCCTTCACGAACCTCGTTATCGCCAACGCCGAGCTTTTGCGCTGAAGGCGTTGGAGTGACTTCCTATTTGTCTGCTGGCGTTATGTCAGTGGACTGGGATCGGAGGGATCGGAGAGAGACGCCCGTCGTTAATCACTCGTACTGTTTGAATAATAACTTAACGAGCTTCATATCAAGGCAACATACTATATAATATGCAGACGGCTTTGCGCTTTGCAGAGGCCAGTCTTGTGAAGTTCATCAGTCTACAATCTTGGATTGGCGGTGTTGTTGAATCGTCATTCACCTGCTCTCGGGGCAGCGGTACACCATTCCACGTACCGTTGGTCCTCGGAGACCAGTGAGGCTGCACTTCATGTGAACTAGTCGAGGATCATTGAGCTGCGATATGAGCAAGCACCCCATAGATCACCAGGTGCTACACGGTGAAACATACTGAACTATGATGCGCTGAGGAACTCGCTTTTGGGCTGAAAACTTTTCTCGCCATCTGAATCGACTCTTCACCACCCGATTCCTCGTGATCACGATTGTTGCTGCCAGATCCACGAACGACCGGTACCTCACCAGCACCTTCCCCAATCGACGCTGCAATGGCAGCGCAACTATCAAGCTCTGATCTTGGCTTACCGCCAAACTCGTACATCTACAGGATCATCTCTACCGCAGCGCGGCTAGATCCGCTCTCATACTCCAAGACTGACCAACTTGCAATCATCTCGTCTGACGACTCTCTGCGCTTCCTGGATCCAGCTACTTTGAACGTGAATGGCGTAGTAAAGACTGTCAACAATAGCGTCACCTGTCTGGAAAGAGCCAATGACGCACCAAGCAATGTTGTCGCAACGGCTGGAAGAGATGGACTGATCAGGTTCTGGGATAACAGAAGCAGACAGAAAGTCCTGGAGATTCAGAGTCGTACGTTCATATACAATTAATATTTCTGTCCGTTAAGTATTCACAATATGCAGCGAATAAGCTCATTTCTTCGCTCGTCTGCGACGCGAACAACAACTTCGTGGTTGCTGGTATTGAGAATCCAGATGACGGTCCCCATGAATCTCCCGTATACGTTTGGTACAGTATCTCTTTTCACATTGTGCAACTTTTACTTACGACAACACAACAGGGACCAGCGTAACACATCGGCGCCCCTACGCTCATTCCTCGAATCACATACCGACACAGTCACATCTCTGCAACTGCACCCAACCCTCCCCACGCTACTTTTATCCTCTAGCACAGACGGTCTGGTAAATATCTTCGACACGTCCCAAGCCGAAGAAGACGACGCCCTGTACCAAGTCATCAACCACGGATCCGCCATTGCACATGCAGGGTTCATGTACCCAAGCACCGACATCTTCGCACTCGGCACTGATGAGACGATGAGCTTCTACGCGCTGCAAAGTCAAAAGGAGGAAGAAGAGGAGCCGACACCGAAGGCCTTTGGGGATGTGAGAGAGCCGCTGGGCTGTGAGTATCTGGCAAAGATGCACTGGGTTGGCAACCATCCCTGTATTGCAGCAGGAAAGCACAGGTTGGTACATCCTTTGGTGAACGTGTGCTTTGTATACTAACCGGAATAGTGAGAGCCGCCTAGATCTCGTGCCCATACACAAAGGCACAGCTGGTCCATTGGATTATGGATACAATCTCACAAACAGCATCAGGCTGCCAGGTGCACATGGCGAGGAAATTGTGCGCGACTTATTCACCGATACACACGTAAGGCTCCCACCGTTCTTAATCGCTAGTTCACGCTGACAGGCCAACAGACACAGACGACCTACACAGTTGGCGAAGATGGATACATTCGCGCGTGGAAAACAGAAGCGACTACAGCTGAGACTATGGATGTCGACGAAGAGGCTGATGCGGAGAGGAAGGATAAGAAGGAACGGAGGGAAAAGCGCAAGGAAAGGAAGGAGAAGAAGGAAAAGAAGAGGTTTGAGCCATATTGAGTTGCGTTTTTAGATTTTAGAGTGCGAGTCGTGATACGATTTCCCAGCCTAGGTCGCAGGGGAGGCTCACAGATAACATGTCAAAGTGCCACCGCCCATGACTTTTTGTCATTGTCCTAACAGGATCACCATATTCCTACTCTTGCCTGCTGGGTGCATACACTTTCGCGGGTCACCACATCGATCTTGACGCTGTTCGTATTGCCTTGAAGCGTTGACCATTCACAACCCACAAAAAAAAACGTACATGATATCATTGAACGTTGACCCATAATTACGATCCTTGCAACTTCAATCCTGAGACACTACGCCAAGATCCTACACTTCTGCATCCTGCGCCCCACGCCGCAAACCTGGGAGCCACTCGATCCCAAATCCTCGATCCCGAACCCCCGATCACGTGCAACAAGCAAGGTAATTCACAATCACCAATCGAAAACGCATTTCCCATGTTTCGGGGACATCGCAGCCCAATCTCCGACGCATCCGCTCGTACATCCGTTGTCCGCTGCACTCCACTCCGCTCCGCTGCTGTTCCCTTTGCCAACCGGGGCTCTGACCGCCGTGCAGGTCGCAGTACGGAACGGGTAGAAGGCGATCCGGAGGAACCGAGATGGTGGAGACGAGGCGGGTAGGCTAGGACTGGGGTGCAGGTAAGGATGCAGGGGGCTCGTGAAGTTAATTCGGACTACATGTGGCTGGGGACGACACTGTTGAGGACTTGCATGGGGTGTTTGAGAGAGGATTTCATGTAGTGAGTGTGGGATTTGGTGACTAATTAGGAAGAGAAGGGAATAGACATGATAGGATGACCAGGACATGCCGGACAGCATGCAAAGCTCGGGAACAGAGGACAGCCCATCCGAGGCTGAGATTTGAGTTTGCACATACGGTTGAGAGAAGATGTTTGCGCCTGCAAGCTGGTCCATCGAATCGTTGATCGTTTCCTTTATGAATACCACAACCTATACATGCACAAGAGGACCACTGATGCGTAGCTAGCCGACTTTTGAAGAGCTTGTGCTTGTCGAGCCGGACGCATTCGATGAGCTGGTTGATGAAGTTGATGTGCTTGTAGTCGATCCTGTTGTTTGCGGCTGGGAAGAGGAAGTCTGGGCTTGGCCGGAAGAGGGCGCACCTGAAACCTGAAAAGGAGCGAAGCGGATTGGCGTGAAAGACATGTCAATATAGACAGAAAGTGATTGTAAAGTAAGGAGTTGAGGTTGGAAAGAGATAGAAACGGTGGTAGAGATGGAGTGATGTCGAAATGGGGTTTAGAAGATGCGAACTCGAGACAAGCTGCCCTACGATATAGTTATACCGAATCTGAAGAAAGCTCTCGCATACTGGCTGTCGAATACGAATATCGACAATAATAGAGACTGGACATGAAGCCACACAAATAAGGGCGTTCGCGATGACTCCAATTGAGAAACCTGGGAACGTATCTACCTTATGGGTGATCCACAGGTATCACCTAAGTTTAGCTGTACCTGCACGCTCGCACATGACTTCGCGTCGCGTTCCTCGTACCATGCTATCTTTGGGCATGCTGCGGTTCGGTGAGCTACGTCAGTGCGATCGTGACTTTACGCATCGGAGTAATCGTTCAGCCCTGTCCGCTAAGCGTATCGAGACACCGGTACATACGATGTCAACCTCACGAAAGGATTTCCCAATTACCAAGTATTGACTTGATTCCTTTTGAGGGCCATAGGGGATATGAATTATGCAAAGTTGTCGTAACTTCAGCTCGCGATGCCGATTCCTGGTTTGACGGGCGGGTGAAGTGTCGAAGCTGGAGTCCTGGACACTACGGCGGAAGGGCTTGAAGCTGGACGTTGCAGATTGTCGAGGCATACATCGTGAGTTCGTGATATTTACAAATGGTTGACATGCTTCGGTTTGGCGAAGGAGACGGTTCGTGTTTAGTCAACAACCCCTGTCTGGTTGCTTTGTTGTAGCCAATATCATCTCGTGGGCCGCGGACGCCAAAGTGACACGAGCTGATACGGCCACCGTTGCACAAGCCGGTGAGCTACCGGTAGATGGAAGCTGCTGCAAGGGCATTAGTTGATTTTTGATACTTCTTGCACATCGACAATTCCCAAACTGCATGGATAGTCCTGCGCTGGCTGCGCAAGGTTCGTTGAACAGTCGACAAAAACTACATTGCCAAGGCTTCCGCAGAACCGTGGCAGTACTTTCGACCTGGGGAAGTGGGTAAAGCTTGTGACATTTCATCGCGAGTGTTTTGCTGACAAAGATGCCTAATTGACGTGCGCCCTTTTCTGCACAGTTGCAAAGATAACCCTGGAAGTGATCGTGGTAAGCACTATCCTGGTGCAGATGAGTCGAAATGACAGCGGCTGGAACTCCCGCTTCAGGATTCGCGAGCTCGCAAGCGGAGCCAAGTAGAGTTTCGATAAGTTTCAGGCCGGTGAAACTAGAGTGCAAGATCTTCGGGGGTTTCAAAGCGCGAACGGCAAACAGCGGAGCAAATTGTTGATTGATGCAGCTTGGCAACTTGCAGTCATGTGAAGATTCACAACTGCTTTGCCGGCTGTCTGTAGATACTGCTATAAGACTCTACCACATCCGATAATTGTCGACCGACCAGCATAAGGGAGGCCTAATTCAGCCCTACATGTGAAGGGACATACAGTTCAACAACCACGTAAGATCTTAACGTCAAAATTTAATAATAATTTCCTGGCGAGCCTCTTCTGCCTACTACTATTGTATCTTGTAAATTTATGGATTATTTGCAAAGTAGTAGGTGCTGTGCCCCCTGCAACGGATATGCACCCCATAGACGCTGGTCGGTCGACGATTATCGGATGTGGTAGCTCATAGAGGATTCTCCTACAAATTTATCCTTGAGTTCGTGCAGTCCTGCAACTTTTCTTGATAAGAGTAATGTTGCTTGCGGATGGGGCTGGATTCATAGGCCTCCCATATGCTGGTGCTAGGGTTGGCGAATATTCGAGATTAGGCTGTTTCGAATAACGTACTCCACAAGCGAGCCGGTCACCCAAGCGAGCCGGTCACTTAATTTTACACCAAAAATTGAGATTTTTGCACCTTAATAACTCCACAACCAGATGATAGAATTGTCTAAAAATCAAAATGCTATGCTTTACCTATGTCAAGATCAGTTGCCCTGGAGATCTAAGCTCTATCCTTAACGTGTGTAGAGTTATTAGAAAGTACGCTAAAATAATCCCTGTATTTTGATTTTTGTTTAATAACTCCGGTGCGACTGATACAGGATCCTAGCGCTTCTATAGAATTGATCTTTACGTAGATGCAGCATAGTATTTCAAGTTTTAGATAATTCTATTATCTGGTTGTAGAGTTATTAAGGTGCAAAAATCTTAATTTTTGGTGTAAAATTGAGTGACCGGCTCGCTTGGGTGACCGGCTCGCTTGTGGAGTACGTTAGGCGGAATATCGAATGCTGCCAACCCTAGCTAGTGCGTGCTTGAGGAGATCGCTTTCTGACAAAGCCGATGTGGGGCCAATGTGGGTCTCTTTACTCCATCATCAGCCTTACATGTGCGAAAGGACGTTGCTTGTCCAGGAGAGGTGGTTGTTCATTTTGGTGGCTGCTGCTGCCGCTTCTTGACCAGGTCTCAAATGTTTCACCAAAGATGTTTGCGATGCCGGGCCATGTGATTCCCCGCCACAAAGACCTCTTCGACGTCACTGCATGCCTCGAAGCGCACTTTCCAAGGCGGGAAGCAGCCGCTAGAGCAAGGGTCCTGGGCATCGCAGCATCCCGAGGTCCTGCGTTCACTATGAGTCGATTGCCGCCCTTCTGCTTCGACACAGGACGGCGTCCGTCCGAAGTATCCCGCTGAGCAATTGCCAGGCTCCACCCCACTCCGCGGTTTTGAATGTGTAACATCGCTTTTAGTTGCCCTAGCCGCTGGGGGCGACATCTTAAAATCTCGTCTTAACCTCCTTGAGGCGTTGCGGCCCACAAGAATCCTCTCTAGCTTGCACGGATATAAGGCCCGTCGGAGGCATCCCTGCTCGTTTTTTTGTTTTAACAACAATCGTCCCCGGCTGCCCACCTCCTGCTCTTGTTGTGTTTTCCTTCCTTTCTACGTCCCTTAATACTAGTCTCTTAATCGATACTCCGCAGTGTGGAAGCACTTTCCCCTGCACAACACCTTCGGTAACAGTGGCAAGGTGTGCCCTACACCATAATCAACGCCATGGAGAACCCCAACGTGCCACTAAACCACCCCACTGCTCATGAGGCAACCGAGGGCAAAACATACGAGGCTATTCATCCCGATCGTCACCACATCAAGGGCGACAATGAGAGTGCCAGGACCGCCTCAGTCTACGATGACACCGCACACAATTCCGAATACTTCAACGAGAAGGGCGCAAGCAATGTCAAGGGTGGAATTGCTGTTCAGCGTGCCGAGGCTGAGTTCGCCCAACTGTCTAAAGAGCTTTCGCGCACGAGTGAGATCTCGCGCCGTATGAGTCGCGTACAGAGTCACCACAGCCGCAAAAATCAGACTACTACCGACATTGAGAAGGGCGTCGATGGCTCTAGCATCTCTTCAGCAGAGGGGTTCGACCTTGAGAAGACCCTGCGCGGTAACCGCGACGAGGAAGAGGCTGCGGGAATCAAGTCCAAGCGCATTGGTGTTGTATGGGATGGTCTGACTATCAGCGGAATAGGTGGTGTGAAGAATTATGCCAAGGTAAGCAGTCAGCACCTTACACGCGCGCCGGGCCGTGACAGCTGACACCCGCTTAGACTTTCCCCGATGCATTCGTTTCCTTCTTCAACGTCTTTGCGACTGCTCAGAGCCTTCTGGGCCTTGGGAAGAAAGGCAAGGAGTTCGATATTTTGAAGGACTTTAAAGGCGTGCTGAAGCCAGGGGAGATGTGCCTTGTACTGGGTCGCCCCGGTAGTGGTTGCACGACCTTCCTCAAGGTCATCAGTAACCAGCGGTTTGGGTACACGAACGTCAACGGGAAGGTCTTATATGGTCCCTTCGAGTCGGACTTCTTCGAGAAGCGCTACCGTGGCGAAGCAGTCTACTGCGAAGAAGATGAGAACCACCACCCTACTCTTACCGTCGGCCAGACACTCGACTTCGCTCTTGAGACAAAGGTTCCTGGCAAGCGCCCAGCTGGTCTGTCACGACAAGCCTTCAAGGATAAGGTCATCGACATGATGCTGAAGATGTTCAATATTGAGCACACCAAGAACACTATCGTCGGTAACCCATTCGTTCGTGGTGTATCCGGTGGTGAACGAAAACGTGTCTCGATTGCAGAGACTATGATTACAGGGGCATCCCTCATGTCCTGGGATAACTCAACTCGTGGACTCGATGCTTCCACAGCTGTTGACTACGCACGATCACTACGCACACTCACCAATATTTACAAGACGACCACGTTCGTTTCGCTCTACCAAGCTTCCGAGAACATCTACAAGTGCTTCGACAAAGTTCTAGTCATCGATAGCGGACGACAAGTTTACTTTGGCCCCGCTGATGAGGCGCGAGCCTACTTCGAAGGTCTTGGTTTCCTCGAGAAGCCTCGTCAAACCACTCCAGACTACCTGACCGGATGTACAGACCAATTCGAACGAGAGTACAAGGCTGGTCGAGATGAAACCAATGTTCCTTCTACCCCAGAGGCCCTAGCCGAAGCATTCAACAAGTCGGAGACTGCCTCCCGACTGGCAACAGAGATGACTCAGTACCATGCTTCTATGGAAGAGGAGAAGCATGTCTATGATGATTTCCAAACCGCCGTCAAGGAGGGCAAGCGTCACGCCTCCAAGAAGTCGGTTTACTCAATTCCGTTCCACCTCCAGGTCTGGGCTCTGGCTAAGCGTCAGTTCTTGCTCAAGTGGCAAGACAAGTTCTCCCTCGTTGTCTCCTGGTTCACATCCCTTGTCATTGCCATCATCATCGGTACTGTCTGGCTCGATCTTCCGGATACCTCCGCTGGTGCCTTCACCCGTGGCGGTGTTCTGTTCATCGCTCTCCTTTTCAACGCTTTCCAGGCTTTCTCTGAGCTCGCCAGTACTATGCTGGGTCGTCCTATCATCAACAAGCATCGCGCATTCACTTTCCACCGACCTTCAGCACTATGGATCGCTCAAATCGGTGTAGATTTAATCTTCGCCGCCGCTCAGATTATGGTGTTCTCTATCATTGTCTACTTTATGACTGGTCTGGCCAGGGATGCTGGTGCATTTTTCACCTTCTTTCTTATGATCACAACTGGATACCTCGCCATGACACTGTTCTTCCGAACTGTGGGTTGTCTTTGTCCTGACTTCGATGTTGCTATTCGTCTTGCCGCAACAATCATCACTCTCTTTGTGCTGACATGCGGATATCTGATCCAGTGGCAGTCTGAGCAGGTCTGGTTGCGATGGATTTTCTACATCAACGCACTTGGTCTTGGCTTTGCGGCTTTGATGCTGAACGAGTTCTCTCGAGTTGACTTGACATGCGCTGATACCTCGCTCATTCCATCCGGCCCAGGCTACACGGACATCAACGCTCAAGTCTGCACACTTCCCGGCTCCGTTGCTGGCTCAAACCTCGTACGCGGTCGCGACTATGTTTCAGCATCATTCTCCTGGCATGTTGGTGACCTATGGATGTACTGGGGTATCTGTGTCGCCTTGATCGTTGGTTTCCTACTTGCCAACGCCTTCCTTGGAGAGTTTGTCAAGTGGGGTGCTGGAGGCCGTACCGTCACCTTCTTCGTCAAGGAGAACAAGGAATTGAAAAAGCTGAACGCCAAACTTCGCGAGAAGAAAGACAGACGCAACCGCAAGGAAGAGGGTGCAGATGACAGCTCTGAGCTGAACATCTCTTCCAAGGCCGTCCTTACCTGGGAGGATCTCACTTATGACGTCCCTGTTCCATCTGGTGAGCTGCGACTGCTCAAGAACATCTATGGATACGTGAAACCTGGTCAGCTTACAGCGCTCATGGGTGCCTCTGGCGCTGGAAAGACGACGCTTCTCGACGTGCTCGCGAACCGCAAGAACATTGGTGTCATTGGGGGTGACAAGCTTATCGATGGAAAGGTCCCTGGTGTCTCCTTCCAGCGTGGAACAGCCTATGCCGAACAACTCGACGTCCACGAGCCTGCTGCAACCGTGCGAGAGGCTCTTCGATTCTCCGCTGATCTTCGCCAGCCATACGAAACTCCCCAAGCCGAGAAGTACGCATACGTCGAAGAAGTTATCGCTCTCTTGGAGATGGAAGACATCGCTGATGCCATCATTGGTGATCCCGAGACTGGTCTTGCTGTCGAGCAGCGCAAACGTGTGACAATCGGTGTCGAACTTGCGGCCAAGCCCGAGTTGCTCCTCTTCCTCGACGAGCCCACGTCCGGTCTTGACTCTCAGAGTGCCTTTAACATCGTCCGTTTCCTTCGTAAGCTGGCTGCTGCTGGTCAGGCTATTCTGTGTACCATCCATCAGCCGAACTCTGCTCTCTTCGAAAACTTCGATCGTCTCCTGCTTCTGCAGCGTGGTGGTCAGTGTGTCTACTTTGGTGACATTGGCAAGGACGCCCACGTTCTTCTCGACTATTTCCACCGCCACGGTGCCGATTGTCCACCCGCTGCTAACCCTGCCGAATGGATACTTGACGCTGTAGGCGCTGGTTCTGCTCCTCGCATTGGTGACAAGGACTGGGCTGATATCTGGACTGACTCCGAGGAGTTTGCCCATGTCAAGCGCGAGATCGTTGCTATAAAAGACCAGCGTCTTGCTGAAGTCGGATCCGCCGAGCCTGTCGAGCAGAAGGAGTACGCTACGCCTCTGATGTTCCAGATCAAGCTCGTCAACAAGCGCATGAACCTCTCCTTCTGGCGAACACCCAACTATGGCTTCACCCGTCTTTTCAACCACGTCATTATCGCTCTTCTCACCGGTCTTATGTACTTGCAGCTTGATGACTCGCGCACCTCGCTGCAATACCGCGTTTTCATCATCTTCCAGGTTACCGTGCTACCCGCTCTCATTCTCGCCCAAGTCGAGCCTAAGTACGCTATCGCGCGTATGATCTCCTTCCGCGAACAGATGTCAAAGGCCTACAAAACGTTCCCCTTCGCTCTCTCCATGGTCGTCGCTGAGATGCCATACAGCATTCTCTGCGCCGTGGCCTTCTTCCTCCCTCTCTACTACATTCCCGGCCTCAACTCCGACTCGTCACGCGCAGGCTACCAGTTCTTCATCGTCCTGATCACTGAGATTTTCTCAGTCACTCTCGCCCAGGCCATCGCAGCGCTCACTCCCTCGCCCTTCATTGCCGCCTACGTCAACCCTTTCATTATCATCATTTTCGCCCTTTTCTGCGGTGTCACGATCCCCAAGCCCCAGATCCCTAAGTTCTGGCGGGTCTGGCTGTACGAACTCAATCCGTTTACACGTCTCATAGGCGGCATGGTCGTTACTGAGCTTCACAATCTGCCTGTTAAGTGCACATCCAGCGAGTTCAACCAATTCCGTGCCCCACAGGGTCAGACTTGCGGAGAGTACATGAGCGACTTCTTCGCCAATGGCGCGCCTGGGTATCTTCTGGGCGAGGCTGCCAACGTATGCAATTATTGCGCGTACAAGATTGGTGATGAGTTCTACAACCCGCTTGGCTACTCCTTCAGCAACAGGTGGAGAGATCTTGGTATCTTCATTGCCTTCATTTTCAGCAACTTGGCCATCTTATTCGTGGCTGCGAGGTTCTTGAACTTCAACCGTCGTTAAGCTCAACGCTTGCGACATGGTTCTTTAAAAGTCTTACATGCACCTTTGCTCTGTCCATTTAGCATCATGTAGAACGCATAGATCTCCTTTGGGCGGCGTTTGATACACACTTCGCTATTAAATTTAAGCGCCAGCACATAATAAACACAATTATTCACAAAACCTTATCCACTTTGTCTGTGAAACGTGACGCTGGAAAGATCTACACGTTCGCAGAATGCGATTGTCTCAGACAAGTCATGCAGGTCTCAATAGGTCCTTCACATACCCGCCTCGGTGTGAACCATGATTTGCATTCGCGTCTTGCTTTACTTACGTGCCTGCTCACATATACAGACGTTCTGAAATCCTGAAGTATAAGCTCCTCATTACATCAAAGTGGGATCTCCTCGAGACATGGCACCAGCTGCACACCACCAGCACCACCTTTACCACACACATGCTACCTACACCATGCACGTAGCGCCTTCCGCAGCTCCAGATAACCTGCTTTCACTTTCACTTCCCCCAATGCCTAACACATCCACATCATCACCACCCACAACGATATTCATGACAGCATCTCCACCTCTCCACCTCCAAACACCACCAGTCCACCCTACGACCTCCCTCTCCACAGACACCGACATCGCACCACCCACCCACCACCTCGCCATGCAGCGCGCCACTCCGCACCACAACCCGCAAATCCAACATCGCTCCACAGCCCGCTCCGGGACCTATACGTGGAGTACGCCCGGCTGGCTTGCGCTTGCCGTATTCACCGCTCTTGCGGTGACGTGTGTGTGGAGCATGCTTGTCTGCGCGATCCACTGGCGCGGCGTCACGACGGGCATGGCTGCGAAGAAGCGCGGGCGCGCGGGATCTGGCGTATGGCCGCGCGGATGGGGGATGTGGAGACCGTTTGCGAAAGAGGCGCGGTATGGGGCGCTGCAGAGTGGCTCGGTAGACGATGCTGGCGGAGAAGGGGGAGGAGGGAGGGAGAGGGGGGTTGCGAGCGCGCACGCCGTTTCCTCAGGCTTGGAGCGCGTGTCGCCGGTGAATTTGTTTCTTGTGCCGCCAAGTGCGGCGGGTGGGTTGTCTAGCCGTGGTCTGCGCCCGCGCGATTCGGCGGAATGGGCTGCTGAGCATCGTGCGTTTTTTCTGGGCGAAGGGGATGGTGCGCTGACGGCGCGTTCGGGAGTGGCGAGTGAGATGCGTTTGCTGGAGGGATCTGAGCGGGATGATGTCAAGGAGGAGGCGCGCGAGGCACAGGGTGGACGGGCGTCGCCTATACAAAGGACTGAGGATGCCTCTTTCCGCACAGAAATGGGCAGGGGCTGGGTCGATCTCGGTCTGGCGGTGGTAGATGGCGCTGTGGATGGGTTCACTAGGAAGATTGTGCGGTGGACAGATGGAAATGGGAGGGACGAGGAGTTGGTGCTGCCACTTGCCAAGGGTAAAACTGACTGAGATTTCCGTGGAAAGTCGGGAGTTCAGTGATTTGCTACGGAGCGCGATGAGTACTCGAAGTGATTTTGAGAGTGTTCAAATGTGTATATTTCTTAGTATGAGCCCTTACAGCTCCCATGACCCTTGCTTCTGCTCTTGTCCTCATCACAAATAGCGGTGGAATCTCCGCTTGTCGTGTCGTTGTCGTACTGATCGCTTGCCTGCTGCAGCCCATGCTGTGAATTGTATCGTTCGTTCGTTCGCTCGGTAGCTGGAGTCTCTAGACGTACTGGCTGAGCCACCTGATGCCCTCACCGTATCCTGTTTCTCGTCAGCCCGGGTCTACCACTCATGCCGTGTGTTGCGCGACTTACCCTGCCTCATGACCACACTGCACATGAAGACCTCGATGGGCCTGATGCCCTCCAGCGGCACCTTGCCCTTGCCTGTTGTCTGATAGAGCCCAAGTTCTGCCCTCAGCTGGTCCTCTGACACGGCCTCCGGGTGGTCGATTTTGTTTCCAAGAATTACGAATGGAATGTTGGCAAGCTGCTCCATGGCAAGCAGCGCATCAAGCTCAGCCTTTGACTCGGCGAGACGCTCATGGTCCTTGGCGTCGACAAGAAAGACGATACCGCTAACTTCGGGGAAGTAGTCGCGCCATAAGCGGCGGGCTTGCGCGTGGCCGCCCAAGTCGAAGGTTGTGAATTTGACGTTGCCGATCGAAAGCTCCTCGGAGGCTGCGTCGCGTTAGGAAGTTCACGACTGAGAAATTATGGTAGGCTTACTGGGATGGAGAGCTAAGTTAAGTTAGCAGAGGATCAGTGGAAGTGGGGAGGGGCGGTGAGCGCACTGGGTTGCAGAACGGCTACGCGGTCGTTCTTGAGCATGTGCAGAAGAGTCGTCTTTCCGGCATTGTCGAGTCCGAGGAAGAGTAGCTTTGCATGCTTGTTGGCGAGGCCGAGTGAGGCCAGGAGGTCGAAGACTAGGTTGGCGTATCAGCGTTGTGTGCATTGCGGAGGTGTCGTATCGTGGCGCCCATGGGTTACGTGGAGGTTGGGAGTACATACACCTGAAGGATCAGTTAGTCTGAAGTCATTAAAAAGGTGAACGAGGAATTTACCAGTTGACAATCCACATGGTGAAGTGTTGCAGAGGTGTGCTTTGTGTAGTGATGGTGCACTCCGGCGATCTACAGTGTAAAGTTGTCGGGGGTTTGGCCGTTTAGCGCATCCAGGGTTCTTGGCGATGGAATCACATGTGAGAACAAGATGCCTTCATTATCTGAACAGAACACTTGTTCCCAGACTTCAATACGCAGAAACTTTTGCTATTCGTTACAGTTATGGTATCATGCAGAGCCCCTACCCAACGCCAATGATGCATCACAGTCAACGCCCTTCTATCCATCTCAGATGTTGATTTCTGTCTCTAAGATAACCTGCGCGGCCGCCGAAAGTCTGTTGGCGATGATCTGATCAGCAATGATGTCGCCAACCTTGTCATTCAGCCGTTCTCTCAATCCCTCCATGTCGGCGACACCGTTCGTCATCGTTGCAGATGCTGTGCTTCCCAGTGCCTTGATGGCCTCAACGAGGATAGCAAGCACTCGCTCCGCGTCCTTTTTCTTGCCCTCGTCTCCTAACGCGCCCTTGAGCACGTCATCGTTGTAGATCCTCAGGTTAGGCAGTACAAGCATCTTCATGCCTTCGTTGCCAGTAATGATCAGCAGCGCTAGTAGCGCGCCATAGTGTGTGCCTAGCGGTTTCCCCACATCCATGAACTGTCTGAGGCAGGTTCTTGCGATTCGCGATTTGAGTCCCTGGTTTGACGATCCGTACTTCTGACAGATGCGGCTCAAGATGGACGCTGCCAGTTGACGTAGTCTGAAGTGATCGAGCCCATTCGAATTGTGGCCGTTAGCGCCGACACCGTTGAGCGTTTCGGATGAGGCGTTCGAAGATGCTGTTTGCGTGGTTGGCCCTAAGTACTTGCCAGTGCAACATGTCAAGACAGGCGGTACCATGTAAGCAACATACGGATCCAAGTAGATGGCCTGGTTGTCTAGTAGTGCGCTGGTCGCCTGCATCATCTGCTGAAGAACAAACAGGTTCTTCACATTGTGTGTGACCTTCTCAGCAATGAAAGTGAGAAGGTAGGTTGTTAGCTGGTGGATGCCAGGCTCTGTCCGAATAGCTGCAAGTGCTGCATTCTGCCATTCGATGTTCGTCTCATCGATGAGTGCACCAGAGAGCTTGGCAAATAATTCCTGCGATTCTTTCGAGAGTACGTGTTTTACCAGCGGCTTGACGTTGACATTGTCCAGTCCGTTAGCTGCTGCAAGGTGAGGATTCGCGTTCGTTCCCTTGGGCAACAAGTCTCCTTGGTTGATTGCAGTTGGGTTCTGAGGTATCGATGGTTGTACTCCTTCTACGGCAAGCCAGTGCGCTGCAGCATGTCAGCGATGAACGCTTCAGGTACTATAGAGTATAAGCAGGCTTCTGACATACCCGTGAACGTGATCTCTCGTGGCACCTTGGGCAACGGCGCATTGATCAACTTCTCAAAGTCAACCTCCTCGTCCTCGACATAGTACAACGGTTGTCCGGGCCCCAGGGAAGCCTCGCCAAAACGCAGCGGTCGGGTGGACTCATAACCATAGAGCGGCTCCACGTTAAGCACTTTCAGTGCATTGGACACGTCCTGTGTGCTCAAGGTCGTCCGCTTGCCGTGTCGCATGAACTTCAGAGCCTCATCCAGTACCTGCGCAAGCCGAAAGTCGACATCACGCGCTAGCTCTTCGACGACGTTGTCGGCGAGTGAGGCGATGCCAACTGACTCGGCTACGTCTCGCACGTTGTCGGGATTCCAGACGGAGGACATGTTGAACAGCACAATCCCAGCGATGAGCTGTCAATGATGGGGTGAGCAGGTCGCGGTCGTGTTGCGTCGAATGAAGCGGAGCGGCAGCAGTTGAGCCGATGGGAGAAACAATAGCGTGTCACCGATGCGGGTGACGCAGGTCTGGAGGATGTGACGGCCAGCCCTAGGAGCAAGTGAAGCACATCCCGGACGCGCGTATGCGACACAATTTGGCGGATTCGGCGGAGGAGGTATCGTATGCGGCGCGCAATCTGCCTTGGTGATGTGCGTGTGAAAGGAGAAAGCACGTGAGGCGGGGCCGCTGAACGGACGGAGTTGCGTGAGTACTACGTGAGAGGAAGTCGCGCGACGGGTGAAGCTTGAAGGGGCTTGGCGCGGTCCGCTCCGCAAGGCTTGTCACGCCAGGGCTTGTCACTCCAGGCTGCCAGCCACAGACTTTTGCAATGCGACGAACTGTCACCGAGGTCTTCACCGATCATCACAGCCCGCACGACAGGAGCTGCATCCATCCAGCTTGGAAGATAATTTCTTCTGCCGCTCTCTTACACGTGTATGATGGGATGCCTGTTGTGGTCTAGCGGTTTGCTTCACTTCAATTCGCAAACAAACGTTGTACCTAGGTATTGCTGCAGATCAACAATCATAGTCTTGATCTGATCCACAGTCGACTCTGCAGCCAATGATGACCTCACCCCTCGCTTGCTCAGTCACGGCCCCTCGCAGCCATACGCGTGGCCTAGGAGCTCTGCTGTTGAGCGACGCCCACGACTGGTCCCAGCATACCTAGCAGACCGCCATTTCAATGCTTCCTCACGAAAGTACCAGTCGACTCAGCATCGTTGGCGGTCTGCGGTATCTCTTCCCCAGCAAATGAAGTCTCCTCATCTCATTTTCACCCCTGCTTTGTTGTGGTTACACACAGACGTTAATGTACTCCAACATCTCCCTATCCGCAGCCACGTTTCTTTACCGTTGCTGGAACTGCCAATCTTACTACCAGGTTAGGTATTCCTGAAGATGGGGAAGGGCTGCACCTCCCGATTGTACTCCCTAACTGCCAAACAAGTGTCTCATTCCAGGTCCATTTCTCCTCACCTAGCTTTGTCTGACGCCACCCGTCTTCCCGTACGGCCCGTCACAATTGCAATTGTCTTCTGCATTTGCCTGCTAGGCAGAGCCCCCTGTCTACTGACCTGTCATCTGGTCACAGACTATTTAACAATCAGTAAAGACATTGGTCTTGACAACTGCACATCGACTTTCAACTCTCCAAACAGAAGCACTCAACCTTACGGATAGATCTGCCTGAACTTAGTTTCTTGTTTGTCCTTGTGAAATTATTTCCACCCATTCGCATCCAATAGTTACCATGACCGTCACCAATTATGGACCCAGCAACAAGACATTGCGATCTTACCAGCTGAGCAACACTACACGCCTGACCATCGACACATCTGCCTCAGTCTACGATGGTTCGAGAGACGAGCCACCATCACCGCCGCCTCAACCTCCTCCAAGCCCGGCGGGCTGGAACCGTCTGCTTCCGGTATGTTGTGTTCCCATTGATGCCTACCTATGCTGACCCCACGCTAAGCTTGACTCCCTTGCGCCGTTGGCTGTCTGAATTCTGGGGTACATGGTAGCAATGCGAGTAAGTGATGTGCTCCATACCATGTGCACCGACTGACCCTCCCTGAACAGACTCCAAGCTAGACATTACGGTATTCGAATATTCGCAGGTGGCATCGACTGTTCACGGCTCCTTGTCAATGGCTTTTACAATCGATGCCTGCATTAGAGTATTTGGCACATCGCAATCCGATTACCGAACATACCCGGCACGTGTTGCCATTGTGCGGCATTTCTCGCGTTGAGCACCTGGACACCTTGCGGCTTGGGAGGGCAAGGCGGCTGCAGGGCCTTCACCGTATCGCTAGTGCTACCTTTTCTTCTTTTCGTTTCTTTTCACGCGCAATTGCGCCTTACATACTGTACTTTTATCCCTGGCAGGTGTTACGACCCATCAGATTGGTCAGCTTTCTCCGATTGAATTCTTCAGAAGCTACTTCTCTTACCCCTTTTGCTTCTGCAAGTGAGCCGACATGCGAGGTGCCATCCGTCTAGAGCAAGCTCCTGCTTGACACTTCAGCCATAGAGGTGGAACACACATGATCACACTTTCCCACCAATGTTCAAGGTTGAATTTTCCCACGGTAATTCTTGGGCTTCGATATCTGTACGCTTGGATGTGCTAGAGAATGCGTAGCTTTGCAATATCGCAGCTCTGCACCTGTACTGACACACTGCATGACATTTTTCACGGTCTCTAAAGATCGCCGCTGCCCCGTTGGGACGCGTTCAGACAAGCCAGACTGAAGTGTAGAGCACGCATGGCAAAATCAGCGCCAGGGCGATAGATCTCCAATAACATGTCGGGCCGCGTAACGCCCGGCGGCGCGTAACGCCCCATCAACCCCTCAACGCTCAATTTAAAAATGAGGCTATTGAGCCACCAACAATAAATAATATCACGAGATTTTCTGGTGTATTACTAAAGTGATGCTTTCGATCAATTTGCGCTATCTATATTTCATCGGAAGTGTGACGCTGCGGCCGCGGCGGATGGTGATAGGTGGGGGTGGTGAGGGAGCGTCGGGGGCGTCCACGCTCTCTGCACCACCCAAACCTTCAACCACGCGCTTTTTGACTGGTTTCTGAGTTGATCAAGCTTTTCTCTTGCCTGTTTGGGGCAATTGTAGAGCTTTTTGAGCGTTGCGATTGGCCTCCTGAGTCTCTTTTTTGCGTTGGCGTTCAGCTACTTCTTCGGCCTTCCTCTGCTCACGCTCTACCTTTGCCACACGCCGCGCCTCAAGCTTCTCCTGATGTATCTTCAATTTGTATGCCTTATTGGCATCGCGGAGCTGCTGATTCATCACTTTTTCTGCCTCCTTATCACGTTTTTGTTGCTCCTTGGCGGTGTGAAGGTGTCTTGCGTGGTCAAACTTCGATGGAGTGAAAAACTGACTCTCACCCTCGTCCTCTTGTGGCTTTTCAAGCTCCAGGATACGGTTAGGCTTATTACGCTTCTTTTTGGTAGTAAGAGCCTGCTTCGATCCTAGTAATTCGTCCTGCTGGAGTTGATATTGGGCCTGGAGGTTGTGCACAACCTCACTGAGCTTTTGACTCAATCCTGTCGATATCCTTCACTGATATACTCAAAAGACGTTGGATAGACCTCCAACTGCCCATATCAACTGCTGCAACAATCGTATTTGCATCGTTATCGACGTCATCGTCGGGGGGAGGTGTGTGAGTGAATCGTTGGAGGACTACCCCTGGATCCTTTGGCTCAATCCCAGTGGCTTCAAAGGACTTCTGGATGTTGGCAACAGTGAAGGAGTCCTTCCAGGCAGCCCAGAAGATAGGAAAGAAGTCCCCCTTCCTGATCTGGAGCAGTCCTTAGCTGTTGTGAAGGACATCGGTCAGGTGACGCTTATATGCGGTTGAAAGTGGCTTGAACATCACCACATCGAGCGGTTGAAGCGTGTGAGTACTGTGAGGGGGAAATACACTTAGGAGAATCCTGTTTTGATCACAATAATCCAGAAAATCGATCGTCACATGACTCCCGTGGCCATCAAGGATGAGTAATCGCCAACTCCGACGCGATTTCTCCTGAGTATACCGATTGAACACCTGTTTGAGCCAGGCAAGGCCAATACTGTTGTTTGACCAGCCCGTGGGTGATGACGTAACACACACAGAGTGCTCTCCTGACTGTATCTCTTCTACCCAGCTCGATCGGATATCCCCACTGACCGAGTCGTAGATGATGCCTGGGGGTATCCAGGAGCCATCAGCACACACACAGGCCATCACAGTGACCCAATCACGTGAGCCATCTTGTAGAGTACTCCTGATCTCTCTTTTCTCCCACTGTCGGCGGCTGAATATCCGTTTTGAGCCAAGTGTACCGATTATGATCCCCTTTTCATCCATATTGTATATATGACGTGGTTCAACCTCATACTCGGCGATCTTGGAGTGCAATTAATCGAAATACCGCTTGTATTTAGCCCCTGAGTCTGCTCGGTGACGCGTTCGATCCATAGCGTCCTGCCGCTTCACGAGTAGGTGGTCTTTTTGGCGGTGAAGAAACCGTGAAACCCACCTCTCGGAGATCTTTGTTTGAGCCAATTGAGCTGCAGAATTTTGTACCATTTGCCTTGTAGGTGGTAAACGTCGGTGAGTAAGTCTATTGATATACTCCATAAGAGTTGACTCCTGTTCTGGGGTGAGTTGTTGTTGGTTGATTGCCTTCTGCTCCCGGGACGCTGCCAGCCCCTGATACCGTCGGGCAAACGTGGATCGCTCAACACCATGACTGTCAGCTACTTTCGCGTAAGATACTTCACCTTTCAACCTCTGCGATTCCAAATCTGCAACCGCCTCATCAATCCGACTCATATTGGTGGAGTTATTGGTGGTTGAAGTTTGGGGTGGTTGGGGTTGATGGGGGCGTTACGCGCCGCCGGGCGTTACGCGGCCCGACATGTTACAGTGTCTGTGCGCGTGCCGCCCATGTTCGCGTGCCGCCCACCCCAACCACCTCACGGAGTGTAGGAAGAAGAAGCTGTAGAGCCACACATGATAGCTATTACCAAGAGAAAAGGTGGTAGAGTACTTTGTTAACTATTGCGATTAACTTCCTAGTTCAAACTTTTTGCGTGGAGCAATTTTGCGGCCACGGCTGTTGTATGTAGGTGGAGGTGTTGGGGAACGCGCCGTAGCAACACGACGACTACGGGCAGCTGCAGCACCACGGTTCTGCTTCTTTCTAGGTGCTGTAGACTGTGCGACTTTCCGCTTGCCTTTTTGGGGCAATTGTATAGCTTCTGCAGCGTCGCGCTCTTGCTTTTGACGCTCTCGTTCGGCTTTGCGTTTAGCTACTTCCTCACAGAGTTGGCAACAAACAAATCAAGTCCAAATCAAGTCTCTCCACGCAGCACCATCTGGTCCGTGTTAGCGGGCACATACCAACAGTAGGGCCGTTCGCGGGACTTGATTTGATTTGATTTGTTTGTTGCCAACTCTGTCAACAAGTATAGTGACCAGCTCACATCACAATGGAACTCCGCCATGGACTCCCTCCGTCACAACGCTGACTCAGCTGAGAAATATCGACTATACTTTGAGCTCCTGCAGTGGAAAATCACTGAGTATAAGGTTGAAGCTCGACACATACAATATGGATGAGAAAGGCTTCATGACTGGTATCGTCGGACGCTCAAAACGAATGTTCAGCAAGAGGAAATTCGACAAGGGAGAGGTCAGAGCATCCCTCCAGAATGGCAATCGCGATTGGGTGACAGTAATAGCATGCGTGTGTGCCGACGGAGGAGTATTACCCCCTGGCGTCATCTACTCCGCCTCTGGAAAAGCAGTACAATCGAGCTGGGTCAGGGATATAGACCCCAGAAAACACTCAGTACACTTCACGACTAGCCCTACAGGATGGAGCAACAACGATATAGGCCTTGCCTGGCTTGAACAGGTGTTTGATCGCCACACCAAACAGAAAGCACGGAGAAAATAGCGCCTATTGATCCTTGACGGACACGGATCCCACGTGACAATGGATTTTATAGCTTATTGCAGCGACCACAGGATACTCCTGTGTATACTGCCGCCTCATTCAACACATACTCTCCAGCCATTGGACGTTGTCTGTTTCAAGCCCCTGTCATCCAGTTACAAGCACTACCTCACCATTTTCACCCACAAGAGCCAGGGCTTGCTCCCTGTGAAAAAGAGCGACTTCTTCTCTCTATTCTGGAAGGCCTAGGTGGCTTCACTAATGAGGTAGTACTCCGTAGGTTTGAGGCCACGGGGATAGCACCACTAAATCCAACGCCTCTGAATACACACAAGGGAACCACCCTGATGTACACACACTGCTCAGTCTCCCCAATTGGAAGGGGAGCTGTAGTTCTGAAATGGTAGCAATACCCGCGCAGGCAAGAAATGCTTTCTAAGGTAGTGTGGCAGCACTATTCCATAGCTTAGCACGTCCTATATGCCCTTCGGGAGGCGGTGATGGTGGACTTAATCCCCATCCTATGGACGAAAATCGAATACCAACCAACCAACCAACCACTAAATCCAACACCCGAACATCAACTTTTCCAGGTCAGCGAAAGGTCGATATCCATCGATTTTTTGTTAAAACACGACTCAAATGCCTTCTTAAATCTGTTTCCCAACATCCTCTCTCCGCTGCAGGCGTTGTGGCAGGCGCGCTGGCCTCTTTTGTCTTTCAGCTCTTCGCTGAGCTGAAATGTCTTCAAAATGGCCCGTGCGCCACTCAGATTTTCACGTTCGGTCGAAGGCCACAACCACCACCAAGACAAGGAGACAGTCTTGCCACTCCTTGTTCTTGCAATATAAGGGCATTGCCAGGCCTAACGCAAGGCTCTCCACGCGAAGAGCTACGGCACAATTCGACAGAGCACCGGCTCTCCACACCCACCTACTCTTTCCTTTTCTTTCTCTCACGGCACTAAACTGCCTCTGAACACACACAAGGGTCCCACCCTAATGTACACACACTGCTCAGTCTCCCTAACTGGACGGGGAGCTGTAGCTTGAAATGGTAGCAATACCCGCGCAGGCAAGAAATGCTTTCTAAGGTAGTGTGTTAGCACTGTAATTCATAGCTTAGCACGTCGTATATGCCCTTCGGGAGGCGAGATGGTGGACTTAATCCTCATCAACTAGACGTAAAATGAATACCAACCAACCAACCAACCACTAAATCCAACACCGAACACCAATCTCTTAATTTTTGGGTCTCCTTCACAGAGGCCCTAAAAATCCCAGCAACTGATCTGGCTCACTGCGGCCACTCTGGGAGTACCTCTAGCGTCCGCCTAGGCCCCCCGCGCGACGCGCAAGGGAGCTTAAGAGGATGGCAGAGCCTCCCCCTTCCCATTACACGGGGTCCCTAGACCCCGAATCCCCTCAGCAGCTTTATAACCGCGCCTCAAGACGGCTTCAGAAGGACGTGCATCATTAGGCACCCCTGCTGAGCCGCCAGAACCCCGGTGGGGGCGCTCCCAAACCTCGAGTCTCTGACGCCGTCTAACGCCACATCACCGAGACTTAGCAGATTACCCAGCTATGGAACACCATCACTGCTGCCTTCGCAGCAGCCGTAGATCAACACGCACAGGGCTACATCAACCCTCAAGAAGCTTGGATTGCAGAGGAGCTGTAGTAGAGAGTTATTGTTGAAGTCGTACTCTAGTCAAAGACCGTGAGCACTGATTCTATTGGTTCTCGGGGATGAGTAAGGTATCTGGATCGGTAGGGTTATCACCTAAGCAAAGCTCGTGATGATAGGGGTTGCACTGAGTAGTATAGAGGGTACTATCTAGCTCGAGGGCAGGTTGAGATTCCAAAGACAAACTTGATTGACGAGGTTGAACACGAACCATAAGGGTTGTGTTCCTACTGATTATATACATAAGAAATACGTGCTGCCCTCACTAGGGGTTAGGCCCTCCGTGTTATTACTGAGGGTTGAGCCCTCCCGTAAGGATTAAGCCCTTCGTGTCATCACTAAGGGTTGAGCCCTCCCGTAAGGGTTGAGAGGGTTTGTGCTTGGCGTGAGGGTTTCGAGGTCACGTGACTTGTGACACGTCATCCGAGGCGCTGCCCCGCTTCCTATCAGTACTCGTCCGTTCGAAGATCGTAACACTACCTCTCCCCTTCCAGCATATCGTCCTCGATATATCGTTTCTCTGTGCCGTAAGGTTGCAGGGTAGGTCTCTTCTATAAGTACTGGTCGTAGGTCGCGTCCTTGTTTTTTCTGTACAGCCTCCCTGACCATGCCGAAGGATTCCGGAACTCGAAAACCGCGAGCTACTCGTTCGCAGCCGTCGTCTACTGCCGAACGTCGCCTTCGTGCACAGCGTGTGCAGGAACGTGCGTTGGAAATGGCTTTTCGTTGTGAAAAGTGCGAACAAAAGAAATTGCGGTGCTTTGTCGATACCGCGACTGGTCGTTGTGCTGGTTGTATCTCCGTGAACGCGGAGTGCAGTTTGTTTGTTCCTGAGGAAGAATGGGAAAAGGTTGAGAAGGAGAAGGAAGAGAAGCGTCTTGAGCTTCTTCGTTCTGAGGAGGTTGTTGCTCATTCGCAGGCAGAAGTTTCCCGTCTGCGACGTGAGCTGGCGGAGGTTGAGGGTCGTGAGCGGCGGTTCGCTCGTCGTGATTTGTCATTATTGAAGGCGCAGGATCAGGCGCAAGAGTCGGAAAGTTCAAGTACAACCGTCGACTCCCTCGTCCCCGATCCTTTGACTGATCCCGGCTGGTCACAGGCCAATAACCCTTCTTCTCTTGATCTCTCGTTGGATCAACTTCTTACTGATTTTCTTGGCGATCCCACCGGCTTCGACGACTCGTTGCTTATCCCTTGGGGTTTCGACGATACTGTGTCAGCAATTGGCGACAGTTTGTGAGGTTTGATTCTGGCTCCCATGTATTTTCTGAGTCTGGGTATCCTAACCACTTGACTAGGTATTCGTTGCGATTGCCCTTCTTCCGGTGTTGTATTATTTTTTCAACTTCCACTAAGGGCAATCGCAACGAATACCTAGTCAAGTGGTTAGGATACCCAGACTCAGAAAATACATGGGAGCCAGAATCAAACCTCACGAACTGTCGCCAGTTGCTGACACAGTATCGTCGAAACCCCAAGGGATAAGCAACGAGTCATCGAAGCCGGTGGGATCGCCAAGAAAATCAGTAAGAAGTTGATCCAACGAGAGATCAAGAGAAGAAGGGTTATTGGCCTGTGACCAGCCGGGATCAGCCAAAGGATCGGAGCCAAGGGAGTCAACGGTTGTACTTGAACTTTCCGACTCTTGTGCCTGATCCTGCGCCTTCAACATGGCCAGATCGCGACGAGCGAAACGACGCTCACGACTCTCAATTTCCAACAACTCTCGTTCCACACGAGCAGCAGCACTACTAGCAACCGCCGCCTCTTCCGCCGTTATAGCGTAGCGCTGGAGGAATTTCTCCTGTTCTTCTCGGTTGGTGGCAGCGCATCGCTCGTGGTACTCGCGTAGTGATTTCTCACACCAATTCTCCGTTGGGTTGTCCTCAACGCTTGGAATAACTAGCTCCTGGCACATCTGTGCGTAAGCTGCGTCGTTTTCCGCGTTGGCCTGCTGCTTGCGCTCGAGCTTTGAATCGCGTCGCTTTGTTCGTCGAGCTTGTCGCTTCGTGCGATTCTCACGCTGACTTGAAGGCTATTGATGTTCTACCGCATCCTCGTAGTAGTCCGGATGGGGTGTTGGTGCGCGGTACTGCGTAGTTGGTTCGATGTATCCTTCATCGTTATCGGGACCGGACTCTGGGTCTTCCATGAGTCGTCCTATGTCATCAGTGAGAATTTCCCATTCACTGGCATCAGCGTCGCGTTCTTCCTGACCGCTGGTAATCATATTAAGCTGTCGGAACACTTTGTTCTTCTGACGACAGTTTCTCGCAAAGTGGCCTGGTTTGCCACAGTTGTAGCAGTCCTTTGACGTGCCACGTTTGTTGCTACTACCCTTACTCTTGTCGTTCCAGCGAGCCGAAGGTGCTGCTGGTCCTTTGTTGAGGTTTGACAAGTCCATGGCTTCCGGTCCATAGTACCCACTTTGAGTGTTACTATGAATACGTCGTCCCGTGTTAGGACGGTACCGGTTTCCTCGATCCGCGATCGGGTTACGCCATTGGTTGCGTGGTGGCGGGCGTCGATCAGTGGTGATGACGCGCGTTCGTGGGTCGTCTCGAAGCTCCTGTTGAAGTTCATAGAGCTTGGTGTCGATATCGATGGCCGTGTTCATAAGGGTATCAAGGGTGTCGGTGCTGGCGCCGGTGCGCATCAGCTCCTCCTTGACCTTAGGCTTGAGTCCTTGCTTGAACATGGTCATAAGCGCAGTGTCGTCCCAATCCGTGTTGGCGGCTAGCTGCTGAAACTCGGCAGCATAGTCGGTAGCGGACTTGGTTTGTCGAATGTGCTGGATATCACGTCGAGCAAGCACAGGCTCGTTCGTGACTCCAAATACGACTCGGATCTTATCCTTGAACTCATCGAAGTCTTCCATCCACTCGTTAATGTCGCTTGAGTCGAGGTTGTCGTTTCGGTACTTGATGAGGAAAGGTTTGATCCACTTGAATGCTTTGCCACGCATGTAGCTTGCGACGAGGGTGACTCGCTTGTCCTCGGGCACGCGCTCTCCTTGGAATAGAAAGAAGAGGTCCCACTGGATGAGCCAGTCGTCGAGCTTGCTGCGATCTCCATGGTAGAGGTCCGGTTTGTTGACGTTCATAACGTTGCGAGGGTGTTCTTCCGCAACGCTAACGTTGTCCTCTTCCATAGGGTCGGAGCGGGGGGTAGAGCGTGATCCTGAAGCGATACTCATCTTGGGGATGTTCAAAATGTTGAAGTCGTACTCTAGTCAAAGACCGTGAGCACTGATTCTATTGGTTCTCGGGGATGAGTAAGGTATCTGGATCGGTAGGGTTATTACCTAAGCAAAGCTCGTGATGATAGGGGTTGCACTGAGTAGTATAGAGGGTACTATCTAGCTCGAGGGCAGGTTGAGATTCCAAAGACAAACTTGATTGACGAGGTTGAACACGAACCATAAGGGTTGTGTTCCTACTGATTATATACTTAAGGAATATGCACTGCCATCATAGGCAGTCGCGCCTTCCGGGATGGTTGTGCCTTGGCGGGATGGTGTTGAGTCACGTGACTCGTGACACGCTGTCATCCGAAGCGTTACCCCGCTTCCTGTCGGTACTCGTCCACTCGAAGATCGTAACACTCTCTTGCCTATACTATACACACTATACCTAGCAGAGCTACTTTCTATAGACACTAAATAAATGTTTAGATATAACGTAGTTCACATGCGAGCCGTCCAACCTAAGCGAGCCGTCCAGTTTTCAAAAGCCTGTCTATTATACTACACCTTCTGCAACACCACTACAATTTATTACAATATACAGAACGTAGAAATACTATTCAGACTTGTCGCTATTAGTTAGATCAACAATATCTACTGCGCAGGTGCGAGTGTTGTGGCCCGGCTCGCTACAACGTCCACAGTGCCTCTGCGTACGCATCCTCTTTAAGGACTCTCTACCCTCTTTTAACCCACCACCATCTTTTTCAGCTATCAAGTCAGCTATCTCCCCTACTGTAAGGGTCTCCTCTGTCCGAATATACTTTCTCTTTCGACTCTTTACCTCTGTTGCTATCTCTACTGCCTCTCGAAGCCCTGCCACTTCCTGTCGCATTAACACTGATTCATGCCCTATTAGCGCAACACCCTTATTAAGCTGCTCAACAGCTCTAAGCAGCGGAGAAACTGGAGAGTCTCTGTGCAGTAGTATGCGCTCACGAACTAGCGTTGATTGAGCCTCTACCTCACGGAGGTTGCTTGGTGTTTTTGATTCCCATGGGGTGTCCTCTGGCTTAGGCGGAGTTGGCGTACGAAGGACCACATCAAGCTTCGATATCACTGCCTCTGGGTTGTGTGGGACCAGTCCAGCACCTCTAAAGCCTGCGCAGATATTCTCCTTTGTAATTGCCTTCTCAAAAGCCGCTTTAAAGGCTGGTAGGAAGGCCTCCTTCTTGATCTGCTTGGTGCCGTATCGTGCCAAGTTACTGATCTCATCACCATACGCCCGCTTCAAGGGCGAAAAACAACCCACATCAAGTGGCTGCAGCAGGTGCGATGAGTGAGGAGGCATGCAGAGGACAATAATCTTCTCTGCCTCACAGTATTTATGGAACTTATGTGAGCTGTGGCTCTCGTGGCCATCCACAATCAGCAGCCTGTAGGCACCCACACTACGCGGCTTAGTATGGGTATTAAAGTGCTTTAACCAGGCAAGACCAAGCTCATTTGTTGTCCAGCCGTTAGGGCTCACTTCAATTACCCAGTCTCGCGGTAGGTTGTGAAACCAGGACGTAATTAGGACCTTGCCTGGGAAGATAAGAAAGGGTGGTAGAGCCCACCCTTTGGCGCTGACTCCCTGGATATCTGTAACCCACCCACGGTTGCCAGGCTGTACCCTCTTTGACTGCTGCGTTTCTCAGACCCTGTAAAGACCATCTGACCTTGTATAACCCCCATCATGAAGCCTGTCTCGTCGAAGTTGTATGTATCGTCATCAGCGATACCATACTTGGCCTTGGTGTTGGCAACCAGCTCAAACCAGGGCGTTATAACGCGTGCATCTTCGTTCAGAGCTCGCTGACGATCGTATGGACGGCTCCTCTTGAGCTTGATCTCTGGCGTACGCGTCTTCAAGTTGTCTACCCAGTGCTTGCCAACAGGCTTTCCACCACGCTCAGCAAGCAGATCGTTGGCCATATCTTGCACCATAGCCCTTGTCGCGCCTATGCCTCGCTTGTCAAGGTCAAGTATACGTTGGACCAGCGCCTCCTCTTCTAGCTTGGTCAGCTTCTTTGAGTTGGGCTCGCGATCGCGTCGAGGGAGGGCCCCAGCACGTCGGTCTCGAAGCGTGCTTCTTGGAACGGTAAAGGCTGCGATAACGCGTCGTTCGCTCTCATCGCGATCTTCAATTGTAGCTTGGATAGCAACCTGTAATGTGCTTTCAATATAAGATAATTGCGCGTTGCGTTGTGATGGCATTGTACTGCGAGTTGATGGTGGGCTGCATTTAGTGAGGTTGGACGGCTCGCTTAGGTTGGACGGCTCGCATGTGAACTACGTTATAGATAATATCTGTCTATACTAGGCCTTGCACTTTCTAGACAGCAATATTAAGCTTCTAGCAGTGTTGGGAATCGAACCTGCGGTAGATAAGGCAGCTGGTTGCTGCATGCACGAGCTTGGATTACACGGCTGACTAAGCCGTGGGGTCCGAGCTCTAACGTGTTTTATCGGTAAGCTGGCCACATCACCATCCTGGCCACCCCACCAAGGCGCGTGCAGCTCAGCGCGCGATAGCTCAACAACCACAAATTCAAATTGTCTAAAATCTTAACAGAGGATAGACTAAGTCTGTCTACATTGAGTCCTATTATGGCCTTGTACATGGCATTTGCTGCACGTTGGTGGTGCTCTTCTGCGCACCTGCGGGGCCTCTGCTTCATCACCTTGGACACCTATTTGAGCTTGTATAACCAGCGCCTGACCTTCCTGGCTTTGTAACACCCCTCCACGTGCTATATACTGTCGTTGTACTTGACGCTTTTGTCGCTGGCGGTCGTTAGCAGCCCGTAGCTTTGAGTTCTCCTTAGCTAGGATTGTCGCTGAGTTCATTGCAAGCTGACAGCCTTTGACAAGCTGAGCAATTGCTTGACTTGTAGGACTCTGAGATTGGCGCTGCAGGAGTCATTGTACGAGAAGGGCTTGCTGCTCAAGCTGACTAGTTGTACGTGGAGTTTCTGCAGTCCAAGGGCCTAATCTATCACCTGCTGTTCCTGGTGAAGATGGCGTTCTGACGACAGTAAGGTTGGATAGGACTCGATCTGGACAAGCTGGGATGAGCCCAGTCGCCTCAAAGCCAGCCTTGATATTGCGCTCTGACAGAACTGTCGGCCTGATCTTCTGGTATATCCATAGAAAGTCAAGCTTGTCAACGTGGAAGACGCCAAGGCGCGCAAGATCAGACACCTCATGTCCATATACTACTTTGAGAGGAGAGTAGCAGCCAACATCAAGAGGCTGGAGGATGTGTGAGGTGTGGGGAGGCATGCACAGGGTGATAATCTTGTTATCCTTGCAGAATTGATCAAACTCTGGTGTAGCGTGGCTGCTATGCCCATCAAGGATGAGCAGTCTATACGCGCCTGCTGCGCGCGACTCTGTGTGCCTGTGGAAGTGCTTTACCCACTCAAGGCCAATAGTGTCATCTGTCCATCCATTATGGCTGAGGGCGATAGCCCAGTCTGGTGGAAGGTCCTTATACCAGCTAGCTTGGTGGAGCTTGCCAGCCAAGATCATGAAGGGTGGAAGACACCAGCCAGACGCGTTGATACACTCGATCGCTGTTACCCACTCTCTATTGCCTGGCTGTACGACAGTCGCTCGACCAATCGTGTCAGCGCTCGTGACAACCTTTGACGTTGCAGCCACTCCCATCATGAATCCAGTCTCATCAAAGTTGTATGTATCCTCGTAGGAGACTCCCCAGGTCTGGCGCGTGTCCTCTACAAGCTTAAACCACGCGCTAATCTTAACAGGATCCTCGCATTTTGCGCGCTGTGAGTGGAATTTCCTATTCCACTTTGTCTGGAGGAGTGGCTGGCCTTTGACAAAGCGCGTCACCCAGCACTTGCCTACAGGCTTAGGAGGAGGATCTTGGCCACGCGCAGCAAGTATTGCGTCTGCCATTCGTCGTACGTCGATGATATGAGGAGGAAATCCACGGCGATCAAGGTCAAGGATCCACTCAACAAGCGACTGCTCTTCGACAGGGCGTAGCTTGCGATTGACAGGCGTTGTCGCGTTCTTAGGGAGGACACCTTGAAGGCGCGTCTCAAGTGTTGATCTTGGCACGCTATAGAGCTTTGCAAGCTTGCGATGAGACTGAAGAGGATTAGATCGATAAGAGGCAATAGCAAGGCCTATTCGGCCTTCTCTTGATGGCCTTGGAGGCCGTTGGCGTGGTGTCATGGTGGATGGTATGAGGCGCGCTGCACGCGCCTTGGTGGGGTGGCCAGGATGGTGATGTGGCCAGCTTACCGATAAAACACGTTAGCTACTGCCTTACCGCCGATCTCCCTCCACCTCCATAGAACAACAACAATCATAATCACTTCAACTCGTTGCAACGAAGGTGATTCCGATACCTTAGCCGTATCAACAAGCAGTAGACCTAAGGTAGATTAAAGCATAAGAAGAGGCTAATAGGGTTACCTTTGCTCTAAAGAAGTAGAAAATAATACACCTAACTAGATAGCAAAGTAGCTAACGTACTCCACGGGTGAGCGGATCATACGAGTAAGCGGATCACTCTGCCAAGACCACACCAAACCTCTACCTTACTACACAATGCCTCAATAACAACACAAATCTAAGCCCTTAAAAGAAGCTGCGATACAGCTTGCGCTCCAGGCAATTAAACAACACGCGACACTTACATTGTGACGCGCTGCAGCTATCTATAACGCGCCTTACACCACACTACACGATCGATACACAGGACGACCTGCACGAGCTGATTGTACGCCGAATCAACCGATTATGGATCAGACTGAGGAGAATGTGATTGCTGAGCACATTCTTGAGCTAGATGCACGAGGATTTGCCCCTCGGCTGGCTGCTGTAGCTGATATGGCTAATTCTTTGCGTGCTGAGCGCAATATGGGCCATGTTGGCGTAAACTGGCCCAATACGTTTGTCAAGCGCCGCCCTGACCTCCAAGTAATGTTCAATCACAAGTAAGACTACAAGCGAGCCCTCTGTGAGGATCCAGAGATTATACAAGGCTGGTTTGGGCTTGTAGCGAATGTCAAAGCCAAGTATGGCATCCAGGACGATGACACATACAACTTTGATGAGACTGGCTTTATGATGGGCCAGATATCTACAGGAGCAGTTGTCACAGGTTCAGAGCGTCGAGGACGGCCCAAGGCAGTGCAGCAGGGCAATCGAGAGTGGACCACGGTCATACAGGGCATCAATGGCACGGGATGAGCCATTCCACCCTTCATCATCTTCAAAGGCCGCTACCACCTCTCTGCCTGGTACAAAGAGGACAATCTGCCTCAGGACTGGGTTATTGGAGTTTCTGAGAACGGATGGACTACCAACAAGCTTGGACTCCAGTGGTTAGAGCACTTTAATGTCCATACAAAGAGGCGCACCCGAGGAGGGTACCGGCTGCTCCTTATTGACGGCCACGAGAGCCACAACTCCCTTGACTTCCAACAATACTGCAAGGAAGCAAACATTATTACACTGTGTATGCCTCCACACTCATCGCACCTCTTACAAGCACTAGATGTGGGTTGTTTTGCCCCTCTAAAGAAGGCGTATGGGCGCCAAGCCGAGAATCTCATGCGCAACTACATTACTCATATTACTAAAACTGAGTTCCTACCATGCTTTATAGGCGCCTACAAGGAGACATTTACTTGTAGCAATATCCAAGGAGGCTTCCGAGGCGCTGGATTAGTCCCCTTTGACCCAGAACGGGTCATAATGGGTCTTGATGTCCGCCTACGTACCCCACCGCTACCTACTGTGGAAGATACTCCCTGGCAGTCCCAAACCGCGAGCAATACCCTGCAATTAGGGTCGCAATCAACGCTGGTTCGAGAGAGGATTCAAAGGCATGCAAGCAGCTCACCAACTTCAATGGTTGAGGCCCTTGAAAAGCTTGCCAAAGGCGCAGCTATGGTAGCGCACAAGCTGGTGTTGGCTCAAAAGGAGATTACTGGGCTTCGAGCAGCAAATGAGGCCGCCACGCGACGTAAATCGCATAAAAGAAAGCAGTTACAGCAGGAGGGGGTCCTAACAGCTGAGGAAGGCCTTCGATTAACTACTCTAAATGAGTTTGGGGCGCGTGGTGATGGTAAGAAGGCAAGGAAGCGAGTGCGTGTTGAAGGAGGTGAGGCAACCCAAAGACGCTGTAAAAAGTGCCACAAGGTAGAGCATAACTCGCGCACATGTAAGAAGGCTGCAGAAGGTGTTACTGAATGATATTATGTGCTGTACTACTGTATACAAGGCTAACATGGGCCAATGCGAGCCATAATAGGGTAGAGGTTTGGTGTGGTCTTGGCAGAGTGATCGGCTCGCCCGTGGAGTACGTTATAGTAAACAAGTAGCTTATAATCTACCCTATCCTCCTAGGTAGGGAATATAGCTAGCTAGCCCTGCGTTGGTTAGGCATGTGGTTTGACTGTAGACTTACCTTTAGACAATATATAGCTACGCGTACTACAAAGGCTGCTAAGGTAGCCTATTATATTCGCAGTCTTGCAAAGACTACATGTAGGTCTCTAGCTAGCTCCCTGCGTAAAGCTACTATTGCCTGCGTGTACCCGTCCCTCCTGCATAGAGCCGAGTGTTAGTACAGAGGCCGCACCAAACTGCCCTGCTTACTTAAACCCGGTAGGCCAACAGAGGTTAGCACCTATGTTGGATGGCACATAGGCGCTATCAACAAGATACTCGCTATAGCCGCAAGAGGCATCCTACTAGTGTAGAGAACGACCCCTACAGCTACGCTCTTTAGAGACGCTAGACTGCCGTCCGCAGCAGTAGCGCTAGAGGAAGTTAAACTCCGATTTGCAACCTATCTACGCACTATGGACGCAGATCACCCTCTAACCAGCCATACTACTATCCCTAAGGTAAACAGAGGCAAGGGAGCGGGGCGACTTTAGCGAGTCTAGACTAGAGTCCAATATATAGGGTCTCTTCTACTAGAGATCCTAAGGACAACACTAACAGTCCCTTACTACTTGCCCGGCTGCCAAGCTAACCCAATGCTCGGCATAGACAAGAAGGCCGCGGTCAAAGCCTTTAAGGAGTGGTGAGCCTAGCTCCCGCTATTAGACGTGACTATCTTCTTAGATGGCTCTAAACAATACACAAAGGAAGGGGAGAAGCAGGTTACGTACGGCTTCGCAGTATATTAGAACGGAAAGCAGCTACAGAGCGGCCGCGGGTTACTTTACCTAACCTTGCACGTCTTCGACGCTGAGGCAGTAGGAGCGTAGAGAGGTCTCTAGCACACTATATAGCAACTAGATCTTAGCATGCGCTAGATCTAGCTGTGTATTAACAGCACCTTAGTAATCTAGTGCCTTAGAGGCGCCGCACCTCCTACCTCGCAATAGGCCTTTCTAGAGTGTTATAGTGCTATAGAGACTCACGATGTCTCTATTAAATAGGCCCCTAGACACCTAGGTATCAAGGGAAATAAGATGTTACGATCCCCGAGTGGATGAGTACTGATAGGAAGCGGGGCAACGCCTCGAACCAACGACGTGTCACGGGTCACGTGACAGACCAATTATCCCGCCAAGGATAAGTTATCCCTTACCTAGCAGGACAGCACAGTTATCCTGAGAAGGTAAACTATCCCAAGCAACAAAGGATAACACGACGATCTTGGGACATAGTGCGCGTATCTCTTATGTATATAAGCAGTAGGAACACAACTCTTATAACATGCAGATCGGTGTGCCGCTCGGCCCGGCGTAACGCTCGGCCAAACACCAGAACACCAAAGTGACGCCAACTTCAACACGCGACAACTCAACTAATATGGACCCAATTGACCTGGCAGTTAAAGCGATGGAAACGCAGGGTGAAGGAGAACAACTCTCATATACAAAAGTTGCTGAAAAATACAATTTGAGCAGACACACACTAGCCAGAAGATGCAAAGGCACCCAAGCTCCAATGCAAGCCAAGGCAATCAACCAACAACGCCTCAACCCACAACAAGAACAAGAGCTCATACAGCATATTGAGAGGCTCACAGAGAGAGGCCTTGCGCCCACAAGAGAGATGATAAGAAGATTTGCATCAGGGATAGCTCAGGGGCATGTGGGAAAGGGGTGGGTGACGCGCTTTATCAACAAACACCATGACAAACTTGTCTCACGCTGGACATCTGGGATGGACTACACACGCCACCAGGCTGATTCAGAAGCAAGATACAAGCTATACTTTGATCTGGTCCACAGCAAGATTGAAGAGTACGGAGTTCTGCCTGGAAATACATACAATATGGATGAGAAAGGCTTCATGATTGGACAGGTGGGAAGGACTAAGAGAGTCTTTAGCAGAGAGACTTGGGAGAAGAAAAGGAAGACTGAAGTCCTTCAAGATGGCTCACGTGAATGGATTACTGTCCTGGCTTGTGTGGGAGCTGGTGGAGATGCTCTTCCTCCTGGCCTCATTTTCCAGGGTTTAAATGGCAACATTCAGTCAGATTGGGTGCAAGATATTGGCCTAGATAAACACCAAGTCTTCTACACTTCAGCTCCATCAGGCTGGTCTAACAATGACGTTGGATTAGCCTGGCTTGAACAGGTATTTGACCGCTATACCAAGGGTAAAACAAGAAGATCTTGGCGCCTTCTTATTATTGATGGCCATGGATCTCATGTCACGCTGGATTTCATCGAGTATTGCTATCAGAACAAGATCCTCTTGTTGATATTACCTCCCCATTCAACCCACACGCTTCAGCCACTTGATGTGGTTATGTTCAAGTCTCTTTCATCTGGATACACAAGAGAACTCACAGACCTTACCCAAAGGAGCCAAGGCTATGCCCGCATTAAGAAAGGAGACTTCTTCTTGTTATTCTGGAAGGCCTGGAAGGCCTCCTTCATCAAGGATCGCATCTTGAAGTCCTTTTCAACCACTGGGATCTGGCCAAAGAACAGTGAAGCAGTTCTCAAAAGATTCCACCATACAACCACTAATAAAGCTGAGGTTACAAACAACCCTGCAGCTCCTCTTGAGACTGATTGGAGAAAGATAAGAAATGTTAGAAAGGTATATGTACCAATCAACGCAGGGGCAAAGTGTGTTCAGTGTTCACATTTTGTCTCAACAGGTTATGAGCCCGGGTCACTTTCAGCGCATCAGCACGTTCGTGATGGACTGCTAGTTGGGTGAGTGACCAGAGCCGAGTAGGGTCAGAGCATAAGGCCAGCGCCGAGTAGGGCCAGAGCCGGAGTCAGCACCGTGAAGGGCCTGCGTCGCAAACCACTCGCATTACTTTGTCTCCCTGCCTCGATTGCGGGGGTGTGTTAGAAAGGTATATGTACCAATCAACGCAGGGGCAAAGTGTGTTCAGTGTTCACATTTTGTCTCAACAAGAAAGCTCATTAATGAGTCTGTGAAGGATGGGGCTAAGAAAGAGGCCAAAACTCTCACCCAAGTCTTCCACCATCTTCAAGCCAACAATGAGCTTATTTCTCAAGAGAATGAAGGCCTAAGAGGGGTAGTTCAGAGCAAGAAGAAACACAAGAAGAAGGGCGTACCTCTTGACCTTCAACAGCGTCAAGAGTATCATGGTGGAGCTGTGATGTGGTCCCCAAGGAAGGGCAGAGAAGCAAGAGTGAGAAGGACAGTCATGGAGCAGCAAGCAGCGCAGGAGAAACTGGACAAGGCTAAGAGGAAACAAGGCCAGGAGGATGCGAGGATTCAGAAGCAACTTGAGCTTGAACAGAGGCGTGATAAGAGAGAGAGACTCAAGAAGGAGAGGGAGAAGGAGAAGGCTAAGAAGCAGGCTGAACAACAACGCAAAAAAGCAGAGAAAGAGGCTGCCAGAGCGACTCAAAACACCCAAAAAGGGAATAGAAAAGCTCCCCAAGTACCCTATGTAAAGAACAAGCGTCAGAAACAATCTAGGGGCGGTGCATCAAAGGATGCTGCCCCAGAGGCTGCCCTATCACCCCTAACCAAAATTACTTTACGCGGTCGCAACGTCACGCTTCCTAGCAAATTTAGATAGAACAGATTTATTGCATTGCCTTTCTTAATTACCTCCTTTATTTTTACAAGAGTGCAGCGACTAAATGTGGCGATTCAATTCAGTGATGTGGGTGGGCAAATTCTGGTGTTTCGAGCGTTACGCCGAGCCGAGCGCCACACCGATCTGCATGTTAGTTCGTGTTCAACCTCGTCAATCAAGTTTGTCTTTGGAATCTCAACCTGCCCTCGAGCCAGATAGTACCCTCTATACTACTCAGTGCAACCCCTATCATCACGAGCTTTGCTTAGGTGATAACCCTACCGATCCAGAACAGACGCTCATCCCTGAGAACCAATAGAATCCGTGCTTACGGTCTCTGACTAAAGTACAGTGACCGTGCACGCCGTGCACACCTTCGCGCCGTGCACACCCTCACCAAAAATCCACTATACTCCTCAACCCCATAACTCAACACCACGATGTCGTTAGAAGAAGC
This sequence comes from Lizonia empirigonia, assembly GCA_009982855.1. NCBI lineage: Eukaryota > Fungi > Ascomycota > Dothideomycetes > Pseudoperisporiaceae > Lizonia > Lizonia empirigonia. The sequence goes on along the minus strand of JAADKA010000006.1, from coordinate 843,530 downwards.
GCTTAAAGAGGCAGATGTAGCAGATGCACAAGGCAAACTTTCATACCAGGCGGTTGCAAAAAAATACAATGTGTGCCGCACAACTTTGTCGCGACACCACCGACACGTTGTCGCGTCGCGTGCTAACGCTGATCAACAACTGCTTAAACTCCACCCTACACAAGAGCGAGAGCTTTGTGAGTTCATAGTTGAGCTTACTGAGCGAGGCCTACCTCCTACAAGGCAGATGGTACAAAACATGGCTTCTGAATTGGCTGCAGATAGGGTCTCCAACTCGTGGGTTACTCGCTTCCTAGACCGTCACCGCGACCAGCTCCTATACAAATGGGCCAACGCTATCGACGCACAGCGCCTCCACGCCGATAGCAGCGAGAAGTACACACGATACTTCAAGCTTGTGCACTCCAAGATCACCGAATACTCGATTGAGCCACGGCACACGTACAATATGGATGAGAAGGGCTTCGCAATTGGCGTACTCAATAGACGCACCAAACGAGTGTTCAGTAGGGCTTCTGTGGAGTCAAAAACAAGGCGCTAGCCTTATCCAGGCGCTCCTAACGAGATACAATCGACCTGGGTAGAGGATATAGAAGCAGAAAAGCACTCAGTATTTGTTACTGCAACGCCCTCAGGCTGGACGAACGACGAGGTCGGCCTTGCGTGGCTGGAACAAATCTTTGATCGCTATACTCGAGAGAAGGCGCGCAGAAGTTGGCGACTACTTATAGTAGACAGCCACGGCTCGCATATAACCTGGTCCTTCATCAAGTACTGCGATAGGAATAGGATACTGCTACTAGTGTTCCCTCCTCACAGTACCCACACGCTGCAGCCGCTTGATGTAGCACTCTTCTCACCTCTGGCTACAAGCTATACAAACCAGCTCACTAAACACGTTTACACAACTCAAGGCCTAGTAGGCGTGAAGAAGCGTGACTTCTTCCACCTATTCTATAAGTCCTGGACGGAGACCTTTACCACAAGCCTCATCCTCAAGGCCTTCGAAGTCACAGGCCTATCGCCACCCAACGCAGCTGTAATCGTCGATAGGTTTCGGAATAAGCGCAGGCAGCTGCCTCGTACACCTTCACCAATTGCAGCAGATAACTGGAAGCAAGCTATCCAAATTCTGGGCAAGGTGGTAGAGAATCAGGACGCAGAGGAGGTGCAGCGGTTGCGGCGTACTATCTCTCACCTCTCCGCCCACACTCAGCTTGTACAGCTTGAAAATGAAGGCCTGCGCAACGTAATTGGAGAGCTTAAGCCCTCTAAAATCAAGCGGAGGAGGCTTGACCTGCAGCATGATAAGGAGTTCTGTAGTGCAGCTGTTCTTTGGAGCCCTCACAAGATCCGCCAAGCCGAGGATCGCTATAAAGCCAACAAGGAGCAAGAGCTGCAGAAGAAGGTAGATAAGGCTCATCAGAAGAAGCTTCAGGCCCAGAAGAAGCTTCAAGATGAGCAGGACAAGCAGCAGAGGAAGGCAGAACGAGAGAGGGTGAGGGAAGAGAAAGCCTACAGGGAGGCTGCTAAGAAGGCTGAGAAACAACAAAAGAAACAAGAGAGCGACGCTGCCAAAGCTATCCAATTGCCCTCAAGAGGCAAGCGCAAGGCTTTAAGTAAGCCTTGTACAGAGCCTGCAGCCAAAAAACAGCGTAAGCGTGGTGCAACTCGCGTTGTAGTTGAAGCGTCGCCGTCCCCAGCACCTCCACCAGTTACCACGCGCAGCGGCCGCGCAACAAGGCCAAATAAGAAATGGGAGCAGGGCATGCACTGTAGGACCTAGTAGACTGTTATAACGAAAAACCTCGCAATAATATCTATTGTATGTGGCTCTGCAGCCTCATTTTTCGGGTGTGCAGGAGGGTGCCAAGGTGTGCACGGCGCGAAGGTGTGCACGGCGTGCACGGTCACTGTACGACTTCAACACAAGACAGCTAACTAGAGTTGGCAACAAACAAATCAAGTCCAAATCAAGTCTCTCCACGCAGCACTATCTACTCCGTGTTAGCAGGCACATCCCAACAGTAGGGCCGTTCGCGGGACTTGATTTGATTTGATTTGTTTGTTGCCAACTCTGCAGCTAACAGTCTAGCCAACCTAGAAGCCTAGCACCTATTGCCCCTAGCTAGGAACGCTGCTATGCCCACACTCTTAGGCATTAAGTTAGTTTCACGCAAAGCACTGCATAACACACAGCAGACCTAGTAGTTAGAAAGGACAACAAAACTCTCGAAATAATATAAACGCTAGAACTTGGACTACGCACCACGTCGCGGACTAAAAGAGTTAGACCTACTAAGAGCCACATTGGCTAGACTCCTCTCTATCCGGTCTATGCATGGGGACTTTGCCTAGTACCACTAAAAGTTCTATTACGACAACGCGAACCTCACCTGCTCATGCGGACGCGATAAGACACTAGAGCACCTCGTGCTCTGCTGCAAGACCCTAGGGGCCTTTAGCTAATAGCCACTTCGACCACTTATACCACCCTCTAGCCGGGCCGACAGCCTCGCTTATACCGCAGCACTAATAAGGGATCTAGAGGCCTTTAAAGCCTTCACCTAGCTTACACAGTACTATACCAAGGTTTGTCCCTAGTAGCCTTCCCTGCCCTGCAGCAGCATAGCAGTAAAGAAGGCTACCTCACTAGACTCTAGGGCAGCACCTAGCGGCACTGGGTGCAGCAGCGCAACGGCTGCGACACTCCCCGCCCTTTTACCCTTCTCCCCACCCTCTCCCCCCTACTATCTTTCTCTTTTCCTCTTATACGGCACGTAGATGCCTCTAAATGTAAGGGACTTTTCTCTAATGTACACACACTGCTCAGTCTCTCTAACTGGACGGGGAGCTGTAGCTTGAAATGGTAGCAATACCCGCGCAGGCAAGAAATGCTTTCTAAGGTAGTGTGTTAGCACTGTAATTCCATAGCTTAGCACGTCGTATATGCCCTTCGGGAGGCGAGATGGTGGACTTAATCCTCATCAACTAGACGTAAAATGAATACCAACCAACCAACCCTGAGGAGTATGATCGGTTTCCAGGACACCGAACAGGCATTTTTCGGTGCTCTGCACACCGAACGAGTTCGGTGCAACGTAAGGCTGACCTTTTCCGCTTCTATCCGGTTATCAGATGCAACTCTGGTGTTCTTGCCACCCGGAGAATACTCCTTCATTCTTGGCACTTAACGGGTACCCTCCCACCCCCTAACCACCCACACTACAGCCTCAAATATGCTAGATTCACGTGATTCAGCCAAAGTTCACCCGCGTGTTCCTGACTCTAACACACACCAGGGCACAGATGTAGGTGCAGCTGGGGTGAGTATGAGAGAGCGGGAGAGAGTGTGAGCAAGCGGGGGAGAGAGCGGGAGAGCTAGAGATAGTGCCTATACTTAGCAGAGGTTACCTTATCACACTTGCCTCGCGCTTGTCTAAAATAGTATAAATGTCTGGCTTCTAGAGCACCGAAATAAATTCGGCGTAACCGGTCAAAAATTGGTGTACCTGGCACCGAACGTTCGGTGCTCTACAAACCAGATATCGGTTTACTACACACCGAACAGTTCGGTGCCTTGAGAACCGACTGTGCGCCACAGGGAACCAACCACTAAATCCAAGTATTGTGGTGGATAAGTTCACACAGGAGGAGTCTGAGGCCTCCTCTAACGACTCTAATACTTCTGTATACAGCAGCAAAGACTGGCTTAAAGTTGAGACGCTTATACGGAATATTACTACCGACAGACGGAGCAAGGATACTCAGAAAGTACTGCGCTCACTCCACCACATCACTATACAAAATCAACTACTCGACGAAGAGATCCAGGGCCTCAAAAGCTCACTAAAGCGGAAGAAGAAGCAATCAAAGAAGTCCTATACTTTGCCGCTCCAACAACGTCAAGAATACTATGGTGGAGCTGTGATGTGGTCACCAAGTAAGCGTCGAGAAGCTGAGCATCGATATGACGTCGTTCAACGCCTGGATATAGAGGAGCAGCTCAAAAAAACCTCCAAGAAGGAGCTTGCTGCTGCCAAGAAGCTAGTGGAGGAGCAGGAGAAGGAGGATCGACGTGTGGCTCGAGAGGCAGCTGCTGAGGTGCGGAGGCAGGAGAAGGAAGATTACGCCAAGGGAGTCGCTGAACGTAAGGCTCAAAGAGAACGTCTAAAGCTTGAGCACGACGCTGCAAAAGCTCTACAATTATCTCAAAAGGGTAAGAGGAAAGCTTCACAAGCTACTGGCCCAAGAAAACGTTCAAAACGTGTGAATATTGGTGATGTTGGTGGTGGTGCTCCTCAGGCCTCGCCCCCGGCGCCTCCACCCAGAATCACATCACGTGGCCGCAACGTCAAGCTGCCAGCAAAATTCAAATAGTACATCTTTTTCGCAAGTAATCAATTACTTCTAAACCACGATATCTTATAATATTAGCTATTGTGGGTGGCTCTACAGCCTCATTTTCTGTGGAGTGGATGGTGAGGAAAACGTGCATTGACTGAATCCGTGCACTCAATGCACGCCGTCAGTCAATGCACGCGATCGCGATTTCGTCCCAACTTCGCACACCCCACAACTCAACGCCACGACGACTATGGAAGACGCCCTTGCAGAGCTAGATGCTCTTGACTCTAGCGAAGAAGTTTGCTACGCAACAATAGCTAAAAAGCATGGTGTTGATCGCTCAACGTTGTCGCGCAAGCACCGAGGTGTCAGCGGGTCGCGCGCGGAGGCAGGCTTAGCACGTCGCAATCTTCAACCAGAACAGGAGGCAGAGCTTGTAAAGTATATAGAGGGGCTGACAGAGCGAAATCTACCTCCTACAAGAGAGATGGTGCAGAATTACGCGTCTGATATCGCTGGACACTCTGTCTCTGAGAGCTGGGTTACTCGCTTCCTCCACCGACACCAAGATGAGCTTACATCCCAATGGAGTACTTCTATGGATCGACAACGCCACGCTGCTGACTCTGGCGATAATTACAAGGTGTATTTTGAACAGCTGGGCAGCAAAATCGATTTCTACGAAGTAGAGCTAGAGCATACGTACAATATAGACGAGAAAGGCTTCATGATTAGAGTCGTTAGCAGACAGAAGAGGATCTTTAGTAAGAGGCTGTTTAAGAAGAAGCAGTTTAAACAGATGCTGCAAGACGGCAATCGTGAATGGATAAGCCTGTTAGCGTGTATATGCACTGATGGTACAGCGTTGCCGCCAGCTCTCATATATGCAGCCAACTCAAAGAACATACAAGACACCTGGGTTGAGGATGTGAAGGTAGGAGAACATATGGCCTTCTTCGGAGTATCAGGCAGTGGCTGGTCGAACGATGGACTAGGTCTTGCCTGGCTTCAGCAGGTGTTTGACCGCTTTACAGCAGCCAAAGCTCGGAGGAAATACCGCCTATTGCTTGTGGATGGCCATGGGAGCCACCTAACAGAAGAATTTCTGGAGTATTGCCACAGTCACAAGATACTATTAGGTATCTATCCACCTCACAGCACCCACACGCTGCAGCCGCTCGATGTAGTAATGTTTAAGCCACTCAGCACAGCATACTCAAAGAAGCTCGCAACACGCCTTCACAAGCATCAAGGCCTGGTGCCTGTAACTAAAGCCGACTTCTTTGGCCTGTTCTGGGATGCTTGGGCAAGCAGCTTTACTGCGAAGAATATCTTCAGCTCGTTCAAGGCAGCAGGTGTACACCCCTTTAACCTAAACGTTATACTCGATCGCTTCACCAACGACGACTCAGATACGTCTAGCAACGCTTCAGAGGAAGCTCCTACATATGGCGGTGAGGCATGGCAGAAGCTGAATACAGTTATAAAGCGCGCGTTGAGTGGTGCCTCAGAGAAGGACGCATCTATCGTTCGGCAATCGCTCCACCACATGGCTATACAGAACACCCTTCTGCAGAGTGAAAATGAGGGCCTGCTTGACGCTCTTACTGTTAAGAAAAGGAGAGGGATAAAGGGCAAGTCTCTAGACCTGCTGCAACACTATAAGTACTGGGGGCCTTCGATGATGTGGACTCCCCGGTCATTCAGAGAAGCCAAGACCCGCATGAGGCTTGCAAGGGAGGAGCAAGAGGCAGACAAGAAGGAAAAGGCTGACATGAAGGAGCTTGCTAAGGCTAATAAGCTATACAATGAGAAGATTGCGCAGGAGAAGCGTGATGCACGTGCGAGGGAGAAGGTAGAGCGCGAACAGCTGAAGGCAGAGAAGGCTAAGGAAGTCGCTGAACGCAAGGCAGAGAGAGAGCGCCAAAGGCAAGCTTGCGACTCTCAAAAAGCTATAAAAAAGCCCTCTATAGGCAAGCGCAAGGCTCTAGAGAAAGCAGCACCAAGGAAGAAGCAGAAACGTAGTGCTGAGGATGATGTGAGTGGTGCCTCACGCATAGCGCGCACGCCTACACCTCCACACCGAACCAACACTCGCGGCCGCAAAATCCTTCGGCCAAGAAAGTATTGGTGAGAAAGTTTGTCGCATAGGTCTATAGAGTACTGTGCTAAGTTTTCTTGTAATAATTACTTGTGTGTGTGGCTCTACAGTCTTAATTTTGTGTAGCCCGTTTTGGTGATGCGCGTGCATTGACTGACGGCGTGCATTGTGTGCACGGACACGGTGCCCCGCGAGCTCGTTCCGCGCCCTCGTTGAGTCGGTTGAGCTCCTGAAAGTCGTGCTGCCACCACCCAGAAGGAATTAATCGGACGGTTGGTGTGGCTTTGTCACCTAAAACCGTCCGATTAATTTCTTCTGGGTGGTGCTGCCATTGGGGATGCAGCCTCTTGTACGGCAGAATTAGTGGCCATTAAGGCTTGGCCCGAGGCATCCGCGCCTCATCAGAATGCGCGCGTCCACATTAAAACAGTCTACTAAGGCTAGGCAAGTAAATATTGACCCTGCGCTTTCGATCTATTAACTCAGAATTAAATTTCATCTATTCGTTGTGAAGTTATGGCCTCGTGAAGTTGTGGTGTTATTGGCCACTTTTGGAAGCGAAGCCCGGGCGGTCAAAGAGCCGCCCGCTTCTAGCGCTTGAAATGGCTTAGTCACTTGTCCCAAAATATTCTCCGTCTTCAACCCCAACAAATACTACCAATCCCATCCACCTCATTCGACGACAAGACTCTCTGAGCCTTGTATCATTTACTCATATTCCTCCACCAGCCTGCCGGAGCAGTATTCCCTCACAAAACAGCTCCACCTGGTGTGCCAACAGCAGGACTCGCGACGCAAAGCTTATCGTGCTTGCGCCTGCACAGACTTCAAGCCACTTACGACCGGCGGCTAGTCGCTGAGCACTGGCTCCTGCTGCACCCATTTCATTTGAAAGGAAACATCTTTGATTGATGACCGCTGCCTACAATCAACTATAATCTTCTACTCTACATCGCCTTTCACCGCCACACAGCATGGCTGGCGACAGCTCTGTGGTTTCGTCAAAGACGGACACAACAGACCAAGTCCTACAATGGTACTCCAAACTCTTCAGTCGCCGTGTTGATCTCGTGGGCGACTTTGCGGGCAGCGAACGATTCTTGATCCATGGCGAGTCACTTCTGCTCCATTGCTTCAGCGATGCACAGATCGATTTCGAGCCCGGGCTGCAGCTATTACACGCCTCATATGCTGTAGAGAAGTTCCTACATGGTCTCGTCTCCCGCCGCTGCAACTTTCACATTGCTTTCTTCGATGAATATCAAGAGCTTTGCGTGCCTCAAGACGCTTCGCCTGCCGTTAGCGAAAAGTACCTTCTGGCACGAGCGGCCATCATCCGCCATTTGCAAGTCAACCTGCGTCCAGTCCACCCAGATATCGAGGTCAGGGTCTTCCCATCATCAACATCTGAGGCATTTGAGGAGTACCTCAGCGTAACAGATGTCTACTTCGTTCTGTGCCACGATGGAGCCTCCATGAAAGACGTCCGCAAGAGGGCACTCTTGCAGAAAGACCTAGGTTCTCTCAAGAGTGAGGATAATAGTCTCGAGCAGCGTCACGAGCAATACAAGGCAACTCTTCGCATATTCATCTACAGCATGATGCAGCGAGGTTACAGTGCCGCGCTTGTCGACGGACTGGAGTTCCAGGACACCAAAGCTATTGCTTCGGTTCTTGAGCACTCGCGTGCGATGGCCTTGGAAATCCCCCAAACGGTAAGCAATAATCGCAGAATCAGTTTACTGTGTTCCACACTACGCAAGTAGGGTCGGGCTGCACCCAGAATCATACTAGAAAACACGGCTAATATATCTTACTCCAGACATCAACAATAGAATCAAAAACAACAAACGCTGCAACTCTACAGCAGTCATTAACAACTGTCAAGTCAGCGAATGAGCATGCTTTCACTGAGCGTGAATACCTAGCTGTGCTCGTTGCTTCGAAATTCGCGTCGAGCACAAAAGATCACCAAGACTTTGCTGTTGCTCTGCTCCGTCACACTGCGCTACTTTCAGAACTGAGCTTGACAGACCGTTTGGTGCAGTACCAAGAACCATCGGAAGAGTCTCGCGCCTTGGTCCTTGAGTTCTGTCAAGAAGCCTGCAGAATCCTTGCGCAAGAAGCGTGGAGTTCAGAGATGAGCAATTTGGCTTCAGATTGCGATGTTGCAGACGTCATTGACGGACGACTGTTCGCTGCCTGTCTGCAGGGCACCTCAGCTTCAAGCTCGGAGCTTTTCCAGTCTTTAGCACAGGCTGCGTCAGCATTATGTGGCCAGGAAGAGCTTGCGAAAGCAAAGGTTGCTTCGAGTACGACAAAGAAGTCCAACGGAAATCCCGAAAACCCGGACGACGCTTCCTACCGCCTTCTTCCGTTCGCCAACGAAGTATTCGACAAGCATCTTGCTCCAGTCCACCTCAAAGTAGCCAAGTCCGATGGAAAGGTCGACTCAACATCTGCGCTAATTTTCCGTGAGGTCTCACATTGGCACAACACCAAACCACTGCAGAGCAAAACTGGTCCCATCGTCAAAGACGAGAAAGCAGCAAAAAAGGCACTCCGTCGTAATCAGTTTTTCATGGCTGAAATGACAACCTACGCTGCTAGCCTCACAAATTCAGTTGGAAGAGCGCTTGAGCCAGAGACAGTCATGGTCGGTGCCGTGAAGCCAGGTTTACCGGCGCAGTCGAGGCCAGGAACGCCTGGTCAAGATTCGGAAAGCAAGAAGCCCAAGAAGCAAGGTGGAAAGCCAGGCGGCAAGAACAAGAACCAAGCCAAGCAGAACATGCTTGCAGACATCGCAGCAAGTTCCAAGAAGAAGGACGAGGACAGCGCAGAGAAGCAAATCAAAGCTTGGGTCGTTGTCTGCGATGGCCTCGAAAAGCAAGCCGATCTGACAGCACGGTACGAAAAGGCGAAGAAGTACCTCGTCAATCTTAACACCGACATTAAGCGCAAAGCCTTGGAGGCGGAGGTCCGTCTCTACATGTTGAACGTGCTCTTGAAGATGTGGATAGATCACTGCCGGAAAGACGACAAGGAGGAGGGCCTTTATACCGCTGCGTTGATCTTTGACGCAGTCAGGGCCATCTGTGGCCTCTCCAGTGTGACGAAGACAGTTGCAGCATCTCTCCAGAAGACCATCGACCGTCTTAAGCTGCCTTCCTTGCAGGTACCACCAACTGAGGGTGACCGCAAGCTGCCATTCCAACTCATCCTTGATGAGACGTCAGTTGCGGATATCGCACTGAGCCTGTCGCCAGAAGAGTTCCAACTGCTTTACTGTGGACCCTACTTCGACCGAACCATGGACTCGGCTCCAGATCCTCGTGTCAGTTTTGAGCCGGATGCGTGGCAACGGAGGGTCTTGGATGAGATCGATGCCAGGCGCAGTCTTCTTGTCGTGGCCCCTACTTCGGCTGGTAAAACGTTCATCTCCTTCTACGCCATGAAACAGGTTCTGGAGTCTAGTAATGACGATGTCCTGGTGTATGTGGCTCCAACAAAGGCGCTTGTCAACCAGATCGCAGCCGAAGTTCAGGGTCGCTTCTCCAAGAACTACAAGTACGCCAACTCGGTCTGGGGTATCCATACACGTGACACTCGCGTCAACAACCCTACTGGCTGCCAGATCCTGGTGACGGTTCCCCACATCCTGCAAATTATGTTGCTCTCGCCCTCGAATGCCAAAGGCTGGTCTGAGCGAGTCAAATGGATCATCTTCGATGAAGTCCACTGCATCGGTCAAGCGGAAGATGGATTGATCTGGGAGCAGCTCTTACTGATGGCACCCTGCCCCATTATCGCTCTCTCAGCCACTGTTGGAAATGCCGAGGCCTTCAGCGATTGGCTCTCCTCTACACAGAAAGCTGCTGGGAACGAATTGACCATGGTTCAGCACAAGCACCGTTACTCTGACTTGCGAAAGTTCCTATACATACCACCAAAGGACTCAGCAAAGCGTCTCGCTGCTGCGCTTCCACTCTCAGCAAACCGCACATTCGCACGCCTTGGTCTGGACGACGTACCGAACTTCACTTTCATGCATCCTGTTGCCAGTCTTATTAACCGAAGACGTGGCATGCCAAGCGACTTTTCTCTTGAGGCACGAGACTGCTACTTCCTCTGGCAAAATATGTCCAAGCACCAGACCAAGGAATACCCAGTCGACAAGTCCCTCACCCCTTCGAGTGTACTTCCCAAGGTCATGCGTAAGGCTGATATTATCAACTGGGAGGCAGGCCTCAAGGCTCTGCTTGCTGAGTGGATGGCAGATGAGCACTCACCCTTTGAAGCTGTACGAAAGGACTTCAGCTCGTCCGTCACTAAGTCTGCTCTTCAGATCAAGGACAGCGACATCGCAGAGCCCGTCAAGGATGATTTGGAGGTCGACGACCCCGCAAGCAATCACGACGTAGATAACATCCTGCCTTTGTTGACAGAGCTTCACCAGCAAGATGCTCTTCCAGGTATCATCTTTAACTATGACCGAGCCGTTTGCGAGAGGATGTGCCGTACAGTTCTGACCCAACTGGAAGAAGCCGAAGCAGAGTGGAAGAAGACTAGCCCGAAATGGGCCGAGAAGTTGCGAGAATGGGAAGAGTACAAAAAGGAGGTCGCCCGTCGCGCCAAGCAAGGCGTTCGCGCAGCGAAGGGCACCACCAAGGAAGAGCAGATGATGGAGGCTGCCAACCGCGAGGTCAGTCCATTCGCAACTTTCGACCCAGACAGGCCATTGGAAGGCTTCCACTTCGCGAACAGCAAAAAGCTGTCCAGCGAAGAAATCCGCAACCACGAGAAAGAGCTCCGTTACCGCGGTGTTGATGAGGTATTCATCCAGGGTCTTCAGCGTGGTATCGGTGTCCACCACGCTGGTATGAACCGAAAGTACCGCTACGCCGTCGAGGTACTGTTCCGGAGGGGCTACCTGAAGGTCGTCATCGCAACAGGTACCCTTGCCCTTGGTATCAACATGCCATGTAAGACAGTGGTCTTTTCTGGTGATTCCATCTTCCTGACGGCACTCAACTACCGCCAAGCGGCTGGTCGTGCGGGTCGTCGTGGTTTCGATTCGCTTGGTAACGTCGTGTTCCACGGCATCTCACTCAGCAAGATCAACAAGCTCATCAGCTCCCGTCTGCCTGATCTCAACGGACACTTCCCCATCACTACCACCCTGGTCCTTCGTTTGTTCACACTCCTGCACGACTCTGACAATTCGCCGTTCGCCGTGCGCTGTATCAACGCGCTGTTGTCTCAGCCACGTGTGTACCTTGGTGGCGAGGAGTCGAAGATGACTGTTCTTCATCACCTGCGCTTTTCTATAGAGTATCTGCGCAGGCAGTCGCTCTTGGATTCACAGGGAACACCACTCAACTTTGCAGGTGCCGTCAGCCATCTGTACTTCACCGAAAACTCATCTTTCGCCTTCCACGCACTGCTAAAGAATGGTTACTTCCACGAACTGTGCGCGAAGGTCAATACCAACCAAGAAGTAGTCTTGCGCGAACTCATGCTTACGATGTCTCACCTCTTCGGCCGTCTCCATTGTAGACAAGCCGACGAGGAGTTCGTGCAAGAGGTGGTCAAGGGCAGCCCGTCCGTCGTATTTTTGCCCAACATGCCCGAGAAGGCGGTGAACGTTTTGCGCAAGCACAACAGGCAGACACTCGACATCTTCACATCCTACGTTCGTACCTTTGTTGAGCAGCATATTGAAGAGCCTGACAACACGCTTCCCCTGACCACGACCGTCGTTGGTGGCAACTCAAATTCAAGCCCAGCATCCAACAAGGTTCGTTCAGCTTTCGTTGCGCTCTCAGGCCAGACAGATGAGTTCGAGTCTATCCACGACCTCTGCACGACAAGCAGATCTGGCGTTTTCCTCGAGGAGGCTGTCGTTCCTTACGTCGGCATCTACCCCGAAGATTCCGACCTGCCCCTCAATGCCTACCTTTACGACTTCTTCATGCACGGCAACGCAACCGCCGTCGTCCAAGCAAACAGGATCCGTCGCGGAGACATCTGGTTTGTGCTCAACGACTTCAGTATGGTGCTCGCCACCATTGTTACCAGCTTGACCAACTTCATGAACCTCGGCACAGAGTCTGACCTTGACTTCATCGATGTCCGTGGTGGCGGTGATGATGAAGAAGAAGAGCAGGAGGACAAGCTCCTGCCGACTGGACCTGGAGGTGATGAGGCGACAGGACCTCAGTCCGGCGCGCAAGGCGTCCGCGGACCTGCTCAGCAGCAAAATCTTCCCGTTCAGCTTGCAAAGAAGAAGAAGAAGGTCGTTGATTCTTGGGATGATGAGGCAGAGAGCTCGAGCAGCGAGGGCGAGGACTGGGACGACGGCGAGGATAGCGAGGAGGAGAAGGGCGAGGTTGCTTGGGACGAACAGACTGGATTGTTGAACGTACTCAAGGCATTCAAGTTGCTGAAGGCGGACTTTGACACGAAGTTCAGGGCGATGTGGGCCTAGGCGTGTTTACGGGGGTGGTGGTATCCAAGGTTGATATGGGCGATGAAATTCATGATTGTGCATGTGCATATGACCAAACGGGTACGATAGAAAATGAGACACTCAAATGACCTCAAGACCTGATGATTGGCGTTTTTGAGGCACCTAGCTTAACTCGAATTATGTACAAGAAGTAGACCAAGCTCCTCCATCCCCCTCTCAAAACAACAACACCCGCTTACTGACCAGGAGACTTGCTGATAGGGGGAGTGTTGGGGAAGTAGCTAGCAGGAAGAGTCGGAATGGGAATGCTGCTCACGGTACCAAAAGCAGTCTGTAAGTTCTCCTTCATGCTAGCAACCGAGTACCCAGCCGGCGCCACAGTAACCGTCTGCGAGACCTCCGCATACGAGCCCGTTCCGCTCTTCAAGCACGCACCCGACCCATGGCCCGAGCGGCACTTATTGACGATCTTGTTGCCCGTCTCGGTCCACATGTCGACGTCCGACACGTTGATGTCTGTGCACGGCGCCGCGTCGGCGCACACGACCTTCACCGGCCCGCGCTGAGCACCGTTGGACTGCGTGCCGCGCCAGTTCTTGGCTGTGATGTTGCTCAGCTTCACGCCGCTACCGGTGAGCGGGGTCATGGACCAGTATTGGTCGATGTCGAAGGCGTAGGCGTTGCCGTGGCCGGAGAAGTTCTCGAATAGCACGTCCTCAACGTATCCGGATCCGCCGTTGGACTTGATCATCATCATCTGGTTGGATTTCCAGGTGTAGACGTTCTTGTAGTGGATCTTGGAGATGGCAGTGTCGACGGGAAGCGATCCCATGCCGCAGCCACCGGAGGAGTTGCAATAGATGTTTTCGATGAGCAGGTTGGTGGACGGGCTCTTGACAGTCACGCATTCGTCCTTGTTTGTGACCATGATCTGGATATGTCAGTATTGTGTGTGAGGGGAAAAGCAGTTACATACGTCGTGAACCCAGACGTTGGTGCCAGCGAGGTCAATACCATCGAGACCGCCCCAGTCACCGCCGCGGATGGCCATGTTGTAGGCTTCGCCGTTGGTGACAGTGAGCATGGCAAAGTGGAACATGGGTGCGTCGACTAGAGCAATATCGTGGACAGAGAAGTTGTTGGTCTTCTCAAGACGCAAGATACGAGCGCCGTTGCGCTTGCCGTTCTTGTGGTCTTCGTATCCGAGACCTGTTAAGGTTATCAACATGTACATCCTTCACAGTGTGGTTTGCTTGGCTTACCTTGCACAGCGCCCTTGCCTGTGCTGCTGAACATCTCAAAGTCATTTGCGTTATGGATGTAGAACATGTTACCACCAGCGGTACCAGTGCGATAGATGACACCATCAAGCTGCAGAGCCCACGCTTGACCGCCCTCAAATGTCACCCAGGTCTGCATGGCATAGTCACCGGACGGAATAAGAACGGTTCCGCCAGTCTTGCAGGCTGTAAAAGCCTTCAGAAGAGCAGGACCAAGATCGGTGCTCTTGTCAGCCTTGGCACCATAGTCCAAGACATTGCAGGTCTTCACCTTGCTTTTGGCAGCATGCGTGGTCAAGGGACCAACTTTGCCGGAAAGCTGGCCGAAGACGGCAGCAGGGAGAACCGCGACAGCCGCAACGAGAAGTGAGGAGAAGTGCATAGTGGATGTTAGGCCTGCTCAGCAGGAACGAGTGACTGAAGTTAAAAAAAAACGAAGGACGGGGTGAGAGAGCGACTGAAGAAAGATGCGAGGTACATATGGACTGAGGCGTCAAAGATATATGAAGGTGGACACATTACCCTGGGGTCGATCCACGTAGTTATTGCGGCTCGGAAGAAGAAAGCCGTCAATCGTGTAAAAATGAGCGCTCGAGCTGTACCGAAGTCTCGTTCATGCCGCATACGCGGGCGTATATGCGGGGACAGAGCCATGCTGGCGACGGGTGTACCAACCCAAAAGCACACAACTGAAAGCTTGATCTTCCTGCCACAGAAAAGCTTCGCACGCACATCACAGTTCACTCGCGTCAGCATCTACCCTGTTCCAAACGCCCGTGGTAGGGCCTTATTGCTTGTACAAAGCTTCCTCCCCTGTCAAATATGTCGATGTTTCATGTTTGGAGGTCTCGACCAACCTGCTGCAAGAGCTTAACCACATCTGCAGCGGACAATTGATCGGACGGGTGTTGGAGATGAAATCTTACACGAATCAAGTACCGCGGCAGGGTCGTGGTTTGATGAAAGCTTGTTTCAGATTCAGATGAAGGATGATGTACTGTCGGAATCTGCGGTGTGCTCTGATGACCACCTTGCTGTAGTGATGCTTAAGGAAATGACTTCGCACATATCCTTACTTTCAAAGCGGGGGATTGGCGGATCTGTGGTTCTGGGACAAGAGTTGATGCAAGACTCGCGAAGGTGTTGACGAATGCGGAGCTGGGTCGGTCCGAAATACCGTAAGGGAGGCCTAATTCAGCCCTCTCGTCCGGACGTGAAAGTCGGATATAAGGAATCGTTTTGGGGAGTGATATCTTGCCCCTAATACAATATTTAAGAAATTTAATTAGACAGATATATCCTCTAATACTGTCTCTACCTTATTTGTACTCTAAAAACAATAAATTCACTTGCACGTTGCACTGTTGGCAATTGCAATGCTTCGCGCCTGATTGGCTGTTTCCGATTATTTCGTTCGGACGAGAGCAGCCTACACCCGATAATCGTCGACCGACCAGCATACGGGAGGCCTGATTCAGCCCTATATGTGAAGGGACATACAGTTCAACAACCACGTAAGATCTTAACGTCAAAATTTAATGATAATTTCCTGGCGAGCCTCTTGTACCTACTACTATTATATCTTGTAAATGTATGGGTTACTTGCAAAGTAGTATGTGCTATGCCCCTGCAACGGGTATGCGCCCCACAGACGCTGGTCGGTCGAGGATTATCGGGTGCAGTACAAGCAGAGATGCCAGTAATCAAAATAATCAAAATTGAAGCTAAATATTGTTTTGTTTGAGGCGTTTTTGGTGTTGATGCCGTTTTAATTGAATTTTGAAGCTATTAACGTACTCCACGGGTGAGCGGATCACTCTGCCAAGACCACACCAAATCTCTACCCTATCATAGCCTGTATTGGCCCACATTGGCCTTGTATACAGTAGTACAGCACATAATATTATTTAATAACACTTTCTACAGGCTTTTTACACGTGCGCGAGTTATGCCCTACCTCATGGCACCGTGTACAGCGTCTTTGGGTTGCCTCACCCCCTTTAACACTTGCTCGCTTCCTTGCCTTCTTACCATCACCACGCGCCCCAAACTCTGTCAGAGTTGTTAACCGAAGACCTTCCTCTGCTGTTAGAACTCCCTCCTGCTGTAACCGCTTTCTTTTGTGTGATTTACGTTGTGATGCAGCCTCATTTGCCGCTCGAAGCTCAGCATTCTCCTTCTGGGCCAACACTAGCTTATGCGCTACTACAGCTGCGCCTTTGGCAAGCTTTTCAAAGGCCTCAACCATTGAAGTTGGTGAGCTGCCCATATGCCTTTGAATCCTCTGTCAAACCAGCGTTGATTGCGACCCTATTTGCAGGGTATTGTTTGGGGTTTGGGACTGCCAGGGCTCATCTTCCACAGTAGGTAGCGGTGGAGTACGTAGGCGGACATCAAGGCCCATTATGACCCGTTCTGGGTCAAAGGGAACCAATCCAGCGCCTCGGAACCCTCCTTGGATATTACTAGGAGTAAATGACTCCTTGTAGGCGCCTATAAAGCATGGCAGGAACTTGGTTTTAGTGATATGCGTGATTTTGTTGCGCATGAGATCCTCAGCTTGGCGCCCATACGCCTTCTTCAAAGGGGCAAAATAACCCACATCAAGTGGCTGCAAGAGGTGTGATGAGTGTGGAGGCATACACAGTGTGATAATCTTTGCTTCCTTGCAGTATTGTTGGAAGTTAAGGGAGTTGTGGCTCTCATGGCCGTTAATAAGGAGCAGCCGGTACCCTCCTCCGGTGCGCCTCTTTGTATGGGCATTAAAGTGCTCTAACCACTGGAGTCTAAGCTTGTTAGTAGTCCATCCGTTCTCAGAGACTCCAATAACCCAGTCCTGAGGCAGATTGTCCTCTTTGTACCAGGCAGAGAGGTGGTATTGGCCTTTGAAGATGATGAAGGGCGGAATGGCCCATCTAGTGCCATTAATGCCCTGTATGACTGTTGTCCACTCCCAATTGCCCTGCTGGACTGCCTTTGGCCGTCCTCGACGCTCTGAGCCTGTAACAACTGCTCCTGTTGATATCTAGCCCATCATAAAGTCAGTCTCATCAAAGTTGTACGTGTCGTCATCCTGGATGCCATACTTGGCTTTGGTATTCTCTACAAGGCGGAACCAGCCTTGTATGATCTCTGGATCCTCACAGAGGGCTCGCTTGTAGTCGTACTTGCGATTAAACTTAACTTTTAGCTAAGGGCGGCGCTTAACGAACGTACTGACCCAGTTTACGCCAACATGGCCCATATTGCGCTCTTTGCGCAAAGAATTAGCCATGTTAGCCACAGCAGCCAGCCGAGGGCCGAACCCTCTGGCATCTAGCTCAAGTATGTGCTGAGTGACCACGTCCTCCTCAGTCTGGTCCAGGTTCCTTGATTTTGGCGTACAATCGGCTTGTGCAGTTCGTCCTGTGTATCGAGCATGTAGTGTGCTGTAAGGCGCGTTATATATAGCTGCAGCGCGTCGCAGTGTGAGCGTCGCGTCTTGTTTGATTGCCTGGAGCGCGAGCTGTATAGCAGCTTCTTTAAAGGGCTTAGATCTGTGTTGTTGAGGCATCGCGTGGTAAGGTGGAGGTTTGGTGTGGTCTTGGCAGAGTGATCCGCTCACTCGTATGATCCGCTCACCCGTGGAGTACGTTAGCTACTTTTGATTTGATATTGATATTTGTTGGAAAGTGGAATTGCACTGTCCTAATCAGGCTAGCACCACGTGACCGATAATCCTGTATTTAGCCCCTGAGTAGAGCAGACTCCAATCTACACACTTACATGCCATGACTGAGAGAGTCATTCTTTCTCAATAATATTGAAATATTAAAGTTAACGGGTAGTCGGCTAACACAATATACAGCACGCAGCTTAAGAGATATAACGCAGATCTGTTGGGACGTAAACAGGCCCCAAAAAAGAAAGCTGCGCCAGCTTTTACGCAAGTGATCTGATTTGAATTTGAGGCAAGTGATCTAATTTAAACTAAATACTTTCTAAGACGTCAAGGCAAGCCTTGACTGAGCGGAAACGCTCATGACTCCGCCTCACCCATATCCATATTATCTCTGTCACCTAGTTGTGTCCATTTAATACCTGCGGCGTCGTGCGATAATTAACGTGAGAATCAGACTTTGACGTGTAGCTATCACGTGATGACCACACTTTTAGCGCAAAGCAACAAACCAATCAGAAGTGCAGCTCAAAATACTCAAGAGCCGGTTATAGATTGCAGCTAGCGCTGCAATTAAACAAAATTTTGAAACGATTTTGATTACTGGCATCTCTGAGTACAAGTAACTTGCTCTACAACTTCAAACATCAACATCATCACTATTAAATAGTGAACCAGCATATATTGTGCTTGCATTAGATTCAGAAGATGCTTCTGTATCTTTTTTGCACGTTCGCGCGTTGTGCCTAGTCCCACCACAGTTTCCACAGCGCCGTAGAGCTAGTTGGGCTCTTTCTTGATTACCACTACTACGAGCCTTCTTCGAGCGCTCAGCTACTATAGAGGCCTTAGCAGCTACCTGAGATGCTGCCTCGCCATACTCCATAGTGCCACCTTGCTGGAGACGCTTGCGTTTACGCGCTTTCCTCCTAGTCATAACTGCTAATTGCTCTTCAAGCTCAGTAATCCGCGCAGCTTGAAGCGCGTTTTGGTGCAGCATCAGCTCACCACCTTTAATAAGCTGAGAGAAGCCAGCCTGGGCTGTAACAGGCGATCGAGTAAAGGAGTTGCTTATGAGCTTTGACTGAGATCCAAACTCGTGCGTATTGCTTGGAGTCTTTGACTGCCATGGCGTCTCTTGTGGTGGGGGTGCTGGTGGGGTACGCAGCCGTACTTCAAGGCGATCCAGCACCACCTGCGCGTTGATAGGGACTAGCCCTGACGCCTCAAAGGCCTTGCAACAGTTCTCCTCTGTAAACACGTCTAAGAACGCGTCTCTAAAGGCTGGTAGGAAGCCTTCCTTGTTAATATGGAAGACGCGTCGGCGTGCCAAGTCTCTAACGCGTTGAGAGTATTTGCGCTTCAACGGCGAGAAGCAGACCACGTCAAGCGGCTGGAGGATGTGCGATGAGTGAGGTGGCATGCAGAGAGTGAGGATCTTGTGTTCAAGGCAGTAATCCTTGAAATCCTGGTTGAGGTGGCTCTCATGGCCGTCCAGAATGAGCAGCCTGTACCCACCTACCTGACGCGCTCTTGTATGCGCGTCAAAGTGCTTTAATCACTCAAGGCCAAGCGCATTGTTTGTCCAGCCGTCCTCAGAGACTGAGAGCTTCCAGTTGTGTGGTATATCTGTCTCCTCGTACCATGCAGAGATGTGGACGCGCCCTTTGTAGATAATAAAAGGTGGGGTTGCATACCTAGCAGCACAGATGCTCTGGATAACTGTAACCCACTCGCGATCACCTGGCTGGACAAGCTCAGGTCGAGCACGTCTCTCAGAGCCTGTGACAACTTTCATTGAGCCAATAACGCCCATCTGGAAGCCAGTCTCATCAAAGTTGTGCACGTCGTTGTCAGGGACGCCATACGTGGCTTTGGTGTCCTCCACCAGCTTGAACCACGCGCTGATTATCTCTGGATCCTCCTGCAGTATCCTCTGCCTATCCTTGACTCGATTAAAAGCCATCTTGAGCTCATCTGAGCGCGTCACGAACCGCTCAGCCCAGTGCTTGCCTACTGGCTCTCCACCGCGTACACGCAGTAGTTTATCAGCCATATCTACCACCTCGCACAGCCGGGGCGCAAATCCTCGCGAATCAAGGTCAAGGATATATCGGACGATCGTCTGCTCTTCAGTTGCTGTGAGCTTATGTTGGGCGTTGCGAGTTTCTAGGCGTTGCGTGATTCCGTTGTATCGGCTGGTTAATGTTGAAGCAGGTACGTTGAACGCCTCAGCAGCGCGTCGGAGGCTTTGAAATTGACATGTAGTATAGGCAGGAAGCGCAAGCTGGATTCTGCCTTCTTTATTAGATAATTGCGCGTCTTGTTGTTGAGGCATGTCGCGTTAGTAAGGAAGTAGGTGGTCTTGGCAGAAACTAACCAGCTCGGTGGGTTGACCAGCTCGCTGGTGGAATACGTTATCCCTAAACAAAAGCCATTTTCCGGCTCACAGGCCGAACAGACAGGACCTCCTTCGCGTCCTCAAATCTCGTGTCATCCTCCAGACTACCTGCGTCGTATGACTCTCTAAGCGTTTCTGTGTCTGTGCTCTCGCTCCTTCTTCCATCCACACCATCCGAGAAAGGCAAAACATGCATCGCATTGAGCCGTGTCTCGACCTCCACTTCAAAGTCCTTCTTCCACTTCTTCTCTACATCATCTGAGTCTGGCGTGGGGCCGAAGCGGCCGAGTAATTCTGCTGACGCTGAACGGACGAGTTTGTTAAACTTGATGGGTAATGGCTTCCGTATCACACTTTGTGATTTTGCGAGGTCCGGTTTCCATCCCATGGCCATACGCGCATTGGACCGAGGCGTCTGAGCGCCTGGGGTAGCATCTGGCGCGCTGACAGTGCGATAATGCTTGCGGAGGCTCGGTTTGTCGGTGCCGGGGATGGGAGTATTGTTCGCGATGGCGTAAACAATCTCCGCGGCTGAGGTACGCTCGTTGAAAGTCGACGTACCGGACTTCGAATTTGGACTTTCCCCTGTTTCCGAAATACCACCAGATGAGTTCAGACTGTCACTGCGGGAGCTACATTCCACATTTGGCACTGGTGTCAGGGAGCCGAGGCGATGAGGACGCGAGAGCGAGACAGAAGAGCGCGAGTAGCGATGCCGGTTGAAGAAACTGCTCATATTGCGGAGGTGAGGTTGAGATCGCGATGTGCTCACAGTTCGATATGGAGAGGTTGTGTCTGGGTACACTGCTCGCTGTGCGGACGCGGAAAATTCTATTGGTATCGAGTATGGCGCGTATGCTGCTGGGGCAAGAAGTGCATCGGTACGGGGTGCGAGTGACAGCTGGCGGCGGTGTGCGAGTGGATCCAAGGTAGGTACTTGAGACTGACGCAAAGGGCTCTCCACCGAGACCATGAATGCAGGCGGAAGTGGGGGTGGAGCGAAAGGCGAGATAAAGATACCTAGCCCTGCTTGATCGCGTGCCGGAGAGGAGGACTGGATGATTGAACCTGGCCTGCTAGCGTTCAAATCCAAGGTTTCAACATCTGCGTTCGTAAGCGTAGAATTGCTCCTTGTGTGATTGTATATTGATACTCCACTTCCCGAAACCAGCTTCTCAGTCGCAGTACGACCCTCAGACGACCTTCGAGAGGCGGGTGGCGTAAGTTCAGAACTAGTAGGTTGAACTTGGCCATATGTAAACAGATGAGCTTCAAAAGGTCGTCGCACAGCAGCCATCAATCCAAACAACGTCAACGATGTGACACTACACGCATGTCAGTTGATCACAAATTAGGTAGGATTTCAAAAATTACTCACAGCGCAATCATAGCCAAGGCCATACCTACGCGGCTGACAATACAAGTGATACCAGCTTCCCAATGTTGGCCGTCGAGCTGATTAGGCAGACAGCTGGGCCTCCTGGCTACCAAGATCATGTTCCACCCGGCAGTCAACAACCACAAGACGCATAGCGAGACTACCAAACGATTGGCAATGTATGTCGTCTTTTTGAGGGTGGTCGGATCTAGTTGCTGGTAGGTAAGAGCTCTTTGCTTGACGGAGTAAGTTGTATGTACGATTATGTATACTATTGTCACAATAGCCTGGTACCAGTCAGCGAGGATTCCTGCAGTGTATATGCGTGGTGCTACTTACCGACACAAGCGTCAGTACACCAGGTAGTATATTTGAACCGTCATCAGAATCGGACGCTACCTGAAACAGTGCAATTGCAGAGCAGAGAGCAGAAGTCCAGAGTAGTATGTTTAGGATGAGCGTTATCGTGAGCAGACTGAGTGGCCGGCGCGGTGCTGGGGCGTTGATCTGAAAGGCGACCAGCTTCGCCTCAGTCACCGCACCCTTTCGGGGCGACCGCTCACCCGTGAGAATGTATCGGTGCAGTCTCGTCATCTAATCCACTGTGTAGCTTGCAATCGCGTCTCTAAGGGTTTCTTTTTGCTGACAGTGTCGCAATTAGATATTCCTCAACTTCAAGGGATTGTGAATGGCGAGAGCATGTCGCAACTAAATTGGCAAGAGCGGCACTTGGATTGTAGAGTGTCGTCGCGAATCCAGAGTCGAGAGCAGAGCGAGAAAGCTTAAGGAAAAGCTGCAGTGTATCGCAATTGACGCAGCTGTCAAGCTGTCAGATGGAGATTGTTTCAGTAACCGTGAAAATAGCCATGCGGCAGTAAATCCACTAGAATAGCGCTATCTGCATTCCAAGGGAGTTGACGAAGCGATGTTCGGGCAAATTGTGAGGAAGGGTACTTGTGCGACCATCGAGGAATGCTGTTGTGCAGGAGCTGTGACTACATCCCCATCAACGCGCTAAAGTCTCCAGGGCTTTGTCGTACCATACAGTAGAATATGGTCAGTCACGTTCAACCTCGTGCTCGCGCAGGTGGTGGGGCCAATGGCAGTCCATACGGAAGTCACAACTCAGGTGCCAGGCAGGTGCAAAGCAAACAGGTACGATAACTGTCGCAAACCCGTGGACCTTCAAGGAGGTTTTCAAAGCCGTTGATGACTCAGGTTGACGGTATCCCAATGTCAATAACTGCATACGAGCATACAGCGTGCCAAGATATCGATGTTGTCTCCGAGGTTTAGCCATGTATGAGATACATATTCAGGCCGTGTGTCGGGATTCAAGAATCTGTTTTGGTTCACCAAACGAGTCCATGAGGCTCCACGGTTAGTCACCGACTTCGGCTGTAACCTAATGGCGTCTCTTTGAGGATGCGCCTTCGCGTCACGATGGTCCACCCTCAGGGGCTTCGTGCTTAGAGGACCAGAAGCAATACCAGGAGTAGGATCAATACGAAGATGAGGACTGCAATGCAGCAGCTGGACCACTTGTCTTCAAGGACGATGTCAGCAACACTTCATGATGCATGATGAAAAAACGTACCCTCATTCTTTCTAATGATTGTGTTCACCTTTTTCATGCCCGTCTGCAGCTTGCCGCCCACTCGGTCGGCCACTGTGTCAAAATCCTTAAGCATCTCGCTCTGCTCTTCCAATTCGCGACCCATATCGTCGGCCTGCATGCGCAGATTGCCAACAGTACGAAACACGCCATCAAGAGCCTCATCCTGGTCGTGCATGATCTGCATCTGCTGCTCTTGCTCAAACTGCGCATAATTGTCTTCGTCTTCCTCAAAGGAGTCAGGATCTGGCAGCATGTTGCCCTTCTTCTGCGCATCCTGGACTGTCTGCTGCAGCGTCTCGTGCATGTTCTCGATCTCGTCGCCAACCTCCCTGACCAGGTTTCTACGGCGCTCCACCTCATCGATCTCAAGTCCGAACTTGTAAGGGTCATGCTCGACTGCTTTCACGCTTTCCACCAAGTCCTCGAGGTCTTGCCGGAGGTCTTGGAGGGTCTGTTCAAGCTCACTGCGGGCCTCTCGAAGCTCTGGACTGTTTGCTGATGACGCCGATGACCGTATGCGAAGGTAGGATTTGAACAACGGACGCGACGTGTTGAGCGCTGATAGTACGTCTCTGTGGCATGTGTCAGTCCAGCTGCCTAAGCCCTGTTGGATATGCTTACGCCTGAACCTGAAGGAAAGGATCCTCGTCATTAGTGGAGGACATCATGGTGAAGGCAGTGGAATAATCGATCGCTGAAGCGCTGCAAGAATATCAAGAAGTTGAACAATGACGTTAGAGTTGAAGTTGCGGTCGGTGCTCGGGGGTCCTGGACACGCGCCGGCGAGACACCCCAGAGCCGCATCTGAGCTCAAAGGGCACGGGCCACACACTATCGAAAATGCCCTAGCCAGAGAAAAGAAACAACACAATCACTGCTATGCAATTGAGGACACAAGACCTCCAAGATCAAGCCAGACCGAAAGTGTCAGGCAGAGGATATGGCTGACACCATAGGTCCTGATCAGCCTCTTCCACTTCCTGCCGAATTCGACAATGTCGACGACTATGTCGAGTCACTGTTAAAGTTCAGCACTTCGTCCTGGCTTCTCCAAACCCTGTGTGGAGGTGTCCACGTCTTGGATTTCTACACGCGTACGCCTGATCTATACTCAACAATCCTACCAGAACCATGGAGAAACTGGTTCAAAGACCGGGATATAATGGATGTTCTGGACTTGCTGATGCGAGAGGATTTGAGCCAGTTCGACCATGGTATTCAAGAATGGCGAAATGGTCCTACACCACCTGAGGATCTCCTACAATACATCAAGGATGTCCGGAAACACTTGCTGGCCCGGGATTTCCCTCCTCCAGGCTCCAAACCACAGCCTGAAAAGGCTTCGCTCGCACGACACATCACCATGGGTATGAAGGTTAAGAAGGTGCATGAGGTCGACAACTTTGCACGCTATCTCGACAGGCTGACTTCAGAGATTGAAACGTCTGGAAAGGATCCTATTACACATCTTGTAGACTTTGGATCTGGGCAGAACTATCTCGGCCGTGCGCTCGCTGCTCAGCCTTACTCCAAGCACATTGTTGCTGTGGAGAGTAGGCCACACAATATTGAGGGCGCGAAGAATATGGATGTCCTTGCCAAGCTGGTGGAGAAGCCGCTTGTGATGAGGAACAAGAAGGAGTACCGAGCGTTGACGGGCAAGGGGAAGAAGAAGAAACCGAAAGACGCACCAGTGAACGGTCAGCAGCCACCTTTGGAAACAGAGCACGCCAACAGCCCGGAGACCGTATTCAACAGTATCCCTCCGCTTGCAGAAGATTCATCTACGCACATCGGGGCTGTGGATGCTGTGAAGTGCGATGACGATGGTTGCACTGTCGAGCATTCGCCACGGCAAGATGACAAACCAGAGATGGAAGGAACCGTTCAGAGTGACTCGAAGGGCAGCTTTGTAAGGGCATCGACGAACAGCACGACCAACCTCCAGATATATTCAGAAGGCCATGGGAGCGTACAGTATGTGGAGCACATCATCAAGGATGGCGATCTCCGTCCCGTCATCGATCAGGTTCTTGACCCCTCCCATATACCAGAGGGAAAAGTCACCTCCACATCCGCAACCACCGAAGCGCCCTCGGACCTTGCAGAAGTGCCAAAACCAAAGAAAGTCAATGCCATGGTCATGTCTCTGCACTCTTGTGGTAACCTCGTCCACTACGGGCTCCGCTCGCTCCTGCTCAGTCCAAACATCTCAGCGGTAGCCATGGTAGGATGCTGCTACAACCTCGTAACCGAACGTCTCGGTCCCCCAACATACAAGCTCCCCACCCTCCGCCCCAACCACCCACGCCTCGAAGCCACAGCAAACGCATTCGACCCCCAAGGCTTCCCCATGTCCGAAAAGCTCGCCACATACCCCATCCCCGCACCGCCACCCCTCTCCACCACACCCCCCTCCCCCACCTCCCCACCACCCAGCGCCCAAGGCCTCCGCTTCAACATCACCGCCCGCATGATGGCCGTCCAAGCCCCCTTTAACTGGGGCCCCTCCGACAGCTCAACCTTCTTCACCCGACACTTCTTCCGCGCGCTACTCCAACGCATCTTCCTCGACCGAGGCATCATCTCCGCGCCCGTCTCCGCCAACTTCCCAGCCACGGCCAGCGCCGCCGGCCACACAAGCCACGTCACGTGGACCCCGCCCGGCGGCCGCGGCCCCGGGCTCAGCCCCGACGGCACAGCGACGCCGCTGACGATCGGCACGCTGCGCAAATTCGCCTACGCCGATTTCGTCTCGTACGTGCGCGCCGCGGCGGCGAAGCTCTGCGCGCCGAATTCGTTTTGCGAAGTTGACCCCGCGTTTATTCGCGCCAAGATGGACGGGCTGACGGACGATGATATCCGCGCTTACGAGGCGCGATTTGCGCGGCACAAGATGGAGCTCAGTGTCATGTGGAGCCTGATGGCGTTTAGTGCGGGCGTCGTTGAGGCGGTGGTTGTGGTGGATCGGTGGTTGTGGCTGCGGGAGCAGGAGGAGGTGGAGCGCGCGTGGGTGGAGCCTGTGTTTGAGTATCGGCATAGTCCGCGGAATTTGGTGGTGGTGGGGATTAAGAAGTGAGGTCTGGGCCGGCTTGAAGCATTGCGTCGAAGTGAGTTGTAGTGCAGAGGTAACTGGTCGAAATTGCTACTTCGTTTGTCGAGCTTGGAACGCCTTGTAGACCTACAGTGTTGTTAAGGATTTGCAGCATTCGGACGCCCTGGGGTGGATTGCTGCCGCGCGATTACTCACTTAATATCTGCTTCTGCCCTGAGTCCGCTCCTCCATCTTCTCGCTCAGACCAGTAATCGACATTGCTGATATGCCGGCCGATCAATCGATCACCAGCTCTCTGACCCAGCCTCGAGGACTGGGAAAGCAACGGCTGATGTCGATAAAAAAGGACCAGAACTTGACATGCCTCTTCTGCCTCACAACGAGGAAGCAAGAAGCACCGAGACGAGGAGTCATGGATACATAAACAACACACAATCTACCACAGAAAACCACCTCCACGCTCTCCAATCCCCTCCACTCCCACCCATCTCCGCCCCTACGACGGCCCAGGCGCCATATCCGTCCACCTGCCATCCTCCCCCCACGTGCCCGCCTTGGTATAATCCCCCCTGGCGCCGCCCTCCAAAAACGCAAAACGAAAATACTCACTCACGCCACCCAAATGGCGCACCCAAGTCCAGCTCGTCGGGCCATTATCCACATAGCCCCTATACCGCTCGACATCATTAACGAGAACGCTAATCCCATCGTAGCGCTCGGGAAACGGCAGGGCCCACTCAAACGAGATATTCGCCTTGGCCGGGTCCGCATTATTGTGGATGATGGGCGCCGAGATGGCGGGCAACAGCGACGCGATTGGGCCGTCGCCGCGGAGCTCGCCGGGCGTCTGCAGAATGCTGTCGAAGCCCCAGCGCGCGATGCCGTTGATGAAGAGGCCGATTAGGATCCCCTGGAAGAGCAGGCTGGGCCGTGTTTGGAGCGAGGTCCCCGGGACCAGGAGAAGGCCCAGGATGTAGTGGTGGATGCGGACGTTCATTTTGGGGACGGCGACGAGCAGGAGGAGAGAGGTGGTGAAGAGCGCGTAGATGGCGAGGTAGCGCGGGAGCCGGCCTTCGATGCGCAGACACCAGGCTTGGAGGAGGGCGATGCTGAAGAGGGTGAGGCAGACGATGATGAGGGCGGGGATGGCGCCGGGTTGGGTTTGCAGGTCGTGCGGGGTTAGGCGCTCGATGGGGATTTTGTCGAAGGTGTAGTTGTTGAGGGCGCCGATCCAGCATCCGCCTAGCCAGAGGATGGTCTTTTCGACTTGGGCATCTAGGCTGTGGAGAGTGCGGTAGACGGCGAAGCGGTATACAGCGTACATGCAAAAGCTTGCAGGGAGCAGTCGGCCGAGGCAGATGGATATCAGGGCGTAGTAGTCGGACAGCGACGGCGGGTCGGAGGCGAGTGCTACGTGGAAGAACATGCCTACGAAGATGGATGGAAAGAAGACTGCTGGGGACGTTGTAAACAGCGAGAGCAGGACTGTAAAAGTCAAGGATACGCCGAGGAGAGGCCAGCGGAGATCTCGGCATTGCGAGGAGGTGCCGGGGAGGAAAGAGAAGGACTTGGGAAAGTAGGAGTCGAAGCCGATTGACTTGATGTGGTTGCGGTTGACGCTGGGGTAGTAGGATTTCTCGCCCACCATGGAGACTACGCCGCACCCGCCTGAAGCATCATTGATGAAGCCAGCGTGGATGGCCGCGCCGCAGATGAAGGAGTCGGCGCGGTAGTATGTGTTTTCTAGCGTCTCATCTTCGTCGGTGGGACCGCCAACTACCAGGGGTCGGTAGTTTGCGACATAGTCACCGACAGCATGGGGGTTGAGCAGTTGCACACGCTTACAGTTCGCGGGACAACGGAAAGGCATGGAGCTGTTGGCGAACGGGCGACACGAATCCCCGTTCAGCCCGCATCCATTGCGGTCATGCCAGAACCGCTGGGTGCAGCCTATCCTCACGGGAGACCCATAACCCGGCACATCGGCTGAGAATGCACTCTTGTGCAAGACCAATGCAAAGCCCGAGATCCAGGCGGCGTAAAAAACGACCAAAAGCGCCACCTTGTGCTTCTTCTTGGGGAAGAAGGTGTCTATGAAGCGTAGTGGTGCGGTTTGTATTTTGGGGGAAAGAGGATGAATCTTCCATGGTCGCGGGGGCTGCGGCCCCTTGACCCAAGTCTTTACTTGCCTCCAAGCAAGCTGCAACCGCGGCGGTACGTGTTTGGTGGCATAATACGGCTCCTGCGGTGGGTACTCTTCCTCGTCGGAGGCTTCGGCAGGGTCGATGGCTACGGCTTGCTCGGGATCAATACTGATGAGCTGGTCATTGCAGTAGACTTGAGGCGATGCGCCCTCATCATCCATGTCCCGCTCTGGACTCATGTCCTGGAGCGAGCGCAGCTCGTGGCGGGAGGTTGGCGACGACAGCTTGGAGCTTGGTGGTGCTTATCGATAGGAAGTCCGCGGGGATGCGCTTCAGGCCTCGAGCATCGAGCTTTGAGCTTTGATATTGATGGTGGACAGAAGAAAACGACGAAGCGTGACGGGATGCAGCAGAAAAATGCGAGATGCTTCAAAGTCGTCGAGAGACGCAAAATGTCCAAGAGGAGAGAGCACTGGGAGCTCCGGAAGCGTGAGGCTCATTCGGGGTGCAACCTAGCCCAGCCGGCGTAGCACGTTGCCAACTCCATGACACGCTAAATCAGCCTTGCCTCAGACGTTCGCCGAGCAGCTCGACGCAGCATTCTAGTGAGTTTGGAGTGAAGTCGGTGGACCATCAACAAGTCAACCCGGCTGCCTCTTCCAGCTGGCGCATGGCGTGCGGCTCACTGCGGGCTAGCTGCATGTCGCTGTCTTCTTCTGGGATGACGACACTATGTCGAGTCGAGGAGCATTTCTAATCAGCGCGCCCTGTGTTATCGCTCCCGCGGCTAACGTGAACGGACAACGGTCGCGGACGAGGATTCTCTTTCTTTGCTGGGGAAAGACTGAGTCTATTTCCTAGACAATCGCACTGTGTGGAGATTGCGATTGTGTTCAGTGACCCAGCCTCTACGATAGCTATCCTAGGTTCCATCGCCGCCATGGCCTGCTATACGTCTGATCCGGAGAGCTTCCCCGAGCCTGTCGATCTGTCGCACCACCTGTCGCGCAGCACAAAGGCGCGCGAGGCATCGAGCGTCAAGAAGTTCTACAAGTACTTTTCCATTCCAGGCATCGCCCAGTTGGCCGGAGGTGAGCAGGAAATGGTTGAGGGTGGACATGGTTGACTGGCGACGTGCAGGGCTGCCAAACGACAAGTACTTCCCCTACGACACACTCGAGGCCCGCGTCTCGCACCCGACGCGCTGGACACCGACGCCCAACCAGCCCGTCGACCCGCCCACGGCCCGCCTGGACGAGCTGGCTAAAAACAAGCATGACGACCCCCCGGCGGCGCGCCTGCTCGTGCCCCACGACTCGCACACGCCCGACCCGCTGCACAAGATCGACCTGATGTCGGCGCTGCAGTACGGCCAGGCCCAGGGATACCCGCCGCTCTACTCGTTCATCCGCCAGTTCACCCGCGACAACCTGCACCCCTTCGTCCCCTACAAGGACGGCCCAGACGTCATCCTCACCTGCGGCTCCACCGACGGCTTCTCCAAGACTATCCAGGCCCTCACCAACGAGTGGTCCGCCGAGCACGACCCCGTCAGCGAGCGGCCTGGCCTGCTGTGCGAGGAGTATGCCTACATGAACGCCATCCAGACGGCCCGCCCGCGCGGCATGAACATTGTGCACGTCAAGATGGACGACGAGGGCATGCTGGCCAAGGGCCCCGGCGGCCTCGAGGACGTCATGGCCAGCTGGGACGTCTCCAAGGGCCGACGCCCGCACCTCATGTACACCGTCACCATCGGCCAGAACCCCACCTCGGGCACCCTCTCGGTTGCACGGCGGACAGACATCTACGCCGTCTGCGTCAAGTACGACATCATCATCGTCGAGGACGACCCATACTGGTACCTCCAGTTCCCCTCGTCCGCGCCCGCCGTTGCTGCCGCCAAGCCAAACAAGTCGTCTGGCTTCGAGTTCCTCGACAGCCTGATCCCCTCGTACCTCAGCATCGACTACCAGGGTCGCGTCGTCCGTCTCGACACCTTCTCCAAGACGGTAGCCCCCGGGTGCCGTCTCGGCTGGATCACCACACAGCCCGCCCTCGCCGAGCGCATCCTGCGCATCACCGAGACCTCGACCCAGCAGCCATCCGGCTTCGTGCAGTCGATGATTGCGGAGCTGCTCGTCGGGCCCAACAACGCAAACGACCCCGGCCGCGGCGGCGCTGCAGACGGCAGTGGCTGGAACATGGACGGCTGGGTGCGCTGGCTCGAGGGCCTGCGCGGCAACTACGAGCGCCGCATGCAGACCATGTGCGACGCGCTCGACACGGGCAAGGAGATTGTGAAAGCCGGACGCCGCCGAAGCCTCACTTTTGTCGCCGACTCAGACGACGAGTGGGCCGTCGTCGAGAAGACGCAAATCTACTCGTTCGTGCGCCCTCTCGGCGGCATGTTCGTCTGGGTCCGCTTCGACTTCACCACACACCCGCTCGCAGACGAAGTGCCCCACGCGCGCCTCTCCCAGGCGCTGTGGGTCTTCTGGACGCAGAAACCGTACCTGTGTCTTGTGGCGCCCGGCAGCATGTTTGCGCCCACCCCAGAGATCAGAGACAAGGACGCGTACAACTGTGTGAGGCTGTGTTTCGCCGCCTGCCCTGTCGAGGACGTCAAGCCTATCAGCAAGCGCTTCGCCGATGGCGCCCAGGCTTTCTGGCGCATCAAGAAGAAGAGCACCATTGACAAGCTGCTGGAGGAGGAGGAAGTGGCTGGTTTTGATCACGTGGCTGGTATGGCCGTGTTGACGGGCATGTGCTAGACGCTGTACGACCGCTGTACACTAATGACTATTTACCGACTGATTCTCTCGTTACTTGTGATATCAGACTCCTTCTCGACGGTACGTTTAGTGACGTTTGTGAGGTGATTGCCAGACAGTCGCCATTCGCCAAGCACAACCACATTAAACCACCACTACCGCCTTCCAACCTCACATTGAGCTTCATTCGGACTTGTCATGGCCAGATGGCGGACAACAGCTAGACACTGCCATGCTGTACCGTTCAAGTGAGATGAAATGATCGGCTTTCTGTGATGCGAAGAAACGAGGAAAAATACAAGTCAAAGTCAATACAAGGAACCCTTCAATTCAACCCGTCGAGACTTTTCACCAAAGCTACTCACTTCCCCCATCGCGACCACGCATAATTATCCAGCGGCGCCTCCGCCTTAACCATCTCCCACACCCTCTCAATAATTACTCCCAACAGCCTGGTCAGTACATGTCATGTGGCGACAGGCTCGGCTGTTTATAGCAAATCCGCCGTTAGGACCTGGAAACAAAGGTTGTGGGCCTTGCAACGTGAGAAGTTCGGGTTTGAGACTTTATCGCTTCCAATGGTTTCCGTTGACGTGATGGCGTAGGTTCACGGTCGCGCCTACTACCTGGGTGCTGGATCACGAATGCGGGGTATGGTGAGATTTCAGTTCACCTTGAACACCTTGAACACATCAGTTGAATATCCGTATTTTGCCGTGAACGATTCAAGTCTGTTGGAAAAGCTGGAAGAAGGCTATCGTTGCCCGGTGTTGGAGTTCACGCATCTTGTTTCGCTCTGCAGTGATTCTCTTGAATACCCCGAAGGAATAGCTTCCGTCGACTTATAGCACTGACGCAAAATCATTCACTACCGAGATGAGCACTTCACGAGCTCTCACTGTAGCTTGTTCCTGCGGCTCAGCAACCCACACTTTTACCACTCCCATCTCCCATCTCCCGCTGGCTTCACACCTCTGCAGCTGCGATACCTCGCGCCGAATCTCAGGATCTCTCTTGACCTCTTACATCAACATCACACACGACAAATCAGCACCGAAGCCAGACCTCTCCGGTCTTACACCATACCGTAGTTCCGACAAATTGACCAGGTACTTTTGCTCGACATGTGGGACACACATGTACCTTGAGTACCGCAGCGATGGACATTTTGAGGCTGCGACTGGGACATTGCATGTCGACAGCACAGAGGGGATCATAGAGTACAAGAGTTGCATGTGGATCGAGGATACGAAGGATGGAGGTGCCAGCGATTGGCTTTTGAGTAGAGAGGGAAATGAACTACAAAGATGGAAGCAAGAGGCGGAAGAAAGTGAAGAACTAAGAATTAACCACTATAACACTGCCAGCGAGATCAGCCCAGCTAAGACGCCTGTATATGCGCACTGCCATTGTAACGGCGTCAAGTTTTGGATCTCACCCCCCAATGCCGCCTCGGAAACAGCACGATCCGATTACGCAGACCTAATAATCCCATACCACCTTGGTCAAGATGCTTCGACGAGTACGCCATGGTGGCTGTGCGACGAAGGCACCCGTTTCCTCGCAGGGACCTGCGCTTGTCTTTCCTGCCGCCGCGCCTCGGGCTTTGACATCACCTTCTGGGCATTCATACCCACTGCCAACATCTTCTCCGACTCAAACCTCACCCAGCCATTTCCAACAGACAGTGTTGGACATTTGGATGAGCACTTGAGCACCCTGAAGACGTACAGCAGCAGCGAAGGAGTACGTAGGACATTCTGCGGGAAGTGTGGTGCAAACGTTTTCTGGGATGGCGGAAAGGAAAGGGGAAGATTTGGACTCGTTGATGTAGCCGTCGGTTTATTGGCTGCAGATACTGGAGCAAGAGCTGAGGAGCTACTGGCTTGGTGGACGAAAAGAGTGAGCTTTGAGGAGTTTGCGGTGAATAAGAGCTTAGTACGGACCTTGGGTGAGGGCCTCAAGGACTGGGGAAAACGCAAGGGGAGTACAGGTGCTGCAGGTACCGATTGATGGTTGATAAAACCCTGCAAGCCTCGAGGGAATGAAGACGTCACTGCAGCTTACCTGAGCCGGATACAAGTGAACAATACACCAGGTCGCTCATCGCTGCAGCTGTAGCCAGCGGTACAGCCCGACAATTTGGAGCTATTGGTGAGGTCTCGGCCCCCCAACGAGAGCCTTACGCAAACACTGGTCCATTCGTTCGCCTCTACGAAAACCTGTCCCGTAATTTGTACGCTAGATTCTCAAAGGCTCTTTAGGATATTAGCAGCAAGCTTCTGTTGCCCACTCTCACTAAGCGCCTTCTGATCCACCTCTTGAATACCCCTGCCCACTGCCAAAGTCATCTTCACGTTTCCGCCGTTGACATGCACGAGTCCATTTCTCCCAACAGTGATCTCAAAGCCAACCTTTGCGCCAAGCACATTAAGCAGCGCCAGCTCGCTCTTTGGCGCAAGCAGCCGCCGCGCCATGCCTAGGCTTATCTTAAACAACATGCCGCCCTTTAAGGGACCAAGGCCCTCGCCCTTGCCCGTGGACGGGTCAACGCAGGTGAGTTCAGGCAGCTGGTCTTTGCCAGCGCTGGCGACGCGGCAGTAGACGAGCGAGTTAGGTGGGAGCTGGGGGCGGGTTTTCTTAGTGGCGCCTTCAAAGGCGAGATGAGGGAGCGCGGCGGGAGGGGTCTTGGGCGTGAGCAGGCAGTTGAAGTTCTTGGCTGCTAAGTCATTAATAGTGGCTATAACAAGGTCGTCAGTGAAGGGCGTGTACTGCTAGGTGTTGGCTTGTGCCCTGTACATGCAGGTGGTGCTGGCGTACGCGACCGCTGTTGTACTCAACTAGGGCGGCATTCTTTCTATTGTTAGTCACGAGTGTGCCAGCGACAGTGCCAGCGACAGTATTGGGGGGATGTGTCGCAGGCCAGGGCCCAGTGTGAGCGTCTTCTTCTTGCCAGTGCTGGTTGGTAGGGCATGCTGGGGTATTGTGTCGCCAGGCAGGACGACAGTGAGCGACGTGGCCATGGCAATCGCAGTGCGGCGTGCTGGTGGTAGTGCTGGTTTTAACGGCGTTACATCACCACAGAACTCTGGGCAAGGCTTGGCGCTTCCATCCCAACTTTTGCGACTACTTATGCTAGCACGTGTTATTAGCTTATACCTACTATCTACGCGTTTACTTTACCTATATTGATGAAATTGTGGAAAATTCATTGATCGGGCGCCTTAAGGGGGGTACGCGCCAGTGTGGCATGTCTGCAGTAAAGACGCGTTCAATGAGATACGGAATCACAAAGCGACCAGCACTTTGCAGGACCACCGAGGTTTCAGGGAGCAGGAATTCACGCTGCCATGTGATTTACACGATTGCAATTTCACGATAAAGAGAATATCGAATATTTGGTCCGATGACAAGACGCTCGTAGAATCACTGCGCTCACACGACCAGGCGTGGGGACAATCTGGTCGGCCGCCTCGAGCAGCCTCGCTTCATCGCGAAAGATCCGATTGATGGAGTACCGGTGTTCATATTTTGTGCTTGGTATATTTCGGTAGTACTCCAGATGCACAGTCGCCAACATTAATCCCGAGAAACGTGTCCTCGATGTTGGTACAATTCTGTACTTGTTCAATGCGGAACGTGAAGTCATGACAAACCTCGTTGTTGATGGAAACCTCGTTGCATAATCGCTTGACGCAGTGAAACGAGGCATCCATTGATCAACTGTACGCCATTTGTGGTCGTGTGAGGTAGTTTGGTGATACGAATGATGGCGTGCTTGGTGCCTGAGGAAGAGGTCAGCTTTGCATCTGAGATCCGCGGACGCACTACGTGGTCCGTCTCAGCAGGCTCGGTGAACACAGGACGGGGCCCCGGCCTCAGCCCGCATATTGAGCCCTCAGACTGGGCTGCCTAATATCACAGTGTTCTTTCGATGGCAAAATCTTGCAACTCAATGCGCCTGCAGCGTTGCTTGCTGGTCCGCCATGCATATGCTGAGACACGTGGGGGTTAGCTTGCTGGTTGGCTGGGGGCCCAGCTGCCCCCTCCGCTCAAAGGATCCCGCTCTGATCGCGGCATGCTACCAGGCTCTGAGAAACTCTCCCGTCTTGCTGCACGTCATTTGCTTGGCCAGTGACATGGCCGAAAATGTGGTGACCGCCGCACAGACAGCGTGTTGGTGGAGGTAAAGTTGTGGGGTACTTCGTAGCGCTGATGAACGTTGCGCACATGTCAAATAGGCAATTCTTCTTTGTTGCTGTGACCCCATCGTGACTGGTTCTTGCAACTCCTCCCGCACTGCCTTCTGAGGTCGCAATAATCAAACGCAATGAAGATTGACGGACGTCGAGAGAAGGGCGATCGGCAAGCAGGGTCCAGACGGCGGCGGCTACATGCGCATAGCAGCTCGGCTTGCCTCATGGGGAGCACGTGCATACGAGTGAGGCAGAGGCATGCAACACCAAGGTCCGTCACACTGCTGCATGACAGCACTCAGCTAGAGCGCGAGGAGTTGATTGAGCTGCTGATGCAGTGCGGGTTTTCGTCATGCCGAAGGATAACCATGCCATGAGCGCTCTCTC
The DNA here is from genome assembly GCA_009982855.1 of Lizonia empirigonia. Taxonomy (NCBI): domain Eukaryota; kingdom Fungi; phylum Ascomycota; class Dothideomycetes; family Pseudoperisporiaceae; genus Lizonia; species Lizonia empirigonia. Next base: position 807,722 of record JAADKA010000006.1, on the reverse strand, counting down.
CCTGACATGCAACAGCAAGCCCACTGGCTGAGACGATGGAAGTAGAATGTGCCCGATGCTGTGTGATGTCGCCATTGTCAAAATGGCGTTCGCCTGCCAGGTACATTCAGGTACGCGATATTACGGTGGCAGATGAGGTCACAATCCGGACAAAAGCAACACACCACGATGTGCGCACGGCCGTCTTTTCCTTTTCAAGAAGCGCTGCATGCCCGAACAGCAACACATTGGATGCACAGTGGCTGCTCTGACGTCGTTAGCCTCGTTGTCATTTTCTTCACTGTGCGCTGACTGTTTGCTGGCCGACGGTCTTATCTCTAGGTTTTCCAGCGCGATGCTTCAAGGGAAAAATTCGGAACGGAGGTTCGAGTCACCACCTTCGGACTTCATCCACAACAGATCTGCTCAACACTAGTATCCTGAATCATTTAAGCTCCGGCATACCCAGATATCGGATCTTGCCTGGCCATTTGTTCTAGCCCAACTAGATTGTGCGCTCAGCATTCCTCTTCATTGGCCTTTTGCTGCATCTTCAGCGCCAGCAACCGCAGTACGCGCAGGCACGGGGCCAGCCTTCAGCCGCCTCCAACCTATTCATACTGTGACTGCCCCCACGCCCCGCTTCTACGCTTAGCGCTGTTGACACGAACAGCAAGGTAGTTTGAGCTGGACGTCTTCGGAGCCACCCGGCCAATCATAGAAGAGGGGTCATCGTTCCTACGCCGCAACTCTACCTCGCAACCCAGATCACTGCGCCTGCTCGTACCCAGATCATAAGGTGTCAGCGGCTCCAGCGGTCCTGCTCTTTGCCAAATTACCCCAGTACGCTCACCCACGCTGCTGGCCGTTGAAGGAATCCAATCCCTTGCGATAAAGCTAGATCATCCCGTCCACCACCGTCATTGTTCGGTTGCCATACGTAGTACGCTCTTCACGTCGACTATCATTCACGAACTAGTTCTTGGAATGCATTTCGGTTTTAAAAACGATACTTCCCACTGGCCCGTTGGACAAGAACATATCAACCGATAGCCCTTCGTGTGCCGGATCGCATATCTTCTCTTTCACACATCACTTGCCATCTGTGGTACACATTGCCTTTTCAAGCATACAGAACACTAGACGCCCATTGAACAAGCCTGTGTTCGTCGATTGTTCCCTGGCCTTGGCTTCAGCCCTACCGCGCCCCAAAAGGTATCCACAGCATCACCCACAGCAAGCTACCGGCCGTCACCTGTGGGCTAGTCTTATCTGTGTAGTCGAACGTCATGGATTCGTCTCAGATATTGATGAGTGCAGACATCAAGTTCTTAGTACGTATCTTATCGTTCATAATTTTTCTGTACCCTGCATTGAAATGCTTCACGCCTCATACCTGCCTGGTACGGTTGTGTGGGGCGTATGCACGGATGCACAAGGACCAGGTCTTATATCCGCCATGTGCTCTGCCTCTTTCGCCTGGAATCTTTTACTGACATGTTATCGTTCCAGGACACTCAACTGGCTCTCCTTCACATCCCCCTGCATCTCTACAGCAACTTCCTCCAACCCATCCTCCAGCTGCTATTGCCAAGGACGCCTCACTGTAGTAGCACTGAAGACAGTTATGGTGCTGTTCAGCTGCCCGATGGCTGGAGTGAGGAACAGCCTTTCATCAACATCTCAGTAACACCTATCGAGTGTTCGGTCGTCTGCTCTCGAAAGCTCGTGAATGAGCTCTTCGTCCCTGTCCTCAACCTTCTGGACGTCACTTCCAAGGGTAAGGTCCACATCACCACAGAAGACTTTGTGGTGATGCAGATTGATGGTGAGGGCCTTGATGCAGATCGCCGTGTTTTGGAATTGACTGGGCCTCTCGCTATGGCTGGCATGTGAGTACAGGAGCAATTGAATATGAGGTAAATCTGACAAGCGACAGTTCGATCTTCTTCATCACAAGCTACTACTCGGACTATATCCTTGTTCCATCACGCTATCGCAAGCAAGTCATCCAAGCCCTGGAGGACAAAGGTCTGCGATTTGAGGACGAAACATCTTCATACGTCAACCCCAATCACCACACTCGCAAGACCTCAGTGCCGACGTTTGAGGTTCAGCCGCCCGGCACTCCACTGCCAGCGACTGTCTCAGAGCTGCAAATACGCACATTTGCTACACTCAAACGCCGCAACATTGTTCCCACGGTCGACTCAGATATCCGTCTCATTCGATGTTCAGGTCGACGAGACAGCCAAAGCAACGGATCGACAGACTCTGCGCAAGATGCGTTGCATCTAGGCCTTGTGAAATGCCTCATCTCGCCTCCCTATCCAAAGTTTTTATCGCTCACGCTAACGGATTCGGAGGCCGCATCGCTGCTCATCGACCACCGGCTCTTGCCAAATTTCCAGCGAGATGCTCTTCTAGGATCCAAACATGAGTATCTCATCCCTGTCACGCTCGATCTGCGCGACCTGCCGATGGAAAGCACAGGAATCGTGTGCGGCGTAGCAGGTCGTCTGGTCGGGGAGACTTCAGAAGGGTTTCAGGAGCCTGTAGAGATGAGCTATCTTAGTACAGCACGAGCGGGCACAGTGATGGTAGCAGAGTATGAGCTGGATCGTGCATTAGATGCTTTGCGTGGTGCTGAGAATGGTGTGTCGTCGACACCAGACTAAGTCGTGTTCTGGATTGACGATGAAATTATCATTGGAACTCTATGTATCTCAAAACTGTTTAGCATTTGCGAGGTTGCTGATATCATCGCACCGAAAATGTTTTTTTGTCTGGAAAGAAATTGCGATATCTAGTATTTCGAAAACGTAATCGATTCTACCTCCTTGTAGGGTTAGTATTTTGTAAGGAAGAACGATTTGATCAGCTGCCCAGGCATGGTTGATATTATGCAATAAGCTAAGCTCTTACTTTGATGCTCCACCCAGTGATAGACGCTCTTCCGACGACCAATACACAACTGCCAATGAGGACTGCTGCACCTCCAAACATCTGTGCAGCTAGATAACTGCCACCATGACTCTGGATTAACGCGCCCGCAATCGGTGGTCCTACAAGTGTGCCCAAACCCATGACCGCAAAGCCCATACCATTCCTCGTCCCCACACGACTCATGTCCTTTGTCAAAGTCGTGAGTACCGCTGGGAATATGCCCTGAAATCCGGCAACGAAAAACCCATAGCAAACTGCCCAGCCATACAAGCCAGCTTCGCTGTGCACCAATGGCCAAAAGAACAAAACGATGGCTGATACGAAACAGGATGGAACCAGGACGTTGTAGGGCCCCGTGTACTTGTCTGCGAAGTAACTCGGTATCAAACGCCCTAAGATCCCAACTCCGTTCAGAACAAGCAGGACATTAACGCCTGTCGCGTACGGAACACCCAGAACATCGACCGCAAAACTTGAGATGTAGTAAAAAGCGAAGTACTGCCCTAACCCGATCAAGAAAATGCCCATGAGAAAAAGGCTATAAGGCGGCTCACGGAACGCACTGAATTCGAACAACGGGCCACTCTTCCTCGGCGGCAGCCTAGGCTTCAGGAGACTACAGTACAGCGAGCCAACAGCCAGCATCATGAAACCCATAATCCTGACCGTCCACGGGAAACCAATCCTCGGCATGAGCTGGCGCGCAATAGACGGATACACCAGGCCACCCGAGGCGCTGCCACTGGCCATGATAGCAACCGCGACGCTTCTATTCCTGCTAAAGTACGTCGTGACCAACGACATAGTCGGCGCAAACTGCAGGCCACAACCCAGCCCGGTCATCAGGCCCTGCGCCAGGAAGAACTGCCAGTACTGCGAGCACAAGCTTGTCATCATGGTGCCCAGCGCGGCAAGCAACATCCCGGGGATGATGACCCAGTGGAAATAACCGGCGTCGAACATGCGACCGGAGAACATGCCCAGCGCGAAATGGCCGAGCATCTGCATCGATCCGATCCAGGACACGGCGGATGGTTCGAGGCCCAGGTCGTTCGTGTAGTGCGATTGGAAGACGCCGAAGGTGGCGATCATGCCCCAGGTGTTGAAGACGACGAAGTGGCCCATGAAGGACTGGGTCCATGCTTTGAGGCCGCCGTCTGGGGGCGGTCCCGGGTCAATGACGGAGGCGTTGCTGCGGGCGGTGATGGTTTTGGCGAGATTGGTAAGGGCATTCTTTGATTTTGCGGGGCGTGAGGAGTGGGATGTGTGGGTTGGTATTCTTGATATTTCCTCATCTTCGGTTGAGTGAGTTGATGATGAAGTGTTGCTAGGTGCGTAGATATTGTTGGACGTGTTGGTGATGTTATTCGTTGTTGCGTCATCAAACGTTCCCTTCTCGATGTCATGGGCCGCCATTGTGGTAGTTGCGGCGGTACCTCAGTTATCCCGGCTCTTGCTCATTAATCGGACGTTGTAGTGTATGAAGCTCAGTGTACAAGCCACAGGTTAGAAAGTAATAGAAGTGCTAAAACCCGGCGTTTATCCCGACAGACGATGAGTCCTTCACGCCTTGCAGCAACAAGCGCGCCGGCCGCGGAAGCTAGCTGGATGGGATATGGTGAAGAGACTGTTCTTCAGCCTGTCATGCATCTGCAGTTTTTTTACGGGCCGGTCGATGAGTTTTGTGGGGACTCATATGCAAAGATGGGGGAGCGCTTTCAAGGGTTCTCCATATTTTCGGACTTCTCGCCGGCTTCATGGAACTCTTATCCGCGCCTCGTGGAACTTTCACAAAATAGTAAACGTGCGCTTTACCACCAATATCACATTATTCACCAATATGAAGGCAGGTCCACGGCTCACAAATTGACGTTTTACAGTGCGCGCATCGGCCGCGGATGGCGTCTGCTGCTTAGAAATGCGAAGCTCATGCCATCTGGGTCCATCTTCGCCAGGTGCAGCAGGTTGCGTGACGCTGTATGCTATGGCTACGACTCTGATATCTTGGCTCCTAGCAGACCAGTAGACCAGCCGGCCAACAGACTAGCAGGGCAGCAAAACGAACCATATGCTGCAAGTACAATCGATTGGGAAGCCACTTGTTGTACGGAATCTCTGTGAGCCTGGACGCGTCACAGCGTCTACTATAGTCGTCACGTAACGGTCTAGGTTGAGTAGAGCGACTATCTCCAGCCTCCTACTCTTTCAATCTGGGGCCGGCACGTTATTCTCATCAAGAAGCAGCGTCAGTTCATTGAGTTCTATAGCTCTCATCAAACTCCATCGACGGAATCGGCATCGCTGTCGGCGATGAGGCCACCCTTGAGCTGCGGCACCTGCATGATTCTGTGAAATCTTCAGCCGAAATCACTCCAAACATTCTAGCCTACAGGTTGCTCGTTGCAACTGCATGTACTCAGCAGACCGCGGGTTTACCTGGACATTCATTCGCCGGCATTCAGAACCAAGGCACTGCGCTTGGTTACTTACTCCCCGTATGGTTAAGGTTGTTAGCTGTTCAATGAGCTTGACTACGGTCTGGGTGAAGATCCGAAAGAGTAACGACTTAGCCATACGGATACCGGATTCTACATTGAGATTGGTGAAGGCCTCCCCGTCACTGATGTTATGAGGCACCCTCGATTGCTCGCTTTCTTTTGAGACCAACGAGTGCTGTAGGCACGGTTGCGTCAACACCCAGCAAAGAACCCTCCATGGTAATCCCTGAACCGACTGCCTTACCAGTGTGAGTCTTATTCAACCTTGAACCACCGCCTGAAGTGAATACTCAAGTGGAGTGTTGGCCTGTCCACCCAAGCCGCCAAACACATCATCACAAGAGGTAGCCGGCGTCAGTGTCAAGGAGTACCGGCGACTGTCACAGGGAAATCTGCTCTTCCATTTCCATTGTGAAGTTGCGCACAGCATATCATGGTGCGTCCTCTTCCACTCCAAAGGACTTCTCTGCACCCGTCTCCTTTTTCACACCCCCTCCAATGGAGATGGGCTGCCAGACTGCTTCTCATTGCATGTGCGCATTTCGAGCACATTGGATCGCGAGATAGGAGGGCAAGTGCATGTAAAGAATACAATATGAGTCAGGTAGCACTCAAGGCCTCTGTAAGCATAAATAATGGATCTGGATACGGTCAAGACCATTTCAACACACAGCAGCTGCATTTCCAAACTCGACAATTCCCAGCGCAGAGTATAGAAAGCGCAAATCCAAACTACGCAATCAGTGATCATCCATACATCAATCGAGAATCAATCCCTGTGCAGCCTGCATCCTGACACCGCCCCGCACAGCCTGATCACAACCACCTTACCATTACATCACTCCCCAAACTTTTCCCACCAGACACCCACCTCACCACATAAAATCCATCACAAAATGAATCACGTCGCCGCCCGCAAAGCCCTGCGTCGAATCGCGCTCGTTCTAATCCTCGTTTTTCAACTATCCCACTTCCCGCTCCAAGTCCACCACCTCTGGACCCCGCCGCGAGACGCGTATCCCAAGCTGGGCACGCTGGCGAAACTAAACGAGTGCGCTTTTGTCACGGTCTGCTGCTACAAGATCAGCGAGAAAGATGTCGATGTCAAACTGGGCAGATTGCTGGTGCGCGGGTGGGGAATCGAGGCTCTGCTCTGGGGTGTGGCGGTGTGGAGCGCTGCGCTTGTGGGGGTCGATGATTGGTGTGGGGGAATTGGGTTGCTGAGCTTGAGCCAGTTGTTGGCAGTGGATGTGCTTGTGTGGACGGAGATGCTGAGTTCGGCGGTGGGGTTGGTGGAGCGGAAGGGTGCTGGGGAGGGGGGTGTTGAGAAGAGGGGTCTGGAATTGAGTGAGAAGGAAGAGGTGTGAGATGCAGGACCAGTGGGGCGCCTTGTGTGAGGCTTTGAAGTTTGAAATGGTATTGATGCATCCTCGATAAATCCTAGGCTCATGCTCGTCGTGGGGTGTTCGACTGCAGTTCTGCCCTTACGCCGTATAACGCCATGCCGTGCCTTTTTTCTACATCGTAGTTATTCCAATACATGTCCTACGCATCGAAGCTGGCATGCTAAAGTGTTGCGCACGCCAAGTTGAGTCGTCCTCGGAGCTCAAGTCGGATCGTCTTCGTAACTCTACTCCGCCCGTTCAAGAATCTGGTGTTGCGATCTTCTCCTAAGAGCGCTCGGCGACCTTGTTCTCTGCAATTGTGTCAGCGCACTGTGCTTGATTCCTTCGCAATCTCAAGTATGCAAAGTTCCTGCTCGTGCGCAGTTGCACTCTTGCCGGTTCTCCTCCCCGCCTCTACCCTCCCGCTCACAAGATTCGTGACTTACTCTGCTGTGTCAAAAGCAATCCATAGCGCTTCTTGATCGTAACGCGGTGCCTGCTGTACTTGTCGTCGGGCGAGAAACGGGCCGGGTGGGCGCTCTTGGAGACCTTTCCGTCGATGACCTTCTGCAGGGTGTAGACGCGCTTGGTCGGGTCCGCGGGGTCGGCGATGTACATGAGATGCATGGTGGCGGTTATTTGGCGGGGTAAACGGCTGGGCGAGAGGTTGGCGGTGCTGGTGCAGATTCGACGATGGAACAGCTTCGTGAATTTCGCGATGGAATTTTTGCGCGCGGACCACTGAAGCTGGCGTGTCTTGGCTCTGCATCCCTGCACTTCCCACTTCAAATGCCTGGCCAATCAGCTTCGAGTGACCTCTAAGCTCCACATCAGCAACTCCAGGAACGTCGTCACTTTGTTCAGGACCTTTCAAAGCCCAAACTGCTCTTGGAGGCTACAATCACATATAACACCATGCTCAAGCTACTCCTCCTCCTGGGTCTCTGTACCCTCACAGCAGCCGCCCAATTCGGCTTCTTCGACCAAATGTTCGGCAACAATGGAGGGCAGCAGCAACAGCAGCAAGCAAACGTGCGCAGCGACAGCTCATGGTACCAGGCACAGTACGAGAACGGTAAGTCCCACCTGAACTCTTGAAATCGTTTCAGAAAGCCTGTGGCTAACAATACAACAGCGCAATGCAGCCACTACCTCTGCCCCGGCACACTCTCCTGCGTACACTTCCCCCACCACTGTCCCTGCGCGTGGGAGGCAACCGAGGATAAGGTTGAGCTTGGCGATGGCATTGCAATCTGTGGATCCAAGGGTGGGTGGAAGGAGGGCGAGTTTGCGAAGAAGGTCGAGCTGGCCAGGAAGGGATTGCTCTAGGAAGTGACATGATGGGACAGGGAAATGAAAGCATGATGCGAAGACAGCATGCCGACTCTGATTGTAGACAGGGGAGCGGCAGTATGTACTGCGATTGGGAGGGTTATGAGATACGACAGGTTCAAATAACATCGAATGGCGACTTGGCGAAGCACACATCACTGGGCATGCTGAACAGCTGTACTAAGTGTCAATCTCGTTCATTTTCTCGAATTGGTTAGAATTTCAGGCACAGCCGATCTGTAAACGCAGGCTCCGCAAGCCCATCATGTCAGTACCGTAACGTAGCCATATGCATGCCTTTTTGCGTGGTCTGTCCTGACATCTACCCACTGTCTCAGTCTAATCCATGTCTGACCCCAAAAGAGACACGACAGAAGCTTCGAAGAAACATATGTGCACCCTATTAGAAATCATACATATTCTCCCCCAGATGAGAGCGGAAAGACTGAGAGGGCTCCTTGACATCATCTGTCTCGTGCATAGACTGAGCCAAGTCGAAAGCATCCTGTAGGCCAATCTTGTCGCTGAGACCCTTGTCATGCACCCACTTCCACACTTTTTGCATGCCACCGTCGACAATCCTCTTCTCAGGTCCAGAGACATCCTTGCTCTGGATTGGAACGTGGATCTGCTCGTCACCAGATTCGATCATAGCCCAGTAGGTGACGGTGTAGGCAGGGAAGTCACCTGGCTCAGGCTGAGACGGAGACTCCATGTCGTCCGTATGTCCAACATTGGCATTGTCCTCGCACCAACAGTCTCTCACTTGACCGCATTGAACACAAGGCGCAGAGGGGTGGTCGACATCATTGCCAAAGCCCGAGTACTTGTTGTCATCCCGGTTGTTGTTGGAGGCAGCATCGGTTTCTTCGTTGCCTGGCAATGGAGTAGACTCACCGTCGCACCATAGGGGACTGACATCGAGTGACATACGCTGCGCGTGCTGTTCAGAAGCAGCAGCAGTGCTGGGTGGCGTGTCTGCGGCAGTAGGATCAGAGACATTACAGTCGCACCAGTCATCAGCCGCACATCCGCAGCCCAAGTAAGCTGTACCGCTGGCTACACCCCAACCGCTGGCTACACCCAAGCTCGCAACTTCGTCACTGCCAGCTTTGGAGACAATCTCGGAGTTGTGTTCGATCGTAGGCGCAGCGGGAATCTCGGCGGTCGGAGTCGTACGAGCAGAAGCCTGCGACTTTGCGTCCTTCCTCGCTTGCGTCTTCGTCTTGGGCTTCCAGCCCTTGGGCTTGATCTCTCTGAAACGACGTTTGGCATCTTTCTTGTCCACATCAAGCTTGCGAGCAATGTGCAACCAAGAAGGGGTAGGGAAAGAGTTTCTCAGCCTCATCAGCTTCTCGTCGAGTTCCGCATTCCAGCCTTTGCTAGATGTCTGTAGATTGTGGTCACTGTCGTTGGGTCGACAGTGTGGAGGCGAAGTATCCTTAGGCTTGATCTGCTCCCAGCGCTGGAGGCAATCTTCTTCGGTTGTATGCAACTGATGTGCCAACCCCACGCAATCCTTGAGTTGCCCATCGACGACATATTGCAACAACTCTTGATCAAGGTTATCACACCAGCGCAGACTAAGTACCCAGCAGCCTTTGCCATCCTGATGCTCAACAACCCTGGTGAAGGCAGTCACCACCTTGACATAATCGGCATGGTTCCTGGACAGGACCCTGTTCAGATGCTGCTTTAGCGTGGGATAATCCACGGTCCTGTAGCGCTGGAGCTCCAGGAAATCCCAAGCATGCCCGAGAGATTCTTTATCGGGACTTGAAAGGTGAGCATCAGATGCAGGAGGAGGCTTCAGGAACTCGGTCGCTTTTTCTTCTTCAGTAGTTATCTTAGCTGCTGTGCTCAATTGAGCTTCTGTTTCGTCGGAGCTTGTAGCATGGTCCTGTCGGGCTTCTTGACCGGCTGAAGTCGATGCAGAGATTATGAGATCCGGTGTCAAGGCTCGTGGATGTGTAGAATCATCATCGCCGAAGCGCTCTAGCATACGATTTTCCAAACCCTCAGCTGTGTCTGTTACAGGAACTGGTGAGCCAGAACCAATATCGTCTGAGTCGTTCGCACTGCCCCAACCATTGCCATGGTTATCACAGGTCCAGGCTGACGCACCATTGTCACTTCGTCGCCAATTTAAAAAGGTATCGAAGTCAGCCCAGCCGTCGTAATGTCCCGAGTGAATACTGCAAGGCGTCCAAGACCCGTCGCCGCAGGTGCATGACTCTTCTTTATGCTGAAGCTCTGGCTGAGGATCATAGGTTGCGCTGGAGCCGCTAAGGCTGCTCTCGCAGATTTGTGCGGTCGCTGTCCTCTCAGTCTCGAGTTTATAAGCCCTCGCCTTCGATCCCTGTTCGGAATAGCTGCTGGCAACCTCGCGCTTGAGAGCTGTCGACAGCGGTAACTTGCGAGATGGAGATGGGAAATCAAACGTATCGTATGTTGATGTGATCGGACCACGGCGACGAGAGTTCCACTGCACGGGCTGGTCTTTCATTTGAGGTGCGTTGACCTGACATGCGCTGATGTTGGCTTCATTCATCTCTGCGCGGTTGATCTCGGCCTCAGCTTGGTCCTTAGCTTCTTGAGCCCTGTAGATGTTAGTACATGGACATACGTAGAAGGCAAAGTATCCGACCTTAGGGCGCGTTCGGAAAGCTTAGCCAATTTGTTTCTTGGCTCCTTTCGTTCAATGGCCATTGGGACCCCGTGGTCACCAGTTGCGAAGGTGAGCTTGGACTCCGACGACTTGACACGGCGGTTGCGAAGATGTGGAGGCAAGTAACCACCTGATCTCGGGGTGAAGCTGCCGAAGTGTTTGATCGCACTCTCAACAGTGCTCAACATCTGCTCTGTGCGCGTGTTGTTGATGCCCTGTCCTGGGCCTACCGCAGTGCGAAGATGTGGAGGCATCCATACACCTGGTCTTAGGGAGGTATCGCCGAAATGTTTGCTTGCACTCTGGACATTGCTCAACACCTGCTCTGTGCGCGTGTTGTTCCGCCGTCCTGATCCTCCCGCAGTGAAAGCCATGGTGGGGTGCTGCAGGTGTTGAGCATGCTCACGCTCCTCTTTGAGCTTCCTGAGTGGTATTAACGCATGCATTCAAGTAGAAAGGAAGGTGCTTACTTTGCTCGGGGGTTCTTGGGCCAGGTCTCTGGCGCTGACACTGACGATGGTGTTGCCGCAGGCTTTGAAATGGCAGCTTGCTTCTGCATGCGTCCATCTACTACTGACTTCCCGCGGGGCGCAAGCCTGACAGTGCTCCACCTGTGCTTCGTGCGGCCTCCGTCACGTAGAGTCACGTTGTGCATGCCGACTTGGCGGTTAAGGCGACGGGCGCGAGCAGCAGCAAGGTGCTTCTCGCGCATGCGATTAAGTTCATCCCCTGTGGTAACGTTAGTACTTGGAAGGGCATCTGGTATTGAGGTACATACTTTTCTCCAGAAAATCCTTCGACTCAGCCGAAGAGCTGGCTTCGTCAGCATCATCTGCGTGAGATGATGGACAATCAGATCCAAACGTATAGTCATCACAATCGCCTGTGTCTGATCCGAGGGCGATATTGCTACTGGTCACACTGAACATGGTGATAGCGGGTGGGTGAGTATATGCTACGTCAGTTGCTCTGTTGTTCGATCTCAAGCAATAGAGAAGTGGAGTAAAGAAGGAAGGTTGCTCGAAAGAGCAGGAAACGCAGATTTTATGGCCGGGTATCGCACGTGAAGATCCACGTGCGCAGGAAGAGACAGGTGAAAGAAAGTATCTTGCTGGATGCAGCGTCATGTATTGCAGCTGCTGACGCCACAAACGATTTCGCTCAAGTGAGGGTGAGAGCCGCAAAGCCTCGTATGTGGAAGTGCGTCCACCTGCTCAGACTCTCTACACCAATAAAGTAATTCAGGAACCGAAGAAAGAGCATCGGTATGCCTTGGGTGTCACGGCTTATTCCAGTCGCACCCTGCCCTCATCCGACGAACTGTTGATGCTGCGCTTCACCATTCTCCACCAGTTCCAGCCGATTTCATTCGTGCCCTCATCCACCTCCTCAATCTCAATTTCTTTTTGCTGACCTGTAATCCTCCTCCACCACTTACCCCAGCTCTCCTTCCTGACCCATATCTCGCCTGTGCCGTCCTCATACTGTACCCAGCCATTGTTGTTGCCCTTGACGGCTAGGTAAGTCCACCTGATCACATTTGCCAAGCCATAAATTACCAGGAGTCCGAAGATCGTAGCGAAAATGGTGACGATGGAGGTCAAGAAAGTGATTGTAGAGACCTGACATCCCAAGCCACTGGTTCTGAGCTCGAAGCGCTCAGGCCCGAGGGCGCAGATGCCTTTGTATCTGACAGGCGTCAAAAGCGGGAAGGCTCTATCCCAAAGGCTGTCCCTAGGTAGAGGAAGACAGGTTGAAGACTAACTGACATCAGAATATTGAATGCCTAATGCGATGCCCGGTATCATTTTGTAGATCATCAACAAGTGCAAGTGTCCGATGGAAGTAGGAAGAGAAGATAATGAGCCTAACTTACAATGGGACACCATCCGCATGAACCATCGCTTCGATGACAATCTCCGCAGTCAGTAATGCCCCAGCATTTGTACAGGCGGTCCCAATCGTCCTTGGGTGCGTTCTGGTACTTCTCGTATAACAGCGAGGTCACGTTGGTTGAGGAGATCGCTGATTGCGATACGGAAGGACAATTGGAAGACATCGTTGCGCCCGATGATGTTTTCGTAGTTGATGATGCAGGGTAGGTAATGCATACAATGAAGAAAGTCGCGGAGGTTTATGTCGAGATGGTTGACGTACGCCCAGGTGGGGTGTTGCACTAGGGTGCTTTGGGGATCGTGGATTCAGCCAAGTGCGAGACTGGCAACCTTCCAAGGTTGGAAGCACCTCGTAAAATGACGGTCTAAATAAAAGCGGCGCAATAGTCTCCTTCAGCTGATCAAAGTCAGCGTAAGACCGCTGTTGGCGGATATATTGAAAATATGTTACACGATTATTCGAACCCTTCCCAACCTCCCTCTTCGTCATCTTCACCGTCAAGCATCTCCTCATCCACAACCCCATTGCCAATTGCCTTGACCTCAAAATCGAGCTCTCTCGACTTCTCGGCCTTCTCGACGGGCTGCGCAAGCAAGTACTCTATCCGGTAGATGTTCTCATCCGCCAACCTCGCGAGCTCTGTCTGTATCCGTCTGACTGCCTTCTCTACGCTCCGTAACTCGGCCTCCAGACCACTCTTATTGTCTTTCATCCATCGTCCGTGTTTGCTAAGTAGTGACTCTATCCAGACTAGGTTGAATTCAAGATGTGGAGACTCATCAGCCTGCACAGCGACGAAGCGTAATAATCGCCCAAGGTATACGGCTGGCAAGTCCTTGACAACAAGAGGGATGTCTTCAACGGGTGTGGCTTCGTAGACGCGGCGAATGAGATTGCGCTCGTTAAGGCGGAAAGCCATGACAAGTGCTTTGAGGTACTCTTGTTGAGCGAGGGTTTCGAGAGTTGTGGAGGGTGTGACGCTGATGTCGAGGTCGAATGGATCGAATTGGAACGTGTTGTCTAGAGAGTAGATAAGGAGTCCTTCTGTTGATGCTGCACAGAAGGCCCGCCCTGTTGGCGAGAATGCTACAGCAGGCACTCTTACTTCAGGGCGTGTCCTTCTTGCACCAACGCCCTTTTGGGCGCCTGGCAATGTGGTGTCGCGTCGGTCCTCTAGGTCTGACGCTTCACCTGTCTCGTCAATGAGGCCCTGCGGCCCGGCATCGGTCAGTAGCTTGCTGTTGAGGAATTCTTGTGTGCCGTCGAGGGACAAGTTGACGGAAACAGTGAACTTCTTGAGCAAGACGCCAGATTGTGCGTCGTACAAACAGATGTACTTGCTGTTGCCGCCTGCCAAGACGCACGATCCATCTGCGCTGTACCTGACTGCTGTGAAGGACTTGGTGCCGGCCACGTTGGCTGCCGTGCGACGATCTGACATCTTGCGGCCACCGGACACATCGCGACGAGCGTCGATGCCATTTTCTTGCGCGGCGTCAGACACATTCCAGAAGGTCAATTGACCGTCCAAAGTCGTGACAGCTATTTGCTTCGAGTCCGGCCGGAATGCAATCGAGAGAACGTCGGCCATCAATTGCAATGGCTCGCTGGTTTGTGTACGAGCGAAAATGTTCCAGACGCGAACCGTCTTGTCCCAGCTTCCACTCACGAGTGTCGATGCGTCTGGCGAAAATGCTAGTGACGAGACCGGGCCTTCGTGGCCAGACAATGTGTCGAGTAGTTGCCCAGTCTGTACAGACCAGATGTGAATGTCGGAGGTATCGATCGACCCTGCGCATACAACTTCACCGCTAGGATCGACCGCTAGCGATGAGAAGGATAGCCTTGATGGTGCTGTGAATGTGCGGAAATTCCGGTATCTGATCAAATCCCACGCTCTTACTGAACCATCTAAACTCGCTGTGAACAAGACGTTGCCTCTTTTTGCAAACTCGCATGCTGTCACACCTCCCATATGCTCGGTGAACGTCACGACGCAGAAGCCAGAATTGACGTCCCACACCTTGATCTTGCCATCATCCGCGGCTGTGATGATGCGTTGACCTTCAGGAGAGTACGCAATCGTGTTCATCGAATCGAAGTGTCCCTGCTGCTTCAAAACGTAGGATTCTGATTGCCATTCCCAGACGAGCAATTGCCCCAACTTCGATGCGCCAAATGCCAGCCACTCTCCAGTCTTGTTGATTGCGACGTAATCAATATCGTTTTGTGATATGCTCAGGCTCTGAATTTGCGCAAATTCGGGAAGTTCGTGGATAAAGAAGGTACCGTTCGAGAAACCTGTAACCAGTAGCTTGGACTCAGGGTGGAAGCCAGCGCATGTAACGTGTGCGTTGTTCTGGTTGAAGAAGTGTCGCTCGGCGATTCCCCATTGTAGGTTGTCTTCGTCATCCTCGTCGGCGTCGTCTGGCGCATCGTACCGCAGCATGTACTTCCACATGAATAGCGCTCCATCTTTGCTGACAGTGTAGATGGTCTCCTGGTCTTTGGAGAACCATGCGCCCACGATTGCTTGCCTGTGACCTCCGAGTGTAGTCTGCGCAGAGCCCTCCTCTTCGTCAACGCTCCATATCCGCGCGGTCAAATCCTTGGAGGTGCTGAGAAAGAATCTCGAATCACTTGACCACTCAATACTTTGTACGGCGTCGTAGTGTCCTGTGTACATTCGGTGTCTCACAAACGGCGCAAACTCCAGATCGCCCTCTGCGACATCCGGGGTGGACGGTGTGTGCCATACTTCGATCTGCCTTCCAATGCCAACTGCGAAATGTCGTCCAGATGGAGAAAATGCGAGCGCGGTGACCTCGCCGCGCAGGGAGAAATGGTAAAGGACGACCCGGCGGGGGATGTTCGTGAGTATAGCGCGACCGTTCTCGTCCACTGAGAGGAGCAGATTACCACGAGGGTTCAGTGCCAGGCGGGCAATGTTCGTTCGATGTGCGAATGGGAGGGTGTATGATTTGGAACTGACGAGTGTTAGCAAGGTCACGTAGATAGAGCCTACAGTGCGAGTACTTGACAAGGTCGAACACGGTCACCCTGTTGCCGACCGGTGACAGCAGACATGTTCCATCTGGAGTGAACAGCAAGTTGCCTCTGCTGTAGACTGTGCCCAACAGGTTGGAGAACTGAGAGCACGTTAGCGCAGTCGCACAAGCATGGTCGTTGTCGCAAGACATACCTGGAAGTCAGTCTTCATTGTGCAGGTCTTGTACGGCGTTCCGACCTCAGCACTGTCTATTGATCGCGGCGGGGCGTCGGGAGCATCATCTCGAACTTTTTTGAGAGTTAGGGGCCCGAGCGCTGAGAGAAAATGGCCGGCGCGCAGTAGCGCGGTTTCCCCGTTCAGGGTCAGTGCTTGCCGAATGGGCGTCGTGCAGAAAGGGGACAGCCAAATTGTCCAACACCACCGCACCGCACCTCCCCAGCCCTCTCCACTTCCAACGGCAGCGCGCACATCTCCAGACGGTGTCAGCTCCATTCAACCGCCCCCGAACCGCACACGTCAGTCTTGCACGCAGCAACACGCCTCGACCCAAGCCAAGCCAACTGACACCTGCCCCAGACCTCCGTACACACGACAGCCTAAGCACATAGGCTCACAATGGCCGAGTCAGCTTCCCCAATTGGCATTGCCAATGTGCGTATTCTCTCTCTGCAAGCTTTGCGTGCCTCCTGCTAACCCATTGTCAGCTGCCCAACCAGAGGTACGACCCCTCTCAGGACACGCATCGTTACCAAACTAACGAAGGACAGGCACAAGATTGTCGCCAAGCGCGGTGCTGCCTTCACGATCATGGTAAGCTTATCTCAGGAAAGCTTCGTAACGCGAGACTTACGCATATAGGTTGCTGGCGAGTCCGGTCTCGGAAAGACAACCTTCATCAACACCCTCTTCTCCACCACCATCAAGAACTATGCCGACCACAAGCGACGCCACCACAAGCAGATGGACAAGACCGTCGAGATTGAGATCACCAAGGCTGAGCTTGAGGAGAAATTCTTCAAGGGTACATCTGACGCTTCAACGATATACGAACCCCTGTCTAACACCTGCAGTCCGCCTGACCGTCATCGACACCCCCGGCTTCGGCGACTATGTCAACAACCGCGACTCGTGGCAGCCCATCATCGAATTCCTCGACGATCAGCACGAATCTTACATGCTGCAGGAACAGCAGCCGCAGCGCAAGGAGAAGATCGATCTTCGTGTGCATGCATGCTTGTACTTCATCCGCCCCACTGGCCACACCCTGAAGCCTCTCGATATCGAGGTCATGAAGAAGCTGTGCACACGCGTCAACTTGATCCCCGTTGTTGCCAAGGCCGACACCTTGAGCCCCCAGGACCTCTTTAAGTTCAAGACAAAGGTACACTGGAGCGTAAGAGGTCAGCGAACTCAGGCAACTAACAATTTGTAGGTTCGCCATGTCATTGAAGCTCAGGGCATCAAGATCTACCAGCCCCCGCTTGAGGACGACGACGCTGCCGCTATGGCCCATGCTAGCGGTCTCATTGATGCCATGCCATTTTCCGTCATTGGCTCCGAGAAGGATGTCCAGACTAATGATGGCCGCACCGTCAAGGGTCGTCAGTACGCCTGGGGTGTCGCCGAAGTCGAGAACGAGGAGCACTGCGACTTCAAGAAGCTCCGCGCTATTCTCATCCGGACCCACATGCTCGACCTCATCCACACGACCGAGGAGAACCACTACGAAGCATACCGTGCACAGCAGATGGAGACACGAAAGTTCGGCGAGGCTCGTCCAAGGAAGCTTGACAACCCCAAGTTCAAGGAAGAGGAGGAGGCTCTCCGCAAGCGCTTCACCGAGCAGGTCAAGGTGGAGGAGCAGCGTTTCAGGCAATGGGAGCAAAAGCTCATCGCTGAGCGCGATCGTCTCAACAAGGATCTTGAGGCTAGCCACGCCGAGATCAAGCGTCTCGAGACTGAAGTTGACTCCATTCAAGGCAGCGTCAACCGCTCGCACGGCCGTCGCTAAGCATATCGCATGGTGTTTGTGTTGCAGCAACGGTTGCTGTGCACTAAGGCGTCGATCTTCAATATTCTTCCTTCGAGATTCCCCTCTTTATTTCGAATTTCCATATGTTTGTAATGCCACTTCGCGACGGGGTTGCGGGTTCCAGGTTGAACGAAAACGTGTACTGGGTTTGGGGGGCTCGAGTAGCATGTTATACCTCATAGCTTTCTACTTGGTAGATTAATGCATCTTGGTGCGGCCCGACGCATTGCCGTCCCACGCTCTGACACCTGAGAAATTGCCGTGAGTAACTGTGATTCGTCTATGTTGGGTGGTCGCTGGATCGCAAGTACGAAGCACAAAAGCATATCAATCTGATGTGCTCACTCCCATACTCTTTGATTCTATTGTGGCCGCGATCCAGGCTGAGAACATGGGGGGTCGCTTTGGTCTGCACTTGTGCGCCAATCCTTGGGTCTCGGTATCTGCATCATGCTCCACGGGTAACGTGCCCGTGCGCAGTGTGCCCGGATTCACAGTGTGCCCCGCAGAACACCACATGCCCAATCTCAAAATGAGGCTGTACAGCGCCACGCAATAGCTTAATATTGATAGAAATATAGTTTTGTAGTAATTAGATGCTTGCGATCAACTTGTACTATCTATATTTTTGTGGGAGATTGACGTTGCGGCCACGTGATGTGACTTTGGCTGGAGTAGCAGATAGCTCACCTCCAGCTTGAACACCAGCGTGAGCAGCGCCAGCGCGTTTTTGACGCTTGTTACTTGGTGAGACTACTCGTGAGGCTTTACGCTTGCGTTGTTGAGCTTGTTGGATAGATTTTTTTTAGTGTTGAGCTTCAACTTTGCGCGCGCGTTCAGCTGCTTTCTCAGCTCTCTCCTGCTCCCTGACGTCCTTGAGCCTCTGCCTTTCCACACGCTTCTCCTCGAGCTCAACTTGACGCTGCAGTTGAGCCTCCTCGCGCTGCTTTTTGGCCTGTGCTTTTTGGAGTTTCTCCTCTATCTCATCTCGCTCCTGTACTACTTCTCTAGCTCGAGCTTCACGCAGCTTGCGAGGAGACCAGTGGACGGCGCCACCGTGATACTCCTGGCGCTGTTGAAGGTCAAGAGCTTTGCCCTTCTTCTTGTGCTTCTTTTTTTGTTGAAGAGCCTCCTTTAAGCCCTCATTCTCATGCTTTAAAAGCTCATTCTGCACAGAGAGATAGTGAACGCTTGAACGCAGCTTTTTTGACTCAGTCTGTTCGGTATCCTTCACAACAGCTCAAACCAATCGATCCATCTTTTTCCAATCATTGTCAGAGAGCCCTGATGATGAGCTTCTCTCAGCTTCTGGCGTGCTGGCAAATCTACGAAGGATAACGTTGGCATCCATCGGCCAGATCCCAGTAGCTTCGAAGGCCTTCAATACGAGGCTCTCCGTGAAGGAGGATATCCAGGCGCTCCAGAAGAGTGGGAAAAAGTCCCCTTTCTTGATTGGAATAAGGCCTTGAGCCTTGTGGAGATGGTTGGTGAGCTCGTTGGAGTAGGCTTGAGAGAGTGGCTTGAACAGCACTACATCGAGCGGCTGGAGCGTGTGAGTTGAATGGGGTGGAAGGACCATGAGAAGGATCCTGTGACGATCACAGTAGTCGATAAACTCCATCGTGACATGAGATCCATGGCCATCAAGGATAAGTAATCTCCATCTACCTGATCGTTGCTTTGTACAGCGATCAAACACCTGCTCAAGCCAAGCTAGGCCTATGTTATCGTTTGAACAGCCTGTTGGAGATGATGAGACAAAGACCTCATGTTCTCCTGCCTTGATATCCTCTACCCAACTTGATTGTATAGCTCCTTTTGTAGCTGCGTATATGAGGCTTAGGCAGCGAGCTCCCATCGGCGCAACAGCAGGCTAGGAGTGTCAGAAACTCGCGTGATCCATCCTGGAGAGATGCTCGAACCTCTTTCTTCTCCCATTGACGCCTGCTGAATATTCTCTTGCTTCTGCCTATCAAGCCAATCAAGAAGCCCTTCTCATCCATATTGTATATATCTCGAGCCTCAAGGTGATATTCAGTGATCTTTTGATGCAGTAGCTCCAAGTAGAGACGGTATTTTGACTCAGAATCAGCCAGGTGGCGCGTACGATCCATGGCGGTGGTCCAGTTTGAGATGAGATGGATCTCGTGCCGGTTGATGAAGCGAGTAACCCAGCTCTCGCTGAGCTGCTGACGGGCTACTTCTGATGAGAAATTCCTGATCATCTCCCTCGTAGGAGGTAGGCCTTGCTTAGTAAGCTTAGTGATATATCGTACAAGCTCTAACTCCTGTTCTGGGTTGAGAGCTTGCCTGCTGGCATGCCCAGCATCCCTAGGCCCTGTCACGCCTCTCCATCGCCGCCCCAGAGTTGACCGGTCAACGCCATGCTTTTCAGCAATTTCCTACAATGTAAATTGTTCTTCTGAACCTCGCGATTTTAGATCCTCAATCGCCTCATCAATCGGAGCCATGGTCGTGGAGTTATCGCGCGTTGGAGTTGTGGTGTTGAGACGCGCGTTGGTGTTCTGCGGGGCACACTGTGAATCCGGGCACACTGCGCACGGGCACGTTACAGCTCCACCTTCCCCACCACATATGATCCCGTACCCCAGCAACCTATAGCCGCAAACACCACAATCAGCACAACTCCTCCAATCTGATACCGGCACTGTACTAAACCAACATAATTCTAGTAAGGTCTCAACATGCACGACGAACGTAAGCTTCTCTCTAGCCTACCCTACCCCACTCCACTCTACACTAACACCACGCTCATAGGTCCTCACCCACTCCTCGCCCAAGTCCCTCTAACAGTCTCCCCCTTCCTCTCGCTCCCCCACAGCGTACCCCTCCCCTACTCCTACGTCGCGCTGCCATCAACACTCCCACCCTCGATCCTGCAACAAAATCCTGACGCCGACCCCAACCAGCCACCGCAATACGTCACCTCGAGCTCCGGCCAGTCAGCGCACCCCGACTCGATCTTGCGCAGCTGTGTAGCGCTACAAGAGCACCTCGCTAAGCTGGAGAGCGAGGCGCGCAAGACGCTGCAGGAGTATCGGGCCAGGAGGGAGAAGGAGGAGCTAGATGAGAAGAGGAGGGTTGCGCCCGGGTGGCTGGATAGTGGGGTACACATCTTGAAGCCGGAGAATGTGGATGACGGAGTCAAGGCGCAGGGGCAGGAGTTGTTGGATGATACGCAGGGTGGGCAAGCCCAGGGTCAAGGTCATGGCGGGCAGGGTGGAGCGCATAGTGGGGAGGGGGACGAGCTGGATAGGGTGTTTGGGGGGCTGAGTGTGAAGTGATGCGGAGGGATTGTGGTGTTTATGCTTTAGAGCGAGGAGTTTGGCGTCACGTTATATTATTGGCAGGATCGTTGCGAGTTATGTCTTTGTCAATGCCATCTTTGACCGCTGCTATCCCTAGCGGTTGGGAACTGCCTCCTTCCCAGCTGAAGTATGCTCGACACTACGATCCCCTCTCAGCACGTGAAAGGCCTTGGTCCCGGGATGACATAGCTCGTCGGTACCGGCCAGTACAGCTGGAACTTGATCCCCGGATCCGTTCCCTTGTACGCGCCAGGAAAGCTAACCGTAGTCGGCGTGGCACTTCCTCCACCCGTGACATTGATTTGTGCGCATTCCATGTACAGCTGTGCGCCGGGGTAGGTGGAGGCAGCGTGCAGCGCGATGATCTCTGCACGGAGCAGGTATCTGGTGGTGTTAGATCGAGGAGGTAGGTGTGGTCGAAGGCAAGATCGAAAAGAAGGAGAAACGCAAAAGCAAGGGAGGGCAAGAGGAAGATGATAAACTTACTGTCCATTTGGAATGCACTTTGGCAGCGTGAATTCTACCTTGCCTTTGTTGTTGTAAAGACGGGTGACGGCCCAGGTACCATTCGAGTCGAGGCCATCTTCGTAGATCTTGAACCACTTGAGCCCTGTCACAGTAGTAGTCAAGGCACTGTCGACTTTGGCGAGATAAACCATGATCGGTCCCAGGTGGCCGGGGTCGATGGGGTCAGACTTGTCGGTTTCGGGGGTCGAGTCGAGCGTGTGGTGCCATTCTGTAGCGAGTTTGTCGCCGGCCTTGACGTTGATGATGTCCTTTGGCAGAGGCTGATTCAGAGGGTTTGGGCCTCCGTTGCAGATCATGTCATTGGACGTGACATCGGTGATTGGGCCATCGTAGGTCTACAACTGGGTCAGTGATCTTGCAGACTAGCAAGCCATGAGGTGGTCGCACGGGTACTCGGACACCTTTAGTGTGTCCTTGGCCTACTCCGTTGACATGGAGCTGGGTGAAGATTGTGTGCGCCGACACACTGGCGAGCAAAGCGCTAAGAACCACCGGATGCTTCATTCTGTGTGCGATTTATGTCGCGATGATGAGCTAGCAGGTCGTGCCTCCTCGTCGGCATACGCTTCTATATATCCCTACACCCATAACTCAACCGCGAGTCCACCGCATTGGATGCGGACGTGGCGGTAGTTGGTGCCTCGACCGAGCAGCATTGCTGCACAAGCAAATGGGGTAGCTGGGCGCCTGACTTCGCTGTCAATCAATGTTGATAGTACACAATATATCGCGGTGTTCGCGCCGGCCTCAAGCCTTGTGTGGGCTTACTATGGCATAAACAACACGGGTAGTAGTGTTCAAGGAGAGTGTTCTCCATATCTTGGTACTTGGATGGCCATGATGAATTATTCAACCTCCAGACGATGAACATGAACGTCATCGCAAGGAAGTCCCTAAGCTTCATTTGCGACAAAACGATGCGTCCAAACTAGGTACCTGTAGATTACTCAATGGCCACTGGATTGAATGGGGACTCATCTCCCTGTGTGCTGTGTGCGCGGCGCAGTTGTGACGGCTAATGCCGGTGGTTGATGACAAGTCGCCATGGATAATTGCAGGATCAGGGCACGACTGAGACAGGTCGAGAGACTTCATATCTATTATATTGCATCGTATTGCTGATAGATTTCTCTCCTTCAGACAGTTCATTGGGGAGCAGGCGCCGGTTGGCTGGGGTAGACTCTGGGGCATGCAGGCGGAACTGGGGCCAGGGCCAATTACAGGGAACATGCCAGTGCCGGAATTGAGAAATTCTCGAAGGATATCGGTATGCAGCAAACGTGTTTGAGAAGGTCTTGGACAGACAGAAGTCGGGAGCATAAAGCGCCACTCCTAACCCGTTTCAGGCATATAAGCGAGACTGGGGCAGCTTCTCCGGCATCAGACGCCTTGGCGGACTAGGACTACCGGCAGATGGGCCTTGCATCCCCGTCTTTCATCAATTTATATCAATCACAGCCCCTCGTGCACATCACGCTTGCAGATTAAACACCAGCCTCGAATCTCTGACTGGGTCTCTTGACGCCGTTACGTCCAATCACATGCCTGCAAATGATCATCAACTTGACATCAAGCCGTTTGGTCCGGAGCACATTATTCCCCAGAGGATGCACCGCAGTCCAGAAACTATACCTGGCCTGGATTGCTTTGGCACATGGCGCTTCGTGAGAATATCATGTCTTGGCTGATTGGCTCTGTGCGTGGGCCCCATGGAAACGGCGACAAAGTCAGTGCTATTTGACCATGTATAAGACCGCAGTGCAACGCCTGTTTCGAAACATCAAGCTCGCTGTACATTCCGCCGGCGACTTCGATCGATCGAGACCTTCTTATTCGCTGGAATTTTCTTCACCATGAAGGTCACTACATTCTTCAAGGCAGCCTCGCTGCTGTCCTCTCTTTTCGCCTCCTCTGTCGAGGCTCAGGCTGCCACTTACACACACCCTGGAACTGGCATTACATTCTACAAACAGACGATACCTGACACTCAAACCACTGGTGGGTTTGAATGGGGTTATGCTTTGCCAGCAGCTGCTGGCGGAACTAATGATGAGTACATTGGTTACATTGTAAGTCAGACCGCCTCAGGAACTTCCCAACTGGCATACTAACTCAGCCAAGAAAGGTTCTTTGAGGACCGGTAAGCAGGGATACTCCGGTATCAGCCATGTCGGTGGCATGACCAACTCGCTTCTGCTTGTGGCCTGGCCATCAGGTACCGCCGTCAAGACTGCTTTCGTTTACGCATCGTAAGTGGATGGATCTCAGGTCTCAAGAAATACATCGCTAATATTTTGAAGCGGTTATGTTCAGCCGGTGACGTATACCGGAAACGCTACCTTGACTCAACTCAACTACACCGTCACTGACACCAGCTTTGAGTTGGTCTACCGCTGCCAGTGGTGTTGGGTGTGGAATCAGGGTGGAGCAACGGGCTCGCAGCTGCCGACTGGAGACGTTCAAACTATGGGATGGGCCCAGAACAACAAGATTTACGACCCGACCGCTGTCACACAGCATGACAATGGGCAGTCCATTTTTGGTATCAACGTCGCACCGGCCAGAAACGCAAAGTACGCCGATTGGGCCAAACTGCCACCCGTAGGTGGTTCAACCCCTACAACCTCAGTATCGTCTTCTGCTTCAGCTACACCCGTCGGACCTACAGCATGTGTCGGCAGTGCTGCTCCCACGGGATCATACGACTACATCATCGTTGGCGGTGGTGCTGGCGGTATCCCCGTCGCCGACAAGCTTTCGGAGGCCGGCAAGAAGGTTCTGCTCATCGAGAAGGGTCCGCCGTCTCTCGGTCGCTTCGGTGGAACCATGGGGCCAGATTGGCTCAACGGAACTGGTCTTAGCCGCTTTGACGTCCCGGGTCTTTGCAACCAGATCTGGGTTGATTCTGCTGGTATTGCCTGCACTGACACAGATCAGATGGCCGGATGTGTCCTCGGTGGCGGCACCGCGATCAATGCTGCGCTTTGGTGGAAGCCGAACAACGTTGATTGGGACGACAGCTTCCCTAACGGTTGGAAGGCTAGCGACATGAGCGCTGCCGTTGGGCGGGCTTTCCAGCGCATTGCCGGCACAGACACACCTTCATCAGATGGCAAGCTCTACAAGCAGGAAGGTTTCGATGTTCTTTCAGGAGCTCTCGGCGCGGACGGTTGGACTAACCTCAAGGCCAACGATAAGCCCAACGAGAAGCACCGCACATACAGCCACACCCCGTACATGTACGAGAATGGACAGAGACAGGGTCCCCTTGGGACTTACCTTGTCACTGCGATGAAGAGATCCAACTTCAAATTATGGACAAACACTGCTGTCAAGCGTGTCATTCGCACTGCTGGGAAAGCGACTGGTGTCGAGCTTGAAGGAGGAGCTGGCGGCTACTGTGGCAACGTCACGCTCAACACTGGCGGGCGAGTCATCCTCTCCGCCGGTACCTTCGGCTCAGCCAAGCTTCTCCTCCGCAGTGGGATTGGTCCAAAGGATCAGCTCAACATAGTCAAGGGTAGTGCTCAAGACGGCAAGACCTTCATTCCTGAGGCTCAGTGGATCAACTTGCCCGTTGGTCAGAACTTGAACGATCACGTCAACACCAATATCGTCATTCAGCATCAGAACGTCTCGTTCTATGACTTTTACCAGGCCTGGAGCAGCCCCATCCAGGCTGATAAAGATGCTTACCTCAACAAGCGTGCGGGAATCCTTACCCAGTCTGCTCCCAACATTGGTCCTGTCGCCTGGGAAGTCATCAAGGGTACTGATGGCATTGACCGCCAATTCCAATGGACTGCTCGTGTCGAGGGTTCCGGAGCAAATAACACACACTCCATGACCATCAGCAACTACCTCGGCCGTGGATCCACGTCTCGTGGTGTCGCTTCTATCAATGGTGCCCTTACTATGACAGTGTCTAAGTCGCCATACCTCATAAATCAAGCAGATACTGATGCCGTCATTGCCAGTCTGAAGAGCATGATCAAGGCGGTTGGGAAAAACCCTCAGATCACTATGCAGGTCCCAGCTTCTGGCACCACTGTCGAAGCATATGTTGCCAGCGTAAGTCATCCATTGGCATCCTGCAGAATCTCATTAACATTACTTTAGCTGCCAAAGACTCCATCAGCACGCCGTGCTAACCACTGGATTGGTACCAACAAGATCGGATCCGACAGTGGTCTTACGGGTGGCACCTCAGTGGTTGACTTGAACACCAAGGTGTACGGCACTGATAACATCTTCGTTGTTGATGCCTCGATCTTCCCTGCGTAAGTGAACACATCCTTGATTACATGTGAAACCAAAGTTAATATGACGCAGCCACATCACTACGAACCCTACCTCTTACATCGTTTCGGTCGCAGAGCAAGCTGCTGCTAAGATTCTCGCGCTGAAGTAGAGCCTTCCTTCTGAACATCGCTTTCTAATACTATCTTCTTTGTACATATTCATTGGTAGCCCTGTAGCATACTATACTCTGCATACCACAACAAACGTTCCTTGACATGGCTCGTACCTGCTTATAATACTGGATGTGGAACTCTTTCCATCCTTGAATGATTGTTCGAATTACGCGACTGCATCGAGGCTCGTGTGGCAGCAACCATGCAGCACTGAAAAATAGCCAGTTGTGTTCGCCTTCTAAATATCTCTTTCCCACTCTCTCCCATCTAACGAATTATACCATCATTCATTGCAAGGTATCCATTCATATATCGTCGAACACTATCTTTCAAGATGCCACCCGCTAAAAAACAGCCAATCCATGTCGATTCCGCTACATCAGAGGAGGTTCCTCGATACTTGCGCAGATCCCTCCGCGCACGCATTTGTCGCTTCACACCGAGATCCGAACCAAAATCCCTGAAATCCCTGAGTTACGACAAACACTCAATCTTCTGGACGATGCCCACCGATAGTGCTCTATTCGATGCCTTCCATCCCTTCCTTGCCAACAACATCATCAAATCGACATGGCGCAACAACCACAAAACCTGCTTCTGTGATCTCGCACTGCACCACATCCAAGAGCTCATGACGCCCATTGACGTTGTGGCTGACTGCCCCGAGGACGGCTACAGCTTCATCAAAGGCCTTGGTGCCATCTTCGCCGCACCTATCGTGAAAGCGATTGATGAAGACTTGACTGCGATCTCCCAGCACACAAGCGTGTCACAGGCCAACGTATGGGTCGCTACGGAAACTTAGGAACGACACCTGCGCCCACGATTGGCGAATATCGTGTGCATCAGGCTTTTGGATGAGGTGTATGCGCAACTAGAGCAAGGACCATCGGTTACCATAAGTTTTAGTGATTGTGTAAAGACAGCCAAGGCGAAGATGAAGAAGATGGGTGGGCGTAAGAAGAAGGTGGATCCGCGCCAGACGCAGAGCGATCAGGTACCGCTGAGAACTCATGTATCGCAATTCGGGACATTCTTTGCGGACAAGAAGGAGGACCTGGTGGTGACGTGGTACAATGCAGATTCTGGTGAGTGTGACCAGATCCTGCGCTTTAATTGAAAGTTGATCAATGTAGCATACCGGAAGTGCGATCCAAGGCTCAAAATCTCTGGGAATCATAGAGGGAGCGACCGTCCAATGCTACCAAAGCGCCTAAGCCAGAGCGTTCTCTCGCGGGTTCGGCGGTTCGTAAGATGAGTTACATGTGGAAAGTGCAGCATCCAAGCTGTATACATTCTTTTATTCTACATTAAGGCCCTGCGGGGATGAACATATCAAACTCACTTGGACTACCAGGTCTTCATATAATCAATTTCCTGTCTAGTATGATCGGCTTTCTTTCAAAATCGCCACAAATATTGAGAAGCCTCCACGTACATGAACCACCGGTCCTGACTTCGCTAAACCCCTCTCCGCTGATCCGCCACGTGCAACACGAAATGTCCATATTGGTATGGGTTGTACATTTGGTGCGCAGACGATTTCGCACTAAAGACCGATCCAGCACCTTCAAAAGGAGAGGGTTTACACTCCCGAATGCCGCCAAGGGAAAGGTAAGGAGTCAGCTAATGGCCGAAGCGGGGAGCGTAATCAAACCCAGAGTAGGATGAAGGGTGGTTGAAAGACTCGGGAGCTGGATGTTCGTTGTAGGGAACGTGAGTGTGCTGGTCAGAGAAGGAGGGTCTTGGGTGGCGGGGACGCTCGTGGTAAGGAATGTGCTGACGAGGACGCTCGTGGTAAGGTACGTGAGAACGCCCGTAATAAGGAGGCTGCAGACGAGGCCGCACATGGTATGGTACCGTTGCGAAACGATTGTCCAGCACGTACGAAGAACTGAACAGAGCGGGCGAGCAACCGAGAGACTCGGAAACCGGGCTCGCCCTGTCCGCAGGCTCCCACTCGCCATACTCGTCGAAGCTTCTGTCGGTTGTAGGAGCGTAGCGGGTGTTGCGAGCATCTGCCCTGGTAGCTGTAGCATGTACCTGAGGGCTACGCATGGTGCTTATGTCCCTAAAATTGTAGTTCTCATGCGACCGCACAGTGCCGTACATATCATTTGAGTTGTCTGAGTTCCCTGAGACAATGGACGAGATCACAGATGGCGGACGACGGCATGCTGCGGATTCACAACAGCGTCTGAAATGAAGCGCACATTGTTCGTTCGAGGCCGGCACCATGTTGTCAGGAGATCCTAGTGAAGAAGAAGTTAAGGTAGGAGCACAGCGCTCTGGTATGTACGCCGACTCAACATTGTGCGAGGTTGTCGGCTGCTCTTTTCCACAAGCGGGACAGTAGATTTGCAAACTGTCTAGACTGTTCCACTCTCAGCGTCGTTGTTATCTGCGTACACTACGTTTCCTCAGCATAGAGACCCAAACGCCATGATCGATGCCTTCTAAAGTAGCGTACACGTATCCATTTCAATTCCAGTGTAGTGCATTTTCGAAGCGCCACAGATCTGACTTTTTAATCTTATCTGTTGAGCCCTCGTTGCAGCACGCTCACAACGCATTAGCGCCTTCTTTCGCCGTATCTGTTTCCTTGTCACCACTTGTTCACGCTTCCCCTTCACTGTCTTTGGATTCCGCCTCAACCGCGGGCTGTGCAACAGGCTTCCCCTCTGCCAACTGCATGAGGAACTTGCCCACGTTGCCAGCGCCATCAATAGGGCCGAGTTTTGCTTCGAAGAGCTGTGCTTCGCGTACAAGACTGCAATTGTTAGCACTTGAATAATTAAACACCCACGAGGGGGGAAAGGATTGACGCACCGAGCCTTGCCACCAGCCGTCTTCACATCGGCCTCTTTGATGACTTTGCCGACTTGGTCGCGGTACGATTCAAACACTGGGCCCATGATCATGCGGACCTGCACTTCATTGAGGTACTTGTTGATAACCTTGTGCATCGTGACGGTGTCCTTGGTCAGACTTTCCATTGCCGCACTAACGTCCCTCTTGATCTCCGCATCCGCATCCCATTCCACCTTGCGCAAGGCGCGCATGTGCACTGTCGCGCGGCCAGATAGGATATCAGTGAGTTTGTCGTGGATGCTGACCTGCTGGTCTTGCAGCAGCCGCTTCGTATTGTCGAACTCCATGCCCACGCTCTTCCCACCTGCTGTTGGCGATGGACTTCTCCGCCGTGCGCACTCGCGGATGTAGGGCAGGATGGCGATGATGAAGGACAGGGTTTGAGATGCGATGGCGAGGTGCTTCGTATTGATGTTTTTAAGGCCCGCGGTGGCCATGGCACCAGCGCCGAGGATCAATTGGCAGAGTCGGCTGTTGAAGAGCTTGATGTATTCGCAGAGCGACGAGGAGATCTCAGATGTCATGGAGGGGATGTGCGAAAGGAGGATTAAGTGACGTTCTATGCCGCGCAGGACAACGGTTGAGGATGTGGAGACTGTGTATTTCTCTTCGTCTACGATGGCAGGAGTAGTGGTCTTAGCCTTCTCTTTTGCCGCCGCGTCAGTCGTGCCGTTCGTGCCGTTTGTGGTGGTGGGTTCGGGCAGGGAAGACAAGATGTCGCCGGTCTCTGCCCAGCTTGGTGGGTCGGATTCCATGGACCTCAAGATGCGGGAGAGCACCTCAGAATCAGGGCCGTCGAAGTCTTTGGGCTCCCAACGGTCAGAGTCCATGGCTTTTGCGAGCTCTTGCTTTTCAAAGTCGGAGAATTTCTGGACGAAGCTATTAATGTGGTCGTTCACTGCGCCCTTGAGCGCCGTGCCTGAGCGGCCAGAAACTGCTTCGCATTCATCTGCGAATAGTCTGCAGAGTTTGAAGTACCGCAAGAAGCGCTCGAGTGGTAGGCTTGCTGTTGCTTCTGAGCGCACTCTTAGGAGTTTGGTGATTTGTGTCTGGGCGGCGTCGACAGCCTGTCCGAGCAAACTAGACAAGTCCAGAGCCTGCATCAGCTCCATCTGCAGGTCGTTCGAGCCTGGCGCGTGGTTGCCATTTGTCCCAGCCCCCACGTAGCTATCGATGTTCTCCATATACGGGCTCCGTGGCGGAGATCGGAAACCCCCAGCGGACACTGGTGGTGTAGAGACGCCACTTGTGACATCAAGGAGAACCTTGACTTGAGTACTTAGTCGTCGCAGAGCTTCCCCAATGTCTGTGAAGATATTGGTGAAGAACTCTTCAGCATCTGCCGCGTCCATGGCTCGTAGATTGCGTGCTAAGATAGAATTCTTGTCTTGCTGACTATGCCCCCGGTCTCCTCTTGTAGAGATGGAAGTCATCGACTCAGCGTCATCGTCTGTCGAACTTGGCAGATACCTTCGAATAATGATCTTCATCTCTTTGACTATGGCCTCTCGAAACGTTGCAGCCGCTTGGTTCGTAAATTGTGCGTCGTTCAGTCCGTGCAGATTAGCTCGAAGTGCCCAGCGAAAGTCTGTACTCGTATTGAGGTATGTAGGCATTGACTTGGGCTTCGCTGCTGCCTGAGCGCCTCGCGCTTTGTGCGACGCAGCAACCCATCGTTCCAACGTATCACGATTCGGTACGGTTTTGATGTGTTCGCGAAGATCGGCCAGTAATGTCTCGAGGAAGCGCACTTCGAATCCTTTCCCTATGCGCAACTTCAGCCCGTGCAGGCCTTCGAAGACACC
Organism: Lizonia empirigonia; assembly: GCA_009982855.1. Taxonomy (NCBI): domain Eukaryota; kingdom Fungi; phylum Ascomycota; class Dothideomycetes; family Pseudoperisporiaceae; genus Lizonia; species Lizonia empirigonia. Next base: position 777,028 of record JAADKA010000006.1, on the reverse strand, counting down.
GTCGAGCGCTCGTAGGCCGCGCAGGTCCACGATGACCGGAGGAAGCCGAGTATTAAGCCAGGAGGTTACATTTGAGTCCGAAGTGTCCAAGACGCCCGTGATTAGTCTTTCAATGATCTCCAGCCTGACCATTGCTGTTTCGAACTCGCCTTTCTCGACGGATTCGTCGCAATGTGACACCCCGTAGATGACCGCCTGCAGCTGATCCACCGCATCTGTCAGTCTTCTCAAATTCTCTCGCCGTCTCTTCATATCAACAATTTTCAGGCCCCCTATGGCCATTTGTTCGTCCAGTCTTTTGAGGTCCTCCCTGAGCTCCTTGATTTGCGCAACCGACTCGGCTGCCTCAGTCTGGAGTTGGCGCAGAGATCCTAGCGCAGCAAAGAAAGATGTAGATGCGGTGGAAATGGCCGATATGAGATGCACCTCGACAGTATCCATGTACCACGATAGCTTCTCTTGCAAGATGGCGTTTGTCGCCAGAGCTTTCCTCCCTGAAGGCTGCGGTGCCTCTGATATTCCATTGACATTGTTTACATCATCGCTGCTTGCTGTCCGCACAGGTCGTACCACGTCCGAACGCTCGCTCACAATGTCGAAAGTCCGTGGGTTTTCGAGTTGGAAATTCTCATCGAAGTAAACGTTCGGTATTGTGGAAAGTGGTGTGGCGGCAGGAATCCCACGCTTTGTGCCACTCGTGCGCTGCTTAGGTCTCGGTGTTCCACTGGGTGTACCTGCTGGCGAGCTCGTTGTCGACGCCCGCTCCATGCTCTCCGAGCGCTCGTCTTTCTTCAGCGAGTCTTTTCGCGGCTGCTGGGCGTTTGCAGCTGCTTCTGCTTCCGCTTCTGCCTCTGCCTTGGCGCGCTGGAATGCATCGTATAGATTTCCAATATGCGACAAGTACGAATTGAACGAGGTTGGCTCGACATGTGCTATGTTGGTGAGGGTCACGGGGGGTATGTCTCTGGTGGACGGCGGGCGGTGGCCGGAGGTTGCTTGCGCTGAGGTGTAGGGGAGCATGCCGGTCCTCATGATGGGAGGCGTGAGCAACGTCGAGATAGCTGGCGCCCGGTTAGCGATCCCTCTCCAACCCTGACAACCTTATATCGCCGCACCATTGTTGCTCTGTTCTCTGACGGCGCCCATGCTAGATTTGAAGCCTGAGTCTAGCACACCCCCAACTGAGTGGATCGAGCTGGCCGTGGACCCGCGACGTGGCTGATAGCGCCCACCCGTCGAATTGGGCCGGTTTGCCCAGTCATGTTGAGGAAACGGGTATTGGCTCTGCTGGATGTTCGGCGACAGGAATTCGAAGCTCTCGGTCGACTTGCGGGGAGACCTGGGAGAGGACGCCATTGCTGCAACGCGTGTCGAGCGTATCCAGTGGCCGAGGCATGGGGGAGGGGGCGTGTGCGCGGATTATGTCATTTCTGGAGAGACGCTGGAGGTTCTCGATTATGGGCCTCGATGCTTAGAGCTTGGTGGTGGGCGCAGATGTTAATAGGCGTGTATGCGCTTGTGTCTTTGATGTTCGCAACAACACCTGTTCCACTCTCTCGGTCATCATGCGGCTGGCCCGAACCCTGGGACGCTAGAACCCCACATCCCTGCGACTTCCTTGTTGACCCTGATTCTCCATCATCGTTGCATGTGATACCTCAAGACTCATTAAATGTATTTCTTCGGCACTTGTATGGTCACAGTAATTCATCCTCTCCGTGTAGCCTCTTTGTACTAATGCTCGTGATCAACTGATCAGACGTACCAGACGTTAATCCACTATTCACCCTTCCAGAAATCAGCAGCTGCCTTCAGGTCATCCACATTCAGCAGATCGATACCCTCCTCCCACAAGGTCCTCCAGATAGCATTCCGCGTCCTGACCGGCCAATTGGGCTGGTTCCAGTATCGAGCCTTGATTCCTTTCTGATGTGCAATACCAATCTGACCCCTCAACTTCTCCAGTTGCGTATCGTTGAGTTCGGGTTTCCTCAACTCCCCGAATTGAGTTGCAAAATTGGTCGACGCAATGATAGCCTCGTTCGACGTAAGGTCTTTGTACTTTGCTTCACCAAGCCGTGCAAGTGGCGCGTCTAGGAACACATCGCGGGGCAGATAGTTTCGAACATCTGAAAGCTCTGTGTTTCCCGTACCAATTACAGTCACGGCGCGCTCTGAGAAGCTCTTGCCGTCGTATGTTGAGAGCCAGGATCCATTGCGGAGAGGTTCCAATGCTTGAAGAACGGCAGGCCAGAGTTCGTCTGCTGCCGTCTTGAAGTCGATGAAAAAGTAGAGTGTTTGGAAAGATGCGGTATCGAAGACGCCGTTGGTTGAGCCTTCTGGAAGAAAGGGCGATTCCGGGTTCATGCGATGCAGAGTATCAAGGATGGGGTTGATGTAGAGGGATTCAAGAGTACGAGCTTTAGTGAGCGCGCTGGGCTCGTGGCCGACCTGAACAGGTTAGATTTGACGAGATTGACGCACATATCTCGTAGGATAATATCGACTTTGACATCTCAATTGTGATGTTCTGTTGCGGATGGGGGGTCCGATGGATTCGAACGTTGCAGTGCAAGACACATCAAAGATAAAGAGCGTTTGGTGGTGAAGATTGTATAGACCTACGTAGAGTGTACCATCGATCAACCAGACATCTGCTTCTGTGGATATAGCACCAGCTGCAAGACCACTGTAAAAGGGAACATCCCGCCAATAGTCATTGTGACTGTGGAAGGGTTTCTGAGGCATTGTCAGCAGGTGATATTTATCAGATGAATCCAGAGTATACTTACAGGTTCGATGTCACGCGTAAAATCGGTGGGATATCTGTATTTGTCTGTCTTGTCTGTGTTCTTCAAGATGTTTTGCAACGCGCCCGAGGCTTCCGAAGAAGGGGCGTAAGCAAGGTAGGCGGTCACCAAAGCAGGGAAGGCAAGAGCGAAAGAGCGCATGTTTGCAACGAATGATGTGCTCTCAGCGATGCAGAATTGCAGGAGCGACAGATATGAAGGAGGTATCGAGAGATGTCGGGAACTCTGGTCGACAGCTTCAATGCGCACGTCAACACGTAACGATGTCACAGTGGAGCCTGTTGATGTTCAGGAACCGCAGCCTTCCGGCCAATCCGGTGGCACCAGTCGTCGCGTGCGCATTTCCAAGGTTGCCGCGTCTCCACACCGCCAGCATCCCCAGCCTCGCTTGATGTGCTGAGATTTTCAAGTATCACGTGGTACAATACAAAAGCTGTCATGTGTCGCTGTATTGTGTTGCGGAGGGACTACCATCGAGTCATTTGCACCACGGACACTAGCGCCCGTAAGCTCTCAATCACCAAGCACCTTTTTCGAGCAACATCTCGGCACCACGGCCCTTTTGGACGGCGCGCCATCTTTAAGAGATTCGCGATGTCGTTGAACAACTCCTTCGAGCTGGGAGGACGTGATTGATCAATCCAGCCGCCGAGCTCGCGGCTGATAGCTTCACACTGGGGCTGGCGTTGGGGGGCGTCGTTTGGCATATGCAATCCAGGGTCCTTCGTGCTGTGATCCCCTCTGTGGATGCCTTGTCTTACGTCTGGCAAATTGTGGTCTTGCGGGGCCATTCTTTTACCAGCACCCTCCTGTTCTTGTCCTATTCCAACCTTCGACCATCATGGATTCATCAATCTTGCCAACGATACTGGGCACGTGCGGGCTCGTCGGACTCACAGCACTGGTTGCGTTTTTGCTTAATGCCCTCCGATTCAGAGTTGATCCACGGGAACCTCCAGTTGTGTACCCAAAGATTCCCTCGGTTGGGCACATCATTGGAATCCTCATGTCTGGACCCTTGTATACGAGGAAACTTAGGTACGGGTGCAGAGTCGAAGTCTAGCAACGGATGCTTACGGATCTCTGCAGCCAGGAGCGAAAGCATCGCATCTTTACGATGCCAATGCTGACCAGTCGTACTTACATCGTAGCTTCGCCAGACCTATGCGCAGCCGTACAGAAGGCCTCCACGGCCATGAGCTTCGATCCCATCGTCGCCCTTGTGACTCCACGGCTAGTTGGCTCCAATGCTCACACAAAACACATCATTCAGCATGCACAAAAAGACCAAGGCAGTATCATAAAGAAGTCTCATCACATAATCAATCCTCTATTGATGCCGCAGAGGATTCTGGGTGCCTCCAAGACTCAGCTGGACTACTTCAGTGGAGTCATTGCTAAGATCAACGATGGCTCTGAAATTGATTTGTTCCGTTGTGTCGCCAGAGCTGTGACATCGGCATCCATGTATACCTTCTTCGGACCCTAAGCTTGTAGAAGATTTCTGGGACTGGGAAGGAGGTAATTTGGCTTACATGTCAGGCCTGTTCCCGAACCTGGTGGCTCGTCAGACATCTCGCGGACTGGAAGCCTGTGTCAAAGGATTTGCAGAATTCATTGAGTCTGTGGGTTACAAGGACTCTCACGGACATCAATGAGAGAGCAAGACTCGACGTGGCTATGTCACTTGGCTTCAATGTCAATGCCAGTGGCACCACCTTCTGGGTAGTGAACAACATCTTCAGCCGTCCCGAGCTGTTGTCTCAGATCCGTGAGGAGATCCGCATGAACGCTCTTGTGGATCACGGAGTTCTCTCTGCAGATTGCTTGCGTCAGGCATGCCCTCGTTTGAACTCAGTATATCGCGAGACCATGCGTCTTTACGTACCCTCGATCAGCGCACGACTTGTGCACGAGGACACAATCCTAGCAGATACGTGGCTTCTGCGGAAGGATGCCATTGTGCAACTTGCAGGCAGTGTCTTACATCACGACCCTGAGATCTGGGGACCGGATGTCGACTCCTTCAATCCTGACCGCTTCCTGTACAGCATGCACGGCTCCAAGTCACTTCCAGACGGAACTATACCAGAAGGTAAGGCTCACTTCGTTCATCCAGCAGCTTTTCGGAGTTTTGGTGGAGGCGCGAGTCTTTGTCCAGGACGTCACTTTGCTCACATGGAGATCCTGGGCCTGGCCGCAGTCTTGATCATGGGTTTCGATATAGAACCTATCGGCGGTACAAAGTGGAATCCCCCGGCGGATACAAAAAGGATACCAGTCGCGGTGATGAAGCCTATGGCACCGCTGAACGTAAGGATGAAGGTCAGGAAGGAGTTCGAAGGCGTCACCTGGGAAATGAGAGTGTAAGCAGTCGACGCGACGCAGAGCGTCAATGAACTGCCATAAAGCATTGGACTTTTCCTCTGCTTGCAAATATGCGCAGCTCACACTCTGCACGGTAATAACACGCTACCTTGTGTGGCTCCTGCCGCCACGATGCCGAGCACCCGTGGCGCAGGCTGTTCCCACCCAATCAAACGCCCTAGATCACGACGTGACGTCTTACCTCGCGCGTAACAAACGCTGGCGTGACTGACTTCTCACATGCGCAGGCTCTGTAGGTTATAATCTGTAATACCGCACGATACCTGTCTTTGCATTCTTCACGCGCCTCCGCTGCCGAACGAAAATAGCGACACAATAACATCACCAACATCAATACAACACGTATCGACTGAATCGCAACCCATCAAAATGATTAAGACTATTCTCCTCATCATTATCACAATTTTCCGTACGCTCGCAACCACCTGGGTTACATCAACACGTTGCTAACAAACCTCAGTCCCGCCTGTGGGCGTATTCCTTGTTGCAGGCTGCGGCGCCGACCTTCTCATCAACATCCTCCTTACCATCCTCGGGTACGTCTCTCCTCGCCATGCATTTGTCGCAAGCCAAATTTCCGTACTCATGCTGTAATCAACGTACTTAAAAGTTCACAGATACTTCCCCGGCCACATCCACGCCTTCTACATTGAATATGTATACTACAAGCATCGCGATGCAATCAGAGCTGGCACCTACGACGGAAGGCCTGCATCAGGTGTCTACAGCCAGAAGGTCCAGAACGGCGGTACTAAAGTTATGGTCGTGCAGCCTGCACCGGTTGCTGGGGGTGTGCAGCCTGCTCAGCAGGGGTATGCAAGCGCAGTCTAGCAGGATTAGCCTGGTCGTGTTCACCGGTGTAGAGGAACGTTTGTAATAGCTGAGTGGAAAGAGTGGAAACCAATACCCGTGGTGTCAGTCGAGGTTATACCCATGTAGTCGATCGCCGGAGTCACTCAGATGGCCTAATTGGCCTTATCGGAATCATTGTTTGCTTGGATATTCTGCTTTGGTTGTCGTGTCTGCACACTTACACGCGAGCTACTGATGCTCCCATAGACTTGGACAGAGAAGGAAGTGGTCATCAAGTCATGACCATCATTCACGCATTGCAGCTTGCTATGTCAATACGTAGGCATTGCCCTCTCGTCGTCGAAGAAGGTGAAGACTCGTCGAGGTAACCATGCAAAGGCAAATACCGTTCAGGCGCGTCTTGCGCTGCGCTCGACTCAGATGAAATTGTAAACTCGACATCACCAATTACAGATAGCCACGCCTACTCGTTGCCAGGGCAGCAGGTACTGGCCAAATCCCATTCGTCCACCTCTACGACCCCATGATCAGGCCGCATCCACCCATACCACGGTGGGGGTGGTCGTAGATCTTGGGATCCCTGGGCACATCAAGAATCGGTCCTCCTCAGGGCCGAATGTTATCAGGGTCGCAATCCGTCAGGGTCGAGTTTTGTCGGGTAGAACGTCGTCAGTGTCGGCGCTCACTACCAATTTTTAGGGTCGAAATAGCGCTGAAATGCTGCTGATGATGCAATGTTGGAGCACTGACTGGCGCGTTTGAACCGTGAGTTGGGTCGTGACTGCGACGATGCGCACTAGTTTAGTGTTGAGACCCTGCGTCGGCAGGTGAGAGCGGCGTGCCCGATTTACTTTCTCGTGGAGCGCACATTTCGCCGAGGACAACGTAGAGTCTGTAATACTAGCTATTTGTTTGTAAACTTTCAAGCTTCAAGGTGTAAGAGTGATCATTCAAAGGTGAATGTGCATGGCCACAGACGACGAAGTTCGAGCGAGATCAAGAGTAAATTGCAAAGATAGCGCATGATAGCGCAAAATGCTTAAATTGAATGATATCCGCCTGATGGACCGCCAACACCATACATCATCTAAGAAGTGTCATGATTCAAAACGCCAGTCCCAATGTTTGTTGACCCCTCAGGTCGGTGTCATGTACAGAAAGAACAAATCATGAGGTCGATTCCGGACCAACCTCTCGCTAATGTCGATCAAAAGAGTAGTGCAGAGCCATGTCGTGTAAACTACGAGTCGGTTGAGGAAACAGACTCGGTGCGCTCAGAATCGGTGGGCTGGGTCATGCCTGTTCGTCGGCGGGCAGAGTTGGTGGCAGTGCTGAGCTGCCGCTTGGTGTGCTCATGCATGATCCTAGTGGCTGTTAGATGCTGAATGCTGATAGACAAACTTGAAGTGGAACATACCTCTGGTAGGCGGACATGGCGTCCCGGGGGTGGTCAAGGTCGAAATTGTTGACAAAGTCATGCTGAGCGCTCATGGGCTCGGAGATGTTGTCGGTGACATAGACGGAAGCTCTTGTAGAAGACATTTTTTGTGTAGTTGTTGTGATATGACCTGAGTGGAGGTCGATATTGGTAATATAGAGCACTGGAATTGAACTTTGGAAATCGGGTATGAAGTGTGATAGCTGGTGAAGAAGGGGCGCGAGGACTGGGCTGTTATATACAATCCCCTCCCATCCTCGGCCACCTTTTCACGTAGCAGCGGGAACAGAGCCAGAGCGCTGCCGGTCATGCCCGCACAAGGTAAGAGATCAGCACCCTGGGCGGCACACAATGACCGAAGCTTGCCGTAAGAGATCTACAGGGTCCTGCTTGTTCCGTGGTTTTCGGGGTCCCTAAGCATCCAATCAGTACTCCACGATCCATGACCCCCTGTTCCGCGGCATCTCAGCACCTTGGGATCTCACCTACCAGTGGAAATCTTGACGCCATTCTCGGCGTCATTCAGGGTCTCGGACGCAGAATGCACTAGAACGCACATTCGCACTGGTGCGTGAACTGGGGCAGGCCGTATGCGCTCATTGGCGTCACAGGCTGCTGAACGGTTTTTCCAGCCAACATCCGTGGATGCAGGACCAAATCTCCGAGATCAAGAAAATTGAAGTTAGGTCTAGTGCAAAGGTACCACGATAGCCATGTCTCTGTCCCAAGGCGTGTTGTTCGTCGAGAGGCGCCTTTACGATATGCTATGACGCGCTTCCTGCCATCATCAACTTCGGTTCCTGTGCTGTGGTAGCCATGACATCTGAGGGCACCAGACGTCAGATTGCCCTCAGCAGTTCGACTCGAAGGACCACACCATGACGGCGAAGACCCAGAAATGCGAAATCTCATGAAAGACGGGACATTCCTAGAGAGGGCCCTGTCGTGTGCTTCGAGGCCTTCGAGGAAAGCATCGTCATAACTACCATTACGGTAGTGATCTTCTGCAGACTAGGACTAGATAGGGCTAGTCAGACGCTAGTCACATGCAGGGCAACAGCCGTTGCGCACATGAGGGTCCACCTTTTCCGCTCTGGGAGACATGTTTTGCCTGAACAACGTCAATAGTGACGAGGCTTTCCCTTTCAGCCTCATATTGCAGGCTCACTACAGCTGAGCGTCAACAAACGCAGGTACCACGGGTTGACCATGATACGAGCGACGATGTCATTCAATATTGTATGTGAAACTCGACAAATCTGGCCCCAAGGCAGTGCTCAGCAAGTACGGCAATGAGCCTCGAACCTCGTGAACAGACGCCTGGCACACCACATTGCGCTCTCTCACTTTTACAGATCCTGCACCTGTACCGAGATGACCCAACAAAAGAATTCTCGCGGTTGGTTCTCTCGTCACGGGTGCGAAAACAAGTCAACAGCAGCGGCACTTGTCTCGCTGCACTTGTTCCCAGCGTCTTTCCTGTCTTCTTCTCTAGTGATGCGCATCCACACCTAGCTTCTACGATCTTCTCGCCCCTTTCCGCGTTCCTCTGATGTGCTTCAGAGCACAATGCATGGGAATTCATTGCGTCGTCTCGGCCTTCCAGATCAACAGGCCTAGATTCCTCCCTCCCCAGCAAACTCCACCTTCGCAACTTCGTTCCGCGGCTTGCAATCTGTAGATCCCACCCCACTTTCAACTCCTTTCAGCGTCACATCCCCGCTCTTTTCGTGGAGAACCGACGTCAAAGCATTGAAGGTCCGGCCGGTGCCGAATGCATTGTGATGCATCTGATAAGCCAGATAACGTGTTTCACCACCGAGCGGCCCACCACCACCGAGCGGCCCACCACCACCGAACGGCCCACCCTTACCAACATTGCGTCTATTACCGTCTATAACATTCGCACCACAACACTGCACTAGAATACACTACAGCCTAGGATATTATTCAGAAGCGTCGCTATTATTTAGGTCTACAATTTTTGCAGTGCAGGTGCGCGAATTGTGGCCAGTCTTGCTGCAACGCCTGCAGTGCCTGTCTTTGCGCACCCTCTTTGCACCCTGTTCAGCTGCCTCCCCACCACCACAGTCCTTCTCAGCCATCAGATCCTGTACGTCACCTACTGTAAGACTCTCCTCTGTCTGAATATACTTTCTTTTGCGACTGCGCTGCTCTGTTAGAGCAGCCATTGCCTTGCGAATACCAGCCAGTTCCCGAGCCTGCAACACTGAATTATGACCTATAATAGCCACGCCTTTTGCAAGCGAATCAACAGCTTGCAGGAGAGGAGAGATAGGCGATTCTCTGTGCCTCTGTATGCGCTCACGAACAAGCGTTGATTGCGCCTCTATCTCCTTTATAGTGGCTGGTGTTTTGGACTCCCAAAGGGTAGTCTCTGATGGTGCAGGTGTTGGCGTACGAAGCACCACATCAAGCTTTGATAGCACCCGCTCTGGGTTGTAGGGAACTAAGCCAGCGCCTTTAAAGCTTGCTAGGATGTTCTCCTTTGTAATTGCCTTGTCAAAAGCAATGCAAAAGGCTGGTAGGAAGGTCTCTTTCTTGACTTGTGTGATAGAGTACCTTGCCCAGCTGTCAATCTCAGCAGAGTACGCCCGCTTTAAAGGAGCAAAACAGCCAACGTCAAGCGGCTGCAACAGGTGCGATGAGTGAGGAGGCATACAGAGAGTGATAATCTTCTGTTCCTTGCAGTACTTAAGGAATTGGTAACTGTTGTGGCTCTCGTGGCCGTCTACAATTAGTAGACGGTACGCGCCAACAGTACGCTCCCTTGTATGCGCGTCAAAGTGCTTCAACCACTTCAGGCCAGGCTCATTTGTTGTCCAGCCGTTAGCGCTGGTCTCAATAACCCATTCGCGAAGTAGTCCTGGGTACCAGCTTGATATAAGGACCTTGCCGCCAAATATGATGAAGGGTGGGATAGCCCATCCGCCAGCGCAGATGCCCTGGATGATTGTGACCCAGTCTCGGTTGCCTGGCTGTATCTTCTTAGGATTGCTTCGCTTCTCAGAGCCTGTAAAGACCATCTGAGTAGCAATCATGCCCATCATGAAGCCAGACTCATCAAATTTGTGTGTGTCTTCATCTAGGATGCCGTACTTCTCCTTTGTCTTCCTCACCAGTTCGAACCAGGGCTCTATAACGCGTGGATCTTCGTTTAGGGCTCGTTGACGATCGTATGAGCGGCTGCGTCGAAGCTTAATCTCTTTGGTACGCGTCTTGAACCTGTCTACCCAGTTCTTGCCAACAGGTCCTTCACCGCGCGCAGCCACCGAACATCAACTTTTCCAGGTCAGCGAAAGGTCGATTTCCATCGATTTTTCGTTCAAACACGACTCAAATGCCTTCTTAAATCTGTTTCCCAACGTCCTCTCCCCGCTGCAGGCGTTGTGGCAGGCGCGCTGCCCTCTTTTGTCTTTCAGCTCTTCGCTGAGCTGAATTCTCTTCAAAATGGCTCGTGCGCTACTCAGATTTTCACGTTCGGTCGAAGGCCACAACCACCACCAAGACAAGGAGACAGTTTTGCCACTCCTTGTTCTTGCAGTATAAGGGCATCGCCAGGCCTACCGCAAGGCTCTCCACGCGAAGAGCTACGGCGCAATTCGACAGAGCACCGGCTCTCCACACCCACAACGATGAGAGCTGCTTTCAGCTCTCTGAAGACCGACTGTCAGCGTCCCAGACCTGACACAACACGCAAACAAGGCAGCCAGCATGGCCTTAGATTTCACGACCCTTGGGGATAAAGAAGAAGGACAGGCCTGGCTCTGCCTACCTACTACACCTATCTCCTCAGACACAGGCATGGCCAAGCCTAGTACAAAGGCTCTCCTCGCGCAGAGCCACGGCTTCGATTCGGCAGGGCACCGGCTCTCCACACCTACCTACTCTTTCCTTTTCTTTCTCTCACGGCACTAAAATGCCTCTGAACACACACAAGGGTCCCACCCTAATGTACACACACTGCTCAGTCTCCCCAATTGGAAGGGGAGCTGTAGTTCTGAAATGGTAGCAATACCCGTGCAGGCAAGAAATGCTTTCTAAGGTAGTGTGTCAGCACTGTAATTCCATAGCTTAGCACGTCCTATATGCCCTTCGGGAGGCGGTGATGGTGGACTTAATCCCCATCCTATGGACGAAAATCGAATACCAACCAACCAACCAACCGCGCGCAGCCCATCAACTTTTCCAGGTCAGCGAAAGGTCGATTTCCATCGATTTTTCGTTCAAACACGACTCAAATGCCTTCTTAAATCTGTTTCCCAACGTCCTCTCCCCGCTGCAGGCGTTGTGGCAGGCGCGCTGCCCTCTTTTGTCTTTCAGCTCTTCGCTGAGCTGAAATCTCTTCAAAATGGCCCGTGCGCTACTCAGATTTTCACGTTCGGTCGAAGGCCACAACCACCACCAAGACAAGGAGACAGTTTTGCCACTCCTTGTTCTTGCAGTATAAGGGCATCGCCAGGCCTACCGCAAGGCTCTCCACGCGAAGAGCTACGGCGCAATTCGACAGAGCACCGGCTCTCCGCACCTACTCTTTCCTACTCTCTTTTACGGCACTTAACTGCCTCAGAATACAAGGGACTCACCCTAATGTATCTACACTGCTTAGTCTCCCCAACTGGCGGGGGAGCTGTAGCTTGAGATGGTAGCAATACCCGCGTACGCAAGAAATGCTTTCTAAGGTAGTGTAGCAGCACTGTAATTCCTTAGCTTAGCACGTCCTATATGCCCTTCGGGAAGCGGTGATGGTGGACTCAATCCCCATCCTATGGACGAAAATCGAATACCAACCAACCAACCAACCGCGCGCAGCCAGCAGATCATTAGCCATTTCTTGCACCATAGCCCTTGTAGCGCCTATCCCTCGCGCGTCTAGCTCAAGTATACGTGCAACTATTGCCTCCTCCTCTATCTTGTTCAGCTTACTTGAGTTAGGCTGACAGTCGCGTCGGGCGAGCTTTCCGTCGCGTCGGGCGAGCTTTCCGTCGCGTCGTCGTCTTAGCGTTGTTCGGGGGACGTTAAAGGCCTTAGACGCGTGTCTTGTAGTGTCAGACACAGTAGCTTCTGTAGCTTGGATAGCAAGGTAGAGTGTACCTTCATTATAGGATTGTAGCGCGTTGTGTTGTGGTGGCATTGTTGTAATAGACGGTGATAGACGCAATGTTGGTGAGGGTGGGCCGCTCGGTGGTGAAACACGTTATTGGTTTTGTGTGCATCGCATTTCATCGCAGCACATCGAGACATCGACTAATATGCATCGCGTTTCATCACGGCGCGGTCGCCACTCGAGGAATCTCATCATGGCATCTCGATGACATCTGGACATGACGCTGTTCGCCTTTCAAACACCAAGCATTGACGGTCGTTGCGCCCCATCGGACAAGGAAGCGAACAGGCCACTTCGGCATCTAAAAAAGACGGCATCGAACAAGACGGCATCCTTCGTTCTCCGCTCCCTGCTCCGCCAACACACAACGAACTTCCTCGAGCCGAGTGTGCAAAATCGCCTTGCGTCTCCACACCGGTTCAGCACCTCTGACGTACAGGCGTCTCTCTCAGAGCCACGACTCCATTGAGCCACTCCATCACCTCGCGTACCAAACAATCCTCCAGCGTCCCGACCCAAAGCATCGCGTGCCCCCTTGCTCACTCAACGTGGCCCTTTCACACCTAGGTACGCACTAACGAAATACTTTCCCATCCCATCGCGTGCCACCTTCCTCGCATGACTTTACCACCCAGTCGGTCTCGTTCCGACACGAAATCGTAACGGTGACATCAAAGCTACCTAATGCTCGGTGAATATACCCGATGTCAGACGTGGGCCTGCGCGAGGCTACAATACGTCGTTGGCCCCACTGTCCCTGCAGTGGAGCGACCTGGAGCGCGGTAAAGGCTTGGCTGCCGCATGGAAGTGACGTTCGCAGTGACGCGGGAGTAGGCGAGTAGAGGCGGGAAGGGGTAGTATTTTGGGACGTTTGCATACGGCGGGAATGTTGAGGCTGAGAACAGCCTGACAGGGAGGCGAGGGGGTATGTCATCGTGAACATCGAGATTGAAAAGAGAGCTAGTGATGCAATCAGCAACCACCAGAACTCTCAAGTTGTGATTGCTGTGCTGTTGTATCACAGTATATTATCTCTACTCTGGACATGTCTGGACTAGTAAAACTCTTAAAGAGCAGACAGGCAGCAGCTCAAGCCGATAGAAGCTGGGAGTAGCAGCTTTGATCGGCCACGCCTCTTTCTCTGTAGCCTCGAAGCCTGAACGCGATACCTAAGCAAACCAAAATCCTTCTGCTGTCGTCTCTCGGATTGCAGGTCAGCATCCTTGCATGGCGAAAGAACAGCGTCATTATGATCTACCAGCGTAATTCAGAAAGCCGATACCAATTAGACAAGGCACCAATGCGCCTCATTCAGCTCACGACCTTGACGATCTCCCGGATATCGCAACTAGCATCCTTCTGCTTCGACCTTCATTGCATTCGCCAAACCTATCGCAGGTGATGCTTGATGTGTCGCCGAACTGAGCTGTGGGGAAATTTCTCCAGTATGGTATACCTATTGAGCTCCGGTCAGGTCATTTCGATGCTCAGACTCTGCGCTTCGGTTATCATTGCGCCCCGATCGTCACGGCTGAGGCTTTCCATCCGGACATTTCAACCGCTGCATCCACGGCGTATCGATCCGACCTTGTCGAACAAGAACACAGCTCGACTGACACCGAAAAGTGGTGACACCCAAGGTGTTTGTCGCAGAAATTTCCTATCTTGGTAGATTTTGAGTGAGACTCCAGCTGTTCGAGTGCTTTGCGATCAACAGCGATCAACAGCGAGCCAAGCGATTGAAGGGAGGCGCGTCGAGCGTGTGTTGTTCGCTTATTCGTAACGAGTGATCAACATCAGGTACTACCACAATACTGAGAGCACAGATATGGGTAGGTTGTGGAAGGATGCTCAAGAACACCCCCATGTCCGGCATGTCCTTTCATCAACCCTGATATATTCATGGGCGAAGGTGGTACATCAACCAGTCATACGCATTTGATGAGAACCACAAGCTTTGCACCCAAGAAACACAGTACCAGCGGTGAAAATACCCACAAACCTGGTAGAGCAAGATCAACACGGGTCATTTCTGGTTTAGTGTCGACGAACCTGGCTTGCGAGCGTCTACTGGTGCTCCCTTGTGTAGCATCAGGGCGTCTTCTATGAGGCAGTCGTGCCAGCCAAGATTGTCGAAGGCGGTTTGGAGGATATCGTAGGTAAGGACCGTCAGGGCTGACGCGTTGTCGATGCTGACCTGGGTGCATTGACAACATGGCCTCGCAAGGAGAGCGAGTCGGAACTGTGCGCATTCGAGGCTTGGACGGACAATAATTACGTATAGGCATTCCGAGGAAGACGCGAAGATTTTGCTGCTGGTTTCAAGCCTGCCGTTGGGAAATGGCTATACCATAGTACAGCGGTGGACAGCATTCGAACATTTAGACTTACGTGCAAACCTCACTGAACACCACGACAGCTTCTTTCTCTGCTCGATAGGTCGCCCACTCCGAACTTTGAATGCAGTCGTCAAGATCCTCTCTTCTTCGCTCCCAGATCCAGCTCAAGTTGACCTTGCCATTACAGCCTGCTGACCGCCGCGCAACACGTTTGTCGCCAAGCCAGCATTCCCTCAGACACTCGATGCGTGTGAAGGCTAATCGTGCGACGTTGTTTTCGGCTTCAACTCTATGCGATTCATTCTGCAACCATAATGCTCTACGCTGCTCTTTCGTGGTGCACGCGGTGATGCTGCGCTTCCACACTGCTCGAAATCCCACGTCCAGGTTACCGACTTTGTTCAGTCTGAGGGCCTTCAAGTCTCTGAGGCTGCAGCCTAGGAGTTGCATGATGGTGGGGATAGATGCACGATAGCAGAAGGCATCGCTCCGCATATGTAGATGCTGCAGGCGTGGGAAGGACGGTACAAGTGCAGCGATCTCCCCTGCGGACCAGTTGGCGGTTGCGTCGATGTGCGTGAGTTGCAGATATGTCCACTGGCCTCCAATCAATTGAGGATGCAATGGCACTAATCGTGTTGGAATATCGATGTAGGTCTCGATCATGCAAGATGGCCCATCCTCAATGATAAGCTTCTTGAGGTCAGGACAGTGTGAGGCTAGGAAAGCCGCAGCGGAAGTAACAACCAACGTCTCTATACCTGGTAGTAGGAATGTTGATGCATCCTGCACCTCGTCAAAGGCACCTAGGAACATGTCCAGATTTCTCTTCATCATGGTCACCTCCAACTTTTTCAGCTGCCACATCCTTTGAACGCACGCGAACAATTCGAGCGCATCTTTACTAGAAACGTAAGCTCCTGAGCACCACCACCACATGGAACCGAACATGTCGATCTTCAGGGTCATGGCATGCTGGTAGATGAGCGGTGTATCGCTGAGGCGACTCAAAGGCTGGTTGATGCGCAATGACTTGAAGAGAATCGGGCTGAAGATGTCTCGTAGTCGGTGGGTGACCATTGATAAGTTCTTGACAGGCATATCTCCCTCTGAACGCTGCAGGCGGAGGAAGTCGCTTATCATAAGTAAGGCATCCTCGCATAGATTGGTCAATGTATGTTTCGATCGTTCGTCCAGTTTCATGGTGCACTTGGCTCCCAGAGGCCGTCGAGGGATGATAGTCGTATGGATTTGTAGACTTCGCACGAGTGATGTTCAGCACAATCATGTGATGAAATGATGGATGATAACGTCAACGGAGCTTCTTAGGTTGTATTGAGAAGCTACCCCACACCTTAGTGCAAATCCAAGGTTAGCGCGCAGTATAGGTAGAGCTTCAGTCTCTATGCAATTGCAGTTATATATCTCGTTATTCGTAAGATCATGCTAGGGTACAAGTTCGTCAATCGTGATGTGCATGCTCAAGTAAGCTCCATATGTGCTTACCCCTTTACGTCCTGAGTGTCGTCACTCAACATACAGTTCAGACTCCATATTCACGATGGTTTAGCAAAGCGTCAAGTGGCGCTTACAATCGCTTTTCCTTTCCCAGAGTTTTGAGAGGATACTAACAATTCACGTAACCGGGTCTCCACTTTCGTCAAATCTTGCTGCGTATTGCAGCTCAGGCCAGTTGCGCGCGGCCATGGCAGCCATGAAGCCAACGAAGAAACTGTGTTCGACCGTGACTTTGAGTACGACTGACCAATAGAGAACGTAGCAGTCGACCAGTTGCGGCGATGTACCGCTCTTTGTCGAGGTATAGCAGTGTGAGGCCGGAGGCTCCATGTGTTGTCGATGTCTGGCAGGTCCTGGAGCACAGACGCGTCAAATGCAAGCTGCTTGGATGCTTGGGGTGTGTTTTCGAGAGTGATGGCTGGGTGCTCCTCGGTCTGCGACGCGGTCCTGATCGCCCAGACTGGTCCTCGTGGCTGAGGGTCCTCTTCCTGCCGCAAACTGCTCTCTTCAGGGTGCTTGAAAGTGTCGCTATCAACAGACTTCCTCTTTCCACCACTACCACCACTAATGACGCTTTTCAGGCTACCATATGCGGACTGGCTTCTTCTTTTCTTGCCTTCAGCTATTGTGCCTTTACCCTCTTGTGCAAGTCTCTCGCTTGAGCTACTCGCCTCAGGCACAGCCATCAGCGTGTTATCTGCAGCTGTCCACCCTTGACTGATTCGAGACAAGCGCCCTCTTCCAGCAAGAGCACCTGTGCTGGCAGCCCAGCCAGGTCCAGCACCTGTGATCTCACCTTGCGGAGGGAGATGTGCATCGTATTCGTCAGCCAGACTTAATCGGCTCTTGGCACATATCTCAGCGATGGCGTCGATAGCATCCCTTATTTCGGGGTCGACTGCACGCAGGATAGCTGAGAAGGAAAAATCCTCAAGAGCAGGTAGTTGTTCGTTCTGACGAGCTAGACCAGTCGACAGTGCAGAAGCATTGGAATGGCTGTTCATAGCAAAAGAGCGTGGGGTGTTAAAGCCAGAACCTGGCCGAGATGTGTGTCGCGATCCTGAGTATGTTCGAACTACGACCGGCTGACTCGTGACCGTAGTCTTGCTCGACGTGGACTTTGCAGGCTTGCTTTGGGCGTGGAATGCGGGGGCATTGAGTGCACGAATCGCAGCGGACTGTAACGGGGGCAGTGTGTTCGTCAGAGTTGTGGTCGTACTGGGCACTGAGCCTGTGCTCGCTGCCAGGTCGTAAGGTCGCTCATGGGCATCGGCGTGCGTTGCGTTGGACGGTATTGCGATGTTGGCGGTGTCGTGGGTGGACGCAGTATTGTGTCCCCAGAGCGTCGAGAGTACGCCCAGGGCTACCGACTGCCTGGTGGTGGTGGCAGGTGTCAATGCCGGGGGCAGCACATTCGAGTCCGCGACACCAGGATGGTTCGGAAGAGGGGCAGCAGGGTGCGGGTGCGGATGCGCCTCGCCTGGGCTGCTAGCTAATCTTATGTTCGCCGAAGGATCGGACATTGTGGGTTTGCTTCACTGGAGCTGCTGCAGGTCAATGCATGGCATGGCTGCTATGCGACACGTCTGCGATGTGAACGTGGACTGTTGTGATCGAGACGATGCGCTGGCGAGCCCTTGGCGGGATTCATTCGTCTCACCATAGCACCCGGTTGCAGCCATTGGACAAGCGCAAACACAGATGGTTCTGACACCTTAGTACGCGTAACCGTAATACTTTATTGGACAAAAGTCAATGAGTTTTGGCATCTACTGAAAGAAGTGGGCGCTAATTGGTTCTGAAGCGGAATATGGTGCCCAACCCGTTGACACATTAAGCATTACGAACAGCTTAAAGGCTGCAGATGCTTGCGCATACATCGGTTTGAAGGTCAGTGTCAGGGTGGAAGTCTATCATTGGCCAAATGTGCATCGTGTGAATGATCGCTGTCAGATCAAAAGAGGAGCCCATCCTCTGAGCCTGCCCTACCTGCTACCATCTCGACTCTGGTTTGCTCTGTGCGCTCCAGCTCGTGAATCAACATCGAGATCATGCCTCCTGGCATCTCATCCAAGATTTGCATCTCGGCTTTGATGTTCAGCATAAGCATCGTCTGCAATTCCTGCCTCCATTCCTGTTCTGGTCCAGATTCACAGCAGAGATCCCACTCCAGCATTCGTGCTGCCTTGATACGGTCGCGCGCCGTCAATCGCATCAAACCCTGGAGCTCAGGTCTTATATTCGTGTCTGCATCGCTTTCGGTGACCGGGATCTGGCTGATGTGGAGCCTTTTAACACCAAGCCAGTGCATGTTGGGCAGGCTCAGCGCCGGTGTATCCTTGTGTGCAACATCTTCATGCGCAAGGCGGTACGAGCCATACTTATAAGTTGATAAGATAGCAATGCCGTCGGGGTCCAGATCTACGAAGGCATATATTGGTACGTGCGGCGCATGTTTGGCCAGGTGGCGTAAGAACTTCCGAGAAGCCACGTCAGGATATCCCTTTGCCTGCAGCGACATCAGTGAAAGACTTGGCGATAAGGTCGGAAGTGCTACAGTCAAAATCACCCCACATAATCTCAGCTGCTTCCACTGGGCTGTGCTGAGGATTGAGCGAAACGTAGCCTAAAAAAGTTAGTGCTTGCTTAGAAAAGTGCATTCGTACACACCTCTTTCTCGATCACGAGAATCCAGCGCACTCGTGTCACATCCAACTGATCCCTCTCCCCGATCTTTGGGACGAGGATGCCCTGGGTACCGTCAGTCCATGCCAGCTGTGTCTTTAGGAACTATACCTCCTCGTCATCCATGCCGTCCACTTGCGTCCCATCTTCACGCGTTATGATGAAACATCCTGCAACGAGACCTTTGGCGGCAGCAGTCTGTAGTTTTAGCATATTAAGTGAGATATCAGACAACGTAACAGCGTACAACGTTGAGTTGAGACCTTGATATTCCGAGTGTGCAAGCAAGGTCATCTACGTATCGATCAACAACTGCTTGCTTCACAAACAGGTCTGGATGTCTGTAATAGATATCTCTGTCGCACACTAGTTAGCTTCATAAAGACAGATAGCTCAACAGAGCATATACCGCTTAGTCATGATAGTGTTGTCGATCAGCCCGCCATGAATGAGTTCGATGATGCGCAGAAAGACGGCTTCAACCAGTCAGTATTGAAAGTGGAGGTGCCCTAGTCTTGCTCAACTAAAATTCCATGCTTCCTGGGCAGTGCTACCAGGGAAAGATATATCACGAGCTCTTGCGGCCGGAGTTAGGTTAGACCTTTCGCTCGCATCCAGCAGTCTTCTTGAGATGCCAGCTCGGCTCGTAAGCGTGAATGTAAGCCTTTCCCTGCCTTCTAAGAGACCATCCACAATGCTTTCTAGCATGGATTCAATACGAGCTATGACCCAATGCCTGCTTTGAGTCAGCACATACTTCACCTTGTGAGTTGCTCCATGTAACCTGTCGCGCGGCAAATCTTTGCCTACTTCCACGGGCAATTTGTCC
This sequence comes from Lizonia empirigonia, assembly GCA_009982855.1. Taxonomy (NCBI): domain Eukaryota; kingdom Fungi; phylum Ascomycota; class Dothideomycetes; family Pseudoperisporiaceae; genus Lizonia; species Lizonia empirigonia. Next base: position 757,080 of record JAADKA010000006.1, on the reverse strand, counting down.
AGGTTCGCAAAGCCGATGTTTCTGATGGCCATTGAGATGTCTTTAGTTGGTGAGCCAGGCTCTTCCGCTGCTGTGAGTAGTGGGCTGCTAAGTAGCTGCCACGAGTCCGGTGACATTTGGACGGTAGTGTCGAATAGGTCATCATCAGATTCGTAATCGTTGACTGCGGAACCATGCGTCTCGTCGTCAGAGTCTTCAGTCCACAACAAGGCAAGTGGATCTTGCGAATCCGGAGTGCTGAACAGGAGGTCTTCGACATCCTCGAAGTCCATCTTGGCCGATGCTTCAGTGCAAGGCTCAAGAGTTACAGCTGCGTATTGCTCGTGGGTCAGTCACTAGCCGTTAATGCTGGATCAAATACACGACTGTCAGATCTTGTATACACCGAATGTCATCGCCTAGAGCAATCTTGTGTATGTGCGATCGATCGTGCGGATTGTAGTGGTCGAGGTGCCCGGTCAACCTTGGAAGTTTGATGTTCTTCACAGGGCAGGCGCCATGCCCAAACAGGCAATCAGCCTACGATTCTCCTCCAAAGTGCTTCAAACGACAGGAAACCGCGCGCAGGCAACTGCCAAGGCCCCGCGTCCCCTGCGCGTAACGCGTCGTGGCTTCCCGTCGCGTCTTCCCATTCACATCGACGCATCAAGGTAACAACGCGTTCTAAACCACCGCACTGTGTCCCGAAACGTCCACGACACTCTCTGCCATTCGAATAACGAACGTCCATTGCCATTGCCCAACATGGAAGACCCAACGCCTGTCGAACCTGTTCCTCGAGACAAGAGACCACGCGAGGAAGATACTGAGCTTCAACCTTCCACACCAGTCAAAGCCATGTCTTCTCAAGCGTCGACACCTCTATCGATTTTATCTCACGTTGAGACGCCGTCACCCTTGCGGACGACCGTTGCAAACACAGCTGCACCAACCAGCACCATCTCCTACAGCCAACCTTCCACACAAATCGCATCCAATCCAAGCAGTACTCAGCAGCCCGCTAAGAAGAAACGGAAGGTTCTGACACAGCAAGAGAAGGATGATGCATCTCGCGAAAAGGAAGCCAAAGCGAAAGCGAAAGCGGACAAAGTAGCTCAGAAGGAGGCTGAAGCCAAGCTCAAGGCCGACGAGAAGGCCCAGAAGGCTGCACAGAAGGAGGCAGAGAGCAAAGCAAAGGCTGAGGAGAAGGCTAAGAAAGAGGAAGAGAAGGCAAAGAAGGAAACAGAGAAGGTAAAGAAGGAGGCAGAGAAGGTAAAGAAGGAGGCAGAGAAGGTAAAGAAGGAGGCAGAGAAGCGCGAAAAGGAAGAGGAGAAGGCAAAGAAGGAGCGCGTAAGTCAACTGCATCTTGGGGTAAAACTGCAATTAACACGCTTCTAGACACAGATGAAGCTCAACGCTTTCTTTGTTAAGCCCAAGATGGCTGCGAGCAGTGCCGAACCTTCTGTGGTAGATTCAAACCCTGACTCTACTGTCACGTCTACATCATTACCACCGGACACTTCAGGCGCTGTTACTAACGCGTTTCCTCCCTCTCCGCAGAAATCCATACAGAAGCACGCGCAGTCAGACTATAATCGCTGTTTCCTCCCATTTTCATTACCGTCACACGCAATCCTGGCACCCACGAACGCGTTTATGGAAGATCCAGAGAAGCTTAACGCTGCGAGGGCACGATTGGATCAGCTGTCCCGGGATGACACCGCCGGTCTAGAGCCACTCACTCTTCAGACTCTGAAAGTTCTGCTTCCAGCTCGTGCCCGGCGAGGCCTGAAGACCCCAGCGATTGCGGAGGTCATCAAACGGGTCCACGGTTCGCCCGATCGACCTATTGATCTGACGGATCGCAACAGCGCCGACCAACAGCAGCCGCTCGAGATGCTGAAGGGGATACCAATGAAGTACCTGCACTTCGGCGAGGATGTGCGTCCTCCTTACTACGGCACCTATTCGAAGTCGTACCCAGACTCTGTTGCGCGGCAACTCGCTCGCAATGCGGTCTCTCGCGTTCGTCAAGACACCAACTACGACTACGATTCCGAGGCCGAGTGGGAAGAGCCCGAAGAGGGTGAAGACCTCGACTCTGAGGGTGAAGACGATGCCGAAGAGGAGGCTGACGACGATATGGACGGCTTCCTAGATGACGAGGAAGATCCACAGCTCAAGCGACGTATGCTTTCCGGGGACCTGGTACCCGTCAGTACTGGCTTGTGCTGGGAGGACGCAGACGGAGTCTCGAAACTAAACGATGGCTCCGATGCCATCTGCACAGACTTCAAGGAATTCAAGATGGAGTACTTGTTGGGTAGGTCTACACGCATGCCTTGCCTTCTTTCGGCTGACAATATCGCAGAACCATACCCTCAGTCGATCGATCCTTTTTCGACAGCCTACTGGACACTAATTAAGCCCTCCGCAGCCGCGACCACCACTGCAGCAAGCAAAAGTAATTCCGCCAATGCTGCCATGAACCCACCGCCACGTGTGCCTCTGACACAGCGCACTATGAATGGCTTGCTGAATACCCTCAACTCTTCCCCCAGCCCAGCGCTCTCTATGGCTTCTAAGCTCGCAGTAGCAAAGAAGATGGTCCCTGATGATCAGCTGCCTGCGTTCAAGGCGGAGATTCAAGGCAAGGACCTCACCAAGATTGGCATGATTGAAGCGCTGAAGAAAGCGTTCCCCAAGCTTCCCAAGGCAGCCATCACCAACACACTCTCCACTGTTGCTGCGAGAGTTGGTCCTACAGAGAAAGAGAAGCGATGGGTATTGATCAACAACTGAGTGTATACATTTTTACTTCATGTCTTGACTACATAGGGACCACTACCGTCAGCTTATCATTTTTCAAGCGTTACCAGGATGGCATCGACACAATCAGCATCGCACACTGGCGTTTGGGTAGCTTCATCTATGGTCAGAAATAGCAGGAAAAAACAAGTACCATTTCCATATCAAGAGCTGCATTTAGGGCGTTGTGGCGTATTATCAGAGCATCGTGCAGGCATTTGAGAGGAAAGATAACACCTGCATTTGTACAATGAGAAGACTTTAGTCTGTTCGCGCTGTCGCGCACAGGCCACCACAACCACTTATAAGTGAATGTTCACAACGTTATATCTCAACAATCACGCGGTCAAAAGTGGATCTGATTTGATAGAATTGATGCGCGTATCCTCAGTATTTAGTCTGGTAGCCCTGGGCCTGAAGGCATGCCTGGTGTCGCCTTGGCATGGAGTGGATGAGCTTCTTGATGAGTGAGTCTGGTATGGCCAACCACGCCTCTTTGAGACCCTCACAAAAGCAATCCCACTCCTCTTGTGAGTCTCCAAGAGTGTCAAATTCAGGATAGAGCTCATGGAGCTTCCTTTTAAGTGCCCACCACATGTGTTCAATAGGGTTGAGGTCAGGTAAGTATGGGGGTACTTCAATGGTCCAAATCCCGTGACTCTCCAACCACTTTTGAGTGTACTTTGACATGTGGACACGTGCGTTGTCTTGCATAAACCTCTCTCTAGGCTTGTACTTAGGTAACAGTCCAGCTTCAAGAGCTTCACAATAGCCCCAGGAGGTGTATCCGTGACATTTGGCAGTGTAGTCACGATCTATGATGACCAGCTCACTCCTCCCAACACGACCACCAGCAGTACACCAAATCTGAGCCCAAACCATCTACTGTTTGGGGCGTGATGAGCTGCTCTCATGAACTTTATCATGGTCAAATTTCTCACCCGGGTATTAGAAACTCCACTCCTGATTTCGTCCAGAACCCCTGGCGACGCTGCACTCGTCAGAGAACCTCATAGGTGTCCTTTTGTAGTTGAAATAACGCCACTCTCGAGAGTATTTAAGACGCTGCAAAGCTGTAGATCTGTTGATCTTCAGACGGCACTTTGATCTGAAGTTTCTTAATCCTTGTGTCATAAGAGATCGATACACAGTCTTCTTCGCGACAAGAGGGTGTGCCATTGTGGATGGCCAGAGGTCAGCTTCCTCCATGAGCGTTCGGTACTCAATTTTGGGGTACTTTCTGGCGATACGAAGGAGTAGACGACGTTGACAACGCGTCAATACAGGTGGCCTGCCAGTGCGAGGTCTGGTGGCGTTGCTGTCGTGGGTGTCCCATCTCGCGATGGTTTTCTGGACACAGCGTTGCGAACAGCCAAGGGCCTGTGCGACTTCCAACGTCCGGCAACCAGCCTCTATTGCTGCAATCACATAATCGCGCTGCTGGATTGACAGCTCACCACCTGGCCTGCGATTGTCTGAAATTTCTGTACTGAAAGCTCTCATTTGGGTTGTGTAGGGTTGGTTTGAAGTTGTTGACTACCTAACGCGATCGCGTTGTTAAGTCGCGCACGGACCTAACGCGAACAGACTAAAGTCTTAGTACTGTACCATACCATACCATCCCTGTTATACGTCGGCAACTTCCAATGCTACCTATCTATCTCCATGCTTCCTCCACTTGTCTTGTATAGGCATCTAACAAGCCCGCACCCCTGCCCACGCGCACCGCACGGCCACACAGCCACGCGAAGCCCCAGTTGCGTCGACTGCCGAGCAGAAGCACCACCCAGAAGAAATTAATCGGACGGTTTTAGGTGACAAAGCCACACTAACCGTCCGATTAATTCCTTCTGGGTGGTGGAAGCACGCTGCCAGCTGTTTCTAGACGGCATCGCGAGCGCTGCGCAGTCGCGCGGGTAGTGGAGTCGCAGTGGGCCAGCGGGGATGCGTCACTGGGAATCAGTTTGTTACTTATTAGGCAGCATGACAGAGACAAGCGCACACGACACGGCAGCGACAAACCTTGTGGTCTCGCGCCGTGAGTCAGCGGCTGCGCGCGCGCGCCCTGGAGCAGAGATGGGGGAACTATCGGACGATGGTGATTCGGAATAATTGCCTGCTTGCACAAGGTACATGGGGTGGTGGTGTGTGTCGGGCTGGGCACGTGAAGGAGGGGATGCATTGGTGCGGTGTTGGAGTCATCGCACCACCCAGAAGAAATTAATCGGACGATTTTAGGTGACAAAGCCACACCAACCGTCCGATTAATTCCTTCTGGGTGGTGCGAGGATGGGGCCGCTGATGCCAATCTGAATGGGTCGGGGACACTGCACGATAAACACGGCACCGACACCGAGACGCGAAGCGCAAGGACGGGGCAGCGAATTGCCATATGGGATTTTACGGTTTGCGAGTTTGTCGTGGGTGGGCAAGGTTGGGGCTAGTGGATAGCGAGATCTAGGCCAGGGGCTGCAGCAAGCTTTGCCAGCTGCCACAGGTTGCGAGGACCTCGAGTTAAGATATGGTCAGTGAGCCGCGCGAGCGTGCGCGCGCTGCGTCGGACCATGAACCGCGGAGATGGCGCGGTTTGGCGTAAGCGGACTGTCCCGGCTTCGAGAGTGATGACAAGCATAGTGCAAGCATGTTGGCAAGGAGGTCCTGGCCTGCGGCCCTGGGCTGCTCATCTGTCTGACTCGGCCCAGCGAAAGATGAATCGCAACGGGCCGTGCAAGTTGAAGGTGGGCGCGACAGTGCTTGCGTATGCCGTGGACGTGGGGAGAGAGGTATGCTGTGGCCTTGTCCGTGTTGGACAAGCGTATACGATGCAGGCTACACGCCCGAAAAGAGTCGTATTGACGATATTCGATATTGTACATACTATGGTGGCCCCCGGAAGTTTTTGACCGCCACCGTTCAGAGCAGCATTTCGCCACAACCTTGCTACCTGTTTTAATAGATGGGATTACACCTTAGCGTTCTTCTAGCGCGTTTGCGCAGTCCACGTTTACTTATTATAAAATACGCTAGGCAGTAAAATCTAGCTACGAACTTACTAGCCACAGTATTTTATCTGTTACATGGGTAGCAAGCCTCTGCGGTGGCGGTCAAAAACTTCCGGTGGCCACCATAGTACAACAGAGATATGAACCTTCTCGGGCGGTTGGCCATTTCAGGCGGTCTGGTACGCGGGATTGCCCTTCCGTCGAGCCGGCAAACCCGCGGCCATGGATTCGTGTGCGGTGGCTTGACCCCTGTGAGGCGGTGGGTGCTGGTGTCTCGAGCGTCTTGAGCATCAGCGAGGTGGAGAGATGGCACGTCAGGGCACGTCAGGGTCTGCACTTGTGAATGAGGCTGTTTGGGTTTGTGAGCAGGCAGGCAACTGTCACGCTTGCACATGGCACAGGGTCAAGTAAGGGAGCTGCTGATGGCGTTGCATGCATAGCGCTGAAGGCCTTGGGGTAGCGAAGGTTTGCGCCGCACACTGCTAGGCTGCAAGCGGGACATTGGAGGCGCGTCGGGGCTTACCGCAAGGAGGTTAGCTTCCTCAGTGTTCGCTGGGTTCGATCTTGGAGGGCATGCAAAGACGTTGTGTGCACAGTGTTGGGCCATGGGCCGATTAGACGTCTCACGATGCAGCAGGGATGGTTGTGTGCCGCTGCGGCGTGGAGCAGCACAGCACTACAGGCGCAGCACTACAGGCACAGCAGCTGTCAGGTCCAGTCAGGTCCAGTCAGGTCCAGTCAGGTCTACTTCGTAGTGTCAGGACCGTCAGGACTCAGGACTGGATGCTGAAGCGAGCGCACTGCTCTGGCAAATTAGGCGGGCGGGAGTCGTTGTTTATTGCTTTTGCCGTTCGTGTGCGCGCTGCCCGTCACGCTGCGCTGCAGCAGGTCCATGCCCCACGGCATCTGCCAGGCGAGTGAACAGCTCCTTGCATAATCGACGATCGGTTCCAGCTTCTTTGTGTCGACGCTCCCCCGGCAGCCGCCCGGCAGCCCACCACGCCCAGACAGCTTAGCGGCCCGCCGCACCATCTGCACCAGCACCAACTGATTTCGGGCGCTCGTTCTTCTGAACTGCTGTGGATCGCTTTGGCGCGCCCTCGACAGACCGTGCCTGCCTTCCAAATCTCCCTCCGCAGGCGCGCTGCCAGCTCTGCACTCTGCTCCTCCCCTCTGCCACTGCCCTCCCCCGCCTGTCGACAGCCTGTTGACTGCTCCTGCCCGCCATGCGTCTGTTCAACCGCAAGACCTCCAAGCCCACCATCGCCCCGGGCTGCAGCCAGCCCAACTCGTCCAATGGCTCCCTGCGCTCCCCTGGCCCCTCCACCACCAACGGCTCGCGGCCCACCAGCTTCCCAGACGTGCCTCTGCCACGCGCCCCAGACCCAACCCTCGACCCGGCCGCCTACCTGAGGAGCATCTATGCTGTCCGCGACCGCTCGCGCCTGGTCCTCGACAAGGCCAAGAAGAACCAGCTCAAGCACTTTACCGTCGACATGTCCAAGTTCACCGATGTCGCCAGCTTTGTTGTGTCGATCGTCAAGGTGCATATCCGCCCCACAGCTGCCCACAGCCGCCTGCACCGGCCAATGCTAATCTGCAACACAGAGGGACTACGCGCCAGACTACGCCTCCATTCCCCCCCACGGCCGCTGGCAGCACTTTGAGGTCGGCGGTCGTCCGCGAATTGACCAGCTCATGGCCTCGTGGCCCTCCACCGTCGACAACTCGGAGCGCACACGCCGTCTGCTCGACCTGTTCCTTGTCTCTGTCCTCCTCGACGCCGGCGCTGGCACCAAGTGGCAGTACAAGAGCAAGGAGTCGGGCAAGATTTACCGCCGCAGCGAAGGCCTTGCCGTCGCCAGCCTGGAGATGTTCAAGGCCGGCGCATTCAGCAGCAACCCTAAGGAGCCCTGCCAGGTCGACAGCGCGGGGCTGAGGAAGCTGGACGTCGCCATCATGGCGCGTGGTCTTCAGGTCAACGAGTCGAATCCCATTGACGGTCTCGAGGGACGAACCAACTTGCTCGTCCGACTATCCGAGGCACTGCAGAACCAAGAAGTTTTTGGCCTCGAAGCCCGACCTGGAAACATGCTTGGTACATCATCTCCCTGCACACCCATTCAGCGCAGCCTGCTAACCAGGACAGACTACCTTCTCTCGCACCCTACCACGCAGGCCTCCTCAGTGCCCATTGTCCCACTCCCCACCCTCTGGAACACACTCATGGAGAGCCTGACACCTATCTGGCCAGCAACGCGAACCCAGATTGACGGCATCCCTATGGGCGACGCCTGGCCTTGCTCTGTGATGCCGTCTCACCCCACGCACCCCTGGGAGAACATTGTGCCTTTCCACAAACTCACGCAATGGCTTACCTACTCATTGATGGTCCCAATGACCAAGCTGATGGGTGTTCACTTCGCTGGTGCCGAACTCCTGACCGGATTGCCTGAGTACCGCAACGGTGGTCTGTTCATTGACACTGGACTTTTGACGCTCAAGCCTGATGACCACAAGCGAGGTGTGGCGCAATACCAACGTAACGCACAGCTCAAGGGACAGCCCAGCATGGAGGTTGTGCCCATGTTCACCGCCGATGACGACGTGATTGTCGAATGGCGTGCAGTCACTGTTGGCCTGTTGGACGATCTTCTCGTAGAGGTAAACAGCTCGCTGGGACTGAGCGGCCGCGAGAAGCTGAGCTTGGCTCAAATGCTGGAAGCCGGCAGCTGGAAGGTGAGCTCATTCCACAACTCCCAAGCATTGAACAATCACTAAACAACCGCAGGGGGGTCGAGAAATCGCAGAAGTGTCACGGCCGAACACGAAGGAGCCGCCTATTATGATTCTGTCTGATGGAACTGTTTTCTGAGATACCCCTGAGATTCCTCTCCCGCTTTGTTTCGCTTCTTTGGGTTCGGCGGCGTGCAGCTTGAGCACGCCCTATTTTTCGACTTTTCAAACTACCATTGGCCATGCTTATACTGCAGTCAATCGGATGGAAATTTACGATGCACGATCTTGACGGTCGGCACCTGGTGGCTTTTTCTGGTTTCATGGTTTGAGCGACGCACAGTCTTTATCGGCATGCTTGCTTGCAAGCCATCATCACATCTCCTATGTTCTTCACTTCTACTCGGGAATGTCTAGACCGCTAGGCAGATAGGGCACGGAAAATGGATCTGTAAAATAGTAATAAGGACTTCGGTCTCGGAATTGTAAACGCTTCAAGAAAGCAGCACTTTGCGAATTGAAAATCAATCTAATGCGAACACATCAAACACTACTGTTCCTTCATCCCACGGTTTCGAACAAAAGTACTAGGGGGTTGCGGCTCTGCTGCCGCTGCCCCGCCATTATTCGCACTTGACATGCCAAGGATTTACACGCGCGCCCAAGCTCTCACCCTGGAAGCTCCTTCCCTTCCTACGTTTCGTTTGTGGCATTTCCTCGTTGATGTCTTACTTCGAGCTCTGCGGCTTCACTCGCGTAATCATATGCTATCACACGCTCTCTCGCAATTAAAACTGTAAATCACTTATCCCACGCGATAGCCATTACGATACATCATCTGATAACACCCTCATTTCACAGCTATCCCACGCTGCACACACCCATTTCTGTCTAAATCACCTTCGCTTCTAGCTACCAGTCAAGGCCTCTTACGACGGCTCACTTGAGTTTCCGCTTCCGAGCTGCCGATCAAACACTCCTACACGATGAACTCGCAGAAGCGTCAGAAGCAGCGCAAGGTGCTGTTGATGGGCAAGAGCGGTGCCGGCAAGTCGTCCATGCGAAGCATCGTCTTCAGCAACTATGTTGCGAAAGACGTCCGCAGATTGGGCGCTACCATTGATGTCGAACACAGCAACATCAAGTTCATGGGCAACCTCATGTTGAATTTGTGGGATTGCGGAGGGTAGGTGGCCATCGTCTACAACTACGCAACGACCGGGTACTGACTTAGCGCAGTCAAGACGGTTTTGTCGAGAACTACCTCACACAATCACGTAGCCACGTCTTCGGCTCCGTGGCCGTGTTGATATTCGTCTTCGATATCGAGTCGCGCGAGTTCCAGGCCGACGTTGTCTCATACTCGAACATCATTCGCGCTCTCCACGAGTGCAGTCCAACCGCCAAAGTCTTCTGTCTTATTCACAAGATGGACCTGGTGCAGGCACGTCTGCGCGAGGCCATGTATCACGAGCGGTCAAACTACATCCGAGATGCAAGCGAAGGCTTCAGCGACACTGTCGAGTTCTTTCCCACAAGTATCTGGGATCAGAGCTTGTACAAGGCTTGGACGAAGATCATATACTTCCTCATTCCAAATGCGGGCACCATCGAAGCTCTTTTGTCACAGTTGGCAGAGATCATTGATGCCAGGGAGCTTGTTCTATATGAGCGTACAACTTGCCTGACAGTTGCACATGTCACACGAGGAGATGGTGACGACAACCCATTCCACGATCGCTTCGAGCGCATTTCCAGCATCCTCAAGACGCACAAGCAGAGTATGGCTAAGCACACCAACATACCAGCTGGTAGTGCCAATTTCGCCGAGATGCAGATCAAGACCGGCAGATTCATGTTCTTCATAACTCGACTCACTGAAAACACCAACCTTGCCGTCGCAATTCCGCCATCTGAACAAGTCTTCAATGCTGCGCGCGTCAACATCTTTCAGGCCCGACCTCGGTTCGCAGAGCTCGATATTGCCTCGAAGCCACGCCCTCCCATCCAGCAAGCTTTCGCCGGCTCAGCGGATATGGTCGACAGTAGCAAGGGAAAAGAGAAGGTCATAGGCTAGACTTCAGGACCTGTGGGTATACCTGCAGTAAGTTTAGAATCTGATGATGCGTATCTTGCAAAAGACATTCCGGAAATCGACAACAGTGCAAGAAAAACATCTTGTGGCACAGTGCGGATTCAGAAGCATACTTGCAAAGAACGCACGGGCAGAAGCGGAATATGGTGCGATCAGACATGCACTGCGAGATGGAGCCCGACGTGTTGCTTCGACTGACAGAAGTTGTTATTGCGAGATAGTCTTCTATTATCCCCAAGATCCTTCTGAGGGATGTCAGACATACAACGCTATGAATGAGCGCAGAAAACCGCGGCTCATACTCAAGGATTGACTTACGAGTCTCTGTAAAACGCTGGCGGGACGCTGTCGTAACTGGAAGCTTCAGGATCGTGCCCGAATCTGGGAAGAAGCATCCATTTGGCTTGAACGCAGTGCATTGTGCCCACGGAAGACAACGCTGTACATCGCCCAGAACATGTCGCTGCGAAGGAGCTTTGGACTTCGCACTTTCAGTTGCAGGGGAATCACCACTACATCTTGCAGTCATCGATGGCTGGAGTCCATGCTACAGTCAGAGGACAATGAAACCAGTGTTTTTGTTGGAAAGGTTGGCCACAACAGCAACTGCGGTTGGTCTGCTATTGTCCAGACTTTGGCCGAGAGTGTGCAAGTTGTAAGTGTCAAACCTGCAACTTATCACTACCAGCTAATCTGACTTGATGTAGGTACCCAATGTGACAGACTCCAGAGCCGTCCGTCTCCCAATACTCAACACTGCTTTCTCGGACCATGGCTCCATTGCCGACTTTCAGGAAGGAAACCTCCCGTCTCCAATGCCTGCTTGCCTCGTACCTGCGTCATGGTGCTGTTCTTGTTCAATGGCCATGTTCAACAAGGGTGTCTTGAAGACATCTGGCTTGGTCGGGCATGTCAACACGTTACAGCCATTATCCTCGTTCGCACGAGGTCTACCATGTGCAGCTGCCAATGTGCCTTGCAGATGTTTCTGACAAGTAAAACTCGGTCCCTTGCAGCGAGCACGATAGGACAGACAATGGCATGTAATGCATGGATGCGCTCGAACTTTCTTGCATATTTATTTGATGCTGTACAACACGCCTCACAGCCTCCCGTTCGGCTACCAAGTCCCGGCTGCAAACGTGAACGCGCTTTAACATGATCTCGCGGTGCTAGCAATTGCCCTGTCTTGAGAAGTGTGCGCTTCGCTCGCCTATGCCATCATCTTACACAACACAAATAGCAGTCCATCTGCTCTTGAAAGCAGCCTTGCAAACCCCCACCTCCCTACCCAAACATTCTTCCACCACGCCCCGTTCGTGTAACACGCGCCCCACTTGCGTGTAAACCATCATTAATGCCCGTCACACAGAACCCCCCGCTTGCACGCGCCGTGCCACACTGCCCTCGGCATGTGGTCAGCCGGCATCCCGCCCCGATGCTGCGTGGCCAGCAGCCGGCGACGGGGCCGCGGGCCACTTGCCCAACGGCATTGCGAGGTGTTGCGATACCGTAGGCGGAGCGAAGCCTGGTTTTGTGCATGCGTGGGCAGGAATTCGCAGTACTCGTTGTGCTCGCAGAAGCGCAAGGTTATGCGCAGTGCATGAATTGTACGAAGTACTATGTAGTTGCTCACTCGCTTCGCACCGCTTCGCGCCCCCGAGCACCCAAAACCACATCTGCTGACTGACTACCCTGCACACGTCCGAACAAGTCCTTGCCGCACCGCAGACCGATCTGTAGCGTCCCTACGCGACTCAGTCGGTCGGTGCAGCGCGACGCATCGCATCGCATCGCATGCATCCGACCGCAAGCGACATTCCAGACCAAGTCGGCCCAAACCCTAAAAGCGCAGCGCCGCACATTGTCCGCGGCACTAGGCGTCATGTTGAGGGGCGCGGCAGTTGCGGAGCGACGTCGTTTGCAAACCTACCGTTGTGTGAGGGAAGCTAGGGCAAAGCTTGATCGGGTCGTGCATGTCCGTGTCACCAACTTGGACGGCTAGTGGCACCTGGAGCGCGTAGCTTGAACTATGCGAGTAGCTTGAACTGTGCGAGTAGCTTGAACTGTGCGAGGAGCTTGAACTGTGCGAGTAGCTTGAACTGTGCGAGTAGCTTGAACTGTGAGAGTAGCTTGAACTGTGTGGGTGCTTGAGGTTGGGTTCGTCAACTGTGTGGAAGTTGGTTCAGGGAGGTTCGGTCGTCAATGTACATTATGTCATTATCCCTCGAGGAGAGGTATACCGTGTCTAACACCTGGAAGCAGGTCCTGCTAGTTTTGATGGAGCGGTTGGGCCCATGTGATTTATAGTACATTTGTTGCTGACGGCAACACTGATGCATGCCTGACTTGTGTCATCGAGATGCACCATCATCTTGACATGGGAGTATGGCTCCGTGCGCGTAGTTCCTCCTGTGCGCATGCAGCTATCGTTTGCGGCAGTTGAGGATGCCTGGCAGCGCGAGCCGATCGACGACTTTGAAGAGCTCCAGCTCGCGAACATTGTACAGAGCATCGTTCTTGCCGAACGACGCCACGTCGAGACTCTCGCCGATATTCCAGAATTGGCCTACGTGGCTGGTGCCATGCGTTTGTTCAACAGCGATGTCAGTGAGCTGCTTCAGACGGTACGTTATAGATTTCTGCTGTGCGCGTGCCGAGGCCCAGAAAGCGGATAACTCTTCGATGCAAGACGTTGCGGTACCAATCGTATCAATCAAGCTTGGAAGGTCGGCGAACTTCCCGGCGGATGATACAACATCGATTGATAGCATGAGCGCATACCCTGGGAAGGGCGTCGAGAAGGAGTGCTCCAAAGTGCTGTTGCGGCGTTGCCGGTTGATGAGCGCGAGGTTGTGCATCATTGTCAGGAATTTGTGTGCATTGCGAATTGCGTGCTCGACGTTGCGGCTTATTTTGTCGGCGGGCATCGCAGTCAGACGAATCTGGCGATTGAGTCGAATGATGGTAGAGTAGTAGAGGGCATGTATGGACATGAAGGTGCCATCATATCCTTCAGCGATGCTGTTCTCCAGGTTTTGTGGCGAATACCGTAGATTGGCAGGCAAAATAGCGAGCCAACCCTCCAATCGCTCGTAGGTCTTAGCATAGAACGACTCGTAGTGCTGTTCATAGCCAGCATCTGGGCGGCGAGCAGCACGCCCAGTGAATGTCAGCACATCGCCCCAAAGAGCTGATATGAGACACAAGTACGCCATGTGCCCAAGAACCGGGGTCTTGGGTGCGAAGCGGTTGAGGAGCTCAAAGTCGAAGAGGGCCGTGTCATTAGGTGTGCCATTCTCGTACATTGCCTCCATGCAAGGAAGGTGAACAAAGGCGTCCTCTAAGCTGACAACGAAGAATGTTCCGCCGAAAAATCCGTTGTAACGCTGTTGTTGTATTAGGTCAATGGTGGTAGTTAGTCTTGTCACATCCTGACTTACATCCATCAAGAACCCGGACCAGAAGGTGCGGCGGCAGCACTCATCGAAAGTCCGGCGATCAAACCCGTACTCTAACTCGGGCGCCCCATCTGCCAGCGCCTTTACTCCCTCTTCGGTGTTTAGCTTCAGTGCACTACTCGCACGAAGACCAGCTCCGCAGAAATCCCATGCCTCCTGTGACTTCCCCTGTGCGAAACAATAGAGCGCTAGCAACAGCCGGCTCTGGCACAATTGTAGGGAAAACTTTCCAAAGCGCTTTTCTGCGGCGTATATAGCGACACCTGCGAAACGCTTCCCAAGTGCTCGTTTGTCAGCATCAGGTGAGAAGAGCGAACCCATTGCTAGTATCGAGTACAGAAGCATGCGATCATCCTGGGACTTTCTGCGACCAAATTGCGCCCATGACACGAATGCTTTGCGTGGAAACATGCCATACGTTGCACGACCAGCATGAAGGAAGTAGAGGTCCAGCAATGAAAGTGTCATCTTTGGATCCATCTCGCTGGGATCTTGTTCCCATTGTAGGGCAAGGTGGTCTTGGTACAAGCCAGCACTTGAGTCGTGGTGTTCGCGCGGGTTGGCTGGACTACTCCAGTCAGAATCGTACGAATGAACAGAAGGGTCTCTGGCGGCTGCAAGTGCGGGCGGAGGAAGATGATCTTGGCACTTCAATGTTGCTCCACTGTACCGGGCATCAGCTGTCCTTAGATTTTCTCGTAGTTTTACGATAGAGTTGACTTTTTCTGAGCTCACGGACGGGCTCATCGACTCTGATACGTAGCTCCCAAGAGGCGCAGCAGTCGGAGCTGATGGAGAAACCTCAGTCGACCCGTTTCGAGTGCCTGGTTGGTTCGGTTGGTTCAAGCCGCTGTGGATAGTTAGCATTTTGCAGGCTTCCAGGGACGCAATCAAGGCTGCTGGTTGTAGAACACAGGCTTGGTCAACTTACCCTCTGCACACCCTTTGGGCCTTTGCGCACTGGTGGCACTTGGGAGAGCCTGGCTCGCACTTGATTTTCTTTTCTCGGCAGGTCAAGCACGCCTGCGCAAGTCGCTTGCGTGGCTTGCCTGCTTTGGTGATGCCCCATGAAGGATTGACTGGCTCGCCGTCTATGATAGCTCTGCAGTAAGATCCGTCTTCGTAGATGTAACAAAGACCTTCGCCTGGCATCTCGCGTTGCGCGATGCATCTTGATGCACGGATTGGCGCACAAGAAAGCGCATCGATGCGTCTCCTCACTGGCCGAGAAGGGTCTTCTACATCTTCGAACGCCGTATGAATTGGCAGCGTGGTTATCGACTCAGATGCTGTCGAGGTTTGACGAAAGGTGCTGCCAGCTGTGTTGTCATACGATGGCTGATTGCAACTTCCATGGCGATGTTGATCCAACGAACCGGTGCTGAATGTCGAACATAGCGTCGAGGGGGCCGCAGACTGCTGTTCGGTATGAACGTGTGATGGTGAGGGTCGATGTGCATATGACATCTGAGGTGCTGTTGCGTTGCGCTCGAAAATTACATGTGCATGACTATCGAAGTCGTGGCGCCGCTTCAGTGCGGGGCTGGAAGATCCATATTGTAGAGAAGCATTTTGGCTATGTTGAGGGGCGGCCTGTCGAATCGAATGATCAGAAGGCTTGTCAAGTAGTTGTGGTTCCAGAAGGGTGCGAAGACTTGGAAGTCGTTGCGTGTTGCTCTGATTTTCACTGAGCTCTCTCGAATGATAATTATTACTAGGCGGTATGCTCTCTGGGCGCGAGAACGGGCGTGGAGGCGTTGGGTAAGGCTGGTGAGATGCTGGAAGCCCTCCATGAGACAGAATGGTAGGTGGATGACTCATGTTGAGGAACATAAGAGCGAGAGATGCTGTGTTCTGGTGTTGAGTGACTGGGGCGAAAGATTCTTTCCACGATGCTTTGGTCCACGATCCACATGAGATTGTTAGGGTTGAGAAGAAGCAATGAGATTGACAGCCGGATTGCAGATGCCGTTATCGTCTTAAGATGTAGCAACTACATCAATTCGTGACCCGATTGTTGAACACGCATATATACCTAGAGACAATTAGGAAGGGGACGAGCGAATAACTGCGTGCGTTTAAGGTGCAGCAGAAATCTGCGGCGTTCGTTGCAGACGGCTAGGATCTGGAGAAGATGTCAAAGAAGCCGTGAGTCCGTGCAGGGCTGACATTTCGATTGACCACCGTCCGGCTCCTGCTGAACTGCAGCTGAAGCGGCAAGGTAGAGTGAAACCTCTGTAGGGGGTGGGACAGGAGCAACACGGGATGACTTACGGATACAGGGCTAGGATTGCGGCGCAGACGGGACTATAGGCGTTGAGAAGGGCTGGGCATGCACGAGCACGGGCTCCGGGTGGCTCGACGTGCGGCGAGGGACGATAGTAATAAAATCAATTAGTACAAAGTAGTAAAAGATGAGAGTGAAGGAGCTGCGGCAAGCCGTGCAGCGACAGATTCAACTGCTGGCAGGGGCGGACCCCACTGGACTGGAGGATTGGTCAAGGAACGTAGCGGCCGCGGCGCTGATGACTGGTCCAAGCAAGCAAGCAAGCAAGCCAGCTGTGCTCTCAATTTCCCCGTAGCGCAAGCGACGATGAGCAGGTCATGGAGCTTTTGCGGTTTGAGGCCCGAGAATGCTGCATGTCCCGGGGGTCTGTAGGCATGCCACACCGTGGCTGCAATGTCAATACTGCAATAGCGCGGCGGAGAGGAATTCTTCTGCACGCTCGGTGCGTAGCGTGTTTGGTGTGATGCAAGACACAACAGTGATTGTCCAGAAAAACAATGCAGCCGGGGGTGTTGCGTAGATGACAGTGAGTGCTTTTCTCAGCCCCCAGATCTGGCGGCAAGTCTCCCCGCCTAGCGCTCCGAGCCATCTCGGTGATGATTGTCGATCTATGCACCAGCGATGTGATGCGGGCGAACATGTCCTTGCCGGCCGCCAGCCAATAGGCTCTACGCAGATTGAGTTTCACCAAAGTACCCGAATGCGCTACTGGAGCGCGCCGGGGGCCTGTCCTGGACAGCGATTCGGGTTGGTTCGACAAGCGCAGACGATGCTGGCGCCGGTCCGCTGCGAGCTGGTTCCCTCAAGCAGACACGAATTGGCGACAAGAAAGACTTCACCAATGTCCAGGGCTCCAACTGGCGGGCCTTCAACGCCCGGTCAGGCCCATCAGCTAGGTACTCGTGCGGCAGCAGCGCGCTGAGGCTGACGTCGTTTGACGTTGTGAAGCAGCGACACATGTGCTTCCCCGCTTAAGCAGCGGCGGCGAGCCGAGTCGCGTTAGGGGAGCCGGGAGATGAGAGGGACCCGATTTTGTATCCTAATGTTGGATGGTCCGAATCGAGCTCAACGGCTTCAACATTGGCCTTGCGTGCATGCCGCCGTCTGCTTGGCCTGCGCCAAACAGATCCTAGGCCCTGCTCTCGGTTCACCACTCAACGCACATGTCGAACGGAAGCGACCAGCATGTGCCCCCGTCCAAGCATATCTAGCGTACCGCTCGCCAGCTCCGGTACTGGATCAGCTTCCGTGATTCGACGAACGTCACCAGGGCTTCGGCTGCACGCTTCCAGCACCCGCCGGCGGCCATTGATGATCAAGTGATGCCGCCAGTCGTCTGACAAAGGCGAGAACCTGACACCGCGGCGTCGAGACTCGAATTGTAGGATCAGCATCAAGCGAAATGGTCCCTCGGCAGACTGGGCGGGCATATCTGCCTGATTAGGAAGGACGAACAGTGAAGTTTGTGGAGAGATCACGTGTTGTCATGCCGCCAAGAACCTAGAAGCCAGCGCACGGGTTCTTTTCGAGCCTCAACTCTGCCGCTGTCTCGCGTCCACGGCATCCCGTCAGCAGCAGCGGCAACGTGCATACAGCAGCCCCGTTCTTCCTAGCGCATCCAGTCCTAACCTCGACATCATACAGTTATAACCTAGGCAACCAAAATGACCTCCGACGAAATCAAGCCGTCGCCAGCCGCGCAGGCGCATTCCAGCGAGAGTACCAGCCATGACGATGACCACAGGCGAAGTGCTTCACCTGCAGGTACACCATCGAAGGAGGAAGGCGCTCCCAGTGAAAAGAGTGAGGGTGCTGTCTCAGAGGACGAGCCACCGCTGCCAGACGAGGAGGCACCTCCGCTGCCTGATGAGCCCGTGCCAGAGGCCGAGGACGATGGTTGGGAACCTCGTTGGGACAGCACTGCGCAGGCCTGGTACTTTTACAACAACAAGACTGGAGCATCACAATGGGAAAACCCACGTGTGCCTGAGGCCACTACAACCAGCTATGCATCGTACGACAGGTTTGCTAACAAATACCGTCTTATATCTCCTTCTCCAGCCTAATACGTGATCTCAACAGAACCTATAGCACTGCTATCCTACCTTCAACTAGTGGCGCACCTGGCACCAGCTCACCACCCAAGCGTAGATGGGGAGGATACAACCCAGCAATACATGGGAGCTATGATCCCAATGCCGACTACGCACGAGAGGCAACAAAAGAAGAGGAGGAGGAAGAGGAGGCAGCTCAAGCTGCGGCAGCCATGGCTGCTGGTTTACCAATCCCAACTGGGACAGACTACACAGCACAGGCCCACTTCAACCGCTTCACTGGCAAGTTCCAGACAGCTGGCCAGGGTCCTGAAATGCACAACGACGAGAACAAAAGTAAGCGTCAAATGACTGCCTTCTTTGACGTGGATGCCGCAGCAAACAGTCACGATGGTCGCAGTCTCAAAGCAGAGCGTCGAAGCAAGACTCTAAACAAGAAAGAGCTCAAAGCCTTTAAAGAAAAGCGCCGTGACAAGAAAGAAGAGAAGCGCCGCGCTTGGTTGCGTGATTGAGTCTTTGGGTGGTAAGGAAGAATAGTACAAGTGAGGTCGCTACGTCCACTAATGCAGCGTAGGCATGAGCAGCATCAAACAACCAGACTGCGCATTGGTTATAAGGTAGGATATTAGGCATTTATTTTTGCAACAAATGGCTGTGCTTGGCGCTATATAGCATTGTTACCTTCTCGTCGACAGCCCATCCGTCTTTTTGAGGCCATTCTAAGGTCTATATCTATGTTACTGGCCGGCACGAAACTCCGTCTCTCCCTTTAGCTGAGAACTGTTGTATGTAAAACACTTTCTGTATGAGTCGTTAAACGCAACGTACCATGCCAAAAATTAGCAATCTGCGCATGTGTTGTATCCAATAGCCCCTCTGCCACCCTGCGCTCGTTCCTGTTATCGCCGCTCTGCGATTTGCGCTCCTGTGCTGCAAGTTCGACAGTTGTATATCGTCTTTTGGCGCCAATGCTCACTTCTTTTGGGTATCCTTGGTTTGCATGTCCCCCATCATCTCCGTAACATCTTCCATTGGCCCACTGGTATCTCCCGCCTTGAACACCATCTCCTCGTCGCCTCCGGAATTTCCCTCCCCACTCCCACTCCCCCCACCGACAGTCTTCTGCAGCGCTTCAACGTGTCCTAAAAGCCAGTCCACAACCTCCTTCTTATCGTTGATCTCTGCCTCGAATACGGCGTCATGTCCAGCCTTGTTGAAGATCGTGATATCACCACCGGCTTCTATCAGCAACTTGACGGCCTCAAGGTGTCCATTGAGGGAAGCCCAGTGGAGCGGTGTGTTGCCTGAGGCATTTGTGAGGTTGAGAAAAGGTGCAGGTTTTGAAGTGACGGTCGAAAGTAGGAGTTTTATGATATCTATTTACAATGAGCTACGCTATCCTAACCCAGTGACATTAAAGGACACTTACCATTGTGACCGTTCGCCGCAGCGTAGTGCAATGCGGTGTTTTGCGAGTGCGAGTCTACTGCCTCCACTAGGATCTGGTCTTTCGATTTCGAGATCTGTGTCGAGAGTGTGTTGAGGAATTGCTCAAGTTCGTTCGCTTCGTTGGCGCGCGCGAGGTAGAGGATCTCGTCCACAGAGTCTTCGTCGAGGTTTGACATGTTGAGTCTGTGTTGACGTATATGGAGACGTGCTTCGCGGTACAGTCTCGTGCAATAATTTTTTGGGCGCGCTGCCGGGCGGGGCAACTTGACGCGGGGTAGGGCGCTAGAGCATATGAAGTTAGTGTGATGGATCGTCACTTGCTCGATGTTGTTTCAAGCCACACAAACTTCACTTTCACGCCTGTTCATGATGTTGATGTCCATGCATCAATTTCTTCATCAACACTGTGATTAGCCAGACATTTCTTTTGGGGCCGGGTCTGGCTATCGTACAGCAAGATGCGGAAACGAGTCACGACTGTTACTACCAAAACTTGATATCTGTCTCCTAGGCTCAGAGTCTGAAAGCATGGCCTGACAGACTCCACATCGAGAACCAATCGACCGCTGAAGAAACTTTGGAGTCTGTTGCCGGCACTCTCGGGTGCACAGTCGATGTATTGCGCCGCTCCGATCAGTGTCTCGTATAGCCTCGGACTCGGGGAGGACACATTGCCGCAGAGCAAAGGCTACGAACGGTAATTATCCCAACGAACAGGTCACTCCAACCCGCCAATACTTGAGTGCATATCCCTCAATCCTTTGTCAAACTTTCAAAGACCCCAGATCCTGGAAGCGACAACATCGGACAAACGTTGTCGTTGGCAGCCTTGCATGCTCGTATTCGCCCACCCCTCTCTCAGACGGCTCAGACTCAGGGCCCTAATGACATGGATCAACATAATGCCCACACTGTATGAATTCGGCATACTGCACCCGATAATCCTCGACCGACCAGCGTCTGTGGGGCGAATACCCGTTGCAAGGGGCATAGCACCTACTACTTTGCAAAAAAACCATACATCTACAAGATACAACAGCAGTAGGCAGAAGAGGCTTGCCGGGAAATTATTATCAAATTTTAACGTTAAGATCTTACATGGTTGTTAAACTATATGTCCCTTCACATATAGGGCTGAATTAGGCCTCCCATATGCTGGTCGGTCGAGGATTATCGGGTGCAGTATGAGCTCGTCTTGGTCGAGAGCCGCTCACTACCGTTTCAAGGGTTACTGATGCAGGCCAAGCCGGCTATATTGTTGACAATGGCATGCTATCTGCAGGTACGTGTAAAACTGTCCTTACTTGTCCTTCGCTTCAAGCCGTAAAGGGAACTATTTTCGAAGGTCGTTAGATCCTTCGGTTCGGGATTTTGAAATTTACCGCTGCCGTTATCAGCACCCATACACTAACGTGTCAAGGGCATGTTTGAACCTGAAGGACCCACCGAACGCTTTCCTGTCATTCGAATGTCACTATAGATCGTTCGTGAAACAATCTCGTGAAAAGTCATTCCGCCGGATCTTGCGGGCCGCTTCACATGCAAGGCCAGCGTTTACACGCAGACCAGTCGGAGTCGGACCGAACGCCTCGGGCGGACAGAGCGTTGGTTCAAGCGACTTCACATGCTCACGCATCATCCAGAGACTTCTGGTGGTTATACAAGTCAATTTACATGTACATGATACATGGTCAACAACATCTCAACATGCCCAGAAGGGACAACGCTACTTGAACGATGTCATCATCAGCCATGCTGTCGCAAAGAAAGCCAGGTTTGCACTTGCTCCGTACTTTGTAAACGCAGACACAGCCACCAACAAGGGGCGGCCCACCATGATCGGTCTGGCGCTTCGAGTGCCGAAAGTTTCTCTCCATGTGCTGCCCACTGAAGGAATGACTTGCCCGCTGGCACATGTGGCTAGGACCTCGCTTGGATGTTTGTATGAGCACGACCCGCTGCTGTGCCGTAATAATGCATCGTCATTTGTCATGGGCATATGAGCGCTTTATATGGCATACCTAAGTGGTAAGTGAAATGAGGAGGTATTGTTAGAACATAGGCATGACGTGAGTTAGCGTCATGGTGATACTGTCTCAAGTTTGATGAAAGGTGAGTTTTGCGATTGCGCAAAGGAATTACGCTCGGTCCCATTATGATGTCGCTCACGATCAACACTGGGGCAGTTTCGAAGACATCGATTTGATAGCAATAGGTACACTACAATCGCCACACTGTGGTCTCATGGCGATGGCCGCCTCGATGTGGCCATGTGGGGTTCTCATTGTGTCTGCCTGAATGTCCAATCCTTCTTCAACATGTCTCCATACGCCTGTCGGTCCGAATCGAGGGGATCGTGACGCTCAGACAAGCGCCCTTGTTTCTGTCTTTTAAGCAGTACAGTGCGTTGCGTTGCGAATAGCATGAAACCAACGCATTACCGTCTCGCCTCGAGACTTCGTTCTTGGGCCTTACGGTCTTGGTGATATCTCTGTCGTATCCTTTTTCTTTCCCATCGGTACAGACAACTTACCAGGATTCAGAGTGGAACTCGAGCGGGCCGTCGCCATCGAGTAGCTTGGATCGATGACAGGCTTCAAAGTCCCCACGATGATGCCTGCAATCAAAATCGTGGTGGACCCGGCGGCTGAGTGGATACAGCCGCAAAGTTTTTTTCCAATGCCGATGGGTCGAACACCAGTTTGTGGGGCTTTTTGGTGAATTTCCCGGCTCATGATTTGGCCATCTTTCCGCTCTGAGAGATTGTCTGTCAGGTCTGTAGGGCACTTTGGGCCATTGTCAGCGCCTCGAGGTTGAATTTTGATGGAACAGCGCATGACCGCACGCCAAGGGGTCTCGTATGCTGGCAGAAAAAAGTTAATCTGGTTCTGTGACGGAATTTTCAGTTTAATACCATCGTCATTAGGAGTAAACTGGCTTGAGAGGCTCGGTTGTCGTAGTGACATCTCATAAAGCCTGATGCAATTCGACTGGTTCGTTTGTTGTTTGTTTGTTTGATTCCTACTCGGTTTCAGCCGCGTACTGCGCAGCTATGCCCGGAGTGACAGGCGTGGCAGACAGCGGACGCGGTGCGGACGTGAGTCGGCACCGCCCCACTTCACCCTCGAAAGAGCCATCTGTCCCCAGAGGCCTGCCGTTGTCTTGCTTCTATCTGCGACTATGTACATTTCGTCTCTAGAAGTGACGTGTTTGCCTGCGTGTGTTCCTCAAACTGTTGTTTCCGTGTGTGCCGCACTCGAAGTCGTATATGTATACCGTTGTTTCAAGGCTCGTAGAGGCGCGTTGCCTTGTGTGTCGCGTCCGCTGTACCTTCAGTCTCCCCCTAATGCTCGGCTTCGTCTATTTGCACCTGCCCTCGTGCCCTCAGGGCTTGGTTTAGGCTCCATTGTTCTTGTTCCTTTGTGTTTTATTGCCTCCCACTAGGTTCCTATGTGGCCATGGTGTGTGGTGCCGTCGTCGTCGTTGTTGTTAGGAGTACCTATCTGTGAGTATCGCAAGATATTTTGGTGTTGCTGGTCTAAGCTCCTAGTCAAGGCAACGTGATTGGTTAAAGCCGTGCTAGCGCAACCTAGCGTGGCGAAAACTCTGCACCTTGACGAACTCACACCACCACCACCACCACCACTACCACTACCACTACTACTACTACCTACCACGCGTCTTATACCTCATTATTGTTGTCGCAGCTGCTACCTATTTTGTGTGAGGCCAGCGACGTGGAGAATGGCGAAGTATGTACAACTGAACTGGGGGTCTGGGCCAACGCGCTCGTACCATGCTTGGCTAGGCACAACACTGTCTTGTTTTGTATGGAAATTCAGTACAAAATGAGACTCCGCACAGCTTTACTGCATGGAGCGTTAGTTTCTTATTGGGGTGCACGTTACCTACTATCGGGGTGCACGTTACCTACTATCGGGGTGCACGTTACCCATTCCCGTGAGTACCCCTACCAAAATTTGAGCCCAAGACCTGTAAAGGTAACTCGATGAATATTGAATGTATTTTGCAGCTGTGCCTACAATACACAAAGAACTCGAGGCCAGAATAGCTAAAACGCCAAAGAAAAACGCCTTGCCTGCCAGACACCAAAGTGTGGGCTCATATCCTTCATGCTTACGCAAAGCAAGTGGTGTACGTCGAACGCTTTTCCATGGACGACGTGTAACGACGAAAAGAATTCAATGATAGATCTCGTCAATCAAATTGAACATACAGTGCGTTTCGTGAGTAGGAGATTGTAGCCCCTTGAGGACAGTAAAAGAGCATTTACAATCCCCGGAACAGCGAACCGACAGCCGAGCCTGCCGCAGGCTCGGTAGCGGGAGCGTGCTCGTGGACGTGTGCATGTTTATCAACATGTGCGTGGAAGACATTGATCTCATTCGAGCCATCGATCTGTGGGATCTCAGAAACCTCGGTGATTTCCTGGTGAACATCGATCGAGACATCACTCGAGCTCTCGTGAGCAGGCTGTTCAATACCCCCCATCTGTACATCGTCCTGGATGGCATCCTGAACGTCTAGCTCGTCCTGCACGGCCGCGATCTCCGCAAGAACGGCTGTCTCGGACGGCAACTCGGTCTCGTCCTCGATGTCCATGTTGTCAGGGGCCAGGTCCGAACTGACGTCTTCCTCTCTAGCCAGGTGTTCTTCCTGATCGAGGTGTTCCTGGTCGAGAGCTGCTGCATGTGCGACTTCTGCATGATCAAGGGGCATGGCGTCGTCCTCACTCTCTTCAACGTCCGCATCTGCCAACTCAGCAGAAGCTCCGTTAAGCAGGCCAGGAGCACTGCCGTCATCGGGTCCGAGCTCAATCTCGATCTCAACTTCCTCGCCCTCATCATCGGCCTCGCCTGCTGAGGCTGCTGCATTGGCTGCAGCCTCAGCGTGGAGGTCCGCTACCAACTGCTTGACCTGCGCAGCGAACTTGTCTGGCACTTCGAACGTTGTGTAGCCGCGACGCTTACGAGGAGCAGCGGTTTTAGGTCGTGCGGTCACCTTTGCTGGAGAAGCGGCCAAGACGGGTGCCGTGGCTTTGCGACCGGTTGTCTTCTTAGGCGCTGGGGCCTCGACCTCAGTCTTCCTGGGCTTACCACGAGCCTTCTTTGCAGGCTGAGCAGCTTCCTGTTCGACCTTCTTGACGGAAGAAGTGCGCTGCCGAAGGCGCGAACGCATCTTGGGGTTGATACGAGGCGCAAGGGCAACTTTGAAGGCCTTAGCGACAGGCTTCGAGCGCGGTGAAGTACGCCTGGTGACACGTGGGGAGCCGGCGGTGCGATTGAGGTCGAGTGCAGGACGACGTCCGCGTTTAGGCGTGGCAGGACCCTCAGGTGCGACGACTTCCTTGCGCGGACGGCCAGCGCGATTCTTGGGCGCAACAGCTTCTGCAGAGACCGCATTGTTGGTGGCTTTGAGAGGTCGTCCTTGGCGCTTCTTAGGTGCTTGCGCTTCTGCTACAGCTTCTTCTGCCGCGACGAGCGAGCGGCGACCGCGCTTGATGGCACTGTCGATCTGCGCAATGGGTTCATCGCTCTTCGCGATGGACGGACGACTGCGTTTTTTTGGTAGCTCGGCTGTGACTGTCTCTACAATGTCTTCCTTCACCGGGCGACCACGTTTCTTAGACGGGCCAGAGGTGGCCATGGCAGCAACAGGAACGGCTGGCTCTGGCGCACTTACTTTGGCAGGGCGGCCGCGACGCGCCGCGACTGTTTGCGATTTGGGAGTCATTGAGACGCGTTATCGGTGGTCGAGAGCGTGTTCCGGGATCAATGAGAGAACCGCGAATCTGAGAATTTGGAACAAGGCAAGGATAGATGTTGTTAGTAAGAACGTGCGGGGGTGGAGGTGAGACTGTGTTGATAAAGCGTGCACGAGCCACCGCGTTGAGCTCCTGTTCACCTCGTGCAACATCGTGCCGATCCCTGCCTTCACTTTGACATCTCAAACAACGGACTGGCTTGACGGTCTGTGAGCTGACTGTCGAGAGCGGCAGGTTCAATTGATATCTTATACGAACCTCTCAGGCATGTTAATGCTGCAACGCTTCTCTATGACGTCAGATATCGCTGAAGGAGCATAAACATTCCTCGCACTGACAGTACCGAATTCTCAATATCAGCTTTCTCGACAACACCGCTCATCACTTGCTCCCCTCGTACCTGAGTTCAGTAAGCTCAAGCTGATCACGACTTTCCTTAGGTATGACACACGGCTACAAAAGATCCTGCATGAAAATCGGCCTACACCAGTTGTGCTCCGTCCACTTCCATGCCATCATCTTATCAGGCCAAATAGCCGCAGGCCTGTTCCTATAATTCCACTCCCAATTGATGGTGACAGTACTTTGGTAGCTGGGAGAAGAGCACGCGACCACCTACCAGAAACGACAAGTACCTCATTACGTGCGAGCGCTTACGACGCGTTGATGTTTCCTGCTGCAATTGACAGGTGCTCGAGCATCGGAAGGTTAAGTTGAGCATCGATATCCGAGGGCTCACTTGGTGCCTCAAAGACGGTAGCAACGACTCCGGAGAGATTGTTTGTTCCGCTATATGTTGACATTAGAATTCATCATGCTGTAATGGCTGCTTACGTCCTTGAAAGACATTGTACCACATGGTGAGATTTTACGGGAGCACGACCTCGTAACTCCGTGGTGACTGGCGGACCCGCAAACGAATGATGGACTACAACAAGAACACCAAAAGAGTATCAGAGAGCGCGGCAGAAAGAATTCATTCACTTCATTGTGGACGATATCCCGTTGTGACGAAACTACCGGCGGCATATCTTCGTGGATTTGACGGCTTTGTCTGCCCGTACTCAAGGTGGGTTCGTCGTCATGAGACAGCAGTGTTTTAAAACGAGATACCACATTAGCATGGTGTTTTCACCACGAGGTATTCGAGTCCGTCTGATTAGAGGGCAAAAGCCAAGGACAAGGCCATCCGAAGACCGTGATGTGGGTTCACAGCACAGGACTTCAGAGTGTACTTAAAACCACACCTGACGTCCTTCAGCGTCATCGGAACTCGGCTGTAACGACATCTACCACGGGTCTTAGCGAGGGCCAAAGCCCGCGGCAGATTGACAATGCTATGCGGGAAATGCATGCAACCATCTTTTCCTGGTTCGCGGCAGCACTTCATATGAGGCTCATGATGCCTCAAACCCCTTCAGTATCCAACGTGCAACAGGATCAAGATATGATTGGCAGACACCAATCTTGCAGGTTTTTATGCTTGTGGAGTCCCCAAGGTCTGCCGAGCAGAGCGGAACGGAGTATCTTGGCGGGTTGGCGGGTTGGCGGGAATAACTATGGAAGAACCGGGGTGCGTCGGCCAACCACCATGAGGCAGGCACAAGACGTCGTTGATATGCGTGCTGGGCAGCGAGAATCCTTTTAGCTTGGCTGACTTGAGTGGTAGGCCCCTAGTAGTGTTGTCAGCTTTCGTAACTTTGTGGCAAGTGCTCGTGTGCTCTTATTTATATGGAAGAGTATCCTGTTGCGATAGTCAGTCTGCTCAGCAGATACTCGAGAATCTCCTACCAAAGTTCTTTCAGTCACTCAAATTCAAGATGGCGCCCGCCATTACCGTCAAGTATGATTGGATCCTTGCGATCACAACTATCACCTTCGTCTTCTCTGCGTTCGGTAACGGTGCCAACGATGTCGCCAACTCCTATGCCAGTATGCTCTGTTTGTCGAAGTTCGAATCGCACGTGCTAACGATATCTAGCATCGGTGGCTGCCCAGACCTTAACCATGGTGCAAGTTGGTTTCTTGTCTATCGTCACCGAGTTCGTCGGTGCTGTCGCTCTCGGAGCTCATGCCACCGACACCATCAAGAACGGCATCATCAACATCGAACGCTTCCAGGCGCCTGCCGAGCCCGGCATGTTGATGCTTGCTATGGGTTGTGTTGAAGTCGGCAGCGCTGCTTGGCTAATGTTCGCCACACGTGCTGGCATGCCTGTATCCACCACCCAGACCATTGTCGGAGCTCTTGTCGGTGTTGGTTTCGCGACCAATGCTGGTGTCACCTGGGGCTGAGAGTCAGGATCTGTTTCTCAGGTTGCCGCCAGCTGGGCCATCGCACCTATGATCGCCTGTGCATTCAGTGCGATTATTTTTGGCACGGTCAAGTACGCCGTCCTGGAGCGTGAGGACTCGTTCAAATGGGGGATGAGACTCATTCCGTGGTACTTTGCCGCCACCGGAGCTATTCTGGCTTTGTTCATCGTCGTCGAGACGCCCACGGCCCCTTCTTTGGAGGAGTTTGGTGCTGGCAAGGCTGCTGGTATCATCCTCGGGGTCTTTGGTGGAGTCTTGTTGTTCAGTTACATCTTCTTCATGCCCTACCTGAAGCGCAAGTTGATCCACAAGGATGCCCGCATGCGCATCTGGCACATTCCCCTCGGCCCCCTACTTCTCCGCGAGAATCCTCCCCTCTACTTCGCTGGCAAGGCGGACGGGGAGTATGTCAAGAACTACTACGCCGACGCCTATGGTGAGGTTCGTGCTCAAGGCCAGGAACTGCGGCAGCGCAACGCCAATGGGCCCAACGACGAGGAGAAGCAGCCACAAGATGTTGATGACATCCAGAAGAGCTCGCCTGGGAGCAGCCAGGACGGCCTGCCCACCGACCCACAAAAAGCCAAGCAATTAGAAGAGACATTGAAGAACGACCCAGACGCAGTTCCTCAATTGTCGAAGAAGCGCAAACAACTGGAGCCGTACGAGCGATTTATCGGCCCTATGAAAGATTTGTCTTGGGCTAACCCTCAAAAGTACTGGGGTTACTTCAAGTTCGGCCTACTTCAGGGTGTTACTCGCGATGTCATTACCCACGAAAGCGACAAGCTTCGTGATATCCACGCCCGTGCCAACCGCTACGATGTACGTGTCGAGCACATGTGGACCTACTGTCAAGTTATCTCTGCCATGATGATGTCCATTGCCCACGGTTCCAACGATGTTGCCAACGCTGTTGGTCCCTGGTCTGCTGTCTACCAGACATACAGGGAGGGTGCCATCGCCACTGAGTCAGGTACACCCATCTGGATGCTGGTCGTCGCTGGTCTGTTGCTAGGTCTTGGATTCTGGTTTTACGGATAGTAAGTTGTCTCGATGTATCTTCATCCCAAACAGTTGATCGCTAACACTAAGCCAGCCACATCATGC
Source organism: Lizonia empirigonia (assembly GCA_009982855.1). Classification (NCBI taxonomy): domain Eukaryota; kingdom Fungi; phylum Ascomycota; class Dothideomycetes; family Pseudoperisporiaceae; genus Lizonia; species Lizonia empirigonia. The sequence continues at coordinate 727,998 of JAADKA010000006.1, read as the reverse complement.
GCGCTCTCGGAAACAAAATCACACAGATAAGCCCCACCCGTGGTTTTGCTACTGAGCTGGGTGCTGCCGTCACTGTGTTGTTAGCCTCCCGCTTAGGGCTCCCAGTTTCAACCACACAATGCTTGACTGGTGCTCTCATCGGAACAGCGCTGATGAATTACGACTTGAAGGCTGTGAACTGGGCCCAGTTGGGATTCATTTTCATGGGTTGGGTCGTAACGCTGCCAGCGTCTGGCCTGATTGCTGGACTGCTCTGCGTTATGGCGTTGAACACGCCTCATTTCTAGGCTTCCGTCAGCATTTGATATTTTCTTCTGCGTGATCCTTCCTAGTTCAAACGTAGCACAGACACCTTCAGGAAACCAGATAGATTCCACATAAATGGATTGATGAACGTCTAAAGACAGTAGGAGCAGGTTCCCAGGGCCAAGAAGATGTGACGAAAGTGGTCACCACATTAACAGTGTGCTGCCGTGATTGAGCTCAAGATGGTTATATGCCATCATATTTTACTTCTCAAGCGAAGATCGAGTGTGTTTTGGACAATTTGAACGTATTTCGTGGCCCAGTATCGATGGTGTTGGGTTTGAGGCGGGTGATGCTGAACGCGTCGACGGTGGGAAAGAACGCCGATAACGCGCCGCGCTAGTGACGCAGCCAATTGCCCCGCCGCATGAGAGCAAAAAAGAATTTGGTTCGCGGGGTCATAAGATTCGAGTCTTTTGGGCTTCGCAGAGGCATCCCTCTTCGGAACCCCCCGACAATTCTTCTGTCATACATATTCGGCGCCGCCGTCCAGCATGGCGTCCAGCGAAGACCCCTACCTGATTCTGCCGGGCTCGTCCGCCCACTCCGACTTCCGCTTGAAGCGGCTGGCGCAGGAGATCGGCGCGACTGAAGTTCGCTCTGTCTGGGTGCACTTTGTCAATCCTCTGCGCGAACTGAGCAGCACCGAGCTCAGCACACTTCAGCAGATCCTGCACTATGGCGAGTACCCAGATACCCATGACCGCCTGTCGCGGGTGCTCCTTGACGCTATTCACCGCGGTGGCGAGCCCAGGGATGGCAAGACAGCGCTCTTCTATATCTGCCCCCGTGCAGGCACCATATCCCCGTGGAGCTCATTGGCATCCATGATTGCACGCACCTGCACGCTCGAAAATGCTGTCAAGCGCATTGAGCGTGGCATGGTCATCGCCGCCTCCTTCGACCGCCAGCTCGAGGCCGACGAGATACCCAACCGCGACCACCTGTACGACCGCATGACCCAGACTATCGACCGCAAAGCACCGAACCTGGAGGTCATCTTTGGCGAGAGTGAGCCTGCGCAGGCCACCACCATTAGCTTCGATGAGTACAGCAGCGCCCAGGCAGCTCTCGAGCACGCCAACCGCGAACTTGGACTGGCTATGGACAAGTCAGAGATCGAGTATCTCGTGGAAGCTTATACACATGAGCTTAAGCGAGGCCCTGTGGATGTCGAACTGTTCATGTTTGCTCAGGTCAATTCTGAGCACTGCAGACATAAGCAGTTCAACGCCGACTTCACCGTCGACGGCATGCGCAAGTCGCACTCGCTATTTGGTATGATTCGCAATACCCACCAGAAACATCCAGAGTACGTTGTCAGTGCCTACAGCGACAATGCTGCAGTGCTGAGCGGCGAGGAGGCAAGCTTCTGGGCGCCCAACTACCTGACTGGCGAGTGGAATGGTATCAAGGAGACCGTGCACATTCTCTGCAAGGTCGAGACACACAATCACCCCACGGCTGTTTCGCCATTCCCCGGTGCTGCAACTGGATCCGGAGGCGAGATCAGAGATGAGGGCGCTGTCGGCCGTGGCTCCAAGCCCAAGGCTGGTCTTGCTGGCTTCACGGTCTCAGATCTGCTGATCGAAGGCTTCGAACGACCATGGGAACTGCGCGACGTTGGCAAACCGGCACACATCGCCAGCAGCCAGGACATCATGCTCGAGGCACCCCTTGGAAGCGCGCAATTCAACAACGAGTTCGGTCGCCCGTGCACAATCGGTTACTTCCGGACTATGTTGATGAAGGTCTTCACCAATGAGAAGGAGTCGGAAATTCGAGGATATCACAAGCCTATCATGCTGGCTGGTGGAGTGGGCACAGTCAGGCCTCAGCATGCGCTGAAGGATCCGGACATCGTGCCTGCTGGCTCCCACTTGCTCGTCATTGGTGGCCCTGCTATGCTCATCGGTCTTGGTGGTGGAGCTGCATCAAGTGTACAGTCTGGCGAAGGCAAGGTCGAACTCGACTTTGCTAGTGTGCAGCGAGGCAATCCCGAGGTCCAAAGGCGAGCACAGGAAGTCATTGACACTTGTAGGTCGATGGGCGACAAGAACCCCATCCTGTTCATCCATGACGTCGGAGCTGGAGGTCTCTCGAACGCACTACCAGAGCTTGTTCACGATTCTGAGCTTGGAGCCATCTTCGAGCTACGCGAGGTGGACAACACTGACAAGGGCATGAGTCCACTGCAGATCTGGTGTTGCGAGGCGCAGGAGCGTTATGTGCTAGCTGTCGGCCCTGATGAGCTTGACCTTTTCAAGCGCATCTGCAATCGTGAACGCTGCGGCTATTCTGTTGTTGGTGTCGCCACTGACGAACAACGACTTGTTTTGAAGGACAGGGACTCCAAGGAGAACCGAACACCCATCGACCTTCCCATGTCGACCTTGTTCGGAAAGCCACCAAAGATGTCCCGCTTTGTCGAGTCACGGAAACTTAGGCTGCCACCCTTCGACAGCAGCCTGTCGATGTACATTCCCGATGTCCCTAAGGATGGCTTGGTAGCGGAAGCTGTGGACCGTGTGCTCACACTTCCTTCTGTTGGCTCCAAGAACTTTTTGATCACTATCGGAGACAGGACTGTTGGTGGACTAACGGTCCGTGATCAGATGGTTGGCAAGTGGCAGGTCCCAGTTTCAGATGTATCGGTCACAGCTACATCACTCATGTCCGGTATTAAGACCGGTGAGGCTATGGCGATGGGTGAGAAGCCCACCTTGGCTCTTATCTCAGCCGCAGCGTCAGCGAGGATGGCTGTTGCCGAGTCTCTCATGAACATCGCAGCCGCCAGTCTCTTCGACAGGCTATCAAGAGTCAGACTGTCCGCTAACTGGATGTCGGCCAGTAGCCATCCCGGTGAGGGTGCAGCATTGTACGAGGCTGTCGAGGCTATCGGCATGGACCTTTGCCCACGTCTCGGCATATCTATTCCCGTTGGCAAGGATTCGATGAGCATGAAGATGAAGTGGTCAGACAACGGCGAAGCGAAGGAAGTCACAGCACCCATGTCGCTGATCATCACTGCTTTCGCCCCTGTTGACCGTATTGACCGAACCTGGACTCCTGCTTTGGAGCGTCTCGAAGATGTTGGCGAGACCATCCTCATGTACGTTGATCTTGCAGCCGGCAGGAAGGCACTTGGTGGATCTGCATTGGCCCAGACATTCGGCCAGGTCGGCGATGAGGCCCCTGATGTCCACGATGTCGACATTATCAAAGACTACTTTGACGCAGTTGAGCAGCTGCACGAGTCAGGGATTGTACTCGCTTATCACGATCGATCGGATGGCGGTCTCTTCACCACTCTTGTCGAGATGATGTTCGCTGGCCGATGTGGTCTGGAGATCATGCTCGATGGAGTAGCACGATCAAGCGAGCCAAAGGATGTCCTCGAGGCTCTGTTCAACGAAGAGCTTGGTGCCGTCTTCCAGGTCCGGAAGAAGGACGAGGTTGCTTTCAACCGCTGCTTTGCCACATGTGGTCCTCCCCCAGGAATGATCAAGAAGATTGGTCGCGTTCCTGAAGCTTCCAAGCAGGGCTTGTCCATCGCTGTCGGCTCCCAGACCGTCTACCGAAACACCCGTTCCAAGCTTCAGCAGAGGTGGGCGGAGACTTCTTACCGCATGCAGCGTCTCCGTGACAACCCTGAGTGCGCAAACAAGGAGTTTGCCAGCATTGTCGACGACCAAGACCCTGGTCTGTCGTACAACCTCACCTTCAAGCCGCAAGAAAACATCCTTCCTCTCAAGGCCAGCATATCATCGGCTTTCACATCAAAGCCACGTGTTGCCATCCTCAGAGAGGAAGGTGTCAATGGTCAAAGTGAGATGGCTTTCGCCTTCCACATGGCAGGCTTCTCAGCCATTGATGTTCACATGACCGATATCATCTCTGAGCGAGTATCGCTTGCTGGCTTCGTTGGTGTCGCAGCTTGTGGTGGCTTCTCGTATGGTGACGTTCTCGGTGCTGGTCAAGGTTGGGCTAAATCCGTCTTGCTGCACCCCAACACCCGCAAGGAGTTCCAGACATTCTTCGAGCGCCCAGACACATTCACGCTTGGTGTTTGCAATGGTTGTCAATTCCTATCCAAGCTGAAGGAACTCATCCCAGGTGCCAACGTCTGGCCCACTTTTGAACGCAACGTCTCCGAGCAGTACGAAGCGCGTGTTTGCATGGTCGAGGTCATGGATCCGAAGGGCCCCAACAACGAGCCCTCGGTCTTTCTCCACGGCATGCACGGATCCAAGCTCCCTATTGTCACAGCCCATGGTGAGGGACGTGCACACTTCCCCGCCTCCTCGACATCGTCATCGACGCCCCAAACCCTGTACAACGAGAATCTGGTGTCGCTGCGCTATGTCGACAACTATGGCAAGCAGACGGAAGCCTACCCTTACAACCCCAACGGTTCGCCAATGGGTATCACTGGTGTGCGTTCGACAAGCGGACGAGTACTTGCGCTCATGCCCCACCCTGAGCGTACGATACTCAAGGAGGTTGGAAGCTACATTCCCAAGGACAAGGCCGAGGACTGGGGCGAGCTTGGCCCCTGGAGCCGCATGTTCAAGAGCGCGAGAAGGTGGGTTGGGTAAGCTGTCTGGCCGGGCAACCACGGTCATTTGCATCTGATTTATTAGGCGTTGGTATCATTTGCCCTGCAAAGGGTTAAAAACTAGACGAAGGCACGGGCATATTCATTGATTGTTACATTTACGTGTACTTGTCCATAATAAGCGCCGCACGAACATGTCGGCGCCCGCGCGGCACCATGCCACGCCTGCGGTCTCCATACCACTCCAACACAAGCCCCCAGAACGCTCGTTTTGATGTTTCCAAAGTTCGTGATTAACAAAGGTGAAACGCTTGAACCTCAACGCCCCTCAACACCAATGCCTCAGGCAAGAGCCGCGGGTCGTTCTGCGCAGCAGTCGTTCGACCAGGATCATCCTCCACCACCCCAGGGGACGTAGACATTACCGACATGTGCCCACCTGCCGCCTCGCACTCTGCTAACCGTGCATCCAGCCGCGGATCCGCACACGTCAGTTCCGCCGGCTCGTCGTGCGCAAACATCTGCACCATCAGCCCCTGCTTGCTGCGGTCAGACTGTGCGCGCCACCCGGTTGGCAGGGCGCCCAGGACCGCTTCGCCGTTCATCAGACCGTGGGCGTGCGCTTCGCCGACGAAGACGTGCTGGCTGCCGGATTGGGCGCGCAGGAGCGCGGGGGCGTCGAAGCCGAGGAGGACGGTGAGCGTGTCGCCTGTGCTGTTCAGCGGGGCTTGTGGGGATTGGGAACAGGGGTTGTGTACCTTTTGCTGCGGCTGGGGGAGCGAAGCCAATGTGTTTTGGGGTTTTGAAGAGGCGCCGTCCGTGGGTGAATTCGTGGACGCTGTTTTGGAACGTGTTGAAGCTGGGCGAGCTCCTGTTGGGTTCTTGGTCTGGGGAGGTGAGGAGTGTGTTCCGACACTCTGCAAGAGTTGGCCAGTAGATGTGTGATGGGTACATCTCGCGGATGCGATTCCCACACAGCAATGCAACGAAAGCATCCAAATGCGCCTCGTCTGTGCTGTGAGTCCCAGCGCAAGGCTGTAGCTCTTTACACAGGTTTCTCCAATACTCCCAGGACCCATGGCCCACACGCAAGTCCAGGTCCTCCACCCAGGTGACGACCCCACATTGCACACCCAGCACCTCGAGAACCTTCCCGTCAACAACGTAGGCGCCCCCCGTACCGCTCTCGCCCGACGCAAACCGATTGAACGTCATCGGCTCGCGAGCAAGCCCCCTCGACCAGTCCGGAACCCACGACGGGCGTGCGTCGCACTGGCGCGGCAAGTCGCAGAACTCGAGGAAACTCAACTTGTCGTACGCACGCATCCAAGACTCGCACGCCTTCTGGTAAGTCACCGCCGGAGTCAGCGCATAGTCGGGCTGCACCAGCGCCGAGAAGCGCGGCTGCACGAGGCCCAGAATGGCGTAGATTCTGTCGCGCTCATCGTGGCACTGCGCGTGGCGCGTTGCCCACAGCAGTTTCAGCGACGCTGTGCTACTGCTCCGTGAAAAGACTAGGTTGCTGACGTGGGCGAGCTGCGCAACGGGCAGGAGGGGGTTGAGCGCCTGCTTGACGTCGAGCGCGAGCACCGCGCGCCGGAAGTGGTACCATGCGATGGATATTGCTCCGCAGTAGAGGCGCGCTGATGGATTCGCTAGCTGGACTTCTTGCCAGATCCAGAGTCGTGAGAACCAGGCGCGTTGGAGCAGGCGCTGGATAGCACGTGCTTGGACGTCTGTGACGGGGATCTCGATATCAGGACGGAACCAGTTTTTTTCCCGGCACGATGGCGCGGCCAGGTAGCTCTGGTCTCTGGTGTACTCAACCTGGGCGCCAATGTATCCGAGAAGTTCCATGGCTTGATCGCTGTTGTCCTCCGCGGACTCTGCACCCAGCCAGACGTTGACTTGCTTCGCAAGCCGGTAGATCTGATCCATGCGCTTCACCTGTTCACCTCGCTCCTCCAGATTGCTCTGATCAATGCATAAAGCGTCTATCCAAAGCGTCCTCTCCCTGTCCGGATACCGCAGATACCGCAGCGCCGCCGCAAGATTCGGACGAACGACGAGACTCCCGCTCTTGCCTGCATCAACATCGACGATCCGTATTGGCGTGGTCTCAGCATCGTCGCCCCAGGTATACGACAGCGCCTCGAACGCACACGTCTCGTCGCCACCAGCCTCAACACAACTGTACGTGTCCTCGTCACCGCCGTCAAGCGGGTGCGTCCACGAACAGTATCCGCCCGCGCCGCTTTCAAACAGATACCGTCCCTCCAGCGTCTCATACACCGTCCAGCCTGGCGGCAAAGTGCCCTGGACCTCGGCGAGACTGCGCCGAGGCGTCTCTGCCGAGGGACGCTCGTGCAGGGGGCGGTGCTGTAGATGCAGTTCGATGTCTGCCGCCCAGGACGCGGGCTGGAGTCTGAGTATGCGCAGCTCCCTCTTGCGTACGTCTAGAGGGCGGTATTGGAAGGCATTCATCGGGAGAAGATTAGGTGCGCGTTGGATATGTGTTGGTAATTCATTGTTATTTGTATTGCAGAGCGATCAGGCTGCAGCCAGCAGGACCGCGAGCTCCCGTTGTGAAGTGCACATGTCAGATCCGGAGCAGCGACGTGATTGCGCATGGTGGCTGAGGCCGGTTGACTAGTGAGGTGGGGGCCGCTTGGTGTAGTGGTCAAACACTGTCCGAACCCAGCACGCCATGGCGATTACAAAACCGCTGGAGCGTCCCTGCTCGACTAGACTGCTAGACTGTGCGAGTGGATACGTGTTGCTGATCCGTCAGGACGACAGTGGCTGAAACGAGAACTTATGTGCCCTCCGCTGAACCACTGCGACATGCATCGGCCAAATCAGAAAAATGAATCGACCTCCCGACCAGCACAACCTCACATTCGCTGATTGATTCAACACAACTCGTTCGCGTATCATTGCGAAACAGCAACTATTCAAACTTCGGACAAAGCAACAAGAAGCTTAATCGGACATGATCAGTAAACCACAGATCGATCAGTAAACCATACTTGCCCAGCCGCACGCACTACCATTCCTCTTTCCCGCGTCGAAGGCTCGCAAGGAATGCGATTACAAACCAGATTGGAAATCCAAGGTAACGTGCTCGGTGGATGCGGACTATAGATACTTGCTCGCTGGTGTGCACGCTTGGATAGGGGAGGTGTCTTGTTGCAGAAGCTGGGGTTGGCAGATCTTGAGGCTCGGTCTGACAGTGGGGTGTAGAAGTTTTAGGTAGTTGCTAGCTGACAGTCCTGAATGGCTGGGTGGTTGAAGTTTCGATACTTGAGGGTCTGCACGACGTCTACGAGATGTTGTTTGACCATGAGAGATGCATTGACTGGCTTGTTCTGAATGTAGACGGAGGTGGAGACTGGCGTGGTATACATCATAAAGCGCAAATTTTACAACGGCAAAAACTTCAAATGTTAACGGCGAATAGAGGGGTTTCCTAAGTCTGTCATCATGTCTGATTCGAAGTTATCGACTACTAAACTAAAAGCTGTTAAGGAGGTGGCGATCGCGCGTTACATAAGCCTGCAGCAGGTGGGGTTTCCTAACTCTGTAACTGTTGCGAATCTCGATACTATGGTGGCCCCCGGAAGTTTTTGACCGCCACCGCAGAGGCTTGCTACCCATGTAACAGATAAAATACTGTAGCTAGTAAGTTCGCAGCTAGATTTTACTGCCTAGCGTATTTTATAATAAGTAAACGTGGACTGCGCAAACGCGCTAGAAGAACGCTAAGGTGTAATCCCATCTATTAAAACAGGTAGCAAGGTTGTGGCGAAATGCTGCTCTGAACGGTGGCGGTCAAAAACTTCCGGGGGCCACCATAGTAAGGCTTGCCACATGCAATTGCTTATAGTAACTGCCTTGTTAACCTCCCTCCTTGCTGCCGCTACTTGGTTGCAGCTTGATGAGCTTGATGACGCTTTGCTGCTTATACTCACGCGCCTGGGTAGTGTGAGAGTCACGTTTTTGCTACCTCTGCTTAAGTCCCTCTCCTAACAAGTCTGATTGGTTTAATCTGCACGTGACTCTCAGATTTCTTGACTTTACGAGTACTCGCTGCCAACGACAACGATTGATCTCCTCTAGGGCAGGGGTGTTTAGTAAGAAGGTTAGTGGCAAGCTTATAGTTACTACGCTTAACGTGGTTCACCAGCGAGCGGGCCACCCCACCGAGTGGGCCAGCAAACCCCACCAAAGCGCCTTCGCGACAACAACTGTGCAACACCGACGCGACGGGAAACGCTATCGACGCGATTGCGAGCCGAATTCAAAGCGCCTTACAAAGCTAGAAGAGGAGGTGATTATACAGCGGATACTTGACGAGAGTCTACGTGGCGTACCGCCCTCGAAGCTACACGTACGAGCTATGGCTGATAGACTGCTGCGAGAGCGTGGCGGGAAGCCTACAGGCAAGAACTGGGTTGATAGGTTTATCGCGCGTACACCTGAGCTGCGCACGCCATGGAGTCGTCCGTACCATCGCCAGCGAGCTGCCTGCGAAGACCCAGCGGTTATCCGGCCCTGGTTCAGCCTGGTTCAATCGATGAAGGCGAAGTATGGTATCGTAGATGAGGACACCTGGAACTTTGATGAGTCTGGCTTCATGATGGGCAAGATATCCTCTCAGCTTGTTGTTACAGGCTCAGAGAAACCTGGGAAACAGAAGAAACTACAGCCTGGCGATCGCGAGTGGGTTACCCTGGTCCAAGGCGTCGCTGCGACGGGGCGCATTATCCCACCCTTCCTCATCTTTGAAGGCAAGGTCCTTATCTCCTCCTGGTTCACTGGTCTACCTCGCAACTGGGTTGTCACAGTCTCTCCTACTGGCTGGACCAACAACGACGTCGCGCTGGCGTGGCTCAAGCACTTCGACGCCCATACGAAGGCGTCCTCTGCTGGGGCATACAGGCTGCTCATTATTGACGGCCATGACAGCCACTGCTCAATCGAATTCCAGGACTACTGCAAGGAGAACAAGATTATTACCCTCTGTATGCCACCACACTCATCGCACCTCCTGCAGCCTCTTGACGTTGTCCCCTACTCGCTGTTGAAGCGCCACTACGGCGACGGGATCTCGCTCTTGGCACGCAGCCGCATCCACCATATTGACAAAGAAACCTTCCTACCAGCATTTAAAGCAGCTTTTGAGAAGACATTTACACCAGAGAATATCCGCGCAGGGTTTCGAGGCGCTGGGCTAGCCCCGTATGACCCTGAGGTTGTGTTATCGAAGCTGGATGTGCAGCTACGTACGCCAACGCCACCTACACCAGGCACTGTCGCCTGGGAGGCGCAAACACTGCGCAACGCCCGCGAGATAGAGGCGCAATCTACGCTAATTCGAAATCGCATACAAAACTATCAGGGGTCTCCAGCAAGTTCATTAGATGAGCAGGTCAAGCAGCTAAGTAAAGGCGCTCAGCAGATAGCTTATAATATGGTGTTGGTGCAGGAGGAAATAGGCCGCCTTCGAGACGCTGTTGATACGCTTACAAAGCGCAAAACCCGTAAAAGGCGGTATATACGCGCAGAGGAGACTCTTACAGTTGGTGAGGTATCTGACCTGATTGCTGAAGAGGAGGGTGGTAGTCGTGAGGAGGGCGAGACGCCTGCGAAGAGGGTGCGCGCAGAGAGACGCTGCGGCCGTTGCAGCGAGGTTGGGCATAACTCCCGCACCTGCAAGGTAGAAATAGAGGACGTAGATGATAACGTACTCCACAAGCGAGCCGGTCACCCAAGCGAGCCGGTCACTCAATTTTACACCAAAAATTAAGATTTTTGCACCTTAATAACTCTACAACCAGATAATAGAATTGTCTAAAACTTGAAATACTATGCTGGATCTACGTAAAGATCAATTCTATAGAAGCGCTAGGATCCTGTATCAGTCGCACCGGAGTTATTAAACAAAAATCAAAATACAGGGATTATTTTAGCGTACTTTCTAATAACTCTACACACGTTAAGGATAGAGCTTAGATCTCCAGGGCAACTGATCTTGACATAGGTAAAGCATAGCATTTTGATTTTTAGACAATTCTATCATCTGGTTGTGGAGTTATTAAGGTGCAAAAATCTCAATTTTTGGTGTAAAATTAAGTGACCGGCTCGCTTGGGTGACCGGCTCGCTTGTGGAGTACGTTAGCGACGCTTCTGAATAATATTACGCTAACGTAAAGCACCACCGAGCCGGCAACACCACCGAGCCGGCAACTTTTCCTTGGCATTGCGAACACCATGTACAAAACAAGCAATTACTTACTACCCTCTGCAGAACCCGCGTACGACGCACTTGTATTAGATGCAGAATCTTCTTCTGCATCTTTTTGGCACGTACGAGCGTTGTGCCCAGTCTTTCCACAGTTGCCACAGTGCCGTTGACCTGGCTGGGCTCTTTCTTGACCACTACCACTGCGCGCTCTCTTTGACACCGTACGAGCTGCAGCTGCGCTCTCAGCTACAGACAACGCTGCAGCACCATACTCTATTGTCCCACCATACTGAATCTGCTTTCTTTTACGCCCTTTGCGCTTAGTAACCTCTGCTAATTGCTCCTCAAGCTCTCGTACACGAGCCTTAATAAGAACATTTTCATGCAGCATCTCCTTAGCTCCTTTTACTAGCTTTGAGAACCCTTCCTGAGCAGATGTTGGTGACCGTACGAAGCGCTCGCTTACAAGCTTTGACTGCGACCCAAATTCGTACGTATTGCTTGGTGTTTGGGATTGCCATGGTGTTTCTAGTAGAGGTACTGGTGGAGGGGTATGAAATCGCACTTCAAGCCAATCAATGACTACCTGCGCGTCAGTAGGCACTAGTCCTGATGCCTGAAAGGCCTTCTTGCAGTTATTGTACGTAAACACGTCGAAAAACGCGTCTCTAAAGGCTGGGAGGAAGCCTTCCTTGTTAATGTGGAAGACGCGTTTGGATGCCAAGGCTCGTACGCGTTGGGAGTACTTCAGTTTCAATGGTGAGAAACACACCACATCAAGTGGCTGAAGTATGTGTGATGAGTGAGGAGGCATACAGAGGGTTAAGATTCTGTTCTCCAGGCAGTAGTCCTTAAAATTCTGGTTGAGATGGCTCTCATGGCCGTCCAAGATAAGCAGCCTGTACAACCCCTTCTGACGCGCTCTTGTATGCACGTCAAAATGCTTCAACCACTCAAGACCAAGCGCGTTGTTTGTCCATCCGTTCTCAGAAACAGAGAGCTTCCAGTCGTACGGTATATTAGTCTCCTCATACCAGGCAGAGATGTGGACACGCCCCTTGTAGATAATGAAGGGTGGGATAGCATACCCAGCAGCGCAGATGCTCTGGATAACTGTAACCCACTCCCGATCGCCTGGCTGAATAAGGTTTGGTCTTGTACGCCTCTCTGAGCCTTTAACAACCTTCATTGAGCCAACAACTCCCATCTGGAAGCCGGTGTCATCAAAGTTGTGGATGTCCTCATCTAGGACCCCATACTTGTCTTTTGTCTCCTGTACGAGCTTGAACCACGCGCTGATAACCTCTGGATCTTCCTGGAGTATTCTCTGACGGTCCTTTGCGCGATTGAAAGCCATCTTGAGTTCTTCCGTACGCGACACAAATCGCTCAGCCCAGTTCTTGCCAATAGGTGTCCCACCACGTACAGCCACACCGAACATCAACTTTTCCAGGTCAGCGAAAGGTCGATTTCCATCGATTTTTCGTTCAAACACGACTCAAATGCCTTCTTAAATCTGTTTCCCAACGTCCTCTCCCCGCTGCAGGCGTTGTGGCAGGCGCGCTGCCCTCTTTTGTCTTTCAGCTCTTCGCTGAGCTGAATTCTCTTCAAAATGGCCCGTGCGCTACTCAGATTTTCACGTTCGGTCGAAGGCCACAACCACCAGCAAGACAAGGAGACAGTTTTGCCACTCCTTGTTCTTGCAGTATAAGGGCATCGCCAGGCCTACCGCAAGGCTCTCCACGCGAAGAGCTACGGCGCAATTCGACAGAGCACCGGCTCTCCACACCCACAACGATGAGAGCTGCTTTCAGCTCTCTGAAGACCGACTGTCAGCGTCCCAGACCTGACACAACACGCAAACAAGGCAGCCAGCATGGCCTTAGATTTCACGACCCTTGGGGATAAAGAAGAAGGACAGGCCTGGCTCTGCCTACCTACTACACCTATCTCCTCAGACACAGGCATGGCCAAGCCTAGTACAAAGGCTCTCCTCGCGCAGAGCCACGGCTTCGATTCGGCAGGGCACCGGCTCTTCACACCCACCTACTCTTTCCTACTCTCTCTCATGGCACTCAAACCGCCTCTGAATACACACAAGGGAACCACCCTGATGTACACACACTGCTCAGTCTCCCCAATTGGAAGGGGAACTGTAGTTCTGAAATGGTAGCAATACCCGCGCAGGCAAGAAATGCTTTCTAAGGTAGTGTGGCAGCACTGTAATTCCATAGCTTAGCACGTCCTATATGCCCTTCGGGAGGCGGTGATGGTGGACTTAATCCCCATCCTATGGACGAAAATCGAATACCAACCAACCAACCAACCACGTACAGCCAACAGTTTATCTGCAATATCTGCCACCTCACACAGCCGGGGGGCAAATCCACGCGAATCAAGGTCAAGGATGTATCGTACGATCGTTTGCTCTTCTGTCGCAGAGAGCTTTCGGCCGTTGGGCGTAGCAGACAGCCGGAAGGTGATTTTGTTCTGCCGATCAGAGAGCCGTTGATGTGGGACGTTGTATGCTAGAGCCGCAAGATGCACGCTCTTAAATTGACCTGATTCGTACGCCTGGAGTGCAAGGTCTATCCTGCCTTCTTGCTGGAGTAGCTTAGCTTTGCGTTGTTGAGCCATTGTTGTTTGTACGTGGTGTTCGCAATGCCAAGAAAAAGTTGCCGGCTCGGTGGTGTTGCCGGCTCGGTGGTGCTTTACGTTAAGCAGAAGTTTGAACAATTACTAACAAAACAGTAGGTTTCCATTGCATATTTGCAACGATCTCTATTATTATAATATAATTTAATTTAGAGTGCTACCTGGTTCCCTTTCGGGTCTATAAACACTATGTACTCGTCTCCGTGTACAGGGCTAACATGCTCTAGTCGAGCTAAACACCCCTGCCTCTTCCCTCGCTGCGTTTCTCCGTGCAAGTTCCGCTCCTTCTTCGTCGGTGCTGCCCTGTTGTAGGGGAGCAGAAGGGCTTTTGTGGTTCTTAGCCTATAGCTGCAAACGGGGACCACCCCCCGGTATTAGTCTGTTCTACCTCAAGGGCTACTCTGAACTGCTCTAGTAGCCCCGTGTCCAGTAGCCATCTCCCTGCCGCGGCGACTTTCTCCCAGTCACGGAGTAGTCGGGGAAGGTCCGTCGTGCCTGCCCTCTCCATCAGTTTGAGCCTCGCATCCTTCTGGTCCGGGCAAAACGAGAGGATGTGTGTGAGGGTCTGCCTCGAGTGACCGCATGTGCAGGCTGGGTCGGCACCTGGCACCCCTATGCCCGCTAACCATGCCTTAAGTCCCAGTACTTCCGTGCGGAGTAGCACGATCGCTGTAGCCACGTGTTTAGGGACGTCGTCGTACAGGTGGAGGGGTTGGAACTCCCAGCCCTCTTTCCATGTAGGTGCCGATCTGCGTTGCTTCGCTGCCGTGCGTTCCCACCTCTCCTTCCATTTCTCTGTGAGGTCACGGGCTATCTCCTTGACTTTGCTCCTGGATTGGATCTGCCGGCCGCGGGTCCTGCCCTCTTTTCCCGTGCTGGCCAGCGAGGCCTGGCGTTGGGTCTCTCTTTCCTTCACGATCGTGGCGCCGGCCCGGCGCACACCTTCTATGTCCGTCGCTGGCTGGGCGATGTGTCTGGCTGGTCTGCCCCTTCTCGCTGCTCGTCCTCCTGTCCTGGCGGACTGCCACACCTCCTCTAGTGCTGTCTTGATTTGCCTAGTGACTGAGTGGTTCGCTGTTGTGACTGCCCACTGTAGTGCCACTGTCCTGATGTACAGGGCCAGTGGTGGTGTGCCACTTTCCTTCTCGATTGCTGCTATTGGCGTCCTCTTATAAGCCCCAAGTGTCTTCCGTAGGCATTTGTTCTGGACGATGAGGAGTTTTCGAAGCGCTGTCTCACGGATTCCGGTACCTCCCTTGCCAGCGGACCATATCTGGGAGCCGTACACCATGATTGGCCTCGTGACCGCTGTGTAGATCAGTCTCGATTTGCGTACTGACGGTCCCCATGACGACGCCGTGATTCTGGACATGGCTTGGAATGCTGCCTCCCCCTTCGCCGCTGCCTTCTGGATGTGGGTCTTCCATGAGAGTTTAGGGTCCACCCACACTCCTAACACTCTCATAGATGTGACCAACTCCGCTGGCTGGTCTCCTACCGTGACCGTGGAGAGGAGGTCTCCCCCCCTGTTCCGTCTCCTCGTGAGGTGCGTTAGTTGGTATTTCTCCGGCGCAAACCTAGCTCCGAAGCGCGATGCCCACTGCTCGCACCGCGTGTGGGCAGTGGCGAGCCTCCGGCAGTTGTCCGCGGCGGACGGTCCCCACGCCATGATGTTGGTGTCGTCTACAAACCCGAATCCCAGACATTTGTCTTGGACTGTACCCAGGTCCTGGAGGAGGTCGGATATGAAGAGGAGGAAGAGTATTGGTGAGAGAGTCGATCCCTGGGGAATGCCAGTATTGGTCTCTATCCATGGGCTGTCGAAGTCGTTAAAGCTTATCTTCGTCCGTCTGTTATTGAGGAACGCCTCCACATATACTACTATCCACTCTGGGAATCCCTTCCGTCGGAGGACCCACGTGAGTCGGTCGTGGGCTACGTTGTCGAAGGCTCCTGCTAGGTCTAGCGCCAGTACCGAGACCACTGGTTGCCCCGCACCCCACGCCGTGGTTACTGTGCCTGTGAGTAGTTCCATCGCCGTGAGTGTGGACCTGCTCTTGCGGGCTCCCATTTGGTTCCAGGGTGTGAGCTCCCTGTCTTCCATCGCGGCTGTGATCTTGTTTGCGACAATTTTTTCGACGATTTTTGCCATCGTGTTTTCGAGGGCGATAGGCCGGTAGCTGCCTGGGAGAGAGTAGTCCTTTTTCTTCTCCTTCCTAAGTACCACTGTGGTTGACTCCTTTAGGCACATGGGGACGTCTCCGTCCCTGAGCATTTGAGTAATCGCGGCAGCGGCGCTGTCTGCTATGTCTTCTTTAAGGACCTTCCACACCTCGTTTTGGATCTGGTCAGGGCCTGGGGCCTTGTTGTTGGGAAGCATGGCTATAACCTCCGTGAGCTCGTCTGGGGATATCTCTGGTGATAAGTCGAAGCATGGGTGCGTCTGGTTCGGGTCGATGTCTGATAGGTCCGCCGCCCCGCTCGCCGGGAAGAACCGTTCTCCCAGGATTTGGGCCTTTGCGCCGTTTGAGGTCTCCGCTTCGTCTTGTTCGTGCCTTCGGAGTGGGGGTACGTTCACTGACTGCCCCTGTCCGCCTTCAACCTTTCTACTCCATTTCGACAGGTTCCACAGACCCTTGTTGTGGGCGTTGGCCTCGTTGTCGTCATTTATCAGGTCTGCCACGACTTTCCTCCACCGCGTCCTTGCGTTCGACTGCAGGGTACGCTTGAGCTGGTTGCGGAGTGACTTCCAGTTCCTTTCACTGTCCTCGGTGTGGTCCCGTTGGAAGGCCCTTCTTGCCCTTTTGATCTCTCCCAGGATTTCTGTGGCTTCTGGGGACCAGTCTGGTCTGGCCTTTTCACTAATCCTTTCCCTTGGGCAGTGGTTCTCCAGGGCAGTTCCGACCTGTTTGATCAGTCCCTCGAGTGCCCACCTGCCTGTGGCCTGGGCCCACTCCCCGTGGCCCACCGCAACCTTGATCTTGTCCCAGTCGGCTTTTTTTCAGGGCGAAGCGTTTGTTCGTCTTCCTGGCTATCGGTCCTGTGCCTATGCGGATTTCGATGGGGATGTGGTCGCGGGTAATAGCCCAGTCTTCCCTTGGCCGGTACATTATGATTCTGTCTGCTGTCGCCCTGCTGGCGAATCCCAGGTCGATGACTGTGTGGAGGGGTCCCCTCCTCCACGTTGGTACTCCTGGTTTGTTAAGGAGGCGGAGCCCCCATTTGACCATATTTGCCCTTAGGCGTTCCGCCTGCGGTTCCCCGGGCGCAGCCTTTCCCGTCCACTCTGGGTGGTGCGCGTTGAAGTCCCCGATCACTAGTGTTGCAGTTGTTGGGTGGGTTCCGTGGAAGAGGTTCTCGATGTCTGGCCATGCTTTGATGTCCTCCGCTGCTTCCCTACCCGCTCCTATGGGTGGGCTGTACACGTTGATCAGGTGGGTCCATGTTCCCTGCGTTCTTATACGGATCCCCTCTGTGAGGTCTGTGGCGACAGTGCCTTCGATCTCTGTCTGCGGGATCTGGTCATACACTAGGAACACTACCTTCATTCCTTGGTGTAGGGTCCGACTCAGTCGATAGTTCTTGGGCAGTATGTCTTCCCCCTCGCGTTCTCTCCAACCATGGGTTCCTGGATGGCGATCACCGGGAACGAGGCCGGGTCGATCGAGTCCAGGAATGGCCTCGCCGCTCCTCCATTCGCGTTTCCGCAGTTGTATTGGATGATGTTCAGACCACTCATTGAGTGGATCGGATCACATCCTCAGTCTGCGTGTTGCTGTCCTCGGCCTCCGCGCGGAAGGTAAAGATTCGTTGTTGGCCTGGGGCGTTGGTCGCCCGGCTCATGTGGGTGGGGCGGCCAACTGCGATCCTCCTCTTGTTACTTCCTGCGACGGGGATGGTGGTCCATTCTGCGTCGTCTCCCCGGCTCGACCCTGCTCGGCTGGCGAGGGTGGAGCCTCCGAGGCTGTGGGTTGTGCTGGCTCCTCCGGCTCCATGGTTGGATTGGATCTGGAGGGTTTGCCACTGGAGCCCCTTCTTGGTCTCCTCGTTCTTGCTTCGGAACGCCTGGTAGGCCCTGCACTGCCGTGTCATCCATGCCTTGTGACCCTTATGTTTACAGCACGCACAGCTGGCCTTCGCCTCTTCGGTGTTCTTGCATCCCCTGGTGGCGTGGTCCTCAGCGCAGTGGCCGCACACTTCCTTGGGGGCGTTGCATACGGATTGGGTGTGTCCCCACTTCCAGCATTTGAAACACTGGCCGTCTGTCAGCGACATGTCCCAGAGCTGGACTGGATGCCACTCGGCTCCCATCAGGAAGCCTGATTTGACCAGTTTTTTCTGGTTCTCTTCCGTTCCTACGTTCATCAGGAGGGACCCCTTCTTTTGCTTGCCTCCTTCCCTCCTGGAAGTGAGGTTTTTGTCTGAGTAGAGCCATGAGACTCTTTCAATCCTGATGTTCGGGTTCCTCGTATGGGCCTGGTTGATCCATTCGTCGTTTTCTGCGCACTTGCTATTTCTGACTGGTGTGTTTAGCGGGATGCCTGACACCATGACCAGGTGTGGTTTCCGGATGAGCTTCATGCCCTCGGCGCCCTGTAGGCCCGTTTGGATGATCTGGTCGCGGCGGGCCGCGTCCCTGACCACCACCGACACCTTGTGCACGGACCTTGGGTGGGTGATGATCGCGCGAGCGTCCGGTATCGCCACCCGGATACGCTCCAATTGGGCCTGTGGGGACTCTCTTTCTGCCCCCTCCATTCCCTCCATCCTCAGCTCAATCTTCGCCGGCTGGTTTGTGCCCTTGGCCGCCACCTGGCTCCAGGTGCGCGGCCCTTTCTGTTCCCCTTGTTCTCGGGCCGGGGCCCCTCCCATTCTCTTTTCCATGGCGTCGAGCCTCCTCAGCACTGCCTGCAGTGCCCCAGTCTCGTCGTTCCTTCCTCCTGTCGCCGTGGTGGTGCTCTTCGACTTGTCGGTGAAAAAATTTTCCACTCGGCGAACCGCCGCCAGGAGGTCGTGGGCGACCCGCGTCGCGTCCTGGACAGTGGTGGCCTTGCGGAGCCCTTCTGCTCCCGTCCTCTGTGTTTCTTTCAGCCATTGTAAGATCTCCCTCTCTGTGTTCCCCTGTATCCTGTTCTGCTGTTCAGGTTCCCCTGTTGCTCCCTGCGTGGCGTTGGGGGCATCCCCGGCTGGACGCGCTGGCACCGCGTCTGGTTGGCAGCCCCCTTCTCCCTCGCGCTGTGGTCCCGGCATCGCGCTGCCCGCGGTGTCGATAGGTACAGCTAGTTCTGCTAATCTCTATAGCAGTGTTTTTAGGTTGATTTAACCAATATCTTGGATTTCGATAGAATGGTGTTCTGTTCTCTATTATTATAATAGTTAACGTAATCCACCATCGAGTTGGCCACACCATCGAGTTGGCCACGCCACCAAAACTCAACCTACTACCTACATTATATCGTGATGTCTCAACAACCTAATCTTGAATTACTTCCCCGTGAAGATAGAGTCATCCTTGCTATCCAAGTAATGAAACCCGACGCGTCAATGAGTCAGCGCCGCGCTGCAGCCACGTACAACGTTCCTCGAAGCACGCTCTCCAACCGACGCGCTGGTCAAACTTCACGACGCGATATCCAGCCCAACCGATCAAAGCTTTCAAAGCACGAAGAGGAGACGATTATACAATACATAAGGAAGCTTGACGCGCGAGGGTTTGCCCCTACGTTCACCCACGTACGCAGTATGGCCAATCAACTCCTAGCCGTACGTGATGGTAGTGAGGTTGGGGTCAACTGGGTATACCGTCTTGTTAACCGGAGACCTGATGTCAAGTCTCAGGTAACCAGACTTCGGGATCACCAGAGGGTCCTGTGCAGCGATCTGGCTATTATTAGTCCCTGGTTTGACCTTGTACGCAACGTCAAAGCCAAGTATGGGATCCTGGATGAAGATACCTACAACTTTGATGAGACAGGCTTCCAAATGGGTGTTGGGGGTCGGTCAAGGTGGTAACTGCGTCTGAGAGACGTGTTAAGCCACTTGGAGTCCAACCTGGTGATCGTGAGTGGGTAACGTTGATTGCTGCAATCAACGCCATGGGGTGGGGTATCCCACCCTTTTTCATCTTCAAAGCAAAGCACCACAACCAAGCCTGGTATCACCAACAAGACAAGGAGTGGAGAATAGCTGTCAGCGATAATGGCTGGACTACAAACGAGATTGGATTGGCCTGGTTGAAGCACTTTATCCAGCATACAACAGCCCGTACAGTGGGTGGTTACCGACTGCTTATTATCGATGGCCACGAGAGCCACCAATCGCTCCAGTTTCAAGACCTTTGTGAGGAAAGCAAGATCATTACTCTCTGTATGCCTGCTCATACCTCCCACATCCCCCAGCCGCTTGACGTGGGTTGCTTTGCCGCCTTGAAGCGTGCGTACAAGAAGGAAATCAATGTCTTGGCAAACAGCCACATCAACCATATCGACAAGAAGGCGTTCTTGGCTGCGTATGAGGAGGTTCATAAGGATGCCTTTTCATCTAACAACATTAAAGCTGGATTTAAGACAGCTGGGTTAGTCCCACATAACCCAGAAGCAGTGCTATCAAAGCTCGATGTGAAGCCTCGTACGCCAACACCACCTTTACCTGGGTCAACCCTCTGGCAGCCTAAAACACCAAGCAACGCTGCTGAGATTTTGGCTCAATCAACGTTGGCTGAAAAGAGGATAAGAGACCACCGGAGCTCATCACAAGAATCAGTACTTGAGATGGTGCAACAGTTGCAGAAAGGAGCTGTAATACTAGCACATTCACAGGTGCTTTTAGCTAGTGAAGTAATCAAGCTTCAAGCAGCCAACAACGCTGCTTCTGAGCGTAAGAAGCGAAAGAAGAAGCGGATTCAGAAGGATGGTAACCTATCACAGGCAGAGGCAGAGGAAATAATTGCCCAAAGGGACGCTGAGGCTCAGGTTAAGGTAGATAGGCGTATAGAGAAGGTCCAGGCAGGTGTTAGCAATAGGGGTATTCCCCACTGTAGGAGGTGTGGTAAGGCAGGGCACAACAAGCGCACGTGCAAGAAAGATGCAGCTAGATAAGGCGATTAATCTAAGCTATAGTGCACTATTTTATCTTATTGTGGTGTTGAGATATTAAGGTTGTACAGTAGGTGGCTTCATATAGTGGCCAACTCGATGGTGTGGCCAACTCGATGGTGTGGCCAACTCGATGGTGGATTACGTTAGTTATAACAAAGTGTTCTTAGTTTATCAATTACCTACAAACGTTAGTGGTAATTTAAACGGTCGCCACAGCGGTCAAGCACGGCGAAATCTTCGGATTAGAGATTTGCAACAGTCTAGGAAACCCCCCTAATGTTCATGTCATGGCAGAACAGCACCATCACCACCCGTGGACAACAGGTGGGCATGACAAAAACACGCCATCCCAAAGCAGCTAGCGCACGCAAGTCCGCGGGATTGCGATATCGGGTCGTCGCGCAAGTCCCGAGGTGCGATTCGCCGACATGACGGCGCATAGAAATACTGAGAGCTCCCACACGCCCGCCCCGTCCTCCACCACCCACAATGTTCAGGACAGCGGCGCGGCAATTCGCCGCCACAGCGCGACGCAGCGCAGACGCCGTGTCATACGAGGCCAACCACCAGACGGCCCTTAACATCTCGCGCGCCCAGGGCATCGGCCAGCGGGGCTTCCTCGACGGTACACCACACGTCCCTCTCCGGCCGACGGCGAACTGACAATGCCCAGCAATCGGCAAAACGCCGCTGATCCGGCTCAACAAGCTCTCAGAAGAAACAGGCTGCAACGTGCTAGGCAAAGCCGAATTCATGAACCCCGGGGGCTCCGTCAAAGACCGCGCCGCGCTCTTCGTCGTCGAGCACGCCGAAAAAGCCGGACTCCTCCAACCGGGCGGCACCGTCATCGAAGGCACAGCAGGTAACACGGGCATCGGACTCGCGCACGTGTGTCGAGCCAAGGGGTACAAGCTAGTAATCTACATGCCGAACACGCAATCGCAAGGCAAAATCGACCTGCTACGACTGCTGGGCGCAGAAGTCCACCCCGTCCCCGCCGTCGCCTTCGACAACCCCGCCAACTACAACCACCAGGCGCAGCGCCACGCCGAGGCGCTCCCCAACGCCGTCTGGACCAACCAGTTCGACAACACGGCGAACCGGCAAGCGCACATCGAAACCACAGGCCCCGAGATCTGGGCGCAAACCAACGGCGCCCTCGACGCCTTCACCTGCGCCACGGGCACCGGCGGCTCCCTGGCAGGCACGACGCGCTACCTGAAAGAAAAGTCCTCCGGGCGCGTAAAATCCTACCTCGCGGACCCGCCAGGCAGCGTGCTACACAGCTACATCCAAAGCTCCGGCACCCTCACCACGCGCAGCGGCAGCTCGATCACCGAGGGCATCGGCCAAGGCCGGGTAACGTCCAACCTCGCGCCGGACCTCGCGCTGCTAGACGGCAGTCTTTCCATCAGCGACGCCAAGACGATCGCGATGGTGTATCGCTGCTTGGACGACGAGGGGCTGTATCTGGGCGCGAGTTCGTGTCTGAATGTGGTTGCGGCCAAGGAGGTGGCGGAGCTGCTGGGCCCCGGGAGCACGGTTGTGACGCTGTTGTGTGATGGGGCGTATCGGTATGCGGAGCGCTTGTTTAGTCGGACGTGGTTGGAGGAGAAGGGGTTGTTGGAGGCGGTGCCGGAGGGGTTGAGGAGGTATATTGTGTTGCCGTAGGATGCGAGTTTATTTTTGCTTGTGGACGGTGGATATGTCTACGTCTATTTACGTCTATCTACGCACGTCTATAGACCACTACATCACTACCCAACGCCTGCCTACATCATCGGCGAACCACTCGCAAACCCATTCACCATGGCCGAGATGAGCTGATTCGCAATCGCAGTGGGCGGCGGCAATCTCAGGCCACCCTCTTTATACTCGGGCCCGGCATCCTCACCCAGCCCACTAGTACCCACCCTTAGCGCCTCCCGCACCTCGTCGGCCTCGAACCAACGCGCATCATCGAGCTCGGCGTCGTGTCCGAGATGCACCGTCTCACCGTTGGGAATGGCCTGGCCAATGGCGCCAATCATCAGGTTGGCCGGGTAGGGCCACGGCTGGGTGGAGTGGATGACGACGCGGCCGAGGTGCACGCCACTCTCCTCCCAGACCTCGCGGCGCACGGCCTCCTCGACGCTCTCGGCGGGCTCGAGGAAGCCGGCCAGCGTGCTGTACCAGTAGGCGGGCCAGCGCTTCTGGCGGCCGAGCAGGATGCGCTTGCCGTCTGCGCTGACGACGGCCATGATGACGGTGGGGTCTGTGCGCGGGAAGCACAAGTTGGAGATGCCGGTGCGGGTTGCGCAGGGCGGGCGGGCGCCGGGGGTGGCGGCGTCGACGGCGTGGGCGACGTCTTTGGGCGGGCAGGTGCGCTTGAAGCCGGCGTTGACGGAGAGCGTCTTGTGGCCGCAGGCGGCGCAGAAGGGGTTGCGGGCGTTCCAATCGAGCAGGTGGCGGGCCTCGGCGTAGATGGCGGCCTCCTCGGCGGGCAGCGACATGTGCATGCGGCCCTTGCTGAAGTCGAGGCCCTGGGCCTTGAGGCGGGCGATGAGCGTCTCAGCGGCGTCCTTGACCGTCTCGCGCGGGGTGACGTCGACGGCGAACCATGGCTGGCCCTTGTAGTGCTCCTTGTAGACAAAGCCCGGGGTGCGCTCGTCCAGCCCCAGGAAGACAATCTGCGGCAGGTATAGGGTCGAGTTGTACTGGGCAATGACGTCGTCCTCGGAGGTGTTGAAGATGTCGGGGCCGAGGATGGGAGCGACGTCGGCGTAGGCGAGGCGGGCGAGCGACGTGGGCGAGGCGACGAGCGGCTCGACGTTGTTGAAGAGCAGGAAGGTGGCCGAGGGGTGGCGCAGGGCCGACGAGAGGAAGGTGTGGTCGGGGCGCAGGAACGAGACGCGGTTCAGCGGCGAGCCTAGGCAGATTGCAGATTAGAAGATTGCAGATTAGAAGATTGCAGATTAGAAGACAGGCGCCGGGTAGGGAGCGAGGCTGGCGGTACCGGAGAAGTAGTTTGCAATCTCCTTGCCAAACTTGCGGCTCAACATGGAGTCGACGTTGGGGTGGGCGGGCTCGGGAAGCGCAGGCTGGGGAAGCGGGGCCATGTCTTGCGCAAGAGGAGGAGGAGGCTCGTAGTGCCGTCGGTGCTGTGCAGGCCGTCCGCGGTATATAGACGGCCTGCCGACTGCTCGCAGCACTGCGGCATAGCCGACGTAGTGCGCAGTGCCCCACGGCGGGGCGAGCTGCTTGGTAATGGCCGTGGACGTCAGGACGCGGTGCCTACCCGACGCTAGCTGTTCTGGACATTCCACCTCAACCTCCAGCAGCACTACGACATCCAAGCGCCACAACACCAGCGCCATGACCCAATTCTACGTGCGCCCCCACTCCCGCAACCCCCAAACCCAGCACTAACCCCTCCAGATCCCCTCCTCCCTGCCCAGCTCCTCGCGCCCCTCCACCTCCACCTCGAGCACCTCCTCAGACGACCTCGCGACGCTCCCCTTCGCCGCGCCGCTTTCGCGCAGCGACTTCCTCGCACCCACCTTCACGCCGCACGGCTACCTCGCGACGCTCTCGGCGCGGCACCAGACGCTCGAGGACCTGCGCTCGGAGCTGCGGACGCGCTCGCAGCAGCTGTCGCGCGAGCTGCTCGACCTGGTCAACGCCAACTACGCCGACTTCCTGACGCTGGGCAACAGTCTGCGCGGCGGCGAGGAGCGCGTCGAGGGCGTGCGTGTCGGACTGCTGGGGTTCGCGAAGGAGGTCGAGGGGCTGAGGGCTGAGGTCGCGCGGCGGGGGGACGAGGTGGGCAGGCTGCTGGAGCTGAGGAGGGAGCTGAGGGGCAGGATTGAGGAGGGGAGACGGTTGGTAGAGTTTGATGAGCGGTTGCGCGAGTGTGAGGAGGGGTTGGTGGTGGGGCTGAAGGAGGGGGGTGGGAGTGATAGTAGTGAGGAGGAGGAGGAGGAGGAGGAGGAGGATGAGCATGAGGATGCCCAGTTTGGCACATCGGTTGTGCGGCTGAGGCGGAATGTGGTGCTGTACCGGCTGGTCAAGGAGGGGGTTAAGGGCTGTGAAGAGCATCCGTTTGTGCTGGCTCAGTCGCCGCGCTTGGCCAAGGTGCGCAGCACGCTGCTCCTCGATCTCAGCACGGCACTACAGCAGGCGAGGCGCGCAGGGCCGGCGGCGTCAGGCAGGGTGATGCAGATTATGAAGATTTACGCCGACATGGGCGAGGTGGGCGAGGCCGTCAGGGTGCTCAAGACACGGACACGATGATACACTTGTCACTTGTTAAACACACGGATGCGAATTAGCATAGCGCTTGATATGGTACACTACTTTGTACAACAGAAACTACAGAATTACAAGGGCCCGTTGAGCAGGGCCGGGGATATCGAGTTGGCGCTCCTGAACTCGCCGTTGAGTGTGAAGCCCGGCGCGTTGGTGGAGCTGAGCACCTGTTGGTTGTTAGCAACTGCATAGCCCTGCACAGCGTCACGACTCACCACTTCGTGAATCTCCTTGGACACGCGGTCCTGCAGCTGCGCAATGTCCTTCTTCAGCGCGTCCATGACCGACTTGACGTTCTCCTGCATCTCGGCGGGCGTGAAGCCCAGCTGCCCGACGGCCATGCGGATCACGCCCTGCCTCTCCCGGTACTCGCTGCCGCCGACCATGTTCCGCACCGTCGGCCCAATGTTGGCGACCACGGTGCCCGTCTTGGTGCTCGGCATCAGGCCCTTGGGGCCCAGCACCCGGCCCAGGCCCGCCTTGTTCAGCTTCGGCAGCGAGTCGATGTGGCAGATGCACCGGTCAAACTCGATGACGCCCTCGAGCACCTGCTTGAACATGTCCTCCTCGCCCACGAGCGTCGCGCCCGCCGCCCGGGCTTCCTGTCCGGCCTTGGAGTCGGCGGGCGCAATGACGCAGATGCGCAGGTCCGTCTTGACCGAGTGGGGCAGCCGCAGGCGGTTGCGCACGACGGGGCCGTTCTTGAGGGTGCGCAGGCGGACGTGCAGTTCGTACTTGGAGGACGAGGGGTTCCGCCCGACCTCGAAGGCGCGGATGTACTGCATGGCGTCGACGAGCGCAAACTGCTCCGTCTTCTTGAGGTCGTACTGCCGGAACGTGTTGCGTGCCTTCTTCTTCTTGGCGGGCTGCGTCTTGGACGTGACGGCGCATCGGACCGTCTGGTAGGCTGGGCTCGCGAGGCGGCAGACGGCGGGGCGGAGCGTCGAGAGCGAGGCGGCAGCAAGCCGTGTTGCGCTGAAGGGCGCTGCGAGCGAGTGGGGGGCGGCCATGGCGGCGTTGCGGTGGATGATGGCTGCCGCGTCGAGTTTGTCCAAAAGTTCACTGCCCGGCCAGTCGGCGTTTCGGGGGTCCCGCACGTGACGACGCCGCCCGCTTTGCCCGTAAACAAACACAGAGCAGCCCACCGGCTGTCCCAACCCACACCATCGCCCGCTATGCCGGGGAGGACATCGACGCGCGCCACGCGCACCACGCGCACAGCTGCCGGCACCAAGTCGGCGCGCCAGTCGGCCGTCGAGATCCCCGACGAGGGCCCCGCAACCGCCCTGCGCACCCACATTGTGCACGTCTTCAGCGATGCACAGAAGACGACGGCGACCCAGCGCAAGCTCGTCGTGAACCTGCGCAAGATGCAGGAGGCTTGCTGCTTCGAGGCCCCCACCACCACCAAGGCGGGCAAGTCCAGCTACCAGGAAGAGCTCGAGGAGTTCGACGAGGACGACTTCAACCACGAAGTCGTGCGCAATATGCTGCGCGTCATGAATGTGAAAAAGGGCGAACCCGTCGGCGACCGCATCATCCGTTTCATCTGTGCCTTCCTCAAGCACGCCACAGACAAGGACCAGAAGATGTACGCCGCGGCGACTGAAGACGAAGAGACCCTGCACGACACCCCCAGCCATCGCCTGGCCATACACGTCCTCAAGACCATCCTCCGCCTCCTCGCGTCCAAGGACAAGACGATTCGATTTCGCGCCACCCAGACGGTAACACAGCTGCTGAATAGCCTCGACCAGGTCGACGACGACGTCTATGGTCTTATCAAAGCCAGCCTATCCAAGCGCCTACGCGACAAGGAGACGCCGGTGCGCGTTCAGGCCGTCCTGGGCCTGGGGCGCCTTGCTGGCGATGCCGACGAGGACGAAGACGAGGACAGCGACGAAGAGGAGGCGAGCAGCATTCTCGACAAGCTCGTCACCATCATGGCAAACGACCCAGACGCTCAGGTGCGACGCGCTATTCTCTCCAACATACCCTTCTGGCCCACCACCCTGCGCTTCCAATTAGAACGCGCTCGAGACATGGACCCCGCCACCCGCCGAATCGTCTACACCAAGATCCTACCGACCCTCGGCGATTTCAGACACCTGTCGCTCGTCGAGCGCGAGAAATTGATACGCTGGGGCCTCAGAGACCGCGACGATACCGTGCGAAAGGCGGCAGCACATCTGTTCCACCAGCGCTGGATCGAGGACTGCGCCTCGAAGCGAGACCCCCGGCCAGAGGAGGAGAAAGTGCCCGGCTCCACCGTTCCTCCCAGCCGCGAAGCCTTGTGCGAGCTGCTGGAACGCATTGACATTGTCCACTCAGGCGATGACGACGGAATGGCGCATGAGGCCATGAAGCAGTTCTGGACCGGCCGGCCAGACTACCGAGAAGACATCGTCTTTACCGACAACTTCTGGAAACATTTGGACCCCTCTGCAGCCTTCCTCGCACGCAGTCTACACGACTATGGCCAGGACACCGACGACGATCACGTCCGAGACATGATTGAGGAAAAGTTCCCAACTGTCGGCGGATTCGCCCAGCTCCTCGAGGGCGCGCTCAACGCCGTCATCCAGAACCACGACAAGCTGGGCCAGATGGATGAAGACGACCCAGAAATAGACGAGACGCAAGAGTTCGCCGAGGACTGCGCTTTCGTCGCCAAGCAGCTCCTGCACATCAGTCTCACGCTCGACTATGCGGATGAGCTGGGCAGGAGATCCATATACAACGTCATGCGAGAGGCGATAGCTAGGGTCCAGCTCCCGGAAGAGTGCACCAAGCTTGCGACCGAAGTCTTGCGCGTTGTATGCGGCGAGCGCGGCGATTCGGACTTTTGCGCTGTCGTCATGGAGGCCATTGCTGAAGTGCGCGACACCATCTTGGACGCAGACGATGATCCAACCGAAGTGGGAGACGATGTACAGAGCTTCCATTCCGCGCAATCGGAGACCAGCAGCCCTCCACCGGCTAGGAGGGGCAAGCCAGCCAAGGTGCTCAATCCTGAAGAAGAAGAGTTGAAACAGGCCAAACATAACATGGTCTGGGACAAGTGTCTGCACATTGTGCAATGCACGCTTCAGAACGTTACTTGCGACTTGGAAACCAACACCAATCTCACCAGCATGCTGAATACGATTATCATCCCTGCCGTTCAGAACCAAGAGCCCTTGATTCGCGAACGTGGCATTATTTGCCTTGGACTGGCCGCGCTCCTTAGCAAGGTACGTCAGAACATATGCAGGTCAGCTAGCATACTAACAGTGACAGGACCTTGCCACCCAAAACCTCGACCTGTTCTTTCACTGTTTTGTCAAAGGCCACGACGCCCTCAAGGAAATCGTACTTCAAGTTCTTGCCGACGTCGTCATCACACATCCACATCTGCTTGCGCCTCCGGCCCTCAACCCGGACGCAACAGAACAGAGTGAGGCCCCCGAGGTTAATTCACGGCTGAAGCCTCTTGTCAAGGTCATGCTCAAGGGTATTGCCTCGGAAAAGAACCGAATCAGCCGCATCGCGTGCGAAGCAGCACAAAAGCTCATCCTCCACAACCTCTTGCCCCCGGAAGCTTCCGCGGAGATTGTCAAGACCTTTGTCGGAGCATACTTTGATCCGGACGGAGACAGTAATCCCGCCGTCCGGCAGGGGTTGAGCTATTTCCTCCCAGTCTTCTGCCACTCCAAGATCAAGAATGCCCAGATCATGGCAGGCATCATCGTCCCAGTCATCCCGAAGCTGATCAACTTTCGCGACGAGCTCGAGGAAGAGGATGATCACCAGATGGTGGGCTGGCCCGTCATCACAGCGCACCTGTCCGAGTGGACCGACGGCCGCAAAGTCGTCGGACAGACAGAGCTCGGCCTCGACGGCAAAATGAGCTCCAAACCCGAATCCGAGCTCCCCCACATCGCCCTCGCCATCGACATCCTCGAGCGCGCCCTCTCCAGCAGCTGCTCAAAAGACGAACGCAAAATCCTCCTCTCCCTCCTATCCAAACTCCACATCCCCCCCTCGGCACCCAAGCCCACCACACACGACGCCCCCGACCACACAGAACCCATCGAATCCCTCCACTCCCTCGTCGCAGAAGCTATCGAAGCTCACCTCGCATCCGACGCTACCCAGCGCAACACCCTCGTCAAACTCGACACGGCCCTCGCCAAGCGCAGAGGCGACGCCGCGAATCCCCCCGTTCAGGAGTCCCGCGACCAAACTTCTGCACCGGAGTCGCCGGCTCCTGTGGATCCCGCTGGTGCTGCGCCTGAGGGAATGGATCTTGATCGCCCTAATCACCCCGACGACGATGATGAGGAGGAGGAGGAGGAGGAGGAGGATGATGATGATTCGTTGCTCGAGGGCTTGCATGCTGAGGGCACGCGGATGCCGCTTGAGGCTGAGGATGGGGATAGTGACGGGGAGGGGGATGTGACGGCGCGGAGGGCGGGGGACGCGGGCGCCAAGACGGAGATGGATATCATGGATGAGTTGTTGGCGAGTGATTCGGATATGGATTTGTAGGCGGTGAAAAAGGATGTGTGTGTGATGATGGTGGGTGATGAGTGTTAGGTGTTAGGTGATGAGTGGTGAGTGTTGGGGCTGGTGTTGTGGGTTGGGTTGGGTTGGCGCGTGTTGTGGACTTAGTTTGGTTTGGCGTTTAGGTGTGTGTTACGTTAGGTAGGTGGGCTGGGTGGGGTTGTTTTTGATACTGATACCATGATTTTACGCATACTTAGGATTGGGCCAAGTCGGTATACATATACAGTATACAGTATATAGTATACATATACAGTACACAATCGTATAACTCTCTGTGCTCACTCCTTTTCTACACTCTACACCCTCTGCATCAATCATTGGATGGGATGGATATCTTATTCTAGACTATCCTACCACAGACTATCCCACCACAGACTACCCTGGCACAAACACCCCAGATCCCGAACGGACATTTAAACTTAACTCACTCTCACACTTCCTTTTTCTGGCATTCGATCGTATTAAGTCGCCCCTCGTGGAACTATAACAGCTGTGGTGTGCTTGAACGGACGGCGTTAATATCCTTAAACGGACAGCATCAACGCCCTTCCTTAAACGAACAAAATCAACACCTTTAAACGGACAGCATCAACACCCTTCCTTAAACGGACAGCATCAACACCCTTAAAATGATGCAGAATCAATACCCTTGAAAGGACGGCGTCAACACCCTTCCTTAAACGAACAAAATCAACACCCTTAAAACGGACAGCATCAACACGCTTAAACGGACAGCGTCAACGCCCTCAAACGGACAACGTCAATGCCCTGTGAGCCTGGCACGCACACATCTCGTCCCGCATGCATCTTGGCCGTGGCTGGTGCTTGGCGCGGTGGGGGGCGGGTTGGTGGTTGGGGTAGAGGGTGTGGAGGGGGAGGGTGTGGAGGGGGAGGGTGGATGTGGATGTGGATGTGGACACCGTGGGTTTGATGGCGCGAAGATTGTTTGGGCTAGCCGAGGGGGGGGGCCCATGGATATTCGAACGTTCGCACGTTCGCTCTTAGTACGCTTCACACCACTAAAGCCTGCACTTACTTCGTACAGCCCACGACTCGACCCGGTTACTCGTGGCATGTGAAGACTGAGTTACTGATCACTGATCATGCAGCCGTTGTGCCTCGCTTCGGCATGACTCGCTGCGCGCCGCTGCGCGTGCAATGTGCCTCGGCTCCTGGCTTCCCCACACCCTAGTCGTAGCCGCAACGGTCTCATATCGAGCGCTGGGCCCTGGATTTTCTCTCCATTGTTGGGTTCTCGACTTTCTCTCGATAGTCTTGTCGCAGTTTTAAGAGGTGGTTTAGTTTCTGCAACAGTAGTATCGTCATGCCGTTCAATACAGAGCTCACGCGTGCCCTCGGCATTAGGAGTGAGTTGTGCTCGCGACTGGTCCGGGTTCTTGCTAACCTCGCTGTCAGTCCCTGTGGTCCAAGGTGGTATGCAATGGGTCGGCTATGCTGAGCTGGCCTCGGCCGTTTCCAACGCTGGTGGTCTTGGGCTTGTAAGTCTTGTCCCGAATGCTCGGCAAGGACTGACCAAAGCAACAGTTGACGGCGCTCACGCAACCCACGCCCGAAGACCTGCGCAAGGAAATCCGCCGCTGCCGCACCATGACCAAGTACCCCTTCGGCGTGAACCTGACGCTGCTTCCCGCCATGATCCCCCCGGACTACGCAGCCTACGCGCGCGTCATCATCGAGGAGAACGTCAAGATTGTCGAAACCGCCGGCAACTCGCCCGGCCCCGTGATCAAGCAGCTCAAGGCCGCCGGCACAACCATCCTGCACAAGTGCACGACCATCCGCCACGCGCAGTCGGCCGTCAAGCTCGGCGTCGACTTCCTCTCCATCGACGGCTTCGAATGCGCGGGCCACGTCGGCGAAACCGACATCACCAACTTCATCCTGCTGAGCCGCGCGCGCCAGACGCTCGGCGTACCCTTCATCGCCTCGGGCGGCTTTGCCGACGGCCAGGGCCTGGCTGCCGCGCTGGCGCTGGGCGCCTGCGGCATCAACATGGGCACGCGCTTCATGTGCACCGTCGAAGCGCCGATCCACGACAACATCAAAAAGGCAATCGTCGACGCGCAGGAGACGGACACGACGCTCGTGCTGCGCCGGTGGAAAAACACATCCCGCCTCTTCGCCAACAAGGTCGCACTGCAGGCCGTCGACATTGAGAAGACGTCGCCGACCGGCAAGTTCGAGGAGGTCGCGGAGTACGTCAGCGGGAAGCGCGGCCGCCAGGTGTTTCTCAACGGCGACCCGGACTTTGGCGTTTGGACTGCCGGTCAGGTCATCGGGCTGATTCACGACATTCCTACTAACGCGGAGCTGCTGCAGCGCATTGAGCGCGACGCTGTGGCGACGATGCGCAAGAACCAGACGCTGTTTGTCGAGGATGGACAGCAGTCTGGGAAGAGCAAGCTGTAGATTGCACGTGTCAACTCTTCTCTGAATATGCACATTTTCACGCAGCGAGCCAGCGCTTACCTCATTGCTCTTGTGCGCTGGTCTGCTCGGTCAGTGTATCTCAAGGCTGTCGTTGGCGTAGCAGCGTTTGTCTAGAATATACCATGTAGTTAGAAGCGAATCCTAGACCACCCAAACATCCTCACAGCAGAGCACATCTCCCGCAAGTAGTGCGCTGAGACTATTCACCAGCTCAAAAGCATTACCATGCCAATAGTTAACGTGTTTTACCACTCCTCGGCCAGCCCTACCAGAACCTGTGCAACTCAGCGTACAATTGCTCAACAACCACATATGCAAATTGTCTGAAGATTTGACAAGTAATAGACTAGATTGATCTGCATTGAGTCCTATTGTGTCCCTGTACGTGACACTTGCTGCATGTTGGTGGTGCTCTCCTTCGTACAGGACCAGGCTCAGCTTGGTGACCCTGTTCGACACCTCTCTCAGCCTCTGCGACTAGCGCCTGACCCTCATGAGCCTGCAAAGCACCTCCACGAGCTATATATTGTCTGCGCTGTTGACGCTTACGTTTCTGGCGTTGGTTTGAGACACGTAGCTTCTGATTTTCCTGAACAAGCATGGTCGCTGACTGCATAGCAAGCTGACAACCCTTGACGAGCTGGCTGATTGCCTGACTAGTAGGACTCTGAGACTGGCGACGGAGTAGGTCCTTGATAAGTCGAGCCTGCTGCTGCAGCTGGTCGGTTGTACGTGGAGTCTCAGCAGTCCAGGGCTCTCCTGAAGCAGCAGTTGTCCCTGGTGGAGACGGAGTTCTGACAACAGTAAGGTTGCTCAAGACTCGTTCAGGACAGTATGGGATAAGCCCTGTCGCTTGAAAACCTACCTTAATATTGCGTTCAGACAGGCTTGTCAGCCGAACTCTCTTATATATCCATAGGAACTCAAGCTTGTCGATATGGAAGACTCCTAGCTGGGCAAGCTCAGACACCTCATGTCCGTATATCACCTTAAGAGGAGAGTAACAGCCGACATCAAGAGGCTGCAGGAGATGAGAGGTATGAGGAGACATACAGAGGGTGATAATCTTGTTGTCCTTGCAGAATTGATCAAACTCTGGTGTAGCGTGGCTCTCGTGGCCGTCAAGGATGAGCAGTCTGTACGATCCTCTGGTGAGACTCTGTATGTCTGTTGAAGTGCTTTATCCACTCAAGGCCAAGCTCGTTGGTTGTCCATCCATTGTCACTAACACCAATAACCCAGTCAGGTGGGATATCCTTATACTAGCTGGCCTGGTGGAGTTTTCCTTTCAGGATCACAAAGGGTGGAAGACGCCAGCCAGACGCGTTGATACACTCAATTGCTGTCACCCACTCTCGATCACCTGGATCAACAGTAGTTGCTCGACCAACAGTGTCAGAGCTAGTGACAACCTTTGACGTTGATGCGACACCCATCATGAAGCCTTTCTCATCAAAGTTGTACACATCCTCCTCAGGAATTCCGTAAGTCGTGCGTGTCCTGTACAAGCTTGAACCAAGCTCTAATTGAGACAGGATCCTCACACAGAGCCCTCTGAGAATGTAATTTCCTGTTCTATTTTGTCTGAAGCTCTGCCTGGTTCTTGATCCACCGCGACACCCAGTTCTTGCCACCGCGACACCCAGTTCTTGCCACCGCGACACCCAGTTCTTGCCACCGCGACACCCAGTTCTTGCCAACAGGAGGAGGAGGAGGATTTTGGCCGCGGGCAAAGAGTAAACTGTCTGCCATTCGTCGTACGTCGAAGCGTGGTTCTAGGAATATTATACAAGGAGGCA
Source organism: Lizonia empirigonia (assembly GCA_009982855.1). Taxonomy (NCBI): domain Eukaryota; kingdom Fungi; phylum Ascomycota; class Dothideomycetes; family Pseudoperisporiaceae; genus Lizonia; species Lizonia empirigonia. Next base: position 694,050 of record JAADKA010000006.1, on the reverse strand, counting down.
GCCCTACTTTGGCTACCTATACGTTGGTTCTGAATTGATTGAGCTGCAAGTAGAGTTCTAGCACCTCTTTGAGGCGATAGAGGGCGTTGGCGTTGAGCCATGGTTGATGAGATGAGACGCGCTGCACGCGTTCTGGTGGGGCTGGCCGAGGAGTGGTAAAACACGTTAACGTGTTTTATCGGTAAGCTGGCCACATCACCATCCTGGCCACCCCACCAAGGCGCGTGCAGCTCAGCGCGCGATAGCTCAACAACCACAAATTCAAATTGTCTAAAATCTTAACAGAGGATAGACTAAGTCTGTCTACATTGAGTCCTATTATGGCCTTGTACATGGCATTTGCTGCACGTTGGTGGTGCTCTTCTGCGCACCTGCGGGGCCTCTGCTTCATCACCTTGTTGGACACCTATTTGAGCTTGTATAACCAGCGCCTGACCTCCCTGGCTTTGTAACACCCCTCTACGTGCTATATACTGTCGTTGTACTTGACGCTTTTGTCGCTGGCGGTCGTTAGCAGCCCGTAGCTTTGAGTTCTCCTTAGCTAGGATTGTCGCTGAGTTCATTGCAAGCTGACAGCCTTTGACAAGCTGAGCAATTGCTTGACTTGTAGGACTCTGAGATTGGCGCTGCAGGAGTCGTTGTACGAGAAGGGCTTGCTGCTCAAGCTGACTAGTTGTACGTGGAGTTTCTGCAGTCCAAGGGCCTAATCTATCACCTGCTGTTCCTGGTGGAGACGGCGTTCTGACGACAGTAAGGTTGGATAGGACTCGATCTGGACAAGCTGGGATGAGCCCAGTCGCCTCAAAGCCAGCCTTGATATTGCGCTCTGACAGAACTGTCGGCCTGATCTTCTGGTATATCCATAGAAAGTCAAGCTATATCTCAGCTTGTTAAGGGTTGTCAGCTTGCAATGCAGTCAGCAACAATCCTAACTCAAGAGAATGCTAAGCTACGTGCCTCAAATCAACGTCAACAACATAAACGTCAAAGGCGTAGACAGTATATAGCACGTGGGGGAGCTCTACAGGTTGAGGAAGCTCAATTGTTGATATTACAGGCTAATAATGTGGTTGAAGAGGAGGCCCAGGTTAACGCTGCCCCACGACGTCAGCGAGCACCACCAACGTGTAGCAAATGCCACGTGCAAGGCCACAACAGGACTCAATGTAGAGCTATCTAATCTATCTTGCTTGCAATCCTCACTAAATTTGACTGCGTGGTTGTGGAGTAATTGCACGCCAAATGGAGCCGGTTTTGGTGGGGTGGACGGGATGGTGGTGTGGCCGGGAAGGTGGTGAAACACGTTACCACAACCCCCGCTTACGTCAGCTCTGCACGAGCTTCCCGCGTGGCTCCGCCGCACACCAACGCACTTAGCCGCAAACCAACGCACGAAACCTGCAGTACACCTCCACCATCCGCCTGCAAAATTCACACGATACGAAGTACTCCACAGCCAGCACAACGCTGTGGATTCCGAGCACACAAAAAGAAGCCCGACGTGGGGCTCGAACCCACAACCTTGAGATTAAGAGTCTCACGCGCTACCGATTGTGCCAGCCGGGCTTGGTGCGTTGATGGAGCGGGCGGTGGTTGGAGCTTAATTGTAGTAGGTAGGGGACGATTGGTGAAAAGCCCTGGAGGGCGGCTTGGATGAAGTGGAGGGGGGTTTTCGAGAGAACGTCTACTTGATGGATGGGTTGGTGATGTGTGGTTTGCTTGATTGCCGCGCTAGGATCCTACTATGCCATATCAAGTACCGGTACAAGTCCCTGCATCCTGCACTCTCTGCGGGGCTTACTCTGATCGCAAGGCTGAACTGTGTCTTCTCCACCAGCTGTCTACCATGCCGTTCTGGGAGTCCTGCTCGAGAGCTGCCGGATGCAGTAAATGGCCCTGGTGGTCGTGCTTACGTTGGCGCTAACAAGCCCTCCTCCTGCTCAGCTGAGGCTGAGGCTGCAAGGCTGGGAGTCCCGAGGTCATATATAAGCACCGCACGTCACTCGAACGTTTGTGTACAAATTTGATCCGTGGTTGAGGAGTGGTGTCTTGTATTCGGTATACGAATTATTTGTGATTGCTCCAGCGCTATGCATTTCCTTTCTTCGGCCTGTAAGCTGAGCGTGAAGACTGCCATGCATGCATAAGACTAATTAACTTAGTGACCATCTCCAGCCTCGCGACGTTGGCCACTGCATTCGCCTTCAACACCGAAGAAGTACAAACCCACCTCATCCAGTCCCTCGCCAGCACCCCCACCATCGACCCCTGCACGCTCGCCGAGTCTTCCAGCGCCAACGCCAGCATCCAGCTCTCGAGCTGGCTGGAGTGCCAAATCAACGGTCCGTTCCCCCCTTCCCCCTTTCCCCCCTTCTCACACCCCACAGGTTTCTACCCCTACCCAGCCAATGGCGACTGGCCCCGCATCCACGCGTCGGCCTTCGCGCAAGACATCCTCTTCACCTTCAACGCAACGCACTACAACCACGCGGGCTCGCTCGCGCTGTACCACAGCTTCAACGCCACGCTCGGCCGGACCTTTGCGCCCTTCAGGCATGGCTTCATCCACACGCTGGGCGTGCCGAGCGCGAGCGGGGATAAGGGCGGGTTTGTGTATATGGTTGGCTGGGCGGGTGGCTTGCATCGGCTGGCGAAGAGGGAGTTGTGGTTTACGAATGCGGCGTTTGCGGTCGTGAGGGATGTGGGCGGGCGCAGGGAGATCGGGGAGTTTAGGGAGAGTAGTAATATTCCGAATTCGGCGCCGTTGCCGGGGGAGAATGAGTGGACTTGTGGGTTTGCGGAGAGGGGGGAGCTGTAGGTGCGAAGTTAGTGTGAGGTGCGTGTTTAGTGTATTAGTGGATGGCACAGGTTTGGATGGGGAAGAGCAGAGGAGTTCTAGGATGACTATCCAATGTGGTATTAGAGTGGCACGGCAAGCAACCATATTGTTGTGCACTCTCTCACTTGTTTGAAAGAGTGATAGGATCACTTTTTTTGCTCGAACCCGTATACTAGCTCAGCTCTCACCTCGTTCATCCTGTCCTGAATCTCTCTCAGACTTGCCTCCACATCTTCAAAATCTTCTTTCGCAATCTGCAGCGCCCGTGGCCTTGCGTCCCCGGCGACTACGTACATCTCAGCCACATCTGTGATATCGATGCCACGCACTATGACACGGTACTCAGCGATGTCCTGCTCCAGCATATCTAGCTCAGCCTTGAGCGAGTTCACTGCGCCTGCGCGGTCTGATGGCAACAAATCACTCTTTGCTTCGTCGTGCAGTGCAGCGATTCTGCCCCATCGCTGCTTTATTTTGTCATAGTTCCCGGGCAGGATTTCCCAGAATGTTTGGTCGAGTAACGTAAGGCGCGGTATCTGGTGGGGTTTGGTAGGCATCACGAAGATGTGCTGAGTTGTTTGCGGTCTTGCTCGTTGCAGGTTTGGCGGCTGGGGCTTGCGCGTGCTTATAGTCGGTGGTTTTGCATTCGACGTTATTCCATGCAGGTCATGGAAGTAACAAGTGTGACTGCGCAATCACAAGTGTGTCCATGCATATTCTCAGTATTAGAAGAACCTTCCTCGGCTTCTTCTTGCTTCTTATAGAGTCCAATTTGGTGCATAAAATGACGTCCTCCGATCCCAACGAAGAGGTTCAGGAAAACGCATTTCCGTCGACGGACTTCAGACAGTTCATAGATGCCATCCTCGAGGCCAACTCCCGTAGCAACAGGATCGTCCAACGCGTGGCATTACTCCGACCTCTGGACGATGTGTCCAGAATAGTGCATGAGGAGTATGTGCAGCACGCTATCGTTGTTCTTGAACGGCTGACGGGAGAACGCCGTGATCTCAATTCGCATTATGGCTGGGCTCTAGCCTCGGATTCTGAGCTTGTGTACAAGTCGATGGGTGGGAAAAGCGATAGAGGGACAGCATGGGCGAAACAGTGGGTGAGGCGCGTGTTTGACGAATATGAGCGACTTGGGCGGGCTCTTGTCGATGCGAAGCTTGAGCTAGAGGGTATCCTGCCACGAGAAAAGCGTGTTCAGGAGGTGTGAATCTTGGATCTCCTTGATTAGTCTTCGTCCTCAAACTATCCGAGCATCAAGCGACTAATGTCGCATGCCTTTCATGGCTCTTTGCGAGCTTGTGCTGTCTAGTCGAATCAAGGTGTCTTCGCGTAATTCTGTCCACGGACTGCATGTGTGCTTATCGCTGGGCATCATTCCGTCGGAGAAAGTGCGGCCTCGCGGGTATTCAGACAGGTGCGTTCTATCGAGCGAGCTGTCCTCGTGGCGGCCGTGCGCAAGCGCGTAGATGGTCGGGGTCACAGTGATGATGACGGCGAAGAGGATTTCGAGTGATGCCCATAAGGTGTGGCCACGCTGAACTCGCGAGTCCATTCCCTGGATGATGCGGATGATGCTGATGGCGACAAGAAATGTGCCCATGCTGAAGAGGAATAGAACACGAAGACGTCTGCATGTTTGGTGAGCATAAGTTTGCATCACCCAGAAATGGAAATACTCACTGCATGATGGGAATTGTGACCGAACAAATGAGTGTGAACGGCAGAGCCATTAGTAACAGGTCGGTAACAATGTTGCTCGTCTCATATGTAATGAGCCAGACATTCCCAACCACGCTAGGGTAGTCAGTATCGAATATCATCCGAATATTGTTCGCCGTACCAGTCCCCAGGGTCTGGGTATATCTGCCAATGTTTATCGAAAGGACGACATTCGACGTATACTGTGACTACAGAAGCGACAAACGTCGTGAGTAGGACAGTCCAGAAGCCGTATACCAGGACTCGCTCGTACGGCATCTTGGCAATGATTCTTGCCAGAAGATCGAAGACAGCCATCTTCAAGCACCATAGCCTATGTTCACGTAAACATTTACATCACTCTTATGGTTCCCAAGAGACTTACAAGCATGCCAACAGAGCGCGAGTCGCCAAGACTACACTCAAGTTTAGCCTGCAGCCCTCACAACGAGATGTGGCGACATACTCCTTGTCGAGCCATATATCAACAGATAATAGTTGGCAATCAGGCGCGCAATCGTAAACATTGCAGCCAACAAGCACCAGTAGTCACCACGTATGAGGCGCTGTTTCTTCCACAGCCGGAATCCGATCCGCGCTGCGATCAACACAACGGATAGCAGAAGGCATACCCACATGAAGATCGCAGAGGGTTGGTCTGTCGCCATCGCGACGAACGATGCAGTGTTGCCGAACTGCTGGAACGATACGTGGATCAAACGCTGGCGTCTACATGGAGTGCAGTTGTCGAATTCGGAGACCGCAGGCAAAGTCAGGATTCGTCGATAGGTAGGCATATGACATCGGAACTGCTGTGGGTTTATGCAAGCCACATGCTGTCAAAAGTGGCCTTCTATGGTCCGATTTTCATCACGCCAGTTCATGATTGGTTCGATGGCTCCCGTCTGATGAATGGCGACAACCACCGTTGACAAAGGACCGAGATCAATGATGCGCAGATCCAAGTCCAGAATGTGTCAGCCCAATCGTCTGGGTTTTCGCGTAAGAGCGGCAGATAGCCCAATGGGATGTCAAAGTTTTTCGTCCCAAGAGCTCGGCAGCGATGTCGCCTGGTTGACGGCAGTTTGTCGCGTGGGCCCTAAGCCCAAATGCGGGGAACCCATGAGGCCGCTGTCAACAGTCCAGAGCCGGGGTACAGTCTTTTATGGGCTCGTGCGCATCATGGGCTCGTGCACGTTTTCGTGGAAAATCAACATTTGAGCACCTGCACCCTATAACGTACCTCACAAGCGAGCTGGCCACACAAGCGAGCTGGCCACCTGCGCCAAGACCCTACCAAAATCAGTACTGTACACGACCGTAGAGCACCGTCAAGGATAGTAATTAAGAATCGTAATAGGCTATTCTACTCAGAATCTACTAATACTTCTTGCTTACACGTACGTGCGTTATGCCCTGCCTCGCCGCAGCGTCCACAGCGTCGTTGGCTAGGCTCACCTGCCTCAACGCGCACCCTCTTCTTTGCCTTCTTCCCATCACTACGCGCCTCAAACTCCTTAAGGGTCGTCAGTCGTACGCCCTCCTCAATCGTTAAGATACCCTGCTGCTGTATACGCTTCCTTTTATGCGATCTACGCTTGAGAGGTGGTGCTTGCCCTAGAAGATGATGAAGGGTGGGATCGACCAGCCCATCGCATTGATCCCTTGGATCACTGTAGTCCACTCGCGATTGCCCTGCTGAACGCTCTTTGGCCGTCCTCGACGCTCAGAACTAGTGACTACTGCTCCAGTTGATATCATGCCCATCATGAAGCCAGCCTCGTCAAAGTTGTAGGTGTCGTCATCAAGGATACCATACTTAGCCTTCATGTTCTCTACAAGCCGAAACCAGCCTTGTATAATCTCAGGATCCTCGCAGAGAGCTCTCTTATAGTCATATTTGCGATTGAATTTGACCTTGAGCTCAGGGCGACGTTTGACACAGTTTGCAGCCCAGTTCTGGCCAACAGGATCACGGTGACGCTCAGCCAGCAAAGAATCAGCCATATCCTTCACAGCAGCAAGCCGGGGCGGAAATCCTCGCGCGTCGAGGTCAAGGGTATGCTGAGTAACTACATCCTCCTCTGTCTTAAGGAGATTTATTGAGTTGGGCGTGCAATCGCGTCGATAAGGTGTTCCAGCAAGGCGATTACTGAGTGTTGCTCGAGAGACGTTGTAGATAGCTGCAGCACGTCTCTGGGATAGCGTCGCGTCGCGTTTGATAGCCTCAAGAGCAAGCTGTAGTCGAGCATCTTTTGAAGGTAGTAGATTGTCTGGTTGTTGGCTCATCGCGATTATACTATGCGCAATAGTATGTTTGGTGGGGTCTTGGCGCAGGTGGCCAGCTCGCTTGTGTGGCCAGCAGAGTTGGCAACAAACAAATCAAGTCCAAATCAAGTCTCTCCACGCAGCACCATCTGGTCCGTGTTAGCGGGCACATACCAACAGTAGGGCCGTTCGCGGGACTTGATTTGATTTGATTTGTTTGTTGCCAACTCTGGTGGCCAGCTCGCTTGTGAGGTACGTTACCCCATAACTTAACCAAATGTCGGATTTAGAAGCTGCGCTTCAAGCGCTAGATGCTCTGAAGCCTGGAGAAGCTCCTCGTTATGCTCAGGTTGCGAGAGAGTATGGTGTTGACCGAACAACGTTGTCGCGGCGTCACCGTGGGGTATGCGCGTCGCGCGCGAAGGGCTATGAGTCTCAACGCCTACTCAACACAACACAAGAACAAGAGCTTGTCAAGTATATTGAAACACCCAGCAAGCGCGGCCTACCTCCTACAAGAGAGATGATACGAAATTTCGCGTCTGAAATTGCCAGAAAGCCCGTTGGCAAAGCCTGGGCTGACCGCTTTATCGCCCAGCACCGCGACCACCTCCTGCTCAAATGGACCTCCGGCAAGGACTCCAATCGCCACAAAGCTGATTCTCTCTACAAATATGAGGAATACTTCAAGGTTTTGGGCGAGAAAATAGAGCAATACGACATTGAATCACGTCATATGTACAATATGGATGAGAAGGGCTTCTTGATTGGAGTACTGTCTAAGATGAAGAGGGTGTTCAGTAGGCGCTATTACGAGTCTGGGGCAGTGAAATATTTGATCCAGGATGGCAACCGTGAATGGATCACGCTGCTGGCTTGTATATGTGCTGATGGTACTGCTCTCACTCCTTCGCTCATATACCAAGTTGCCTCTGGGAAGCTCCAGGACTCGTGGTTGCAGGATTTTGATCCCTCACTGCACAAGTGCTTCTTCACGGCATCACCAAGTGGCTGGAAGAACGACGATATTGGCGTCGCGTGGCTTGAACAAGTCTTTGATCGCGAGACAAAAGAGAAGGCAAGGCGGCAGTGGAGGTTACTGATACTTGACGGCCATGGGAGTCATGTTACGATGAAGTTTATTGAGTATTATGATGCTTATAAGATACTCCTTGCAGTGTATCCACCTCATAGTACTCATACTCTTCAGCCACTTGATGTGGTGATGTTCTCTCCACTCAGCTGCGCGTACAGCGCGGCACTCGCTGACTTCATGGATATGTGTCAAGGCCTCTCATCTATCACCAAGCGCGACTTCTTCCGCCTCTTCTACATTGCCTGGGACGTCTCATTTCACTCTACAAATATCCTGAAGAGCTTCAGGTGCACGGGCCTATCTCCATTTGATCCACGCCAAATACTTGATCGTTTTCAGTCAGATCACGGTTCTCGGCCGTCTACGAGTGACAGTACAACCTCAGTGATAAGCGCGAGTGATTGGAGGAAGATTGAGCGATTATTGCGCGGTGTAGTGGAGGATATGTACGACAGAGAAGCTAAGAAGCTCTCACAGACAATCCACACTATCGCAGTCCAAAAAACACTACTTCAACACGAGAATGAGTGGCTTAGAGAAGCTCTGATCAATGAGAAGAAGCGCCGTCAGCGTGGCAAACCACTCCTCCTTGAGGCACCCAATGACCACCACGCTGGTATCCGTGTCTGGTCACCAAGCAAGGTCCAGCAAGCTCGCGATCGCCAGGAGGCCAAGGACCTTGAACAACAGCAGCAAATATACCAAAAAGCTGAGGAAGCTCGCCTCTGGAATGATCAAAAGCGACTCAAACAGCAGCTGCAGGAGGAACGACGATTGTGGCGGATGGCAGCCAAAGTAAGACGTGAGGCTGCCGCGGTGAAGGCGCGAGAGAAGAGCCGCGCTGCAGTTGATCGTGAGCTTGCAAAACAACTCCAGGATGATCTACAATTATCCAAAAAGAGTAAGAGGCAAAGTATCAAAGTTTCCAAGTCCTTACAGCTATCTGAGCTACCTGTGGCGACTGTAGTTGATGATCTAGTTGGTGGGGAGCCCTCAGCCAGCTCATCAGCTCCACTGACAACAACCACACGCCGCGGCCGCAACATCATATTACCAAGTAAATTTAAGTAGCGCACGTTAATCGCAGATATCAAATTACTACTACACCACAAAATATCACGATAATATATACTCTGCGTGGTTGTATAGCCTCATTTTTGGTAGTGGGTGGATGATGATTTTCGTGCACGAGCCCATGATGCGCACGAGCCCATAAAAGACTGTACCGTGTCTGTGCACTGATCGGGCCGGTTCACTGTTCGTGCCACCCCACCAACTTTCTCACCTCCACAAAAGTGAGGCTATGCAAATACGTAGAGTAGCTATTGATATACAAGAAGCTAGTGGTTTATAATATTGACTCTTGCGAATCTTTTGGCTATCTCAATTTATTTGTAGGCCTTGTCATGCGACCAGCGCGGGTTGTGACGCCTTGGGGTGCCAAGCCAGGCTCATGAACCACCTGTGGACGACGCCTCGTTGCACCACTACCACCTTTTGATATTCTTGACTGCGGCTTCTTTGAGGCCTTCTTCCTTGCCTGTTTAGGCGATTTGGATACTTTTTGAGCGTTCTTGAGTGTCTTGATGCGTGCTTTTTCAGCCGCGCGATCGTCCTTTTCACGCTGCTCTTGGGCCTTCTTTTGAGCAGTCTCCTCACGCTTCCTTGCCGCCTTCTCCGCGTTATCTGCCTTAGTCTTCTCTCTAAGAAGCCTGTTATTGTACTGAATTTGCTTCTTATCGACTTTTACAGCAGCTGCTGCTAACTCTGCCTTCTCTGCATCCTTCATACGTCGATCGGCACGTGCCTTGGATGCAGGATCCCAGAATATGGCCCCCCCTTGTACATTAGGGTCCCGCGGTGACAGTGGTAACACCTTCTTCTTACTCCGCTTCTTCTTACTCTCCATAGCCATTTTGAGGCCCTGAAGTTCATGATCTTTGAGCTCAAGGAGCACGTGCATCTGATGCATCTGCTGCCTTGCCTCACTTGCAGCCCCGGGGTCCCCATCCTTAATTGCACGGTCAAAGTTTGACTTGAACCTTAGCCAATTGGGCCCAGAGGAAGCCGGTTGAGGCCCAGTCTGCGGTGTGGGCGTCACAGGTGGTGGTAAAGTTGACTTTTTGAACTTATCGAGTATAACGTCGGGTTCAAGGGGGTGGATTCCTGTGGATTCAAAGCCACTCAATACCAACTTTTCTGTGAATGTATCAACCCAGGCAGGCCAGAATAGGCTTATAAAGTCTGCCTTGCCCACTGGCATGTCTCCCTCAGTTATATAGTTGTGCTCAACAAGCTGGGTTGAGTAATTTTGACTCAAGGGCTTGAAGCACGCCACATCCAAGGGCTGCAGCGTATGGGTAGCGTGCGGTGGGTATACCAGTACCAGAATCCGGTGGTCATCACAGTAATCCAAGCATCTCCGCGTCACGTGGCTGCCGTGGCCGTCAAGGATAAGTAATCTGAACTTTCTCCGAGCTTTCCCTTTGGTGGCGGGCTCAAACACCTGCTCAAGCCAGGCAAGGCCTAGATCGTCGTTCGTCCAGACCGAGAAGTATATAGAGTGCTTCTCTGGGTCAATATCGTGTACCCAGTTGGCTTGCACACTGTCTCCGGCTGCGGCAAAGATCACTGCAGGGGGGAGGGTAGTACCGTCAGCTCCTATACAACCAATAACGGTAATCCACTCCCGATTGGCATCGTGAGAAGGTTGCTTATACCTTCTCTGCTTATAGAGCTCCTTATCAAAGACTCTCTTTGTTGTACTAATTACCCCAATCATAAAGCCCTTCTCATCCATATTGTACGTGTTCTCGGGTTCCACATCAAACTCCTCCACTTTCTTGCTCAGAAGACCAAAGTATAGATGGTATCTTTCAGAGTTATCAGCCTTATGACGATTGCTTTCCATGGGGGTAGTCCAGGCAGTGAGAAGTGTGTCGTCATTGCGATGCAAGAGCCTTGTAACCCAGGTATTAGAAGGCTCCCATTGGCACAAGGGCGTCGCGAAATTAATAATCATTTGCCTTGTAGGTGGGCAGTGCCTCTTTGTAAGATCTCTGATATATTGTATAAGCTCTGCCTCATCGTGGGGGTTAAGAAGTTTGCGACGTTCAGATGCCTCCTTACGGCTCACTGCTTCCCCACGGTGGTGTTTCCGCAGCGTCTCGCGGGAACAACAGTGTTTTGTGGCAAGACTCCGGTATGAAAAAGTATCTCCAGGACCCAAGGAATCTATCTCTAGAAGCGCGTCTTCTAAGGTCATCGTGGTGGTGTGGTGGTGGGGGGGTCAAAGTAGGTGACCGAGTTGGTGGGGGTGGCACGATCACTGAACCGGCCCGATCAGTGCACAGACACGGTAGTGCTTGTCTGGTCGGTCGCAAAGCCGCCATCATTTGTTTCTCCAAGCACGAGACAGGCTGCTCTAGGTCAGATGTAAAGAGTTGTGGGCACTTTGTTTATTCAACTCTGACCTGTTTGCCGCCCCCGCGTCAGCCTCGCAGATAAGCTCGCGTCCGTCGTGCATCCTGTCCGAAAGGTGCAGATCGGAGTTTCTTAGAGGATTACGTCTAAGTTCCAAGGTTAAGGGGTATTTCGGCGCTAGCCCACACCAGATTCCAGACGCACCTATAATTGGAATGCTGCCACCGATGCCCAAGAGCAGCAAACATCCATACTTGGAGCATGAGCATGAGCTGACTGTCAGGGGTATGGCTTCCACAACGTGTTGCTGACAGGGGGTGAGTAATAAATGAAGAATTGGAACCAATTGTCATGATGAAAAGTGACTAAGCATGATTGCAGAGATGCACACCCTGGAGCAATGTCCATGGCACATTGATGACCTGCAGAAGTAGGAAAGCATCTGCCAGGCAAATTTCTGGGGCGCTTGCTGCCAAAATTGCAGATGAGATGCCTCTTGCCTTTGCAAATGTTGAAGATGACCACCCTGAAGATAAGAGAAAGATAAGGAGCTATGGTGGAGTGGAACCGAGATCAAGATGTTGGTTTCGCAATGCCTCAATCGATTCCGGTCATGGGAAATTGTGAGTGCTGGGATTCTTCCCATCACCATCGCATCTTCTGTTTGTTGCGCAATACTTCGCTGTCAGTGGCAACCGTTTGTTGAGGGGTGCCTTCCCTGACACCACGTGCCCACGCGCAAACGGTCTGCCCCACAGCAATCACCACCTGCGTGTGACCTTTCAGACTCACGACCAAGTAGCACCTCGATAAATGTGACTACATGGATATAGAACCAAGGATGGAAACTGCGACTGCAGGCGCGATCGGTATGTAAGCCATCGAAACGCAATCAGGAACGGCAGAGGTTGACCAGGAGTAGTTCTCCAGCGCGTACGGGATCGTCTACTTATCTTGCGACAACTTCAGAAAAAATTCGAATCCGAGACTCGTGGAGCCTCCAAGGATTCACTAGACATACGTTTGTCTACAGCACCTAGCATGCCGCCACAAGGCATCACTCCACGTCCGCCGCCATCAGTACTGGATGGGAAAGAAGATGCCTTACTCACTGGAGATGCAGCTGTTAGGGCGCGAGATTGGGTTTCCTGCGTTCTCTCTTGGCGTTTCCACGGGAAAGATATTCGAACTTGCGAGAGGAGCTCCTTGAAGTCGGCGATTGAGAAGGAGATGCAGGGCCGGACACATGATTGGAGTGACATAGAGCGCTTCTTCATGGCCGTCACGGACCCGAGCCTGACATCTTATGAAGAAAGACTGGCAGCTGCGTCCGATGTAGCCTTACAAGGGGACTTCGTGAATCGATTAGCGGCTATAAAGGACAAGTCTTACGAACACCTCGAACGAGACAGGCGCGCTAAGACTGCCAACGGAAAAGCGAAAGACATCCGAACGAGCATACTCAACAGGATACAGACAGAACGTGTTGACCATTTCGCATGCGCTGTACCCTTGTCGACTGTCCAAACTATGCGCGAAACAGGCGACCAGGAAGTGTCTTGTCCCATATGTCACAATTCCTTCACCGACGCGCAAATTTTCTCCATTGAAGAGCTACTAGCGGACTACCCGGTCCGTATCAAATACTGCGGTCATATCGTGGGAAAGGCGTGCCTGGAGCAGTGGATGGATACGCCAAAAATCGACGAGGCCAAGTACCCGTACCGCAGTTGTCCGCTATGTCGCATCAAGATCGAGGGCGTGCCGGTACCAACAGTCCCTGCTACTGTCCACACTCATATCAACACTGACATGAAGGCATCAACGAATAGGCGAAAGCTGGAAGAGATGAGCGAATGCGAAGTCGAGTTCGAAGAGTGCCTTGATGCCATATGTGCTTGTATGAGCGAAGAGATCGCCTCGGAAGAATTACTGGCTGAATTAACGAGAAGAGTCAGTGGGTCAGATGCGAAGCTCGATGCGCAGAGGAGCTTTCTGCGAGAGAAACTGGAGAGGCTCGTGGTGGAACGATGGACCTGGGGCTTTCGCGGGAACATGGTATGGAAGAAGACAAGAGACGAATGGATGACGAGTGGCGTCATTAGGAGGTAATCACGAAAAGGGGGCAGACATACCATGATTCCAGATTTTTTGCTCTATTCCAGCCTTGGACTGCGCATACTGGCATCGCTGCTCGTCGAGGAGAAAAGCCCAGGTCAGATGTCACGTGATCACATGATCCTCCTCGAGAAAGCACTCATGGACCTGCAGCGTGTGCTGCCCAGCCAGGATTGCAGATGGCGTGTGGAGTGTTGCGGTTGCCTTCCTCGTGCTTAAACCCGCATCGCAGGGCAAGTGTAGCTGGGATCAACATTTCCCAGTATTTTAAGCCATGGCGTTCGTCATACTGATGTTCTAGACAACATCACCTTTCATTCGTATCAGCTAACAACACCACTTCGAAGTTATGATGCACAGAATCAGAAAATCGCTGGACCGGGGCAGAGGAGGAGTCCAAACGTCTTCAGCTACGAGCGCCGTGCAAATCACAGATGTTGGTACATCGGCAGTACGTTCCGTGGGATTTTCGGAGAACCGGGTTGTGGAAACTCGCTAACCAATCTTGATGCAGGTACAAGGCGAGCGCCCGTACCAGGAAGACAGGTTCATAGCTTTGCAACCTGGAGGCCTCAAATCAAACAAACACATCGCGCTCTTCGCAGTATTTGATGGGCAGTACGTCAATTGTATCGAATTCTTGTTGCAGTAAAGCCTGACTCTTAATGCAGTGCAGGCGCAGTTGTCGCAGAACATTCGAGGAAAACCTTAGCGGATTACATCGACAAGGCCCTCTCCAAGACTACTTCGCACTCGCAGGACACCTATAAGGCCGCAATCCAGGAAGCACTCGACCAAGAGGACAAAGACGTGGACCGGGAAGATTGGAAAGATGGCTCCACCCTGGCTATGGCCCTAATCGATACATCACAAAACATCCTTGTTCAGGCAGACATTGGCGACTCACATGTTGTGCTTGCTGAACATACCAGAACAAATAAGAAAGAACAAAATAAACTTAACAAGCTCGACCATACGTTGAGGGCTCACCATCTTGCTAAGGGTAAGGGCGAGTGGAGCATCACACGACTTTCTACACCTCATGACCCGGACGACCCAGTTGAGAAGAAACGAATCGAAGATGCCGGCGGCAAGGTGAACTACGATACAGGCACGCCCAGAGTTGGTAAGTGTACACCTCTGCTGTGGCTATCGCGGACGCTGGGCCGTGTATCGATAGCTGATACTTGACGCTGACGTATCTCAGGCGCTCTCGCTATGACCCGCGCCATAGGCGATCTCGAACTAAAGCTCCCAAGAGTCAACAGACTAGCTGCTCATAATCTCTCTGATCTTGATGGTGTCGAGACTGGTCTCAAGCCCGGGTTGAAGGCATCTGCGGATCTCGTCACCAACAAGGCACACTTCACCGTACGACATCTTGATGGGGAAAACATACTCTTCCTTTCCTCGGACGGCATAGGTGAAGCGAGCGACGCAGAGGTGGCAACGCGACAGGCCACCAAGTGGAGAATGGAGGGAAAGTCTGCGACACAGATCGCAGCGGACATGGCCAAGCGCGCTGGCAAGGTCAAGAACTCGGACAATGTCACGGTCCTAGTGATTTGCCTCGAAGCGCCTACTGGTGTTCAGTAGGACACAACAGGTAGCAGAATGTCCGTAATCCTTCCGAACCGCAAGCCCCGGTGGTAAAGCACGACTCAGACGCGAGGAATACGGACGGACCAAACAGGCTGAAGAAAGGTATGGCCATTCGCTGGATCGATCTGGCTCTGAGGGGTGGTATTTCATAGAACATCAGAGGCATAAGAAGTGGAGGCGAGGGCAAGGCTGGAATGGCGCGCTAAACCGGGCTGCACCACTACCGTGCCCGTGCACCTCGCGGGCCTGTTCAGCTCACGGGCCACCCCACCACCTTTTGCAACTTACAGGATTGAGGTTATTGAGCCACGTACAATAGCTAGATTGATATAATTTTTTGGTGGAGTGATCTATATACCCATGCGACAGAGTCTGCTACTCATATCTTTTTTGGTGGAGCAATTTTGCGGCCGCGGCTGTTGTATGTAGGTCGAGGTGCTGGGGAAGGCCTATGAGCAACCACCTGACTACGCCCAGCACTATCACTACGCTTCTTCATTGTCTTTGGCTGCAACTGACGTGGAGCCTTACGCTTGCCTTGATTAGGCAATTGGATACTTTGCTGAGCGTCGCGAGCTTGTTTTTGACGCTCTCTCTCTGCCTTCCGAGCGTCGATTGCTGCGCGTTCTTCAGCCTTCCCCTTCTCACGCCTCTCCTTGGCTTCCCCTCTCGCTACACGCTTCTCCTGCTTCTCCTTCTCTCTGAGGAGCCTAGCCTGGTGCTGCAGCTCTTGTCTAGTCTTCTTTGCTGCCTCTTGTTCTAGGTTGTACTTCTCAATTGCAGCGTCGCGCACGTCAGCTTCACGCTTTGAATGAGGACTCCACCACACAGTGCCCCCCTGCCGATTCAAAGTGTGTGAGTACAGAGGAAGTACTTTCTGCTTTGCCTTCTTCCTCTTTTTATCCTCTATACTTTGTTTGATACCTTGTAGCTCGTGCGAGATAAGCTCATTTTGAACATGGAGCTGGTGAATTTCCTGTTCTAATGCCCCAGCCTCAGCACTACGATAATCCTTCACCGCACTTCGAAGCAACGTCTTTGCCTTTAGCCAATTAGGCTTAGTAGGTGTAGCAGCAGGTCCTGTCTGCTCTAGAGGTGTCCTTGGGGGCGAGGCTGTTGGTGTCCTGAAACGCCTAAGGATAACGTCGGCGTTAGGGGGGTTGGTTGGTTGGTTGGTATTCATTTTTCGTCTGTTGATGGGGATTAAGTCCACCATCTCGCCTCCCAAAGGGCATATACGACGTGCTAAGCTATGGAATTACAGTGCTAACACACTACCTTAGAAAGCATTTCTTGCCTGCGCGGGTATTGCTACCATTTCAGAACTACAGCTCCCCTTCCAGTTGGGGAGGCTGAGCGATGTATGTACATTAGGGTGATTTCCTTGCATTCTGAGGCATCTGTGTGCCGAGAGAGAGAGAGAGAGAGAGTGTGTGTGTGTGTGTGTTGGGGGAGGTGGGGGTGTCGCAGCCATTGTGCTGGACCTAGTTCTGCTAGGTGCTGCATTGCTTGCTGCTGTTGCAAGACTGCAAGAGCTAGCAGGGGCAGATCCTGGTGTAGTACTGTGTGAGTCTAACAAAGGCTTCAAGGGCCTCTGGATCTCCTACTAGTGTTGCAGTATACGCTAGGCCATCAGCCTGGCTGGATGGTGGTATAGGCGGTCGTAGTGGCCATCTGCTAAAGGTCCCTAGGGTCTTGCGGCAAAGCGCGAGGTGCTCTGGTGTCTTGTCCTGTCTGCATGAGCAAATGAGGTTTGCATCCTTGTGGTTGTACTTTCGGTGGTACCAGGCGAAATCCCCGTGTCTGGTCCGGATAGAAAGTAGTCTGGCTAGGACATCTCTTGGTAGGTCTAGCTCTTTTGGACCGCTGTGTGGTGCATAGTCTAACTCCCAGCTCTTGTACCATTTTGAGAGCTTGGTCTTCTTGTCAGACCACCAGGTCTGTTGTGTGTGTCGTAATGTCTTGCGGGCTATTGTCTTGATGCCTGAGAGTGTAGGTAAAGAGGCTTTTCCAGTCGGGGGTGATGGGTGCTGGGCTTCTAAGTTGGCTAGCCTGTCTGCTGCCTCATTTCCTCCAATGCCTAGGTGTCCCGGGGCCCATTTGATAGAGACGTCGTGTGTCTCCATGGCACCGTGGCACTCCAGGAAGGCCCATTGAGAGGTAGGGGGTGCATCGCCCCTGAGGCACCATATCACTGAGGTGCTGTCTATGCACAGCCAGATTCGACGGGTGCGGAGCGCTGGTTGCCTTATAGTGTGCTGGAGGCCTCTCCACGCTCCGATTGCCTCAGCGTCAAAGACGTGCGAGGTAGAGTGGAGTGAGCCGCGTCCAGTCTGCAGTTGCTTTCTGTTCTGATAGACTGCAAAGCCGTAGGTAACCCGCTTTTCTCCTTCTTTTGTGTACTGTTCAGAGCCATCTGAGAAGATAGTGACATCTAGTGGCGAGAGCTGGGCCCACCATTCATTGAAAGCCGTGGCTGCAGTCTTCTTGTCCATGCCAAGCGTTGGGTCTGTTCGGCAGCTGGCCGAGTAGTGAGGGGCTGTTAGTGTCGTCCTAGGGATCTCTGGTAGAAGAGATGCCATCTGTTGGACTTTAGTCTTGACTCGCTGGGGTTGTCCGGTTTTTACGCCCCTGTTCACTACATGTACTACTGTGCGCCTAGTGAGAGGGTGGTCTGCATCTGTGGTGCACAGATGAGTTGCGAATCTGAGTTTAGCTTCCTCTAGAGCTACTGCTGCCGATAGCAGTCCGGCGTCTCGGAAGAGTGCAGCTGTAGGGGTTGTTCTCCACGCTGGTAGAATGCCTCTTGCTGCTATAGCCAGTGTCTTGTCTATAGCAGCTATGTGCCATCCAACGTAAGCGCTGACCTCTTGTGGCCTGCCTGGTCCCAGTGTACGTGGCAGTTTAGTGCGGCCTCTGTACCAGCATTCAGTCCCATACAGGAGTGAGGGGTACACACAAGCAATAGTAGCCCTGCGGAGGGAGCTGGCTGGTGGTCCATAGGTAGTCCTAGCTAGACTGCGAATATGACAGGCTACCTTAGCAGCTTTTGCAGTGCGCATGGCTACATGTCGTCTAAAAGTGAGTCTGCGGTCAAACCACACTCCTAACCAACGCAGGGCTGGCTGGCTGTGCTCTCCACCTGGGAGGATAGGGTGGACGGTGAGCTGCTCATCTACCACACAGGGAGGGGAATACGTGCTCCGCTGTCTGATCAGGTGTATCATTTCCTGCTTTTCTGGGGCAAAGGTGACCTTGTTGGCCTCGCCCCATGCTCTGATCTGCCTCAGGTCTGATGCTAGGAGCTCGACGTTGTTGTCCATAGAGTGGGAGGCCCGGTAGAGACATATGTCGTCTGCATATCCAAATCTCCGTTCTGTATCCATGGATAGTAGCTCGGCTAGATACAATGTGTACAGGACAGGAGAGAGAGGCGAGCCTTGGGGTGTGCCACAGGCGACAGGGTAGCTAGGAGTAGTGATCTGTCCAAGGCGGACTTGAACCCTCCGGTCAGTGAGGAATGAGTCTACAAAGAGTATGGTCCTTTGTGGCCAGCCCTGTTGGGCCATCCGGTGTAGCAGACGGTTCTTGAGGAGGGCATCAAAGGCGCCTTGGACATCTAGGGTAACCATAGTGACATGCTTTCCAAGTATCCATGCTGCTTCAGTGTCGTGGGTGAACGCTGCAGTGAGGTCTGCTGCAGAGCGTTTTGGGAGGGCGCCGCCATGCTGGGGGCTGAGGATCTTGTGTGTCATGGCGGTCCATGCAATTCGTCTAGCCACTGTTCGTTCAAGTCCTTTTCCAATGCAAGAGAGAAGCGCTATAGGTCTCCAGGAGCGAGGTGACGTTCGGTCTGTCTTCCCCGTCTTAGGTATCATTGCTACCTCTGCGAGCTTCCATTGTGCTTGGAAGTGGTTAAGCTCAAGGCATCGCTGGAAGATTCTTCGCACGAGTTCCCCAACCTGAGCCCAGCAGGCACGGAGTAGTCGCACAGTAGAACGATCAGTGCCTGGTGAGGTGCTTGAGACCCCTATCGTGTTTCGTTCAGTTTCCTCCAGTGAGATGTGTGTGCTCCACGGGAGGGTGTCTGCATTCTCCTGGTCTGGGTAGTGCCTGAGGCCATCCTCTGCTGTGTACCGGTTGAGGACTTCTTCTCTAAGAGCCTCTGCCTTTTCTAGGGGGTCTGATATTGTCATGTTATTCACTACCAGAGGAGTGTCCTGGTTCTCTGGTGTAAGCTTGTGCCAGGCAATGATCTTGAACAGGTCCTTGTCATCTTTGGCATTGTCGATGACATGCCTCCAGTACTGTCTCTTAGCCTGTCTGACTGTAGTCTTAAAGGCCTGTCTCACCTCTAGTAGACTGCTAGAGCAGAGCTGTCTAGCGCGTTTGTAGGCTTGGTAGGCAGTCTTGCACTCCCTGGTCCACCATGGTGCAGCGCGGCCTTCCTTGCGGTCGAGCTTGCCTGCTGCCTGAACAGAGTGCTGTACGGTGTCTGTGAGCAGCGCGACGCATTCATCTAGCTGTGCCGCATCCTGCGTTGCAAGCGGGTCTGGGATGTTTTGGACACCTATTTCTACCAGCCCACTGAACCTAGGTAGGCTTGCCTCTGGGACTCTGTAGTGGTACTGTTCTAGATGCGGAGTGCCTGGAGTGGAGATAGGGACAGAGGTTACTATTGTCTCATGGTCTGAGCCGCTGTGCATGCTAGCATCAACAGCAGACTGGGCAAATGGTACGTTAGAGAAGGTAAGGTCAAGGACATGGCCGGCGCAGTGTGTTGGCTGTCCTGGCACACCGGCGTTAGGGGGGTGTATTCCTGTAGCTTCGAAGGCCGTCAACACCAACGATTCTGTGAAGGTGCCCACCCAGGCAGGCCAGAATAGTGAGAAGAAATCAGCCTTATCAACAGGCAGCCATCCTAGCGTCTTGTGGTTGTGTGTATCAAGCTTAGTAGAGTAGTTTTGACTCAGTGACTTGAAGCAGACTACGTCCAACGGCTGGAGAGTGTGGATAGCGTGAGGGGGGAATATAAGGATTAGGATCTTGTTTTCGTCGCAGTAGTTGATGAAGTCCTTTGTTACGTGGCTAGTAACCTCCACCTTCTCCGTGCTTTGGCCTTAGTGTAGCGATCAAAGACCTACTCCAGCCATGTCACCCCTAGATTGTTGTTCGTCCATCCGTTTAGTGACGTTGTGAAGTGGATTGAGTGCTTCCTTGGATCGATATCGTGTACCCAGCTTGCCTGCACTGCAGTACCGGCTGCTGGAAAGATGATGCCTAGGGGAAGAGTTGATCCATCTGCGCATATCGTTGCCAGCACCGTCACCCACTCTCGATTGCCATCGTGCTGTGATTGCTTGTTCTGCTTCTTCTCATACAGCACCCTATCAAAGCATCTTTTCGTCCTTGAGATGACCCAATCATGAGCCCCTTTTCGTCCATATTGTACATGTTCTCAGGCAGCACCTTGTATTCAGCTATCTTTTGATGCAGAAGATCAAAGTATTGCTTGTATTTCTCACCCGAATCAGCCTGGTGACGCACGGATTCCATGGGGGTGGACCACGCAGTGAGGAGAGTGTCGAAGTGACGGCGGAGGAAGCGGGTAACCCAGCTATCGGATGGCTCCCAAGCACACAAAGGAGTCGCGAAATTGATGATCATCTGCCTTGTAGGCATCAAGTGTCTCTCTGTAAGCCCTCTGATGTACTTTACAAGCTCTGCCTCATCGCGTGGGTGTAATAGGCGTTGGGAGCTGATAGTATCTTCACGCGGGGGTGCTTGACCCTTGTGTTGGCGCGTTAACGTAGTACGAAAACAGCCATGTTTTTTAGCTAGAGCGCGGTATGAAAACTGTTCTCCTGGTCTTAAACTGTCTATCTCTGCAAGGGCTTCCTTTACTGGCATGGTGGTGTTGAATTATAGGGGTGCAAAGTATTGTTCAAAGACGGTGGGGTGGCCCGTGAGCTGAACAGGCCCGCGAGGTGCACGGGCACGGTACAGGCGAGCGCCGCACACGGGCGAGCGCCGCACCCCACTAAACCTGCGCACCTCTCTCATCTCAACGTACAATGGCTTAACGCAGCGCTACTCAATTAGCTTTAAATGAAGCAGACGTTCAGCTTACTATCTCCTCTATCAATTCTCATCAAATATAGAGCAATCGCAGGGCTGCTACTATCTTTAGCGTGTCTGAACGAACAATCCGCCGCCGACGCGCTGGTATACCTGCCCGACGCGATTGCCAGCCCAACTCAAAGAAGCTTACCCAGCGAGAGGAGCAGGTGATTGTTACCTATATACTCGACTTAGACCAACGTGGATTTGCGCCTACGTACGCTGCTATACGTGATATGGCTGATAAGCTGCTGGCTGCGCGCAGCGCAGGTCAGGTTGGGAAGAACTGGCCAGCCAACTTTGTTAAGCGTACAGATAGTCTCACAACGCGTTTCAATCGAGCGTACGATAGGCAGAGAGCTCTGTGTGAGGATCCAGTCCTAATCAGCGCCTGGTTCAAGCTCGTAGAGGAGACAAAGGCGAGGTACGGCATCTGCGATAACGACGTCTACAACTTTGACGAGGCTGGCTTTATGATGGGCAAGATCACGCCTCAGCTCGTCGTGACAGGGTCATAGAGAAGAGGCAGGCCAAAGGCTATCCAGCCAGGCAATCGCGAGTGGGTGACGTTGATCGCTGCGATCAACGCTGCTGGCTGGTCAGTCCCGCCGTTCCTCATCTTCGCTAGCCAGTATCACCTATCTGCCTGGTATGAGGAGGATATCCCACGCGACTGGGCGATTGCAGTGAGTGACAATGGCTGGACGAAAAACGAGCTAGGAGTTGAGTGGCTGAAGCACTTCAACGCTCATACAAAGACTTGTGTTGTAGGTGCACGTCGCCTACTTATCCTTGATGGCCATAAGAGCCACCACTCTCTTGAGTTTCAAGAGCTCTGCAAGGAGAACAATATCTACACTCTCTGTATGCCACCTCACTCATCTCACCTACTCCAACCTCTTGACGTTGGCTGCTTCTTGCCATTGAAGCGCGCGTACAGCCGTGAGGTTGAGAGCCTGATCCGCCACCACATTAACCATATCACCAAGCTTGAGTTCCTGCCAGCCTTCAAGGCAGCGTTCAATCAATCGTTCACCTCATCTAATATCTGCTCAGCCTTTCGAGGCGCAGGCCTTGTGCCTCTCCAACCAGACGTTGTACTGTCAAAGCTTGACGTGCAGCTACGTACACCTACTCCAGCTGCTCTGCCAGAGGCTCTCTGGGAGGCTCGTACGCCGACTAACGTACGTGAGTTTCAGGCTCAATCAACGCTAATTATTGATCGCGTGCGCCAACACAAAAGCTCATCACCAGCTTCAATTATTGAGGGGATTAATTAGCTCAAGAAGGGCGCTGAGGTGATGATGCTCTTAGCTGAGGTGATGCGCGATCGGATTGCCAGTCTTGAGAGAGCCAACGAGGCAGCGTCAAAGCGGAAACAACGTAAGAAAAAGAGACTCCAGCATCAAGGAGTCTTAACAAAGGGAGCTGGCGAGGATCTACTTGCTCAACGTGAGGCTGATTAGCAGATTGCTCGTGAAGAGCGTCGAACAGGAGAGCAATCAGGCCTCAGCCGCCAGGCTCTAGCGCGCTGCAGGAGGTGCAGAGAGACTGGCCATAACTCACGTACGTGCAAAGTAGATACTTAAGATAACGTAATCTACCATCGAGTGAAACAACCCATCGAGTGAAACAGTTTCTGCCAAGACTACCTACTCCCTCATCAACGCGAAATGTCTCAACAAGACGCGCAATTATCTAACAAAGAAGACAGAATCCAACTTGCGCTTTCTGCCTATACTAACTATCAATTTAAGAGCCTCCGACGCGCTGCGCAGGCGTTTAACGTACCTCACACAACCTTAGCTCGTCGATTCAACGGAATCACACATCGCTCAGAAACTCGTAACGCCCGACACAAGCTTACTACAACTGAAGAGCAGACGATTGTCCAATACATCCTTGACCTTGATTCACGAGGATTTGCACCCCGGCTGTGCGAGGTGGCAGATATGGCAGATAAAGTACTGGGTGTGCGTAGTGGAGAGCCTGTAGGCAAGCACTGGGCTGAGAGATTTGTAACGCGCTCAGATAAGCTTAAGATGGCCTTCAACCGAGCCAAGGATAGGCAGAGGATACTGCAGGAGAATCCAGAGATAATTGGCGCGTGGTTTAAGCTGGTAGAGGACACCAAAGCTACGTACGGCATCCACGACGACGACGTGCACAACTTCGACGAGACTGACTTCCAGATGGGCGTGATTGGCTCTATGAAAGTCGTCAAAGGCTCTGAGAGACGTACAATGCCTGAGCTTGTCCAGCCAGGCGACCGCGAGTGGATTACAGTCATCCAGAGCATCTGCGCTGCTGGGTATGCGACCCCGCCTTTCATCATCTACAAGGGACGCGTCCACATCTCTGCGTGGTACGAGGAAACAGATATACCGCACAACTAGAAGCTCTCAGTCTCTGAGAACGGCTGGACAAACAACGCGCTTGGTCTAGAGTGGCTGCTCATATTGGACGGCCATGAGAGCCACCTCAACCAGGATTTCAAGGACTACTGCCTTGAACATAAGATCCTCACTCTCTGTATGCCACCTCACTCATCGCACATCCTCCAGCCGCTTGACGTGGTCTGCTTCTCGCCGTTGAAGCGCAAGTACTCTCAACGCGTCAGAGACTTGGCACGCCGACGCGCCTTCCACATTGACAAGGAAGGCTTCCTACCAGCCTTTAGAGACGCGTTCTTTGACGTGTTTACAAAGGCAAACTGTCAAAAGGCCTTTGAGGCGTCTGGACTAGTCCCTATCAACGCGCAGGTGGTGTTAGATCGCCTTGAAGTACGGCTGCGTACCCCACCAGCACCCCCACCACAGGAGACACCATGGCAGTCAAAGACACCAAGCAATACGCACGAGTTTGGATCTCAGTCAAAGCTTATAAGCAACTCCTTTACTCGATCACCTGTTACAGCCCAGGCTGGCTTTTCTCAGGTGTCTGTGGCTGCTGAGCGGTCAAAGAAGACTCGCAGTAGTAGTTATCAAGAAAGAGCGCAACCAGGTGTCCGGCGCTGTGGGAACTGTGGTGGGACTGGACATAACGTGCGAACATGTAAAAAGGATAACGTAGTTTATAAGCGAGTGAGCCGTACAAGCGAGTGAGCCACCCCACCAACTTTGCGCACCTCTACGATCGTATATCTCAACAACGTGATGATACAATATATAGATATGTATAGAGTGAATTAAGCAGTATCTAATATATCCTTTTTACATGTACGAGAGTTATGACCAGTCTCTCTACACCTTGTGCAGCGCGCTAGAGCCTGGCGGTTGCGGCCTGATCGCTCTCCTGTCCGACGCTCTTCACGAGCAATCTGCTGATCAGCCTCACTTTGAGCGAGTATATCCTCTCCAGCTCCCTTTGTTAAGACTCCACGCTGCTGTATACGCTTTTTCTTACGCTGTTTGCGCGCTGACGCTGCCTCATTAGCCTTCTCAAGGCTGGTAATCCGATCGCGCATCAGCTCAGCTGAGAGCATTACTACCTCTGCTCCCTTCTTAAGCTGCTTAATTGCTTCAATGATTGAAGCTGGTGATGAGCTCTTATGCTTTCGAACGCGCTCACTTATCAATGTTGATTGGGCTTCAAGCTCGCGTACGTTGCTCGGGGTACAAGCCTCCCAGACAGCCTCTGGGAGAGCAGCTGGAGAAGGTGTACGTAACTGCACGTCAAGCTTTGATAGTACAACGTCTGGTTGGAGAGGCACAAGGCCTGCACCTCGAAAGGCTGAGCAGATATTGACTGAGGTGAACGATCGATTGAACGCTGTCTTGAAGGCTGGCAGAAACTCGAGCTTGGTGATATGGTTGATGTGGTGGCGGATTAGGCTCTCAACCTCACGGCTGTACGCGCGCTTCAACGGCGAGAAGCAGCCAACGTCAAGCGGCTGCAGCAAGTGCGATGAGTGAGGCGGCATAGAGAGCGTGTAGATATTGTTCTCCTTGCAGAGCTCTTGAAACTCAAGAGAGTGGTGGCTCTCGTGGCCGTCAAGGACGAGCAGGCGACGCGCACCAACGACGCGAGTCTTTGTGTGAGCGTTGAAGTGCTTCAGCCACTCTACTCCTAGCTCGTTGTTTGTCCAGCCATTGTCGCTGACTGCGATCACCCAGTCGCGTGGGATCTCTGCTTCCTCATACCAGGCAGATAGATGATACTGGCCAGCGAAGATGATGAACGGCGGGACTGACCAGCCAGCAGCGTTGATCGCAGCGATCAACGTCACCCACTCGCGATTGCCTGGCTGGATAGCCTTTGGCCTGCCTCTTCTTTCTGACCCTGTCACGACGAGCTGAGTCGTGATCTTGCCCATCATAAAGCCAGCCTCGTCAAAGTTGTAGACGTCATCATCGCAGATGCCGTACTTGGCCTTTGTCTCCTCTACAAGCTCAAACCAGCTTCTGATCAGGGCTGGATCCTCGCATAGAGCTCTCTGCCTATCGTACGCTCGATTGAAACGCGTCGTGAGACTGTCTGTACGCTTGACAAAGTTGCGCGGCCAGTGGACGCCAACCTGACCTGCGCCGCGCGCAGCGAGCAGCTTATCAGCCATATCACGTACAGCTGCGTACGTAGGCGCGAATCCACGTGTATCCAAGTCGAGTATATGTCTGACAATCACCTCCTCCTCTCGCTGAGAGAGCTTCTTTGAGTTGGGCTGGCAATCGCGTCGGGTAGGCTTCCCAGCGCGTCGGCGGTGGAGCGTTGCTCGAGAGACTTCAAACGTGCTTGCAGCACGTCGCTCAGTCTGGATTTGATTTGTATCAAGAGCTAATATCGCAAGACGTATATCAGCCTCATGAGAAGCGTGTTGAGAAAGAGTTGGTTGAGTCATAATTAATTCAAGTGTAGAGGTGCGCAAAGTCGGTGGGGTGGCTCACTCGCTTGTACGGCTCACTCGCTTATAAACTACGTTAATGCAAGTACAGCGTATGTAGGTTTACTTTTTAATAGTGATGATATGAGGTTTGAAGTTATAGAGTTGGTCGTGCCAAGTCTTTTTGTTTCACTCGATGGGTTGTTTCACTCGATGGTAGATTACGTTACTGCTTTATTAACTCTATTTGTTAGAAAGGTATATGTACCAATCAACGCAGGGGCAAAGTGTGTTCAGTGTTCACATTTTGTCTCAACACTATTGTTTGTTTGTTTGTTTGTTTCATTCCTACTCGGTTTCAGCCGCGTACTGCGCAGCTATGCCCGGAGTGACAGGCGTGGCAGACAGCGGACGCAGTGCAGACATGAGTCGGCACCGCCCCACTTCACCCTCGAAAGAGCCATCTGTCCCCAGAGGCCTGCCGTTGTCTTGCTTCTATCTGCGACTATGTACATTTCGTCTCTAGAAGTGACGTGTTTGCCTGTGTTTGTGTTCCTCAAACTGTTGTTTCCGTGTGTGTGCCGCACTCGAAGTCGTATATGTATACCGTTGTTTCAAGGCTCGTAGAGGCGCGTTGCCTCGTGTGTCGCGTCCGCTGTACCTTCAGTCTCCCCCTAATGCTCGGCTTCGTCTATTTGCACCTGCCCTCGTGCCCTCAGGGCTTGGTTTAGGCTCCGTTGTTCTTGTTCCTTTGTGTTTTATTGCCTCCCACTAGGTTCCTATGTGGCCATGGTGTGTGGTGTGACCTGCCACCGGGCGCAGCGGCAGCAGCATTGCGTCGCGACGCAGCTCTACGAGAGCGATGCTCCGCTCGTGCGAGTCGTCGAGCCTACTGAGCATGAGAGCTCTCGCGCGAGTATCTTCAGACCTTGTCGGGTTGTGTCGAAGGGGACCCATTCCTTCGACACAGGGTGGGGGCGACAGTGGACGAGGCTGTCTGGTGATCAGTAAGTATGTTTTGGCACCGATGGTAGCATGCCGGGGTGTCTGTGAAGAGATTCGCGTGAGAGATGATGCTGTTCGGCCCGAGGGCTCATCGATACGGGACGTCGCAGACATTGTCGGTTGGTGATGGGCTGACCAGGAAGCCCATCGGTGACTGTTGTGTGTATTGCGACCATAATGCTCAACGTGTGTCTGGGCTTCGTCGTCGCGTCTCGCGTTGCTGTGTCGCGGCTAGATGGCTGCTGCTGCATTCGGTGGACGTGTCATTCTAAGTAGCTTGCTCGCAGAGTTTGTTGATCTGTCCCTGCCAGGGCCGCAACGGCGGCTCTACAGGTACCAGACCTACGCGGAGGGACGCGAGATGGCCTGTAGAGAGCGTTGCAGCCTCTGGCAAGTGTATTGGCACGTTTTTGTGATGGTATTTCCAAAAATTGAGTTCTCGCTGTGTGTGGTGTTTTTTCGTCTCAACACTATTAATATATAACGTACCCCACGGGCGAGTCGGCCACACGGGCGAGTCGGCCACTGTGCCAAGACGAAAAACACGACAACAGCGAGAATTTCACTTTTTGGAATCAACGTAGTTTAACGCACGTAAACGTCTACTAGAGACGGCATTCGACTAGCCAGCACTTAGGAGTAGCGCCCACTGCTCCTGAGGCGCCATGGCAACACCGTGGCCTCGACGGTCGACATGGCCAAGCCCAATTCGCGAGCACGCTACATGCCTCAGCACTTTTCTCCACGACGTACTGCACCTCATCGAGCGCACTGGCAGCCAGACCATGCCGACAGACATCGTCGGCGACATCATCCGCGGCTCGCTGACGTTCGTCCTGAAGATGCAGCACACGCCGGACCTGAGTGCCATCTCCGACGCGCTCAACATCGCACAGACTGCGGCCAAGGCCACAGCGGAACACACGGCGCAGGCCCTCGATGCAATTAAGAACGAGCTCAAGTCTACTGTAGAACTCGTTCAACAGTCAGCTGTGAACATACAACAGAATGGCAACACGGCAGAGGAGGCGAGGGCGGCAGCCAAGGACGCCACAGAGGTGGGTAAAGCAACGCTGGAGATAGCACGAGAGATCAGGAACAAGAGACCACAAGAGCAGGCGAATGGACCATTGAGCTACGCTGCGGCGGCAGCCAGGGGTGTCCCGCTAGCAGGTACATACAATGCACAAAGTGTCAAACAGCCATCTGCGCAGACACAGCGTGAGGTCATCATGAACGTTAGAGACCCGCTCACCGTACAGAGCCTGAGGGCAATGAACCCCAGTAACCTCAAACTACATGTCCAGCGTGCCATCGAGCAAAGCGGCAATGAAGAGCGGAGACTTGAGCATCAAGACAGCTAGCAGCAGTGAAGGCGAGGCGCTGCGACAGTTCGCGGATGACTGGGCCCACCGCATCGGCAGCGGGACTACAGTGCAGATCCCGACGTTCGGCGTCCTCGCACACGGCATACGCACGAGCACGATGGACATGAGCAAGATCGACGAGATCAAAGCGCAGATACTGCAGGACAACCGACCGTTCATACCCCGGGCGGAGATTAGACACATAGGCTGACTTACCAGAGACCCTGCTGCCAAGACAGCAACGACCATCACCATTGAGTTCACCAAAGCAGAAGACGCCAACAAGATCATCGACGAAGGTTTGATCTGGCAGGGCGAGGTCTTCCAGTGCGAGCGATACGAGCGACAGTGCCGAGTGAAGCAGTGCTTCAAGTGCCAAAGATACGGCCACATAGGAACCCAGTGCAAGGCAGCAACAGCATGTGGCCACTGTGCGCAGGAGCACGACACCCGCGACTGCCCATCGAGGGCCGGACAAACCATAACTAGGAAATGTGCCGCCTGCCGCGGCGAGCACGAAGCATGGAGCCGCCAGTGCCTTACCAGGAAAGACGAGATGGCCAAGGCAAGGGCCGCGTACGAGATGCGGCCACGCTACCACCACGTTTCGCAAACAGCCGGACGAAACGCGCAGATTGATATTCCGACATCTTCAATCCGAAGGCGAAGGCCCAGTCAACCAGCGGCAGCTACGCAGCCGATTCAGCTCACCAGGAACCGATCGCAGACTGGTCGAGGACAAAAGAGAACAAATGCCGGAGCTGCTATCGACCCATCGGATCAGGAGATCCCATCAACACAAGTCAGCGCGAGCCAAAGACCGCATCGACAGATCATACCTAGCAGAAGAGCTCTGGAATCAACTAGGCTCAACGCCCGAGCGATACAGAACAACAGCAGCCACCACATGGAGATCGACTCCGATGACGATGCATGAATAGACGCACCACACTAAGCATACTACAGTACAACGTACACAAATCAAGAGACATGGTGATGGCGAGCATGCTGCGGGACCCCAGGATCCACAAGTACGACATGGAGGAACCCCTTCGCGGCGACGACACACCACCCAGCGAAAGATGTCTTTCATCTGTGCTGCCCAGCAGAAGAAGAGTCAGGACCCGCCAGGGTATGCTTCTTCATCAACAAAAGATTAGACCACAAGAAGTGGCACTCCAAGGAGCACAGCAGGGACATCTGCTCGCTCACAATTGAGTTCAGCGACGATCAACGGGAGGGACAACACCTTATCATCCACAACATCTACAATCCGGCCAGACGCAGCGAGAGCAACAATACCGTGCTGACAGACATTCGTACAATTCTGCACAACAATGAGTCTCATGAGCAGATTCTGCTTGGCGACTTCAACCTGTACCATCCCTTGTGGGGAGGCGCAAACGTGAGACACACCGACCCCGAGTCTGCAGACCTGCTAGCAATCATGGAGGACTTCAATCTGAACGCTACACTGCCTCCCGGAGCCATCACATATGAAGAAAGGACCTCGCGCACGACTATTGATCTTTGCCTGGTGACGGTGGGCCTGGTCGATCGGGTGATCAGAAGCCAAGTCGACCGAGATCTCGACCACGACTCCGACCATCTTCCCATCAGTACGGTGATAGACATGAGGATACAGCAGCTGGAAAGACTATCAAAACGAGATTGGAAACGACTGGACGAAGGAATGTATCACAAAACGCTCAGGCAGGCTTTACCGCCACTTCGCAGAGCTACAAATAAGACAGCGCTTGATACATATGTTCAAGAGGTCGTTGAGGTAATCCAGAAGGCAGCCGAAAAAGCAACACCACACACACACCCGTCAGACCGAGCCAGAAGTGGTTGGTCAGAAGAGTGCAGCGCAGTGCTTGCGGAAGCGAAGAGACTCAAGAGAGAGCACAGCCGGCGCCACACAGACGAGTCGTGGGAGGCTTACCGCGCAGCAAGAAACCACAAAGCAAGAACGATCAAGAAAGCGCTGAGAGATGCCCACAGACAACAGGTAGAGCAGGCCGCGAAGTCGCCAGAAGCATTGTGGAGACTAGTCAAGTGGGCAAAGACAAGAGGAAACGAGGCTCCTATGGCCACACCGGCCATACAACATCCAGAGACACAGGAGGAGAAAACAGACCCGAAAGCCAAAGCGAATGTGTTCCGTGAGGCTTTCTTTCCAGCACCACCGGAAGCAGATCTGGAGGATATACGAGGCGCACAGTACGACAATCAAGTGGTCATGCCGTCATTGACAGAGAAAGAGATTAGGGATGCCATTCGAGCAGCGGCACCTCTCAAAGCACCTGGCCCGGATGGTATCGTCAACAAAGCCCTGCAAGTGGGAGCGGTCCACCTTGTACCCCATCTGACGAGGATCTTCAACCAGAGCTTACAGTTGGGATACTGCCCGGTTCACTTTCGTGAGTCGACGACGGTCGTCTTACGCAAGCCGGGCAAAGACAACTACACTATACCGAAGTCGTACAGACCTATCGCGCTGATGAACACTACAGGCAAGATTATGGATGCAGTCATAGCGCGACGGCTCAGCTACCTGGCTGAGACCTATCACATCCTTCCGCCGACACACATGGGTGGCAGGAAAATGCGCTCGACCGAGCACGCTCTCCACGCCGTCACCCATAAGATATACGAAGCATGGAACCAGAACACTGGTCAGGTAGCCAGTCTCTTGCTGCTCGACGTTTCCGGCGCCTTCGACAATGTCTCGCACACACGACTGCTCCACGATCTGCGAAAGAGGCGAGTAGATGAGAACATTGTAAGGTGGATCGCAAGCTTCCTCAGCAACAGACACACGAGCATCGCAATCGACGGCTTCCGGTCGCCAGCGTATAGGATCAACACAGGCATACCCCAGGGATCGCCACTGTCACCCATCCTCTACCTCTTCTACAACGCAGACCTGATAGACGAATGCAACCAAGCACCAGACGCCATGTCGACAGGCTACATAGACGACGTCGGCATCCTTGCGTGGGGCAAGACGACGGAGCAGACGTGCGAGACACTGAGCAAGATCCTCAAGAAGGCGCAACGATGGGCCGATACACACGCATCAGTCTTCGCCCCAAATAAGTTCCAGCTCACCCACTTCACTAGATCACGCAAGCGCATCAACACAGAAGCACCGATTCAAACTGAGTGGGGCGAGATACAACCTGAAACGACGTGCAAGTACCTCGGACTGACGATGGACACAAAGCTACACTGGAAACAGCACACAGAAGGGATCAGACGGAAAGCGACAAAGACAGTCAACGCTCTGAGCTGCCTCGGGGGATCAAATTGGGGCGCCAGCCTTATGGACATGCGACGGATATACGCAGGCACCGTGCTACCGCAGATGATGTACGCATGCTCAATATGGTCAAACGCAAGTGCAAAGGGAAAATTGTACACGAAGAAAACACTCAGTACACTAAAGAGCCTACAAGCAAGAGCAGCAAGAGCCATTTGCGGAGCCTACAAAGCCACATCGAACGCCGCACTCGATGTCGAGGCCTTCCTCCTACCCATCGAGCAGCAGATATGGAGACACAACACAGATACGGTCACTCGACTGTTATCAAGCACTGACATAGCGGCCACCTCAGGGCTTCAGATGAGCACAACGCAGCCGACAGTCGCAGACAAGGCCCGCACCAGACACTCCAGCTCATGGCAGAAGGTTCGCAGCGACATGAAAAGCAGACAAACCTACGACTTTGACAGACAAGAGCAGATACCATGCTTCCTCACCCCACCTTGGAGACGAGGCCCGACCACCTACATTGATGCGACCGCTGAGGAGGCGCGGGCGCGACACGACAGAGAGCACGTGAAAGGAAACAGCCTCAGCGTTTACACAGACGGTAGCGGCATCGAAGGCGAGATAGGCTCTGCAGCGTGGTGCCCACTCACACAACAGGTACGATCCGTGCACATGGGGCCAGACACAACGTCGACAGTATACGCAGCAGAGCTACAAGGCATCAGCTTAGCACTGTAGATCGCTCAAGAGTATGCGAGTCGGAACGGCTCGAGACAAAACGTCGCCATATACACAGACAACCAAGCCGCCATCTGGTCCATCGCCAAGGCGGAAGGGCGATCAGGCGCCTACATCCTCGCGGACATTGCACGCCAGGTCCAGGAACTCCAGGACACAGGACGGACAGTGACCGTCCGATGGATACCCGCCCACGTGGGCATCCCAGGAAACGAGGCCGCCGACCAGGCTGCTAAGGAAGCCACCGGATGGAGGGAGGACGGTCGCAGAAGCTTACCAGCGGACACGCCTCCCCAGCTATTCACTATACGGACAACAGTGAAAAGATGGTGCAAGACACAGGCAGAGCGGGCATGGATAGCGAAGTGGCGCAAGGACACAAAAGGCCGAACAACCTACAGACACACGCCCACACCCACAAAGAAAGTTCTTCAGCTCCATGAGGGGCGATCCAAGCGGGAGAGCGCGCTGCTGATACAGCTGCGCACCGAGAAGATTGGGTTCAACGACTTCCTCTTCGCCCGAAGAGTGCCAGACGTCACCAGCCCGCGCTGCGACTGCGGAGCAAGACGACAGACCGTCGGACACATCCTCCTCCACTGCAGCAAGCGCAGGAATCCCCGGAACCGCATCTTCGCCAACCTGTCCGGACGAGACAACATTCGGACCATCCTAGGCACGCCACAGCTAGCAAATGCTGCTGCCGCTGCGCCCGGTGGCAGGTCACACCACAAAACACGGCCACATAGGAACCTAGTGGACGGCATCATAACACTTGAAGAACACCAGAGATCGGGGAACATATTGTAGGCCCTGGGGGTATCGGGGCAAGCTAGCACACACGACAGCTGAACGCTAGGGGGAGACTGAAGGTATTACGGACGCAAAGCATGAGGCAACCATGCCTCTACGAGCCTTGAACAACGCTGCACATACGAGGCTTCGAGTACGGCATACATACGGAAACATAGTTCGCAGAACACAAACACAGGCAAAAGACGTCACTTCTGGAGACGAAATGTACATAGTCGTAGATAGAAGCCAGACAACGCCAGGCCTCTGGGGACAGATGGCTCTTTCGAGAGTGAAGTGGGGCGGTGCAGACTCACGTCCGCACCGTGTCGGCTGTCTGCCACGTCTGGCATCCGGGCATAGCTGCATTTAGCGGCTGAAACCGTGTAGGAATCAACCAACCAACCAACCAACCATAAGCTGGTTGGTTGGTTGGTTGATTCCTACACGGTTTCAGCAGACAGCCGACACGGTGCGGACGTGAGTCTGCACCGCCCCACTTCACTCTAGAAAGAGCCATCTGTCCCCAGAGGCCTGGCGTTGTCTGGCTTCTATCTACGACTATGTACATTTCGTCTCCAGAAGTGACGTCTTTTGCCTGTGTTTGTGTTCTGCGAACTATGTTTCCGTATGTATGCCGTACTCGAAGCCTCGTATGTGCAGCGTTGTTCAAGGCTCGTAGAGGCATGGTTGCCTCATGCTTTGCGTCCGTAATACCTTCAGTCTCCCCCTAGCGTTCAGCTGTCGTGTGTGCTAGCTTGCCCCGATACCCCCGGGGCCTACAATATGTTCCCCGATCTCTGGTGTTCTTCAAGTGTTATGATGCCGTCCACTAGGTTCCTATGTGGCCGTGTTTTGTGGTGTGACCTGCCACCGGGCGCAGCAGCAGCAGCATTTCGTCGTAACGCAGCTTCACAGAAGCGATGCTCCGCTCGTGCGTGCCGTCGAGCCTACTGAGCATGAGAGCTCTTGCGCGAATCTCCTCAGACCTTGTCAGGTGTGTCGAAGGGAGACCACTCCTTCAACACGTGGGGCGACAGTGGACAAGGCTGTCTGGTGATCTGTAAGTGTGTTGTGGCACCAATAGTAGCATGCCAGGATGTCTGTGAAGAGATTCGTGCGAGAGGTGATGCCGTTCAGCTCGACGGCTCGTCGATGCGGGACGTCGCAGACTTTGTCGGATGGTGATAGGCTAGCCAGAAAGCCCATCAATGACTGTGTGTGTGTGTATCGTAACCATGATGCTGGATAGGGTGTCTGGGCTCCGTCGTCGCGCCTTGCGTTGCTGTGTCGTGGCTAGATGGCTGCCGCTGCATTTGGTAGACGTGTCATTTTAAGTAGCTTGCTCGCAGAATTTGCTATCTGTGCCAGCCAGGGCCGCAACAGCAGCTCTACAGGTACCAAACTGACGCGGGGAGCCGCGCGATGGCCTGTAGAGACCGTTGCGGCCTTTGGCGGGTGTATTTGCAGTCCTTTGTGACGATAATTCCAGAAATTGAGTTCTCGCTGTTTGTCGTGTTTTCAACCAACCATAACGTGGTTCACCAGCGAGCGGGCCACCCCACCGAGTGGGCCAGCAAACCACACCAAAGCGCCTACGCAGCGACGTAGCGCAACACCACAACAAATTACTGTACTGTACATAATAGCGTAACATTATTCAGAAGCGTCGCTATCATCTACGTCCTCTATTTCTACCTTGCAGGTGCGGGAGTTATGCCCAACCTCGCTGCAACGGCCGCAGCGTCTCTCTGCGCGCACCCTCTTCGCAGGCGTCTCGCCCTCCTCACGACTACCACCCTCCTTTTCAGCAATCAGGTCAGATACCTCACCAACTGTAAGAGTCTCCTCTGCGCGTATATACCGCCTTTTACGGGTTTTGCGCTTTGTAAGCGTATCAACAGCGTCTCGAAGGCGGCCTATTTCCTCCTGCACCAACACCATATTATAAGCTATCTGCTGAGCGCCTTTACTTAGCTGCTTGACCTGCTCATCTAATGAACAACAACCCAGTTGCGAGGTAGACCAGTGAACCAGGAGGAGATAAGGACCTTGCCTGCAAAGATGAGGAAGGGTGGGATAATGCGCCCCGTCGCAGCGACGCCTTGGACCAGGGTAACCCACTCGCGATCGCCAGGCTGTAGTTTTTTCTGTTTCCCAGGTTTCTCTGAGCCTGTAACAACAAGCTGAGAGGATATCTTGCCCATCATGAAGCCAGACTCATCAAAGTTCCAGGTGTCCTCATCTACGATACCATACTTCGCCTTCATCGATTGAACCAGGCTGAACCAGGGCCGGATAACCGCTGGGTCTTCGCAGGCAGCTCGCTGGCGATGGTACGGACGACTCCATGGCATGCGCAGCTCAGGTGTACGCGCGATAAACCTATCAACCCAGTTCTTGCCTGTAGGCTTCCCGCCACGCTCTCGCAGCAGTCTATCAGCCATAGCTCGTACGTGTAGCTTCGAGGGCGGTACGCCACGTAGACTCTCGTCAAGTATCCGCTGTATAATCACCTCCTCTTCTAGCTTTGTAAGGCGCTTTGAATTCGGCTCGCAATCGCGTCGATAGCGTTTCCCGTCGCGTCGGTGTTGCACAGTTGTTGTCGCGAAGGCGCTTTGGTGGGGTTTGCTGGCCCACTCGGTGGGGTGGCCCGCTCGCTGGTGAACCACGTTAAGCTAACAACAAAACAATCTAACGTACTCCACGGGCGTGCCGATCACTCTGCCAAGACCACACCAAACCTCTACCTTACCACACAATGCCTCAACAACAACACAAATCTAAGCCCTTAAAAGAAGCTGCGATACAGCTTGCGCTCCAGGCAATTAAACAAGACGCGACACTTACATTGCGACGCGCTGCAGCTATCTATAATGCGCCTTACACCACACTACACGATCGATACACAGGACGACCTGCACGAGCTGATTGTACGCCGAATCAACGGATTATGGATCAGACTGAGGAGAATGTGATTGCTGAGCACATTCTTGAGCTAGATGCACGAGGATTTGCCCCTCGGCTGGCTGCTGTAGCTGATATGGCCCATTCTTTGCGTGCTGAGCGCAATATGGGCCATGTTGGCGTAAACTGGCCCAATACGTTTGTCAAGCGCCGCCCTGACCTCCAAGTAATGTTCAATCGCAAGTACGACTACAAGCGAGCCCTCTGTGAGGATCCAGAGATTATACAAGGCTGGTTTGGGCTTGTAGCGAATGTCAAAGCCAAGTATGGTATCCAGGACGATGACACATACAACTTTGATGAGACTGGCTTTATGATGGGCCAGATATCTACAGGAGCAGTTGTCACAGGTTCAGAGCGTCGAGGACGGCCCAAGGCAGTGCAGCAGGGCAATCGAGAGTGGACCACGGTCATACAGGGCATCAATGGCACGGGATGGGCCATTCCACCCTTCATCATCTTCAAAGGCCGCTACCACCTCTCTGCCTGGTACAAAGAGCCTGATCTGCCCCAGGACTGGATTATTGCAGTCTCTGAGAACGGATGGACCACCAAAAAGCTTGGTCTGGACTGGTTGAAGCACTTTGATGGCCATACAAAGAGGCGCACCCGAGGAGGGTACCGGCTGCTCCTTATTGACGGCCACGAGAGCCACAACTCCCTTGACTTCCAACAATACTGCAAGGAAGCAAACATTATTACACTGTGTATGCCTCCACACTCATCGCACCTCTTATAACCACTAGATGTGGGTTGTTTTGCCCCTCTAAAGAAGGCGTATGGGCGCCAAGCCGAGAATCTCATGCGCAACTACATTACTCATATTACTAAAACTGAGTTCCTACCATGCTTTATAGGCGCCTACAAGGAGACATTTACTTCTAGCAATATCCAAGGAGGCTTCCGAGGCGCTGGATTAGTCCCCTTTGACCCAGAACGGGTCATAATGGGTCTTGATGTCCGCCTACGTACCCCACCGCTACCTACTGTGGAAGATACTCCTTGGCAGTCCCAAACCCCGAGCAATACCCTGCAATTAGGGTCGCAATCAACGCTGGTTCGAGAGAGGATTCAAAGGCATGCAAGCAGCTCACCAACTTCAATGGTTGAGGCCCTTGAAAAGCTTGCCAAAGGCGCAGCTATGGTAGCGCACAAGCTGGTGTTGGCTCAAAAGGAGATTACTGGGCTTCGAGCAGAAAATGAGGCCGCCACGCGACGTAAATCGCATAAAAGAAAGCAGTTACAGCAGGAGGGGGTCCTAACAGCTGAGGAAGGCCTTCGATTAACTACTCTAAATGAGTTTGGGGCGCGTGGTGATGGTAAGAAGGCAAGGAAGCGAGTGCGTGTTGAAGGAGGTGAGGCAACCCAAAGACGCTGTAAAAAGTGCCACAAGGTAGGGCATAACTTGCGCACGTGTAAGAAGGCTGCAGAAGGTGTTACTGAATGATATTATGTGCTGTACTACTGTATACAAGGCTAACATGGGCCAATGCGAGCCATAATAGGGTGGAGGTTTGGTGTGGTCTTGGTAGAGTGATCGGCTCGCCCGTGGAGTACGTTACTACCTTCAAAAGAAGCTCGATTACAGACTGCGCTTCTAGCTATCCAACGCGATGCGACGCTATCCTAGAGACGCGCTGCAGCTATCTACAACGTCTCTCAAAGTACACTCAATACTCGGCTCGCTGGAATACCTCTTCGACGCGATTGCACGCCCAACTCAATGAATCTCCTGAAGACAGAGGAGGATGTAATTATCCAGCATATCCTTGACCTCGACGCGCGAGGATTTCCGCCCCGGCTTGCTGCTGTTAAGGATATGGCTGATTCTTTGCTGGCTGAGCGCCACTGCGACCCTGTTGGCCAGAACTGGGCTGCAAACTTCGTCAAACGTTGCTCTGAGCTCAAGGTCAAATTCAATCGCAAGTATGACTATAAGCGAGCCCTCTGCGAGGATCCTGAGGTTATACAAGGCTGGTTCCGACTCGTGGAGAACACAAAGGCCAAGTACGGTATCCTTGATGACGACACCTACAACTTTGATGAGTCTGGCTTCATGATGGGCATGATATCAACTAGAGCAGTAGTCACTAGCTCTGAGCGTCGAGGATGGCCGAAGAGCGCTCAGCAGGGCAAGCGAGAGTGGACTACAGTGATCCATGGTGTTGATGACTAAGCGCAACGCTGAGCTCCAAGCCGCTAACGAGGCCTCAACTAAGCGTAGATCACATAAAAGGAAGCGTATACAGCAGCAGGGTATCTTGACGATTGATGAGGGCGTGCGACTGACGACTCTTAAGGAGTTTAGGGCGCGTAGTGATGGGAAGAAGGCGAAGAAGAGGGTGCGCGTCAAGGCAGGTGAGCCTAGCCAACGACACTGTGGACGCTGCGGCGAGGCAGGACATAATGTACGCACATGTAGGCAAGAAGCAGCGATAGATTCTGAGTAGAATAGCCTATTACGATTCTCTATAATAGTCCTAGACGGTACTATACTATCGTGTATAGTTGTAGTTTTAGTAGGGTCTTGGCAGAGTGATCAGCTCGCTTGTGTGATCAGCTCGCTTGTGAGGTACTTTATTCTAGATACCGAGACCACCGGGTCAATGCACGCGTCGGGTCAATGCACGCGAGCACCAAAACACACTTTTCTCCTCAACACCATAACTCCACGAAATGTCAACTGTTTTTGATGCGCTTGAAAATGCACGTGCAGCGAGCTTAGACGGACAAATTTGCTACCAAGAAGTTGCTGATCAGACGGGGTTCTCGAGGTCGACGTTGTCGCGCAATGACCGACGCGTTACTGTCCCGCGTGCGGAGGCAGACCTTCAACGACGCAAACTGTCACCACAACAAGAGCGTGACCTCTGCGATTACATAGAGGAGCTTACTGAGCGTCACTTACCACCTACAAGGCAGATGATCAAGAATTTCGCAGCGGAAATCGCCAAAGATCACGTTGGCGAGACCTGGGTTACTGACTTCCTCAACCGTCACACCGAGACGCTCCTCTACAAATAGACCACTGCAATGGACAAAGTACGCCACGCCGCCGATAATAGCGACAAGTACAAAGCCTATTTTAGCCTCCTGCACAGCAAAATCAAAGAATACAACGTTAGGGCGGCCGACACGTACAACATGGATGAGAAAGGCTTCGCTATTGGTCTTGTCGCTAGGAGCAAGAGGATCTTCAGCAAGCGCTTGTACGAGAAGCAGAAGAACAGGCAGTCGCTACAGGACGGCATACTCAGCGCCTTCGAGAACACGGGTATATGGCCGCTCAACCCTAACGTAGTACTCAGCCGATGGGACGATGTTAGCGACAGTGAGTATGAGACCCCTCCGCCCATTAAGGCCCACGATTGGCGCTCAATTGATCGATTATACAAAGCTGTTGTGGGTGAAAACACCTCAGATGACGCAAGGTAGCTCCGCCGTACTATCCACCACCTCTCTGCTTCTTGTGGGATACTTACAGCTGAAAACAAAGGACTCTCTGCAGTAGTTGCCGCACAAAACCCCTTAAAGAAGAAGCGGGAGACTCTTGACTTACGCCAACGGAAGAAGGGACGCAGCGAAGCCCTCCTCTACTCCCCCAGCAAAGTACGCGACGCACGTCATCGCAACAGGCTCAATGAGGCGAAGAGACTCGAAGAAGTGGCAAAACACCATCGACGCGAGG
Source organism: Lizonia empirigonia (assembly GCA_009982855.1). Lineage (NCBI taxonomy): Eukaryota > Fungi > Ascomycota > Dothideomycetes > Pseudoperisporiaceae > Lizonia > Lizonia empirigonia. Next base: position 654,221 of record JAADKA010000006.1, on the reverse strand, counting down.
AGCGAGCTGCTGCAAGGCTACGCAACAACTTAGAGAGAGAGAGACGCTCTGCTGCGTACGCTGCGCGCCTTGAGGCCTCGAGGCAGAGGAGAGCAGACGAAGCTGCCAATCGCGAACACCACGCCGCGCACGCGCAGAACGGCTCTTTTTTGTACAGACTTTTGCAGGTGCTTTCTGTGATGCCTTGCGCTTGCCCGATTGGGATAATTGTATAGATTTAGCAGCGTCGCGCTCTTGCTTTTTGCGCTCGCGATCGGCAGCTTCGTCTGCTCTCCTCTGCCTCGAGGCCTCAAGGCGCGCAGCGTACGCAGCAGAGCGTCTCTCTCTCTCTAAGTTGTTGCGTAGCCTTGCAGCAGCTCGCTCCTCGCGTCGATGGTGTTTTGCCACTTCTTCGAGTCTCTTCGCCTCATTGAGCCTGTTGCGATGACGTGCGTCGCGTACTTTGCTGGGGGAGTAGAGGAGGGCTTCGCTGCGTCCCTTCTTCCGTTGGCGTAAGTCAAGAGTCTCCCGCTTCTTCTTTAAGGGGTTTTGTGCGGCAACTACTGCAGAGAGTCCTTTGTTTTCAGCTGTAAGTATCCCACAAGAAGCAGAGAGGTGGTGGATAGTACGGCGGAGCTACCTTGCGTCATCTGAGGTGTTTTCACCCACAACAGCTTTGTATAATCGATCAATTGAGCGCCAATCGTGGGCCTTAATGGGCGGAGGGGTCTCATACTCACTGTCGCTAACATCGTCCCATCGGCTGAGTACTACGTTAGGGTTGAGCGGCCATATACCCGTGTTCTCGAAGGCGCTGAGTATGCCGTCCTGTAGCGACTGCCTGTTCTTCTGCTTCTCGTACAAGCGCTTGCTGAAGATCCTCTTGCTCCTAGCGACAAGACCAATAGCGAAGCCTTTCTCATCCATGTTGTACGTGTCGGCCGCCCTAACGTTGTATTCTTTGATTTTGCTGTGCAGGAGGCTAAAATAGGCTTTGTACTTGTCGCTATTATCGGCGGCGTGGCGTACTTTGTCCATTGCAGTGGTCTATTTGTAGAGGAGCGTCTCGGTGTGACGGTTGAGGAAGTCAGTAACCCAGGTCTCGCCAACGTGATCTTTGGCGATTTCCGCTGCGAAATTCTTGATCATCTGCCTTGTAGGTGGTAAGTGACGCTCAGTAAGCTCCTCTATGTAATCGCAGAGGTCACGCTCTTGTTGTGGTGACAGTTTGCGTCGTTGAAGGTCTGCCTCCGCACGCGGGACAGTAACGCGTCGGTCATTGCGCGACAACGTCGACCTCGAGAACCCCGTCTGATCAGCAACTTCTTGGTAGCAAATTTGTCCGTCTAAGCTCGCTGCACGTGCATTTTCAAGCGCATCAAAAACAGTTGACATTTCGTGGAGTTATGGTGTTGAGGAGAAAAGTGTGTTTTGGTGCTCGCGTGCATTGACCCGACGCGTGCATTGACCCGGTGGTCTCGGTACCCCTTTCGTACGAAGAAGCTCGTTTTTTATGAGGAACCAACTGCGGTGCACGAGCCAATCCATAAATCCTTAGGAGGAGCGCGCACTGCAACTGCACACGCAATAGCACTTGTTTTAGTATAATTAATTATAACATTATAAATAAGCTTATAACGTACTCCACGGGTGAGCGGATCATACGAGTGAGCGGATCACTGCCAAGACCACACCAAATCTCTACCCTATCATAGCCTGTATTGGCCCACGTTGGCCTTGTATACAGTAGTACAGCACATAATATTATTTAATAACACTTTCTACAGGCTTTTTACACGTGCGCGAGTTATGCCCTACCTCATGGCACCGTGTACAGCGTCTTTGGGTTGCCTCACCCCCTTTAACACCTGCTCGCTTCCTTGCCTTCTTACCATCACCACGCGCCCCAAACTCTGTCAGAGTTGTTAACCGAAGGCCTTCCTCTGCTGTTAGAACTCCCTCCTGCTGTAACCACTTTCTTTTGTGTGATTTACGTTGTGATGCAGCCTCATTTGCCGCTCGAAGCTCAGCATTCTCCTTCTGGGCCAACACTAGCTTGTGCGCTACCATAGCTGCGCCTTTGGCAAGCTTTTCAAGGGCCTCAACCATTGAAGTTGGTGAGCTGCTTGCATGCCTTTGAATCCTCTCTCGAACCAGCGTTGATTGCGACCCTAATTGCAGGGTATTGCTCGGGGTTTGGGACTGCCAAGGAGTATCTTCCACAGTAGGTAGCGGTGGGGTACGTAGGCGGACATCAAGACCCATTATGACCCGTTCTGGGTCAAAGGGGACTAATCCAGCGCCTCGGAAGCCTCCTTGGATATTGCTAGAAGTAAATGTCTCCTTGTAGGCGCCTATAAAGCATGGCAGGAACTCGGTTTTAGTGATATGCGTGATTCTGTTGCGCATGAGATCCTCAGCTTGGCGCCCATACACCTTCTTTAGAGGGGCAAAACAACCCACATCAAGTGGCTGCAAGAGGTGTGATGAGTGTGGAGGCATACACAGTGTGATAATCTTTGCTTCCTTGCAGTATTGTTGGAAGTTAAGGGAGTTGTGGCTCTCATGGCCGTCAATAAGGAGCAGCCGGTACCCTCCTCGGGTGCGCCTCTTTGTATGGGCATTAAAGTGCTCTAACCACTGGAGTCCAAGCTTGTTGGTAGTCCATCCGTTCTCAGAGACTCCAATAACCCAGTCCTGAGGCAGATTGTCCTCTTTGTACCAGGCAGAGAGGTGGTATTGGCCTTTGAAGATGATGAAGGGCGGAATGGCCCATCCAGTGCCATTAATGCCCTGTATGACTGTTGTCCACTCCCGATTGCCCTGCTGGACTGCCTTTGACCGTCCTCGACGCTCTGAGCCTGTAACAACTGCTCCTGTTGATATCTAGCCCATCATAAAGTCAGTCTCATCAAAGTTGTACGTGTCGTCATCCTGGATGCCATACTTGGCTTTGGTATTCTCTACAAGGCGGAACCAGCCTTGTATGATCTCTGGATCCTCACAGAGGGCTCGCTTGTAGTCGTACTTGCGATTAAACTTAACTTTGAGCTCAGGGCGGCGCTTAACGAACGTACTGGCCCAGTTTACGCCAACATGGCCCATATTGCGCTCTTTGCGCAAAGAATTAGCCATGTCAGCCACAGCAGCCAGCCGAGGGCCGAACCCTCTGGCATCTAGCTCAAGTATGTGCTGAGTGACCACGTCCTCCTCAGTCTGGTCCAGGTTCCTTGATTTTGGCGTACAATCGGCTTGTGCAGTTCGTCCTGTGTATCGAGCATGTAGTGTGCTGTAAGGCGCGTTATATATAGCTGCAGCGCGTCGCAGTGTGAGCGTCGCGTCTTGTTTGATTGCCTGGAGCGCGAGCTGTATAGCAGCTTCTTTAAAGGGCTTAGATCTGTGTTGTTGTTGAGGCATCGCGTGGTAAGGTGGAGGTTTGGTGTGGTCTTGGCAGAGTGATCCGCTCACTCGTATGATCCGCTCACCCGTGGAGTACGTTAGTATATGTCTAGGAAAAATTATAACATTTAATAAGTGTTGTAGGTGTTGTTGTGGTGAATTTGCTAGATACGCTTTGATAGGGAATGATCGCGCACGAGCCGTTTGATTCCTCATAAAAAACGAACTTCTTCGTACACCATCCTTCCCTCAAACCAGGTCTCGATGACTCTCGCATTAAGGAGCTCCTCACCCTCCCACACTGTATCGATAACCGTAAAGTCTGCCATCTTCCCCACCTCTAAGCTTCCGATCCTCGTCTCTGCGAAGCAGGAGTATGCGGCGCCGCTGGTCGCGGCACTGACAGCTTGCGCTAGCTCCAATCTGAAGTTGCCGTTCACAGGTGTATCACCTGCTTCAGGCTGTTTAGCCGATTTGCGTGTGGTTGCAACGTAAAGATTGGGCAGAGGTGCGTATGGAGCAGTAGGTGAATCAGAACCAATTGCCAAAGCGGCACCGTGGTCTGCAAATTCTGAGTAGGCAAATGCACGCTTCACCCGTTCCGGCCCTAACAACTTCGGCCACGCACGCATAATAGAAGGGTCTGAGTGCACAGGCTGAATAGATGCTGTGATCCCCAGCTGCCCAAGTCTCTTTGCATCCCCAGGGGCCGTGAGCTCCAGGTGCTCGATACGATGCCGTTGTCCGGGCTTGCCGTGCTTCTCTAGTACATTGACCGCGTTGTGCACGGCTTGGTCACCAATGGCGTGCAGAGCACACTGTAAACCTGCATCCGCGGCCTTCTTTACTACGGGATCGAGCATTTCCGGTGTCCAGATGGGTCCTTCGAAGTGTCCGTTGGAGGTGTACGGCTTTGCTAAAGCTGCTGTACAGGCGTCGATGACTCCGTCGCAGATGATCTTGATTCCCACGACCCTCAGATCTGGACTCGTGTCGTTGTTGAATTGATGGTTCAGCTCAATGGCACGCTCAACCTGCCGCAAACGATTCTCTTCTCCGTCACCAGGCAATATACACCAATGAGCAACAAGTCGAAGCGGTAGTGAACCACCTTTAGCTTTTCGAAGCTCCAAAACTGCTTCCCACGCATTCTCATCCATCGCCATATCAATACAGCTGGTGCATCCTACGGCATGATATGCATCAATTGCTGCTTGTAGCGCCGCTGTCTTGTCTTCCATTGGCAGAACCTGAGCCAAGTACGGCCACACAATGAGCAGAACGCATGCCTCAGCTAGCAAGCCCGACGCGTTGCCATGCTTATCCCGTTCTATGATTCCACCAGCCGGAGTCTCCTTCTCTTGTATGCCCATCTCTTTCAAAGCGGCACTATTGCACCAGACAGAGTGTATATCTTTAGAGTCGATGTAGATGGGTCGTGGATCCAGATCATCCAGCAAGCTCGCCTTTGCTTCACCATTGGTCATGCTGTGCATCCAGCCCATGCACAATATCCTTTCCTTTTGCGGATTCTCCTTGGCGTACTTCGAAATTCTTGACCGAATTTCTTCTAGATCTTTCGATCCATCCAAGTTCACCTTGTGGAGGGATTGACCCAGCATCAACAGATGCATGTGTGCGTCGATGAAGCTTGGGAGGACGTGTCGACCTTGGAGGTTTTTCACTTCCACGCCAGGCTCTTGTTGAATTGACTTAATTTCTGGAGCATCATCAGATCCAATGAACACTATCTTTCCGTCGCGTACGACCATGCTGGACTGCCAATGGGCATCAACAGCGGCGTTGCCATCGTGAAAGAGACGGCTGTTGGTAAAGACTCTGGTATTGATTTTGGCGCTCATGATTGTCGTGTATGAGTAGTCGTGTCTTGAACAAGAGGATCTCGTATCAGATCGAGACTCATCCGGTATCGGACATGCATGATGCGAGGTACCACCAGCCACCGACGGTAACCGTACCAAGCTCGCTTTACACTGATCATCTCTGCCAAGTAATCTTATGTTGAAGCTCTAGGACCTCGGTTTTAATAGAGTTGAGAAAGGTAGGAATATCCAGGAGTAAATGGGAACAGAAAGTTGTTAAATCGACTACCCCACTTTGGCTTCCGTCGGTGAAAGCAGTCTAGCCAATCGTAGTGCTTAGCGCTTATCACTCAGTAGCCTAGCTATCTGCGTGGTACTAAATCTACTACTGCTCATCTCTCGACTGAACAAGGATCAGAACTCTGAACTGCTGTAGAACCACCATATTTCATCACACCAGGATGGCAGTCTCACGGGTCGACACACCCCGATCCCACGACTCGACAACTTACACAGAAGCTCGAGAGGGAGCAGCTGCATATCTGCAGTCAAGACTTGCGCAGAAAGCTCCTAATGCAGATGAAGAGTTTGAAGTACCCGTCATTGACATATCACCATCCTTCTCCCCATCACAAGCTGAACGAAAAAGTGTCGCAAACCAGATTCGGAAAGCATGCACGACGTCTGGGTTCTTCTGCATCACCAACCACGGCGTGTCTGCTTCAGCTTGGGACGGTATCCTGCATCAGGCAGAGCGCTTCATGCACGAATTGAGTCCCGAACAGAAAGAGGGCCTGCACACAAAGAGGAGCAAACTGGGACTCGGCTGGGAACCAAGCGAGTACACATCAATAGCTAGTGACGTAGAGACCAAGGAGGTTTTCAATTTCTCTTATGAAGCAGCTATGGACAGATCAGGTGGTGATGGCAAATACACCAACTTAGACGGTACGAAAGGGAACGGCAACCTATGGCCAAAGGAAGAAGACTTACCCGGCTTCCATGCTGCAGTCAAGGAATACTATGGCGCAGTAAGTTGCAAGATAAAGCTCTGCAACGATAACAAGCAACTGACAATATAAAAGGTGCTCGACCTTGCACGCCACCTCTTCCGCCTGTTCGCATTGTCTCTTGATCTGGAAGAAACATACTTCGATCCCATGACCACACATCCTGGTGGCATAGCACGTCTGCTCTACTATCCAGCTCCCAGAAACCCTCTTTTTTCAACTTCGTTATCTTCCTCGGGAGAGCAGATTGGTCTCGGTGCACACTCCGACTATGAATGCTTCACACTCCTGCTCTCCTCCTCCGTCCCCGGCCTGGAGATTCTCAAACCTTCCGGCCACTGGCACATCGCCTCTCCACCACCAGGTTCCTTCATCGTCAACGTCGCAGACTTTCTGATGCGCTGGACGAACGGTCGGTATAAGAGTACGATACACAGGGTCGTCAATCGAGGCACAGAGGCGAGATATAGCGTCCCGTTCTTCTTCAGTGTCAATTATGACACGCTGGTCGAGACCTTACCGACTTGTCTTGCAGAGGGAGAAGAGAGTAAGTGGAGGCCTATCAGGGCGGGAGAGTACATCTTGGAGAGATTGAATGCTACGACGAAGGATGGTGCGGGGTTCTTTGGGAATGAGGACGTTATTAGAGGGACACCTGAGTTATAGAAGTAAGCTATGAGGCTAGGCAAACACTTTCCCAAGTGTAGAATGTTCAGGTATGTCTGCGTCGTGGAACGGCACCTCATCTCGTACTACTTCGTAGATCCGAAGAGGGAAAGGACAGCCGAGGTCGGTGTTACCGTGTTCGTGCACGTGCCGCCCGTATCGCGTGACGATCGCCCCAACCACCATCTTGCACACCAAAACATGAAGCTTTTGAGCCACATACAATAGCTATTATCGCGAGATTTTCTGATGGATTGATATGTTAACTATGGCGAACAATTTGCATTACTCAGATTATGTGTATCTAGTCGGCAGCTTGACAGCGCGGCCGCTGCGGGCGACCTTGGCTGGAACAGCAGGTGCGACTTCAGCAGGTGCTGCAGCACCACTAGAACGTTTTTGCCGCTTGCCCTTTGGAGCTGATACCTGTGAGGCTTTGCGCTTACCCGTCTGGGAAGTTTGGATAGGTGCAGTGGTGTTTTGGGCTGCCTTTCGAGCAGCTGCCTTAGCGGCTTTTTCGGCCTTCTCCTTCTCGCGCTCCTCTCGCTTTGCTGCAGTCGCCACACGCCTCTCCTCCTTAAGCTTCTTATTGTATAAGGCGTTAGCAGCCTTGAGCTTCGTCATCTCAACTTTCTGGAGTTTCTCCTCTTCAGCGAGGCGCTTGTTCGTCCGATCACGTGCCTCAGCCTCAGCCATCTTTCGGGGGGACCAGAAGACAGCCCCAGCGTGATACTCCTGCCTCTGCTGCAAATCAAGCACCTTGCCCTTCTTGTTGTGCTTCTTTTTGGTGGTGAAAGCCTCGCGTAGGCCCTCATTCTCATCTGTGAGAAGCTCGTTTTGGTTCGCGAGGTGGTGGAGCAAAGTAGATACTTTTTTGAGTTCGGACGACGATCTGTTAACTGCCGCGTGTAGGAGGCGATCCGCCTCACGCCAGGTGGGCTCGGGCTTGCTGTTTGGCTTGTTTGGCGGCTTCGGTGGGAAGCGTTTCAGCACTCTCTCTCGATCCATAGGCCATATACCAGTAGCAGCAAAAGAGCGTAGGATCGTCCGCTTCGTGAAGCTCTCACGCCAGGAGTCCCAGAACAACAGGAAGAAATCGCCCTTCTTGATTGGGACTAGCCCTTGGCTCCGTTGGGTGAAGTTTGCAAGCTTTTTTGAATACGCGTTAGCTAATGGCTTAAAGCAAACAACATCTAGCGGTTGCAGCGTATGGGTGCTGTGAGGTGGAAATACAGCAACAAAGATCTTGCGCGTAAGGCAGTAGTGTAAAAAGTTGTCTGTAAGGTGGCTGCCGTGGCCGTCGAGGATAAGTAAGCGCCACTCTCTCCCGTGGCGGGCTTTTTTCTTCGTGCAGCGGTCAAAAACCTGCTCTAACCAGGCCAATCCTACGTCATTATTCGTCCATCCAGATGGTGTTGAAGCCACAAAGACGTCGTGTTTGCCGGCTTTGATATCAGCCACCCACTGCGCTTGTATCGTACAGTTTGCAGACTCGTAGATCAGCCCCGGCGGCAGCGCAGTCCCATCCGCACAGATCGCAGCGATAGTTGTTATCCACTTTCGAGAGCCATCCTGGAGGGCAGCGGTGACCTCTTTGCGCTCCCATTGGCTGCGTGTGAAGACTCTTTTCGAGCGCCCGATCACACCTATCATGAAGCCCTTTTCGTCCATATTGTAGCTATTGTAGGGCAGGATCTCATGCTCCTCTATCTTGCCGTGCAGGAACTCAAAGTAGAGCTTGTATTTGAAGTATGAGTCGGCTGAGTGGCGTGTAGCGTCCATGGCGGTGCCCCATTTTGAGATGAGCGCGTCCTCGTTGCTTGAAGCGCGTCACTCAGGACTCAGAAACGCGTTCGTGGGCTATCGTAGAGGCAAAATTTCGTATCATGGTGTTAGTGGGCGGTAGGCCTCGCCTTGTTAAGTCTCTAATATAGAGTATAAGCTCCTCCTCTTGTGCTGGCGTAAGTTTCTTTTGGTCGAAGATTTTGGCTTGTCGCGTGCCCTGACGGCCCTGGTGTCTTCGAGCCAGCGTACATCTATCTACACCAAACCAATCAGCATACTCCTGGTATACAAGATCATCTCCTGGCTCGCGCGATTCGATTGCTGCAATCGCTTCGTTAATCCGATCCATATTGATAGAGTTGTCGCGTGTCGAAGTTAGAGTGTTTGTCGCGTAAATTGAAGTTGGCGATCGTCACGCGATACGGGCGGCACGTGCACGAACACGGTAACATGTCGGGCCGCGTAACGTGCCCGTGCGCAGTATGCCCGGATTCACAGTGTGCCCCGCAGAACACCACATGCCCAATCTCAAAATGAGGCTGTACAGCGCCACGCAATAGCTCAATATTGATAGAAATATAGTTTTGTAGTAATTAGATGCTTGCGATCAACTTGTACTATCTATATTTTTGTGGGAGATTGACGTTGCGGCCACGTGATGTGACTTTGGCTGGAGTAGTAGATAGCTCATCTCCAGCTTGAACACCAGCGTGAGCAGCGCCAGCGCGTTTTTGACGCTTGTTACTTGGTAAGACTACTCGTGAGGCTTTACGCTTGCGTTATTGAGCTTGTTTGGTAGATTTTTTTTGGTGTTGAGCTTCAACTTTGCGCGCGCGTTCAGCTGCTTTCTCAGCTCTCTCCTGCTCCCTGACGTCCTTGAGCCTCTGCCTTTCCACACGCTTCTCCTCGAGCTCAACTTGACGCTGCAGTTGACCCTCCTCGCGCTGCTTTTTGGCCCGTGCTTTTTGGAGTTTCTCCTCCATCTCATCTCGCTCCCGTACTACTTCTCTAGCTCGAGCTTCACGCAGCTTGCGAGGAGACCAGTGGACGGCGCCACCGTGATACTCCTGGCGCTGTTGAAGGTCAAGAGCTTTGCCCTTCTTCTTGTGCTTCTTTTTGTGTTGAAGAGCCTCCTTTAAGCCCTCATTCTCATGCTTTAAAAGCTCATTCTGCACAGAGAGATGGTGAACGCTTGAACGCAGCTTTTTTGACTCAGTCTGTTCGGTATCCTTTACAACAGCTCGAACTAATCGATCCATCTTTCTCCAATCATTGTCAGAGAGCCCTGATGATGAGCTTCTCTCAGCTTCTGGCGTGCTGGCAAATCTACGAAGGATAACTTTGGCATCCATCGGCCAGATCCCAGTAGCTTCGAAGGCCTTCAATACGAGGCTCTCCGTGAAGGAGGATATCCAGGCGCTCCAGAAGAGTGGGAAAAAGTCCCCTTTCTTGATTGGAATAAGGCCTTGAGCCTTGTGGAGATGGTTGGTGAGCTCGTTGGAGTAGGCTTGAGAGACTGGCTTGAACAGCACTACATCGAGCGGCTGGAGCGTGTGAGTTGAATGGGGTGGAAGGACCATGAGAAGGATCCTGTGACGATCACAGTAGTCGATAAACTCCATCGTGACATGAGATCCATGGCCATCAAGGATAAGTAATCTCCATCTACCTGATCGTTGCTTTGTACAGCGATCAAACACCTGCTCAAGCCAAGCTAGGCCTATGTTATCGTTTGAACAGCCTGTTGGAGATGATGAGACAAAGACCTCATGTTCTCCTGCCTTGATATCCTCTACCCAACTTGATTGTATAGCTCCTTTTGCAGCTGCGTATATGAGGCTTAGGCAGCGAGCTCCCATCGGCGCAACAGCAGGCTAGGAGTGTCAGAAACTCGCGTGATCCATCCTGGAGAGATGCTCGAACCTCTTTCTTCTCCCATTGACGCCTGCTGAATATTCTCTTGCTTCTGCCTATCAAGCCAATCAAGAAGCCCTTCTCATCCATATTGTATATATCTCGAGCCTCAAGGTGATATTCAGTGATCTTTTGATGCAGTAGCTCCAAGTAGAGACGGTATTTTGACTCAGAATCAGCCAGGTGGCGCGTACGATCCATGGCGGTGGTCCACTTTGAGATGAGATGGATCTCGTGCCGGTTGATGAAGCGAGTAACCCAGCTCTCGCTGAGCTGCTGACGGGCTACTTCTGATGAGAAATTCCTGATCATCTCCCTCGTAGGAGGTAGGCCTTGTTTAGTAAGCTTAGTGATATATCGTACAAGCTCTAACTCCTGTTCTGGGTTGAGAGCTTGCCTGCTGGCATGCCCAGCATCCCTAGGCCCTGTCACGCCTCTCCATCGCCGCCCCAGAGTTGACCGGTCAACGCCATGGTTTTCAGCAATTTCCTTCAATGTAAATTGTTCTTATGAGCCTCGCAATTTTAGATCCTCGATCGCCTCATCAATCGGAGCCATGGTCGTGGAGTTATCGCGCGTTGGAGTTGTGGTGTTGAGACGCGCGTTGGTGTTCTGCGGGGCACCCTGTGAATCCGGGCACACTGCGCACGGGCACGTTAATTCGCCCGCACCTTCCCGACATCGTCACTATCGCCGACACCCTCAACCATTACACACAACAAAGGTATGGCATTGGCTCGAGAGGTCGCCACATGCACACGGTGTCGCCAATCTAAACGTAAATGCGACAAGGCCAAACCGAGATGCACACGCTGTAAGCGCGCAGCAGCCCAATGTATATATGAAGAACACCAGAAGGACAGTCCGTCTTCGAATCAGAGCGACTCTGAGATCCAAGATACCACACCAGCAACGACACCCACCACACCGTTTGCTCCGCATGAAAGAGTCAAGAAACGCAATCGAGCATGCTTGTCATGTACCCGTTGTCATCGTCTGAAGGTTAAGTGCGACCAAAAACAACCTTGCGCTCGATGCTGTCGCTCTGGGGTAAAGACGCCATGCACGTACACGCATAGACCGCAGCCACCCAAACACACATTTGAGCCTTCGATTGAGCAACCACACCGCGAGGTACCTCTCGCGCTGACTGGCCAGGATCCTGAGTGGGTAGTCGCGACATGGTTCCTGCGTAAGCGAGGGTCAACTCATTACAGGGCCATTCTAGACCGAGTATGTTCGATCTAACTAACGATTGGCTCAATGTCCGAACTGATACCTCGTAGATGGAATCCTTCAGCAGTCTTCAAGGGACCCTGTTCGCAATCGCTGTCAAGGAACATATCGAGGGTGACTGCTTGAGCGACTTCGCAATACCTGGCAATTACCCTTTTGGCAGTCCAGGAGCAGCGCGTTACGCATCACTTCACCAGATACAAGAACTTCTACAACGTTTTCGCGCAGACGTACCCTCCTTGGTCGCAAATTATTTTCAAACGTTCCACCCTTCACTGCCAGTGTTCGACGAGTCGCTATTCAAAGCCAAATTGGCAAGCTTCTGGAGACATCCTGAGACTACAGACCCAAATTGGCTTGCTCAGTGTCTCGCAGTTCTGGGTCTTGGAGCATATGCAGTCGAATATGAAACTCAAACGAGGGGTTGGGGCAACGTGACTGCTGCAGAGTTCTTGTACGCAAGCGAAGCATGCCTGGCGAAGACGACGTACATGTCCCGTCCAACAACTACTGCCATAGGCACACTGTGTCTTATGGTGGTAGCTAAGCAAGCAACCACCGCCACTTGTTGGACATTAGACACCTGTTGGAACGTTATGGGTATCATTGTTCGACTATCCATGATGATGGTTCTACATAAAGAATGGATGCCAGGCTACGACGACCCAATCATCGCTCGTGAGAGAACTCTTCGCCGCCGTCTCTGGACCATGATCGTTTACTACGATACACAAATGTCGCTTCGTACTGGCCAACAGAGCATGTTGCCGCAAGGTCTTGTGAAACTCGCGACCGATAACGTCAACCCACAGGATTGTTGGGATACCATAATACCGCGGTCACTGCCTGTCATCTGTCATTTCCTATCACGAATCAATTCAAATGACGGCGAAATCTCTTCGTATGAAGAGGCTCTCAATTACGACCACTCACTCACGCAATTCATGCAAGAAGCCGCTGTGTTCTTCGCAGACGACGTTGTCTGTCTGACCCTCGACATTTTCTTTCGGCGCGCGCTTCTCACCGTACATTGCCAATACGCGCTACGTGTTAACGCAGCTGTTCTTTACCCCGTATCGTACAATTCGACCTTCGAAAACAATCTCGCGCTCTTGAATCACTATCATCGACTGTCCTCAATCTCGCCGCACACAACTTTGCTAGCGCAGCCATATATGCTCGACTTTCTGGCTGCTGCTTTTACTACTTGTATGCTGTTGATGTCTCCAGAATCATCGCCTTCGTGCTCGATGATGAACGAAGACACGGGGCTGACCTACCGACAAACTATGCTAGAAGCTCTCATGCGCTGCATGGATATCCTTGCCAAGGAGAACAGGAACATCTTGTGCTTTCAAACTGGCTTCAAGCAACTCAAAACTCTTTACGAGCTCACTACTAAGGAGTGAGTCATCGCCAGGATTTCCGTAAGATGTCTATGGAATGACGACGCACACCTTGTAACAGCTTTCTCACGTTCAACGAGACGAACGTATGTTGAATAAGGCGATAAGTCATCAAATATCGTTGATATGTCACTGTTGCCAGCGGAGGCGGTCGCGGCGCTTGGAAAGATTTCTGTCACAGAATTTCGCTTCAGCATCTTCGCGCCTCGACCTGCCAAAATCCTTCCTCACGGCGAAACAGACCACACTGTAACATTGGCCGTGCACCTTGCCTACCAAATTTCGAGATGTTCATCGAGAACATGGAGGTAAAGCACGGAGTGAGCGGCATGTTTGCACCTGCCCGTGGCTTAGATCTTCAAGCAAGTCTTGCGAGGCAGCCTGAGGCGTGGTATTGCCTTGTCTGTGTTTCAGTACGCGGATAACGTCTTGACCACGACGTATTATAACTTTCATGTTGCGCCGCTCGTTTGAGTGTTCCATCTTGAACTACCTGTTCACAGTCGAGTACAACCATACCCACTAATTTCACTTTGTCACACAATTGCAACGGGAACAAGCACGCACCAGTTTCAACAGATTCAACAGACAATCATGTTGACCAATCGCCGCTCAACGATGCCAGTCAAACACAGTCGGATGCCCACCTGCAATACCGGCTCGAAGACTGCTGACACTACACCACTCAGTCAAACGACTGTGTCATACACCATTGACAACGTTCCGCGCAGCCTAACACCCTCGATTTTGACATCCACGACGTCAACCTTACCCGGCTACAGGACAGCACGCCTTATCGGCGCCATCCACGGAACCGCATCTCTTACACACAAGGTCCCGAAATCCTTCCTCAAATCACTGTGAAGCAGCATCACGGGCTCATGGGGTGAGGCAAAGCCACTGACGCAAGTGTTGTATCAAGCAAGAGATGAGGCAATTGAGAGAATGACAAAAGATGCAATCGAGAAGGGCGCGAATGCTGCTGTTGGGTTGCAGATTAGAGAGAGCGAAGTTATGGGCTGTGTGGTTGTCAGTGTGAGTGCGACGGCATGTTTGGTGGAGAAAGAGAAGGGCGACGTGAAGAGAGACAGTGCGCAGGAGAGTCCTTTTGGATGAGTATATGATTATCTTCGACCGATCGAACCGAATCGAAATGATGAATCTTACACGGGCACCAATCAAAGGCTGTCAATATTCAAATGCGCCCAGGAGGTTGTTGCGTTGACGTAGATAAGATTCTCTTTCAAGATCTGAGCCACAGCATCAGAAAGCCAGCAGGGAGATGAAAATTCGAACAGGGAACAGCGTTTACATTGTGCAAGTTCACTTTTGACCAGACTGATGGCTGCAGGACGGCCACAGGATCTTGAAAATGGCATGCAGGCCACCAATCAATGCATCTCATCGCACAACCCAAGTTAATTTGATGTTTTTGAATAAGTCTTGACGGTCGGACGTTCATCATTCGGATGCACATGTGCTCAAAGTCCGTCTACCGTTGAGGGAATACATGCCGAATCTTAACCCGGATGCTGGTAAGTGCTGGCTGCACAAGAGATGGAGATCAACGTGGAGCCGGAAGAATTGGGAGGCGACTTCATCAGGAACGCATCCTCCGCGTCCGAAAGGGGAAAGACGTACAAGGACTACGCCCACCGGGACGACAAATGCACACACTCAACCGTCCACGGGTCCACCCCGCTTTGGGCCTTGCCTATTCAAGCCACGGAACAGTCTGTTGGAGTTCAGGCTGAGCAAAATGTAAATCAACTTTCGCTAGAACCCATCGTATATCACGGCTCCATGATGAACTCGCCGTTAGCTTGGCCGTTCGCCCGGTCGACAAGGACTATAAGAAGTAGGGGACCAAGACTTTGACTGCTTAGCTATCACCACCAAGATGTTCCTCAAGTCTCTTAGTCTGCTGCTTGCAGCAGCAAGTACTGCACAATCTCTCACCTCCAGCCTCACCCAAGTGTTCGACTTCGGTCCAAATCCCAGGAATGTGACCGGTTACATCTACGTCCCAGCAAACCTTCCTAAGAACGCCCCAATACTCGTGGCGCCACACTGGTGCCATGGTACAGCTCGTGATGTCTTCAATGGCCGCTCCTGGGCATCTGCCGGCGATCAGTATGGATTCATCTCCATCTACCCCGACACTCCAAACGCCGCAGACCAGTGCTGGGATGTCTCAAGCAAGCAATCCCTCACTCACAACGGCGGTGGCGATGCCCTCGGCATCGTCTCACTGGTACGCTGGGCGATCAATAAGTACGACGCAGATGCATCTCGCGTCTTTGTCACAGGCACAAGCTCCGGCGCCATGATGACGAACGTATTGCTTGGAAGCTACCCTGATGTGTTCGCAGCAGGCAGTGCATGGGCGGGCGTCGCATTTGGCTGTTTTGCAGGAGATGGATATGGTGTCTGGAGCGATGCTTGTGCGACAGGCAAGATCATCAAGACTGGGCCCGAGTGGGCGAAAATTGTCAAAAGTGCGTATCCAGGATACGAAGGCTTCCGGCCAAAGTTGCAGGTCCTTCATGGATTGAACGATACGATTCTATATCCGCAGAACGTCAAGGAGGAGATCAAGGAGTGGACGAGTGTGTTTGGAATTAGCGACAGTCCTACCGAGGTTACACCAAACACTCCGTTGCCGGGCTGGACAAGGTACAGATATGGAAATAGTGGAAAGTTTGAGGCGTACACTGCTGAGGGGGTTGATCACAATATCCCCAATCAGGATGATCTCGTGCTCAACTATTTTGACCTAAAGTGCACGGGCGAGAAGTGCTACTCAAGGAGGAGTGGATGAAGATAGACGTGGTATAGTTTCTGAATCTAGAAATTATGTCTTCATGCAGTAAGCGACTCCGAGGCCTTTATGCCATCTCCCAATCATCAATGATGATGGTGTACCTCATGGTCCTCCTCATCAGCCTTCGCCCACTCGACCCAGTGACCATCATCCCATATCTCTGTCAGACTCTCTTCCTGAAAATCATTCTCGATCTTCCGATCAAACTTGACCTTCTCTCACTTCCTCATCTCCGCTCTACTCAATAAGCACGCATCCAACATCTTCGTCAACCCCTCGACATCAAGCTTCTCCCCAATGAACATCAGCTCCTGTCTTTGGGTGCCCCACTCGCCTGGAAAGTCTATCCTGATAGCGGTAACAGTTTCAGAGTCAGCGCCCCAATCTTCTTCAGGCTCACAGCAAAACCACGGCATCTCGGAGCCGAGGGTTAGCATTGCGCCAGAGGTTGACCAAGAGCCCAGCTGAAAGGGGCGTGTAGCGAGCCAGAAGATGCCCTTACTGCGGTGCAGGCCAGAGAAGTGTGGAGACGGCTTTCTGTTGGCAAGAATCCCTTTATCGGTCATGGATTGTTTCTCGTCGCCGTCGTCGGCTAATTTTTCCGAGTCAGAGCCTGCTGAAGCAGTGTTCTTATTAGAAACTGCGCTTGCGTTGCTTGCTTCATCTTCTGAAGTTCCATCGTCGTTGTCTTCCCCTTCACTGTCTTCTTTGGGTTCCTCTTGGAGCAGAATAAACTTCCCTTCAATGAGTCGTTACAGTTTGAGCGGGTCAAACGGGCGCCTTACACGATACACAAAGCTGCCAATACCGTACTCGAGGATTTTCGGCTTGGGTGCTACACGCTTCCTGCCTTGGACAACCATAACCGTCATCTGGCGAAGGCTCTTCAACCAACCTGGACTGGCAATTGCCTCAGCAATGTTGGAAATGCCAGTGCTCAGCATCTTCTTTGATGTTTAATTATGAGAACTTCGACTCGATTATCTTTGCCGTTGGGTTCAGCGTCTTGACGTAAGCTTTGGCTCTACCTAACGTCTCCTTATCAACGGCATCGACCTTATGGACAATGCTCACGTTGGCGAACTCGATCTGATCCGCGAAAAGGTCATAGATGGTGCGTTGGTCTTCTTCGGGCACCCCCTCACGACCGAAGCGGTCTTGTAAGAACTCGGCGGTGTCAAACTCAGAGAAGCAGCAGAAGGCGTCGATTCCAGTAACCATAGTATCAACGCTGCCGATGGCTTTCAGGCCACCAATTTTAGCGCTGTATTCCTGCGCCAGTATGGATGCTAGATGTTTACGGGCTAGTAAATACTCACCCCTTTGGCAAAGATCTCTTTTTCCTCGGTTTCCATGCCTTCAGCATATTCACTTCCTGTGCCCATACTGCTCGGAAACATTCGTTCCTGACAGGGAGTGGTCCTTGTCTGGCTCTCTTATCGCGAGGTTTTGCAGTCCCACCAGTCTTTCTTCGCGGAGCGAGCACGTGGGGTTTAAAGCTTGGAAGGGGCATTGGAGCGAATCCCACTTCGACTGTAGCACCTTGCTGTTATTTATAGTTTCGACTTTGTCGTTGTGTGCTCGTCCAATTGAGCACCTCAATCATTGCGAAACGACGGTGTGTCACTGGTCGTCGGAAGCTCAGCCTGCGCAGCCAGAAAGGTCAAGATTATGTTCTGATCCGGGAAGAGTCAGGTATATACCATAGCTCTCTGGACAGGTGTCTAATGTGTAATAATCTACAGTCCACGAAAAGGCACGAGAAGGCCGGGCGAATTACGGAATACCTTGAAGAGAGAACAGTTTCCTGGAGACACACTGTTAATTCTGGAGTCTGCATGTCAAGAGTACCATCATCTTGTCATTTACACAAGGTGTTCATTGTCAACAGATGATTCAAATCTACGAGCAACTGCTGAAGGAATGAGGCGACGCCCGAACAAATTTGGTACCTGAGGCATTTAAAACATGCCTCTTTAGGTGTTTCTGGAGCGTAATACTGGTAATAAATACGGTGGGTTTCGCACGTCGCGTTTACGTGAGTCCCGGCGTGGTTGTGAAAAGGTGGGCAAAGACGCAAATTTGATCGTTGTACTGAACACTTACGCATAGACATTGGTTTACGGGTCTCATATCCATCAAAAGCCGTAACGGGAAGGATTCATGTGCCTGTTTAGGGCACAAGAGACTTTTGATGTGTTTGAAGTTTGGTGAATTGAAAAGTCCCCGTGGTTTTCGATGCACCATGTCTGCTGGCCAACACGCAGATCGCCCCGGCTTTTGTTGTTTCCTTTTTGGAATTAGTGTTCGATAATACTAAGTTAGTCCCTGAATAGATAAAATTCTCAATTGCCACGCAGCGTGCAATGTCTGATATGCTGCCTACCGTCTTCACGGAAGCTCGTACCTATGGTACCTACCCTTGAGATCTATGACGGGCCCAAGACATTGTTAGACTCGATAGCGGAAACTGTCATGCAAAAATATACAGTCTCCTCTCCCAGAATTTCTACCGCCAACTACGCCGTTCAACGCATAAGCGCTATGCGAGTGTTCGACAGCTCTCATTCTCTTGCCTCCCCACCTATCTCAGCTACACCAGCACTGAAAATGCTGAACTCTTAAAGTACCCCCTTGAGGGATTTTGCTCCATTTTTCACTCCGCTTGCCATTTCTGGCAGTACAAAAGCTACTTTAATCCTCCCCAAAGGGGAAGACTGACGTAGCCTCCACTAACAGGCGGCTTTGCCGCCCATCCTAAGCCTTAGCACTTCACAGTGACAGCTCGCGGGCGCTTACACGCCTGAGAAACTGCTTACGCGAAGCTGCAGCAACATTTGTTCTCTCCTCTTGTCTACGCACTCTCATTTCTCCTCTCCTTCTAACTGTTAACGTAAACCATCAGTGAGCCGGCCACATCAGTGAGCCGGCCACTTTTCCTTGGCATAACCAACTCATGTTACGCATCCTCAATTTCATCGCTATCAAACAAGGAGCCTATATACGTCATGCTAGTATCTGATTCAGAAGATGCCTCTCTATCTTTTTTGCACGTTCGCGCGTTATGCCCAGTCCTGCTGCAGTTCCCACAGCGCCGTAGAGCTGGTTGGACTGGTTCTTGATCACCACCACCACGAGCCTTCTTAGATCGCTGAGGCGCTGCAGACGCCTCAGCAGCTACCTGCGCTGCTGCAGTCCCATACTCTATAGTGCCACCCTTCTGGATGCGCCTCCTTTTGCGCGATTTCCGCTTAGTCATTACTGCTAATTGCTCTTCAAGCTCGTGGATCCGAGCAGCTTGAAGCGCGTTTTGGTGCAGCATCAGTTCACCACCTTTTATAAGCTGGGAGAACCCAGCCTGAGCTGTAACAGGCGACCGAGTAAAGGAATCGCGTACAAGCTTTGACTGAGATCCAAACTCATAAGTATTGCTTGGAGTCTTTGACTGCCACGGCGTTTCTGGGAGAAGGGGTTCTGGCGGGGTGCGCAGCCGCACTTCAAGGCGATCCAACACGACCTGCGCGTTGACAGGGACTAACCCTGCTGCCTTAAAGGCCTTTTGACAGTTCTCCTCTGTAAACACGTCGAAAAACGCGTCTTTAAAGGCGGGGAGGAAGCCTTCCTTGTTGATATGGAAGACGCGTCGGCGTGCCAAGTCTCTGACGCGCTGGGAGTACTTGCGCTTCAGCGGCGAGAAGCAGACTACGTCAAGCGGCTGGAGAATGTGCGATGAGTGAGGTGGCATACAGAGGGTTAGGATCTTGTGTTCAAGGCAATAGTCCTTGAAATCCTGGTTGAGGTGGCTCTCATGGCCGTCCAAAATAAGCAGCCGGTATACCCCCACCTGGCGCGTCTTTGTATGCGCGTTAAAGTGCTTCAATCACTCTAGACCGAGCGCGTTGTTGGTCCAGCCATTCTCAGAGACTGAGAGCTTCCAATTGCGCGGTATTGAAGCCTCCTCGTACCAGGCAGAGATGTGGACGCGTCCCTTGTAGATGATGAAGGGCGGGGTCGCGTACCCAGCAGCGCAGATGCTCTGGATGACTGTAACCCACTCGCGATCGCCTGGCTGAACAAGCTCTGGCCGAGCACGTCTCTCTGCGCCTGTAACGACCTTCATTGAGCTAATGGCGCCCATCTGGAAGCCAGTCTCGTCAAAGTTGTGCACGTCGTCGTCATGGACGCCGTACTTGGCTTTGGTCTCCTCTACCAGCTCAAACCACGGGCTAATAACCGCAGGATCTTCCTGCAGTATCCTCTGCCTATCTTTGGCTCGATTGAAGACCATTTTGAGCTCAGCTGAACGCGCCACAAAGCGCTCAGCCCAGCACTTGCCAACAGGCTCACCACCGCGTACAGCCAGCAGTTTATCAGCCATATCTTCCACCTCGCACTGCCGGGGCGCGAATCCTCGCAAGTCAAGGTCGAGTATATATTGAACGACTGTCTGCTCTTCGGTTGCAGTAAGTTTCTGGATCCCTGGTCGAGTTTGAGCGCGTTGAGTGATCCCGTGGAGCCGATCAGAGAGGCGCTGGTGTTTGACGTTGAAGGCAGCAGCTGCGCGTCGTAGGCTTTTAAACTGACCAGAAGCATAGGCCTCAAGAGCGAGCTCAATTCTGCCTTCCTGGTTAATTGATATCGCGTTAGGTTGTTGAGGCATGTTGGAGTTACTGGTGTGTTGGTCGTGCCAAGGAAAAGTGGCCGGCTCACTGATGTGGCCGGCTCACTGATGGTTTACGTTACGTTAATACTCTAAATACTATAGTATAACGTAAAGCACCACCGAGCCGGCAACACCACCGAGCCGGCAACTTTTCCTTGGCATTGCGAACACCATGTACAAAACAAGCAATTACTTACTACCCTCTGCAGAACCCGCGTACGACGCACTTGTATTAGATGCAGAATCTTCTTCTGCATCTTTTTGGCACGTACGAGCGTTGTGCCCAGTCTTTCCACAGTTGCCACAGTGCCGTTGACCTGGCTGGGCTCTTTCTTGACCACTACCACTGCGCGCTCTCTTTGACACCGTACGAGCTGCAGCTGCGCTCTCAGCTACAGACAACGCTGCAGCACCATACTCTATTGTCCCACCATACTGAATCTGCTTTCTTTTACGCCCTTTGCGCTTAGTAACCTCTGCTAATTGCTCCTCAAGCTCTCGTACACGAGCCTTAATAAGAACATTTTCATGCAGCATCTCCTCAGCTCCTTTTACTAGCTTTGAGAACCCTTCCTGAGCAGATGTTGGTGACCGTACGAAGCGCTCGCTTACAAGCTTTGACTGCGACCCAAATTCGTACGTATTGCTTGGTGTTTGGGATTGCCATGGTGTTTCTAGTAGAGGTACTGGTGGAGGGGTATGAAATCGCACTTCAAGCCGATCAATGACTACCTGCGCGTCAGTAGGCACTAGTCCTGATGCCTGAAAGGCCTTCTTGCAGTTATTGTACGTAAACACGTCGAAAAACGCGTCTCTAAAGGCTGGGAGGAAGCCTTCCTTGTTAATGTGGAAGACGCGTTTGGATGCCAAGGCTCGTACGCGTTGGGAGTACTTCGGTTTCAACGGTGAGAAACACACCACATCAAGTGGCTGAAGTATGTGTGATGAGTGAGGAGGCATACAGAGGGTTAAGATTCTGTTCTCCAGGCAGTAGTCCTTAAAAAAAATTCTGGTTGAGATGGCTCTCATGGCCGTCCAAGATAAGCAGCCTGTACAACCCCTTCTGACGCGCTCTTGTATGCACGTCAAAATGCTTCAACCACTCAAGACCAAGCGCGTTATTTGTCCATCCGTTCTCAGAGACAGAGAGCTTCCAGTCGTACGGTATATTAGTCTCCTCATACCAGGCAGAGATGTGGACACGCCCCTTGTAGATAATGAAGGGTGGGATAGCATACCCAGCAGCGCAGATGCTCTGGATAACTGTAACCCACTCCCGATCGCCTGGCTGAATAAGGTTTGGTCTTGTACGCCTCTCTGAGCCTGTAACAACCTTCATTGAGCCAATAACTCCCATCTGGAAGCCGGTCTCATCAAAGTTGTTGATGTCCTCATCTAGGACCCCATACTTGTCTTTTGTCTCCTGTACGAGCTTGAACCACGCACTGATAACCTCTGGATCTTCCTGGAGTATTCTCTGACGGTCCTTTGCGCGATTGAAAGCCATCTTGAGTTCTTCCGTACGCGACACAAATCGCTCAGCCCAGTTCTTGCCAATAGGTGTCCCACCACGTACAGCCAGCTGCAGGCGTTGTGGCAGGCGCGCTGCCCTCTTTTGTCTTTCAGCTCTTCGCTGAGCTGAATTCTCTTCAAAATGGCTCGTGCGCTACTCAGATTTTCACGTTCGGTCGAAGGCCACAACCACCACCAAGACAAGGAGACAGTTTTGCCACTCCTTGTTCTTGCAGTATAAGGGCATCGCCAGGCCTACCGCAAGGCTCTCCACGCGAAGAGCTACGGCGCAATTCGACAGAGCACCGGCTCTCCACACCCACAACGATGAGAGCTGCTTTCAGCTCTCTGAAGACCGACTGTCAGCGTCCCAGACCTGACACAACACGCAAACAAGGCAGCCAGCATGGCCTTAGATTTCACGACCCTTGGAGATAAAGAAGAAGGACAGGCCTGGCTCTGCCTACCTACTACACCTATCTCCTCAGACACAGGCATGGCCAAGCCTAGTACAAAGGCTCTCCTCGCGCAGAGCCACGGCTTCGATTCGGCAGGGCACCGGCTCTCCACACCTACCTACTCTTTCCTTTTCTTTCTCTCACGGCACTAAAATGCCTCTGAACACACACAAGGGTCCCACCCTAATGTACACACACTGCTCAGTCTCCCCAATTGGAAGGGGAGCTGTAGTTCTGAAATGGTAGCAATACCCGCGCAGGCAAGAAATGCTTTCTAAGGCAGTGTATCAGCACTGTAATTCCATAGCTTAGCACGTCCTATATGCCCTTCGGGAGGCGGTGATGGTGGACTTAATCCCCATCCTATGGACGAAAATCGAATACCAACCAACCAACCAACCAACCACGTACAGCCAACAGTTTATCTGCAATATCTGCCACCTCACACAGCCGGGGGCAAATCCACGCGAATCAAGGTCAAGGATGTATCGTACGATCGTTTGCTCTTCTGTCGCAGAGAGCTTTCGGCCGTTGGGCGTAGCAGACAGCCGGAAGGTGATTTTGTTCTGCCGATCAGAGAGCCGTTGATGTGGGACGTTGTATGCTAGAGCAGCAAGATGCACGCTCTTAAATTGACCTGATTCGTACGCCTGGAGTGCGAGGTCTATCCTGCCTTCTTGCTGGAGTAGCTTAGCTTTGCGTTGTTGAGCCATTGTTGTTTGTACGTGGTGTCCGCAATGCCAAGAAAAAGTTGCCGGCTCGGTGGTGCTTTACGTTAACTACTAACGTACTCCACAAGCGAGCCGGTCACCCAAGCGAGCCGGTCACTTAATTTTACACCAAAAATTGAGATTTTTGCACCTTAATAACTCCACAACCAGATGATAGAATTGTCTAAAAATCAAAATGCTATGCTTTACCTATGTCAAGATCAGTTGCCCTGGAGATCTAAGCTCTATCCTTAACGTGTGTAGAGTTATTAGAAAGTACGCTAAAATAATCCCTGTATTTTGATTTTTGTTTAATAACTCCGGTGCGACTGATACAGGATCCTAGCGCTTCTATAGAATTGATCTTTACGTAGATGCAGCATAGTATTTCAAGTTTTAGACAATTCTATTATCTGGTTGTAGAGTTATTAAGGTGCAAAAATCTTAATTTTTGGTGTAAAATTGAGTGACCGGCTCGCTTGGGTGACCGGCTCGCTTGTGGAGTACGTTAGACTGCGAGGATGCGATTATGGGAACCGATTCGAGCCGGAGTCACGCCCGCATTTGGCGCACAAGAATGAGCCATGAAGCGGAAGACGGATCCTTTCTTGCGTCGATCCAACACTGAGGTTGGGGGGTTTCTTTGGTGTCCTCGAGTTGTTTGCCTATTTCTATCCCAAACTGATAGACGGTTTGATCGTTACTTAGCTCTTCATTAATGGGCAAAATCATACCTGTATACTCTCCAATGTAGGAACCAGCAGGAATGGTGTTCCTTGCGTACAGCCCGTAACCTGTGTGAGGAGCAAGGCGGATGTCAATGTTCTCGTGCCAAAGCTGGGACATTCGCTTGACCCAGTCCAGGTAAACAGCGTCGCGACTTTCATGATATACATTGTTCAAGTCGCACTCTGCGCACACTTCACTTAGTGTCCTACGTCCAAGAAGATCAGCTCGCACCAGTGGCGGCCAGCGTCCGCCGACAAAGCCACTTGGTTGTGCAATGGCGCTCCATGCCGATGCATCTAGAGTATTGCGGACTAACAACGTGCTGTTGAACGGTTGTTCATCTACAAGCCTCGTATATGTCCTTCTGAGAGGCAGCCCGTCCCGATCCTGCTCGTAAAAGTAGATTTTACCATATAGATCAAGCGCGTAGAGAGTCTTGATGTATGCAGTAACGCTCTGTCGTGCCTCATGTCGACCAATGTTCGATGTCCGCCTGGATTCGGTAAAATACCGTTTTTTGGCATACCATGCTGCTGTGAAGAGTTGTATCACCGCAGGGTTGCACGGATCTAGTAGGTTGTGGTTGTGCAGAGTACTAAGAAGTTAAGAGGGATGTCCTTTAATCTTCGAGATTCCTGTTTCGAAGTCAGGAGTACAATGGCAACAAAGACCATAGATTTTGAACAACGCGACTTTGTTTCTGACCCCTGTATCCCATTCACTGTATGTCACGACAATGGACATTGAGCATTTTGACTGAATGGAGCACTTGCGCATTGTGTATGCCACCACATGTTCGGAAATGCTTTGATGATGCCTTACGCTCATTTCGAGGCCGGATACAACAAGCCGTCGCTATTTTCGTGCTCTTGATAGCAAAGTAGGAGTGGTTGGTCATGACGCGTCGATGCGCGCGAGTGGCACCTGAGCAGGCGCGTAGCGTTGTCTTATCGTCGCCCTATCGTAACCGAGGCGCCGTTCTAGGCATCACCGTTAAGCATCACAGCTCCAGCCCCCGCATTCATCAACACTCACAAAGTCGGTATGGCAAATAGCAACGATAACGATCCTCAAAGAAACGCTGGTCGACCAGAAGACAATCCCTTCATCGCTTTCCGCCGCTACGCCGATTCACAGGTGTCATCGCTGCTCAACACCGTCTTCACCCTTCCCGCCCAGATTGCCAACTACAATAATGCGCATCACGCACGGGAACAATGTCTGTTTGGCAAAGCAGATCCCCAGAAATGCGAGGAGCTGCAGGCTTTAGATGAGCATACGGAAAAGCTCCGTCACGAGGGTGCGGTCTCCTACCGTGCCGGAGATGTGCAAGCAGTGCTCGAGAAGAGTGAACAGCTGATGAAGTTGGAGCATCAAGCCGGTGAACTCAGGAGGTCCATACTGAGTGATACTGAGAGCTCGAGGAAGGATAGGGAACAACACAGATTGCTCGTGGAGAAGGTTGGCAATAAGAAGGGGCAGCAGTGGTCGGACAGCTGGGATTGGCCAGAACCAACTAGAGATGAAGACCCAGATAACAATGAGTTTGGAAAATGGCTAGAGAGTTGCGCTAGGAGGGCTGGTGGTGAGATTGAAAGGATGTTCACGAGGCTAGAAGAAGACGCGAGTAAGGTTTTTGGTGAAGAAATAGAAGAGCTGCGCAGGCACTGGGCCGCTCGGTACGATGACACTCAACAAGACCAAGAGGCGCGACCTAAAGTCTGGTCACAATCATGGTCATGGCAATGGCCGCCGCCAGCAGATGCGCCAAAACGAGACGCGGCGAAGACGCTGGAAGACTCATACTCTCCAGCAGCACTAGAAGCAGATGAACGCACAAAGCACATGGGCCGTCTCTGGCGCAATGCGTTCGAAGATCTCATGCGTACGACACAGGAGAATCCACTACTCTCGGACGCGCAGAATATGCATTGTGACCAGATGGGCCTCTACGCTATGCAAGACTATCCAACTGAGCTGCAAAAAGAACTTTCAAAACAAAAAAACAGAGAACGACTGCTCATGGTATGTCCGACACAATCGCAAGAGCCGAAAGCTCTCCCACGGCGGCTCCAAGATATAAGCGATGAGCCAAGCTATGAATATGCACACGACCACGAGGATCAGCACGATGATCCGCCAACACCAAAACCTCACCAGACTGAGTTTCCCAGGGGCCAGTCTTCGCCAGCGGAAATGGAGCAAAGCGCAGAAACGGAGCTAGATGCTTATGAGCGACTGCTCGCACCATCATCTGCTTCTTTTGCATCACAACCCGCGATCAAAACAAGCATTCTCTCAACACTGACGACCACTGAGCGTACTACTGCGCCTGATGGAACCGTTACTACGAAGGTTGTTCTGAAGAAGCGATTTTCCGACGGTAGCGAGCAGAGCTCTGAGACAGTTCACACGCAGCGTGGTGAAGATGTTCATGAGGCAGAAGATCCTTGGAAGGCGATGAGGAACACACAATCGCTTGGTGGAACTAGCCAGAAAGGCGAGAATAAAGGAGGATGGTTTTGGTCTAGCTGAGCCACTTCTTTATGTAAGTCAAGATTGTTTGGAGAGATGAGTTGACCTACTGGCAAGGTACTCCTTTGGCTGTTATTGGCGTTAGCTGTTTTCTGGCGTTACATAGTGACATACCCCTCTCCAACCATTTCATATATTCATACTCGCTAGGACTCGTTACCATCTTCAGCCATATTGTTCATGGCTTGCAATCTTATGGAGTGCAATGATTAGTCAAACGCACCCGGCTCTCTAGAATGTCCTTGATCAACTCAAATAGGTGCATTTGTTGGCACTCCGAGCAGGACAAGTAACGCCATATTTCGTAGGTTTGTAGAGGTCAAAACTCTGAATAGAGAGCCCCCATCTGCGCATATTGTATCAATGGAGCAGGACTGGGCAACGATAGAATATCTAAGCTAGCCTGTCCACATGTCAGATTCAAGAATTGCGCTCAGAAGCAAGTCTTAGTTGGAAGCGGTCCATGCACTAAGTGGCAAGTCGAGGAGGTTATGATAGAACAGTGTCTGCCATGTGACACTTGGTCGACAGTAGTGTGAGAGGGCGCTACCGAACTTCACGCACACAAATACTTCGCATGGGCGACAAAAAGCCTCATCCATAGCTACTGCAAACCAGAGCAATGAAACGGAATGCCATTCTACCATGGCGTGGACAGATTGCGCTAGCTGTTCACTTTTCTCATCCCTTGATCCTGGCAGAGGGTACAACAGCATTGTAGATTGACCAACATCCGCACCCAGCGAAAATACACCCGACGGACTCCAGCAACTATGATGGCCTCAGCTCAGCCGCGTTCGATGCGGTGCACGATCGGAGTCGGTGGGGGCCAGCAATTTCGCTCAGTCACCCCAAGACATTGCAACGGTGACCGTTCTTTCACAACGAGTATTGCGAGCGGCCTTCTGTTTCATAGCCAGCCACAGGAGAATAACGCTCAATATTGTATACGAGCTTGGGGCCCGAAATATATGGACACGTCAGCGACGGCGCTTTATCTGGTCTGTGCAAAGAAATGCAGCGGAGATGAGCATCTCACGGACAATATGAGATTAGTATCGGACGTGGGCGGCAGCAGCAGTTTTAATCAAAACCCTTAGTTTTGGCCAAAAATTTATGGGCTACTTGAACGGTACTCGTACCCGGTTTGACGGAGAAAATTGGGTCTGCGATTGCGCGACCGCTCTCCGCAGTCCACTATACAATGACGTTGCATGTCTATGTGTTTGTGCGCGGAGGGCATTACAAGTACGCAGTGCATCGGGACATTCTCAGGTGCAAAAGACTGTTTTCATTGACAAAGATATTGTTTCGAACGCCGGAGCACCTGGTCTTGATGCTGACTAACATTCTTCTATATATGATCCCCTTCTTCCTACTCTTTGCCTTTTCATTGGCATCCGATATCACGTCATTCACAGATAGAGATTGCATGCGCTCGTGGCGCGCACTTGACACCGTCAATGGCTATCCAGACGGCCTGTGTAAACCACTGAATGTAACGAGGGGCCAGAGCTTCCAAATTCAGGAGTTGGATCAGGGATGCGCAGGTACAATTCCCGTCAAGCAGCGTTTGGCGTTACAATGCTAATCGTCCGAAGTCACACTTTATGGCGAGAATTCAGGTCCACTCTCATGCTCGAGTGCAACGAAGATCGTCGGCCATCTCGCGACTTGCTACGACTCTTCCTGGGTGTACTACTCAATTGACGGGTGCTTGCCGCCTACGCCTTTGAGCGCAAAGATCTCTTTGGTCAGACCAACGAGTACTGGACCATCCGTGACGAAGAGCGCAAGCGCAGAGCCAGAGTCGAAAGTGCACACCGGAATCATTGTTGGATCTGCCATTGCAGGTACCTCGTGCTTCATCTTGGCCTTGATCGGAGCACTGTTCATAACGCGTCGCCGGAAATCGCTATCAACAGTGCTGAGACACGAGCTTTCTGAAGACCGTGCACTCGCAGAGACAGATGCAGCCGCAGAAAAGAAGCCACCCAAAGAGTTGTGGGCCGATCATGCAGCGATTGAGATAGGTCGGAATAGTCGCTTCGAGGATTCATTGTTTGGCCTATGCACGACCCA
This sequence comes from Lizonia empirigonia, assembly GCA_009982855.1. NCBI lineage: Eukaryota > Fungi > Ascomycota > Dothideomycetes > Pseudoperisporiaceae > Lizonia > Lizonia empirigonia. The sequence continues at coordinate 625,490 of JAADKA010000006.1, read as the reverse complement.
AGGAGTGCAAAATGTAAGGGGTGTAAATCCGCTGATCCGCATTCATTACGTGCCGTGAGACAGGCAGAGTTGCTATTGGAGAGACCTATAGTTAGCAAATGAGATTTTCTCGGTCGTATCGCTGAACGTTGGTTTCGTAGATCGTGATGTCAATTTGGTACTGCTCAAGGCATCAGGGTCAGCCAGAGTCAATATCTACGGGTAGCGAAGTGACTTACTAAATGGCTATGGAGCCCTTTCCTCCACCCTCGTATTCGCGAAGAGCACGTGCGCTTTCGTCCAAACTTTTCTAGCGCCATCAACGCCATAACAATACTAAGTTGTACTTCAGGCCCGATGCCTCAAACATGGTACGGTCTCCACTTAAGACAGAAGATCCGCAACGTTCATGGGCATCTCGTCAATTTGCGTAGAGTAATACACTAAAAAAAACATTAGCGATGCTTCACTCTCACAACAATGTCTCAACTTACACTCGATATCACGGAGAATGCGAACATCATCCTGAGTGACGAAGTTTATAGCCACACCCTTGCGTCCAAAACGTCCAGATCGACCGATCCTGTGGATGTAGTTCTCACGGTTAGAGGGCAGATCGTAGTTGATGACCAGCGACACTTGCTGAACATCGATACCACGAGCCCAAACATCCGTCGAGATCAGCACACGCGAGTTAGCTTGACGGAAGTCCTGCATGATGCTGTCACGCTCCCTCTGTGGCATATCTCCGTGCATGGAAGAGACTGTGAAGTTGGCCTCGCGCATCTTGTCAGTGAGCCAGTCGACCTTTCGGCGTGTGTTACAGAAGATGACAGCTTGTGTGATTGTGAGTGTGTCATAGAGATCGCAAAGTGTGTCGAACTTCCACTCCTCCTTCTCAATGGCAATGAAGTATTGCTTGAGGCCTTCCAGGGTCAACTCGTCACGCTTGACAAGGATGCGAACAGGGTCGGTCATGAACTTGGTGGTCATCTCCAATACATCGTAAGGGAGTGTGGCAGAGACTACAACGACCTGTGTCGCAGGCGGCAGGTAGCGGTATACGTCGTAGATCTGTTCACGGAATCCACGGTTGAGGAGCTCGTCAGCCTCATCGAGAACCAGCATCTTGATGTTGCGGGTGCGCAAATTACGGCGGCGGATCATGTCAGCGACACGTCCAGGTGTTCCGGATACAACGTGCTGGCCATAGTCGAGCTTGCGAATATCCTCGCCAACGTTTGTGCCTCCAATGCAGGCGTGGCACTGCACGTTCATGTAGTCGCCGAGGCCCATGATGACCGACTGGATTTGGGTTGCAAGTTCGCGAGTAGGCGAGAGAACAAGGGCTATCAAATGTGAGCTTAATCAAAGAAGATGGCTTCTTTTACATACCCTGCGTCTCGCGCACTGCTGTGTCGATGACCTGAAGAATGGAAATAGAGAAAGTAGCAGTCTTTCCCGTTCCAGACTGCGCCTGTGCAATGGTGTCGCGACCTTTGCAGACCTGGACAATCGCACGTGACTGAACAGCAGAGGGCGACTCGTAGCCATAGGCGTAGATACCGCGCAGCAGGTTCTCCTTCAGGTGCATGGCCTCGAAGGTTGGCGCCACAGTGACCTCCTTCGAGGTGGAGAACTCCATCTTGTCGTCCGCGCTTCGATCGATTCCGTCCGCCATGTTGTCGGTCGTGTTTGTAGTATTGAGGGTGGTGATGTGAGGTTCTCGTGACGCTGCGCAGGAAAGTTTGGTGGAGCAGTCTGCGGCGGAAGTTCGGCAAAACCTTGCTAGCGCGCTTTCCGATTTATCTAGGCGGACGCGCTCCACTTCGAATGCGCCAACATCGACGCCGCTGAAGGTACTGAACACACAATCACCCGGCTGTTACTATACAACTGACTCATTAAAGCTATAGGCGACTGCAAATATGCTTCTGGACGAACAGCGTCAGATCCACGAGGACTTGGAGCGTCTCGAAGATGCTGTCGCAGAGCGTCTCCTCGAAGATCCACCGCACGTCAGTACTGTAGCTGCGCCTTCTCCTTTCCTAAGACTCACCTTGAAAAGATTCGCGACCGTCTAGCACGCGATCACGATATTGCGCGATTCCTCGAACAGATAGAAACTCAGTCCAGCCGCTTACTAGCCATCTACGAAGATGGCGAGGGAAAGAAAGATGAGGAAGTGCGCAATCTCACTCACGGTGACCCTATGGAGTCGTTCATGAAGGATATTGCATCTGTGAAGGACTTTCACCGTCGATACCCCAACGAGCCTGTTGAGAACTTAGAAAAGGCGTACAAGAAGCGGTTGCCCAAGGACCAGGCACAATCAATTGCGGCCATTGACTCCATGTTTACTGGAGAGGAAGGCTTCGGTCGCTTCTTCGATTTGACTACGCTTCATGAACAATACTTGAACTTGTCTGTTCACCAACATGCGCGCCGCCTGACCTACCTACAGTACCTCGATCTGTTCGATGTTTTCACAGGGCCACAATGCAGCATTCGGCGCGATCAGAAGAAGTCAGAGACTTATTTCCAGTATCTGAAGGCGTTACAGGAGTACCTCGAGAGCTTCATGCGCCGGACGAAGCCTCTAGAGAATCTGGACAAGCTGTTTGCTAGCTTCGACAAGGAGTTCACGGACTCTTGGGAGAAAGATCAGATTCCAGGATGGGAAAGAAATGCGCCATCTTCAGCGCCGACAAGCGGTGATGCGCCGGGCGAGGGCATCTGGTGCGCTGCGTGTCAAAAGGGTTTCACAAAAGAGACGGTTTTTGAGGCACACTTGACAGGAAAGAAACACAAGAAGGCCGTGCAAGCGATCGAGAATAACAGCACACCAGCACAGTCGAATGGTGCATCATCAGACATTCAACGATTCAAGGAGCGAGCCGTTGCTGAGCGAGAGTTCATGATCAAGAAGCTCGCTGCCGCCATGCAGACGGAGCGCGGCGATACCAAGGTTAACGTCGAGCGAAAGCAGGGCATGACAGAGCGCGAAAGACAGCAAGAATTGGAACAACTGTACTCCGAGCAACCAGCAGAGGGTACGAAGGATGATGAGAACGACTCAGACGGCGAAGACAAGATCTACAACCCACTGAAACTGCCGCTCGCCTGGGATGGCAAACCCATCCCCTTCTGGCTATATAAACTACACGGCCTGGGTGTTGAGTTTCCCTGCGAAATTTGCGGTAATTTCGTGTACATGGGCCGGCGCGCCTTTGACAAGCATTTCAACGAGCCTCGCCATATCCACGGTCTCAAATGCCTGGGCATCACCAATACGACACTCTTCCGTGAAATTACGAGCATTCAGGAAGCGGAGGCGCTTTGGAAGAAGATACAGAAGGATAGGAAGAAAGAGAAGGTTGCCGCAGAGAACGTGGTCGAAATGGAGGACACAGAAGGCAACGTCATGCCTGAGAAGGTTTACCGCGATCTTGCTGCCGCTGGCATGCTCTGAACAATGCTCTCGTACCCGTTCGAAACAAACAAAAGATTCGAGCTTGCCAAAGATCGTCAGCGTTTGACTTTCGCAGGGTCGCCCCATATCGAGTCCACTTTGACGATACCCTACTTCAACGTCACCAAGCTCTAAAGGAACGCAAGACCACGCCAGTGCATTGTTCATGGTATAGATGCCGCTTCCACGCAGCGTCGAACTCTATCACTATCGTGTTCTTGGCGTTAAAAGGTGTTGCATTGGAGACTAAACCGGACCGATGGCTGGATATGAGTATCGATGTAAGATATATACCCGAAATGAAACATCAATTGCACTCTGATTGACGCAGTGCACTCTCAAAGTGATGTCTAATGCTGATTACACAGGTCACGAAGTGACACGATAGCCGGGGTGGAACGAAGTCGAAATCTTGAAGTAAGCTTTGCGAGCCATTATATAGCAACGTTCCTTGACGGTGGCTTCTAATGCTTCGCTCTGAGCACTTGTAAAAACCTTAGAATATTGCATTAGACCAGAGCTTTTCCCACGGCACCTGCGGATGGGCTTTGGTACATACGAAGCTCTTGAAGTTGAGGCCCGGCGGTGATGTAAAAAGCTCTACTCTGCGTAGATTGGGACTTCTTCGGGGGTCAGGGACTGAGTAAATCAAAAGAAAAAATTCATGTGCAACAACCGTAACCAACGATCTAGTAAATATCGCAATGACTGAGTCTCTGGAGATTGCAAACTATCCTACTGAGAACGACCACTTGCCTCCCCTCGCCTTGCCCAGCAAACCACTCATGCCTCTCTTCCTCCTCTCCTCCCCGTTATCATCTTTTTCCCTCGTCACAATGTTCGTGCCCGTCCTCTCTATCTTACCATTCATCTTGCCGTCAACACTTCCAGTCTCCAGGCCCCCGCTCATAGACATGAGCGGAGATTCTGGCAGCTCCACCCTACCAAAAGTAGCAGGGTCGAAGTGTTCATCTGCTGGTGGTGCGGCAGGCGTCCATTCGACGGTGATGGATTCATCGCGGCTGAGTTTCTGATCGTCGAACCAGAGCTCGAAGCGTATGTCTGCGGGACCGATGATGACGCGGATTGAGTACTCTATGCGGAGGTAGTACTTTTTGAGGGACCAGAAGTGTTTGTTCTTTTCGATAAATTTTCTCTCGTCGGCGGCTGACAGGTCGGAAGATATTTCGCAGAGCACGCGTGTATCTGGGCCCATATCAGTATAATGGAACTAGATGATTCGTAGTATCTCACTCACGCTCGTTCATCTGCTCAGGTAGTTGGGCGGCCTCGAGGTCGCTTTCGATGACGCTCGTTGGGAAAGCTCGTCTAGGGTCTCCAGGGGTGAGGTTCTTCGTAAAGCGATGTACAATCGGACTGTCAACACTCACTGGTTCGCCTTTCTTTACAAACCAGACTATTGACTGTGGGATGTACATTTTGTTGCTGAGCCTATCCGGCACCAGTCTTTTCCCCTGGTGATCCGGATTGTGCTTGTCGTACAGTATCTTGCACGCTGTGCCGTAGGAAGCTCGACAGCAACGCCAACCAAGCACGGAGCGTGATGTGAGCAGCTTGCGAATCCGATCTTCAACTAGACCTTTGCATACGGCAAGCTGAGGGTCTGGTGCTATGCGTACAGACATGGATTTAGCATTAGGAGTAGCCGAATTTTGGTAATGTTGCCGAAGCTGCGCTTGTACATACGCGCTGTTGCCCAGGCCACCAGACAAGACAAGGTGCGCCACTTGCTCATGTGGTATCTTTTGAAGCAAGTTTTCGAGCTGAGCGTCAACGAGCTTGAAGAGTTTGGCGATTTGCCTGTCAAACAGCCGCTGCAGATCTTCCCGGACGAACATCATCTCCCCGTTTTGTATGCGCGCTCCTGACGCCTCGTTGTTGTACAAAAATGGTACACGCGGGATTCCGATGCTGAATATTGGGGTGTCATCGGGTGCGCCAAACTCACACTTAACAGCTTGGAAGTCTTTGCTCTTCATCATCTCCCAAGCAGCATCAGCTGGATCGATAGGTAGCGGTTTTGTCTCATGGGACAGAGTCAAGCGTTGCGCAACAAGCTCTTCAAACTCGTAGTCAATCGTAGCACTGCCGATGTTTTCGCCAAATACTACGTCCAGTTGTTGTAGATTAATAGCTTCGTTGACTGTTCCAGTAACGCGTAGAACGCTCAAGTCTGTCGTTCCGCCGCCAGCGTCGCAGACCAGCATTACGTCATTCTCATGGAAGATGCCAGGAGCTTCGATTGACACATGTACAGCAGCAGCTTCTGCTTCAGTGAGACCGATATTGACGCTGTGATGCATTTGGGAGCCGAATCCTGCATCGCGTACTATACGCTTGAAGTTCTCTACCGTTGGTACAGGAGCCCATGTGGTCGGTACGCTGAAGATAAACTCAATTCTCGCATAGTTCCAGGTGACACCCGACAGCTCCCCTCCTAGCTTGAATTTCAAGTAGTCATACAACTTCCGGAGGTAGTCACGGTACCATCGTTCTACGTCTTCCAAGCTGGCCGGTGCGCCTTCGGGGTCCTTAAGTTGCATCTGCCGCAGCTTACTGGCATCAAGGTAAGTCTTAAACCATTCTTTGTACTCTTTCTTTTCTGAACTGGCCTCTGTCATATGTTCGGACAGGAACCCCCATGATGACGGCTCGTCGCTACCTGTTGGATAGACCACGACAGTGGGCACCTTGTTTTCGTTGGCCTGAAAGCGACCTGGCCATTTTTGAACCCATCGAATGGTTTCACTGCCGATAGATAGGTTTGAGTACGATACTCCTGTGCCTGTGTCGAGACCAAACGTAAGCAGTCGTGAAGTGCTGGAAAGGGAGAATAAAGGTCTGTTGCACGTGCAAACTCATGGTTTGACCTTATCCCAAATACGGTAAGCGCTAGCGCCTGAACAGCGGACCGTGCCTTGCATCTTCCAAGCTCTTGTTCATTGTGCAACTTACATGTCATTCCCAAATCAACCCCAATGACCATATGCGGCTTCACGAGAGTATTCATCGTGTGTAGATCACTAACAGTTCGCTGAGGTGTCGGTGCTAGTTACCTACAAAATGTCGGCAGGCTGGACTTCTTAAGATACGATGACATGCAAGTGCCCATCCTCTAGTCACAGCCTTGCGGCATGGTAATCACCGCGGAACGCCTTTGTGGCCCCCAAACGCCCTGGACTAACCTTTGATCCCGTATATTGTCATTGCTTTTTGGGCTCTGCAGCATGTCGTAGCCTCGTCGGCCCCATCTTCCAATCACACCCGCATGGGTGCATACACTATCGTTCTGACTGGCTGCACATGCCACAAGAGCGGGGTGAAGGACGAAGGCAAACATCGAATAGGGGCTGTTGCACAGCACTATCGTTAGACTGACAGCCGTACTGACCGGAGCTGCAGATCCACCCTAATAGTGCTTGCATATTTGGGCGTGGTAAGCCATGGAAGAGCCTTGAACTCGCTCTTACATACATAAGGACTCAGCCGCTCGTGTAATCCAGTAGACTCGTTCGCACTTTCACAGCGAATTTGCGGCCACAGATTGTCATGTCGTTTCCACCACCGAACGCAATGTCAAGTGGCGTTGCACCGCTGGCGCTACCTTTCTACCCTATCACATTCTACGCGATACCCTCTACTACGGGTGTCCTAGTATACAACTTTACGGCAGTATCGACTCTCGCGAACAGTGTGCCTGCCAGCATCATTGCCGGCGTTGCTCCAACCGCGGTCACGGTTCACTTTCTATTGAACTATACAGGCGCCTCCATCGACTGGTTCTCTCAGCCAGCGAGTGTCCAAGATCCTGCAGCTGTCTCAGCAATACCGCGCTCCCAAATTCAAATAACCGCTGGCAGTCCTTCCGTCAACAGCGCAACGATCACTTCTGCTACGAATAAAGTATCATCGCCAACAGCGGTCCGACAGAGCCATGGCATTTCAGATGGCGCTGCTGCAGGCGTAGCCATCGGTTGCCTTATTGCTGGTGCATTGATCGCTGGTCTCATTCTATGGTTTTGTTGGGGCCGACGTAAGGCGCAACGCTCACGCTATTCCGAGACGGGTGCCATATCACTCACACCTTTCGAGAAAGGGCCTCTTGCACACAATAGGTTTCTGGGATCTGGAAGTCACGCTCAGCTGGGTGCGATCACTGGGCTTCCTCAGCCATTGGAAGATCAAGCCATCTCAGGGGAGGTTTCAAAGATTAGTAACTTGATCAAGAATCACGTCCAAAGCTATTACCACAACCGGACCATGAGCCCAGGGATCGTTGGCGTCAACGGTATCGTTGAACTTGGGGAAGGTCTGCCTTTCCCCGCAGGAACTCTCAGCACGCTCCTTGACAACATAGCAACCAGAGAGGTGGCTTTGCGCTTCAGCATTGCTTGGGCAATCATATCGAGACTGCAGAATTACGATGATCCATCTCGGACTCTGTTACCTCACGAAGTGTGGGAGTCTCTCCGAAACATAACAAAAGCGGAACATGGGTCCAAAGGTAACATGTACGATTGTGCGTGCAATTCACACAAAGCTGACTTGTCTAGTTCATAACTCAATGGTTGCGCGCTGGCGAGTCTCTACAGCCGAACTAATGCAAACTGCGTATGTCGACAACGCGTTCACTACTTCAGACTCTAGGAATAGCAGCATACAGACTTTGACATATACCCTTGAGAAGATCCTACAGCCGTTCGCCGACTCTCGAATTAATAATGAGCAAAGGAAGCGTAATCTTGAGGAGATTCTAAAGCGTTCAGCTTCGTTTGCCTTCACCCTGTTCTCTCAATCTAGCACATGGGACTTTGACTGGAAAAAGGGCGTCAAATCTGGCGATATCTGCATCTTCCCTGCTCTCGTGCAAATGACAAACGAAGCGGGTGAGCCAGTGAGGCCGCCGCGATACTTCAGCAAGGCTGTCACTCGAAAGCTTGGTGGATAAGTAAGGTTGTGTCTCATGAGAAAAGCGTACGGAAATGGCATTCGCAAGATTCTCAATCTACAATGAGATGTGTATTACCTACCTAAACCGGGTGTATAAAAAATGGGGATCAACATCATGACAACTAGAGTTCGGCACACCACCTAGTATGCGGGCTGATGAGGTTTTGCGTGGCCTCAGCCTCGTAGGATTGAGTTGGCCCCATCGGGGCGCTAATGTAGTGATAGAGCTAGACGCTGACAGGCATAAGCAATTCTATACGTGCGTTCAAGTAGGGCAGGTTTGCGTAGTTGTTTCAATACGCATATCTCGATGGAGTGCAGCTTGCTAGATCCGGCGCTTACCTCCTTGCGAACACTGCGTGACCAGACACATGTGCTCTTGTAATGTGCTGGGTTACATGCATTAGCCGCTCATTTCGAATTCCAGCATATCATGTTCCCTCAGCCCCGTTACTAACCTCTCAATAATGCAGGTTTCCGACCAGGCTTTAGCACATGCCTATGCTATGCAACCATCTAGCAGCCTGCTCCCTGCGTCTATCGCCTGACTCTATAGTCCGTGAAACCAACGCCAAGCACCTGCAAGAGCTATTCCAGTCTCAGGTTGTCTCTTCTCACAATTTTTCCACGCTATACAAGGTGCCTGAGTTTTCATCATTTCTTCGAGCTTCGACGACGCATCAACGGAAACTCCGAACACTAAAATGGCTGGCATGGGACTCTATGTACCTGTGAATCTCCATTACAGCGAAATAAATTCTTCTAATAGCACCAATGGAGATGGGAGGGCGAGGAGTCAACATACCAATTCATCTACCAGGACAAACTCCATGGACCAGAGGAACACAAGTTCAGGACCCGCTACCAGGATCTTCGGCTCAACCACGACCGTTTTTGAGTACGCAAATTTCATATATGCATCAGGCAAGCGCTCGGCTGAGGCGGAACATTTCGCAAGTTTGATCTGGCGCACACGACAAGACCTTACCGAAGCATCACGATTATACCTCTCTCCGACGGTCACAAATTTCTTGGACATATGGCCGGATAGGAAAGCCTGGATCAACAAAATCTTATTTGATATTCGCAAAGCATTGGACGATTTAGGCTGCTATATAGAGTCTGCGCGCAGTGGTCGTGACGATGACACCTCGAAGATGAAGCGAAAGTTTGAGTACATACTCAATAATCAGAAGCGCCTCTCCTCTAAACAGCAGACCTTGGCCGCCTGCCACCAGAGCTTGTCGGGGGCAATATCGGTCATGCAAACAGTGGAGCAGTGTGTTGGACTGGGAGGGCCTGTACGAGACCCTATCTTCGAGGCCCCCGTTCGACCATGGCGTCAGTCTGATAGTGACATAGTCCGTGGTCCTTACTCACGTCGATCAAGCTCTAAGAACTTATCTCTTTCAAGTATTTCAGGTTTTGAGTCGAGAAATACAATCAATGGTGCGTACTTGATATGACATATTGATCAGCTGTGTCGCTTACCCAAGACTTGTAGTGCCCCCGGAAGCTCCGCCAGCTGAGTTGCCTGGAAGTACACCAGATGATTTAATACAGTCCAGTATCCGAGGGTCTAGTCCGTCTCTAAGGACTCGAAGCTCACACGGATACACTGATACAAGAGAAAGTACCTTTGCAAACTTGGAAACGTCGGCCATTCCTGGATACGGTGCGTCTACCAAATTTGTCCACGATGCCACTGAACCCGACAAATCACGAGCAACAAAGGACAATCTCGAGGGCCGTAATTTAGGCGATGGTGACGTGACGACTGGCCATCTAGGCCGAAGCTCGTACATGACCGATAACACCTCATCCTCTCTCAATGCGGTGGTTGACCGAATCATTGAACAAACTCAGTCCATTGTTTCATCAACAGCGTCAATCGGGATGCCAGTACTGGCGAAGCGCTATCGATCGCGTCCAATTCAAGTCCAAAAACCACCAACAAGACATCACTCTTTGCGCACTGATGAGCTCCCCCTCTACCAAATCCAAACTTCGCTCGTCGACGATCTGAGAGACTGGATTGTTCACACCGCCGCATGTGACCCGCTAAACTTCACCGACTTAGGCCGTTCGGAAATAGCCTCTTCGAAGACTAGATCAATTGCGTCGCGTCAGGAAATGATGAGGACGCTGGAAAGCTCTCCAAAAGTAAAAGAGAACGCCGCAACTTCGAACCCAGAAGTTGACTCAGTACAAGACCACTCGGACAGAGTTTTCAATATTACTACAGCTTCAGGATGTCAAGCCCCAACGTCAGAGTCCAACAGTTGCCTGCTGGCACCTGAGGTTGCGGACTTGCCTGACCATGTCGGTCTTGCTGCAAGTATTGCTCTACCACCATCACAGCCAAACAGTCCACCCCTCGTCTGCACGTCATCTCAACGAAATGAGTACATAACAGTGTCTCGAATTTCTACTGCTATTACACGCAAATCTCTGCCTGCAGCATCGAAAAGTGTTGAATCAACTCACTTCTCTTCTCAAAACTCGCCTGATCCACAACACTGCGAGCTGTTCGTAGAGGGCAGCGTGATAACCGCTCCTCGGATCGAGCATTCCAATATCACAGCTCGCACTCAGACACGAGCAGGACTCGAAGATTGTACCGCCAAGGAACTCATGATCGATACACCGAGACCACCCCAACGGCCACCACCACCATCATCATCATCAGCCGCGACCGAATCAAACTACCCACTGACAGCGATCTCTGCCAGTGGCCCTGCAGTCACAAAAAATGAAGATTTCGAGGCTCTAAAGCTGCGAGAATCTGCCAAACCAGACCTACCTTCTGAGGAAGCACGACCACATGTCGTGCTCCCACCCCGTTCAGCCGCACTGCCACAACCTCAAAGTCCATCACCACTACCACCTAAGGAATTAATCCAGCAGGACGAACTGCAGTCGTTGTCGCCCAGCTCGCCTCCGCAACCGCAGAGACCACCGCCACCTGTGCCCGCAGCAGAGGTTGGTGTGGTTGGTGAACAGCCGAAAGCTAGAACAGCTGAAGAGAAAAGACGAGCTGCGCATGCAAGGAGAATGAAGATCGCATTCGCTTGACGAGGAAGAGAGGAGGTGGCACCGGGAGTTCAAATTGGCAGGATCATGTACAGGGGTCCGTGACAAGCTGGTGTGAGTAAAAAACCAAGCAGACCAGGACGGTTGTGGGAGAAGTAGACTTGTAAGAGCAGAATAATGAATGATTTCCGTGCGATTACACGAGCAATGAGTCTTCTCATCCAACATCATTCCATGGCATGGCACGTATGCAAAATAAGGCGAACCCTAACCAAAAACGCAGTCATAAATCCGTCACGTCGACTTTCTGTCTCCTCCCTGCCGTCGTCCACGTCTGAGTTCCTATCTCTCCTCTTGCCTTAACCGATCAACTCTCCGAATCGGGCTTCCCGCCCTGGATCTGGTCTTCGGCTGTGGCGTCGTGCTCTGCCCACGCGTACCATAGACCGCTCTTCCACCGTTGGCCTTCGCCCGGACGAGCTCGTCTTCCTTCTGTTTCAGTATTGTTTTCAGACGGCTGACCTCGTTCATGAGCACCCTGTTCTGCTGAACCAAGTTCTTCGCACTCTTGTCAAAGTGGATTTGCTTGAGCTTGGCAACTTCGCCCGAGGCCTGGTGCGATAGCTTCGCGTTTTGCGTTTCGAGTGACGTGAGATCCGTTTGCAGTTGGATTGCGGTATTTTGGACTATGCGGTATTGCTCCTTGGTATATTCGAGGGTCTGCTCAGTGGATTTCTCAGACTTGAGGGCTTTGTCGCGCTCGAGGTTGGCAATTTCGAGCTCTTTGCGAAGGCGCGTGATTTCTACGTCTTTCTCGTCCACAGATTGGAAAGTGAGGATTCGCTGCGCTTCGAGTTCGTCTTTGATGGTCCTCAGCTCCGTAGTCTGGACTTCCAATTGTGTACGCAGCTTGTCGCGATTCTTGGTCATGCTCTCATGTGCGCGATCAACCTCTGCTTTCTCGTTGAACAGTTTGCGATAATCTTGTGCTCGATTTTCGTGCTCAGTCTGTTGTCTGTCCCACATGACCTCTTTTTCTCGATGTTCTGTTTCAACTCGAAGTAGCTCGGAGTGTGCCTCATCGAGTCGTGCCAACAGACGAGCACTCTCACTGACTGCGGTCCCAGGCATAGAATCACTTACGCGCGTCGCGTCGTGTTGGCGATTGGCACTCGAATTCGAGGCCACGAGGGGCTGTGGAGCGTACCGCATGCGCTTTGCAGTGTCTGATTCGTCCGCTTCCTGCTTGGCTCTATTAATTTTGGCCATTTATCAAAGGAATGTACTCACCAAAGGACGCTTTGTACGCTCAGGGGCCGGAGAAGATGTTACAGATGCTACATAGTCTTGACTTTCGTCGTCATCCAAGAAGCTCGCATTTCCAATCGAAGGCAATGGCCACTCGGTCTGTGGGCCATCGTCCTCGGTTAAGAGCCATGACGCGATAAGCCTGGCAGCTTCTGCAGCTTTTGGTGTTTCTGCGTCGATAGGTTTACCAAGCTCGAACCGTCTGGAAATCTGGGCCAGCCCATTTAAGATTGTCCAGATACGGGTTGTCTTTTTCTTGGTCGCTGGGATGTAGCGTTCAATATGGCCGGCGGTCTGTGGTATGACCAGATGAAGCACGGGCACAACCTTGCCTGATGCCATAGCCCAGTTGCTCTCTCGTATCTTCGCCGCGCTCTGTACGCCATCTAAACAAATGATGAGATCTGCAGGTCGCAAGACAGGGGATGCAACACTCGGAAATATGGTGATAGTAAGGGCATCGTCAGAAGCGTGCGACTGGTACCCTTTGGTTGGCATTTTGAAGTCAAATGACGCGGCAGCGAAAGAGTTCATCAAGATGTTGAGAAGCGCGTCGTTCTCTTGGTCCAGGAGAAGCACGACGTGCACATGTTCTTCGCGCAACTGGTTGAAGAGCTCATGTAGGAACTTGAATTTGACTGAGTTCTCGATTCCGAATTGAGCCCCATGCTGGACGTCAGTTGCGGATTGCGATTCGAAGCGTGTTGCGGACTCGGCCTCGGCGTATATGAGGTCCGGATGTGTCTCAACGGCTTTCATGTACGTCAATAAATTTTCCGCGCTGTCGAGTAGTTGCGATTCGATACTGATAGAGTCTTCCAATTGGAAGACAATGCTATTCAGTAGCGTTTTATTCTGATCAATGTATGCGGTATATGTATCCTTCTGCCGCCCCTCGATGAAAAGTGGCACAACGAACTCGTTGTGTTCGAGCTCAAGATTGTCATCGTAGAAGCTTTCATCGTCACTGACATCATCATGGTCGTTACCATCGCTCCTCTCACCAGTGGTATCAAGTTCCAACGCTCGGGGAGACACTACTGGCTTGGTGGGCACACCCGCTTCTGCAGCAAAGAGATCAACTCTTGCCTGTGCGGGTTCTCCCTCAGTCGTCGTTACTGCTGCAGCTAGTACCTTCTCTGGTAAGCTCTCCGTAGCTCTTTCCTTCGCGTTGGCGAGAGCTACAGTCCGTAATGAGGTAGGTGCTGGTGGAGCAGGTGATCGATCTGGTACTGTCGAGGGTGATCTCGTTCCTTCGGCAGATATGTTGATGACTGGCGGTGCCGGTTCCTTTTTAAGCTGTGATAATGAACCAGTGGCATCTACGGCTGCCGAAGCAGTTGAAGGAGGCCGGAATACTCTGGTGCGCTGCCTACGTGGAGTATACGGATTCGCGAGTCTGTCAGCTTCCTGTAGCTCTCGAAGTTGTCGGTCAATTTTTGCGGCTGTGCTTTCCGGCAAATCAGCACCCCCACCTGATGTTTCTGTCATCTTCGACAGCGAGGAACTAAGTATCGGCGTTGCGGGCCTGGGTGGTACGTTGGAATCGAGCGTCTTTAGTGAATAGCTTGGCGGAATGGGGATCGGCGAGCTACACTCTCCTGATTGCAAGTGACGTTCTGGAGTCTCCTGCAATGAGTCGTGCCGCGAGCACGGACTACTGCACTGCTGCGGGCTCGCTCTTGCTCCAGGTTCAACCTCGACTGTGTCCTTGAGGCTCTCGATCGTGTCGTCCTGTGTACTGGGGCGTGCACCTGAGTGGACACACTGGGCGTTGTATTCGCGCGAATCTGTCGACAGCTCAATCGTCGGCGGCAGTTGACAGGAGTTTTGGCTATCAACGTGAGCTAATAGATGTGGCTCCTGCTGCAAGGGTGGTTGGCTAATCTCGTCGATAGTAGTGCTTTCCTCGCTTTCGTTAAATGCACTTCTTTCTTGATGTAAGCTGGAGCTGAGCCCTTCACTCAGCCGCACTTCAGTGAGTTTAGGGGTGCTAGAAGATCGAACGGGATTTGTCGAAGCCTGTTGAGTTGGCTTGATAGGCCGGATATCGAAGAAAGCTGAGTACTGTGAATGGAATGGGAACTGTGCGTTTTCTTCTAGGACAGAATACTCTGTCAAAGAAGTAGCGTCGGCTTCGTCCACACTTTGCTGTGAGATCTCTGCTTGCGGCGCGGCGTCCGTTTGATCTTCGTTAGTCGCACCTTCTTGAGCGGTAGAAGTGAGTTGAGATATCTGCGGTGTGTCGGCAACAACAAGTGCTTCAGAGAACGCTAGGGACGCAACAGGTCGTTCGTAGGTGCTGCTGAAATCCCGCAGAAGTACCTCTGAAGTACTAGATCTATCTTGTTCGTGTGAAAGTGTCTGAAGCTGATTTGAGGACGCTTCGTGGTCCAAATGCGTAGTATTCTCAACGAAGGGAGTTCGATCTGGGGATGTCGACTTGTGCTGATTGAACGAACTCCGCGGTCGTGCAGCGACAGTGTCAGTGTGTTGACTGCTTCTTCGGTCGTTCTGGGTGACTCTGTAACCGCTTCTGGTAGAGGCCGCTGGTGAGCCGAGTGTTTCTGGGAACTCTAATTGCTCTTGTTGGCTCTCGAGTTGACGTTGACTTTGCAGGTCTTGCGTCGTGTCGGTAACAGTCTCGGCGATGGATGTTGCGGGCGATTGTGCGCGTGCGCCAAGCCTGGGTGGAGCGTCTGCGTCAAAGAAGCTCTTGACATCAATTAGCACCCCCTCATCAAACAATTGAGCGTTCCATTCACTGACCGAGTGCTCGACGATGTTTCCCTCAGTCGACTTGTCAGTGGTATCAGAATGCAGGCTCGAATCGAGCTCTTCCTGTGTTACTGGAATGTAGCTGGTGTCACCGATGGAGCTTTGCGTGTCTGGTACAATGCCAGAGGCGTGGAAGGTATGTTCCGATGCGAATAATGGCGAGCTATCAAAATCGGTTTCCTCGGCAACTCTTTTCGGTGATGAAGGCAGTGACTCTGGTATCTCAAAGTGCAGTTCGTACTCGCTTCGACTAAAGCTATTGCCGCGAGGATCGACGTCGGCTTGCGGAGGTGTCCAGACAGATGTGGATGCGTCAATGTCCAGCGTCGCCGTGCTTGGTGCTGTTACAGCGGGTCGATTATCCTCTGTAGGCGAAGTTTTTGAGGATGCAGATATGGAGATTTCAGGACTCTCACTTATGCGACGTTGTTGAGATGCTCGAGTCTGTACAGCTTGTACCTGGTGTGCTTCTGGAAAACTGCGATGCTGCGCACTGCTTACAGTTGTGGTCCTACCTGTGTTCTCAAGCAATCTCCGCGCCCGATCTTCTTTCCAGGATGCGCGCAGGCTTTCACTGGCGTTACTAAATCTCTCCCAGGTTGGCGACCACTGTTCGCCAGTTGCAGGATCAACGCCTTTCCATGCAATCAGGTACTGTAGCCCAAATCCTTGACCCTTTTGCTCAAGTATGCGCAATGCTTCCCACTCTTTCTGGCTGTCGTGGTTGTCTCCCTCTTCCTCGCTGCTGCTACTGCAACTACTACTGCTCCCGGTATCTGGCTGCGTGTATTTGGGCCGCTTGTTCGCTGTAGTCCTTGTGAGTTTGCGCTTTCGTTTCAGAGGCGCCATCACGCGGCGATCGCGCGGAAAATATTGCTGGAACTGTCGACCGAGGCCATGGTCAGTATAGCGCTTGCGTGGGGCAGAGGTTTGGTTGTTGTTGTTGTTGGAGTGTTGGAGCTCTCCGGAGCTATCTGCGGGACCATGCTGGACCGAGCTACTGACGTACCATTTCACTGACCAATCAAACGCGTACAATGCGCGTCACGTCGCGCACCACAGCTGGTGATGAGCACGGAAGTAATTGACGATAGCTGGACAGGAGGAAAGGAACTCTCAAGGCTACTATCGCCAAATCTTAGAAAACACAAAGTTGGATCATGGGCGAATGCAAGCAAGTAAAGCTGCCATCAGACCAGGTAAAGGTAGCAATTGATCGGCATCATACTCGGTCGGAAGGCGGGCACATATATTTGTTCACATCTACTATCCAAGCCGTTCGCGAAGTATGGTTATCAACCTCAATTTCCCCTCCCTCCACGTTGCCCTTGACCAGACCCACCTCTGTTATCGTAGTCTCCACCGCCTTGAGGACTCCCCCCATATCCACCACGTTCACCCTGGAAGCCGCCTTGATTCTGGCTCTGCATTTGGTTCTGATTTTGATTGTACCCTTGGCTCTGGAAACCGCCTTGGTTTTGCCGTGTGAATCCCGGGTTGCTACCATGCTGAAAATTGCTGCCATAGCCACTGCCGAATTGATTGCTGAAGTTATACGTGTTGCTTGGCATCGCAGCCATATTCGGCGGGGGCGGTGGAAATGGTCCACTGAAATTAGGTGGTGGTGGAGGTGGTGGCACGCCTACAGGATATCCCGGGGCCTGAAATGGCAGAGGCGGAGGCGGTGGCGGGAACGACTGCATAGGGAAATGTCCAGGAAATTGATTCGGCATCGACGGCGGCGGTGGGAATGGCAGCGCATTAAACGGTGGCTGTGGGGGCTGCGAATAGTTGGATGCAAAGCTTTGTGGCACATTTTGTGGAAACTGATTGATGCCAGGGCTGCCCTGGTTGTTGCGGTTTGGTGCTGGTTGTCCGTTCCATTGGCCGCCAGATTGTGGCTGACCTCTGTCCATCGGTCTTGGTGGCGGTCGTCTGCTTTCGTTGTCGCGGTCGTCAAATCTCCGGTCGCGGTCACTACGGCGCCGCTCCTCGTTTCGTGGCGATCGATGGCGACGGTCTCGATGTCGACTGCGCGACCGTGAACGACTATCCTGGGATGACCTAGACACATAGCTACCACTTCGACTGCGCCTGCCTCTGTCGCGGCCTGGGGAGGATGCAGATGACGACCGCCGGCGATGCCGGGGCGAGCGCGAGTAACGCCGTACATCGCGCTGCCTCTCTGGCACATTCTCCATCCGCTCAGTATCTTCCCGTAATTTCCGGATGTTCTCAGGCACGCCGTCCTGCTGCATATCTTGACAGAATTTCATAGACCAGCCGTAGCCATTAACCCCGGTGGCTGTCTCGCCTGTCTCCTTGTCTTGCTTCACCAATTGACCCATTGGGTCCAACCACAGGTTGTATTTATTTGTCTCGCTTGTTGGATTATCGCCAGTCGGTGTGTGTTTGAGGTCGATGTCCTCGAAGTAGTTGTCCAATAGCTTGCGAACGTGGGTCGAGACTGGTTTCTTATCGAAACGGGTGACTTTGATACGATACGGATCGAGAGGACGGTTCGGCTGCTTGATCATCTGGTCGAGCATATACGATGCTGGCAATTCGTACCAGGGTGCCGTTCGGTCGCCGTGGTATTCTGGCAGAAGGTGGTTTCGCTTGCGAACAGGAGCCCCACCCTGGGCCAGTAAGAACGCTTCATCTGCTCGCTCCCTCAAACTTTTGCATGCGTCCTCATTCAGGAGCTGGTTGAGTGCCCAATAGTTGATCATTGCCCTCAGCTTTTTCTCCACTTGTGAATCCTTCTCCACGGCGCGCGATGCTGCCAGCTCAACAAGCTCGAAGAGATGAGACGACAGCCCCGTGCCAAATAAAGTCTGCCTTGCAATGCTGTCACGGTGGTACTTATCAGTATGAAGCGCGTCATTGGCGACGAAAAGAAGGTCTAGACGATTTCGCGTTGCCTTTCTCGATGCTGTGTCTACGACCAACGACTTGGAGACTGATACCAAGTAATCTCCAAGCACTGCAATACGAGTCCTGGAGGGAGCTATGTGCTTGACAATCCACTCTGTGCATTTCTAAGGATTTCGATTAGTCTGCTCACGACCAACGAACGACTGTGGTAATTCAATCAGATACCTGGATATTCTGGGGCGTGTTCTGTGCAAGAACGGCATCAATCGCGCTGAAGAATTGCGAACAGGTTTCCACAGAGACAGGTGGGAGTTGGGCTTCAGGCTCCTCCTTCTTCAGGCCTTGTTTGAACTTGAGTTGCGCGATGGTAATGACAGTTGTTGCTCGCTTTGCATCATCGTTTTGCGCCATCCTGCAGATGGGCTTGTGACAAGCACGGCGTTGCTGATAGATGGTATGCAGTCGGAGGGAGGAGCGACACGCGATGTTCGTGTTTTCGGCACTGAGATCTGCATCTCCCACTAGCGTGCCGAACGCTTGAAGAACGTCACCCCGCCAAGTCCACCGAAGCTTCCAAACCATGTCTTCGACCGATGCCATTGAGGACGAGCTGACTTCGATAAACGCTATCTTCGGCGAGGAAACACTGTCGCCAATTGATGCGAACGCAAGTCTGTTCAGCTTACGACTTCCGTATTTTGCGTCCATAGTACTCCGCGTTGAATTTCCCAAAGACTACCCAGATGCCCCGCCCTCGATTCTTGGGACTCAAAGCGTCGGCGACGATGTGCCAAAAGGTATGGGTAGCCGAGCAGTTGATGTAGTTCGAGATGTGCTCGCCCATGTATACCGACCTGGCGAAGCCTGTGTATACGACCTCCTGGAAGACACCAGGGAAGCCTTAGAGAACGCAGAAGAGCAAGGCGAATTCCACCTGAACGACCAAATAGAAGACCAAGTACGAGAAGAGGATATCTCATATACTCTTCAAAGTTCAATTGCTGACTTTGGACCCGAGCCTCCATGGATAGTTGGAGAGCCAATCAGTGAGAAGAAGTCTGTCTTTCTTGCCCGCGTCGCTCCGGTGTCGTCTCCGGCCCAAGCTAAGGAATATGTTGCGCACTTGCTAGCAACAGACAAGAAGGCCGCAAAGGCAACGCACAACATGACCTCCTGGCGAATAAAAGGTCCGAATGATACCGTGTTCCAGGACTGTGATGACGATGGCGAGACTGCTGCGGGCAGCCGCATGTTGCACTTGATGCAACTGATGGATGTATGGAACGTCATGGTCGTCGTTACACGGTGGTATGGCGGCGTCCACTTAGGCCCGGATCGCTTCAGACTCATCAATACCGCGGCAAGAGAAGCATTAGTACTAGGAGGCTTCGTGAAGGACAACAAAGACGAGGGAAACAAGAAGAAAGGCAGGAAATAGGCGCTTTTTTGCGAGAAGCCGTCCAGCGCGTATAAACGTTCTTGTTCTTCACAAGCAGTTGCCGATGGTGCGCGATGCAATAGCATGGCCCGGTTACTACGATGTGCCTCTATTTCCCAATGTGGATACGGGCAAGTTACTCTACGATTGAAAAGTTCGGGTCATGCAAAGTTGACGCATTGGATAACTGCGACACCTTGTTTGACGGCACAAGTTTGAAGAGCTGGAAATTAAGACACGTATTGGATGTCTCTGGCCAAATACGACCATTGTCATACCCGAGCCTTTCAAGGACAGGACTTGAAGATAAGATAACGGATCGCAGTTACATTCCCAGAATCCTCAACTGTCATCCTTCAATCGTCCACACAAACACTTCGTCCCACACTGCTTGCATTGCTCAAGGCGTGGAATTCCAAGAAGTTGCTAGAACGTGTATATACAGCGGATTCTATATAGCCCACAATTCTAAAGGAAGCAGAGAGCCAGCAGAGGATGTCGAACGCACATGCGATTCCAGGTTTCCCAAAAGTACCACTAGCACCGAGCGCATCTGCCACACGCAAAAAAATCGAGCCTCCACCGCAGGCCAACTACTCGTCAGTACGTTTGGGCCAGAAGTTTGAGAGTCACGTGCGCGGGGGAACTCTGAGAATCAACACTACCTTTGAGCACAGCTTTGCGAGCTTTGTTTAGGCAATACAGCCACGCCACTCATTAATTTAAGCCAAAATATAAGCAGTTTCTCACCAAAATTCAACCTCTACAGTGCTATACACATCTCACATATTCGTGGTGTTGAGCCCCGCCACATACTCAAAGTTCGGCCGAGCAGTGGCAAAAAACGTGACTCTCAAACTTCTGGGGCGCTTGAGTAAGAACCACTTCAGGAAGACAAGTCCAAAGGCAAAAAGAATCAAATCGTATCTCTCCGACGGGGAATCGAACCCCGGCCTCCTGCGAGCTGTCCTGTGGATGACAAGCAGAAATACTGACCACTATACTATCGAAGATATCCAACTTTGAGTTGGGAAGAGACTTGGTCGGTCGATGAAGGGCGTTGAAATCAAATGATACATATACCGCTTAGCACGATAGTGTCGTGTTTGACCTGCGATGAGGTTCATGTGCATTCGAGTGTGAGGTGGTGTGAGATGGGCAAGAAAAGATTTGCAGTGTGGAGACGCTAGCTCAATAACACTCAGATCCTGTTCGTGGATCTCTTCTTATTTTACAAAGACTTGCAGACAAAGGTCTTTTCCTCCCCAGAAGAAACCGAATAGCCACATGTAACTTCTCTTTCTCGATCGTTGCCGATTTGAGTCTCGATGCCTAGTCCTTCGCCTTTCCCTTTGCTAACTTAGCAACCTCCACCTCGATCGCAGCCTCCACGTCATGCTTTAGTTGCTTGTAGAATCCCAGTTTGAACAGCACCTCGTACCACACAAACAGCGGCGCAAGGAACAGAGCTTGCACCAGATTGTCCAGCAGCGCCGGCTTCCTGCCCTCGAACTTTCCATGCCCGACAAACTGCATTATCCAGCTCACAACATGAACGCTGATGGCGATGCTGTTAACCTTTGTGCGGTTGTATTTGGTCATGAGCTTGTTGGCTAGCGCTGCGGCGGCCAGGACGAACGGGGTGACCGATGCGCCAGCGATATTGGGCGAGAGGATTAGGTAGAGCGTCGAGTAGGTGAGCGAGGCGAGGGTCCCAAGGTTGAGGGGCAGGTTTAGGCGCTTCAGCAGTTCTGGTGTGCGCAGAGCGGGTGAGTTTGTGCCCTGAGTGGAGGTGAGTATAGCGCATCATGTCGTGAGGGCCAAGGCAGCCTACCAAAAGGAAGCCAGTGGTTAGCAGAGTGGGCACGCAGCCTATGTGAATCGCGACATTGGTCTTTGAAATGCGAAGTCAGTACCGTTGCTCGTCTCAAGTGAGTGCCTAGGGAGGCCTGGCTTGTCGTACAGGTTCACGGTGGTATGCGCCGTACTGTAAGTCGTCAGTCAATGTACACCTTCAGCACTGAAATTCCAGACACCTACAAACACGAGGTTCTTCTTCAAATCGAACACTGCCATTTTGAGGTAGAGTGCAGTTGGTGTTCTTGCGTCAAGCCAGTCGTGAGATGAGACGCGGGGAAGCCAAGAGCAAGAATAACACGGATATTGCTGACTGAAATCACCATACAACTTCTTGGACCCCAGGATCCTTATAACATCAAGCCCAAGCCTTCACCGTCAGCCCTTGATCGGCTTATCTTCCCTAATGTTCGTGGCTTCACCCCATGGGGATGCCACGGCCGTCGGCAGGATGCAGGGACCCACAGGAGCCGAAGCCAATTGGCGTTGTCTCATTGGCGAAGCAATCACGCGAGTGTCGCGCAACGCGTGCATGTGAATTAGTTCGCGGTGTCTTTCCCATTAGTGGGGTAGTGCAGCGGACGGTGGCCTCGTACGAGGTTTTACGACACTGAATGTGGCTACTCAGACAATGTGCCAAGACATAGGCAAAAGGTCCGTCAGTGTCTGTTGGATTACCACCGAGAAGGATGCGCTCTTTACGATGCGTATTTTGCACAGGTCAGAACCTCGTCGTACAACACCATCATCTGTTAATGTCCAATGTGTTGATGGAGAAATTGGCTAGTATTGAGGAATGATTGCAGGTGGGACCGGACGAACGAACGACCGATGCAGTTCCCTTCCATCTTCTCAACCAAAATTCATAGAAACCACGCTTCAGCCCATCGAAATGCATTGGCAGGGGACACTCATTTGCGATCGAAAAGCTCTCCACACAACAGCTCCGGTGGTATGGTAACTTCACGAGCTACAGAAGGCCTTGCAGGTCTTGCAAACGCGAAGATGCTCGACACAGTATGCTTTCCATTAAAGACAGACTCTACGCGCTGATAGTGCGTAGCTCAAAAGGGTATCAGTCGGACGTGCTAAAAGAGCTCGTTTCGCTGTATTGGCCGTGAATACAATCCACATGTGAAATGCAACGATCGCAAGACACTCACTCTGCCCGAATCGCATTGCAGCAAAATCGCATCGCAGACAGGTTCAGAAAACCGATTAGGCTTGCTTCTCGGCAAACGCCTCATTCACAGGAGCGACTGGCTTCTCACGGGTGTCTGGCTTCGCCACGTCTTTCTTACGCAGAACTCCCGAGTTCCAAGCGTATTTTATCTGCGCTGTAACGCTCGGAGCCTGGGGCAGACCACCAAGTTTGTACAGCTGCGGCTTTGCGAGACCCTTACGTTGGAGGACATACGTCTTGAACCACCAAGGCAGGTTCTTACCAACCTGGTACTTCATATGAGTGCGTGTGGGTACAGCGAAGATGTAATCGAGCTCCTCAAGCGTTCGTTGCTTTCTGCATAGATTGTCAGTAAGTCATGACTGAGTAGCATGTATCCTACAACTCACGTTTCTGGCATCCAGAGGAAGCTAACAAGTTGTTAGTCAAAGTCAAAGTCAATAAGTGGTACTGGACTTACATCATGATCAATGCGACGATGTTCAATCCAGCGTAGAAGCCAAAAACGCCCTGGGGCTTCATGACTTTCAGCATGCGCGGCAATGTGAGTGAAAGCACTGCAGCCCAGAAGTTGTTCGTAGCCACCGCCCACGACATGCCGACTTCACGGTGAGAAAGCGGGAAGACCTCTGCCGAGTACGTGAAAGGGACAGGCCCTTCTCCTGGCGAGTCTATCCCAAAGTCAGTATCAATTTCAATGTTATTAACGCAGTTACACTGACAGAAGGCGCCAAAGAGGTACACAAAAAAGGCGATCAGTCCAAGATGTGCCGAATCATCCTTCGGGATGTAGTAGCACATGCCAGCCGCCAACAACGTCCAGAACATGTTCGGAAAAGTGAAGAGCAACAGTCCGCGACGGCCAAACGTATCGATTGTCCAGACAGCTGGCCAAGCGAACAAGAAGTTGACCAGGCCGAATCCGAACGAGGCGATCAAGGCCTCCTTTTCCGTCGCGCCACCCTCCTTGAAGATCGTGGAAGAGTAGAAGGCGATGATGTTGATACCTGTGCATCACTGGTTAGAAAATGATCTGTTCGATCCAACGTTTATACATACCGCACATCTGTTGCCCGATCATTACGATACCAGAAGCTTGCGTCGCACGGCGTACTCGTGGCAGTGTCAAGAGCTCCACAAACCGCTTGAAGAAGTTACTCTTCGGGTTGAGACCCGCTTCGCAAATTAGGAGTTCTTCCTGAGCAAGCAGAGCGTGGGTGTAGTAAAGGTCGCGCGCCGCCTGAACCGGAGTGTTTCGCAGCCGCAGAAACGACTGATATGCTTGAGCATATCGTCCCTTCTTCATGAGCCAACGGGGCGATTCCGGCACGAAATAGATACCCAGAACGAGAGGTACGGCTGGAATGAAGGCTGAGCCGAGCTGCAGACGCCATGAAATCGAGCCAGTGTTCATAACGCAAAGGTTGGCGACGAAACCAAGGAAAATGCCGAACGCGGTCCAGATCTGCCAGGACATGACCAGCCCACCACGGACGGTAGCTGGCACGACCTCAGCTGAGAAGACTGGCACAGTCACTTCCTTCAGTCCCATCCCGATACCGAGCATGACACGACACGCTACGAGCTGACCCCATTTCTGAGTCAAACCAGATCCAATAGGCGCAAGCAACGAGAAGACGGCGGCGACAAAGATTGTGCCACGACGGCCGAGGAAGTCGTTTACAGGATCTGAGAGCCAAGCAGTGAAGAGGGCAATGGCGATGTAGGGAGAAGCGTTGACGAAACCGATGATCCACGAGTTGCTCTCGCAGCTGCCGTCAGCGGTGCATTGATCACCAGAGTCTGGGATACCAAAAGATTGCGCGAAAGTCAGATTGGCTCCGTTGGAGCCAGTCTGATCCCAACTAGAGAGAAAGTCAGCTGCATGAGTGTCGTCACTTTCATGATCTCAAAACTTACCCCTGGATTGCTGCGGCAATGGAGTTCAGAATGACGGTGTAGTAAAGCATCTTGGGGAGCTTGAAGCGGTGCGTGACCTCCTCGCGGAACGCAGTTCGGTCGCCATCATCAAGCTCTTCGATCTCTTCGAACAGTGCTGGTGATTGTGCCACAAGAGCTCCCTTGATAAGGAGCGGCTCGATCTCCTCCAACTGATGCTCCTTGGCAAAAAGAGACACGTCAGAGAGGAGTTCAGCCTTTGGTACATCGGTGAGAGGGTTACGGATCCTGCATTCTATCAGTACGCTGTATTGGGCATGGATAGAAAGACGACTTACTCGCCCTCGATGTTGGCAGTCAACTTGCTGATGCTCTCCTTGCGCCTTTGCTCATCGTTGTACAAGGAGCTATGGCGCTCATGGTGTCCAGCAGTGACCTGTCTTAAGGCTGTCAGCATTAGATCAAGAGGGTTGGCTGGAGCGCCAGTATGAGCTTACTCGGTCTTTGTGTCCTTGGAGTCGGCCATGACAAGGTAGAGGTCAAGAAGTTAGTGGTCCTGAATCAAGTCGGCGCAGAGTTTGGGCAAGGTATTGTTTATAAGCTTTGTGTAGAGCTTGCGCTTGGACCAGGCAGCTGCACGATGGCAGACAAACGGTCGTCTGCTTTTGTCAAAACTTTCCCCACTCGGCTTGCGATATCATGGTTCTGACATGGCTGGGATCACGCGCTAGAGGTCGATCGGCGAGTGAAAGTCAGGAATATGACGAAGATCAGCGCTATGCTTTGTCGCGGGACGATGTCGTTGGTGGCGCGACCTCTCCGCTGCCCCACAATATGGTTCAGGCGGAGATTATGGGCAAAAGTCGCTCACTTTCCTGGCTATCTTGGCGAACGGTGAAAGCAGACTCCACTGTCGTGAGTTCACACACAGGTATCAAACAGCTGGGCTCTGTGCAATCATCGCTGGCCGACACCAGCATCTAGTGTACTGAGAAAGCTAAGAAGACTTTAAGCCTGTTCAAAAGAGGTGAATGTGTGACCGTCAGTGGAAAACGAGTGTCCAAGTTGCGCCAAGTCCGCCTTGTGGCTTGTCCAGATCGAACAATGGCTGGGGTGGTGAACATGGAGTCACCGATAGCCAAGCTTGCATCAGCAGTGCAACATCACCCACCACTGCATGCCGCATTCACAAGGGGGACTGCGTCAGACAATCTTACTTCTACGCTTTTCACCGGTGTCAACGTTTACCTGACAGTCGACCATAGTCTTCATTAGAGCAGAGCTTCAGGATGGTACGAGGCCAGTCAACTATGTCCAAGTGTGCCCTCGAGGCTCCCTTGACCCACTCAGACCGTACAAACAAGCCCGACCGAGCCAGAATCAAGATTCGAACGAGAAGCACCGGCTCGAGGCTTTCCGCCGTCAAGCCCAGCTCGTCCCCGCACCCCAAGACGTTGCTCGCTTCCAAGGTTGGCTTCTTACACAGCGCTAGCCCAAGACAGTTAGCACTGCATGGGTAAATGCGAGCATCTTCCAAGGTTGCGAGTCTGCCACACCATCTTGCTTTCCTTGCTCAGCGCCCGAGCCGTTTCTCTTTCACATCAGAAGCCAACAATAGGAAGCTGTTGGCGACCGCGTTACCGTCCTTTTCGCCTGTCAAGAGTCATGCTCGGCCATCAGCACAAATAACGGTCGCTGTTTGCTACAAATTGCAGCAAGGCTGACACTGCGAGTTGTATTGGGGGACGATAGGAACGCCTGCGTAGATCATTGGCTGCGCCGTTGGGAGCGGTAGCTGCGGGGTGGTTCGGGGGACAGTGCGTCCTGCATGCATGTGAGGTCCGTATCAGCCATTAAGCTGACGTCGAGTTCAAGTTCCAGACTGCGCTCACCTGGTGGCTGCAACTGCCATTGACTTCCGCGAGAGCCGTGGAGTGTGTCGCTGGGAGCGACGGCACTTGTAGAGCAGGGAAAGGCAGGATCAACAGATCAATGTCAATGTCAATGTGATTCTGTATCGTACCCCTGCTTGTAGATGCCTCGTTCACATGGGTTCGGCCGGGTGCACCGGGGACATGCCCATTCAGAAACCTCATCCTTAGCCTGAGCCAGACGAACCTGGGCGCGGAATGAGCGTCGAATGGAGCTGCCAGCATGAGCTTCAACCTCTCGGCGCCCGCGCCCGTAACGTTCACGTGGATGGATCTGAGAAGTAGTTGATGGTCGATTCATATAGCCGTAGGGAATAGACCGAGAGCGACGAAGGGTAGGTGAAGTATCGGGAGAGCGTACATCTTGATGAGGCTCCTCGACAGTGCAGAATAATGCTGTCGACGGAACGTCTTGAGGTGCTGTAAATTTCACGTGTTCAGAAGGAAAGTAGTGCGCGGGTCGGGTGGGTTCATGCCAATGGGCCATCTTGATCGAATTGGGGGAAGTTGAGTATCCTAGCAGATCTTGAGGAATTATTGTGTTGAATTGTTGATCGAGTGAATCCGGACACGTCTGTATAGGTTGGGGGAGTCTGTTGCCGCAAGAGTCAACGCTTAGACTAGCATTTGATAGCCAGTCAGTGAAAGGCCACAGTCTACTTCCAGCGATGGGCTTCATTGAGTTAAGCCAGCTTCGACTCAAGATGGCCGCAAATGAGTGAAGGCGAAGAGCTGTAGCTGAATGTGCATACGCGAGGTATATCCATCTGGAGAGTCGGTGCTGTGCTACGCATGGTTTGGACAGTCAGTTCCGTGTTGTTTTTTATGGTTAGAAGTAAAATCAATAGTTTTGTTTATATACGTTTACATCTCCGACACGAGTGACGCGACGTGGAAGGTTCATCTTCGTTATCGAATAACCTGCAACGCCGTGCATTCTGCGAATCGTAGTTCAGTCACTCAAAGTGTCAGTCCACCTTTACCGCAGCATGTAACTGAGGTCCGGCAATCCGCTTAAGATGTTGCTGATAGCCTCATCTTCTTCGGCCTTCCTGCGCTGCAACGAGCTTGTAGCGCTGGTCAAAGGCTGCAGCGGTGGCGGCGTAGAGTCCCGAGAGGGTGAGCGCGAAGAACGCTTGGGCGGAGAAGCTGCGATTTTCTGGGTTGAGGTATCAAAGAAGGAAAGAGGATCAGAAGAATCCTGCATCTGTGAAGCGGACTGCTGTGCAGTGATCAGTAATGCAGACTCGAAGAATGAGAAGTCAGCATCTGCCCACGAGTCCGT
Source organism: Lizonia empirigonia (assembly GCA_009982855.1). Taxonomy (NCBI): domain Eukaryota; kingdom Fungi; phylum Ascomycota; class Dothideomycetes; family Pseudoperisporiaceae; genus Lizonia; species Lizonia empirigonia. The sequence goes on along the minus strand of JAADKA010000006.1, from coordinate 597,479 downwards.
CGTTGTTTGAACAGGTGTAGCAGGCTGTCCGATTGGCGTAGAAATCGGGTCGATAGGGGTGGCAATTCCAGTGTTCTCCAACTTGAGATCAGAAGAAGTAGGTTGTAATGCTGTCCAAGCATGATCCTTTTCGATGCTGGCATGCTTGTCATCCTCTGTGACTACGGAAGCAACATTGACCTTGTCTAAGCTTGGCGGTGGAGGAACCTCGTTCTTGAGATTCTGCTCCGACGATGGTCGGATATTGCGATTCGCTGGCTTCAATATCCCTGGGCCAATAGGACCCTGTTCGGCGTGGAGCGGAACAAAACTGTCGGCCTTAAAAAGTGCTGTCGTCGGCGAAATGGTGCTCTGCAATCGCACAATGGGAGAAGCAAACATGGATTCGGCAGGCTCAGCCTGAGCCAGAATGACCTCGGGTCGGATTGGGTGGATCGAAAGTGACGGTTGGGTGTCCGTCGTCGTCGAGAACGAAGCGTGCGAGAATGGATCTAGCTGACTTGGAGTTGGCAATGTAGGCGTCTGTACCATCTCACCCCAATCGTCATCGTCGTCGTCGTCAATTGGAGGCTCAGCTGCTTCAGCTGTAGGGAGTGAAGAAGTGGCCAGGCCGCTGGTGCTGGTCCAAGGGTCTGTTACCTCAGCAGGCGGCTGTGATATAGGGGGTGAGATTAGGTTTGCTACAACCATTTTTTCAGGAACTGTGTGCGACACAGTTGCAGTCCGCTTGTGCGTCGTTTGCTCTATTCTGCGCGGTGTAAGGTCTACCGATACGGCTCGACCTTCTTGTCGTTGAATCTTGGCTACAACAGGATTCTTCAGCGCCAAGGGTGTTGAGGTCGCCCGTTGCACTGGGGCCTCCAACTTCCATGGGTCTGCAGACACTGGAGAGCGCCAATCAAACGCCGCCGGTTTGTCCGTTACCAATGGTGGCAGACTCTGCCTTGCAGGAAGGGTAGTCTTTGTAGGGGGCGCGTGTGACTGCGTTCGCAAATGGCTGACGGGAGCTTTGGACTCAGCAGGCGCATCTGTGTCCCAGTAGAACGAAGCTCTTGCGCCTGGTCCAGTACCCGAGATGCGGTCTTCTCGGGCCCATCGGCTAACTACCTTGTTGACCTCAGCTCGAACATGTGAGTTTGTCCATGTGACGCGAATGTAATTGTCGTCGTTATCGCCGTGGTTGAACTCGCGCATCGTTTGCTTTCGAGTCAGCCTGTACCAAGCCTTGCGAGCAGAAGTAGAGTATATCGGGTCGTCGTATGTATCGACATCTTTGCCTGAGTCTCTGCTTGAGGGAAATAGCTCAGCCAGAGCAGCTTCATCGCAGGCGAACGCGGTCTCGTGGGCGGCAGGTCGAACTACATCCGCCGTAACTGAATCATCAGATTTAGGAACGAGTCGTCCCTTGACGTCTGCTTCGCTCAAATCGTCTAATGGAGTTGGTGATGACTTCATCGCCCCGTCTGTGTCTGCTACATGCTTGTCTACGTTTTCGAGAGCTTGTGGCTCCTCCATATCCTCTTCTAATCGAGTGGCGAGACTGGGACCCGGTATTGTGGTATCCAACTCATTGATAGAAGCTAATACTTCATCTTGAGAGACCTTTTCCTTCGCCGCGCCTCGTTCATCTTCGACCGAAGTTCGCGGCGACTCGACAGACAGATCGTTGCGACTCGTTTCGGAGGGCGATACGGACGATCGTGTAGACCCGATATCTAACTGTGCTTGAGGGGTAGGCTCATCGACCGTGTCCGTTTCGGCGGCCTCGTCAAGCTGGGACACGGTCGCTGAGTCCGAGGGTTCTGAATCGACGTGTTCAAAGTTCTGGTCCGTATTCGAGGCAGGCTCTGGCCACTCTACATCGAGAGCATCGCTACTCGGCTGCTGCGGCGTGGGGCCCCATTGTGCACTGTCTGGAGCCTGGTCTCCAGCTGGCGCAGGGTCGACCTTGTTCAGGGCCACATTCCCCGTTTCGACTCGTGATGAAGTTGCCCAGTCGCCAAAACCATCATCGTCATTATTTCCCCAGCCTGCATCATCCACAAAGCCATTTAAAGGAACTGGCGCGAATGTAAACGCTGGCGGCAGCGGTGACGTTACAACGTTCTTTGTTGGTGATTTGTCGTTGGCATTGTCGGCCCAAGGGTCGCCCCAATGATCCATGTTCGGGCTACCGTGTCAGGCTTCATAGTGAGCAGCTTCTGCTAGAGAAGCATTCCTCACGGCAGGTGTGGGAGCGTTTGAGTGGTTTGATGTTTACGTTGCGATCTGGTGACGCCTGGCGCGCCGGCGGAAGTCGCGGAGTTCATCCTTGCCGGCGCTTGGACCACACCTCACCCAGACTGTTTGGCTCTTTGCTGCGCGCTCGAATTGAGCGCCATGTAACTCAGAATACCTCTTCTCACAGCTGGAAAGTCCATCAAAATTTATACCAGACACCAGAAGCTCACAATGTACTGCTTTGGTTTATGTTGGATGCAGTGACAAGTCAGACAGCACTGTGTAAACTGCGCTCCATGGCTCTGCCAACTGTTGTACATGAACAAAGTCAACTCAAAGGGACTCAGAATGTATAAAATTACTGACAGAAATTACCTTGTAGACTGAATCTAGATAAATGTCGATTGAAAACCAGCTATAGCCAACCCATCTGCAGACACGTAACCACCAATATGGCACCAAAACCCCAACTGTCTCCTGACGTCTCGAAAGCGAACTGCACTCCTCCAGTTAATCATCGATCTTCCCGGCACTACAAGAACCACACCAACTATGTAGATCTCGTTAGTAAGTTGCGTAACCCTGTAGAGGCTGGCCCCATCAACAGCTGGATGACTACAGGCCGGCCTGTAGGAGATTCAATTGGCGCCAAGAAGCCCAAGCGACGACGTAAAAAGTCCCAGCGTCTCGAGCCAGAGGTTACGGCAGAATCCTACAAGAATTGCTTTGGTGAAGACATGAGCAGCTCTCTGGGCGGTTCTATGGGCGGGTATGCGTCTGCTAGGCTAACTCAGGCACGTGAGGAGCAGGAAGAATTGCAGGAGAATCTACGGGGAGGCGAGGAACAGCCGAAAGCTTTACGGGAAAATGCAGGCGATGAACTCCTGGCAACCGCAAAGTACGGGAGCCTTGATAAACTCTCTGAAATTGAGAAGCCTCGCTCATATCAGAAGCCAGCGTTCGAACGATATCGGTATCCTAGGGAGATTTACACGAAGGACCGCTCTGATAAGGAATATTTGGCACTGTTCTCTTCTTTCGAGAAGCTACAGACTAAGCAGGATCATGATAAGGGTTCGCGGTAGCAGCAGCCGTGCGTACTAATAAAGTTCAACTTAGGGCAGAGAGGCGTGAGGAGGGGATGCGGGCAGGTGCTAGCAGCAGAGGTATTTCCCACTGCAGGCAGTGTTGGGAATCGAACCTGCGGTAGATAAGGCAGCTGGTTGCTGCATGCACGAGCTTGGATTACACGGCTGACTAAGCCATGGGGTCCGAGCTCTAGCTACTGCCTTACCGCCGATCTCCCTCCACCTCCATAGAAAAACAATCATAATCACTTCAACTCGTTGCAACGAAGGTGATTCCGATACCTTAGCCGTATCAACAGGCAGTGTGGCAAGACAGGTCACAATAAGCGTATGTGTAAGAAAGTTGCAGTAGAGATAGGCAATTAATTTAAGCTATTGTGCACTATTATATCTTGTTAACGTGGTTCACCAGCGAGCGGGCCACCCCACCGAGTGGGCCAGCAAACCACACCAAAGCGCCTACGCAGCGACGTAGCGCAACACCACAACAAATTACTGTACTGTACATAATAGCGTAATATTATTCAGAAGCGTCGCTATCATCTACGTCCTCTATTTCTACCTTGCAGGTGCGGGAGTTATGCCCAACCTCGCTGCAACGGCCGCAGCGTCTCTCTGCGCGCACCCTCTTCGCAGGCGTCTCGCCCTCCTCACGACTACCACCCTCCTTTTCAGCAATCAGGTCAGATACCTCACCAACTGTAAGAGTCTCCTCTGCGCGTATATACCGCCTTTTACGGGTTTTGCGCTTTGTAAGCGTATCAACAGCGTCTCGAAGGCGGCCTATTTCCTCCTGCACCAACACCATATTATAAGCTATCTGCTGAGCGCCTTTACTAAGCTGCTTGACCTGCTCATCTAATGAACTTGCTGGAGACCCCTGATAGTTTTGTATGCGATTTCGAATTAGCGTAGATTGCGCCTCTATCTTGCGGGCGTTGCGCGGTGTTTGCGCCTCCCAGGCGACAGTGCCTGGTGTAGGTGGCGTTGGCGTACGTAGCTGCACATCCAGCTTCGATAACACAACGTCAGGGTCATACGGGGCTAGCCCAGCGCCTCGAAACCCTGCGCGGATATTCTCTGGTGTAAATGTCTTCTCAAAAGCTGCTTTAAATGCTGGTAGGAAGGTTTCTTTGTCAATATGGTGGATGCGGCTGCGTGCCAAGAGCGAGATCCCGTCGCCGTAGTGGCGCTTCAACAGCGAGTAGGGGACAACGTCAAGAGGCTGCAGGAGGTGCGATGAGTGTGGTGGCATACAGAGGGTAATAATCTTGTTCTCCTTGCAGTAGTCCTGGAATTCGATTGAGCAGTGGCTGTCATGGCCGTCAATAATGAGCAGCCTGTATGCCCCAGCAGAGGACGCCTTCGTATGGGCGTCGAAGTGCTTGAGCCACGCCAGCGCGACGTCGTTGTTGGTCCAGCCAGTAGGAGAGACTGTGACAACCCAGTTGCGAGGTAGACCAGTGAACCAGGAGGAGATAAGGACCTTGCCTGCAAAGATGAGGAAGGGTGGGATAATGCGCCCCGTCGCAGCGACGCCTTGGACCAGGGTAACCCACTCGCGATCGCCAGGCTGTAGTTTTTTCTGTTTCCCAGGTTTCTCTGAGCCTGTAACAACAAGCTGAGAGGATATCTTGCCCATCATGAAGCCAGACTCATCAAAGTTCCAGGTGTCCTCATCTACGATACCATACTTCGCCTTCATCGATTGAACCAGGCTGAACCAGGGCCGGATAACCGCTGGGTCTTCGCAGGCAGCTCGCTGGCGATGGTACGGACGACTCCATGGCGTGCGCAGCTCAGGTGTACGCGCGATAAACCTATCAACCCAGTTCTTGCCTGTAGGCTTCCCGCCACGCTCTCGCAGCAGTCTATCAGCCATAGCTCGTACGTGTAGCTTCGAGGGCGGTACGCCACGTAGACTCTCGTCAAGTATCCGCTGTATAATCACCTCCTCTTCTAGCTTTGTAAGGCGCTTTGAATTCGGCTCGCAATCGCGTCGATAGCGTTTCCCGTCGCGTCGGTGTTGCACAGTTGTTCGAGGGACGTTGTAGATAGCTGCAGCGCGTCTTTCACTTTGGAACTGGTTTGATTGGATATCAGAGATAGCAAGCTGTATATCAGCTTCAGTATAGGTTCTGGGAGCTTTGCGTTGTTGCGACATTACGTGTTGTTGTCGCGAAGGCGCTTTGGTGGGGTTTGCTGGCCCACTCGGTGGGGTGGCCCGCTCGCTGGTGAACCACGTTATAGCGTTAAGTTATTTATGTTTAAAGGTAGATAGTGGTATTTAGTGCGCGGCTCGGTGGTGGAACACGTTATAATTAAAAAGTTAGTGTTGAGACAAAATGTAAACACTGAACACTCTTTGCCCCTGCGTTGATTGGTACATATACCTTTCTAACAGTTAGACTATTTTAAAGTAACGTAGGAGACGGGCGAGTCGGACAGACGAGCGAGTCGGACACTGTGCCAAGCCCCTACCAAAACCATCTTAATTTTTCAACACTACGGTCCTTGACAGTGCTGTATAGTGATGTATAGTATAACGTACCTCACAAGCGAGCTGGCCACACAAGCGAGCTGGCCACCTGCGCCAAGACCCTACCAAAATCAGTACTGTACACGACCGTAGAGCACCGTCAAGGATAGTAATTAAGAATCGTAATAGGCTATTCTACTCAGAATCTACTAATACTTCTTGCTTACACGTACGTGCGTTATGCCCTGCCTCGCCGCAGCGTCCACAGCGTCGTTGGCTAGGCTCACCTGCCTCAACGCGCACCCTCTTCTTTGCCTTCTTCCCATCACTACGCGCCTCAAACTCCTTAAGGGTCGTCAGTCGTACGCCCTCCTCAATCGTTAAGATACCCTGCTGCTGTATACGCTTCCTTTTATGCGATCTACGCTTGAGAGGTGGTGCTTGCCCTAGAAGATGATGAAGGGTGGGATCGACCAGCCCATCGCATTGATCCCTTGGATCACTGTAGTCCACTCGCGATTGCCCTGCTGAACGCTCTTTGGCCGTCCTCGACGCTCAGAACTAGTGACTACTGCTCCAGTTGATATCATGCCCATCATGAAGCCAGCCTCGTCAAAGTTGTAGGTGTCGTCATCAAGGATACCATACTTCTTAGCCTTCATGTTCTCTACAAGCCGAAACCAGCCTTGTATAATCTCAGGATCCTCGCAGAGAGCTCTCTTATAGTCATATTTGCGATTGAATTTGACCTTGAGCTCAGGGCGACGTTTGACAAAGTTTGCAGCCCAGTTCTGGCCAACAGGATCACGGTGACGCTCAGCCAGCAAAGAATCAGCCATATCCTTCACAGCAGCAAGCCGGAGCGGAAATCCTCGCGTGTCGAGGTCAAGGGTATGCTGAGTAACTACATCCTCCTCTGTCTTAAGGAGATTTATTGAGTTGGGCGTGCAATCGCGTCGATAAGGTCTTCCAGCAAGGCGATTACTGAGTGTTGCTCGAGAGACGTTGTAGATAGCTGCAGCACGTCTCTGGGATAGCGTCGCGTCGCGTTTGATAGCCTCAAGAGCAAGCTGTAGTCGAGCATCTTTTGAAGGTAGTAGATTGTCTGGTTGTTGGCTCATCGCGATTATACTATGCGCAATAGTATGTTTGGTGGGGTCTTGGCGCAGGTGGCCAGCTCGCTTGTGTGGCCAGCTCGCTTGTGAGGTACGTTAGGATATTATTTAGAAACTATTTCTACATCTAGCTTACACGTGCGCGCGTTGTGCCTAGCCTCGCCGCAGCGTCCACAGCGCCTTAAAGGCTGGCCGCCCTCATCAGCGCGCGCCCTCTTCCTCGTCTTCTTCCCATCACTGCGCGCCCCAAACTCCTTGACCGCTGTTAATTGTATGCCCTCTTCAACTGTTAAGGCTCCCTCCTGCTGTACTCGCTTTCTTTTGTACGATTTACGGCGTGAGGCGGCCTCGTTAGCGGCTTGAAGCTCAGCGTTGCGCTTAGTGATTAACACCAAAGAATGCGCCATTATCTCCGCGCCTTTAGTAAACTTTGCAAGGGCATCAACCATTGAGGTTGGCGAGCTATCTACATGTTGTTGAATCCTCTCTTGAATTAGCTTTGATTGCGACCCAAATTCTAGGGTATTGCTTGGTGTTTGCGACTGCCAGGGACCGTCCTCGACGGTAGGTGGCGTAGGGGTGCGCAGCCGTATGTCAAGCTGCGATATCACCACCTCTGGGTCGATCGGAACCAAGCCAGCGCCTCGAAAGCCTCCTAGCATATTGCTCTTTGTAATCGCAGCGTTGAAAGCAGCAATAAAGCATGGTAGGAACTCAAGTTTAGTGATGTGGTTAATCCGGTTGCAAATCAGGATCTCGGCTTGGCGCCCATACGCCTTCTTTAACGGCGAGAAACAACCCACATCAAGTGGCTGCAGGATATGCGATGAGTGAGGAGGCATGCAGAGAGTGATAATCTTATTCTCCTTGCAGTATTGCTGGAATTCGAGCGAGTCGTGGCTTTCATGGCCATCAACTATAAGCAGTCGGTGTGAGCCAACAGTGCGCCCCTTCGTATGCTTGTCAAAGTGCTTCAACCACTGGAGACCAAGCTCGTTCGTCGTCCAGCCGTTCTCAGAGACCGCGATAACCCAGTCGTGAGGTAGATTCTCCTCCTTGTACCAGGCAGAGAGGTGGTTCTTGCCCTGGAAGATGATAAAGGGTGGAATTGCCCACCCCGTTGCGTTGACGCCCTGGATTACCGTAGTCCACTCCCGGTTGCCCTGCTGAACGCTCCTTGGCCGTCCTCGACGCTCAGAACCTGTAACTACTGCGCCAGTTGATATAACGCCCATCATGAAGCCAGCCTCGTCGAAGTTATAGGTGTCTTCATCCTGGATGCCGTACTTGGCTTTCGTATTCTCTACCAGCCGGAACCAGTCTCTTACAAGCTGAGGACTCTCACATAAGGCTCTCTTATAGTCGTACTTTCGATTGAATTTGACTTTGAGCTCTGGCCGACGCTTAACAAAGGTCTTAGCCCAGTTTTGGCCAACTGGGTCGCGGTGACGCTCAGCAAGTAAGGAATCAGCCATATCTTTAACGGCTGCGCGCCTAGGCGGAAATCCTCGCGCATCAAGGTCGAGTATATGCTGGACAATCACATCCTCTTCTGTTTTAAGTAGCTTCATTGAATTGGGCGTGCAATTAGGTCGAAACAGCTTTCCAGCGCGTCGGTCGCTTAGTGTTGTATGTGAGACGTTGTAGATTGATGCAGCTCGTCTCTGAGATAGTGTCGCGTCGCGTTCGATAGCCTGAATTGCGAGCTGTATTCGAGCCTCCTTTGAAGCTGGTAAATCGTGGCGTTGTTGAGACATCGCGTGTATAGTAGTAGTTAAGATGGTTTTGGTGGGGGCTTGGCACAGTGTCCGACTCGCCCGTCTCCTACGTTACTTGTTTTTAACAAATTAAATATGTTTTTATTGAGAAAGAATGACTCTCTCAGTCATGGCATGTAAGTGTGTAGATTGGAGTCTGCTCTACTCAGGGGCTAAATACAGGATTATCGGTCACGTGGTGCTAGCCTGATTAGGACAGTGCAATTCCACTTTCCAACACTCCCCCAGAAGTGCAATTGTCTTAAGAAGGCAAGCCACTGCTAGAACACCCTCTAGAATAGTAAAACTCCAGGACTTGATCTGGCTACTCTCGTAGCCAATCGGACTTCTATGTGCCTTGTCAACAAGAATGAAACCTCCCTGTCACCCTGTAGCGGCCGTCACGTTGCGAGTCCCTCAAGTAAAGTGAGGTGTCGGCCGAGTGAAGAGTCGAGAAAGAAGGTCGAGAAAGAAGGTCGAGAGAATTTTCGCGTTTGAAAATCAAGGTAGAATCGATATCACCAACATACCGACTCTCCCTCGACTCCTACGTGAGAGTCAGCGCTCCCCCAGCTTGGTACTCCCAGTACTCCAGCTGTGTACGCTCTCCTGTCTCAGCGCTCCCCCAGCTTGGTACTCCTAGTACTCTAGCTGTGTACGCTCTCCTCTCTTGTTGTCCCCGCTCCGTTCCTCCGCTCCTGCCTCCTTGTCTGTGTCCTATTCGGGGCTCCAGACCCTAACACCCTTACTCTCCCCCATCGTTATATAAGCCTTTGCTTCTTTGCGTTTATTTGACGAAATCCTTTGGAAAGAAGATAAAAAATCGATCGAGAAATCGGGTGGGGGTAGGTGGGTAGAGTTCGAGAGAGTAAAAAACCTCGAGCACCGTTAAACGGTAGGTTTTCGAGTTTGAGGAATCGAAAGTAGCTGTCGAACTGTAGCTACCGGTATAAAAGAAGGGCTCGAAAGGTTACCATCGATAGGCAGGCAATTCGAGTCGTTTTCGGAAGAATCGATGGTTACCGTCGGTAGGTAGGTATTCGAATCGTTGTCAAAAGGTTGGTTGAAAAGGGATAGAGCAACCATTGCTCTCTTCGACTCGCGCGTCGGAATTGGGTATAACTCGCCCAAGGTATCTTCGAGACGCTCCCAGCTTCTCCGGACGATAGTCCATTTTTCTTCGGACTTAATACCCTTCGCGGCAGCCAGGGCGACGACCCAGTGTCTTCAGGACTTAATACCCTTCGCGGCAGCCAGGGCGACGACCCAGTGTCTTCAGGACTTAATACCCTTCCCGGCAGCCAGGGCGACGACCCAGTGTCTTCAGGACTTAATACCCTTCGCGGCAGCCAGGGCGACGACCCAGTGTCTTCAGGACTTAATACCCTTCGCGGCAGCCAGGGCGACGGCCCAGTGTCTTAGAATATAGAAGGCGACGACCTCCTGGGTTGTTCTGGCGCAGACACGCATATACCAGCTTGCTGCCCATATCGAAGAAACGACACTCCGGACACTCACAATGCACACGCAAGCGCGTAAACCCGGGCTCATAACCTATTGAGAAAGAATGACTCTCTCAGTCATGGCATGTAAGTGTGTAGATTGGAGTCTGCTCTACTCAGGGGCTAAATACAGGATTATCGGTCACGTGGTGCTAGCCTGATTAGGACAGTGCAATTCCACTTTCCAACAGTTTTGTAGTTATAACGTACTCCACAAGCGAGCCGGTCACCCAAGCGAGCCGGTCACATTTGCCAAGACTACACCAACACCACAACTACTTTGCAGTATTACAGCACACAACAACAATATATCACACTGCACAGTATATTGCACTAATCTACAGTACTCTGCGCATCTTTACTGCATGTTCGCGCGTTGTGCCCTGTCTCGCCACATGTGCCACAGCGCCTTGAAGACTGAGTGCTCTTATCAACACGCGACCTCTTGCCTTCTTCCCATCACTACGGGCCTCAAACTCCTTTAGAGCAGTCAGCCGCACTCCCTCACCAAACGTTAGTGTCCCATTACGCTGGATTTGCTTTCTTTTGTGCGATTTACGACGTGTGGCGGCCTCGTTGGCTACCTGTAGGTCAGCGACCTGGTTGCGCACCAAAACCAGTGAATGCGCCATCAGCTCTGCGCCTTTGGTGAGCTGATTAAGGGCGTCAACCATTGACGTTGGTGAGCTATCAGCGTGTCTCTCAATCTTCTCTCGAATCAGCTTCGATTGAGACCCAAATTCCAGAGTGTTGCTTGGTGTTTTAGACTCCCACGTACTGTTGTCCACAGTAGGTGGCGTTGGCGTGCGCAGCCGTACTTCAAGCTTCGATATCACAGCCTCTGGGTCAAGTGGGACCAGGCCGGCACCTCTGAATTCTCCCTAGATGTTGCTCTCTGTGATTGAGGCGTCAAAAGCCGCTTTGAAGCACGGCAAGAACTCAAGTTTGGTGATGCGAGTGATCTTGCTCCGCATCAGCCGCTCGGCTTGGCGGCCATAGGCCTTCTTCAACGGGGCAAAACACCCTACATCAAGTGGCTGCAGCAGGTGTGACGAGTGTGGAGGCATGCACAGAGTGATAATCTTGTGCTCCTCAGAGTACTGGTGGAATTCAACTGAGTTGTGGCTCTCGTGGCCGTCCAGAATGAGCAGCCGATGGCTGCCAACAGTGCGCGCCTTTGTGTGCTCATCAAAGTGCTTCAACCACTTGACTCCAAGCTCGTTGTTGGTCCAGCCGTTGTCAGAGACATTGAGAACCCAGTCGTCAGGTATACTAGGCTCCTTGTACCAGGCAGAGAGGTGGTACTTGCCAGAGAAGATGATGAAGGGTGGGATAGACCAGCCCTTCGCGTTGACACCTTGGATGACGCTGGTCCACTCTCGGTCGCCCTGCTGTACTGTCTTTAGTCTCCCTCGACGCCCAGAGCCTGTGACAACAGCTCCTGTTGATATAACGCCCATCATAAAGCCAGACTCGTCAAAGTTGTGGGTGTCTTCATCTAGGATACCATACTTGGCTTTGGTATTCTCTACCAACTGGAACCAGTCCCCAATAACCTTAGGATCCTCACACAGGGCTCTCTTGTAGTCATACTTGCGATTGAACTTGATTTTGAGCTCTGGCCGACGTTTGACAAAGTTGGCAGCCCAGTTCTTGCCAACAGGGGTCTGGTGGCGCTCCGCAAGCAGAGAATTGGCCATATCCTCCACATCAGCAAGCCGGGGCGAGTATCCTCGGTCGTCTAGCTTCAATACATGCTGGACTATCACCTCCTCCTCAGTACTAGCTAGTTTAGTCATGTTGGGCTTGCAATCGCGTCGTGAAGTAGTTCCAGCAAAAGGGTGCTTTGAGACACGTTGCAGATTGCTGCAGCGCGTCGCTGGGAGAATGTCGCGTCTTGTTGAATAGCCTGTAAGGCAAGCTGTATATCTGCCTCGTTTAAAGGCTTTTTTGTGTTATTGCGTTGAGACATTGTAGGTAGAGTAAAGTTTGACGTGGTCTTGGCAAAAGTGACCGGCTCGCTTGGGTGACCGGCTCGCTTGTGGAGTACGTTAGGGAGTTCCTGTTAATTGGCCAAAAGAAACGAGCTTCTTCGTACATGCAAGGCATCCGTGCTAATATGTTTGATGTATCCCGTTATGAAAGGATGTTGTAGATATACTTCGACACTAACCCAACAAGCCACAACACCTGAAGGTGACTCGAAAACAACTTTCCTCACCCCTTCCTCACCGCCTTTCATAAAAAGCCATCGCATCAGCCCCCCCCCCAGGCACGCCACACGCCCTCGACGATCCACGCACGGAACCACACACGGAAACCACACAAGGAATCCAAGACCCCCCTCCCCTACACACCCACGCCCACATCCACACACAGCACTCACCCATACACCACCACACTGAGCCGTACAAATACCACCTCGCACCAGAGAGCCACTCGCTTTGGATGGGGCAACACATAGGACTCGAGCCATTTAGTACTTGGCATTTCGGGTGAGGTTTTGCGGCCTCAGCTTCCTTCTCTTTCCTCCTCCTCCGTGCCCTCTGTCAGAGCACGTCAGATATCAACTCTGCCGCGACAACATGGCAATGGAAAACAAATCAAGTGGCCTTGTACAACTCCATATGAACAAGTATTACTGAAACACGACCCACTTCGGATTCGGCTGCGCCGCACCCCAAGCATCCTCATGAACCACACCCACCCCAAAGCGTCCCACCGCACCCAAGTCTCTCTCTCTACCTTCACCAACCAGCATAACACTGACATGACACCAATCCCTCCGCGGGAAGATGTCCTCGTCGAAGAAACTAATCAGCTTCGTGAGCTGCAGCGATCTCGATAGCAGCACAAAATCGTGCACGTCGCCTTCACTGAGGAGATGCTGGATGGCCTCTTTTCTTAGTAGAATCGAACCTGCTGCTTTGCCATCGCGGCCGAATATCGTAACGTTTTTGGTAGCCCAGGAATCGCGTCCGCCGTAGCCGTTGAGCGGGTAGCTGTCACCGGTGATGCGAAACTGGGCAGTGCGGGTCCAGGATGCGAGCTGGAGGGATGAATTCCAGAAGCCGTTGTCGAGGACTAAGTCTTACCTTGGCTTGAGGCGTTCAATGATACTAGTGGGCACAGGACCGGCGTCGAGTGTGCTGACTCTGTTGCCCCACTTCTCTCTTGTTATGTCGTGCATTATTGGTGTGTCGAGCTTCCACACTGCTGCGCTGTCTGTCAGGAACCATTCTGTTTCGCCATCGAGATACGTGTCGTCGTCGCCCATGCCTAAGGCTGTGAAGACGAGATTATAGGTTGTGCGTGACCTCCAGCCCGCCCATGTCCAGGATGGATACGGGAACACTTTCTTCACATCCTCTTTGTGCACGGATCTTAGCGCAAACTCGCCCATGGAGATCCAGAGGAGGGCCCCGTGGAAGTACCGTTCCGGGAGGCCGGCTATGAAATCGGTTTGCAGTGTTCTGCTTAAGATGGTGATGACGCCTTGGAACGCGAAAACAACGTCGCCGGGGTTCGTCATGTTGCGGTCGCTGTACTGGTAGTGTAGCATCCTGTACGTGTGAATTGCCTGGATAGGATATGTCACTGGACTGCGCGAGACCCATGCGATTTCGGCGTAGCAATCGATAGGGACTTTGGTATCAGCCGAGTTGTAGAGCGTCGTATGAATGTAATTGTAGGCATTCGGTGATTGTGTCTCGCCAACAGTATCCTCGGCAAACACAGCGCATGAGCATTGGAAGTAGAGCTGCAGGTCAGTAAAGTACAGCTTTCAGCGCGCCAAGGCATATTCTTGGAATGTCCAAGCTCGAGTATTCCATCTGCTGTAGCTGACAGAGACATCGACTGCTGCCAATGGTACTGCAAGAGTAAGGTTGCCCACTTTCCCAGTTATCTGCGAGCAGATGCGTGAACCAGGACGGTACCATGTCAATCCGATTCCAGGGAAGATCTCGTGTGCAGGTTGCAGTTGAACAACTCTAGGATCTCGGGGCTGAGGTCTCTCCTGACTATCTGCACAGATGATCGTCATCAATGCTGCACCATACACCAGGTCCATCTGCTGAATCTGACTCATCTTGTATTCTAGGTCATCTTGAATGATGCAAAGTGCATCCACCCACAGGTATCGTTGCCCAAATTCCCGTAAAAACGATATCGCATCTCTTACGACAGCAGTGAGGCTCGTAAGCCGTTCTTCGAGCCCCCCTGGTTTCAATAAGTCCTTGTATACCGCCTTCGTCGTCAGGAACGTAGTCTCAGCTCCGTACGGCCAGCAGTAACTCAGAGCAATGTGTTGTTCTGTCTCTGGGAGAGCGCAGAGCTTCAGCTCTTGAACATCGATGACTAGGAGGTCTCGGGGGGTCGAATCTGGTACTGCTGTCGTTGCATCATGCGCTGGAATCTCGCAAGCGCTACCGTGTTGCGTTCTGCACACATGCAACCATCTTTTCGCAAGCTCTATATCGACATTTTCGGGTCTCAGTGGTCTACCAGAGAACAACGGACGATCGTCGTTTTCTTTGACACTATCTTGAACGAGAGCAAGCTCGCTCCTGGTCCCTCCCCAACCTTCTCTGGGCAACAACTCAATGGCAATGCGGTATCCTTCTTGGCCTTTCGAATCTCCATAGGCTCCCTGGCTGTCTCTACTGTTGGCGAATCGATAGCTGTATATGACACACTGGCCTTCGTCCCCCAGTTTCTGAGCCTGGCTCAGGAGCCATTCCTTGGAGCGCCATTCATCTCGTGCGCCACGGTGTGTGATTGCCTCGAAGACGACACGACAGAATTCGCATTGCGAATATCGATCGTGGATTTCAAGCAGAGTCCCAAGGCGCAAGGCTTCTGGTGAGGCTAGGACGGCCCCCGTTGCTGTAAGTGCAGTGTGTATTGCTCGTGAGAAATAGGCTGTTAGATCGATCGGAGTGCAAGTGCTACAGAGCATGTCGGTCTTGACCTGTTTTGCAATATACTACCAGAAGCACAACGTGTGACATAAGTGAGAAGGGTGACGTGGGGCAGCGGGGCAAGGTTGCTGCAGTAAGCGTCCAGGGGCGATTTTTTCCAGCTGCACCTTCAGCAGAAATGCGCTCCATCTTAAGCCGAAAACAGAAAGCATGAACAGAGAACATGAGCTGCACAATACACACAGCTCTCATCAAACGATTCGCTTGTTGCCAAAATAGTGATTGTGTCGTGAAAACTCGCGGTTCAGTTGCCTCCTCCGAGGTATGATTACGGAGCTGCCGCAGTTCTACAGCTTGTAGAGTATCGAAAAGTGCTACTCTTGTCACCCTCGAATCGACAGGCTCTGCGAACCCTGTACAAGACAGAGACCGTTTAGCCTATTTGACCTTCTTCATGACCTCCTCAACATCCTCATCGCCCTGTCCACTCTGCAGATATATCAACGTGAAGAGCCCAGTCAAGGTCAACCAAACGTTGCCCCAGACCCCAATTCCCATGCTGGTGTTGTAGTGGCTATCAAGCTTGTAGTGCTGATACGCGCCGATTCCAGTTGTGATATGGTGGAACACAGTTGCTGCAACAACAGCCTTTGCGTATGGCAGAGCCCCATTGTTTCTGTTGGACTTCAATGCCTTTGGCGCATCGGCACTGTGAATGGCCTTGGGAGCTGGGGACAAGGGGACGGCGTTGGTGAAGGAAATGAGGATCAGAGCGAGGGTGATGAGACACCAGCCGTCGTTGCGGACATTGTAGAGCTCGAGGTCGTTTGCGGCGAGGTTGGCTTGGAAGGGAGGTCGGAACCCTACGTGATGTCAGGACATTGCTCACCATTGTAGTCAGTCGAGTATTGTACGCACAGCCAACAACCATCAGAGGGTCGTACACACGGCAGGCTCCACGAAGACCATACCAGAGTGCTGTGCCATAAGCATAGGCGTGAAAGATCTGGATGAAATCAGTCGTTTGTCTTTGTAGCTATAGAGCTGATGGAAGCTCCGTTCTAGTACGATTGCTTACTGCTGAGTTCACTGAAGGCATTGTTATTCAATTGCTGTTATAATCAAAGGTTTGCAATCCCTCCAGTCTCGGGGTCAAGGTAAATAAAACTACGCGCGTCAAAGTATTATGCTGTGGACGTAGCTGAACATAAGCAAATGAACGCTACGTCATAGTTAGCGCGAGATGAGCTCCTTTGGTGTTGCGGGGCTGCAAGTCTCAAGAACTGGAGACTCATCGCGCGAACGCCATGGTATCTGTGGATTGATTGGACCCAGTACCTTGCTCTGTACTACATCCGATAATCCAGCATAAGGGAGGCCTGATTCAGCCCTACATGTGAAGGGACATACAGTTCAACAACCACGTAAGATCTTAACGTTAAAATTTGATGATAATTTCCTGGCGAGCCTCTTCTGCCTACTGCTATTGTATCTTGTAAATTTATGGGTTATTTGCAAAGTAGTAGGTGCTGTGCCCCCTGCAACGGGTATGCGCCCCACAGACGCTGGTCGGTCGACGATTATCGGATGTAGTACAGGGAAGTGAGATCGGAATCGTGACTTTGCGGGCGATGAACCTGATGGCTGGGCCCGCGGCACGTCCCCGCAACGTTGTCAGACGTCATGAGGCTTGTCAACCCGAACATGGACACATTCATCTACAGGACGCGCATGCTTTGCCAACCACGATGCAATCTTCACAAAGTCTTTGTATGCTTTATCCAATGATGCAATGTTTTCGACCCTTGGCGAAGATGTGGACTGCTTGCTGCTCGCAGGCCCTACTTCGGGAGATTTCAAACTGCTTCAGTAATTCTCACTGACCACATCCCCGCGGAGTGACATGTCTTGTTCCCAATAAGTCTTGCTTGCTCAGATCTACCCCCCAGCTTTCGCTTGTTACCGTGATCGAGATACGTACTTGTGGGACGTCTAAGTCATATTGACTCAAACCGACAGGAAATTGAACTACATTGTTTGGACCCACTTGAGGAGCATGTGTTGGAACAAACCTGTCAAGCTATTGTTATGCTACTAGGAAGACAGAGCTCGAAAGAGACGCATAATTTTGCTGAAGATGATGTCTGAGCTTTTGGAGCTGAGAGGACGTACGCCATCTTTCAGTCGTTACAATCATATTTCAGGTCCTTGATGAGTGGACAAATGGAGTCCATTTGCTACAGAAAAATTATGGTTATTCAGCGAATTGTACGAGAATTGGTAAGTTTTGACATTTGGATAGATCATCCAATTGCTTCGAGCAAACAGACGAATTTCTCGAGGTTGCCCAGGTGGTCGTCAGGTGTCGGTCGTACACGCGGAAATGCAGACGCCTTCTGACCAGGTCTGCAGGTACTCTTCAGACATGCACGCGAACCACTGGTCTTGAGTTGTCAGTAGTCACTTTGTTTCCTCATCCTACCTCTCCAAACGCTCTACTGTTGGCTACTCACCACACTGATATCACATCGAGCATCTCCAAACGAAGAATTGTCGCCATACGAAAGCACATGATCAGAAATACGGGTTGCACCGAATTCAAGTCTAGTGTATGCAGCTACGCTCGGCGAGTCCGCAGACTGTCATTTATCTTGCCTATATGAGTCAGGGTTGGGCGGCGAACAGGTGGATACCGTTGACACGTAGCAGGCTACAATGTGAGGTGCAGTGCGCCCTGACTGCGAACGTGTTTGCCATGTCAACCAGGGAGGGATTGCAATCTGAAGACAAGTCGTCTCGGTCATGTTGAGACTGAGAAGCCTTGTGTAACAGTCAGTGCGAGGCGACATGTAGAATTTCGACATGTCATGCTCTAGGAGGATGAGGTCTGCTTCTCCTTGGACCGCTTGAGGTAAGCAATGCAAGAAGGATTGGGAAAGTTGCTCAGGTTGTAGTGGCAACGAGAGAGTACATTGCAGTCCAAGTCAAACCGACAATTGTCTGAGATGCGCTGTCTCGAGATCGATGGGCGGTGGGGCCCAAAGCGCGGCTGGCTAGTGCGGGTTGCCCCGTGAACAACACACAACATGGCCCAACGTCACAGCTGGAGGTACGGGCTTAGATTACGAAGTAGCTCCCCTTGATATCGCAGTCCATATCCCGCTATCGATACTCTGGATATTCCTCCGCGCATTCTTCAGACGACGTCGCCACTCACTTTGCTATTTCTTGGACGCGTCTCACGTCGATTTCCGTCGCGCGCTCGCTTCGTAAACAGACGCATGTCGCCGTCGCTCGCCGGGTGAAGCGCGGTCCGTAGCGCATCCTGGGGCACATTGCCAGGGCACAGTAGCAGAGGGCAGCAGACATGGCGAGACAGGCGCTGCCAACGCGTTTTCCGTGTTGGTGCAAGGCCGTGTACTCGTGGGGTGGAGAGGTAAGTTGGGACGGAAAGCCCTTTGTTTGCCTGCAGTATCCCTGACCGCCACTTCTCTCACACAGACAAAGCGCGATCTCGGCTTCATCGAGGGCGATCTGATCGAGGTGCTCAATGCCGGCGACGGCTCCTGGTGGATGGGCCGGCTGAAGCGTGACCGGCGCATGGTTGGGCTGTTTCCAAGCAACTTTGTCGAGCTGCTCAGCGAAGACTACCAGCCTTGGAACGCCAGCCGCAATGGCAGCTCCGAGGCGATATCGCGGCAGAACAGTGCGCAGGCGCAGCCAAAGCCCGTGCCGCAAAAGCAGAAGAGCATGTTCAGGAAGCCCTTCACGGCTTATGCAGCTGCAGGCGCCCCGAACCCGGCTGCAGCAGCGCGAGAGAGACTGCGGGCGGGCGGACAAGCCCCGATCGTGAAGACGACGAAGCCCTTCTCGTCGATGAAGAGAGACTCGACCGAGAGCCGTGAGAGCGCGTCCCCTGCACCACCGTCCAGAGCGCCGTCCAGAGCGCCGTCCAACCTGCGCGCCGTCCCGCCGCGCCCCGCCACGAAACGCCCAGCGACATCGCCTGCGAACGCAAACGTCAACAGACACGGGTCCCATGCTCGCACAAACTCCCACCAGCCGCAGCCGTACCAGACACATGCCTCGAGAGCCGTGTCGCCAGCACCGCCGCCCTCGAGGCAGTCCTCGCACACGCGTGCCTACCAACAACAGTCAAGAGTGTCGCCAGCACCACCGCCTCCGCAGCAGTACCACAGACCCGTGTCCCCAGCGCCGCCAAGACCGCACTACCAGCCTCGTGCAGTGTCGCCTGCCCCTCCCTCCCAATACCAAGCCTACGACAGAGGGCCGTCACCGTCACCCTACTCGCGCTCCGTTTCCCCAGCTCCGCCATCCAGACACGGATCGCACGTAAGAGGACACTCTCCTGCGCCGCCTGCTCAGTACCAGTATCACCCACGCGCAGTGTCGCCAGCACCGCCCCCACAACAGCAGTACAACAGAGCAGTGTCGCCAGCACCACCACCTCAGCATCACTACAACAGAGCAGCATCTCCAGTACCCTCTCAGTATCGTGCATACGACCGAGGGCCCTCGCCCTCTCCATATCAACGTGCTGTATCTCCCGCACCATCGTTCCAAGGACAAGCTCGCTCTCGAGCTGTTTCACCAGCTCCCTCATTCCATCAGGATTCACGCGCCCCATCGCCAGCGCCCTCATTTCAATACCGTGCATATCATCGCGGCCCATCACCGTCCCCATACCAACAAAAACTGGAAAGTCGAAGTCCATCGCCAGCGCCAGCGCCGTTCCAAAACCAATACAGTGAAGAAGAAGACGATGGACCTCCTCCGCCCCCACCACCGCATCGTGTTGCATACGATCCAAACCGAGCAGTGTCGCCCGCGCCACCTCCTCAAGACCGCTTCACAACACCCGAACCTCCTTCTCCGAATCCTCAGAAGTTCACTCCCTCGCCTCTCACCAACGCCATGAACGATGTGATGTCTTCGTTACAGGACATGGCTTCGCCGGAGGCAGAAACACCCTCGAATCCTTGGTCCCCTGATGCTTTCGACCAAGTCCACCAGGCTTCAGCAAGGATGGCTGGACTTCAGACGGGCAATCGAAGCGGCAGCCGTTTGGGCGACGAAGAAGATGATGGCCCCGTCCAAGGCCCACCAGATGTAGATGAGTACGTCAAGCGTATGGAAAGTCGCTTGCGTAGAATGCATCAGATGGAAGCCAATAAGATGAAGGACGAGCTGTTTATGGGTGGCAAAAGCACTCCTCCGCCAGTGCCTACTAAGGACACGCCATACCAAAGACCAGGACCTTCGCCTATCAAGGATAGTGTGGATGTCGACCACAAGGAGTCCAGGACACTACGCCATCGCAAGTCGGTACATGATCTCGGGAAGAGTCTTGGAAGGACATTCACCAGCAAGACCAACTCCACCACCACCACCGAGAGCACCAACCGCAGTTTGATGTCTGGGTACTCTGCCACGGCCATGAGCTCTACTAGTGCTGGCAGCTATTACCGCAAGAAGTTTGCGGGCGACAGGTCTCGAAGCGCCATAGGAGACCGACCTTCAGCTGGAAAGGGCCAAGGCTTTGGCTTTGACGACGGGCGACCAGAGACACCCTTTACAGGCGTAACATATCACTCAAGCCATGCTTCTCAGTCTCGACCTACTTCAAGCGACCAACAGCAGCAGTCAACGCAGCCCAGCACACCTGGAGTAGAGAATCCTGATCCTCTCGGTGGCCTGACACAGCCGAAGGCTAGACGAAGTGGCTTCTTCCGCAAGATGATCGACTCGGCGAAGACGCAGGCAGCCAACGCTCGCAGCACCATGGAGACAATTAGCAGACCGGCATCTCGTGCGGCCAGCCGTGCAGCAAGCCGTGCAGCTAGTAGAGCAGGAAATCGCATGGACACCGGCACTCCGGCAGGCTTTGCCGGCGGTTCAGCAGCTCAGCCAACTCCCAGCAGAGATGGTGGTCTCGGGACGACAGATTGGGTGCAAGTACGCCGCGACGTGAATCGCTCAAACTCGCTGAGCAAGAACGAGCGTGACGAGAGAGCAGAGCGCTGCCATATGATGGACTATCCTGCCCTCAATCCGGTAGACATACTAAATGAAGCTGTCGAAGGTGATGAAGGCCTTGATGGGTTGCCCATCGCTGAGCCCATCGACTTTGCAGCGTGCAGCTTGGCGCATGTTGACAAGGGAACTCGATTCATCAATAGTATTCCCTTGGGAACCACATCGGCAGCCCTGGCGCAGGGTTACGTTTGTAGGCCGTTCAGGAGCGATGTCCAGCGTCTGCGCGCTATCTTCACTTGGGTCAGCGAGCGTATCACCTGGGAGGAGGACTTCGAGGGTGAGATGGACACCCGACATGTGCTCCAGAGCAAACGTGGATGCTCGCAGGAGATTGCTATGGTGGTTGCCGAGATGTGCGCATCTGTCGGCCTTCACGCTGAAGTTGTACGTGGTTATCTGAAGACGCCTGGAGAACCATTGGATCTTGAGAGCGTTGCACGCCCGAACCATTCGTGGAACGCGGTCATTGTCGACGGTGAATGGCGAATGATGGACTGCTCACTTGCCGGACCGACGAACCCCAAGCGTGTTCACTTCTCGAGTGCTGGTTCTCAAGTCGCCGAAAGCTGGTACTTCCTTGCTCGTCCACTTGAGATCTGCTACTCGCACGTCCCGCTTCTTCCGGAACAGCAGCATATCTGCCCGCCTCAACCTCATGACATTCTCATGGCCCTTCCATGTGCCACGCCAACCTACTTCAAGCATGGACTGAAGATTGTCGACTTCGACACCAGCATGCTGAACCTTGACAACCTTGAGATGGCGCATGTGTATGTCAACGTCCCCGAGGATGTTGAGTGTGTTGCCGAAGTGGAAGCAAGAGCGTACTCGCAGGACGCGGACGGTGATTACTTCGAGAGCGGCGACTTTGTTCGGAAGCCAGCACTTGCGCAAGTTGAATGGGTTGGAGGACAGAAGCGTTATACTGTCAAAGCGCTGCTGCCCGGAGACGAAGGTGCAGGTGTGCTTAAGATCTTTGCCGGGCCTCGCGGACTTATGGTACGTTTATCTTAACTACCTGGTGATATCAATACTGACTTTCCTGCCAGCATTCCAACAAGCAAAACCCACACACTCTAGCCATCGGTCTCCCAATCACGCACACTGGCAGCAACCCTCCGTACTCCTTCTTGACGCTTCACCCGACACCACACGCTCAGCGCCATGATCTCTACGTCGCACAGCCGCAATGCTCGAACCTTGTGCTCAACAACACCTTTGTCTTCTGCGTCCGCCAACACCCCTCCTCGACGACCCGCACGGAACCTGCAACGCCCCTTACCGGTCGCTTATCGCCCAATCCCTTCGCGCGTCCTGCATCAGCTATGAGCATGCAGAGCATCTCAGCCACTGGCTCGAACTACACAAACCCCTCTCAGGCCTCCTCAGGATCGAGTGGCAGCAGTGCGATGAAGCCAGCGAAACTTGCTATCCAGACGCCATCGGGCAAGATCATCAGGCTGACAAGGAAGAGCGAACATGTCAGTGTGCTGAACGACGCCGATGGATCAGCATGGGAGACTGTGATCAAGATCGGAGAGAAGGGCACTTGGAGGGGATTGGTGCTGGCGGATCGAAGCGCGAGGTGGTGCGTCTTTGCGCAGTGGGAGTGCGCTTGAGCGACTGAGGATTTCAGTACCCCATGATACTTTGATGATGATTGTACGAGTGGATTTCTCCTTCTTGTTCTCAAGTTCTGGATATATTTAGAGTAATGGTTTGGCGTTGCGTGAGCGTTGGGTTAGCATTGCATAGCCGGTGTTGGCATTTTCATCTGGCGTTGTGTAGGATATAGCAAATCAATTGTGCAGGCCTTCGAATATGATCATACCAAGCACCTCCATTACACGTGATATCTGTGGAACGTTGTGGTCATTGTCGTGAGCCACTATTGTGAGTCGAACCTTGTCTATCGATAAGGGCAGCCCCGCCAACCACTCATGCCACCACACTTTTACACCCCAGCATCTCCCCTCCACCAAACACGCACCATGGACGCCCAAATCGCCGAATGGCAAACCCGTGCCGAGGCGCTCAAGCCCCTCAACCTCAAGGCCATTGAGCCCAATCTGCAGGAGCTCGACGCTCACCTCACCCTGCGCTCGCATATCGTTGGCTACACCCTCACGGATGCCGACACCACTGTCTGGAGGACGCTGCGCGAAAACCGCGTCGCACACGCTTTCGTCAAGCAGAACTTGATGCCTAGCCTGTGCAGGTGGTTTAGATACATTGAGGAGGCATACCCGCAGTCTGTTGTGCTGGCTGAGAGGCCGAAGGAGGCAACAAAGGGTGGCAGGAGCAAGAAGGAGGGCGGCAATGACGATGCCAATTATGATATTGGTCTGCAAGATGTCGGTGATGGCACAGGAATTGTCACACGTTTCCCTCCTGAGCCTTCGTGAGTATTGCCCGGGCTGCACTTCAAGGGCTCGCTTTGCTCGCTGGACGGCAGTGACTGACTCTGACCAGAGGCTACCTCCACATTGGACACGCAAAGGCCGCCCTTCTGAACGACTACTTCGCCCATACCAAGTACAAGGGCAAGCTGATCCTCCGCTTCGACGACACCAACCCCAGCAAGGAGAAGGAGGAGTTCCAGGACTCGATCGTCGAGGACTGCGCTCTTCTCGGCATCAAGCCCGACCAGGTCTCCTACACCAGTGATTGGTTTGACCAGCTCTATGAGATGGCTGTTCAGGCCATCAAGGATGGGCTGGCATACGCAGACGACACAGCGCAGGAGAAGATGCGCGCTGAGCGTATGGACGGCATTGCGAGCGAGCGCCGTAACATGAGCGTCGAGGAGACCCTGGCCAAGTTCGAGGAGATGAAGACGGGCAGTGAAGAGGGCAAGAGGTGGTGCATTCGCGCGAAGATGTCTGTCGACAACCCGAACAAGGCCATGCGCGACCCTGTCATCTACCGATGCAACCCTGAGGACCACCACCGCACTGGCTCCAAGTGGAAGATGTACCCTACCTACGACTTCTGCTGCCCCATTGTCGATTCTCTCGAGGGCGTCACACACGCTCTCCGTACCACCGAGTACAACGACCGCGATGCCCAGTACCAATGGTTCATCACCGAGCTCAAGCTCCGCAAGGTCCACAACTGGGGTTTCGCGCGCCTGAACTTTGTCCGCACTGTGCTCTCCAAGCGCAAGCTGACCAAGATTGTCGATGCTGGCTACGTCTGGGGCTGGGACGACCCCCGCATGCCCACTGTCCGTGGTGTCCGCCGCCGCGGAGCTGTCATTCCCGCTCTCCAGGAGTTCATCTTGAAGCAGGGTCCCTCCAAGAACATTGTTAACCTTGACTGGTACTCCTTCTGGGCAACCAACAAGAAGCACATCGAGCCCACCGCCGCGCGCTACATCGCCATCGACGAAGACGCCAAGGTCCCCGTCACAGTTGTTGGCGCACGTGAGGGCGTCCTCACTGAGGATAAGCCCAAGCACGCCAAGTACGACCTTGGCACCAAGAAGGTTGTCTTCAGCAAAAACATCATCATGGAGCAGGCTGATGCTCAGTCGTTCGCCCAAGACGAGGAAATCACGCTCATGAACTGGGGCAATGCCATTGTCCGCAAGATCTCCCACTCCATCAACCCGCTCTCCAAGGACGGCTTCAAGACCGTCACAGGCCTCGAGCTCGAGCTGCATCTGCAGGGTGATGTCAAGAAGACTTCCAAGAAGGTCACATGGCTGTCCAAGGACCAGGAGCTCATTCCCATTGAGCTTGTCGACTTCGACTACCTCATCTCCAAGGACAAGCTCGAGCCCGAAGACACGCTCGAGGACTTCCTCAACAAGAAGACCGAGACCAGAACCAAGGCTGTTGCGGACTGCAATGCCGCTGAGCTAAAGGCCGATGATATTATTCAGTTTGACCGCAAGGGCTTCTTCAGGATCGATAAGGCGTTTGCTCATGGCCAGCCAATTGTCGCATTCCAGGTACCCACTGGAAAGTCAAAATAGGCGTGTAGTTAGATGTGGTAGAATCAAGAAGATTGATCGATGTATATTGACTAGTCCGCTCTTTTTTTTGGGATAGATGACAAGCTCCGCGCAACACCGCTCAAGTACCGAAAACCCCCCCGTTACACTCTGATAAACCATCATCATCGCCAAACACAAAACTTTCAAATCCCGCACTCCTTCCACGCTGTTCAAACCAGACGTAGGAATTCCTCGCCTTGCATCTGCCAACAACATATACGTCCGTCAACGAATCCCAACACACGAGCGACGAGAAAGATAAACCACGCACAGCATGAGCAAACCCAAGTTCGTCATGAAACAGTTCTGTCCAATACATCCATTGACACACGCGCGTGGGAAATGTCACAAGCCAATAATTTCCAATTGGGGTGGCTCTCTAGTCAGATACACCAGCGATTATGAGACTGGAAGTGGATAAGAGTGTTCTCGCACGAGCCGGTTAAGTTGGTTGGCAATGTAATATTATTTACTTGATAAAATATAGATATACTTCTTCAGGAGACGTGGTATAAGTCATGGAAACAGGTTCTTGATATACACTCCCCAGCGCGTACATCTGATCATGGCCATGTACAAAGTCGGCGGCGCGCTGGTAGAATGTGAAATCGAGCAGGTTAATCAAGTGTGTATCATGTCGCCAAAGTCCGATCAGTTTGATAGGCATATCAGGATGTGGGAAGGTCTGTCTATATGCACACGTCGAGCTGGCAGCGCCTGTAGAGATCGTGGGGCCCTGAATCGCATGCATAGGTAGATGGTGTCATAACACCATCAAGACGCTGTATAAACATGGTTAGTCTACTGACTAGCTGGGCTCTCGCCCCACGAAGACGCGTCGCTTGGAGGGCTGGCCATTCCTAATCCATAACCTTGATTGACATCTAAAAGCGCATCGTGCTCCATAGGTATAGCAAACATGCTATCCCATCCCTGTGCCATCATAAGATCTGGGAAGGCGATAGCAGGTGTAGGGTTGTATTGTTGGTATGAGCTTATTAGCGCCATGCCTACGGCCGCCATAGGTGGAGGCTGCATAGGCGACTGTCCAGGCTGATAACCTGTACTCTGTGGCAAAGAGTAGTCAGGGTAGTTGATAGGTGCTGTGTAATTCTTGGGCTGCTGATGGGAGAAGGTTGTGGATACTGGGACGCCAGATGGAGAAGCCGGGATGGGTGGGGGCGGTTGCGCTTGGGGCGATGATGTCTGTTGATTGGTGGCTTGCGGAGGACTCTTTGCACCGGTAGCTCGCATCATCTTCTCATACCAGCTCTGGATCTTGCGTGTACGCTGTTCGTAGTGGTAGAATATGTCTTTGGTCTTGTCACCTTCTCCAGCTCGCCCGACCAATGCTCCGATTCGCAAAACCAGATGTCGGAACACATGGTCAATGTTGAGACGGTGCCTTAATTCGCGAGTTTGCGCTTCTACATGTGGATCCCTGCTGACAATGGCAAATTTGGCAGCAAGGGTCACACCAAAGGACAGTTGTATCCATTCGATGTTTGTGAGGGCCATCTCTGACTTGGGAGGTAACCACAAGTACAGGTCGAGGAAAGACTTTGCGCCTTCCAGCCCCTCACACAGAATGTTAAGGTGTAGGTATGGGGACTGTTGCAAATTTCGTTCGAAGAAGGCGACTTGATATAGGAAGAGCTTTGCGGTGTGAAATTGCATAAACAGTAAATCTGAAGTACACATCAGTGGGTGCCAGAGAGCCTGATGAGGAGGCACATACGACTATCGCTGACATCAGAGATAAGATAGGCTCTGAATTCTTCGAGCTCCGCTCGCACACGTAAGTATGATGAATGTGCTTCAGCATCCGAGTGATGGGCTGCCCTGGCAATCTGATCGATGTTCTCAATAATGCGCTGTAGGCGGATAACATGATATAAGTCTTTGTCTGTCCTGTACTCGGCTTTCTGTTGCAAGGCTAGACACCCTTCCTCAATAAATGGCGTGCAGGCGAACGTGTTCATCTTGTCAAGCAATTTGGCAATGCTGCAAACGATTAGCTACTGGTGATGCGTGTGTACCTGGTATAACGCACGTGGAAGCTATGTAGACGATGCCTGCAGCTGCTCGCTGTTCGGCAGAGCCAGAATTGCCCTCGCCCACATAGTTCGCTTTTGCGATAGGGTCTCGCTTACTGCCTTCGTTTGGCTTCTGGTGTATTGGCTTACGATCGAGGCGAAGGTCAACGGCTATCGAGATAGCGAGCTGAAGATACTGCGAGTAATTCTTTGACCGACCATGAAACTGGTTCCTGTTGACAATCAGTCAAGTTGCTCCAACTCAAACGAGGTTTCGTACCAAGCCAGTGCGACCAGAAGTCCCTGTAGGTATTGCAGGTCCAAACACTCGTCTCCACCATAAACCACCTTCTCGCTGACCATGTACTTGAAACGATGGTACAGCTTGTCTTGCGTTTCGAGGTCGTGAAAGCAGGCAACTGAGATTATCGCAAGAAACAGGAACGGCTTCGTATGTCGTATATCGCTGGCAGTAGTGTGCGGGGGTATAATGACGAAGGGGAAGTGCGGCATCATGTCTGTCTTGTACATCTCAACGAGCGTCCCAGCCCTCTCAATGGATACAACATCGTCGTCGACAATGTCGCCATCGCCAGCAGTAGGCGGTGACGTTTGGCGGGCGGCAGTCGCAGTGCCTTCCGGCAAAGGCTGCTGCACAAGCGGGCCATTTTGCTGTAATCGAAGCAAGTCTTTGACCTGCTGCTCGAGGGCGTGGATGCGTGAATCGCGCTTGGCACTGTTGTTGCGCCGGCGGGCGGGCCGGAAGACGCAAGTCTTGTTCAGACGAGCACATCGGTCGCAGATATCTTGGCGCTGGGTGCGGTCGCATCGGATCTTCAGCGAGAAGCAGTTCTGACATGTCTTCGAAAGGAGCCCGGCTGCAGCTCCGCCGCTGGAGAGGTCGGCTCCCGGCGGGGCTAGTGACATGATGGGTGTGCGAGAGCAACTCTAGAGCTTCGCACAGCGCCCACAAGGAAGTCGAACATCAACAAGCCACTACCCGTGACGCAAGATCCTGCAGGCAGAAGCGTTCAACCGCACGGAAGGGTGATGGGCCGCCGTTGCGGCGTGGTTAGGCTGGCAAATTTTTATTTTGCATTTTTTTTATTTTGGCTAACGTACTCCACGGGTGAGCGGATCATACGAGTGAGCGGATCACTCTGCCAAGACCACACCAAACCTCCACCTTACCACGCGATGCCTCAACAACAACACAGATCTAAGCCCTTTAAAGAAGCTGCTATACAGCTCGCGCTCCAGGCAATCAAACAAGACGCGACGCTCACACTGCGACGCGCTGCAGCTATATATAACGCGCCTTACAGCACACTACATGCTCGATACACAGGACGAACTGCACAAGCCGATTGTACGCCAAAATCAAGGAACCTGGACCAGACTGAGGAGGACGTGGTCACTCAGCACATAGTTGAGCTAGATGTCAGAGGGTTCGGTCCTCGGCTGGCTGCTGTGGCTGACATGGCTAATTCTTTGCGCAAAGAGCGCAATATGGGCCATGTTGGCGTAAACTGGGCCAGTACGTTCGTTAAGCGCCGCCCTGAGCTCAAGTTAAGTTTAATCGCAAGTACGACTACAAGCGAGCCCTCTGTGAGGATCCAGAGATCATACAAGGCTGGTTCCGCCTTGTAGAGAATACCAAAGCCAAGTATGGCATCCAGGATGACGACACATACAACTTTGATGAGACTGACTTTATGATGGGCTAGATATCAACAGGAGCAGTTGTTACAGGCTCAGAGCGTCGAGGACGGCCAAAGGCAGTCCAGCAGGGCAATCGGGAGTGGACAACAGTCATACAGGGCATTAATGGCACTGGATGGGCCATTCCGCCCTTCATCATCTTCAAAGGCCAATACCACCTCTCTGCCTGGTACAAAGAGGACAATCTGCCTCAGGACTGGGTTATTGGAGTCTCTGAGAACGGATGGACTACCAACAAGCTTGAACTCCAGTGGTTAGAGCACTTTAATGCCCATACAAAGAGGCGCACCCGAGGAGGGTACCGGCTGCTCCTTATTGACGGCCATGAGAGCCACAACTCCCTTAACTTCCAACAATACTGCAAGGAAGCAAAGATTATCACACTGTGTATGCCTCCACACTCATTACACCTCTTGCAGCCACTTGATGTGGGTTGTTTTGCCCCTCTAAAGAAGGTGTATGGGCGCCAAGCTGAGGATCTCATGCGCAACAGAATCACGCATATCACTAAAACCGAGTTCCTGCCATGCTTTATAGGCGCCTACAAGGAGTCATTTACTCCTAGTAATATCCAAGGAGGGTTCCGAGGCGCTGGATTGGTTCCCTTTGACCCAGAACGGGTCATAATGGGTCTTGATGTCCGCCTACGTACTCCACCGCTACCTACTGTGGAAGATGAGCCCTGGCAGTCCCAAACCCCAAACAATACCCTGCAAATAGGGTCGCAATCAACGCTGGTTCGACAGAGGATTCAAAGGCATATGGGCAGCTCACCAACTTCAATGGTTGAGGCCTTTGAAAAGCTTGCCAAAGGCGCAGCTGTAGTAGCGCATAAGCTAGTGTTGGCCCAGAAGGAGAATGCTGAGCTTCGAGCGGCAAATGAGGCTGCATCACAACGTAAATCACACAAAAGAAAGTGGTTACAGCAGGAGGGAGTTCTAACAGCAGAGGAAGGCCTTCGGTTAACAACTCTGACAGAGTTTGGGGCGCGTGGTGATGGTAAGAAGGCAAGGAAGCGAGCAGGTGTTAAAGGGGGTGAGGCAACCCAAAGACGCTGTACCCGTGACGGTGCCATGAGGTAGGGCATAACTCGCGCACGTGTAAAAAGCCTGTAGAAAGTGTTATTAAATAATATTATGTGCTGTACTACTGTATACAAGGCCAACGTGGGCCAATACAGGCTATGATAGGGTAGAGATTTGGTGTGGTCTTGGCAGAGTGATCCGCTCACTCGTATGATCCGCTCACCCGTGGAGTACGTTAGGGCAACCTACTTTCTTAGAAGTTAGGTTAACGTACTCCACAAGCGAGCCGGTCACCCAAGCGAGCCGGTCACTCAATTTTACACCAAAAATTAAGATTTTTGCACCTTAATAACTCTACAACCAGATAATAGAATTGTCTAAAACTTGAAATACTATGCTGCATCTACGTAAAGATCAATTCTATAGAAGCGCTAGGATCCTGTATCAGTCGCACCGGAGTTATTAAACAAAAATCAAAATACAGGGATTATTTTAGCGTACTTTCTAATAACTCTACACACGTTAAGGATAGAGCTTAGATCTCCAGGGCAACTGATCTTGACATAGGTAAAGCATAGCATTTTGATTTTTAGACAATTCTATCATCTGGTTGTGGAGTTATTAAGGTGCAAAAGAACACCATTCTATCGAAATCCAAGATATTGGTTAAATCAACCTAAAAACACTGCTATAGAGATTAGCAGAACTAGCTGTACCTATCGACACCGTAGGCAGCGCGATGCCGGGACCACAGCGCGAGGGAGAAGGGGGCTGCCAACCAGACGCGGTGCCAGCGCGTCCAGCCGGGGATGCCCCAACGCCACGCAGGGAGCAACAGGGGAACCTGAACAGCAGAACAGGATACAGGGGAACACAGAGAGGGAGATCTTACAATGGCTGAAAGAAACACAGAGGACGGGAGCAGAAGGGCTCCGCAAGGCCACCACTGTCCAGGACGCGACGCGGGTCGCCCACGACCTCCTGGCGGCGGTTCGCCGAGTGGAAAAATTTTTCACCGACAAGTCGAAGAGCACCACCACGGCGACAGGAGGAAGGAACGACGAGACTGGGGCACTGCAGGCAGTGCTGAGGAGGCTCGACGCCATGGAAAAGAGAATGGGAGGGGCCCCGGCCCGAGAACAAGGGGAACAGAAAGGGCCGCGCACCTGGAGCCAGGTGGCGGCCAAGGGCACAAACCAGCCGGCGAAGATTGAGCTGAGGATGGAGGGAATGGAGGGGGCAGAAAGAGAGTCCCCACAGGCCCAATTGGAGCGTATCCGGGTGGCGATACCGGACGCTCGCGCGATCATCACCCACCCAAGGTCCGTGCACAAGGTGTCGGTGGTGGTCAGGGACGCGGCCCGCCGCGACCAGATCATCCAAACGGGCCTACAGGGCGCCGAGGGCATGAAGCTCATCCGGAAACCACACCTGGTCATGGTGTCAGGCATCCCGCTAAACACACCAGTCAGAAATAGCAAGTGCGCAGAAAACGACGAATGGATCAACCAGGCCCATACGAGGAACCCGAACATCAGGATTGAAAGAGTCTCATGGCTCTACTCAGACAAAAACCTCACTTCCAGGAGGGAAGGAGGCAAGCAAAAGAAGGGGTCCCTCCTGATGAACGTAGGAACGGAAGAGAACCAGAAAAAACTGGTCAAATCAGGCTTCCTGATGGGAGCCGAGTGGCATCCAGTCCAGCTCTGGGACGTGTCGCTGACAGACGGCCAGTGTTTCAAATGCTGGAAGTGGGGACACACCCAATCCGTATGCAACGCCCCCAAGGAAGTGTGCGGCCACTGCGCTGAGGACCACGCCACCAGGGGATGCAAGAACACCGAAGAGGCGAAGGCCAGCTGTGCGTGCTGTAAACATAAGGGTCACAAGGCATGGATGACACGGCAGTGCAGGGCCTACCAGGCGTTCCGAAGCAAGAACGAGGAGACCAAGAAGGGGCTCCAGTGGCAAACCCTCCAGATCCAATCCAACCATGGAGCCGGAGGAGCCAGCACAACCCACAGCCTCGGAGGCTCCACCCTCGCCAGCCGAGCAGGGTCGAGCCGGGGAGACGACGCAGAATGGACCACCATCCCCGTCGCAGGAAGTAACAAGAGGAGGATCGCAGTTGGCCGCCCCACCCACATGAGCCGGGCGACCAACGCCCCAGGCCAACAACGAATCTTTACCTTCCGCGCGGAGGCCGAGGACAGCAACACGCAGACTGAGGATGTGATCCGATCCACTCAATGAGTGGTCTGAACATCATCCAATACAACTGCGGAAACGCGAATGGAGGAGCGGCGAGGCCATTCCTGGACTCGATCGACCCGGCCTCGTTCCCGGTGATCGCCATCCAGGAACCCATGGTTGGAGAGAACGCGAGGGGGAAGACATACTGCCCCAAGAACTATCGACTGAGTCGGACCCTACACCAAGGAATGAAGGTAGTGTTCCTAGTGTATGACCAGATCCCGCAGACAGAGATCGAAGGCACTGTCGCCACAGACCTCACAGAGGGGATCCGTATAAGAACGCAGGGAACATGGACCCACCTGATCAACGTGTACAGCCCACCCATAGGAGCGGGTAGGGAAGCAGCGGAGGACATCGAAGCATGGCCAGACATCGAGAACCTCCTCCACGGAACCCACCCAACAACTGCAACACTAGTGATCGGGGACTTCAACGCGCACCACCCAGAGTGGACGGGAAAGGCTGCGCCCGGGGAACCGCAGGCGGAACGCCTAAGGGCAAATATGGTCAAATGGGGGCTCCGCCTCCTTAACAAACCAGGAGTACCAACGTGGAGGAGGGGACCCCTCCACACAGTCATCGACCTGGGATTCGCCAGCAGGGCGACAGCAGACAGAATCATAATGTACCGGCCAAGGGAAGACTGGGCTATTACCCGCGACCACATCCCCATCGAAATCCGCATAGGCACAGGACCGATAGCCAGGAAGACGAACAAACGTTTCGCCCTGAAAAAAGCTGACTGGGACAAGATCAAGGTTGCGGTGGGCCACGGGGAGTGGGCCCAGGCCACAGGCAGGTGGGCACTCGAGGGACTGATCAAACAGGTCGGAACTGCCCTGGAGAACCACTGCCCAAGGAAAAGGATTAGTGAAAAGGCCAGACCAGACTGGTCCCCAGAAGCCACAGAAATCCTGGGAGAGATCAAAAGGGTAAGAAGGGCCTTCCAACGGGACCACACCGAGGACAGCGAAAGGAACTGGAAGTCACTCCGCAACCAGCTCAAGCGTACCCTGCGGTCGAACGCAAGGACGCGGTGGAGGAAAGTCGTGGCAGACCTGACAAATGACGACAACGAGGCCAACGCCCACAACAAGGGTCTGTGGAACCTGTCGAAATGGAGTAGAAAGGTTGAAGGCGGACAGGGGCAGTCAGTGAACGTACCCCCACTCCGAAGGCACGAACAAGACGAAGCGGAGACCTCAAACGGCGCAAAGGCCCAAATCCTGGGAGAACGGTTCTTCCCGGCGAGCGGGGCGGCGGACCTATCAGACATCGACCCGAACCAGACGCACCCACGCTTCGACTTATCACCAGAGATATCCCCAGACGAGCTCACGGAGGTTATAGCCATGCTTCCCAACAACAAGGCCCCAGGCCCTGACCAGATCCAAAACGAGGTGTGGAAGGTCCTTAAAGAAGACATAGCAGACAGCGCCGCTGCCGCGATTACTCAAATGCTCAGGGACGGAGACGTCCCCATGTGCCTAAAGGAGTCAACCACAGTGGTACTTAGGAAGGAGAAGAAAAAGGACTACTCTCTCCCAGGCAGCTACCGGCCTATTGCCCTCGAAAACACGATGGCAAAAATCGTCGAAAAAATTGTCGCAAACAAGATCACAGCCGCGATGGAAGACAGGGAGCTCACACCCTGGAACCAAATGGGAGCCCGCAAGAACAGGTCCACACTCACGGCGATGGAACTACTCACAGGCACAGTAACCACGGCGTGGGGTGCGGGGCAACCAGTGGTCTCGGTACTGGCGCTAGACCTAGCAGGAGCCTTCGACAACGTAGCCCACGACCGACTCACGTGGGTCCTCCGACGGAAGGGATTCCCAGAGTGGATAGTAGTATATGTGGAGGCGTTCCTCAAGAACAGACGGACGAAGATAAGCTTTAACGACTTCGACAGCCCATGGATAGAGACCAATACTGGCATTCCCCAGGGATCGACTCTCTCACCAATACTCTTCCTCCTCTTCATATCCGACCTCCTCCAGGACCTGGGTACAGTCCAAGACAAATGTCTGGGATTCGGGTTTGTAGACGACACCAACATCATGGCGTGGGGACCGTCCGCCGCGGACAACTGCCGGAGGCTCGCCACTGCCCACACGCGGTGCGAGCAGTGGGCATCGCGCTTCGGAGCTAGGTTTGCGCCGGAGAAATACCAACTAATGCACCTCACGAGGAGACGGAACAGGGGGGGAGACCTCCTCTCCACGGTCACGGTAGGAGACCAGCCAGCGGAGTTGGTCACATCTATGAGAGTGTTAGGAGTGTGGGTGGACCCTAAACTCTCATGGAAGACCCACATCCAGAAGGCAGCGGCGAAGGGGGAGGCAGCATTCCAAACCATGTCCAGAATCACGGCGTCGTCATGGGGACCGTCAGTACGCAAATCGAGACTGATCTACACAGCGGTCACGAGGCCAATCATGGTGTACGGCTCCCAGATATGGTCCGCTGGCAAGGGAGGTACCGGAATCCGTGAGACAGCGCTTCGAAAACTCCTCATCGTCCAGAACAAATGCCTACGGAAGACACTTGGGGCTTATAAGAGGACGCCAATAGCAGCAATCGAGAAGGAAAGTGGCACACCACCACTGGCCCTGTACATCAGGACAGTGGCACTACAGTGGGCAGTCATAACAGCGAACCACTCAGTCACTAGGCAAATCAAGACAGCACTAGAGGAGGTGTGGCAGTCCGCCAGGACAGGAGGACGAGCAGCGAGAAGGGGCAGACCAGCCAGACACATCGCCCAGCCAGCGACGGACATAGAAGGTGTGCGCCGGGCCGGCGCCACGATCGTGGAGGAAAGAGAGACCCAACGCCAGGCCTCGCTGGCCAGCATGGGAAAAGAGGGCAGGACCCGCGGCCGGCAGATCCAATCCAGGAGCAAAGTCAAGGAGATAGCCCGTGACCTCACAGAGAAATGGAAGGAGAGGTGGGAACGCGCGGCAGCGAAGCAACGCAGATCGGCACCTACATGGAAAGAGGGCTGGGAGTTCCAACCCCTCCACCTGTACGACGATGTCCCTAAACACGTGGCTACAGCGATCGTGCTACTCCGCACGGAAGTACTGGGACTTAAGGCATGGTTAGCGGGCATAGGGGTGCCAGGTGCCGACCCAGCCTGCACATGCGGTCACTCGAGGCAGACCCTCACACACATCCTCTCGTTTTGCCCGGACCAGAAGGAGGCGAGGCTCAAACTGATGGAGAGGGCAGGCACGACGGACCTTCCCCGACTACTCCGTGACTGGGAGAAAGTCGCGGCGGCAGGGAGATGGCTACTGGACACGGGGCTACTAGAGCAGTTCAGAGTAGCCCTTGAGGTAGAACAGACTAATACCGGGGGGTGGTCCCCGTTTGCAGCTATAGGCTAAGAACCACACAAGCCCTTCTGCTCCCCTACAACAGGGCAGCACCGACGAGGAAGGAGCGGAACTTGCACGGAGAAACGCAGCGAGGGAAGAGGCAGGGGTGTTTAGCTCGACTAGAGCATGTTGGCCCTGTACACGGAGACGAGTACATAGTGTTTATAGACCCGAAAGGGAACCAGGTAGCACTCTAAATTAAATTATTATTAAGGTGCAAAAATCTCAATTTTTGGTGTAAAATTAAGTGACCGGCTCGCTTGTGGAGTACGTTAACCAATATATAGATAGAATCTGAACGTGAATCATGAATGGGTATATTCCTATCATCCAACTCCCGTCTAAGTATTACTCCTTCTCTAAGGCTCTCTCTCGATTTCCCGGTTCGGTGTGTACATACACCTTCAGTCCTTCTTTTGCATAGATATGAATAGTGCCCTCTTGTGAATTGTACTCGAATGCACCCAGGCTCCGTGGGCCATTGATACCCGACTGCCGCAATGGCGTTCGGCCTTTGATACGCTTCTTGACGGCAGGAGGGCTGATGAGATCGACACATGGATCAAGGCCGCGTTTCTTGGTAATCAATGGTGTCGGCGCTGTTGACGGTGGCGGAGGGATCGGTGCAGCAGAATGTCGATTTGGACATAGTAGTGGTGCTGTCGATGGTAGAGCGAGCGGCTTGGGTGACACTAGTGAAGGCGAAGGCGGTGGAGGCTTGAGAGGTGTGGCCAGAGCTATATATTCAGCAGTGTCTTGGCGAACAAGGACGCGAATCTGTCGGGAAGCTCGAGTGCCAGCACCTTGTGTGCTTCCAGAGCAGTGGGTGCTGGACGAAGCAGTTGCGTATGTGTCAAGTGTCGACTGTTGCGTCTCTTGGACTACAGCGTCAGACGGAATCGGGTTCGACGCAGTTTCAGATCTGTGGGGAGTTGTTTGTGTGGTGTCTTGCGTTGTTCTGTATGTCGAAAGTGTGCTCTGCGACTCTCCCACATACTTTTTTACCAACAGTGCCACTTCTTTGGCATGTCCATCGAGTTTGTCTGCATCTGGAATGTTCCACTTTGTTTCAGCCATCTTCTCGAGCTCTGCAAGGGTCACACAATCTTCCCATGTCCGATCGTTGTGCAGCTTCTTGACGCGAGGATGACGCAACATCTCAAAAGTCTCATTCTGAATCTTTTCGAAGCCACCACCTAAGATTTCTGCAACGAAAGGTGTCTTGAATGCTACCGTCATGCGTCGGTCGTACGCTTTCGAGTGCTCGATGCCAAAGTTATCTGTCGAGCCATCCTCAGACAGATTCGCTTGCCGCACGTAGCCCTGGATGTTTAGGTACTTTAGATCTGGCTTCGGTACACATTGATCTAGACCCACTGCCGCCACAATTTTGAAGGTGGGCTTGGCACCCACTCGCAGGACTGCGTCTTTATTCGTGCAACATCCAAGATGGAAGTGCGTCCAGTGCAATGGCCTCATGTCTGACTTCGCAGCGACTTGCGCATCGAAGCTTGCGCCGATAACGGCAAAGTCTCCTAGATCGCGCTCTCCGCCCATGTCGGCCAAGTAGTCTTTCTTGAGCTTAATGAAATAGCCTGGTGCTTGCCATCCCTGTCCATATGACAACGGGAAGTAAGGCGCATGAAGTGGTTTCAATACAAGCCCTTCTTGGCGGCTAGCAAGATTTCGGGCGAAAATCTCCTTGAGGTCAGTGATGCCGTCCCCTGTCTTGAAGTCGAGCAGTGACCATTCCGAACGCATCGATCGCCCCGGTCTGACCTGAACCAATTCTCTGAGCATGTTGCGGCGCTCCTGGAGGCACTGAAGTAGGACAGGCTTCTCATCTAGCAACAACACATCAAAGAACACGATCATGAGGTGTTCCCACTCGTGAGGCAAAGAGTCCTGTAGAGTGCCGATGAATGAGCCGGAACGCGAGATGTGCTTTCGAATCTTGGAAAACGGCATTATTTTCTTTTCTTTGTCGCTGTACAGGACCATTTCGCCCAGCACTATGCATTTCAACTGAAACGCACAGTCTGGACGGCCGATGCGCAAAGCTTCTCGGATGGTGCTGTGCGAGTTAGAGCGTGAACCAAGGAACGCGAACATGTATTTGTACCTGTGCAATGCTCCACGGTCCGCGGTTGCGTCCTTGCCATTCTTCGAGAAAATTTTAATATCTTCTGAGGTTTTATTCAAGTCGACGTGGATTTCGCAATACTCTGCACTCGCCAGTCGGTACCTCTGAAGTCAACTGCTCGCTTGTGGAGAATTCGTAGGCTCCTTACCTCCATCATACTTGTTCTCGGCAGCCCAAGCCTGGTTGACGACGAGCTGAAAACAGTGTTTGAAAGACTGCAAGAGGTATTAGCCGAATGGATTTTTCGTAACCGAATTTGCTTACCCATGCTTTCTTGAATTCCGGACGCCCTACTTTGATGCCGACTACTGGCCTCAACCTCTTTGTCGCTTCTACTCGCATCGATCTCTCCTCGAGTTTGTCAGGTACAGCAGGGTATTGGCTCAATTCTCCTCGAAGCATGCCAAAGACCGCGTCAAAATCGTTCTGGAACATAAGAAGATCCGGTAGTAGGAAATGGTACTGCTTCAAAACATAGTGTTCATCTAGGACAATAGTGCAGTACTTTCGAAGGACGAGTCGAACTAGCCATTTGGCTTCCCACGACTCCAGTCTGACAAAAATCTCCTTCAGCTCTACGTCCGTCTTGACGCACCAGTCTCGCTGTGATCGTATCGCTGCATCAGAGAATCTGTACTTGGCCGCGAGCTGCGTTAGCAGCCTATCAATCCTGGTGACTGTGACAGGATGCGTGGACGAGAAGGTGCCATCCCAGGGCTTCATCGCTCGTTCAGTATACACGCCTAGATCTCCATGCTTCCCCGTCTTCCATCCATCAAACAATGCTCTTTGGCCAATGTTGAAGTTCAAGAGCTTCGTAAGCTTCCTCGCCAATAAAGGCGTTTGGAGTCCATATACTCGATCTTTCCGTCGATGCGGGAACAGTGCGGACAGAACAGCCCCTCCGTTGGTCCCAGGGTCATCCAGTGCTCTTCTGTGGTTGTTGAACCAGTTCGCAATAATACGACGGGTTCCTTCCTTCTCTTCCTTTTGTGACAAGCGGGGCTGATGTGTAGTAATGTTCTCTATGCTCTGCAGAAGGCAGCATATTGCATTAAAGGTGATAGTCATTAGAGACGTGTATTGATATATCGTCGTAAGGGTGTCAGAGAATCGGACGCTGTGTACGGCCAGAATACTTTGAAGACCGCAGCAGCGCTATCAGGAAGGAGCTTCCCCAGTCAGGGCCCAACAGGCCTATAGCACTTGAGGAGGCAACTGACTCAGTAGCTAGACTCGACCCAGGTGCAGCCGCCGATTCGTGGCCCGAGGGACTCTCAACGAGAAATGCCAATCGCTCCAAAAAGTATGTTTGAGTCCTCGGTATCTCCAACATAGTAATGCATTCGCTCAAGGATAGATCTGGCAAGCAAGTTCAGGTTGCGAATGCGACCAGCAGAGCTAGCGAACGAATTGGCAGGCCCTCAAAGTCAGGGCCCACAGCGCGCACAATACGCTTTTTGTGTGATTAGGAGCGCCTTACACCACACTACACGATCGATACACAGGACGACCTGCACGAGCTGATTGTACGCCGAATCAACGGATTATGGATCAGACTGAGGAGAATGTGATTGCTGAGCACATTCTTGAGCTAGATGCACGAGGATTTGCCCCTCGGCTGGCTGCTGTAGCTGATATGGCCAATTCTTTGCGTGCTGAGCGCAATATGGGCCATGTTGGCGTAAACTGGCCCAATACGTTTGTCAAGCGCCGCCCTGACCTCCAAGTAATGTTCAATCGCAAGTACGACTACAAGCGAGCCCTCTGTGAGGATCCAGAGATTATACAAGGCTGGTTTGGGCTTGTAGCGAATGTCAAAGCCAAGTATGGCATCCAGGACGATGACACATACAACTTTGATGAGACAGGCTTTATGATGGGCCAGATATCTACAGGAGCAGTT
Organism: Lizonia empirigonia; assembly: GCA_009982855.1. Lineage (NCBI taxonomy): Eukaryota > Fungi > Ascomycota > Dothideomycetes > Pseudoperisporiaceae > Lizonia > Lizonia empirigonia. Next base: position 557,865 of record JAADKA010000006.1, on the reverse strand, counting down.
GTCACAGGTTCAGAGCGTCGAGGATGGCCCAAGGCAGTGCAGCAGGGCAATCGAGAGTGGACCACGGTCATACAGGGCATCAATGGCACGGGATGGGCCATTCCACCCTTCATCATCTTCAAAGGCCGCTACCACCTCTCTGCCTGGTACAAAGAGGTCAATCTGCCTCAGGACTGGGTTATTGGAGTTTCTGAGAACGGATGGACTACCAACAAGCTTGGACTCCAGTGGTTAGAGCACTTTAATGCCCATACAAAGAGGCGCACCCGAGGAGGGTACCGGCTGCTCCTTATTGACGGCCACGAGAGCCACAACTCCCTTGACTTCCAACAATACTGCAAGGAAGCAAACATTATTACACTGTGTATGCCTCCACACTCATCGCACCTCTTACAACCACTAGATGTGGGTTGTTTTGCCCCTCTAAAGAAGGCGTATGGGCGCCAAGCCGACAATCTCATGCGCAACTACATTACTCATATTACTAAAACTGAGTTCCTACCATGCTTTATAGGCGCCTACAAGGAGACATTTACTTGTAGCAATATCCAAGGAGGCTTCCGAGGCGCTGGATTAGTCCCCTTTGACTCAGAACGGGCCATAATGGGTCTTGATGTCCGCCTACGTACCCCACCGCTACCTACTGTGGAAGATACTCCCTGGCAGTCCCAAACCCCGAGCAATACCCTGCAATTAGGGTCGCAATCAACGCTGGTTCGAGAGAGGATTCAAAGGCATACAAGCAGCTCACCAACTTCAATGGTTGAGGCCCTTGAAAAGCTTGCCAAAGGCGCAGCTATGGTAGCGCACAAGCTGGTGTTGGCTCAAAAGGAGATTACTGGGCTTCGAGCAGGAAATGAGGCCGCCACGCGACGTAAATCGCATAAAAGAAAGCAGTTACAGCAGGAGGGGGTCCTAACAGCTGAGGAAGGCCTTCGATTAATTACTCTAAATGAGTTTGGGGCGCGTGGTGATGGTAAGAAGGCAAGGAAGCGAGTGCGTGTTGAAGGAGGTGAGGCAACCCAAAGACGCTGTAAAAAGTGCCACAAGGTAGGGCATAACTCGCGCACGTGTAAGAAGGCTGCAGAAGGTGTTACTGAATGATATTATGTGCTGTACTACTGTATACAAGGCTAACATGGGCCAATGCGAGCCATAATAGGGTGGAGGTTTGGTGTGGTCTTGGCAGAGTGATCGGCTCGCCCGTGTGATCGGCTCGCCCATGGAGTACGTTAAAGTAAAATTAACCTAACTATTAAGTGCACAGCCTAATTAAGTGGCGCTGGTGTGGGGCAGTCCGCAGTCGGCTTGGTCGTGTCCGAAACTCCGTTGGTGGGCCGAGCTGTATCCTCCTTGTTCGCTACAAACGCCAACTCCACTCGGTCAGTCGATGAGGATCAAGGTATGAGAGATCTATACGGGACTGGGGTATTGCTTACAGGTACTGGGCTAACCGTGCCCAGCACAATGAGCCATAACGATCCTCGTTCGGAGGCTTCGAAGAAGCGAGACCTCATATCTCGAGGTGATTACACATCTACACCCGCAGGAAAAGCGACCTTCTTCCTGCTTCGTGCAGTTGAGCCGGTGCTCCAATATGGTATCCTTGCTCATGGTCTTGGTACACCACTCCTGCATCGTCTCGGACTTCGCACCCTTCCTCCAGGACTTCCAGCACACACGGGCTTCGGTGCCATCGACAGCCTAGGCCTATCGCCATACAGGCTTGTGCTACTCGGGATGTCTGTAGGCAGTGCCATCAAGCAGAATATCTGGGTGTCATTGCTATCAGGAGAGCCTATGCCTGTAGTCCCTGCTATCGAAGTCGGCTTGTTCAATGCCGTCTTCAACAGTATCAGCAGTTATGCCTTCCTTCTAAGCGCCACATCAACCTCGCAGGAGACAGATTTTCCTCAGCCATCGCTCATCGTGGGCAGTACGTTGTATGCCGTTGGCATCCTTACCGAACTTGTAGCGGAGATTCAGCGCAAGCGCTTCAAGTCAGACCCAAAGAACAAGGGCAGAGCCTACACAGGAGGCCTTTGGCAGTTCGCTCGACACATCAACTATGGTGGATACACAATTTGGAGGGCTGGTTATGCATTGGCTGGAGGTGGTTGGGCTTTGGGCGCACTTGTGGGTGCGCTTTTTGCATTCGACTTCTCGACACGGGCGATTCCTATCCTCAACGAGTACTGCGAGAAAAGATACGGCGATGCCTGGGAAAAGTTTAAGCAGCAAACCCCATACCGTCTGATTCCTTTCGTGTACTGAGTACTTGGGTCGACGCAGGATACGTCGTGTCACCGTTCGTGGACATCGCATTATGGTGGGTTCAGCTACGCTTGATAGCCTTGTGTGATCACTCTTGTTAGCATATCGAATAAATCGCAACATCGCCATCATGATGCATCGCGCTTCGCCAACTCACGACCATTCGGAACGCTGGTCAGTGCATGCATAAGCCATGATTAATCATACAAAGACGCGGCCCGACAAGCCACACGTCCTCGGACATCCATTCGCTACTATCGTACGCTAACACTCATGTACTGTAGCGACAACGGATCGTGGGGATGCCGCTCGAACTAGCAACCAGAAAGGCAGTCCACGATAAGAGAAGCTCAAGTCAAGAATTTGTCGTTGTCGCACAATGCAGGTGCTTTCCGTCAACGCTGGTGTCTGCGCCGGCTCACACGTACCACAACATCAATAGTGGTCGACTGATTGAGGCGAGCCAGCGTCAGCGTCGACATCAAGGTTAATGTCATGCCTTCCCCTCCTTTCGTCTCCAGTTCGCTGGAGTGAGACCTCACCGCTCGACCATCCTCTAAGATTCAGTTTCAACCGAGAATTATTCAATACTCATCCCGCTAGTTGACGCCACGGTGAGCACTTCACCGATGCAGCTTGCCAGCCCACCTTCCCCATCTGTCCGGAATTATGTTCCGTAAACGATATGTGCGCAACTAGATTCACCGTGGAGCTCAGAGTTATTTCGAGGCGGCCCCCAATCCACTAGAGATGTACGAATTTTCTCCGTATTGTTGCCAAAATAAACCACCAAGTATGTGGGGTCACGACAGCCTCTCCTAAACACAACAGGCAGCGATCAGCATCTGCTTACCGCGTTGAGCTTCTCAGGGTCTCTGTGGCGGACGATGTTGCTCTGGGATGCTACGCCACATCTCCAGTTTTCTATGTTTTCTTGCCAGTCCACAATTATGATGGGAATCGATATAGGCCACTACAGGGAGGTGGCTGTGTTCGATGTTCGGCGTTCGCGAAAATGGAGGCTTCTGTTGTGCGATCCGCTCGTCAACGGGACCTCAACGAAAGCTGAAGCGAAGAAGATGATGATGTGGATTTGCTCGGCTCGTAGTCAACAGGCGGGGGAGCGCAAAGATCCGGTGGGATGCGCGGCTACATGGGCTTGCATGCAGACCAACCCCACCTGGAGGTCGTAGCGGCTCATCGTTGAGAAACAGCAAGCGGCACATCACGTTCAGTAGTATTGCAGGCATGAAACAATCAAACATGGCTGGGATGTAGAGACTTCTTCACGAGCTAGGATGTTCATTAAACCTGGTCGATGCCGCGGTGAGGGGTAGGCCTTGTTGTTTGCAAGCAGGGCACTAAGCAGTGTACCTGCTAAGGAGGCAATTCGGCGAAGAGCCCACGGCCATGGCATCGTGCCCGGGCAACCGGCGCTTGGAGCGCAGCACTTGATCAGAGAGAGACACATGGCAGCACACAAGCGATCTGTCAGACGTAGCACTCGCGATGAACCCGATGCAACAGAGTCGATCATTCACCATCAGCGACTCAGCGCCCGCAAAGTGGGCGCCACGTTTTGGCATGATTCGACGCCGAGCCAGCGGGATCTGTAAGTGCAGCAGACAGGGAACATGACCCATGGTTTTCTTCTGCCGAGCCAGAGTTGTAAGCCGCATTCGGACGCGACTCCGGCATGCGGCTGTTTGAAGGTCAGGCCCTGCGAATTCCAAGTTTTGAAGCATTAGTTCGAGATGCTATGAATATGGCACGGGTGGGGTCGTGTTTGAGCTACTGCGTCGTCGAGCACGCCGTCGGAGCAGTTCATGGCATTTCGTCATTGTGGGTGGGCCAAAGAATGCTCAAGTACCTAGCGCTATCGAGAGCAACGGCTAGCAGGGGAGAAGCATACAAGAGCATTTGCGCGCCCGTATCTGAGGCGGGCGATTCGCATTGGCAGTCCTACACAGGAAAGCATCGACCCATCCCTTCCGTGTCGCTCACAGCTGCGGCTACGTTTCTTGCCCAAGCCCATCTCGCTACGCAGCCCTAGGCTCAGGACGCTGGATGAGGTTGTGCACCCGCTGCTGCATTGGATTGGACGCCAGACCAAAGAGTAAGTCAGCTCTTGCGCTATGCCAATTCTCGCTGCACGCTGTGCCCACGTTGTCCTGGCGTCTTTAGCACTACGCTCCAACAACGCAGGCGTCAGCTGAGCTCCTCGCAGTTGAAAAGTGGCTCGTGTTTGCAAACTGACAATTCTTTCTTTAGCTCTCGATCGAAGCTTTCCCTAGCGTCTGTGGAACAACCAGAGTCCCTTCCCTTCCTGATACATTAAGGCCAACTCCCGCCCGTGATCCTCGGCAGTCCGCAAAAGTCGCCCACAGGTCGCCAGAAAAACTCCCCGCTGTTCGAAGGTTCCGTGAACACTCTGTCTGACTGCCCTACCCCCCGGCCTCTCCAATTCCCTCTCAGCGCATCAGGCCATCGCCGGAAGCGGTTGGAAGTCAGTGCATTCATTCTGCAGGGCTGCAGCGATCGAACGCACGCACGCAAGCGGGGCGCCAAGAGGCACACAGCCTATCACTACCGCCAGTACATAAACATACAGAGCCGCTCTGTGGGCGCTCTGGTAGCTTCGCGCGCTGGTGCCACTGCCATTCACTGCCGCTGCCGTTCCTGTCCCTGACGCGGCTGCCTTGACGTCAGGGTTGTGTCGATCCGTTTCAGCGTTTGTGTGATCGTCAAGCGAGGCGAGGGCAAACATGCAGACCGCCGTGATGGCGCAACCCTCACAGGTCCAGTCGTACGGTGGTGCCGTGCCATTGCCCGTTCGCCGCAAGCCCATAGCCAACCCCGGTGTCGCCGTGCGACCAGCGCAGCCACAGTACAGCGAAGCACAGATGGGCCATTCCCGCACACGAACGACGTCCTCGGGCGTCTTCCCCGTGCCTGCCTCTCCCACCCCCGCCTCCCCCATGAACTCGCAATACCCCCAGTACCCGTCGCAGTACCAGAGCTCTCTCCGCCGCACCCCCACGTCGTCGACCAGCTCCACGACGGGCACCCCCAACCGCTCCAACAGTGGCGCCATCCGCCGTTCTTCGTCCACCCGCTCGGGCACCTCGCCCACCTCGTATGTGGCCCTCATGCGGAAGCAGAAGGCCACGGTCTGGTGCGACCGAGCCCAGTATGAGGACCCCCGCATCCAGGCCCAGCAGCGCCAGGCGAGGATGCGGGCAAACATGGAGGTTGCTGGCGGCAAGAACGCCCCTGCACGAGGCCCGTCGGGCAGCTCCAGCATGGCAGCTGGCGTGCGCTCCAAGGTGCGCCACCACGGTGCCCCCAAGGCCACGTTGTACGCGCCCACGACCTACACCGGCACGGGCGTGCCCATGCGTCTGAGTGCCTCTGAAGTAGACGAGGGCGACGACGAGGACAATGGCTCGATTGGAGGCCAGTACCACCACCGCACCGGCTCCGGACGCAGCTCGCTCGGCTCAGGTCGCCGCGCCTCGTATGCCAACCCCGCCGGCCGCATCTCCTCCAGTTCCACACCACCGCAAAACACGTCACCAGACGAGCTTGGCGATCTGGCCGAGGAGCCCACGCCGGACCAGAACCACGAGTCGAACGAGTACTTTGTTGAGCACACCAAGACGAACCTCTCGACGGGCAGCGGCAGCAGCGAGGAACGCAACTTTGGCGCGGTAGCTCCGATGAAGACGCTGCCGAAGCTGGAAGTCACCAAGAATTCTGATTTGATGAGAAAGGGCAGTGTGGATGAGCGGACAACGACGATGAGCAACACGCGTCTTTTCATTGCCAATCCAGATGCGGATAGCGACTAAGGCTTCCTTTTCCCTTCTTCGATACCCACCCCTACCGACGACACGACGATTGAAGATTTACGGTGGATGAGTATAGCGATGAGCAGTGTTTTACGGGCGTTATATTTTCCATCTACTTGTTTGTGCGCCGCATAGAAATCCGTAGTTTACGTGGCGTGTTTGCATTGATTTTGGCACGCGCGTCTGAGCGCACCCTGGTGGCTGCACAATGGAATTGCTGTACATAGTGCTGAGCGTGGTGGAGTCGATCGCACGGCGAGAGACGACTAATACCGATTGTTGCCTTGACTTCTGATTTCCCATCTTTTGCCCATCTACACCAGTCTACCAAACTAACCACCACATGGACACGGCATCACTCCAATCGGCGTCTCTGCCTCTTTTGAACACGCTCAATCGCGACTTTTCCTCCCTGGCTTCTAGCACGACACGTGATCACGATTCCCATGGCCGCTCGGCGCCCGGAGCAAACCGCCAGCCGCGGACCCAGTTCCGAGTGGGCTGCCATGTGGAGCAGCACACGGCGTGCCCGACATGTGATGATGTGAGCAAGGTGGAAACTTTGGGCGCGCTGGGCCGATGCTTGCGCATTTGTCCATCAGCCAAGTGCGTATGTACGAAGTATGTGCTGGGTGCCGAGGTTTTGGCGGGCGTGAGGGACGGGGGTGGGGGAGGTGGGGAGGTGCGCGAGTCAGGTGGTTGAGGGAAGGTGGGATTCGGGGGCTGGGCTGAGTCGGGTGGGTGGCATGGCGGTGCGGACTGCTTGGTACGTTTTGTTCATGAGCTGAGGTTCAAATGTCCGAGCATTGCGTTTGATTCGCTCTATGCAACGCGCATCGCGTCCCTTCCGCCAAGATATCCGACTGCGTCCAGCACAAATGTTCGACACTCCGCACATGGGGTTTGTGATGACGGTTTGAATATCCTACGATACCCTCGACGTATAAGATACTCGCAGCCATGCCGCACGCGACCAATGGCACCGTGATTGGTGGAACGAATAGTACATACAAGCGCGGAGCGAATGGACATGCACAAGTACCCATCGGTGTAAAGAGCGGCGCGAACGGAGACCAGAAAACGGACTACACAAGGTGGAGATTACGGGACGATAGGGGGTGTCAGACATGGCACTATCTACAAAGTGACGAGGAGGTGAAGGAGTGGCCGCAGAGTGCTGCAGACAGGTACTTTCTGGGAATGGAGACAGTACGTACCAGTCCCATACGACAGTCACTGCTGGCGCAACAAGGCCCTCGGCGGTGGTGCTACCAGAACACAAGCTGATGGCAATGTTCCCAGGGCCTCCCAGAACTCCCACCCGCAAAGACACCACTCGAGGCCGCCGAGAACGCGCTCTCGTTCTTCTCGAATCTGCAACTGCCGCCTGGGAACTGGGCCTGCGAGTATGGTGGGCCAATGTTCCTCCTCCCCGGACTGGTCATCACTTGGTACGTCACCGAGACACCCATCCCCGCCGAACGCGCAATCGAGATCAAGAACTACCTGTTCGCACGCGCACATGCCGAAGATGGGGGCTGGGGACTGCACATCGAGGGCGAGAGCAGCGTCTTCGGCACAGCTATGAACTACACTGTACTGCGACTGCTCGGCGTGGATCCAGAGGACCCGCGGATGCGAAAGGCGCGCAGCACACTGTGGAAGCTGGGCGGAGCACTCAACGGACCGCACTGGGCCAAGTTTTGGCTAAGCGTGCTCGGCGTGCTGGAGTGGGACATTGTCAATCCTGTCCCACCGGAGCTGTGGCTGCTGCCGGACTGGATGCCCATTGCGCCTTGGCGCTGGTGGATCCACATGCGACAGGTCTTCTTGCCCATGTCGTATGTCTACTCCAAGCGATGGTCGTATCCGTTGAACCATGTGACACGCCAGCTGCGCTCAGAACTGCTGACGCAACCCTTCGAGACGATAACGTTTAGCGCGCATCGCAACAGCATCTCGCCGATGGATGACTATCATCCCAAGACCTGGATTCTGAAGCTGCTGTTTTGGTTCCTGGCGGTCGTCTGGGGGCCTTTCCTGAGGCCTGCGTGGCTTGTCGAGCGCGCTGAGAAGCATGTGTGGTGGCTGATCCAAGCGGAAGACAAGAACACAGACTTCTCGAACCTTGGACCCGTCAACGGACCTATGAATACGCTATGTGCATACATCAAGGAGGGGCCTGATAGCTACGCTTTCCAGGAGCATCTGAAGACGCTGCCCGAGTTTCTTTGGATGAAAGACGAGGGGATGCTCATGAATGGCACCAACGGCGTCCAGACCTGGGACACTGCTTTCACAGTCCTCGCGGCCGACTCGTGCGGTTTCCTCTCCCAGAAAAAGTACCGCCCCATGTTCACAAAAGCGCTGGAGTTCATCGAAGACCAGCAAATGCTCGAGGAATGCGAAGACCAGCACGCCTGTTACCGCCAACAACGAAAGGGCGCCTGGGGCTTCAGCACACGCAAGCAAGGCTACACTGTCAGCGACTGCACTTCCGAAGGTCTCAAAGCAACTCTTATCCTGCAAAATCAACACGACTACCCCACTCTCATCGAAGAGCGAAGACTCAAGGACGCCATCGACGTGCTTCTAACCATGCAAAACGCATCAGGCGGCTGCGCATCCTACGAACCTACCCGCGGCTCCGAACTCCTCGAACACCTCAACGCCGCCGAAGTCTTCGGCAGAATCATGATCGAATACGACTACGTCGAGTGCACAACCGCCGTCGTCACCGCCCTGCAAATGTTCCAGCACCACTACCCCTCCTACCGGCGCACCGAGATCATCGCCTTCCGCGACCGCGCCGTCAAATACATCCGCTCTGCCCAGCGCCCCGACGGCTCCTGGTACGGCGCCTGGGGCATCTGCTTCACGTACGCCGCCATGTTTGCGCTCGAGTCGCTCAAGAGCGTCGGCGAGACGTACGAGAACTCTGAGCGCGTGCGCCGCGCATGCCAATTCTTCCTCGACCGCCAGATGCCCGACGGCGGCTGGGGCGAGACGTACAAGTCCTGCGAGACAGGCGAGTACTGCCCGCACGCGCAATCCCAGGTCGTGCAGACGGCGTGGGTCGTGATTGCGATGCTGGAAGCTGGGTTTCCGCATAAGGAGCCGTTGCGCAGCGCGCTCCGGATGATTGTGCGCCGGCAGCAGACCAACGGCGAGTGGAAGCAGGAAGCTATCGAGGGTGTGTTTAATAAGTCCTGGTAAGTTTGCGCTGTGTGGGGTGTCGTGTCGTGCGATGTGTTTGCTAATATAAACAGTATGATTTCGTATCCGAATTACAAATTCATCTTCCCGATCAAGGCGCTGGGCATGTATGCTAAGCGGTTTGGTAATGAGCCGCTGTAGACTGGACGGCGCAGATGGAGGAATAAGCAGAAATAATCACATACCACATCTCACATGGCCAATCATAACATCCCCCTTCCCTACCACTTCACTGCGACCTTCACACGTGCACTGATATCTAGACCCCACGCAGATGCCATTTGTATGTCGTGGAAGTCAAAACTCCCAAGGCGCGTTCACTGATTACTTATCGACAGGTCTGGTACGCTGCCTATATACGTTGTAGACGTCCTGCAGGGCAACAGCATGTGTGGGACCGCCTGACAGCGATGGATCCACGGTCCATTCACACCCTGAGAACGCCCTTGCTGGCTTGTAGGAGTCCCTGCATATCACGTTCACAACAAATACATCAGTACAGCAGGACGCAATTGTCACATCAATATGGCAGGACGCAAATATAATATCACTACGTCAGGACCCAGCAGTTTAATTCTATTACACTCCGCCCAATTCACTATCTACACCCCCCCCACCAGCGCGCTACATGGCGCAACCAGCCAAAGAGAGTCTTGTACTAACAATATCTGAAGAAAAGGGAAAGCAGACCAGAACGCCTTTTCGTATGCAAGGTACAAAGCGCATCGGGACCACGGGACAACTCGTCGGACGCTACGCAACGCAGCTAGCGTGTCGTAACGGTCGTGAGGAAGTCGTTGTCGTGATGGGAGAGGCGATGCTGAAAAAGGAGAGACATGAAGATATGTGCAAGAATGCAAATACGCACACGTGCCGAGTGACATGTGTTGTGGTGTGCAGGACGGCCGTTACTGACTTCGTAACCAAAAGGTGCGGAAATCGAGCTGACTGTCTGACTCTAGCCTGTGACTGGCCATCGACTGCGTAGTCCAGACATCCACTGTCCGTAGAGAATGTCTGCAAGAAGACCCTGTTGCTCCATTCCCTTCTCGACATGGCCCGGGAGCTTCTTCTCGTCCACCATGGGTAGAGAGTCATTGCCGAAGGACTTCTCGCCAACGACGAATGCGCTCTGTCGCCGGCGGTGCGACTTCAAGTGTGGGTTGTTTTGCGCAAGTACGAGCTTGGGGCCTCCTTTGGTAGGCGAGCCTGACGTGCTGTTGGGTGTGCCGTTGGGCGTATCGATGGGTGTCGATGGAGAATCGTAGTCTTCTGATGCTGATGACTTGCTGACAGATGACGAAGATAATTTGCTGTTCGATCGAATGCGGGTTGTGCTCGTTCCATGCACGGTCGTGCCACCGTAGCTTGTCTCACTGCCCCGGGTATTATGCTTAAGAGGTGACTGGGCTGCTGGCGCTTCGATACCCAAAGCAGCAGCTAGCTTCAAGTCCTGCTTCAGACGGTCGACCATGGCCTTTAGCAGCATGAATTCGCCCTGTGGGTCGATCTCATCGAGCTGAGCCCAAGCAGAAGCTACCCGACCCACCGCTTCACGCTGGTGGGGTGACCCAGTGTCCGCGTAAGCTTCCTGGAAGACACTGTCCAAGACCTTACTGTACGCTCGACGTCCGTAGAGCGCATCCTTGGTGACCGGCATGGGAGGATATTCTGGCTCTGGCGGCTCGTTCTCATTGTTGACGTCGTTAACATCAAACATGAGATCCGCGCTTGGTGGCGATGGACGGAAAGTGGCAGCACTTGGGTTTGGATGGAATGAGTTGTTCTGAGTGGCGGGTGGGTTGGATCGTAACGCCGCTCGACGTTCTCCACTATAGACGCGCTGGAAGTGCCGAACAGTGGATGGTGAGTTGCCAAAGGTGAGGTCCACACCCAGAGGTCGCTTGGGCGCTCCACTAACGCGACGAGCGGTGGGTGTGTTCCCCGAAGACACGCGGAAGGCTGTTCCTGAAGACGCATTGCGAGAGGAAGGTCGGATACGCTCAGGTAAGGGTGAATCTGTGGCTTCACCCAGCGGTGCCGCGTCAAGATCCATGTGCTGCATTAGAGATGCGGTCGCTTCTTCGTCTCCGGAAGGGATACGTGCAAGCTTGCGTCGCCGAGCTGTTTGGCGCGCTGCTGAAGCAATTGTACCGGCTTTGACTGTGTCAAAAGTCCAGTCATCTGACTCGCCTTTCGGTGAGAGATTCTTCCTACACAGAATGTTAGCTACTAATCCGGAGCCCAGGCACACATTGCTTACATAGTTTCCTCGTAGTACTTGGGGTGCGAGACATGGTCCTTGTCCTTCTTCGCATCGAACATCTGCTTGCGCTCGACCAGCTCACGCAGAGCCTCAACCTTGCCGGCTCGACGAACGAATTTGTGTTCCAAGAGCTCCTTCGCAGTCGCGCGTCGGTCCGGATCCTTGATCAGACACTGAGCGACGAAGTCTTTGAAGTCCTTGCTGAACTGGTCGCCTTCGAGACGAGGCGCTGGATTCTTAGGAATAGTGAAGAGCACCTTCATGGGATGAGCTCCGGCGTGTGGCGGTGCGCCTTCAGCCAATTCCATAGCTGTGATGCCCAACGACCAGATATCGGCCCGGAAGTCGTAGCCAGCCTCCTGAATGACCTCTGGGGCCATCCAGAACGGTGTGCCAACAAACGTCATGCGCTGGGACTTCATGTTTGTCAATTGCGCGGCAACACCGAAGTCGGCGAGCTTGACTTTGCCCTTGTCGGTCAAGAGCACGTTCGCAGCTTTGATATCTCGATGGATTTTGCCGGTCGAGTGCAGGTAATCGAGACCGAGCAGGAGCTCGCGACACATAATCGCAATATGTGCTTCGCCCATTGGCCCTGGCGCAAGCAAGTCGGCGGCTGATCCACCTCCCAGATATTCCATGACGATCCATAGCTTGACGCCCTTGACGAAGCTCGTCTTGTATTCGGTGATGTACGGGCTGTGGCAGGTACTCAGCAGAGCGATCTCGGCTTGGATGTCGGCGAGCTCTTCGTTGCTGTCTTCGAGATCAATCTAGGCACGTGAGCATATAAATTATATCGCAGAACGCAGCTCTGCTTACATGCTTGATAGCAACTGTTTCGCCTGTACTGCGGTCGATAGCTTTGTACACTTTCCCAAAGGACCCGCCTGCACTCATCAGCCCAAAATCAATGCAGTGTGCAGCTGGAACACTCACTGCCCAACTCCTCCATAACCTGGTAGTTCTCCGCCATTTTGGGAGATGTGTGAGCTGTTGTTGTCGACAACAATGCAGGCGCTCCAAGTTCAGTCGATGGTGGAATCCAGGATGGGGTATGGCGGACGGCGGGAGTCCTTGGTAGAGCGAGTTCGGATAGAAATAGGGTGCTGGTGGTAATACAGCTGAACAACAGCCGTGGTGGGTACAGTTATCCAAATCGCGAGTCCACGCTGGACCCTGCGTCATCACCGGGGTAACGGCGCACCATCACAAACACTGGAGCTCGTCCCACCATGGCTGCGCACGATCGTCAAAGCACGTTGTAGTGCACACAGAAATCCGACGAGAGAAATGATAGGGATGGGTTTCCTTAGTGCAGAAAATTTCTTGAAGCTGATGGTTTTGCTTGCTACCCTCATGATAAGCCTGAGGCCGCTTTCCATAGTGTACCTGCATCAGTTTCATTCCTATCCACTGCTTGGAGACTTGCCCTGCATAAGCCTCGTTGCATATGGACCTCTCAGCTGCTCGGACAGACTGCTGTCGCTGTGCCAATTGGTCTTATCCGGAGAGCAGCTATACCGTTCCGGCCGAGGTCACGGATGCAGAGTAGTGGATGCGCGCGGTGATGGGCGACGGTCATGCGCTCTGACCAATGACGAATTCGTCACCACCAGCAACAGACACCAAAAAAGGCGTGTCCCCAGGTTACCCGAGCCGGAGTCAGTGTGCCTGACCCGCGAGATCCATGTTTCATGATGAGCTGTTAAGTGTTAACGCGGGCAAGCTGCGATGATCCTGGGGCAGACAGCAAATTTCATCACCAGCTGCCAGATGTGGTGGACCATGGCTCTTAGCCTGGGAGTTTGGGCTCGTGCTGTCAAATGGACAACAGATGGGGACAGTCCCCAGTGCCCCATGGTGACTGTCCAGATGAGTGTGACTTGCCCTCCAACACACTCAGCGGTGTAGAACCATCAACGCCCGCCTCAGTTGCGCTAGCCATGGTCAGGTAGCCCTGGAGTGTCACAGGGACGCGGGTTCCTGAATAAGGTTGGATTGTTGTTGGTCTGAGCACTCTCTCAGGCATCACAAAAAACGGACCGCTGCTGTGCAACGGCCTCGATAATCCAAATCCAAATCAACCCCTCTTTTGCTCTCGAGAAATGCACTCTTCAAAGAGTCTGGTATGGGTTCCTGCGCTGCCAGCCCGGCTCTCCTGAAGACGTGGTTCTCGTGGGTTCGCGGCTTCTTGCGCTTAACCAGCCTATCAGCCGTCTTCCTGGCCTGCTGGCTGGAAATCGGCGGCTCCCATCCCGCTACCGCCTCCCTGATTCTGCTCCGGCTATCACGACGCCTGCGACTCTCGTCTGTTGTCTTGATGCTCACCAAGGAGCATGACATGAATCCGAGTCCAAGCATTCGAGGCGCAAAGGCCTTGGACCGCCCAGAGCACCGCACGATTACGCGGAAACGTTCACAAACCTTGCAAGGAAATGCATCAGGGGCCAAAGGGGCCAGCCACCGCCTTTCCAGACACAATTCCGGAGCCTCTGATACCTCTTCATCCTCGACCACCCTCTCCCATCCTTCACCTTCGCCCTCGATGCCTTCTCACGCTCGTTCCAAGACAACGTCGCACGCCGATATCGTCCGACAAGGCAAGCGCCTGTCGTTACAGTTTCCAATTCAACCTGCTGCCGGCAGCAGTTCACCACTCTTCTCGCCGCGATCACGGCCCCAGTCCTGGGTCGCAGCGCCGCCGCCACTGCCCTCGCCCGAGGCCCAACCGTCGTCGCCGGAAACCAACATCCTCGCCGTCCTCGCTGCGCAAGAACGATATGTCCTGGAGCTCAAGGAAGAACTCACCAAAGCCGAGGAAGATCTCAAGACATTGAAGAAGCACTACGCCCTCCACGAAGCTAGCAAGCGGCGCAACGACGTTCGCAAGGTCGCCCAATTGCAGCCGTTGAACACCTCTCTCGCCAATATCGACGCCGTGCACGATGATGAAGACGGGAGTAACTTGTGGATGCAGCGCGAGATGGAGCGCAGGAAGGCTTTGTTGAGTAACACAAGGTCGTCCCAGAGGAAGGTCTTCAGTGGATCACGCCATCTGCGCACCCTGTCTTTGCTGTCGCCTGACAGAGCCTACACGCCATCATTCCCTCAATCGGCCGACGATCGAAGTGACGAAGCCAACATCAAGCGACCAACACCACCCGCTCGATCCTCTACATCATCTGATGTATCGAGGCAACTCATTGATGTCACAAGCAATGATCGCCATGATCTCGGCGGCCTGCCGAACATCCAGCGCGATAACATCCTGCGCACTGGCAAGCAACTAGCCAGCGATTTCAGCAACGGGTTGTTTACCTTTATTGAGGATATAAGACAGGCCACCGTGGGCGACGAAGCTGTCAACGGGGCGGCAGAGGCTTCTGGGCCCTTGCAGAGCAGGGATACATCTGCCAAGGTGATTCGAAACACCTCCGCTAGCAGGCCATCCCTGAACCGGTCGGCCAGCTCCAGGAAGTCATTGCAAAAGAAGCAGTCGATTGGCGAGGATTTCTGGTCAGAACACGGTTTGAGTGAGCCCAAGACCACCTCCGTGAACAAGAAGACTCACGCGGCCAAGTCCACCTGCACACCCGAAAGGCAAACGGCCCGGAACAGCGACAGCTTCGAAGAAGAATGGGATAACTGGGATAGCCCTGGTGCAAGCTTTGTTGCAAAGACAACAAACACCCAGAACGACTCGGACGAGTCAGACACACCTTCATCCACCGCTGCCAGCTCCCGAGCCAGCACCAAACACCACCCAAGGCGTCATGACTCGAAGAATTCGTCGCTTGCGACGATCAGCTCTGCGAGCATGCCCGACACCAGTGCATCACGCGATCCTAAGCGCAATTCAATCCCTTGGCCAGACCTGGTCAATCTGTCGCCATCAAACCTCAAGCGCACGGCTTCGCACCTGATGAAAGAGTGGGAGAAGCAACTCACGCCGCCGCCAGAGTCGCGACTCTCGAGCCACTCCCAGGGTGACTACGTTGGCCGCTCAGGATCTCCCGGCAGCCTTATATAATGACGAACGATCTGTACAGACTTTACACATTGACGACGCCACGCATCTAGACCACGACGTCTAAACGAATGTCTATTCATATATAATTCACATAAACAGGGGGTTGTTAGCATGGCGGCTTGTAGACAAAGCGTTAGAGACAGCATGGCGAATCTGGCGTTTGCGGTTACTGTCCGCACATATCAAGCACAGGGAAGATATCAAATGTCTATAGAAGCATAGCATAAGACTTTCAAATCAATTTGCCATAGCATGCCATTATCCCAAGAACTTCTATTCTGAATCATCGACTTAGGCTCCATTCTCATCAAGACCTCGTTATGATTGCAGGTTGGAGGGCTGGAAGCCTGACGGGCTGCACGTGCCAAGACCTCCGTGTTCTCCGCAAAAGTTGAGTCGCCGTGCAGGAAGACCGCGTTGCATTGCCATCGATCACCGACTTTCTCTCCCCTAAAATCCCACGGCTTCTTTGTGTGTTTGCTCGTCCATAGCGCGCACCGCGACACACCATGGCACTTCCACAAAACCCCGGCGGCATGATGGCCGGCATGAACCCAACCGCAGGCATGTCGGAGCAAGAAGTGCAAATGACAAAAATGGTATGCCCGCTCCAACACCAGCCCCAAGCCGCCCCTCCTAACACGGCCCCCAGATCCAAGCATCCATGGAATCCTGCGTCGGCAAAACCGTCATGGCCGGCGTCATGGGCGGTGGCCTAGGCGCCATGTTCGGACTCTTCATGGCCTCGATGCGCTACGACACACCCATGGGCCAGCCTCTACCGACCGCAAACCCCTCGCCTGTCGCCGCGGGCGCCGCAACATCTACTCCAACCTCGAACTCTGCAGCAAACGCGACCGCCGGCGCTGCAAAACCGACCGGCACCCCAATCACAAACGCCGTCAAGGCCGCCGCAACCAGCACCGCGACAAGTACGTCCACACTCCCCTCAGCCGCCGCCTCGCAGGCCGTCACCACCTCCTCCGCAGCGCCGGCCTTGGTCCTCTCGCCCAGCACCAGCGTGCCCATCTCCGACCTGCCGCTGAAGCAGCAGCTGAAGCACGGGCTGCGGGACATGTACCGCAGCTCTGTCTCCAGCGGCAAGAACTTCGCCAAGGTGGGCGCCATCTTCAGCGGCACCGAGTGTGCGATTGAGGGGCTGCGGGCGAAGAACGACCTGTGGAATGGCGTCGCCGGCGGGTGTATCACGGGGGGTGTGCTTGCGAGAAACGCGGGGCCGCAGGCTGTGGCGGTCGGATGTGCGGGGTTCGCTGTGTTCAGTGCGGCGATTGATGCGTATATGGTGAGTTGCGACGTTCCATTCTTCTGGATGCGTGGTGTGCGGATTGAAGCTAACGATGCGCAGAGGATGCCTGAGGACGAGCGGAGCAGACCAATTGCGTAGACGCATGCGCACGACGCACAGGGAACGTGGAGGAATAATCGTTGAGGACCTTGTAGTTATATTGTACACCACATACCAACCCCGACAGGGTTTGCACGCACAGCATTGGGCGGAGTTACGGATCTCACCACGAAGACATGTAGCATATTGTATTTTGGTCAATGCGAGACTGGGGTGCGTAGGCCTGATCATGGTCCTGCAAACTGAGACGGTGTGCAAATGAGAGCTGTGCAGTAGCGAAGCGAGTGTGACTATTGATGTACGGAGAACTATCTGAAGCTATAGACATGAGAACAATCTGGTGATAAGAGATGCAACGACCTCGTTGCTACACAAAACTTGGCCACCGTGGCGGTAGCAGTCTCAGGGCGAAGCAAACGTAGGAGACTAGTAACAATCTGGTAACAAGGTTGCAGATGGTGCGGTCAGATAAGATAAACGTATTTAAGCGGCCAGTGTGCGAACAGCGGAGAGCGGAAATGATGGGTAGGTAAGACGGACAGCGGAGCCTTGGCAGCAACGGCAGGGCGCAGGGCGGTAGGGCCAACGACGTCTTGTGACTCCTCATTGATAGTAGCATCCTCCGTGCCCCTCTTCAAGAGCTCGAAGGTGAGCCTCCGAGGAAAGTGGGTTCCAGGAAGGGCACGTGTGGACGTGCACAACTACACCTCTTTTGTCCTTGCCTGCAAGAACAGTCAGTGCTGCAATGGTGAGATGAGTCAAATCGACTTACGTTCAGGTGTAGGGGGGACTTGAAACCTCGAAGATACCATCATTGCAGGAAGCCATCCGGCCAGGTTCTCTTGATTGATTGACATTGCAATTAAACCTAGGAAGATTGCCAGGTCACCACAAAGTGCTCCCTTAGTCGGATTGGTGGTCAATTTGCCATGGTAGATGTCCGGCAGAAGCGCGTGCCGCCATGTTTGGTCTTTTCGACTATACTGGACAGTATCGTATTCTCCCGCGTTGGTCAAGGAGGATGCAGGGCCTGTGTAGTTGAAGCAGAGCGGCCGCCATGGCTCCCATACATCAGACGAGTTCTTTGTTGCGTCCCCCCGCATAACCCAAAAGCCGCGACCAGCTCGGTAGAACATTGAGAATGTCTTGTAGGGTCTCGAATCATTCGGCAGCCCAGCGACCTGCCGGATTTTGCGTCCATCGCAGTACCAATACATGCCAGTAGCACCTCCACCTACACAAATGCTCGGATTCGTCGGCTTCCATTCTGTGGGCTGATAGGCAGCGGCCGGACGCAAGTTATCGTTATCGCCTATCTCGTCAATACAGAAAATGTAAGACGCCTACACCGGTCAGATTATGACATAGAATCGCTCGTGGCTTCGCAAGATTACATACCATGGCTTGTTAACAACACCGGCTGTATTCAAGAAGAAACTCCAATGATGAGATGCGTGGAAAATAGCCGCAATTCTTCCGAATTCCTCTAGTACGAGCCAGCATTCCGTCAAGCCTGCTCCTCCTTTATCCTTCGTGCCCGCAATGCGGCTCTGCTGATTGCGACCGTAAGGGGAAGGCGTCCCAGCCGTAGGCGTCAGCCGACAGCGTTAGTGACCATAACGATTGCCAGTGCGAGAGAATGAGCAAGCTTCTGATAAGCTGGATCAAGGCTCTGGGCTGTCGTGGCGGCAAAGTGGTGATGCATGGGCTGCAGAACTAACCGACTGGACAGCAACCGACTTCCTTTACCCCGCCAGATGTATCGTATGGAAGCGCGCGTGCCGTCAATCCGTGTACGGCTGGTGGTACGATGGGACGCATGTTGGTCAAGCATAGGGACGTTTCGGCGTGGATGATGGCTCTTGGACTTAGGTGCGCTCGCATTTGCTTTGGAAGGTCGTCACAGCTCAGATTGAACTACACGAGAGACCATCAGAACTCCGTAGCTACTACACATGTCAGCCAAGTGAAGGATTGTGCTGAGAAGCCAAGAATTACGCTGGGTGTATTGCAACAACATGGGTTGCCGTGTTGCATGCACTTGACCAACCACCAGGGGCCAGATCCAGCCCAAGCCAGGGTAGGATGGGAGTCGGCTCTAGTGGAGCGCCAGTATCCATGCCTGTTGCGTCGAAGCCTTAGGATAGGTGGCCATAGTCCGCGAAGGATTGGCCTAGACATGCAGTCCACAGAACGGCGGTAGGTCGTTTCTAGTAAATGGTCAGCCTGCGTCCTCACATGCTGTAGGCGGCAAGTCGGTTCGCGTGATACCTGTTGAGTGTGCTGCGTCGCCATGCGAAGAGGCCCAACAGCGGCTTCGTTGGGAACAATGAAAGGAAGAGTCGGCGAGGTGTCTCCGATCTAGTTGTCAGCCCTGGAGTGTCTTCCACAGAACATCCTGGTAGAAGCCAGCCTCGAGACAAATGGACATCGAGGGGTTGCGGCTCTGCTTGTGGTTTGAGGGGTTATAAGCGGACCGTCGCGTTAAGTCAATGGAGGCCATCTATGCGCGCGCTAAGAGCGTCGATCCAGTTCTGAGGTCGGTACATGTCGAAACGGGCCAAGCGGACAGCCCAACAAACTGAGTATGTCGTCCTTTGACATTTCGAATTTGAAGTCAGGTCGACGACCGGAGTCCAGAAGTTGTGGGATGCCAAAGGTTAAGTAGAGACGACATTGGCCTGGGCTCGGTGACGCTAAATGCATTCTGGGGCGCTCTGAAGGACTGTCCTGCACGATTGCCTTATTGCCTTCTTTCTTTACCCTCTCAAACTGCTGACAAGCCGCCCTGAGATCACATTGGCGAATGTACCTGGCAACACTAGAATCAATTCCGTTAATGGTAGCGCTCGGTTGCTGCGGCTTGGGTTCCACTGCCCCGACCCAGCGACACACTGACTGATTCGCAGGAACCTGCATGATTTTGTCCATCGCTCACCGGAGACAGCATCTTGCTGACTGACTTCGCTCATCTACAGTGCATCACCGTCCGCAATAAGCTTGAATACACTCACCGGTCGACGAAACCCAGATATCGCATCACCGGTCCAGGTCATGCGTACGCTCATGAGCCACACCCGTCGGTCCAGTGAATGCCAACAGACTGACCCGCAGTCCTCCACCTAGCGAGAACACACGCCAGACTTCGAGCCATTATCAGCGACACCGCGTAGGCCTGATCATCACAGAACGAACGAATGAGGCTGCCTGGAACGTTGACCATGTACCGAAGCCGGCGTACTTGAACATATAACCCACAAGCACCACGGTAGAGCTATTGGGATTCGATACGCAGCGGTCCAGGGCAGACACGTACCTGCATTATCAGGCCGACGCTCGTGGAAACATACAAATCAGGCTGGCTGAAGGGCTGGCAGAGTTCATTAGGGACACCCGGCTCGAATGTTGATGATCCTGCGACAGTCCTTCTGTGGGCCAGGTCCAATCAGCAATGGCTGTAAAGCGCGCGCAAGATGCAAGCACGAGGCAACACTCGTCTGCGTAATGTGCCGCAAAGCCGAACCAAGCAGGGGCGTCGAAGGCGCTCGTCCATACGGCAGAATTTCCATGGGACACATGCCGAAGAACTTCTCTCTGCTCGTTCGCTCACAATCGCAGCGGCATCATGGGCTTATCCCATTCACTGACCATGCTACGAACTAGCTTTAGTAAGCCCAGTCGGCGCTCTCAAACGAAAACTACTTAGGCCGTGGCGAACGACGAGAAGGTGCAAGAAGGCACTGATGGTACTGTATACGCAATCGGATGTTCAGACAACAACAAGCGCATAGCTGATATCATCATTGTCGTTTCTTGGACGGATCAAATCGTCGAGTTAGAGCAGCTGAACCCATGAGTGGTCCGTGACGAAGAGGCTTGACTTGGTCCCGACAGTACGGATCCCTTGGATAGACTTGCGAAAACTGTGATAGATCGAGCAGAGCAGCGAATGGCGCCGCCCGTATCCGTATCAATGATCGAATTCGTCCAGCCAAGAAAATATAGGTGAGTCGTTAATACTTTGGTCAGACGGTTCCGCTGACACCTTCAGAATATCACGTTGTTGTACAATCGGGTGCCAAAAGTCTGTTCGCGTTGACGCATGGACCACCACAACCACATTTGATTACCAACTTCAAAGCAGTATAACTCTCTACTACATAGACCAAATAAGACAATTAGGGTTGCAAATTAATCGCATTACGCTTAGTATCTAGTCTGGTAGCCCTTTGCACGTCGCACAGCGTCTAGGCGTCGTGGCATAGACCTAATAAGGCGTTTGATCAGTGCGTCAGGTATAGCAGCCCATGCCTCAATCAACCCCAACTCGAACGCCTCCCACTCAGCTAGAGAGTCTCCCATATAGTCAAATTCAGGATGCAGCTCATGGAGCTTCTTTTTAAGTGCCTACCACATGTGTTCAATAGGGTTAAGGTCAGGTGAGTATGGTGGCCATTTGATCGTAGCAACACCATGAACCTCTAGCCACTCCTTCGAGACCTGGGAAGTGTGGATAGGTGCGTTATCCTGCATAAACCACTCGCCTGGCCTGTAGCTGTCCTGGAGACCTTCCTCAAGTGCTCGTATGTAGCTCTGAGCTGTGTATCCATTGCGTTTGGCTGATGTGTCGCGATTCATAATTACTAGACGACTACGCCTTGCTCGGCCACCTGGAGTCATCCATATTGAGCCCCATACCATACGAGCAGGTTGGCGAGCAGTGGTGACCTCCTCAACCATCTCGTGCGACCATTTATCCTCAGGTAGTCGCCATACCCAGGGCGTGTTGTGGCCAGATCCACGAGCAACGCTGCACTCGTCACTGAACCTGATAGTACGCCTCCCAAAATCAAACCCCAGCCATTCATTAGTAAGATTGAGGCGTTCCGCAGCTGTGTTCTTGTTGATTTTTGGCCTACGTCTCGCTCTGAACTTGCGGTATCCCTCGTCAGCCATTGCGCGCTGCACAGTACGCTTAGAAACGCTGGGGTAGGTAGTATTGGCGTCCCACAGTCCAGCCTCCTCCATAAGCTTGTGGTACTCAATACCTGGGTTTTTCCGAGCAATCCGTAGCAGCCGGCGATGGTCTCTACTAGTCAATGTAGGTGGCCGGCCTGTCCGAGGCTGCGTTGTGGTGCTGCAGCTGGTTGTCCATCGGAGTACTGTTTTCTGTACGCACCGCTGCGAGCAGTCCAGCGCGTCAGCAACTTCGCTTGTCGACACACCAGCCTCAACCTGGGCTAAGCAGTATATCCGTTGGGCTTCTGATAATTCACCTCCGCGCACTCGATTTGATGAAATTTTAGTGCTAAAAGCTCTCATATTGATGTAGTCGTGTGTAGTTGAAGAAGATACCCCTCTTTAGAGTTCGCGTTGTTGAAATGGTCTGTGCACACGCGCGAACAGACTAAAGTCCTAGTACAGTATGTCCGCACCTGCCGAGCGCGGTTCACTTGGTGTACAATGCACTGGCTCCTACGAGAGAAAGTCGCCCGCGGAGCCATCACATCGCAGTCACCTGCAGTAGCTAGGAGACCTGTAAGCCGTTAGTAGACTGCCTTGCAAGGAACAATGGGACTCGTCCGCGCCTCTCAGTGGCGAGTCATGTATCCGCTATGACGTGAATGAGGCGAAACATCACGTCCTTGCGTACCGTACCGGGCGTCAAAAGATAGACATGGCATGCAGGGTTCTTTGATGTTGAAAGTGACTCTGCGGGAACTAGGTTTGGTCGCTGCTCTCCCAGAACGCCAAGACCCAGACCCAAGCTGTTAGGTACTTTGCACCTTCCCGAATCCGTACACACACCCCGCGCCACCGTTGTGAAATTTTGTGACGCGAAAATTGACTTCTCGAACAACCACATCGCAAACAGAAGCGCGTGGAAAAGAGTCAGGCTTGACCGTAAAGTCACTAACAGGTATCTTCATACCATACTGTCGCCATTTTTCGTTGTCAAAATGGCTGTCGAACCAACCCAAAAGCCGATACATTCGCTTATTCTAGATACTGGCCCATTGATCAAGAACGTTGTCTCGATCTCTAGCATTATCAATTCCGCCGAGGAACTTTTCACCACCCCAGCTATTATCTCCGAAATTCGAGATGAAGCCACTAGGATGCGTGTGCAGACTACATTGATGCCGTTCCTCAAAGTTCGCAACCCGAGCCCTGCAAGCTATGATGCAGTCGTCGCTTTCAGTAAGAAGACTGGCGATCATGCCGTACTGAGTAGGCAGGATTTGGGCATCTTGGCGCTGGCGTACGAGATTCATTGCGAGAGGAATGGTGGAGACTGGGGTCTACGTTCCGTGCCAAAGGGACCGATAAAATTAAGGCCAGAGGAGGCAGAAGAGGCGCGAAAGCAGAAGGAAGCGAAGGACTTGGCTAAGGCAGCCCAAGAGCAAGCAGCGTTGGACAACCCTCAGGCTGAAGAGGACGAGGAGTGGTCAACTGTCACGAAGGGATCAAAAAAGGTTGCGAAGAAGCCAAAAAGCCAAAAGAAGAACAACAAGCAACCAGAACAGCCAGAGCAGCCTCAGAACGAGATGTTTCTCGAGCAGCCAGCGACTGAGGCTGTACCTCAGCAACCGTCTGAGGAATCTGCATTGCAGGATGCTGCACAGGAGCAGCCAGCATCTCTGCCTGCAGGTGAGAAGCCTACAGAGGTTGAAAGCACCTCAGAGTCAACGGAACAGACGTCTATTGCCGCACCGACCACCGAGCCACTCGAAAGAGATCTCTCTACCCTCGCCATCTCATCAGCCCAGGAATCGCAACAGCAACCGACGCCTCCCACATCTGATGACGAAAATGACGATGATGGCGAATGGATCACAAACGACAACCTTCCCGAACACCAAGTGAAGGACTCTGGCCTCCAGGCTGATGTACGCACACAGGGACCAACTCAAATGGATGTAGCAACCATGACGATCGATTTCGCGATGCAGAACGTGCTTCTCCAGATGAACCTGAAGCTCATCACCACTAACATGCAGCGCATCAAGAAGCTGTCTTCTAAGGTCCTGCGCTGCCATGCTTGCTTTCAGATTGTCAAGGACATGAGCAAGCAGTTCTGCCCGCGTTGCGGTGGCGCCACTCTCGCACGAGTCTCTTGCAGCACAAATGCGAAGGGCGAGTTCCACATCCATCTTGCGAAGAACTACACGTATAACAAGCGTGGTGACAAGTACAGCATTCCCAAGCCAATCGCAGGCACTGCAAACACAAAGTGGAGTGGTCTTGGTGGAGGCAAGGGGGGCTGGGGCAGAGACTTGATTCTTGCTGAGGATCAGAAAGAGTATACAAGGCAGATGGACAAAGACAAGAGAGAGAGGACCAAGGACCTCATGGACCAGGACTATCTGCCGGGCATCCTCACCGGTGACCGAGGAAGAGCTGGTGGCAGACCCAAGGTCGGCGCAGGAAAGAACACCAACTCCAAAAAGAGGCATTGATGACGGGACGAAATCATAAGATACCATGATGCAAAATAGACAAAAATGAGAGACTCGGTGAATTGATGCATTGCCATTTTTCTTGTCTGCTTCCAAACCTCAGGTCGACACTAAATCACAGCCAGCAGTGGTTGCAAATGAGAACATGCACATCTCCAAAAGACATTGAGGCGCTCAAACCAGAAATACTTCCATCTCACCAACTCGGAAGTTAATGGGCGGACTAACGTTACCTTTTTCACGTTGTGAGGCTAAAACAGGTCTCCACTCGGCGAACCACTCTTTGGTAGTGTCAGATATCAACGAGTCAAAGGAAGGAAGGCGTCAGTCCACGTGAACACGCGACGTGCCCACGCGCCACTTCGCCCGCCAACTTGACAACTCCAGCAATCATCGCGAAATTGCTCCGGAAAGTATGCGACACAATGGCCGACTCGCAGGCGTTTACTTTGCTGAATGAGCTGTTCTACGATGTATGGTATTCCCACTCTCTGCTGGCTCACGAGCACGATCCCTGCTTCAATGCGGAGACCCTTGCAACTGCGCCAATCGCGCGCACGATTCGGCCCTCTTCACGTCGCGCTGACACTCAACGCCGTAGGACCCATCCCAACTCTCGCAGGCGCTCAGGCAGCGCGCAGGCAGCGAGCAGGGCCTCAGCCACCTGACGACCTCCACGGAGAGCCACAATTCACTCGTCTCTGCATCAGCATCCACTTTCACCGTCCCGCCGCGCCCTCTTCTTGGCGCACCGCAGCTGCTTCCCAAAGTCGCGTCTGCCGCTCCCTCACCACGACGCGTCCCCACTGCGAATCATGTCAAACCTGGATTCACGAAACACAACAGTGCACCCATTCGTACGGCGCCAATGACAGACGCAGCCATTGCACCCAAGATGCATCACAGCTTTGGTGGCATGGACGCCCCAGGCGACACACAGCCAGACAGCCAAATGCATAGGGAATGGACGAGCGGCATCTTTGGCACCGCAGAGACGACTACACGCATGCCCAGTCCCAGATCTGGACCGAAATCTCTCTTCACTGAACACGATGACGAAGATGATGCAGAGCCCCTCACCGACGGCGTGGAGGTAGTCGAGTCCAGCCAGGCCCAGCCAGATGCTGTAATAACTAGCCCTACAGCCTTTGAAGACGATCGTGGACCATACGTACGAACCGAACAATCATTCACCAGCCCCTTAAAGTTCGAGACACCCGCAGTGGCTGGCAGGAAGCGCAACAGCTTAGGTCAGATAGCCGGCTCGACGGCAGGAACCGACACCACACCTGACACTGTCGCTTCAGTGTCCGCTTTCGGCGGCGCATTCGGAAGATCTGGCATTGGGCAGCCCTTATCCTTGACTCAGGCGTTTGATCTCACCCAGGCGCGCACGTCGCCTGTCGTGGCTGGAACTGAAGACCCTATCTTCCAACGGCCCTCCCCCAATTTCAACAATGTCCGCCACTCAAGCCCGATTCCAGCTCTCTCGAGTCCGATCAAAGTCACACGAAACGAGCGGTCCGACCCTATTATACGATCGTCGAGCGAACCACGGTCCGAGTATGTGACGATGAAGGAGTCGCAGGAGAGACGGAAGCACACCAATGGGCCGCAGCGCGCAATGCTCGTCCAAGAAGACAGCTGGGAGGAACCCTCGGCAGCTCAGAAGCGCGTGCAGCGCCAAAGACAGAAGGAGCAGTCTCATCGTAAAGCCGGCCTTATGCTGTCGCATATCTCAGCACCGACGAGTGTGAAGTCACACCGCACTCGCAAGCGCACTGGGAACGGCTCGCATCCACCAGACGTTCTACATGACACGTCACGCCACATGAGGCTCGATGGAGTGCAGGAAGACGAGGATGTAGCAGTGAACAACCCTTTACAGCATTTGGTTCCGGAAAGAGACGAGGCTGGGGACTCGCCTGATGAACTTTTACAGGATGTTGCTGTCGCCGCACACGCTCCGATGAGATACAACGGCTTGGAGCACGGCGTGCAAGTGCCGAAGACCTCCTCACACCCACAGCGTACACAGCCGGATCATGCATCCGGCAGTGGTTCTCAACAAGGTAGTCCTTCGTCGCAGCTTCAGCGCGAGTTTCAGGTACAAGCACCAGCGTCACAGTCCATCCTTCGAACTGCACCGCATAGCAGTAGAGGGTCTGTTGCTGTAATGGACTCCCAGCCTGACGTAATTGCGCATTCTGAAAGCTTTTCGCGGCCGCCTGACCTTTTACGCTTCCCTTCGTCGCCATCGATCAATCAATACAGCATTAATCAAACTACTGTAGCTTCCAAGACAGGATATACAAGTCAGATGACACCTTCGTCCATGGTTCAGATGCCACCAAAGTTGAGTCAGAATATTGTAGACGACGCAGAGGAAGAAGAGGACCCTGAAGAGGAGGACCGAGTGCCCAGCAGCCCTCCCATACTGACGGACGAAATCACGTACGATGAACACACGTACAACGAACATCCAGATGGGGCTGAGGATATCGAAGATGCACGCATGAAAGAAGAAGCTGAGCTCCCCATTGTAGAGTCTCAGCGTTTTGGCAATGAAGAAGAAGTCGCAGCTGTACCCAGTGAAGGTGATGTGGACGGAGATGCGGGATCAGAACTAATGCAACCTATAAAGGTGGATGGCAGAACAGACCAAGAGGTTCCTGAGACCCTCGAGGTAGAGAAGCAATATCACACTGCACAGGATGAAGCAGAAGAGTCTTCCAAGGAACCATCGGCTGAGAAGCAAGAAGGCCCCGTAAGGTCCACAGCTAGCTTGCAACACCAGAACACAATCCCAGACACGGACACTCTGGACGAAACGCAGCCCTCTTGGTATGCAGAAGACATTCTTCCGATGCTTGACGACCCTCCGTCAGTTCAGAAAGCGCGTGCAGTAACAGAAAGGCACGAACCCGCTAACGACACCGAGCCCTTCTTGACGGCGCGAGAGCAGCAAACCGGTCTACAAATGCACATGCTTGCTCCGGTTAGTTCCAGAGACGAAGACAGCTACCCTCTTCACAACGCGAGTCGCATCCGCTCTCTGAATGATATCGCAAACCTTCCGAACACTCAGCATTCGGAGGTTGAGGAGGAAATCGAGATTCCTCGTCTCAGCGGTTTTGACGACGATGGTGATGCGCACATGATCAGCTCCGCATCCGCGACTCCCGCAGCAAAGAGGCGCAGGACTGCACATGTAGCAAAGATCAGTGCCCTCCGCAGCCCTGTCAAGGAGCCTGTGAACGCAGAATCTGTTCAAACGCAACTTCCGCCGTCACCACTTGAGCAAATACAGCAAATACAGCAAATTCGAGAAGAGACACCTCCGACTGCATCAGCGCAAGGGCGTGAAGAGCAGGGCGCGCTTGCCGCAGCACATGCTAGGGAGTGTGTTCAGGCAGTTTCTTATGGCAGACCTGCAACTTTGAAGTCGAAAGAATCATGTCGACCTGCGAGGCCTCAGAAGAACAAGAAGGGATCTTTGAAGTCCGCAAGGGCTGTCATCGCCGCAATGTCTTCACCTACGAACTCGCCCTCGAAGCCTAAGGTGTCCGCCACTGCGCAGAAGCCCATTCCTACAACTCCGTCCCGCAAAGGTACAAGATCAGTCGACGAACCAGCTGATGTCGAGATGCGCGACGCTGGAGACAGTACCGACGAGCTTGCAAGCTCGCCGCCACTGTCTGCGACGCGACTGCCCGTTCGACTGACCCCAAGGAAACCTGAACCTCACACGGGTGAGGTACTCGTACCAAATCGAGTTTTTGCATCTTGGCCAGGCAGTCATTACTACCCAGCCACTTGTCTCGGCCGCTCAGAGTCAAAGCAGCTCCGAATACGTTTTGATGATGGCAATACAACGTCTCTAGAAGCTTTCCAGGTTCGGTCGCTCGACCTCAAACCAGGTGACCAGGTCAAAGTTGACGAGCCCGGGATGAAGAAACATACCTACGTGGTCGTGGGTCTCAGCGATAAGTGCGGTGATCTAGAGAGATACGAGTTTCCGATGACCGACCGCTATGGACATGTGTCCGTTGTGTTGGAAGAGAAGCAGCGAGAAAGCCTGCCAGCGGCGAGAGCCTTGCTCCAGACGAAGCAGGTCACCGTGCCTATCTTGAATATCTACTTGACTACTCAGCTTTGGGGCAGAATACGCGATCGTTCCTTCCAGCTTTCGCCGCCATCATCACCTAGTAAACCTGCCTCTCAAATAGGCACACCGGTGCCCATTGATTTGCTGACGACGCCTTCTTTCACCCGCAGAGGACTCGCAGCGCCATCACTGCTGAAGGGAGCAATGAATCGTGCTGGTTCGGTTGCATCGTCAAATCGATCTGGCAGTGGCGCGTTTTCGAACATGGCATTTGTTCTTACATCTACCGGCGACGGTATGGACAAAGATGCCGTTGCACAGGCCATCAAAACCAACGGCGGTCGCGTTCTGGAACACGGCTTTCACGAGCTCTTTGACACCGAATCGATTGAGCTCTCCGCCTCCCAAAGCCGGCGTACATCGGTCTCCGCGATCGATGGGGTTGGCGTACTAACTCTGAAGGAGGATTTCAAGAGACTCGGTTTCGTTGCCTTGATCACGGACTCGCACTCCCGTAGCACCAAGTATCTTCAAGCCCTCGCTCTCAACGTACCGTGTCTACATCTCCGCTGGGTCAACGACTCCCTCTCAGGAACACACGCACTTCCCTTTGCACGGTATCTCTTACCGGCGGGTGTATCGAAGTATCTCGATCCCAATGGCATCGTGCGCTCACGTGCTATGCGCATCTACGACCCCTCAAACGACGATGTGTGTTTCGAGAAGATTTTCCAAAATCGCGACCTCCTGCTCCAGGGACAGTCCGTACTGCTGGTCACCGGCAAAAGCAGAAAGGAAATCGAGAAGCGCCAGCCCTTCGTCTTCCTCACGCACGCACTCGGTGCTGCCAACGTCGGCCGCTGTGCAGATCTCGGTGCCGCAGCGCAATCACTCGTGCACGGCCAGTGGGATTGGGTGTACGTCGACGGCGACCAGAGCAGCATCGCCGATGCCGCCGCCGAGCTCTTTGGAACAAGCGCGCCTCCTAAGAGCAAAAAGAGCAGCTTCAAGAAGGGCAAGAAGAGAAAGAGAGAAGATACTGAGACAGAGCATCTCGTCGCCAAGGGCGAGATCACCGGGCGCAAAGTCAGAATAGCAAGCGCAGAATTCGTCATCCAGAGCCTGATCCTGGGCGCCCTGGCCGACGAGTAGACTGCCCGGGAACGCACACATACTGTCTAGCCCATAGCGTTGAGAAAACCACACATGTCTCCATCTAGGCGGCACAAAAAACTTTCATTTGTCACACGGGTACAGCGCGGCGTTCAGGCTCACCGTAGAGCATTTGCGCTCTGAAAAACGGAACGATGGATTGGATGCCAATATATGTACTATAGATAATACCACGAGCACGATGCAAAGTCGTGCGCACAGATTCACTTCGTCGTACTTCCCTGGTCCACTTCTGCAAACATTCGAGATGGCGAGGTGTGCAGGCGTAATGCAGTACCCGCCATTATCGGGTTGAGGTGCTTAATGGTCCGTATGTCGGTAGACGTATTGACAGAAACGAGGATAGGGGGATCGAATTGTTGAATCGGGGTGGACTCGGGACTGTGACAATACACATTTTTACAGAAACGACCTAAGAACGCCTACGGCATGTCTTGCATCTCAGTGCACGTCTCTAGTGGAAGTGGAGGTATCTCTCGCCCATCTGGAGAGTCTGTCACATACGACGGCATCCATCACGATGCACAACAACAATCGGAGAGGACATTGAGATTAAGGAGCGAATATAGTTGGATTTGAGGTGCTCAACATTTTACCTAAAGAGTGTGGTACGATGGCAAGCCATCAAGCAGGACGAGCGCGTTACATCGTAAAGGATAGACCAGTGTCGATACAATGAAAACACTAAAAGATGAGATCCAGCAGACAATCTGTCCATCGTTGCCTCACTTCTCGCTTATGTGAGGCACGGCACCGACCTCTAAGCCGGCCCTAGCCTCGGCATCCTCCCTGCTGATGACTTTATGCGCGCCCGACCAGATGCCAAAGCGACGCTTGATCATCTTCCACGTCTCGATCGCCGAAATATAAAGTACGACGGAGCTAAAACTGACACCCCATTCCCATGTGATGGAGCCATGCTTGAACACCTTCTCATTGATGACGGGGATGTATACAATCGGGAACATCATGACGAGACCTGCGATGACAGCGAAGAAGAGAAAGCGGTTGCGCCAGAGGGTAGGAAATACCGAAAGACCGCGTGGTACATTCTGGTCGGTATTGGGATACATGTTGAACAGGGAGCGGGAGAAGTGTTTGACCTCCCAGGCTGTGACGAGAAGAAGCAGAGTGATGGTGGTGTATGTTGTGGCGCGAGCGCGGAATACAACGTCGCAAGTGTCATTGAAGCTTTCGTTGCAGCCGGAGCCAAGGTTGCCACCACCGGGACCAACGTAGGCGACGATGGCAAATGAGAACAGACAAAGAGCGCCCATGAAAAAACCGTAAATGAACTTATCGGTGATGAGCTCTTTGGAAAAGACACCGGCTTTGACGTCGTGGGGTAGGCGGTACATGCTGTCTTCCTGCTTTTCTTCGAGACCGAGACCGATGGCAAGGAAAGAGGATGTGATAAGGTTGACCCATAGAATCTCAATGGGAGATAATGGGAAGACAGAGTGGTTGTCATTATCTTTGAAGGCGAGACCGATTAACAGTAGGATAACCTGAGCGATGTTCGAGATGAGCAGATGCATCAAGAACTTCTGGATGTTGTCGAAGAGGCGGCGACCTTCTTCAACGGCTTTCACGATTGAAGCGAAGTTATCGTCAGTCAATACCATCTCAGCGGCGTCCTTGGCGACATCGCTACCAGTACCCATAGCCATACCGACATTGGCTTGCTTGAGGGCAGGTGAGTCATTGACGCCGTCACCGGTCATGACGCAGAAGCGCTGCCTACGGTGCAGGGCCTGGACCATCTTGACCTTTGTCTTGGGGCTACATCGAGCGATGACCAGCGGCAATGTTTCCATAGCATCTATTTGGTCCTCGGTCATGTCGTCAAAGTCGCGAGCGATCATGACAGCAGAGGTAGGGGTAGAGTCGTTGATGATATCGACATCACGAGCGATAGCTCGAGCAGTACCGGGGTGGTCACCTGTAAGCATGTGCACAGTGATGCCAGCAACCTTACATTCACGAACAGCACCCTTCGTTTCCAGGCGAGGCGGGTCGTAGATGGCGACAAGACCAATGTAGTTGAGGTCGCATTCGACTGCTGCACGCTCGTGAATATCGGTGCCAGGGAGTAGCGTCTTGTGGGCGATGCAGAGTACGCGAAGACCTTCGTTGGCCATCGACTCAGCAGCCTGCAGGATACCTTCACGCTCCTGATCGGTGACATCAAGGACAGGTAGCATGAACTCAGTAGCTCCTTTTGTGTAAACGTCGAGATTGTGTGTAGAGTTGTCTCTGTAGACGACGGTCATCTTCTTGATTGTCGAATCGAAGGAGAACTCTGTGGCAAGGGAGATGTTAAGTGAGTTCAGAAGATTATCCTTGCCCATGTTGAAACGGGATGCAAGAACGTGTAGAGCAATCTCAGTTGGCTCTCCGTGTGCCTTCCACGGTCCGGTTAAGGGGTTATTGAAGATAGCGGTGGGTGGCCGTGATATGGACTCGATGGTGGAGGCGTCAGTCTCGCTCTTGTTGTCACTGGCGTAGCGGTCAAGGCCTGCCTTCTTCTCACTCCGGGCCTCAAGTTCAGAATCGTGGGAAGGCAACACTTTAGAGTTGTTGCAGAGAGCGATAGTGCGAAGGAACCGGATCAGAACGGCATCAGGCCTGTAGGCATCCAAGCCGAGTACCTGGCCGTCGAGGGAGACCTGGCCACTTCGTGGGTTGAAAGGGTCGGTGATGCCATCCACAGAGAAAGTACCGACACCTGGGATGAGGGCCTTCTTCGAGACCATACGACCTTGTGTCAATGTGCCTGTCTTGTCAGAGCAGATGTTGGTGACACCACCGACAGCCTCGATGGCAGACTGGACCCTAGTGATGACGTTGGCCTTGGCCATTGCCTTTCCACCAACCGCAATAGTGATGGTAAGAACCGCGATGAGTGATTCTGGAATGACCGCAACAGCCACACAGATACCGTAGATGAGGACTTCGCCACCAACTACCCACTTGCTCGCGGAGAACACAATAATGGCAAGGAGCATGGCAAGGCCAAACAACAGGAGGGCGAATTTGCTTAGGGTGATTTGTAGTGGTGTTCCCACCAGGCCGAGGATAGTCTTCAGGCCGTTGACAAATCTCCAAGCCAGCTTAGCGAAGAAGCCTTGAGACTGCGCCTTATCGTCTTTCTTCTGACGAAGCATGGTAGCAATCTGGCCTACTTCAGTTTCCATGGCGGTTGCAACGACAATACCGCGGCATCGACCCGAAGTCATCTCACTTCCAGAGAAAGCAAGGTTCGTGCAGTCAGCGGTAGCGATGTCGGCGTCGTCGAACTTTTTATTGGGTGTCTTCTCGACAGGGAGAGATTCACCTGTCAGGAAGGCTTCATTGGTGAAGGCGTTGACACCGTCGATGAGACGGAGATCAGCAGGGACAATGCTTCCTACGTTCAGTTGCACAATGTCACCGGGTACAAGGTCGATTGCCTTGACCTTCTGATCAGGTATGCCATTTCGAGTTACGGTTGCCTCTGGGGCGGTGAGCTTCTTGAGAGACTCGATCGTCTTTTCGGCACGATAGTCTTGCCAGAAACCAACGATGATGTTGAGTAGAATGACTGCAGTGATTACACCACCTTCAATGTAATCGTCGATGCCAAAGCTTATGGCCATTACGATAATGAGGACGACAGTAAGACTGTTCGAAATCTGCCTCATGAGAATCTTCCACATGGATAGCCCCTCAGCTCCCTTAACCTTATTGGGCCCATAGAGCCCAAGGCGGGATTCTGCTTCGCTAGTGCTGAGTCCATGGCTATGCAGAGGTTAGTATACCTGGACACTGACTGAGAGTCTTGCAGTTCTTACTTGATGTCTACGCGTAGAGCCTCTGCAACTTCTTCGAAGGAGAGGGTGTGCGGAGCGTGAAGAGGAGGCGGAGAATCGCCGGCGCCCTTCGGCTGATGTTGCCTTTGATGGTGTGAATTGTTTAGCCCATTTAAACCACCTATAGGGGGTTCTGTTTCTTGGGGAGCGGTCTCCTCGACGATAGGCAGTGCGGTTTCACCCATTCAATAACTCGATGGCACAGTGGTGTGGCTTTGGTGAAGAGCAACGGAGGGCGCTCGCGGGGGTGGCAGTTATACCCGTTTGTCGTACCAACATTGGCGGGGTCACGCACGCTAGGGAGAGCTACGTGGGTCCTTCCAAGCGTGGGAGGTCTTGGTAGCCCTCATCATTCACGCCTCACTCACCTGCATTCAGCGCGAGACCAGCGCATCCTCAGATGTAACCCCATGCATGTTATGCGCTGCAAGATTCTGACCGTGTGAAGCCACGCACTGCGCTCGTTGCGAAGAATCCCGTTGCACAAGGTTGCGATGCTTTGGTCGTCGCCTCTCTGTTCATTGACAAGATGTCAAGAATCTTGGCTGGCGGCTCCAAGGATTTCCTTGCCGCTTTCCGGATTGTGTATCGATTGAGATGTCACAGCCTCAATGCCCAGAGGAGTCGGTTATTGGCATTGCAGAATTATGCATGGCCGTGATGAGCTAGTGGATTGTCGTTTGTATGTCCAGTGCTTGATGCAGAAAGCCAACAATCCGGTATACCAGAACTGAACACCTTAGTCACAGTTCTTGGAAGAGTGAACCACTCACGGTCCCCTTTTGTGGCGCCTCGCTGTTCTTGGCTCCTTCGTAAGCAATCACAGACGTGATACGCTGATGCTCGCCACGCGTCTTCGACTGGTCCGGATACAGATTTGGTTGCCACCAATGAGGCGTAATGAAGCGGCTGATAGGAATGCGGAGTAATGCACCTTGTACCGAGTTATCTTCGCGAAGGTTCAAAGAATCAGGCAGGTCGTCAGATGTTGAGGTTCCACCGATGTCGGGTAGGTGTGGCCGACATGGTGTGAGGTGCAAATGCCATTGTGAACAACAATTGCTTGTCCAGCAGAGAACATGATGTGAAAGAAAGCGCGAGCTGATGAGATGTCGTTGAGACTGCCATGTACCTTATCGATAGGCAGGAGCGCCTGAGAGCCGCACTACTCCCGAGACTCCACGCGGGTGGTTGGCAGGAGGGTGGGGTCGGTGATTTTGAGCTGCCAGACAGGGCCTTGCACCCCACAAAGGGCAGACATCATCACTACCTGCACAAATCAACGCCACTCATGATGTCGCCACCGTATGTCCATATGATCTCGTAGAGGAAAGCCGGATCGGCTTCGCTTAGAGCTAGTCCACGGCAATAGTGAGCCTTCAGATGTGTGGCTTTGGTTAGCCGTCAAAGACCATTGAGTACGCGACCTGTACATGTCACGTTAGTAGAAGCAAGAAGCTTCCTACTCGAGAGTTGCACAAGAGAGAACAAAGCCTTTTGAATTGTATCAGACAGTCAGTGTGCGCCATGTTACCCCAGCCCAATGCCAGGTACCCTTGCATGCAGATTTGTAAAAGTCGTGAAAAGTCGAAAAATTAAAAAGTCAAAAGTCGAATATCCACCATCACCACCTCAGATCTCTCGTAACGACTCGGCTTCCGACACACTCGATGAGCGACGCTGGGGAGCCAACAAGTTGTCAGCTTCGACCAGCGCAGCTTGTATCGACATGTTGAAGGTGCAGGCGAGATATTGTGCGTAACGGTTGCGGTATGCTACCGCCGCGTCCTCTTTCGAGGTGTGAATTGACTTCCTTGCTGAAGCGCCTGATGCTAGGTTAGATGACAAGCTTTAGTTTGGTTGATCAAATATACCCGATGCGGGATGAAGAACTATCGACGGCGCTGGCGATGAGCTAGGAGAAGATGATGGCGAGGAAGAAGCGCTGAATGGGAGAGAAGGCATGATGAGGGTCAAGAATGGTTCGCGGTTTGTAAGAAGATAGTTCTTTGGCGTCGATCCCGTATTGGATTATGTACTGAGAGTACTTGAAAGGCTTGAATGATTGAAGCTTGATGATTTTTTACTATCTTGAGGGGGCAGTGAGCGATCACTTTATAGCAGACGAATGGCTGGAATGCTTTAAAGGCCTCACGATCCTCGGTACACCGTAAGACCAGAAACAAATAGCGCTCTGACGATACCCCCAGACACGACCGGTCGATGCATGCATCTCGATCACCCCAATACCTACCTAATTGCGTAGCATTTCAGGTGAGTACGTAATCAGACCTGGCTAGCGCTGAGCCATTTTTGACCCTTGGACCTTCTCCACTACACCGCCAGAACCGATCCGACCAAACAAAGTCTGGGGAAAGCCACCATCGCTCAGGGGTCACGTCTCTTTCAGCCCCTGCATGTCATGGCCTGTAACGACAGGTACTCGCCAATAAGCACATTGTCGATTCCAAGCCGTGGCTTTGGACGGTTTGTAGCACGCGATACCTCAGGAAGCACTGCGTGAAGCAGCACAATGTCAGGCGTTCGCGTGCTCAATTTGACCAGCGTTTGCCACGTTCCAGGGATCCAGCAAGACGGTTGTAGGAAAAGACGCGATGACACAAGCCGGTATCACTAGGTATTCGTGCTTTGTATGACGAGGATCAGACTGTATCCTTGTCAGCTGTAGTGGGCACAACCGCGTGCGCCATCCTCGTTGCAGCTGAGCCACCGCTCAGGTCCTCGTTTACTTCCAATTCTGGAATCTTGCATCCATTGTTTCGTGTGATAAGACTGTCCAAGTTGCAGAGGCCCATGAATCTAGCAGGTCCTTATCAACAGATTCTCACCACGTTGTTTCATTGAGAGGTCTGCAGAACTCGAAATTTCGAGCACTCCTGCAGCTTGCATGAGCCTATCTGTGGGGCCGGCAAGAACAACCAGGACGTCTTCTAGATTCCTTGGACCTGCACCTAACTTCTGACGATTCAGCCGTGGGAAAGCGAAGCCAAGCCAGTTCCCTCACAGCAGCCTTTTCACATTTCTCTTCGCCGCGCCCGCTGGCACACATGCAGTTTCCACATTCCCACCGCGGACCCACCTTGGCCACGATGCTCTGCTTTCGATGTCACAATGTCTTTGGATATATTCGTGATCCTTGGATGATGGCATTCTGCAGAGTGCCGTGAGTCTAGAATGGCTCGTGGTCTGAAATTACGCTATAGAAACCTGCTGGCAGGCGTCAAACGTCACGACGTCAAAGACACGACGGTTCAAACGCCATTTAGCAAAACGCGCCGTGTCATGAGGACCGATGATCGAAGAAGCCCATGCGGGGCCGCCGAACCGCTAAATTCGGATGCATCGGCTTTGTCCCTTTCTCATAGCCGCTGCGCTGATCCATGAATCCAGGCACCGCTGCAGTCCCCACTCACCTTCCTGTTTGTTGTGGCTGCCTTGGTAATACGATGTGAGTTGGGTTGCTTCGGCTTTGACATGGTTGTGAAATTTTTACACGATGCACGTTAACGGCGTGTGGAGCGTGTGGAAAGCCGAGTTCGAGCTGGCGTTTTCCCTCCCCGCTGGGGCTGACCCACGCAACGCCATTGCAGCCACGGTGCACCTGCACCGGATACTCACCTCAAACTTCACTCCCCTGGTCAGATACACAATCCGATCAGCATTTTCCTTTCTGGTCTCACATTTCTGCCATTCATCATCGTTCCTGATCATTCTCAAACTGACCTCTGGCACCTGTTGAGCAGCATCCAAGTCGTGAGCTTGAGGCATTTCCGCCACTGCACCAGCCAATATTTCCGCAGTGGAGCCTGTCGATCGGTGCAACTCTAAACAAACGTCGATTGCGCGATATTAAGTGTACCCTCAGGGGCTGAAAGCATCGACTGCTTTCACAACATCATGGTCTGGTTCTCATTGCGACACGATGTAATTATTGCCTCACCGCCATCTCGAACGTGCTGCTATCCTGTGGTCAAAATCGGTCCGCCCTGCATTGCTGCCAGATGTCGATTCATGTGCATGCGTCAACACTCGCTTCACATGCCGTTTGACTGATAAGACGCACGCTGATCGAGCGCACTGTTTAGATCAAGCCAGGGTACGAGACATATGGTGACGCATCACGTGCGAGACAGTAACACTACGACTGATGGCCAACAGAAGCTTGTCTGAGCGATTTGCTCGACGAAGCTCGTCTCTGTCGCAGTCGATTGTACGAGCCAAGCTATCGAAGCTTGAAAATCCAACTCGGAGATTTTCACTGAAGAGAAGCGCCTCCGACCTTGTCTTGCCAGCCGTGACTGATTCAAAAGAACGCTTTCCCGTGAGGCGTATAAGGTGCCATAAGGAGGCATCGACAAGTTTGGTAGGAGACTAAACACATTTTGAGAATCTCACACATCTGAACCAAGCTGTGCGCAGCCTTGGGTGCGGATCAAGAACTTCCATGAGCCATTAAAACGATCCATTTGCACTGCCTCGCTCGTGAGCAATTCGCTGCGTACAATCGGGCGAGATGGGGCGTTGCTACCACTCTAGCTCATCAACGGCGTCAATCGAGCAATACAGCACAATTGGTGTTGATGGCCCAGCGCTGGGTCCTTCCACAGAGGGTGAAGAGTAGGCGGGCGTAATACTCAATGTTGATACATGAAGAGCAATCCCGCACTGCTCTTGCAGTGGCCTGTCGGAACTCGATTCTCGATATTCGGGCTACGTCACTACTATTTGGCTGTGAAGCAATTGTATAACAGACTTCTTTTCGAATCTGTATAACACGCAAGCTTGCTTTTATGCACGCGAAATCATGCCAGCGTGAGCCTTCACAACACATACCTCACAGCTCATCATGCTCATCCGTATCCGCTCTGTGCCGACCATCCGACTCCGAATGGCCCTCGAAGTGCTCCGTCTCAATGCTGACCTCGAACAAACCCCGCCCCACCATGCCATCGCCCCTCGCAGGCGCAACCTCGAGCTCAAACCACGCATCCGTCCTCGGCACATCGTCAATGTCTAGTTTCGCCCTGAAAGTCGTGTTGCCTCCAGGCCCAATGTGCTGCTCGTGCAGCACCGTGTTCCTCCGCACATGGCGCACCGTGATATGCAGTGCAAGTCTGGGCGTCATGGGCGCGACGGCTATGACGACGTTGTCGGTGTAGCTGGCGTCGAAGGAGAAGCGTCGGGGTTCTAGTTCGGGCATGACGTAGTCACTGATGGAGAGCCCGACAGGGAGGAGCGTTGCTGTGTCGCGCGCGTTGTCGTATTGTGTGAGACCACGCGATATCACGTGGTCTATGAAGCGCGGTATGGCTTCGCGATTGTGTAGAATGCTGTAGGTGCCGCCAGTGCGG
The DNA here is from genome assembly GCA_009982855.1 of Lizonia empirigonia. Classification (NCBI taxonomy): domain Eukaryota; kingdom Fungi; phylum Ascomycota; class Dothideomycetes; family Pseudoperisporiaceae; genus Lizonia; species Lizonia empirigonia. Next base: position 518,895 of record JAADKA010000006.1, on the reverse strand, counting down.
AGGACGGCCGTAATTAGGTCTTCTTCGCGCACTTGGCTAGTTAGGATGGTTTCGTGGCGCGACTTTGGTCCGTAGAGGGTTTGTCCTTTGGAAGGGAGGATGCCAAAGTGCATCCGAGTGCCTTCGTCGCCGGCGTGCCAGACGTGGGCGATTTGTTCTGCAAGGTCGGAGTTACGCGCAGATGTTAAGACCACCACAGCGGTCTTATTATTCGGTAGTGGTGTCGAGTGGTGCGTGAGCTCATTCATTGCCGCTCCAATGTCGGGCCCTGTGTTGGTATCGCAGTCAAGATCAATATCGTCGACACGCAGCCCATACAGATCGTTACTTGATCCTCTACTCTTGGTCGAGTTCTGCTCGGTCAATCCTTCTCCTGGCCCTTCGTCGTGGGGCTTATCCGCAAGCTCTTCCAGCAGCCACTTGTGAATAGGCATCTGCATCTCAGCTATTCTGTTCGCGTTCGTCATCACATCTCGCAAGATTGCAACACGGCGCCCATAGCAATCGGTAGCAGGTTTGTCTCGCACGAGGGAGCAGATCATGATATTGCCTCGCTCAGTGCCATATGTTCGCCTGATGGACTCTCTGAAATGGCGCCACTGTCGCCGAGAATCAGCAATGGCAGCGGACACAGCACGCTGGAAGTTGCCGGGAAAGTTGCTGCGCGGGGTGTTCGGGCCCGGGGTGCTGACATTTCCGGTGACTTGGTCAATCAGTCCGTTGTCCTTGTTGAGAGTGTGGTGAGTGATGCGTCCTGTGCAGTCAATCGAGCCTGGTTCTAATGGGTGGCCTGACTTCCCCACCGGTCCGTCTGTCAATAGTCCTCCGAAGCAGCCTGTTGAGAGGTTGTGTGGTACTTGCTCAGAGATATCGTTCTCCCCGCGTAAGTCCAGAAACTCAGGTGCATCGACTCGTTTTAGCCCTGGTGGGTTGTTCGGTCCAAATGGCGGCTCTGCGTCATCCGCCCAATTGCTATGTGCGTAGAAGTCTTGTACTCCATGCAGGGCTCGTCCAAACCCTTCTATAGCAGAGCATTTGGCTCTTGCGAAGACGTGCATTTGCAGAGCTGGGAATGAGAACCTGCAGTCCAGAGTGCTGATGTCTACTTCAGGCGCTATGATCCTTGCACCATCGTCGACAATCTTATCGGCAGCATCAATGCCTTCTTCAATTCTCCCTCTCATGTGACTGACGCATATCTGAAGCTGGTTTGTCGCTTGCTGGCGCGTGACAGGATACTCAGTTCCCATATTGAATAGATGGGCGTCTAGGAAATCCGCATTGTCGCAATGAGCCTCTGGCCCCTCCGGTACCGGATCCAGCATATCAGGAGCGCCAACTGCTCCATTGGACCCTTGGCCGACATAGATGTCTGATCTGCCAGATAATTGGTGAAGGCTCAGCTCCTCAAAACACCGCCCGTCCGATATCTTGTTGTCGGGCGGGCAGGCGAACGCAGCCCTTGTTATGCGTTCATGTTCGCAATGTTGGCCAACTATGGCTGGTTCGTTGATGGTGCCGAAGCTAAGAACATGGTGAAAAGAAACGCTGGACAGCAGTAGTGCTGTCGCACGCGCTTTTTGCATTCCTGCAAGGTATGTAGTTGCAGTGGATGTCCCCAGAAGGTGGTTATCGCGGTCCAAGCGTTATGTGGTACCACCAGACGAAAGTCGTATGGTTAGCGAAATGGTTTGAAGTGCGTCGATCCAGTCACCGCAAACTTATGTAATGACTCGCGCGCTTCCATAACTCATAGGTAGCTTCGATGTGAGGTGAAAGGTGGATCGTGATGCGAGTAGCACGGTGTTAAAATTCTGACACAGCTGGTGGATGATGCTAGGAGCGACCGTCAGCTGACCAATCAGGTGGGGGCGCGCCTTCATCCGCCAATACGGACGGCGTTGTTGAAGTGACGTCTTGAATTGGCATGATCCGATAGATAGACTTTTGCTCTATGAATGGCAATTTTCGAAAGCGCACGTAGGGTAATGTTGATCAGAATCGTCCGCATGACCCTGACCACGACCCAACTTTCTCAGGATCCTGCTTCATGTCCAATTGCCACATTTTACCAACTCACTGCAACGTGATCACCTCAGTCTGCGACTTGGTGCTGATAAACTCACCATCCATGATCGAGTGGACGTACGCTTCCCCTACCAGCTCCCATGTACTACTCCGCTGAATCAAGCGGGCAACGTAGGGCACTTTGGCACCCGCAAATATAACGATCTTATCACCGGAGACCGTCTCCTCAGGACATATTCCGACGTGGCCATCTTTTGTGAGGAACGGCCGCGTGCTGTACATTCGCCGAAGCTGGAACATCCAACATGAGAACGGGCTGGTTTCGACCTCGAGCTCATGACAGATCTCAGCTGAGAGCCTCTCGAGTGGTAGACTGTCTCTCGACCATCCAAAGATCTCCATTGCAAGTACGTACCCAGCCTCTATAGGTGATCCGCTAGACGGACGAGTCATCCGTCTGTTGGGTGCATCGTATTCCAAGTCGGCGATCGGAATGCGCCATTCTGCTTCTTTCTGTTGCGCCTCTGAATACCGCCCGCCTCGCGCAAGGTAATTTTTGAGGTCGCAGAAGTAATTCTTGAGATCAGACCATTGCCCTGGCTTGGAAATATTAGCGACCTCAGTGGTGTAAGGTGCGCCAACATCGACAATGGTGTCCACTATTATCGAATCAAGATCAAGGTATCTTGAGACTTGGGGAGATGAGTACTCTTTTCTATCCTGTTGAATCAAATGCCCGCAGGCGTTGTAGGCTCTGTCGGGCTTGAAGGTTGGCAGAGACCATGGTTCTTCTATTGGGCTGGACCAATCCGGAGTCCATGAAGGTAAACCATGCTTGCGTCCTTGACCTCGACATAGGGACAGAATATCGTAGTGGCCATGTCCCAGCAAGACTCGAGCAGTAACGACAAAGACGTCATGACAAGAGAGACTGTAATCTGGAGTAATATGCATCGCAGCATCGTCCGTTGCTAAGCCCAACAAGGCGTATACACGGTCGCGATCATCAGTTGCACCCATACTGCGTGGTGCTCCACATGTCGGAACAACGTTTGTGAGCCCCAGTAGGTCACGCAGGCTGAACACTGTGTTGTGTAAGGACTTTTGCCGTAGGTTGAGGGTGGTCATAGGCATCGGGCCCTCGTAATCGTTGAACTTGGTCTTGTACAACAGAGTCGCAACCTGAACGTCTGCGGGGTGCCCGTGAAGCGCTCCTTCTAGGAATGGCGCGAAAAGTGTATAGAACCAAAACACAGCCTGAACCCTGGAGGCAGTCAGTGCTTGACTGCGAAGGTGCGCATTGTTACTTACTGCCTGTAGTCTATCTCAGAACCCCCGCAGCGTATGGTGGCTATTCGTGCGTTAACACACTCCTGGATGCACCATACCCTCTAATTCTTCAGTCCTCTGATGACACACGCATTGGCAATAGATATGAACTTACGTGGAACCATGGTCGCGCAGCAAGCTCTGGGCTTAGCCACCAGAACGGATCGCCACCATCTTGACGTGCTGCTTCACGGTATCGTATCATGACCGCTATGAGATCATGTCTAATGGCAGCTGCCGCGGTTCCATCGTCAGGCTGCGTGATCCATGGTAATAGTTGTCGTCGTTTCTGAGCGACTAGGTCGAGTATACCAATCCTAAGTAATTCATCCCCTAGTTCGCGAACACCTCTGATTGCGCTGTCCGTCTCAGGAGTGGATGGTCCAAGCCATATTAACACCCGTACTGCAGCCTGATATATGCGGCTCATCATCTGTACTTGCCAAGTCTTCTCAATTTGGTCTTTTTGGTTGATGCAGAGAGCGTCTGCCCAGAGGAAGAAACCATGCTCTTTGGAGCGCAGGTTTAGCAGGGCGGTCTGGAGGCTTTCTGTGATGCCAATCCGGCCACCACCAATATTGAGAGACCGATCTGGAGGGTTTACGCCCCAGCAGTACGACAAGGCAACGAAGTCACGTACGTTATCTAGTGAGGTGTGGATCAGCGAAAGATGGAGACTGCTGCTCGAATGCGGCGAGTTCTGTGGTATCCAGAGAAGTCGTATTTCTGATTTTGTCTTGTCGAGCGGTGCGTACGTGAAGCAACTCGCCTCGTCGCCATTGTGCGTGGGAGGTAACATTATGCTATGGATCTGACAGTATGACCACTATGCGCAGCACTTGCAGGAGTTTGTTATACGGCTGCGTGTTACAAGGAATGAGGAATGCAAGTGGCGTGCCTGTGTCGCAGGTCCAATCGAGTATGGCGGATACAGCGTGGAACACAGACATGCCAGCTGTACACATTCTTTGTAAGCCTTGGTACTGTATGGCGGGGCGTGTCAGCAAAGACGGGCTGACTATCTGGTGAGATGAGCAGGTCAGATACGAGCAAAGAATTGCAGAAACCTGTGCAATTTTTCATGGCTGTTTCATTGCAGACAGAAAAGGGCAAAGAGGCAAGGCGGGGATGCCAGACGCGGTGGTTGTGGCTGTGGTTGTGGCTGTGGTTGTGGTTGTGGCGTCTCTAGCGTGGAGCGCGTCAATGACGGCGGGAGCTGCTCAAGGTATCAACCACCGTTCACCTGCACAAAGTCGACAGCTGCCTAGACCGTCACGCCTCGGGCCTTAGCAGCCATGTTGGACACATGACAACAAGCACGCACCCGCGCAGCATGGAGCACATAGACATTGCTGCGCTGCGGCCGAACCTGGACGCGCTCGAATCCAAGCAGATGACGGCCGTGGTCACGCTCATCTGGCCCTACTCGTCCTCGCAGCGCCAGTTTGCGCTGCTCCTCGCCGAGCCCGACTTTCGACTGCGACGCAAGAAGGGCCAGGTCCGCGCCCGCTTCTCGTCCACCAGCGCCAGGGCTCTGGCGGCAACGGGCGTGGGCATTGGCGACGAGGTCGTGCTGAGCTTGCACGGCGCCCAGTTTGTGCAGGACGGCGCAGTCAGCACGCCCGGGAAGAGTCTGGACTGGGAGCTGGCATACGCGCAGACCGTCGCCATCTCGGTGCGCCGCAATGGAGCGGAAATTGCCTCTCTTGAGCTGCTTGATGTTGCCCCCACACCTGCGCCGCGATCGCCGGTACGCAACCAGCCAGCAGCGCCCAGTCCCATATCCCAGTGGTCATCTCCAGCGTTCCTCAAGCGCGCACGACTCTCCACCGGCCCCGTGTTCGAGCAGCCCGCATACGATCCCTTGGCAGACGAGAGCAATGACCGGCACGACAAGAAGCGGAGGCGCAAGTCGTACAGAGACTGGAAGGCCTGGACATACACCGCGAGGACGCCGTCGCCAGAGAAGGAAAACGCCAGCATGTATGACGAGCTAGACCTGTCCATGTCTTCGCCGAGTCGCCCGCCGCAGCTGCCCAAGACTCCCATCTCTCCCACCAGGAATGAACCAGTCCCGGCCGAGCCAATCGCTGGTTCAGAGATCATTGAGGAAACCACAATACTGGATATCGCCGAGGGGGACACCACAGTCGACGATGGGGAGCTTCAAAGTGTGGTTGTCCCACAGACCACAAGCTCAGAGCGTCCAAAGAAAGATCTTGCGCACGATACCGACTACTACGACCTTTACGCTGGACCTAGCGAGGACACTCCCTTGGACTCGCAATATGACTTTGGAGGCGACACCGAATTGAACACGGATGATGAGGGCGACGATGGGCTGGATGTGCGACACGCAGGTGCAGATCCAACGAAACGCTCCACTACGGCGGAACGCGACACCGTGCCCGACGTCGAAGACGATGGTGGGAGTACCACGGAGCTGGCCACTGAGCTGGAGGATGACCACGAGCAGACAGACGATGAGCCTGAAGCAGTCGCTCTACAATTCACTTCAGAGGCTGAGGAGTTGGAGAATGACGACTCAGTTCGCGTACTCGAAGATGATAGTTTGGAGGTCAACGAACCAGGACAGACCACAGTCATCTCGATCCAGGCCGAGGACACAACCATTGACGAGACAATGCCCGAGACAACAGACTTTTCCAGAGACTTCGTTGACTCTCTTGCAATCACCATGCCTCCTCCAAGCCTACCAGTGCTGCAGACCGATTTTGCTGTGCCTCTGGCAACAGCGTTATTGACTCCTGTCACCAGAGAGCCTTCAAGCCCAACACTGAAAGCCGTAGACTCTGCCACTTTGCCTTTACCTTCGCCATTCCCTGGAGAGCCGGCCATTTCATACATGGATCATGTCTCCATACGACGAGAGTATGCTCCTCTCGATGGCCCCGCCGGCGACATTGATGACCAAGATCCTGGGGCCGATGCCGACTACATCATGGAGAATTCCTTCTTCAGCTCAATCAGCTCTTCCAAAGCGGGTGGACTTCATCAAGATCACGAAACAACCCTCACCCCTGTGCGCTTCACATTTGGCATGGATGGGGCTGGCTGGTCCCGCCCTCTAGAGCTATCTTCACCACCGCCAGAAGATGTCCACACGGACGCTGTTGATGACCATCTTGTCCAATTTTTTCCGGACAGTGAGGTTATTGAAGCAAAGGGTCCTTCGGAGCGGCCTCGACATCCCCTTGAAGATCCACATTTGGCACTAGCTGACACCCGTGAGGAAGAAGCTGCGGATGCGCTCCAAGCTCTGAGTGGGACCGCAGCGCCCATACACGATGATGTACAGCCAGTACGCAGAGCACACACAAGGAGACCAACTGATGCTGGCTCAGATCCAGATTCTTCCAACGTGATCGTGCTGTCCTCAGATGTCGAGTTGGACGACAGCGAAGACGATGATGAGCTCGCGATTGAACAAGACGAAGAGCAAAGTTCAAACGAAGAGACTCACCTTGGGAGTAGATTTGAGCCTGCAGAAGGATCTAAAGAAGAACAAAGTGTTGTTGGCGATGAAGCGGTGCCAGAACGTGATGAAATCCACGATCAGAAAACGTTGCCAATCAGCAGCCAAGTGCAAGGAGAGCTGGACTCCATGGTTAGCAGTGGGATGGAAGTCGAAAACGAGCAACCTCAGAGAGACAACGCGCCTACCAGCACTCAAGCATCCGCAGCTGTATCCGCAGTCGTTGATCTTGGCTCACCATCCGCAGACGAGAACAGCTTCAACGAAGATGACAGCGAAAATAGCAGAGCTGCCACAGAAGAGTCTATGCAAGTCAACGAAGGGGCTGGTGAAGAAGGGCAACAGCAGGATACCAACAAGACCGACGATTCGCAAAGCAACACTCTTACAGTCGATGCGCAAGAAAAGCCTCTCGTTCCAACCGTTTCCGACAACTTGGATGACTTTATAACCATGGATGTTACACAAGGGCCTATGGTTGTCGTATCCTCTAGCCCGGTTCGTCATGTCCGCGAACCAGCTTCGATCGGTATACCTGTCACTTTTGAAGAGCCACCTAGTCTGGCTTTTGACACTTGGGACCCGCAGCTAGGCATGGACGAGCCATTAGCATTCATCGAAGAATATGACCTGCCGACCGCTCACACCAATCCTGAGCACGCCGACATCAAGATGGAGTCGACCGAGGATGATTCCTTGTACCTAAAGAGTCAGCCAGAAATACAGGATGAACCACGAGAGTTAACACTCCATCCTGCAATTGAGGCATCCATGGGCATTCCGGAGGACGGCCGCAGACTCGGAGCACTTCAGTCCAAGTCGGTGCCTGCCACGGCTCCTGCTAGAAACACTAGATCGAAAACAAAATCAGCCGCCTCACCTCCAGAAGAAGATGCGTATGTGTCCAGGCTCAGTACGAGTATGCAGTCGACAAGATCTAAAGCCTCCGTCGATTCTACAAATCGTGCCACGGTATCACCACCAAGAACGCGCACACGCACAAGGTCAACAGTCACTCCCACACGAGATCCAACGCAGACTTCACCCTATAGCCTTCGCTCTAAGTCGAAGCATCTCTCACCAGACAAAAGTATGGCAACATCTCAGGTGGCACATGTGCGCACAAGCCCTCGCAAGCTTGTGAGAAGAGACACCGACTTTGACATTGTTCCGTCTCAGCTGGAGAGCCGTGATCTTTTTGGCAGTATATTTGAGCCGTCTCAAGAGCTGGGTTTTGGGTACTCACAGGCTTCGCAAGGTAGATACTCCGACGTGGGCTTCGTGAAAGATTCGGAAGAAGACACCTCGCACTCTGAAGGTTCCATGTCTACAGTCCAATATTCTGATGATTGGAACGAAAATGGTGCACAAGCATACACTAACATTAGTGATGTAGTAGGACGTGTTGGCACCGAATCTGACACGCCTCGATTGAAGCCACCGCTAGCAAGCCTTTCGCAAACGGAGCGCCGGACTCGCTCAAGGTCGCGATTGATGGAAAACCAGATTTCTATATCACCAAGCCAACCCCCGCAATCTCCGAGGAGATCACTTTGTTCAGCACGCTCAACGTTCTCTGCATCCCCAAGTCCTCGCATTACACGCGGAACAAAGGGCGAAACACAAAGGTTGCCCTCCACAAGAGAGACTGTTGAGGAGCCGTTAGCCGAAGTGACAGAAACTGTCACAGAAGAGTCCGTCATCTATCCCGTATTACCAAGTGAAGGCAAATTGCCGAGCTCCCCACCAGCGCCAGCTTCTGTCAACGAAACCTTCCACAAATCAGCTCCTGTGATCGAGCAACCTTCTGCGGAGCATCCTGCTCTCCAACAGAGCAACCTGATCACTGCAGATAATACCCAGCAAACAGCCATGGAGCCGCCGCTTTCCTTTCAAGCCCGTCAGCCTGATCAAAGCCTACTTGTTACGCCAGAGCTCACGCAAACTACTTCCGCAAGCGCAAGTCTTCGCTCCTTCGACATAGCTCTTCCTGGCGTACAGACACAACCTGCCCTACTTTCACCGACAACGCGAACTTTGCCACGCCGCAAGCCTGCCGTCAAAGAAATGGCATCCTTGTCTCCCGTCCGCCAATCCTCTGATGCGATATCCGCTGACGATGAAGACGCCACTGTCGTATCAAAACCAGATTTGCCTTCAATTGGTCTATCAACACCCCTGGCATACTACACGCCCCTGCGCGACCTAATCTACTTCCTCAACCGGAGCAGTCAATTCCACTCATCCGCCAACCCGGACGTCCTCGCGCTCTGCACCACGGCATCGAGGACGCCCGAGCGAGCCAAGAACCGCCCCCGACACTGGAGCACAACGCTGCACATTACCGACCTCTCCACCTACCCCGCCACAACCACAGTCAACGTGTTCCGCCCCTACCAGAACGCGCTCCCCGTGGCTGAGGCCGGCGACATCGTCCTCCTCCGCGCTTTCAAGGTCGAGAGCAGGAAGAGAGAGCCCGTGCTCAAGAGTGCGGATGAGAGCTCGTGGTGCGTGTGGCGCTATGGGAAACCGGTGTGGGGCGCGAAGAAGGGGAAGTGGGCCGAGTTGCGGGCGAGGGAGGAGGTCAAGGGCCCGGTTGTGGAGAGGGGCGAGGGCGAGTGGACAGAGGTTGCTAAGCTGAGGAAGTGGTTTGTGGACAAGGTTAGGGCGGAGATGGAGGGAAATAAGGAGTAATGGGTCAAGACTAGAAGTATGAGTGGAGAGGTGGAGGGACAGTGCAAGGGAGTTGGAGGTGGGAAGAGAGATTGATTAGTGCTGTCGTTGTACATCACATATTGTAACACGAATCAATAAGCTGTCAAGCTGTGAGATCATGCATCGTGTCTCATTTTGTGGTTCTATGTTTTCCATCTAGATCGTATCGTCATAGCTTCCGTACTGACATGCATCATTCCTTTCCGAACAACCACAAGACAGACGTACTAATGCGTTCACACCGCAGTATTACTAGCACGTTCAGCGTGTCCGCAGTTGACCTTACTCAGTACACTCAACACGCCAGGACGCCAGCCTTTTCAGAAGAGAGACACTTAAGCCTTCTCGTAGATCCAGTCGAAGCCGGCCTGCTTCCACTCCTGGACCTCGCCGTCCTTGAACCACAGAGCAATCTCCTTCTTGGCGTTCTCGACGCTGTCGGAGCCGTGGCACACGTTGCGGCCGACGTCGAGAGCGAAGTCGCCGCGGATAGTGCCGGGGGCAGAGGCAAGCGGGTTGGTGGCGCCGAGGATCGAGCGGCCAGTCTTGACGGCGTCACGGCCCTCCCAGACCATGGCGCAGATGGGGCCGGAGGACATGTCTGGTCATTGTAAGTATACTGCATTGGTGGCGGGGTGGGGTTGGTTGTTGTGGTGTAGGTGGCCTGCAGGGTGCTCCACGTGGGCATTGGAGGGGTAATTACGTGGCGAGGTAGAGGGTTGGATACGTACAGGCGATCAGACCGGGGAAGAAGGGCTTGGTGCTCAAGTCCTCGTAGTGCTTCTCGAGGTGCTCCTTGCCGGGAGTGACGAGCTTGATGGCAGCGAGCTTGAAGCCGCGGTTCTCGAAGCGGGAGATGATGGGGCCAATGAGGCCACGCTGAGCGTTGGGTCAGTACATTGTTACCCCAACACAGCTCACCTGCAATTGAGACATGCTGCAATTGCAGCGGATCATGGTGTTGTGCATACCTGGACGCCATCGGGCTTGATAGCAATGAAGCTATTCCCAACTGTCAGCTACACCGCCCTTCAAGTCTTACCCCTCACAGGGGCATTGAGGGGTGGTCAAACATACGTCTGCTCGGTAGTCATGTTTGCGGTGTGGAGGGTTTCGATGTTCTTTCGAAGATGGCTTCTGTCTTTGGGACCGAGTTTCGAGAAGATGGGAGGGTCGGGGATGCCAGAGGGGAACGAAGAAGAATTAGACGCGGACATTCTGGCACTAAAATTCTCTTGGACTGTTGTTGGTGGGGTGCTGCGTTGGCGCGGGGTGGTGGCCAGGGCGGCGGTGTGACCCTGGCACTGTTTGCGTGGTTTGTGTGCTTAGTCAGGAACAGCTACGTTTCACCAGACATCTGGGGTTGGAGAAGTGGACAGCTTTCCCAGTCAAGGCGGTATTTGTTTATTGCTGAGCTACTGGAGATGATCACACTACAGCAGAGGTCCGCTCCCAGGTGGACGGCCGTGTTTTTGCTATGGACGGCGCTGTGCAGCTTGTTCTTGCCAGCTGGTATGTACTTGGATGCCTGTGGAGCTCCAACCGCCATACAGGCACTCTTTACGCCGTATGCATGCGAGTCTATCTGCTAATTGGAAGTCACAGTTTCCGTCAAACATGAAAACTTCAAAACCTGCGACCAGTCTGGCTTCTGCAAGCGCAATCGCGCATTTGCTGACGACGTCACCGCTTCGAGCTCCTTTGTCTCGCCCTACGCCCTCGATCCTACCACGCTCAAGTTCAAAGACGGCCAATTGGATGCTGTGGTACTCAAGACGGTCAATGAAGGCGGGGATAAGGTCCAGTTGCCGCTCACGATTACTTTCCTCGAATCGGGCGTTGCGCGAGTCACTCTGGACGAGGCCAAGAGACAGAAGGCCGATATTGACCTCAGACACGACAGCAAAGCTAGAAAGGAGCGCTATAACGAAGCCGGCAAGTGGGCGCTCGTTGGCGGCCTCAAGACTTCCAGCGGCGCAGCATTGGCCGAGGCGGCCGATGCTGGCTACACCAAGGTCGTCTACGGCAAAGGCAGCAAGCACCAAGCCATCATCCGCCACGCACCTTTCTCGATCGAGTTTCAGAGAGATGGCGAGACCCAGGTCAAGTTCAATGAGCGTGGTTTCTTGAACCTCGAGCACTGGAGGGCCAAGGTTGAGAAGCCAAAGGAGGAACCAAAGGAAGGCGAGGAGAACAAAGAAGAGCAGAAGGTCGAGGAAGAGAAGGGTGAAGACGAGAGCACGTGGTGGGATGAGAGCTTTGGTGGCAACACTGACACGAAGCCTCGAGGCCCTGAAGCTATCTCGCTGGATATCTCATTCCCCGGCTATGCGCACGTTTTTGGAATTCCCGAGCATGCCACTCGACTATCATTGAAGACTACCAGGTATGTGTCCCATCGACGTGAGGAAACAGTAAGCTAACAGATCAACAGGGGCGGTAATGATGCCTACACCGAGCCATACCGACTGTACAACGCCGACGTCTTCGAGTATGAGATGGATAGCCCAATGACACTGTACGGCGCCATCCCGTTCATGCAGGCACATCGCAAGGGCTCTACCGTCGGTGTCTTCTGGCTCAACGCCGCCGAAACATGGATCGATGTGACCAAGACCAAAAACACTGCCAACCCGCTTGCGCTCGGTGTTGAAGGCCACACTGACACCCAAACACACTGGATGTCCGAGAGTGGCCTCCTGGATGTTTTTGTGTTCCTCGGACCCACCCCTCAGGATCTCACCCGTCAGTATGGCGAACTCACTGGTTACACTGCTATGCCCCAGTCTTTCGCCATTGCCTACCACCAATGCCGCTGGAACTACGTTACAGACGAAGATGTCAAGGATGTTGATCGTCGCTTTGACAAGTTCAACATCCCTTACGATGTCATTTGGCTTGATATTGAGTACACTCACGAGAAGGAGTATTTCACATGGGATCCTCTGACCTTTGTTGACCCAATTTCTATGCAAGAGCAGCTTGATAAGCGAGACAGGAAGCTGGTAGCTATCATCGACCCTCACATCAAAAACACCAACGACTACCCCATTATCGATGAGCTCAAGAAGAAGGATCTCGCCGTTAAGAACAAGGATGGCGCCCAGTACGAGGGTTGGTGTTGGCCAGGTTCCTCTATGTGGGTCGATTGCTTCAACCCAGCTGCTATCGACTGGTGGAAGAGTTTGTTCAAGTATGACAAGTTCAAGGGTTCAGCACACAATACGTTCATCTGGAACGACATGAATGAGCCGTCCGTCTTCAACGGTCCCGAAACCACCATGCCCAAGGATAACCTGCATCATGGCAACTGGGAGCACCGCGATGTTCATAACATCAACGGGATGACCTTCCACAATGCCACCTACCAAGCCTTGACTGCGCGTAAGAAGGGCGAGCTACGCCGTCCCTTCGTGCTCACTCGTGCTTTCTACTCTGGCAGTCAACGTAGCGCCGCCATGTGGACTGGTGACAACCAGGCTGATTGGCCCCATCTGGAGGCATCTTTGCCCATGGTTCTCAACCAGGGTATCTCTGGTTTCCCATTTGCTGGTGCTGATGTTGGAGGTTTCTTCGGTAACCCCAGCAAGGAGCTTCTCACACGCTGGTACCAGGCTGGTATCTACTACCCATTCTTCCGTGGCCATGCTCACATTGACACTCGTCGTCGTGAACCTTACATTGCCGGATCGCCTTACACTGAGATAATCACTCAGGCTCTTCGTCTTCGTTACCAGCTACTTCCCGCTTGGTACACTGCTTTCCACGAGGCACACACGACTGGTGCACCTATCGTGCGTCCCAACTTCTACATCCACCCCGATGACGAGGCTGGCTTCGCTGTTGATGACCAGCTCTATATTGGATCGACCGGATTGCTTGCTAAGCCAGTTACCAAAGAAGGCGCTGACAGCGTCTCCGTGTATCTTGCAGACGATCAGCCGTACTTCGACTACTTTGACTACACCACCTACAGTGGCAAGGGCCACCACACCGTCCCTGCGCCCCTCGAAAAGATCCCACTTCTTATGCGGGGAGGCCACATTATCCCCCGACGCGACCGCCCTCGCCGTTCCTCAGGCCTGATGAAGTACGACCCCTTCACCCTCGTCGTCGTCCTAGATAAGGACGGCAACGCAGCTGGCACTCTATACATCGATGACGGTGAGACATTTGACTACCAGGGCGGTGCCTTCATCCACCGCCGCTTCTCATTTGACGGCAAGCGCAACATTCTCACCTCTTCAAACCTTGACACCAGCACTGTCCGCACGGTCAAATATGAAAAGTACGCCAAGTCGATGGACAAGGTTCGCGTCGAAAAAGTCATTATTGTCGGTGCACCAAGTGCGTGGAAGGACAAGGACGAGGTCATCGTTATGGAAGAGGGTTCGAAGGAGAGCAAGAGGCGAAAGCCAGTCCCTCTTGAGTACCACCCTGCGGATAGCAAGAAGGCTGCTTTTGCAGTCATCCGTGATCCCAGTGTTGGCATTGGACGAGGCTGGAAGATCGACTTCGGTGGTGCGAATGCAGGATCGCATGATCACCACGGACACGAGCATTGAACGGCGAAGGATGAGACGCAATATCATTGAACTGAAGTAAGGAATCTCACGCGTGGTGTATATACTTTAGAGTTCACCCAATCCAAGGCATAGAACGAACTAGGCTTCTCAGATGTTCCAAGTAGTGCGCGACCCCTTCTTGCACCCGGGCTGTAGCGCCCTTCACATTGAGGCCGGGAAAGAACGACCCAGATTTGGTATCCTCGCTCCTTCGCTTTTGATCATTATATAGAGAGTACGGACTGACCATAACATACGGCGCCGACATGGACCCTCAAGAACGGGAGGAGGCAAAGTCCCAGAAGTTTTTCTGTGACTAGCATCACTTTCTCATTGAGATGGGTCTGTGGTAAGAATGCTGAGAAAGGATGGCTTGGCTCCATGCTCTGGGTACATAGGTACAAGTAACCAGCCAAAGCTTATGAAGACACAAAGGAACAACAATTGATCCTTGTGCCAATGCGACCTTGCTTCGTTAATCTGGAACTCAGCTGATTTATGCTGTAACGCAAGTCTTGGCACTGGCAGCATGTCACAGCTTGCGTTGACCAGGGTGGCAGAAAACATGTTGTATGCATCGACTCTTCCGGTATTTCCTCGAGTCCTTCCTTCAAGACACGATAGACCAGAGGAAGAAGAGCTTAGCGATAAAGCAAACATCACAAAGCACGCCATGAGCTCTGTAATGGTAGTAACAACTCGAGATATGGTGAAATCCGTCTATTTGGTTGGATGTAGATGTAAGAACTTCCGCGACCATCTCAAAACTCCGTCTAGCCTCTCCTTATATCTCTTGTGACCTCATTACAACAATAGCCTTGTTATGCGCATCACTCAGCCTTCGCGCTGCTTGTCGTTATTAGAAAGCACAGGCAATTTCTTCGGCTTGAGGAGCGATGTGTGGATACGAGTTTACCGCGAGCCGCGCCACTCCGCATTCCAGTTTAATTAGAGGGGCCTCACACTGTGGGTGCACAGTCTTGGGACGGGATGATGGACTCGGAAGGAAGGGTTTGTTTGAGCGCGTACGGAGACAGTGAGAATATGTCAAAAGTGCAGTTGTGAACAGGGTTGGTGGAACAGAGTATGGGTCTCGGAGAGATCAAATTATGCGGCAATGGATGAGGGAATGCACCAAAGCATGATGCTTTATGTGAAGAAATATTCATCGTGAATGTAATGGATATACACATTAGAGAAACGGCCAAGTATCAGCCATGCTAGACATAATCATCAACATCAATCACTAAAACTAAGCCTTCGCAGCAGCAAGAATAACATCCGCCGCCTTCTCAGCAACCATGTACGTCGAGACGGCTGTGAAAGTACCCGGAATGCGGGGAAACACGGAGGCATCAACGACACGCAGACCAGCAGTACCGCGAACGTTGAAGCTGCTGTCAAGCACAGCCATCTCGTCATCATCAGCACCAATAGGGCATGAAGACGAAGCGTGGTGGCCCCATGCACTGTCCTTGATGTAGTCTGCAACCTCCTCGGCTGTGTCAACGTCCTTGCCGGGAAGGACCTCGGTGATGGGGACGACCTGGCGCTTGAAAGCGTCGCGGGCAAGCTCGATGGCCTCAGACATGGCGGTGATGTCCTTCTCGTACTCGCCGACGCCGGTATCGAAGTAGTTGTATGTGATGGCAGGGACGTCGAGCGGGTCAGCGGACTGCAGCGTGACGGTACCGGCGTGGTTGCGCGGGTGTGCCTTCAGGATAGCCCAGGTAAATAGGTTGTGCACAGCAGTAGCGTTGACGCTGTAGTTGGGGAAGTAACCGCGGAAGTTGACAGGTCCACCGAAGGCGAAGATGTCCCAGTTGTTGTTCTCGGCGACGCTGGACTGGTAGAACATGGTGGCGCCGAGACCAGGAGAGGCGTAGATACCGCGATTTCCGAGGACGGGGGTGTTGTAGCGGTCAATGCATGGATCTGCGGAGTCGCCCTGGAAGGTGCAGCCGTTGAGAGCGGAGAAGTCGTTCTCAATCTCACCCTGGACACTGATCTCGTAGTGGTCTTGAAGGTTAGTGCCGACACCGGGAAGGTCAACCACGACGGGAATCAAGTGCTTCTTCAGCTCGTCGGCTGGACCAACACCGGAAAGCTTGAGGAGCTGGGGAGAGTTGTATGTTCCACCAGACACGATGACCTCACGGGAGGCGGTGGCGGAACCAGTAGTACCCTTTGCGCCAGTGTTCTTGGGGCTGGCCTTGTAGAGGTACTGGCCATCGAGGAACTCGACCCCGGTAGCACGGGGAGGGGTGACAGTCTCGTCGAAGGTGATCTTAGTGACGTGGCTGTTCAGTCTGACATCAAGGGGGTACATCTTGGTACCGTTGGTGTACTTGGCGTCGCGGACAGCGACGACAAACTCGCGAGATCCAGTGCGCTTACCATCAGCAGTCGACAGAGGGATCTGGAAGAGACCAGGGTCGGAGTCGCGTGCATCGGTGTCGGCGTTCGCATCGCCTGCAACAAGAGTTGCCAGATTGATGATGGCGTTTGTCTTGTTTCCAAGGGCGAAGGCAGCACCGCCGACCAAGCTCAGAAGCTGAGGGTCGCTGACGACAATGTCAATGGGAGCGTATTGTGTTCCCAACCAGCCCTCGTAGCCGTGTCCAACACCAGATGTCAGATACGCGTTTTTCTCAAGCTTGACGAAGTACTTGCGCATCGCATCCGGCGCCCAGGAATCATCGCCAGTCAGGCTCGCGATGTACTCAAAGTCGGACTGGTGGGGGTAGACAGCGATGAGAGCGTTATGTGCCGTGCAACCTCCAAGGGTACCAGTCCTGGGGTAGAGTGTACCCTTCTGAACAGAGCCTGCAGGGGGCGAAAGTCCAGTGTACTCGCCACCGTCGGGTGTTGTGTATGAAGTTTTGAAGTCGCGAGCTTGCCTCTCCTCGTCGGCGTAGTGCTTAACAAAGAAGTTCCAGGCTAGATTGGGGTCTTCGGACACCTTTGCATTGAACGAGGGTACAGTGTAGTTCTGGTTGGCGCCCTGGTCATCACCAGCTTCAATCAGAAGGGTCTTGTGGCCAGCGACGGCAAGACGAGCAGCGAGAGGACCACCACCTACGTCCATGGTTAGCATCGTGCGACCTTTATCAGAGACTAGTACTTACCAGCACCACTGCCGACAACAACGTATTCGTACCCAGTAAGTTCGACAGCCTTTGCAAGCGAGGCAAAAGCCGCCAACTTGACGATTTGACGGAACAACATGTTGATTATTAGTAACGATTGTAAGAGTAGGGAGGGTCTGTTGACTGTCAGCAAGCAATTCGATGGCACAAAGCTATAGGAGACATACAAATGAGTGAACACCTGCTGTACTAAGAATTGGCAGTCTCCGTTGTCTTTATACTACCCCTCTATAGCAAATCAGTGCCCCTATGTACATCGCATGGCTCTGGACTAGTCCCCTGCTCCAGTTTACACTGCTTGATCAACAGTCGCTAGGTGTATGTAGTTACTTGCTTCACAAAGCGTGCGGTACTGATTCCTGTTCCGTATAATGAAGCCGGAGCAAACAATTATTGCCCGTGTCAATGATCGACATAACATCGCGTGGGTATCCGAGGTTGAATGCCAATGCGGACAACGTGCGTACCATAGCCTAGGTGCTCTATAGAGCAACAGGGTGCTGCGCATCCTCATTGGCACAAGATCTAGTAGACCTGCTGATTAAGGACCAATTCCAGTCTCAGAATGTAAGAAACTTGCGATGGTGTCGCTCAAGTTTAGATTACCTGCCCCAGAGGGTCCGCGGGTTGACGCGCACGTTCGTCATGCGTAAACCAGCCGTTCCCTCATTTCGATCCGTCCCGCGGGTAGGAGGGGGCTAGGAGGGGAATGCCTCCTCATTAAGACTGTTGACTCGGAATTATGGCGATTTTTGTAAACCTGGACCGTCGTCTTCATTTTGGATGTTCAAGGCCTTCGTCCCGACCCATGATATCTGGGGAAGACGGCTCAACGTGCAACGGTTTGCAGTGGCGCAGCGGATGCGCAACGCTGCCTTCTAAGATAGAAGAGGCCTTGGGTGCTCGGACCTGCAGGGTTGTGATGCTGCGATTATTTGTTCCTGGATTTGCTTGTCCAGAATGGGCGAACGATTAGCGCTGTCAAATGATCCTCACTCCTTTCCAACGTTGACAAATGTAACAAACAGGCCTTGCCACCGCGGGATGTTCTGGTCGATCAGGATGCACGACTCGATCACATGGGAAATTCCTTGACATGCGCTTGATCGAACTGAATATAGTGTAGCTTCTTGGATGAGTTACGACAGCGCCCTCGTGGCCACCTTAGGGATCTCATCGCCGTCTGCGGCTCCATGCTGTTTTCAGCATTAGGTCAAGGATCACTGAACTTGATTCAGATTGTTTAATGGCAATCCCATCGCACAAGTAAAGGCTTTTGTAGTTTGTAATGAGCTACGGGCATGGAGAAGTGATGGCGAAAAGTAGGGCGAAGTGCATGCGTCCCCACGTTACCGTAGACTACCTACTAGTCTACGGTACCACGTGCACTAGGTAACATGCAGATCGGTGTGCCGCTCGGCCCGGCGTAATGCTCGGCCAAACACCAGAACACCAAAGTGACGCCAACTTCAACACGCGACAACTCAACTAATATGGACCCAATTGACCTGGCAGTTAAAGCGATGGAAACGCAGGGTGAAGGAGAACAACTCTCATATACAAAAGTTGCTGAAAAATACAATGTGAGCAGACACACACTAGCCAGAAGATGCAAAGG
This sequence comes from Lizonia empirigonia, assembly GCA_009982855.1. NCBI lineage: Eukaryota > Fungi > Ascomycota > Dothideomycetes > Pseudoperisporiaceae > Lizonia > Lizonia empirigonia. The sequence continues at coordinate 499,995 of JAADKA010000006.1, read as the reverse complement.
CACCCAAGCTCCAATGCAAGCCAAGGCAATCAACCAACAACGCCTCAACCCACAACAAGAACAAGAGCTCATACAGCATATTGAGAGGCTCACAGAGAGAGGCCTTGCGCCCACAAGAGAGATGATAAGAAGATTTGCATCAGGGATAGCTCAGGGGCATGTGGGAAAGGGGTGGGTGACGCGCTTTATCAACAAACACCATGACAAACTTGTCTCACGCTGGACATCTGGGATGGACTACACACGCCACCAGGCTGATTCAGAAGCAAGATAAAAGCTATAATTTGATCTGGTCCACAGCAAGATTGAAGAGTACGGAGTTCTGCCTGGAAATACATACAATATGGATGAGAAAGGCTTCATGATTGGACAGGTGGGAAGGACTAAGAGAGTCTTTAGCAGAGAGACTTGGGAGAAGAAAAGGAAGACTGAAGTCCTTCAAGATGGCTCACGTGAATGGATTACTGTCCTGGCTTGTGTGGGAGCTGGTGGAGATGCTCTTCCTCCTGGCCTCATTTTCCAGGGTTTAAATGGCAACATTCAGTCAGATTGGGTGCAAGATATTGGCCTAGATAAACACCAAGTCTTCTACACTTCAGCTCCATCAGGCTGGTCTAACAATGACGTTGGATTAGCCTGGCTTGAACAGGTATTTGACCGCTATACCAAGGGTAAAGCAAGAAGATCTTGGCGCCTTCTTATTATTGATGGCCATGGATCTCATGTCACGCTGGATTTCATCGAGTATTGCTATCAGAACAAGATCCTCTTGTTGATATTACCTCCCCATTCAACCCACACGCTTCAGCCACTTGATGTGGTTATGTTCAAGTCTCTTTCATCTGGATACACAAGAGAACTCACAGACCTTACCCAAAGGAGCCAAGGCTATGCCCGCATTAAGAAAGGAGACTTCTTCTTGTTACATCTTGAAGTCCTTTTCAACCACTGGAATCTGGCCAAAGAACAGTGAAGCAGTTCTCAAAAGATTCCACCATACAACCACTAATAAAGCTGAGGTTACAAACAACCCTGCAGCTCCTCTTGAGACTGATTGGAGAAAGATAAGAAAGCTCATTAATGAGTCTGTGAAGGATGGGGCTAAGAAAGAGGCCAAAACTCTCACCCAAGCCTTCCACCATCTTCAAGCCAACAATGAGCTTATTTCTCAAGAGAATGAAGGCCTAAGAGAGGCAGTTCAGAGCAAGAAGAAACACAAGAAGAAGGGCGTACCTCTTGACCTTCAACAGCGTCAAGAGTATCATGGTGGAGCTGTGATGTGGTCCCCAAGGAAGGGCAGAGAAGCAAGAGTGAGAAGGACAGTCATAGAGCAGCAAGCAGCGCAGGAGAAACTGGACAAGGCTAAGAGGAAACAAGACCAGGAGGATGCGAGGATTCAGAAGCAACTTGAGCTTGAACAGAGGCGTGATAAGAGAGAGAGACTCAAGAAGGAGAGGGAGAAGGAGAAGGCTAAGAAGCAGGCTGAACAACAACGCAAAAAAGCAGAGAAAGAGGCTGCCAAAGCGACTCAAAACACCCAACAAGGGAAGAGAAAAGCTCCCCAAGTACCCTATGTAAAGAACAAGCGTCAGAAACAATCTAGGGGCGGTGCATCAAAGGATGCTGCCCCAGAGGCTGCCCTATCACCCCTAACCAAAATTACTTTACGCGGTCGCAATGTCACGCTTCCTAGCAAATTTAGATAGAACAGATTTATTGCATTGCCTTTCTTAATTACCTCCTTTATTTTTACAAGAGTGCAGCGACTAAATGTGGCGATTCAATTCAGTGATGTGGGTGGGCAAATTCTGGTGTTTCGAGCGTTACGCCGAGCCGAGCGCCACACCGATCTGCATGTTACTGCCCGTTGCCGGTGGCAGCTTCCGCGGACGAAATCCACTTCACGGCACCTCCACTTCTTTTTTGTATTATCTCTAAAGCGGGGACGAACAATCAGACTTGAGAGTTGGTTTCAGGTCACCCAATGGCAAGTCCTCGATCAATAATGCTCTTCCGCAAATGACAGACGAATCGGTCACAACCTGCTGCGTCGCAGGCAGTCACCGCTTGTCAACTTGACATCCAAGCTCACATCGTGGCGAGGAACATGTGTCAATGTTGTGTGAACGTGAAGGCCTGATATGTGCATAAAGGCACGACATTCCGACCTGTCCGCGGAAGCTCTAATTGCACGCAAAGAAAAAGGAGACATCTTGCATACTACCACAGTCAACTAACAGCAACATGGCACACATGTGGCGACCCGGAATCCCCCTCGATACTGTTTACGGTGATTTGGTGTGCCCGGAAACCTATGGTGAGCTCTCATCGTACACAACAGATGCCCTTATGGTACTCATCAGTGAAACTACAAGCTACATCCTTGAGTACCAGTTCACAAGGCGTTATGAATCTAGAAATATTCCGCGGCTGATCAGGGTGAGACAAAAGATATCAGCGATTATCGCTGCGCGAGAAGATTCTGCAAACTCTATGATCATGAACCTCACACAACCCGCCGTTGAGCACTTGTATCCATCTTCGCACGTCAATCATGAGTTTGCAACCTCCTCGTACTCTGAACAAAATCATAAATATGCTTATGCACCAGCTGAAACCGCACAGTCAAATTCGCCACTAGAGGCCTCTGATACAGATGATGAATCCGATGAATCCGACGAATTCGTTGAATCAGAGGAAGAAGAGGAGCCTGGGCTCACGGACAAAGAAAGTTGGCGGAGAAGAGGCGCAGAGCGGAAGACTAAACGTCACTTATCGACTCGCGAAGTCGAATCCACGCACAGGAGCCGCCGACGACATGCGAAGAGCCAACAACGTGATTCAAATGAAGAAAATGAGGAGAAAAAGGGGCGGAGTAGCAAAAGTAGAAGAAGTGGAGGCGCAAAGATGCGCGAGGGTCAAAGGAGTGAGAAATACGAGGAGCCAAATGACGATGAGGAGTCGGGTCGCGTCAAGCATCTGAGGAAGACGAGAAAGTCGGGAAACAGTCGCCACTATAGTCATGCTGAAGATGATAGCGATCATAATCCGCGTCATAGGAGCAAACACCGAGATAAGAGTAGAGACCATGGTAAGGGTAAGGGAAAGGCTGAATCTAAGCACGGTGATCCAATTCTTCCGCAACAGCGATCAAAACGTCGTCCCAGGGACGACAAAAAGTCTAGCCGAGATGCAAGCAAGCGTCGTGGAGTATCACACTCTCCCAAACGGAGCGATGATGAGTCTGATCAAAGCCACAGCCCTCATCAGCAGCCGCCTCCCAAAACGCGACAAAACCAGAACCCCAAACGCACCCCACAAACCAGCTCCGAGCAGAGTGAACCATCAAGCCCCAAGCCCTTTAATCCCTACTCAGCCCTCGGTGTCTCGCCAGAGACTCCCTCAAGCAGGATCAAACTCGTTTTTAGCGCACTCCTGCAGCGCTACCACCCCGACAAACTTGGTGGCAGACCAGAAGCAGAGGTGCAGAAGGCCACCGAGCGCATGGCCGAGATAAATAGAGCGAGAGATGTTCTGATGGACGCGGAGAAGCGGATGGCGTATGACCTCGAGGGCATAGTGAGTGAGTTGGAGTTCCAGGCGTGGTTGGAGGAGCAGAAGAAAACGTTGCGAGAGGCCGCTTGACGGTGTGGCAATGGACTGAGATCAATTCCGTGGGCTGATGGACTTTTCAAGTGAAGAGTGCGTCTGGGTTCGGCTCGATTTTGTGTTTCTGGTGTGATTACATTCAGTCGCTCGAGTCAGTGGTCGTAAGACGGTGCGGAGGTCAGATTTATGGCATAGGTGTAGAGTTCATGCAGTCCAGGAGCAGCCCGAGGATACGCATCAAGGCAAGCATTTGACAATGTGACAAGCACCGTCAATTGCGACTTGTGTGCACATGTAGTCAGAACAAGTGCGGCGTTGAAGATTCGCTATTCGGGTGGTCGTAGAAGAGTTGCTGCTGCGCGTACTTGAAGTGAGTAGTAGGAAGCTGCGAACCACAAAGTGCAAGGCCGAGTTATACAATAGAATCCACGCTGTGAGATTAATCGTACTCGAGATGCAATATTGATCAATGACCGGAAGATCCTTCACCAGCATCACTCATGCCAACCGATAGATCTTCCCTTATCCTCGAGAACGCACTTTCCTCTGCATCATCCAAAACATCGTCGTCGCTCTTCTCGCTGCCGTCGCCTTCATCACCTCGACTTACAGTGCCAGAGTTGTCGCCCTGGCCCTCTTCGTTATCCGACTCGTCGGTCGAGTCGCCATCGCCCATCTTGTCATCGCGCGGGTCACGACCGAGCTCAGGCTTCTTCTTGCGCTCGAAGTCCTGCGCGTGTGCATCGCGAAAGATGTCACCAACATGAGTAAACGCACGCTGAAGTGGCGAAGATCGGAAGTCGTCTTCGACCTGAGGAAAGCGGCGACGCTGTCGTGCGGAAGAGCGAGAGCGGTCGAGGTCGGCGCCATTGGTAGATGTGGCTGGCGGGAGGCCGTTCAGTGGCGCGGTCGCAGGCTGTTCCTCGTCGACCCTGTCACCCCGTTGATCCGTAGCAGGAGCCTCAGCCTCGGGACTCGGAGGCAGTTCATAGGGTAGGGGGACGTCTCGACTAGCTCGGAAGCGACCAACGTTGGTGCAATGCTCATTCTCGACACGAAAGATTGACCAAATACCTCTCCGGAAGATCTCGCCGAGTGCAGCAACGAAGGCAGTCTTCCCCGAATGCTGCAGTTGGAGCGGGATAACGGTGTAGAGTACCCAGTTGAAACGCAGTATAGGATCGATCACCATGGCCGTGTAGTACCACCAAACTTTCTTGTACCCAAGCTCCTTGCGAAGGAATGGATGCTTTGCGCGAGGGTCGCCAAGACTCCAATCGTAGTAGATATCCCAGAAGCTCGTATAGATGGAGTTGATGATCGCGAAAGTGATAAACACCGCTTTGTTCGGGCCGGTTTTGTTGATGCGGTAGATGCTCAAGGTCATGTAGAAGATGATCGTAGCGAAGTATTTGCCGCAATTGAGAAGATGGGGAAACTTGTTACCCGTATCCCAGTATCGGCGAATACATTGCAGGGCACGCCATATGCCAGGCAGGCAAGAGAGAAGGCCCATAGTGCGTAAATGTGATGAGTTGCATTGCCCAGGATCGTTCCAACCACGAGCATAAAGGCAGAAAAACAATGCGATGTTCTAGACACGTTTAGAAAGCACAAGTCATGAACATTAGGCTTACTTACACTCATACTATAGGTCAGGGAGCAGAACATATCACCGAGATAGAAGTCGCGCCATTCAACGGGGTATATTCCAGCAAGAAGCAGGCGCCACTGTGCACGGATTAGCAGTGAAATCAATAGTGAGAATCCTTTCGTGCTAGCACATACCAAAGAGTATAGCAACCACATTCGACTTCGGTAATAAAAGATCCTGATGGGATTAAATAGGATAAGTGTAGAAACACCAATCAAAATGACCGGCCAATACAGGTACAGTGCTTCGCCGCCAACGCGTTGGAAATTGAGCTGCATAGTCAAGCCAAGGAAGAGAAAGTACCAACATGGCAGCTGCAAAGTGTTAGCTAACAAGCAGTCAGTCACAGTGGCGACTACATACCTCGGCAAGCTGCCTCCAATCCAGAAAGTGACGGGTATCGTATTCGAAGATGAAAACAAAATTGATCTTGGAATTGTGCCATACACGGCAAGCAAGAGAGAAGAGAAGAACAAGGAGGTTGGCAAGGAAGAAGCCAGCATATATCTGACATAATTAGCTCTATTCATACTGCAGGGAGCATGGTGTATACCTGTAGCAAGTAGCTAGTATTGACGGCTAACGTAGGGTCGTCTGGGTGGTAAGAGTCTGCTACACTAGCAGCCTTGATGAATCCCTGGATGCTCAAACTGGTACCAGCAGATATCAAGAGGCCGTTGCGGAAAGTATTGTCGGTGTAGTCACCCGCTCGCGCAATTTTGATGCGAAGCTTGCCCACAGCCACTTTGTGGCTGCCTCGTTCGAAGTACCTCGCGTAGAGGTCTTCTACTGACCGAATATGGCCTTCAATGACGTCGCTGTTCACGAACCACGCTTTGTTGACCTTGTCATTCATGTACCGCATTGATGGTCTTGCATGCACCGTCTTGTCGTACTTCTTGTTGATCTTGCGGAAAGCAGTGCGGTTCAGGAGAGCGTACGACTTCAGCAGCTCCAGAGCGCGATAGTATTCCTGAAGAGCCACTTTGAGCTTTCGTTTTGCCGATTGGTATGGGACGTCCGGAAGTTCTGGCCGCCTGGCAAAGTCACGGCGGTCATCGTTGTGCAGCATAGGCATGGGCTTGAGCACCGATGGAGTCGCAAGCGCCGTCATGGCCTTCGTGCTGCTTCCGTACTTGCCCGCGCTTACTGCTTCAAGCGCGGCATCTATAGGGTTGAGCCAGGAATTGTTCGTTTGGTGATCGTTCAGCTTGTACTCCTGTGCACTCTCATCATTGGAGCTGTATGCTTGGCCGTCGACCTGGAATCCAGCCAGCCCGCGTTTCTTATTCGCTTTGTGCTTCATCTTTGCGGTCTGACGCTGGATCAGCTCGTCCAGTCTTCGGTCCCTCATGATGTGTAGTTGATCACGCAAGATGTTCAGTCGACTGGTAGACGCGTCCTCCTTCTCCTTGTAGAACTGCTCAACCTTCTCCAGCTCCTGATCCAAGAACTGGAAGAACTCGGCCTGGCGGAAGTCGAGCTCACGATAGGCTTCCAAAGGGACGTCGCCAGGGCTTGGCTCGGGATCTGGGGCGCCCATGGACATGACGCGCTTGATGAAGGGCCGAGGGTGGGGCTCCACGCTAGATCCGGGGGGCATCGAGTTCATGCGCTTCGGGCTGAAGATGCTCCTGTAGCGTGCTGGCAGCGAGGCATGCTTTTTGTGTGGCGTCCTTGTCCTCCCCACCTCGAAGGCGTTGCCGTCACTGGGAGAGGGCAGCTTCACCGTCTTGTGCCTTCGCAGAGAGGCGGCTGCTGGATCCATGCCGGGGGATGCGTTCTCAGGATCCAGTGCAGCTCCTGGCAGCTGCAAAGACGGCGGTGGTCGTCCCCGCTCCGAGCTCGAATCCTTTCCATTCGGCGGGCTCTCTACAATGCTGCCATAGCTTGTGCCCAGCCCATTGTATCCATTCCCACCTCGTGTCAGGGGTGCTTCCTCTGGCGTGCGCGGGAACTGGTTCGAGTACGTGCGGCTGCGGCTGCCATTCGGCCTGATGGAGAGACTGGACCGGCCATGGTTGGCGGGGTCGGGCACATGGGCTGCGTCGTTCGCTTCTCGTCCCAAGCGGTCGCGGTTCAGAAACGAGTACTTGGGGGCGGCGTCCGAGGGCCCTGGCAGGTTGTTCGTCCCGCGTCGGCGGAGGCGTGGCGTTGGGTTCACGTTGCGAAGGGCGCGATCGATGGCTTTGAGTTTCTTTTTCCCGAGCTGCTCCGAAGGTTAATGCGCAGGCCAAGCAAGGTTTCTGACTGCGCACCTTGTAGTCGAGATACTTCAGCCTCCATTCAGGGACAAGATCGCGCTCGATTTCCCTAGTTCTGTTAGTCTTGTCTAGTCGCGGTTGGCTGGTAGGGCGCTTTACTTTGCGAACTTCATGCTGGCGCTGCGGACGTGTCAACAACAAAGGTTAGGCTGGCAATTCTCGACACCCGGCCACCAGCAACGACATGAGGCCTCGAGAGATCAGCTACCTAGACGAGTGACTGTGCAGAAGGATCCTGGTGCCACGCTCCAAAGATAGCGTCTGCACATCGTAACCCTACTTCCAGTGACAGGTTGGCCGCACTAATCGAAACAGTGGGGCCTTGGCTGGCAGTTTGCTGGCTGGCGCGCGCGCAGCCAAACGTCATCGCCGCGCTCTCATCTTGCAGCAATAGCGGATCCCAAGAACACTGTTTATTTGACTCAATGAGGCGTTTAAGAATTTCTCGCATTAATGCTTTGTTCGTGCTAGCCAACGAACATGCTCAGTCGAATAATCACAAGTCGTGACAGCAGCTCTAGGACGAGAACATGACGGTATCGAGTTCAATTAGAAGAGGATTGTTGTTCACTTTTTGTCATTCATTGTTGTAGTGTTGTGTCTACGTTGTATGCGCAGTGCATAGCGTTTACCAGCCACGACGCTCGAATCGATCAGGGCGGCCGTACTGGTTGGGGTCGTACTGGTCGGCTCCGTGGCCCTCGACGTACTGCTCGTCGTACATGCGTTCAGCGTGCTCCTTCGCCTGACGCTTAGCCTTCTCCTTGTCAAACCAGTCCTCACCCTTTGTCTCGGCGAGCTTATCGACCTCAGCGCCTGCAAAGCCGGCAACGAGCTCCTTGGCGAAGGCGTGAGAGACAGGCTTGCCTACATCTCTGTCAGTGGTGTGCCTCGATGGGTCGTGTTGGACTGACGAACCTTCCTTGCGCTGGTGGTCTTCAAAGGCCTTGAAGCCGGCAAAGGCAGCACCTCCAGCTACCACCTCGTGGCCGAGGCTGGACTTGTTCTCCTCGAAGTTGTCATTGTTGTAGACCTGCTCGTAGCTGTCTTCGCTCTTGTCTACAGCAGTTTTCTTAGCACAATGTACAATCAAGTGAAGATGAGGAAGGTATACCCCAGAAACCCATTGTGAGCGTGTGGTTGGTTGTTGGTTATTGATGGAAGAAGTGGAAGTGTTATAACAGAGTTGTAGAGTGTGTGAATGGAGGTCAATCAAGGGCAGATCGTTGGCTTAAGTAGCTGCAACCTGTGGTACTCCACCATGCTCAAACAGAGTCTTCGCTTCACTCTTTCGTCATCTAGGGCCCAGCTTCCAGGGCGACTGGGCCCAAACATGCCCCTCGTCCATGAGTGGCTCAGCCGCGGACCTACCTGCAAGTAACAAGCTCCTATGGAGCAGGACGGAGAGAGTCTGATGTCGCCATTGGGCCGTTGATCGGACAGCTCATCGGCTCCAACGGACGCGAGCATGAATAGCACCTTGATGTGGCCTAGAGGCATGCCGCATGCGTAATGAGCCTGCGGCCGCCCCGCTTCTGACGCTAAGCTGGCCAAGCTTCCTTGGTAAAAGCTTCGCCGGCGATGCCGTCAGCCCCTGTGGTTCGAAACGAAGACGCAATGCAGCTGCAAGCTGTGGCGGTGCATCCAGATGCCATTGGTCTGTGTAATCATGTGCGAGATTAATAGCTCCTATTTCTGGCTTATGAAGGTACGAGAAGTTGTGGTGTTTCAAGGCTATTCCGTCCAAGCTTCCAGGATTGCTTGGTCGAGGATCTCCCGCACCCTTGACGCTCCACTCCACTTGCGTCAGGCGGCCGTCAGAACCCCCACCAGGATGCTTGCAACCACGCATAACCCGCCACATCAGCCATGCCAGGGCGACTGCCCACGACGGCCGACTTCTCCTCCTCCGTGAACCTGAGCATCACGCCCGGTACGTCAGAGTCCACGTTTTGGAGCCATGCAAAACCTGCACATCCGCGCGGGGCACAGCCAGGAGCGTAGCTGACGGGTGCAGCACCATCCGCGCAGCAACCCACCAACGTCCTCGTCCTCCTCCACGGTCTCGGCGATACAAATGCCTCCTTTAAACGACTTGGGCAGCAGCTCAATCTACCCGAGACAGCATGCATCGCAGTCCAGGCACCGGCTCCGCTGCCCTTCGATCTTGGTGGCTTCCACTGGGGCGATGACATGATCTTCGACCAGAACACGGGTGAAATGGATATGGACACGGGCTTCAAGGCATCAACACGGCTGGTGCTCGACAAAGTCCTTCGAGAGGGGCTCGTAGCCAAATGTGGTTACAAGCCTCGCGAGATCATCATCTTCGGATTCGGGCAAGGAGGCATGGTCGGTTTGCAAGCCGCTGTCGAGCTACAGGGCGAGGAGCTCGGCGGTGTCGTTAGCATTGGCGGGAGATTGCCAGCTTCGCTGTCGCTCAAAAACCAGAAGAGCAGGACACCGGTCTTGGTCTGCAGAGCGTCGAGAGCATCAGCGGTCACGGACAGTGCTGTTTCGAAGCTGAAAGACGCCTTCGAGTTCCTCGAGATCAAGGACTGGAAGAAGAATGGCGATAGTATGCCGAGCAATCGGGACGAGATGCTGCCCATTATGCAATTCCTCGCTCGTAGGCTGAGAAGCACGAAGGGCGTACCAGCTGGGAGCGTCGAGCTCAATTGAGTCACTCGACGATACCTACACACACGACTGGATCTATCTCTGACGTGTGGGACTGGTAACATCTTGTCGTAACTGCCGTCGCTGTGCGGCTGTGGCACATGTCACAATCACCACACATCGAGACGTTGCTCTGGGTTGTGATTCAAAAATAAAGCATATCACATAAAACGAAAAGCTTTTCTCTCAAGCAAGATGATTCTTACTCTGCAAGACACCGGATGGGCATAGGATGTGTGTGCACGTGACGAATAACTGCAGCTTACGTCATCGCTTGAGGCTGCGTTACTTCAGCATCGCGAACATGGTCAACCCAAGATCTTGAATAAACATCCACATCGATATGGCGACATCACGAAACTCGTTGCGTGGTTTTCTCACGCACGCCAAGAGTGCTTTGCGCTCCGCTATTAACTCCAACCAGAAAGTCACGCTGGTAATTGGCAATGAGTCCGCGGGTCAGCACCCTACATGCATCACTTTGGCATCTGGAGCTGACAGGAGGTAGATCTTGACTCGATGACGTGCCAGATTCTGTATGCCTATGTTCGCTCCATGGCACCGCCCAAGAATGCGTTCAGCTCTCTCTACATTCCCGTGACCAACATGCCAGCATCGGGCATACGCATGAGGCCTGAGTTTCTGGCCGTGTTCCAACATGCCAACATGGAGCCCACTCACCTGATCACACTTGACGACCTTCCAGCGCTGTCAGAGATACAGGCCAAGCTGAAGCCTGAGAACACAAAGTGGATCCTGGTGGACCACAATGCCCTTCAGGGTCAGCTTGGCAAGATCTACTCCAGCCGTGTGCAGGGTGTCATCGATCACCATGATGATGAAGGAAAAGTGCCCAAAGAGACTGGTGATGAGCCTCGCATCATTGAGAAGAGCGGGAGTTGCACAAGTCTGATCACAAATTACATACGACCCACATGGGACATGTTATCGGGCTCTGCCCTGTCTTCGGGCGCTGCGCACGCCCAGGGAGATAGCTTGTCCGACGACGATGCTGTTGTCAAACGATGGAATGCAAGTGTCGCTCAATTGGGATTGGCGAGCATCCTCATCGACACGTCCAACTTGCAGGACAAGAACAAGACGACTGATTATGATCGCAAAGCCGTCGAGTACCTCGAGGCTAAAATCATGGTCTGCCCGCAATTGGCGACCACGTTCAACCGTTCATCGTTCTACGAGGCGATTGATGCAGCCAAAAAGGACATTGGGCCGTTGAAGCTGCAAGACATACTGCAGAAAGATTACAAGGAGTGGGACCAGAATGACGGGCAGAAGCTCGGTATCAGCTCAGTGGTCAAGAATATCGACTTCCTGCTGAACAAAGCTGGCGAAGAGAGAGGCTCCCAGTCGGAGAAGTCGTTTCTCGATTCTCTGCAATTGTTCGCAAGAGAGCGCAACCTCGACTTGTATAGCATCATGACCACATCGACAACATCGAGTGGAGACTTCCAGCGAGAGCTCCTCCTCTGGGCATTCAACGAGAAGGCTGTGTCTTGGGCAAAGTCGTTTGCCGACAGCTCGCGAGAGGAGTTGGGCCTCGAGGGCTGGGATGGAGCGTCGAGCGTGGCAAATGGCGAAGACGAGGGACAGTGGAGAAGAGTATGGTGGCAGCGACGCGTCCAGCACAGTCGGAAACGTGTCGCGCCGTTGCTACGGCAGGCGCAATATTGACAGTGCACTGTGGCAGACAGCAAGAGCAAGCTGTGAAGTTGGGCACGGTTATGTTTGGACGAGTTGGGTCAGCAGCTACAGGTGTCTCGTGACACCAGCCTCGCCCAAGGATCATGGCAGAAGCGCAGCCCGGAATCCTGGACTGGCGGTGTCGTCCCACATGGAGGATGCAGGTGGTAGGAAAGGCATCCCGGTGCTGTCCTGTCTTAGGATAGGAGTATGGTAGCGTGTATACAACGCATGATGATAATTCTCCTCGAGTCCTTGACTATGGGCAAGGCCAGAGAATCAGGCAACGGTGGGCCATGTGTTTGTACGGAGTCAAGGAGCTGCACGTTTCGCGTTTCGACTGGCTCGATGAAACAGAACAACAGCTCAGCGCAGCAAGTTGCAGCGGGCGGTGCGGGCTAGCAAGCAGTTCACCCACTCGCCTGCATGCGCAGTCGCAATCTCAGACGAAGGAAGCACCAATAGCGACTGGAGTCTGTTTCGTGACAGCAAAGGTGTGCATATGCGAGTGTCTTGTTGTGAGGTGCCAGCACATCAAGCGCAAGTGGCCGCGCGCAGTGACACGTGTGGAGACGCAGCTCGCCCACACGTTTCCTGGCACGTCACGGGGCCGAGACTCGAAGGTGCAGAAGCGCGACTGGCGGTCGACGAGGGTCTGCTGCAGCGTGTTCAGATGAAGGGGCATGTGCTATGGGTGAGGGTGTTGTGGTATAGGCGAGGGTGCGGTGACTGTACTATGTATGTAAGCGACCTGCTAGGGGTGGGGCGGTCGCAGAAGGGGCCGGCGGGAGGGTGAGGCTGCCGCTCCGACCAGCTACGGTCTACTGTGTTAGGTACCCGGTATTTGCACAGGTGTGCTGTTCAGCAGGCCGAGGGGATCCTTGCGGCTGTGAGTGTGGAGATGGCAGTTGACGAGCAGGGCACAGCGGGGTGAGGCATTTGGGCGGGCTGCAGCGTGCTGCATGGCACAGCTGCTGTGGCCGGCGACTGGGCGCGCCGATTGGTGGTGGTGCTGCAAGTCATGGTGGTGAACGGCGGCGGGCGGTGGAAGGAGGAGGGTTGCCACCAGGCGGCGTGAACAACAGCGCGAAGATAATCGTCGGTTGCCGCAGCTGCTCCTGCGCGCCCTCGCCGCCGCTCCCCTCGCTTCCCCATCTCTGTCCAGCGCCGTTGGCTGGTGTTGTGCGCAGACGCGCAGACTCGAGCCCCGCCCAATCACGCGCCCCGCCGGCTCGCGACGCAGACGGAAGTGCCAACGCATTCGCAGCCGCGTCGCGGTGGAGGCGCGCCCAAAGAAGCCCCGAGTCGCCCAGTCTGCACGCCTCGTTGGGCGATGCGGTAGAGCTGCTGCTGAATGTCGACTTCGTGCGGACCCATGCTGGCTCATGGCGACGACAGCATGCTCCGGCATACCCCTCCCCGTACGTGAAACGGTTTTCCATGTCGAGCGGTGCCCTTTTTTTGCCAGCGGTGCCAGTGCCCTTTCCATGTCGAGCCGTGCCCTTGGTTGCCAGCGGTCAGTGCGCTCTGTACGATGAGCTGGCAGCTCTGGCAGCTCTGGCAGCGCTGGAGCCCGCGACGGCTGCTGCCCTACTGCGACTGACACGATCCCAGCCAAGTCGCCCGCCGCCCCCCATGTCGGCCACCCGTCGACTGGCTCGTCCCGCGCCCACACGCCGCCGCTCTCGTCTGCCCTCGCGCCTACAACTGCGAGCGACGAGCCGCCCCCAGAGGCTGCCTCGCCCTCGACTGCCCCCGACCAGCTGCCCGCGACCATGAGCTTGGTCACGGCGAGGCCGGCGCACGACGTCCACGCCCACCATGGCCTCGCACACACCGCCGCCCACCATGGCCTCGCACACACCACTGCCCTGCCACGCCCGCACGTCTCGTCGAGCATGTCCGCCCCCGCCGGCCGCCTGCCACGCCTGCTGCCCGCCGACCTCTCCTCATACAGCGACGCCCTGCTGCCCACGGCCGCCATCCCCACCTCTGCCACCTCGCTCGCCGAGCTCGCCCACCTGATCCGCCTCCAGGGCTACCAGGACCTGCGCAAGGCCCACTCGCGCATCCGCCTGCACCGCTGGCTCGTCTCCAGCGCCCTCTCCGCACGCCTCGTCCACTGTGGCGAACTGGCCTACCGCACCCTCGTCGACAACTTCCGCTCCGACGACAAGAAGAGCTTTGCCGCCCTCTACAATGCCCTCAACGACGTCCGCAACTCCTGCGACGCCACCCGCCAGTACGCCCTCCTCGAGCCAGACCTCGAGCTTGCAAAGGCCAAGAGCACCCTCAAGCCCGACAAGGCGCCCCTCTCCTCCTCTACCTTTCTGAACCATGTGCCGTCCAAGATCTTGGACACGCTGCTGGATTTCATTTCTGAAGTCCGCACCAATCCTGATTTCCTTGCTGCCCGCATTGCGAGCTTGTCTCAGCAGGACCTGGCTGCCCTCTCGTCCTTTCGCCAAGCCTTGGATCCCGTCGAGTCCGTCATTGCCATCACGGGAGCTCGTGGTAAGAACCCTGCCGCGAGCAAGCCCTCGCCAGCTGGACCCGGCCCCGTGGAGCGTCTCCTGTCGTTCCAGCGACACGACCCGCTTGCCGCACTCATCTACACCATCTTCGCCAATTCCTCTGGACCGGACTCCGCCGAGGACCTGCGCCGTACCGATGTCTGGGCCACCGCCTGCGCCAAGATGATCAAGGAGAACAAGGCAGGAACAGACCGCTTCATCAAGACCATCCTTGACGTATGGGCCGGCATGCGAGAGTGGCCTGGAAAGGCCAATTTGGAGCTTTACCTGATGCAGGCCCTGCAAGACGGCCAGTTCTTGCTAGAAAAGGCCGAGGACCAGCCCACTAGGCAAGGCCAGCCAGCACCGCGAAGCACAAAGGACACCATCGCTGCCGACGAGTTCTTTGACAAGGCCGTGAAGCGCCTTTTCGAGGTAATAGACGATGAGCCCAGTGCCGGAGGTATCCCAGAGGGTGTCCTCGAGATTGGAAACGCTATTCTCCGCAAGCTAGACGATGAGAGGGGCATTCGCAGAGGAGCACAGAGTTTCTTTGTTTCGCGTTGGCTTTTCACTACCTACTTGATGAACGCCATCATCCACCCAGAGGCATGTCGTCCTCGAGCAGACCGCTCAAATGTTGCGCTAACAAGAACAGACACACGGCATCATGATCCAATACCACATCAGCGAACACGCCCGCCAGAAGATCCTCAAGGAAATCGCAGTCCGCGCACAGAAGCATGTTTTGGACCTGACTTACAATTGGTACGAGCTCTCCTTTGGTTTCCGTTTATTCCGGGACGCTAACTTTGGTGACAGGAAGCAGCAAGTGCCTGTTCTTCCCGAGATCCGTACTCACATTGAAAGCATAATAGCGAGGTTCAAGCACACCAAGACGTACTCCAAGCCCATTCTTCTGCCTGCCAAGGCCATCACCTCACCCCGAGAGACTGTAGAAGTACAGCCTTTTATTGTTCTGTGCCCGTCCGATATCATCACTTTGGTCAATACGCTCTTCCCTGAGCGACGGCCGTCGTCCAGCCACCTGAACAAGGACGCTGAGCGCCGAGGTGGCATCGCATCATCTGCCTCGTCCGTGTCTGGTGTATCGATGCCCTTCCGCAGCACGTCCGCAACCGCGACGGACGCAAGCTCGATCCTGAGTGCAAGCGCCTCCTCCATGACCAGCGACACCACGTCCAGGGAACCCCTCCTGGATACCGGCAACTTGGACCGCAACTTACCGCTAGGGGAAGCCTACGCCGAGTCTAAGATTACACCCAGCGAGAGCTACGGGAGACACCTAAGGATGGCTTGCTCTGAAATGTCTCGCATTTTGGGCATCGACGCTACCTCTGGTTCTTGCCATCCGTGCAAGGAGCGGTGGGCGGTGTTGTACATTTCCGCCGACGGCAAGCAGCTGAAGCACCGTATGCGGAAAGACTCGGATGATGAAGACGAACATGACGAGGACTCGCATGATACTGACAGCAGCGATGATGAGGGTTCAGGCGCCATCGACCTCGAGAATGACTACCACCAGCTGAAAGAGGCTATTGCCAAGTTGGTCGAAGAATACGAAATACCCAAAGAGCTGGCCCCAGACAGCGAGTCCAAGAGCTTCAGCAACCGCATGACAACCCGGAAAGGAGGAAGAGGCCGCGGTCTAGGCCGAGTTGCCAGCGAGAGTTTTGCATCACGCAACCCTTACAACCAACCGCAGCCTCAGACGCAGAGCCAGCTCACCAATCTGATAGCAAGTCAGCGCAATGTTCCCGCCCGCCACCGCTCGCCGCAGCACCCGAGAAGCAACAGCAATCCGCAGAACCCATCCGAAGGGCCGGGCAGTAATTCGGTACTGGTCACGATGCTCGAGTCCGCCATGCTTCAGTGTCAGGCTCGCTCCGACTTCGTGAACGCGCTCATGTACCACAAGACCTTGGCCAGTCTCCGAAGACTCAGCTCTCCTACACTTGTCAAAAATGGATATGCTGCGCTCCTCAACTACTTCTCGCGTGGTCCACGTGATTCTCTCAGCAAGGCGGCCAATGCAATCGAAGAATTCGAAGCATGGTTTGTCTGGTTGAAGCAGTCCCAAGAAAGGTCAGACGGCATGATTGAGGAGATGATGGTCGGCTTCAAAAACCTTCGGGACAAGATGTGGTACATCAGTGATGTCCGCGGATCAAAGGAATACGAGGAGGCCAAGAACGTCGCACTCGCCTTGAAGATCATGGGACAGCCTACCAAGACACTTGACGGCAAGCCTTTGCAAACCCCGCGGTCTCGCAACTACTCCAAGTCGTCCTCGAATAACTTTGCGCTGAGGAATGAGGCGCAGCTTGTCGACGTCATGGCTGCTTCGCAGGATTTTGGTGGCCCGAACAAGCTCTCTGACGAGCAGTCTGAGATTACTTTGAAGTGGATTAACCAATACGGGATCGAGAACTTCTGCAAGGGTGAAGAGCGCATCCACCGCTTCTGTCTGGAAATCGACAAATGTGTGAATAAGATTGTTGCTGACAATCTGATGGAGGGCCCTACGCTATGGGCTAGCGACTTGTACAAGCGGGATCAGCAGATCCTCGATAGCGGACGCCAGAAGGGTGATCTCTTCCTCACCGGCGTCGGTACACTGTCTGTTGCAGGTGACGAGGAGTACGAAACACACGGCCGACCCGGCTCGAGAAACCTCGACTTCGCACAGCGCCCAAGTCACAGCAGTTTACGGTCGGTAGCCAATCGTAATGTATCAGGCCACGGCTTCGATCAGAGTCCTTGGGGTACCAGCCCCATTGAGTCACACGATTACTTCGGGAGCTCTTCTCCATTGTTAGCAATCGACTCTACTACTACGTTCTGGTCGCCGTTCCAGACGCAGGCTCAGTCACCGACCAGCGCCGCCAGCATTCGTCCGCGAACAGCATCTTCGTCCAAGGGCACAGTCATGTTGAAGCAGTCGGCGAGTGTCAATGAGGAAAAGCGCCGCTTCTTGCTTGACCTAAAGCAGACACTGACTGGGTTGTTGCTCAGCGATCTTGGTACACTGGTCTTCGCCAACGGAAGCGAGACAGATTCCTGGTTCGGCGGTGAGATTCTGGAAGACTGCATCCAACGCCGAGATGAAGAGGAACGCAAGCGAAAGAAACAGCTAGCCAAGAAGAAGAGCATGAAGAGTCTGCGAAAGCAGGCCCACGTCGACCACCGAAATTTGCCCCTCGACGCCCTGGGACGATCTGAGAGAGGTCAAGCTGCGCCGCCTGTGGCGACCATTCAACACGCTGCGAGTTCTGACCCGCACCACTCTGCAGGCGAACATTCTTCGACATCGAGTGATGCTACTTCACGATCCGCCGGTATCACCGCTGCCAAGAAAGCTGGTTTGCTTGAGTTTCCGTACAACGTGGCGTTCAGGCGCCTGCTCAGCAAGTTCGCGACGCACCCGAACCCGTACGCCAAGCTGCATGCTCTTTACGAGCTCGAGCTTCTCATTGTTGCTTCTCTCTCATCTCGATCTGGTCGCACGTACACCAACCGCCGCGACACACTTCCCGCAGTCCCACAGTCGCCCACGCTGGGTGTTGTTCCCGAGTTCAGCTCGCGCGAGCCGGCAACCCAGCACTCGCGCGCCCAGAACCTTGAGGAAGCTATTGCAAACTGTGAAGAGCGTCGATCCCACACGATGGCTGCTGATCGCGGCCCTAACGCTTCCCCGCTTCCTCATCGCAGCGGCGCTCGCTCCCCTGTCGGCCCTCCCAGTACCGACATGATTGTCGAAGTCATCCAGGGCCTTCTTCGTGACGCGGATATCCGCCCAAAGTCTCTCTTCCGCGATCTGCAATACATCGCCTCCTTTGTGCCCGCGCAGATGCTCGACAAAACCGAGCGCGGCAAGGCCTTCTGGGACGTGGGTCTCGCAGCGCTGGGCTTGAAGCAGGACGTGTGTCGGATCATGGTGGAGCTTGTGGACGAAGTTATCAACGCCTCCAACTCCAACCGCTCAGCCGCCCTGTCCCAAAGCACGTCCACGACCGAGAAGGGCAGCGCAGGCATCCCCACAAGCCACACCCCCGTGCCCGAGCCCGTTAGCAAATACAACATGGAAGACGCTGCGCGCATGCTGCTCATCACGGCCAAAGAGGGCGATGCCGTGGCCGAGCGTGAACTCGCCATCTTCTACCTCACGAGCCCAGAGCTGCTGCACAGGACCGTGTTGCCGCTCACCAAGCCGAGCGAAGTGTTCAAGACGGAGCTGCTCAACCGCGAGAGGAAGGCAAGCCAGGATCCGCAGAGGAGCGATCCGATGACCATGTGCGTTGCGCAGCACTGGATGGAGCAGAGCATGAAAGGTGGCGACGGGCTGGCGGCCAAGTACTTGCGCCAGCGGTCCGAGCTGGAGAGCATCCCGAGCCGCGCGTGAGCGCTTGTTTGTTTGATACCCCGTTTGTTCGCCGTGTGGTTGCGTGCGTGCGGTCGACGTTGGGCATGCATAGCGTGGCGTTTTCTTAGTTATTTTTCGGTCCCTTTTGGCGTTTGGGCTGCATGAGCATGATTCCCCCTGGCCACGAGCTATGTTGTTGGGCGCGTAATGCGGGTGTGGTAGAGCTTGGGCATGGTATACGGGTGCTCGCGTGTCGATGGGCACGACCGAGGATGGGATGGAGCGAGTGCTGGTAACGAATCTCCTAGTACACGTATGGACTGGTCTTACACGGTTATGGGCATTCAGGAGATACCTAGGGTAGAAGGCAATGAAGGATTCCACAAAACGGTTTGACGTGCTTTTCGTAAATGGCAACTTGCTACAAACTACCCAAGCAGTCTATTCTTCCCCGCAATCCCTCACATAACAAGTCTACTACTTGTCCCTCCCCCGCACCTTACCTTTGACCCACCCGCCCGGCTCACCTGCCTGCGCGCGCTCACGCTGCCGTTTCCACTGTCCTCCGGGGCCTTCTTGATGGCTAGACGCGGGCCGAGCATGCGAGGCGTTTCTTGCGCGCTGGGGCGGCGGAGCTGTGCCATGAGTCCGAGTCCGAGTCTGACGCTGACGCTGACGCTGACGCTGACTCGCTGGGTGAGGGCGACGAGGAGCTGGAAGAGGGGGTAGCAGATCTGCGGCTCCGGCCTCGACTCTTGCTCTTGCTTGTGGGCTTTCCCTTGGTCTTGCTCTTGAGGGGCTTGCGATCGCTTTCGGAGGGCGAGGATGTGGTATCTGACGACGCGGGGTCGGACGCTTCGTGTGAGTCGGGGCGGGGTTTGCTCTTCCTCTTGCTTTTGCTCTTGGTTCTGCGTCCTGCTTTCTTCTCTTCTCGCTTCGGTTCAAGCGCCTTGCGTGCGGGATATGCGGATTCGGCCTCCGCTGCTCCCGGGGGGGAGGGGCCCTTTGCGCATCACGCCGTTGATGCAGACTTCGGTGTGTGTGGCGGCGCAGCGAGATGATGCATCTCGCGCCGAGCGTGGTGGTGGACGGTGATGGTCTGGGACTGCGACTGGTAGTAGAATTCGCGGGGAGCCTGCTCGTGGACATGGATATCTGGCGCCTGGCGCTCCTCGACGATGACGTCGTCGGCAGGGGCGTAGATGTGGTGTTCCTCACGCGGCCCGTTCTCGAACAGGAGCTGCGTCAACGTTGGCGTTCTTTCCTCGGTGAAGTCACGAGTAGAGGCCAACTCCCATGTCTCGCGATCGATCCTCTTTCCGCGCCTCTCCAGCTCCCTCAGGATGAGCCGTATACTCTGCTCTCTATCTTCGTCGTGTCGCATGCTTTGGTCCTCGGCCAGTTCGCAAAAGGCATAATGCAGCCCACGGGTCGAGTGATAGCCGACGTCAAACATACTCCACGGATGGTACGCAGGAAAGGCATCGAGGTGCGAACGGGAGCGGCGGCTGGAAAAGCCGCCGACCCAGACGCCTACGACTGGGATTGCCCACATTATCAAGAAGTATTTAGAGGATGTGGGTAGCTACTGACACTTTGGATAGCTTGCACTGATCGGTATTCTGACCTCTATCGTTGGAGATGGCTGTGCAAGAGTGGGGATGAGCGAGGACGACTTGGTGATGGTTAAAAATGAACAATGTATCTGTATAGATTCACATCCCAGCCTTCACACCTGACAAGACACCCTTGGTGATGCTTCGTGTGATGGTAGAATTACATTGGCGCCTTCACGGGAACCAAGACGCACGACGGGTGACGACCTTGACATGTCAGCATTTTCAAACCCCGGACAATCGAGAGTGATGGTTCCGGAGGCGTAGTTCGTTCAATGTGGGAGGTGAGATTGTGGAGGTGGTGACTGAGTTTAGTAAATGTTGGGTATCTAACTTGTGCGCCGGTGAATGCTACCACTATCTTGCCTAGTTCGCCTCCTGCCTAGCCCTCACGTCCCTGATGAGGGCCTTGGCATCCTCGACCTCAAAGTTGTCCTGGCACAGCTCGTTGGCCAATTCACTAGCCCGCTGATACATACCGCGCTGATACTCGTACCTCGCCAACCACAGCCGGGCTTTACTCGTCGTGGGCGTGACACCAACGCCGCCTCCGCCGTCTGATGCAATCTCGTCGACGTCTGGACCTTCTTCCTGGGCGAGTACAAGCTCCATATAGGCGGAGCATTCGGCCATGTTGCGAATGCGCTCGTAGAGAAGTGCAATCTGGTAGAGCACCTCTGGGTCGAGGACGCCACCTCCAAGAGCAGCCTCACCACTGCCGAAAGATGCGCCGGCGCCGGCATCGTAGTAGGAACCTGCGACGAGGGCACGCTTGTAGGCGCGAATGCCGTTCATGACTTTGCCCACCTTGCCGAAGCACTGTCCGACAGCCATCCATAGCTTGGGGTCGTACGGGCGCAAGGCAGCGGCGCGTTGGTGGTAGAAAAGGGCGTAGGAGTGCATCTCCAGGACTTCGTAGGTTTGGCCCAGACCGTACCAGGCGCGGTAGTCCTTCCTGTTGACGTCGACGGCGCGGCGGTAGGACTCGATGGCGGCGTGGGTGTTCTTCATCTCGACGAATTCGTGGCCCATGAGCGTCCAGGCGGAGAGGAAAGTGCGGTCCAAGGTGAGAGCGCGACGGAAGTACATGACAGCCTTTTCGTGTTCAGACTTGAGCGAGTAGTAGTTGCCGACGACGCAGCACGTCTCTGGGCGGAACTTGTCTGTGGCGGTTGCGAGCTGGGCCAGGAAGGCCAGCTTGGGGCGCATCTCCATGACGTACAAGATGTTGGAGTAGTTGTCGAGGTGGTCGAGGCGGTAGGGGTCGGTGATGAGCAGGTCGGAGAAGATGTGCTCGGCCTCGTCAAAGTCCTTGCTGTGGTAGTGCAGGAGAGCGCGCTGTGTCTTGAGGAACGCGGAGGTGGGGAAGATAGAGGTGAGCTGTGTGAGGTTGTTGTGGACGGTGTCGCTGACCTGGTACAGCTCCTGCGAGGTGGTGACGTGGAATATGTGCGACATGAGGTTGCGCGGCAGGTGGGGGGCGAGGTCTTGTAGCTGCAAGGGGTCAGTGAGGGCGGGGAGGAAAAACAAGTGTAGTCACCTCCTCGGTGGAGCCCAGCAGCGAGGTGAGCTCCTGCCAGGCACCCCAGTTGTAGGGATAGTGCTGCACGCTCTGCAGGAGGTAGTCGACGGCCAGCTTGTCGTTCTTGCCCTTGGCGAGCACGATGCCGTAGAGGTACTCCAACCAGCCCTGGGGTTGGCGTCCGCTGGCGGGCAGGGTGGCGAACCACTGCTCGAGGAGGGTAGAGATGGCGGGCAGCTCCTTGTTGAGCATGACGCCGCCGTCCTGGGGGCCGAGGATCATCTCGCTGTCCTCGTTCATGCGCCGCTCGCCCACAATGTACTTGGCATAGAGGGCCAGGAACAGGGCCTTCTGGCTCAGGCCAGCCAGCGTGTCGGGCGTGGGCGTGGCGGCGGCCGAGGTGCTGGCGCGCGCCTTGCCGCGGGACGCCGTCTTGGGCTTGGGCTTGGGCTTGGGCGAGTGGGCGGCGAGCAGGGCGCCCCGGGGCAGCGGGCCGGGCAGGAAGACGGCGGCGCAGCGGTCGTACTCGCGGCAGTCAAAGTACGTCTTTGCGAGCAGGAACTGGTGGGCCTCGCGGGCCTCGAGGCGCTGCTCGGTAGCGTCTTTGGAGGGCGGGCGCGGGGGGTGCGGCGGCGTGTGGCCCGACATGGGCGAGTCGATGTCCGTGTCGGAGCCGTCGTGGCCGTCGTCGTCGTCGTCGTCGTCGTCGTCGGCAGGCAGCGAGGTGAGCAGTTCTGCGGCCCTTGGTCAACATCAGCACGGCGTCAGTAGGGCGCGTACGGCAGCCAGCAGCAACGCACCATTTGGCCGAGTGGTAGAGGCAGCGCTCGGTGCACGCGACCACGGCGTCGTGCAGCAACAGCTTCAGCTGCGCCGTGTCGGCCGGCGAGAGCGCGCTCATCGTGGGGGGAGCAGTGCCCAGGTGTGTGTCCAGCCAAAGTCTCCCTCAAACAGCTGTCGTCCTGCCAATGTGGGGCAGCAACAAACAAACGCCGCAATCGTCGCCCTCACCGCCTTCCAGGCTTGTCCCCCTTTCATGATGCAGAGAAGAAAGTGGGTTCTAAGCTCAAGCCACCGAGCATCGTCAACATGAGATGGAATCAATTAACAGAGCCTCTATAGGCCTATTTCAACCTGTTTTGTTTGCAGAATATATTTAATAATCTCCTTTTATGTATAGAAGACCTTTAACTATTATTTTAGTACCCCGCTTCTGCTTGTGTGATATCTGATGCATAGCTGATTTTCATGGGTGGCTCGAGCTTATAGCCCACCCCACTTTCTCTGCATCATGAAAGTGCCCCTCCCCCTCTGACCTGGCTGTCTCCAAGGCCTCTTGATCTTGACGGGCAGAGCAAACAAGCAGAATCCATCATGCCCACCACACTGAAGGAATTCGAGAGCGTCTGGCCGCGCATTGTCGCCGACCTCCAGGACCACTGCAAGGCGTACAAGCTGCCCCAGCAGTCCCTGGACTGGTTCACAAAGGTACGCCTGCCCTGCATACTCCTACCAGCACGTCACATGCTCACACTACCATCCAGTCTCTCGACTACAACACGGTCGGCGGGAAATGCAACCGTGGCATGTCAGTCATCGACACCGTCTCCATCCTCAACAATGAGACGCTCGACCCAAAGTCAGAGCACTACTTCCCCCCTGCCCTGCTCGGCTGGATGATCGAGCTCCTGCAGGCCTTCTTCCTCGTCTCCGACGACATCATGGACTCCTCCAAGACCCGCCGCGGCAACCCCTGCTGGTACCTGGCTCCCAAGGTCGGCATGATCGCCATCAACGACGCCTTTATGCTCGAGTCCTCCATCTACCTGCTGCTGAAGAAGCACTTCCGCCAGCACAAGAGCTACATCGACATGGTCGAGCTCTTCCACGACGTCACGTTCCAGACCGAGTGCGGCCAGCTGTGTGACCTGCTCACCGCCCCCGAGGACCACGTCGACCTCGACAACTTCAGCCTCGACAAGTTCACCTTTATTGTCATCTACAAGACCGCCTACTACTCCTTCTACCTCCCCGTCGCCTTGGCTCTCCACTACAACGGCGCCGCAACACCAAAGAACCTGCAGACCGCACACGACATCCTCATTCCCATGGGCGAGTACTTCCAGGCCCAGGACGACTACCTCGATGCCTTTGCTGACCCCGAGACCCTGGGCAAGATTGGCACCGACATCCAGGACAACAAGTGCTCGTGGCTCGTCAACCAGGCCCTCAACAAGGTCACCCCCGCACAGCGCAAGCTCCTCGAGGACAACTACGGCCAGAAGGACGCCGACAAGGAGGCCAAGGTCAAGGCCCTGTACCACGACCTTGACCTGCAAAGCTTCTACGAGCAGTGGGAAGAGGAGCGCGTGGCCGACATCAGGTCCAAGATTGAAAAGGTTGATGAGAGCGAGGGCCTGAAAAAGGACGTCTTCGAGGCTTTCCTCAAGAAGATTTACAAGCGCAGCAAGTAAGCATCGAGTTGCCAAAAACCATATAGCCCAATAGTACCGCCAAATACCCAGACCTTGCCGCACGGCTCACAAGTCTTGTTGGACGGCGTGTAGGTAAACATCAACTGCAGTAAAATCGGGCGCTCAACACCGACCGCAGTCGCTAAACAAGAATATCATGTCGCAGTCGCTCAACAAGAATATCATGTCGCAGTCGCTCAACAAGAAATTCATATCGCATTTCGGGTATCGCAACATCTAAATCATGTCCTTCCGCTCCCGCCTGTCCTCTTCTTCAAAAGAAATGCCCACCGGACTGTGCGACTCGACCACATTCACCTCCGTATCCACTTTGATGCCGCCCAAGCCTCGGCTCGCCGTCCCCCGCGTCAGACTCTCCACACTGTTCTTCCCCGTGCTCTCGCCCTCCTCTGCCCCCACACTCCCACGCTTCGTCTTGCCATCGCGATCCGCATTGATCCTCGTCAGCAGATAGCTCTCCTTGGCCCCATAGCCCCGCGGCACCGCCCGCTCCTCCTCGCCCGTGCGGCTGCTGCCCAGCGTGCCCCAGCCGTTTGCGTGGACGCTCGCACGCCCCGTACCCGCCCCGTACGGCCGGCTTCCGTACCCGTACGCCGGCGCGCTGGTCTTACGCGACCCCCGCCCGTACGTGCTGCCCAGCACCGCCCGGAAGAGCGGCTTCAGGCAGGGGAGATTGCCCGCGATGATGCCAATATTGGACTCGGCCACCGTCCAGATGGTGAGGTTGCGGCTGTCCCAGAGCCAATCGCCCGTTTTGCCGTACGAGGGGAGGAAGGACGTTTTCACCAGGGCGGCCGCTGTGGCACTGGTATTCGTCAGTCATGTTCACAGGGAGAGGATACCAACTGCCTCAAACACGTCAAGCGTTGACTTACAAGATACCCAGTCCGAGAATGCACATCAGCGACGACTTTTGCCGCTTGTTCATCTGCAGACTCCAGAGCAGTGGCACAGGAATCACGACGCTGAACAGTACGTCCGTGACAATGTTCAACGACACATTCACATAACTCAACGTCTTGATGGTGTGCGCACTCCAACACGTCCCGGTAATAGTGGGATCCCATTGTATCGCGAGATTAGTGCACTGCAAGACAATCGTGAAAAAGCAGCCGATAGTGTAGAAGCCCATAAACATCATGATGCCGATGATGATGCGGCGGTAGACCGCAGTGACGGCTACCCGCAGCAGGAAGAAGCCCACTGAGATCTTGACGAGGCAGATGGCGAACAGGTAGATGGGTTGCGTTATGAAGTTGAGTTTGTAGCCGTTGGCAAAGTCGATGGGGTCAATGTGCTCCTTGTGTCGTCCAGCCCCCAGGTAGACTTCGGGGATGACGATGATTTGACCCACAATACACTGCCGTCTTGTCAGAAATGCACTTCTCCCTCATGGACACGAAATGATACTGGGAGTACATACCAAGACCATGGCTGTAATCATTACATAGTCGTCCCAGCCCACATTTCGAATCATGCGTATCCTTACATACAACCTCGTCGCCATTGTGATCAAAGCTGCCATCGTCACTGTCAGTGTGGCCCCCAGGATGACCGGACCCTGGTCTTCGTCCGATAAGCCCTGGTCAGCCCGTCCGATTGCTGTGGCCATAGTGCGAGGTATGGAGATGCCGTGGACATGCAAAGAGTCTTTTCTTGCAGAGTGAACAGCACTGCCAGGGGAGTGTCCTCATGAAGGAGTACCGACGCATGGACATGTGGGAATAACACGTCAAGTCTAACATCAGGCGAGTGACATGGTCTGCGGCTCGCAATTTCATCACTAGCCATTGCCACAAAGTCATAACAGTATCGCCTTGACCATACAGGTAAGCGAGCCACGACCCCACAGCCTTGGGCCAGAGTTGGCCCTAGAAGGACTGACCAAGGAAGCCTTGTCCAAGGGTCCTAACGAGGCTGAACGGCAGCCCCTAGGGTCAGGTTCCGGCATCTTGATGCATCATTTGTTGCCGACTGGTGGCCTTCAACCATCCACATGGGCGCCTGCGCAATCACAACGAGCTAGTAACACAAGCAATGGATGCCCAGCTGTTGTTGAGCCGTGCCTTTTCTCCACTTGACGGCTGGACATCTCGGTGAAGCCCTTGTTGCTGATCTTGCGTTCCCAACTGACATGAGCTGATGGGTCCCAAGAAATTCGGAGAGAGTTTCTCCAATGAGAATTCTACTTGGTCGTGTTAGGGGGAAGCGGGACGGCACGGAGTGCGAACGCTTAGATGGCCGCGTAAACTCAATTAAAATGAAATGAAAGTGGCCGAACGCTAGCAGGGCACGGGAGGAAGCGGATCTGAATGATTGGTTGGGCAAGAGCGATCTCCACCCAATGCACAGCTACGATAGGTCTCTCCACATTTTTGCCCATGCTAGCGTTTGGCCACTCTTACTCGTTTCTACGGTACCTTCGACTGCGCCTCGGCAACACTCCGAGCGGTCGGAACGCTTCAACCGAGAGCGTTTGTGGTCAGGGATGCTCGGATTCGCATCTTGAATCTTGTAGAGTGACAGGTACATTGACCCGTAGGGCAGTTGCTGCAGCAGTTCTTCGGGATAACAGTCGTAGACAAGTGTGAAGTTGTCGTGGCGAACTGTTTGACCACCTGCATACGCGCTTGCTCCTGAAATCCAAAGACAAATCCTGAAGGATGCTACGAAGAAGCTCGTGCTTACGCCGTGCACTGACCGCAAAACCCACAATCCAATAAAAACGAGTTTCTTCGTACAGCGGGGAAGCGGCCAGCTCACGGAACAAATGTGCGGATGTGGATCATCCAAGACCAAGTGCCGTACTCAGCGCCGCTAGTCCTAGAAGCGTTCAAGTGCTCCTGTCAGGCACGGACTACCACTTCCAATTTCCACCACTCGCTGCTCTCTTCACAACAGCAATACCCCGGGTGTCTACGCCCGGCAGTCTGCGCCCGGCCATCAGGATAATTCTGACGCCTCCGGGTGTTCTTTTGAATGCCGCGGCAGCTCTTCCCATGGACTTCTCCAGGCCACGACTCAAGCACCAAGGCATGTGGGGACTCGTGGGTCACTGCAAGCGACCATCTAAACCCCCTGTAGAAGGTTACAAGGGGGGTGCCTGAACAAGTGAGAATACGAGTTTGTTTGCACTGAGCACCTAATGATCTTTTACAAGAGAAATACCCGGGTGTGGCAAAATCGTATTCTCACTTATTCAAGCACCCCCATTGTACATGGACGGGTTCTCTTCATCCACCGGGACCATACAGAAAAAGTAGAGATCAGTAGCATTCGCAAAGAACGCGCCTGTTCACTGCATCGGTGCCAATGTTCCGGCACTCGTATTCCCACGTGTGTTCAACATTGGTGATCGTGCAGGCTATGCGCAGGACATCAGTAAGCGGAGCACCTTGTCAAACCGATGCGCTGGTATCGTTGGTCTATCGTACGATATCCTTTGCCATACCCTCGAGGATCCTGAGTGCAAGCTGCAGCACTAGAGTCTTCCGCTTTTGGAGTACGCAGGCCTAATCTCACGACGTCTTAGCCGAACCTGGAGGATCTAGCCTCTTGTGCTATCCTATAAGAGTAAAATTCGCTGTACGCTCGAGCGTGAACACGGGTGGTAGAGATCTAGGAACCGCATCCTATCATGCCCTGCAAGCATGACATCGAATCAGATTCCTACAAAGTATTCGCCGCGAGAATAGGGTCAGAGTAGGGATTCAGCTCCGACACTCCACGGCAATTGAGGCTCTGGAGCTTTGAATCCCTCCAGTGCTCTCTCCAAGTCAAATATAACCAATAGGTTTCCTGAGAGGACTTTGCCCTGCAGCAGCACCTTCTCACTACTCCTTTCCGAAGCTCATCACAGTTTACTCGAGACAAGATGCGTTTCAGCTCACCACTGGCTCTCTCTTTGCTGGCAGGCACACTGTCACATGCTCTGCCCGCTCCGCAGGATGAACCCTCTCCAACTGTGTCCGCCGCACCGTCTTCGGTCACATTCACAGCGGCGAGCACCGACACAGCTGTTGCGGCCGATCAGTTGGACCAACTGTCTGACTTCGCACAGACCCAGGTCAATGCTTCATTGTCCGAGAACAGCAAGACCAAGCGCGGAGGATGCAATCTGTTCAACGTTGCTGTTCGCCGCGAATGGGGTGCTCTGTCCAACAAGGAGCGCAAGGCATACACCGATGCTGTCGTTTGTCTGCAGGCGAAGCAGACCAAGACGCCGGCGTCACTGCTCCCAGGTGCGCGATCGCGGTTCGATGATTGGGTTGGCACGCATATCAACCAGACCTTGACCATCCACTACACCGGAACCTTCCTAGCATGTAAGCGGCATGCGGCAATCGGACCATCTCCCATTCTAACACTCTTCAGGGCACCGCTACTTCACGTGGCAATACGAGCAAGCCCTCCGCAATGAGTGTGGCTACCAGGGCTACCAACCCTACTGGAACTGGGCCAAGACCGCCATCACCGGTCTTGAGAACTCTGTCATGCTCGATGGCTCCGACTACTCCATGTCGGGCAATGGCGAGTTTATCCCAGGTCGCGGCAACGTCATCCTCGGTGGCAATGGTCTGCCAGAGATTCCTATTCCCGCCGGTTCCGGCGGTGGATGCGTCCAGTCTGGTCCCTTCAAGGACATGAGTGTCAACCTTGGCCCTGTTTCTTTGAGTCTGACCAACGGCTCCACGGTTTCGAACGGAGATGGACTGTCATACAACCCCAGATGCCTGAAGCGTGATCTGACTGATTACACCAACAAGCGATGGGCCAACGCCAGCAGTGTAGTCAGCCTGATCCTAGGAAACAAGAATGTCTACGACTTCCAAATGGAGATGCAGGGCGTCCCGGGTAGCGGCAATATCGGTGTTCACGGTGGAGGTAAGTTGCCAGAACACCCTATCGATCCTCACCCACTTACTGACGACTCTTTGCAGGCCATTATTCCATGGGCGGCGACCCCGGCCGTGATTTCTTCGTCTCTCCTGGAGACCCGCTGTTCTATCTGCATCACGTATATTCACCCTTCCCATACTTTCAGTACACAAGCTAACGTTTCCAGGGTATGATTGACCGCACCTGGTGGATTTGGCAGCAGCTCGACAAAAACACACGCACCGGCGAGAAGGGAATCTCGGGTACCGGTACATTCTTGAACGCTCCTCCTTCCGCAAACACCACCCTCGATACTCCTATCGACTTGGGGTATGCTGCATCTCCTGCAGTCACGATGAGAGACTTGATGAGCACTACTGAGGGGCCGTTTTGCTACATCTACTTGTAAGAGGTGTATGACAAAGCCTTGAAAAGCAATAGAGCATCATAGATAATTGCACTGTTGATTGATCGCGACAAAACTCCCTACACTCTGACTCTCCATCACGTGTGCAACTGAACACCTCAGAACCATTCGCAATTATTATAATAGCATCGCAGCAATTGAAAGTACTTGCAGAGGTGCCCAATTGTATCAATATTCCATGTTGACCTTGAGCCCTGTCGTTCCACAGGAGAGTTCGAGCTGTCCGGTATGGGACTCTCGTCCGCTCACGGTCGCGCCAGCTGGCAGTTGCAAGACGGCTGTCGTTCCCGTCGGGATAACGATGGTAAGTTCAACACTTGCACCATTCAGCGACCAGGCTACCTCGACCGCCCCATTAGGCGTCGGTACCTTTCCGCTTACTTCGGACAGATCCAGATACCCAATCAGGGGAGTCATGGTGACAGTTTCGTAGCCGGGCGAGGTCGGTGCAACTCCAAGAAGGTACTCCGGCAGTACGTAGGTTGGGGCTGCACCCCATGCATGTGCCAGGCTCGTGAAGAGATCGATACCTGGCGAGCCATCAGGTTTCACGTACTCCCAACTTGCGCCAGAGTAGTATTCGTTGTTCTTTACCATACTGCCCCACAAATTGTCCAGTAAATGTGTGATGGCGGTTGTGCCATTCACCCCAAAGTCCCGATGAGACTTGAAGAGAGCTTCCAGCAAGAAACCGGATGGATTGGGAGCAAGCTGGTAGTCTTCTGTTTCTGCGTCGCTTGAGACGGTCTTGTACCCTAGGGCGAAGCGAAGCTCCTCAAGCTTCGCAATGGAAGATGCTGCTTGGGTCTCGTTCGCTGCACCAGACAAAATTGCCCAGGCCATGCCTGTCAAGGAAAAATTGCCTGGAGACGCAGTCGAGAGCGAGTATATCCCAAGCTGATCATTCCAAAGCTCACGGTTGAGAGCACCGCGCAACTTGTGTGCGGTTTGTGAGTACAAGGTCGAAGCTTCTTCATCTCCAAGCGCAAGTGCGAGTGGCACAATCTTGTCAAGCATGTATGCGAAGAGCCCTGTAGTTGCACTCCCATTGCTTGGTCCAAGAAAATTGGAAGGATTGCGTACTTGTGGGCTGCCCGCAACAAGGCCAGAGACCGAATCAATAAAGGCCAATCTCGCAGTGACGAGTTTCTTGATCTGGCCCCAGTACGGCGACAAGGCATCCCTATTGCCACTGTAACGGAAGTATTCGCCAATGCCTGTTAAGAAGAGATCCTGATAGTCTACCAGCGCAGCATAGAGTCCAGGGTTGGCTTCCTTGTATTGCGGTCGCGATCCAAGATTTGCCGAGATAGGGACAAAACCGGCGTACGGGCCTTCGTCAAGCTGGTAGCTGAGCACATATTCAATGGATCCTAAAATGTAGTCGAAGCGAGCAGATGAAAGAGCGACAACCCGCACAGTGTGGTAGAAGTCTCCGGCCCAGACCAGGCGGTCCCGCTTTGCACCATCGAGACAGACAGAGTGGTCGAGAGGTGCGACCTGATATTCCGCTAAGGAATCCTCGCCTGTCAGAGGATTCGAGTACAGGATACTGCCATTTTTGGCAGTGACAGTCACGTCTTTGTGGTATGTGACAAAGTCCTGCATACCCCCAAAGCCCCACGTGCCTTGGTATCGAGTAGCCGAGATAAGCTGTCTTTCGATTGAGGGTGGAGGTAGAGGCACGAAGACGATTTCTTCTCCATCCAGTCGCACCCGATAACCAGTTTCCTCAATCGCAGTGCTTATGCGGTACCATGTGTCTTCCTTTATGCTCTTGTTGACAGCATAGTATTGATTTTCTGGTACAAGCAATGTGCTTTGATTTACTAAGTTCCATTCAGCGTTGAAAGCTAAGGTGTTTGGAGGCAAGAGGGTCCTGTTCGTATTGGCAAAGGTGTTTTGCTCAGGATACTCAGACGTAAGCACAAAGTAAGACCCGACTGGCTGGGTTGCGCTTGCGAGCCTCCAACCAGCGCCGCCACGGACAATTTTCACATCGAATTCGAGAGTATAGTTCGCTGACCCAAGCCCAAGAGAAGATTGTGCACTGGCTTGGCCTCGGATAAGAGCACCATCTTCCGTAATCTCCCATGTGGATGGTGCATTGCCGGCATCTATACATGCTGCTTGAACAACACGACCTCCAAGATTGAACACGCGGTCTTTAACTTCGTCGCCTGTTTTGAGTTGGCCTGGCAGCGCATCTGCATCCAGATTTGAGCTTGTTAAACGGAACCCCACATGATCGAAGGTGACGGAGCCGTCTGTGATTAACCGTACGGTCTGCCATCGCTGGCCTCCTTGAACGAAAAAGCTCTCCACGTAGCCTGGGCCAGTGATGTTGAAAGTTTCTACGCGAAAGGTGTTCGACAGGCCGTTCGAATACGTCCAAGGTCCGTCCGAGTATGGTTGCAAGAGCCCAGAGTACATTTCAGTATACCTCATCTCAACCTGCACCATCCCAGAACTTGCTGAGACGTTCAAAAACGGAAATCCAGCTACTTCAGTTTCATAGTCAAGTACAATGAGCGGGTCTGACGGCGTTAATGTGAGACTCGCATCAGCCCACGGTTTTAGGCCCGATGATGACGGCGTCATTTGCTGTGAGAACGACTTAGGTGTGACAGATCCATAATTTACGAAGCTGTTCTCATAAGCCTGCTGTCATCTAATGTTCTTGTCAATAGCTTACGCAGATGCCAATGGGATTATTAGGATAGTTGCACCTGCCAGACCCTGAAGGGTAACCATTGTTGCTGCCGTTCAAGGTGGATGACAATTCTTTGCAATGTGGCGATGTAAACAGCACGATAACTGCAGCCCAGCACCTTTATACTGACGTTGTAGTGGAACGCTACGAGAACAGTTGCCATATGCCCCAGCCGAGAATCTGGGGTAGACAGAAGGCGGGGGAAGAACGCCCAGATCTAAGCATTAGCGCTCGGTATAGGTGGGCGCCGAGTGCAAACGATACTGATTTTGGGTAGCTTCGGTAGGTACTATGTATGTTATTCGCTCGTGTCTCTTGAGCGAAATTTGTTATGAAGTCCTTCGCAACTTTGAACTGGGTTGTTGCACGTGTGGCGGTTGTCCACTGCCGACAACAGGGGGTGCACTAGGGTATGCAGTAATTCGTGTCTCTTTACTACCAAAACAAGCAGAGCGTAATAATGATCAAAACATCAGTCCGATCCCACGATATAACATCGTATTAATCATACCGCTTCCCAGCTAGGTTACCGAAAAATAGACCGAAGAAGAATTGCACCTAGGTAGAAAATACAACTCAAGGCCTGGATTAATTGGCTCGAGGGTAGATACAAGTGGGGCCACGCACAGGCTATGCACACGCGTGCAGGGCTGAAGGGATACAGATGGTCGGGAAGTGGGGTTCAATCGTTCAACTATGGGAGCCCAAGAGATACATAGGCAGAGGGACAGGCAGCAGGAAAAAGGGGGTGTATATACTATGGTATCATGCGTAAGTTTTGTGAGTGGAGATGCACGGTGGGGTGCTTGGCGGATGATGCGGAACCTCTCTATCGTCCAAATTACATCAAATCCTACCTAATTCTGTATACAATACAATGTTAACCTGTTTCGAGAAGCATCTCTGTGTGCCCCCCAGAATGTCTACTACTCGTCCATTTCATCCATCTCATCTATCCTATCCATCTCATGTATCCCATCGATCAACCGTCCTAAAATGGCTACTCCTTGTCCATCAACACCACCCCATAGTCAGCATTTATCACGGGACCAGCGCCTGCAGGTACAGACTCTACGGCTAGCTGGTCATACGTACAGATATATCGCCAACCTCCTCCACGTCACCGAGCGACAAGTTGAGTGGGCAGCTACTAGTGTTTCTGTCACTCCAAAACGACGTAGTGGTTGCCCACGTATCCTTACAGATGCCCAAGTAGACGAGCTTGAGGCGTACGTCCGATCATCACGACGTACACGTCAGATGAGCTGGCATCAACTTGCGTACGGTCCCTTTGACGCATGGGGGGTGTCAGAGTACGTGATACGCCGTGCCTTGACTGCTAGAGGATACACACGCCGCATTGCCCGAGCCAAGCCACCTCTCACCCAACTCCATAAGGACTTGCGCCTTGCCTGGGCTCGTGAGCATGTCAACTGGGAGCCTTGGCAGTGGTGGAGGATCCTCTGGAGTGACGAGACGTGGGTAACTGGAGGGCGGCACCGTCGAGTATGGGTAACAAGGAAGACTGGAGAGGAGTTAGATCCTACCTGTACTGTTGACAAGGTACCAAGAAAGCGTGGCTGGATGTTCTGGGCCTGCTTTTCTGGTACTACAAAAGGTCCCTCCCTTTTTTGGGAGAAAGAGTGGAAGACTATCAACAAAGAGAGGTACTGTGAAAGGATTGTACCACTTATTCATGGGTGGCTACGCCTTAATCCAGACCTTGAGTTTATGCAGGATTCAGCCCCAGGTCATTCTGCAAGGCTGACCCTTTCTGAGCTACAAGAAAGAGGGATAACGCCTATATACTGGCCTCCATTTTCACCAGACCTCAGTCCAATTGAGCCAGTCTGGGATGAGATGAAAGACTATATTGAGAATCACTATCCTGACCTGCCTAGAGGGAGGCAGTACACGTACGATCAACTCAGGGGGGTTATACAAGAGGCATGGGACTCAATTACCGCTGAGTTTCTTCAGGGCCTCATTGAGACTATGCCAGCTCGTTGCCAGGCAGTCATTGACGCTCAAGGTGGTCACACAAAGTACTAAGATTGTATGTAAAGTATGACAAAGCCAAGATTTGGCCACCCCGAATAATACAGCCGAATATCTCCACCGTGCCGCCCCACTCACAAAACTTACGCATGATACCATAGTAGGAATTTTGTGCTTTGTACGTTGAAGATAAAAAAGTTTAAATAACGTAAAGCACCACCGAGCCGGCAACACCACCGAGCCGGCAACTTTTTCTTGGCATTGCGAACACCACGTACAATCGGGTGCCAAAAGTCTGTTCGCGTTGACGCATGGACCACCACAACCACATTTGATTACCAACTTCAAAGCAGTATAACTCTCTACTACATAGACCAAATAAGACAATTAGGGTTGCAAATTAATCGCATTACGCTTAGTATCTAGTCTGGTAGCCCTTTGCACGTCGCACAGCGTCTAGGCGTCGTGGCATAGACCTAATAAGGCGTTTGATCAGTGCGTCAGGTATAGCAGCCCATGCCTCAATCAACCCCAACTCGAACGCCTCCCACTCAGCTAGAGAGTCTCCCATATAGTCAAATTCAGGATGCAGCTCATGGAGCTTCTTTTTAAGTGCCTACCACATGTGTTCAATAGGGTTAAGGTCAGGTGAGTATGGTGGCCATTTGATCGTAGCAACACCATGAACCTCTAGCCACTCCTTCGAGACCTGGGAAGTGTGGATAGGTGCGTTATCCTGCATAAACCACTCGCCTGGCCTGTAGCTGTCCTGGAGACCTTCCTCAAGTGCTCGTATGTAGCTCTGAGCTGTGTATCCATTGCGTTTGGCTGATGTGTCGCGATTCATAATTACTAGACGACTACGCCTTGCTCGGCCACCTGGAGTCATCCATATTGAGCCCCATACCATACGAGCAGGTTGGCGAGCAGTGGTGACCTCCTCAACCATCTCGTGCGACCATTTATCCTCAGGTAGTCGCCATACCCAGGGCGTGTTGTGGCCAGATCCACGAGCAACGCTGCACTCGTCACTGAACCTGATAGTACGCCTCCCAAAATCAAACCCCAGCCATTCATTAGTAAGATTGAGGCGTTCCGCAGCTGTGTTCTTGTTGATTTTTGGCCTACGTCTCGCTCTGAACTTGCGGTATCCCTCGTCAGCCATTGCGCGCTGCACAGTACGCTTAGAAACGCTGGGGTAGGTAGTATTGGCGTCCCACAGTCCAGCCTCCTCCATAAGCTTGTGGTACTCAATACCTGGGTTTTTCCGAGCAATCCGTAGCAGCCGGCGATGGTCTCTACTAGTCAATGTAGGTGGCCGGCCTGTCCGAGGCTGCGTTGTGGTGCTGCAGCTGGTTGTCCATCGGAGTACTGTTTTCTGTACGCACCGCTGCGAGCAGTCCAGCGCGTCAGCAACTTCGCTTGTCGACACACCAGCCTCAACCTGGGCTAAGCAGTATATCCGTTGGGCTTCTGATAATTCACCTCCGCGCACTCGATTTGATGAAATTTTAGTGCTAAAAGCTCTCATATTGATGTAGTCGTGTGTAGTTGAAGAAGATACCCCTCTTTAGAGTTCGCGTTGTTGAAATGGTCTGTGCACACGCGCGAACAGACTAAAGTCCTAGTACAGTACAAACAACAATGGCTCAACAACGCAAAGCTAAGCTACTCCAGCAAGAAGGCAGGATAGACCTCGCACTCCAGGCGTACGAATCAGGTCAATTTAAGAGCGTGCATCTTGCTGCTCTAGCATACAACGTCCCACATCGACGGCTCTCTGATCGGCAGAACAAAATCACCTTCCGACGATACATCCTTGACCTTGATTCGCGTGAATTTGCCCCCCGGCTGTGTGAGGTGGCAAATATTGCAGATAAACTGTTGGCTGTACGTGGTGGGACACCTATTGGCAAGAACTGGGCTGAGCGATTTGTGTCGCGTACGGAAGAACTCAAGATGGCTTTCAATCGCGCAAAGGACCGTCAGAGAATACTCCAGGAAGATCCAGAGGTTATCAGCGCGTGGTTCAAGCTCGTACAGGAGACAAAAGACAAGTATGGGGTCCTAGATGAGGACATCCACAACTTTGATGACACCGGCTTCCAGATGGGAGTTATTGGCTCAATGAAGGTTGTTACAGGCTCAGAGAGGCGTACAAGACCAAACCTTATTCAGCCAGGCGATCGGGAGTGGGTTACAGTTATCCAGAGCATCTGCGCTGCTGGGTATGCTATCCCACCCTTCATTATCTACAAGGGGCGTGTCCACATCTCTGCCTGGTATGAGGAGACTAATATACCGTACGACTGGAAGCTCTCTGTTTCTGAGAACGGATGGACAAACAACGCGCTTGGTCTTGAGTGGTTGAAGCATTTTGACGTGCATACAAGAGCGCGTCAGAAGGGGTTGTACAGGCTGCTTATCTTGGACGGCCATGAGAGCCATCTCAACCAGAATTTTAAGGACTACTGCCTGGAGAACAGAATCTTAACCCTCTGTATGCCTCCTCACTCATCACACATACTTCAGCCACTTGATGTGGTGTGTTTCTCACCATTGAAACTGAAGTACTCCCAACGCATCTTCCACATCAACAAAGAAGGCTTCCTTCCAGCCTTTAGAGACGCGTTTTTTGACGTGTTTACGTACGGGAACTGCAGGAAGGCCTTTCAGGCCTCAGGACTAGTGCCTACTGACGCGCAGGTAGTCATTGATCGGCTTGAAGTGCGATTTCATACCCCTCCACCAGTACCTCTACTAGAAACACCATGGCAATCCCAAACACCAAGCAATACGTACGAATTTGGGTCGCAGTCAAAGCTTGTAAGCGAGCGCTTCGTACGGTCACCAACATCTGCTCAGGAAGGGTTCTCAAAGCTAGTAAAAGGAGCTGAGGAGATGCTGCATGAAAATGTTCTTATTAAGGCTCGTGTACGAGAGCTTGAGGAGCAATTAGCAGAGGTTACTAAGCGCAAAGGGCGTAAAAGAAAGCAGATTCAGTATGGTGGGACAATAGAGTATGGTGCTGCAGCGTTGTCTGTAGCTGAGAGCGCAGCTGCAGCTCGTACGGTGTCAAAGAGAGCGCGCAGTGGTAGTGGTCAAGAAAGAGCCCAGCCAGGTCAACGGCACTGTGGCAACTGTGGAAAGACTGGGCACAACGCTCGTACGTACCAAAAAGATGCAGAAGAAGATTCTGCATCTAATACAAGTGCGTCGTACGCGGGTCCTGCAGAGGGTAGTAAGTAATTGCTTGTTTTGTACATGGTGTTCGCAATGCCAAGGAAAAGTTGCCGGCTCGGTGGTGTTGCCGGCTCAGTGGTGCTTTACGTTACAGCATGAATTCCTTATGGAAGCAATATTAGCACTTACATCTCTGCACGTTGCCAGTATGGCATTGGATCGCGAGGTTATCGACAAACATGCGAATGTCGCATGCCACTATCAGCATAAAGCCGTGGCCGGCCTGCGCGATGCGATTAATGATATTTCTCCGACGAATTGCGACGCAATTTTCATCGCTTCTAATATGATCATGGTGTGCACCATCGTATTGTCTCTCCTCCAGAGCGACTGTGATTTGGAGACCCAGTCGACTGCAGAAACCATTTTGAAGCTTACTGACTTTCTGCACGGTATCAAGTCCGTCCTCGATGTGAGCCGAGAGTGGATAGTTAGTGGTCCATTAGCGTGCATGTTCAATACAGAATTACATGCTACATCGAGTTCGCTTCGACTGCCCCTGGAAGATCTACGACACGCCAACAGTACACGGAAGCATGAGAAGACATACATGGTGTATGATCATGCTATAGAAATGCTGGAGAAAGCCACGCAAGGCGTCCGATCAGCAGTCCCTTGGATCGTCACAGTTCAACCTGACTTCATCAAGGCTCTGCACGACAAAGAAGATCTTGCACTCGTTATCTTCATGCTTTGGGGCGTATCTCTAGATCAACTAGGTGGTATGTGGTGGGCTAAGTTCTCTGGTCATTTGGTTGATGAGGTCTCGTACACATTGAGTTTGAAAGGCAGCAGGTGGAGAAGCCTTACATATCGATTGGAGCCGGGAACAAGTGGGAATTCAGTGAGCAACATGTACCGTTTCCTAATGGCCCACACTACATAAAGTAGCGTGATCTGTCTGCCTTGTGCAGACTGTGGGCATAGTGAAGAACACACGCCGCATGAGATGGTTAAAACATTCTTTAGTAACCGCCTAGCACCGATCTTTCTGAACTGGCATGTTTCTATTTGAGATTCTGCCGTTTCTGTAATGCCCATTACTTGCTCTGTCTAATTCTCATTCACGTTCTCGCTAAAGCTTCCAGCCTCAGCTCCGAGCCTCAGGCCAAGCTCCCCAATGTACCCATCTAGAGCTACCTGGAACTATTGAAGGACCTATACACTGCCTCATTTTCAAATTGCAGTCGGTGCTTTTGTTGATGTAGACGACTCGAACATACGTGTTGTACAGCATAGCCCCATAATCGCAAGTATAAGTATGGTCGATGTGCATGCATATGAAAGACAGCAACAAGGACACTCGAGATTCTGTTTCATTTCGGCCTTTAACTCCTTCAATAACATCTCCTTAGTTTCGCTTGTCCTACATAAATCTTTCGCTCCGACCCAAAATGGCCGCCGAGTCTAAATATGAGTACACTCCCTCCATCGCTGCTGCAGCTATCTCTATTGTCATCTTTGTGGCTCTACTCGGCATCCATAACTTCCCGCTGTTCAAGACCTGGACCTGTGTCGCTTAGTGTAGTGGTCAAACACTTGACTGAGGTGACCTGCCTGCCTAGGCGGCACAAACCTCGTTGGTTCGAATCCAGCAGCGATCAACCACCTTTGTGTGGAGACCCACAGCTCGTTTAGACAAGCAAGCACCTGCTAAGAAGGAGGCAACTGCACTACTTGTTTAAGTTTCTTAGAGGTTTTTCCCTACGAGGTTTTTACTCTAAGAGGGTACAAGGCATATATACTATAGAAACTAAAGGACTATAGTATAGAAGGAAGACAGTACAGGGGCAAGCTCTTGGGAGGCAAGATATCACGAGGGTATCCTTAACCAGCGAAGGAATCCCTCTTGTCGCGCGTCTGCGCCACTCTACCTAAGAAATGCTTTCTATAGTCTGTGTTAGCACTGTAATTTCTATAGCTTAGCACGTCCAGATACCCCACAGGAGGTTTGAGTCTTATCCACTCCAAGCGACGTAAAATAATACAAACAAACAAACAAGACCCGGACCTGGTTTTGTATACCATTTGTAGCTGGCACTGTTCGTACGTCTAGATACCTTCGCTTATCGTCCCCTCTTCCATTGCGACGTGCCCGAGCCGTGGGCAGATCGAAACCAGCCGCAACACTCCCCTACATCATACAAGCGCTCTCCATCCCCCTCGCACCTATTCTATTCGCCACCTCTGTATACATGTTTCTCAGCCGCATCATTCGCGCTACAGGCAGTGGCTCTTCACACTTGATCATTTCGCCTATTTAAAATGGCTTACAAAGATCTTTATCAGCGGCGATGTGTTGTGCTTCCTAGTCCAAGCGGCTGGGGGAGGCATCCTGGCAGGATCAGATAGTAAGAAAAGCTCGGATCTCGGCAAAGCTGTCATTTTGACAGGACTATGCTTGCAGATGGCGATCTTCGCATTCTTCGTAATCGTGGCGGCGATTTGGCAGAAGCGTATGGTCACTGCTGGTAGCGAAAAGAGAAGAGTCGAACATTGGGACTGGGTTCGATACCTCAGGATGCTTTACACCGTCAGCGGAGTGATCACGGCTAGGAATCTGTTTCGAGTCATTGAGTACGCCATGGGTGGTAAGTTAAACGGCCCAATACGGGTGAGCCATACTGACAAGTACGATAGAAGACGGATATTTACTTTCGAACGAGTGGCCAATTTACGTCTTCGACGCTGCGCTGATGGCTATTGTTTTGGCCATCTGCTCCTGTTGGTATGTCGGTGACAATTTGAAGCAGCCGATCCTTCAGGGGGAAGACAATTTCGAAATGTTACGTGCTGAGCCATGATTTACACAATGTTTGTCGTTTCGATTGCGGACCGCATCAGCGTGGAACTACCCGCGGAGCATTCGACGGTGTTGAGACGACAAGTGCTAGAGGATTCAAGTCACGATCGTTAAAATGATATGAACAGGCGGGCTGGGGGGAATGTATTCCTTTGGATAGTCATCTAAGACGAGATTGGACCCCAGATAGTATGACATCCAATACACGCAATGAGCTAGATTGGAGATTTGGCGCTCTCTGCACCTTCTACGTAGTTTGTAGCGATCGTAGTCTCAACATGGATACACCCCTTCTCATTGAGTCCGTTCGAAAGGCTTGGAGAACCTGACTCGACCGACAAGCCGCCAGTTACGAGGGAATCTTCTGAATCATGTGGTGTATGCTTTGTCCGGCGTGGTGACACCACACTTTCCATATGGCCATTTGAACGCGTATCGTTCGTCTTTCGTTGATTCGACGTGAGTTCGTAATGCCTGCCGTAGCTGCTTGAGGGATTTTGTGTGTTGCCGCCAATAAGCATGGATCGCAGAGCGGGAAGGCATGACGCGATGATTGCTATGGCGGTTTCGACCATTGACACAGTACAGGTCAACATCGTCTCGTTAAGATGAGAATAGTAGGCTCGAATTACTGTTAAGGTGTCAGGTCCCGTGTACGGAAGCTTCCTTCGCTTCGCTTACTGCTTGATATAATGACGAAGATGCCAAGTGCGAAAACTGTGGCGACACCAAGCTTCTGCTTGAGCTTCATCTGTAATTTCAAGACCATGCTGATTGGAAGAGAGATGATGATGGCATCGCTAATGATATTGACTGTAAAATGTTAGTGAGAACTATACATCAACCCACTCATGACTGGCTCACACAAGATTGTCATCCAGTAATTAGCTTCAGAAGCCTTTGGATCACATTGGTCTATGCAAGATTAGCTATTAAACCTTGCTCGGAAAGTGTCCATCTTACAGTTTGGGTCTGTGGACCATCTCTT
Source organism: Lizonia empirigonia (assembly GCA_009982855.1). NCBI lineage: Eukaryota > Fungi > Ascomycota > Dothideomycetes > Pseudoperisporiaceae > Lizonia > Lizonia empirigonia. Next base: position 458,508 of record JAADKA010000006.1, on the reverse strand, counting down.
GTCGTAGGGGAAGCACTGAAACAGGATATCGAAAAAGATAACCAGGAAGGTCACGGCCAGACCCGCTAGTGCAAGGTTGTAGATGGTGATCAGCCTCGAGCCCGGCGCAGCAAGGCGCTTGTAGAACAGTACAAGCGCAAACTTGACAGCCCAAAGGGAGGCGACGTATAGAACAGACCCGGGCACGATCATTTGCATGATGCCTTTGAGCCGATCCGGAGTCACACTCGCCATGTCACCAAGGCCCAGGTTCCACATATGCTGCTGGATGCCCAAGTCGCCAATGAGACATAGCATAGCCAGAACAATCAGGCCGTCCTCGATCGCTAGACCACCAAACTTGCTCCATCGCGTGTACATCCGCAGACAGACGAAAGGGAACACAGCAACGGTACAGATGTACCAAGATACCTACAAAGGTCATCAGCCATCGATCCTAGGGGCCTGGGGTGAACGGCACCTACAACTTGACCGATGCCAGAGCTGCCCATTATTGCAAGGTCGAAGCTGGCAAGGCTCCCTGCTGGTCCTAACCTGTATGATCGACGGAGGTGTATAGGTAAGAAGAATCAGAGCGTGGTGTGGATGTAGACCCCAGTTTTTGTAAGTTGTACAAACTCCTGAGGAGGTTCAATTATCCAACCTCCTGGTCAAGAAATTGATGTGGAGACAAGAAAAATAGTACTCCGCCCCATGGTGCGGGTATCTAATCATATGTGCTCTTCGAGGCATTGTCGAAGGGGTGTTTGCTCAAACCTGCCGGCAAAGGTTAACGTGCACCCCGATAGTAGGATAACGTGTACCCCGATAAGCAACTAATGCAGCCAAGGGCGCGCCGCACGTCAGGTCACACCAAAACAGTCAAATAGTATTGGTTTTCGCCGATATGGAGTGTTCGCCGATGTTTTCAAGCTGACTGTGCATTTCAATACTTGTTGACTGATTCGTCAACTCGCTTGTACCACACTCGGCTAAACACAATACAGTCTGGTTTTGTATAGAATTACAGCTTTACTGTATGCAGCTCTACCTAGTTGCTTATCGGGCTGCACGTTATCCTACTATCGGGCTGCACGTTAACCTTTGCCAAACCTGCCCTGTCGAGTAACCGCTCACGAAACGCTAATTGGTCTGATGCAAACTTTGCAATTTATTTGGAGGGCCGGGGCTAAGGGTTACTAACGGCTACGTTCGGAAGTTTACCGTGACGAGGGTGTCTTGCGCTTGGATCGGCAGCCTGCCGCTGCAGCTGCCGTGTCCGCGGGTGCCCAAGTGGTACCTAACCCTGGAGATATCCACCACCATCCCGTCTGCATCTCCGCTGTTTGAGGTGCCAACTCCAACCTTGGAAGGATCAACTGTCTCGAGTTCGCTCAGAATTCGTGGACCTCCAGGGCTCGGGACAGCCACGCAAAAACGACTTTACACATAGATTGTACATTGAACTGTGTGATGCCTCGTGGAGAAGGGGCCTGAAAGCAGAGTCAGTGCAGGGCGAGCAGAGGGGCTACCTACCTAGGTAGTCCACCAGTGGATCAACCTGCAGGTGGCTTTGATCACCGCCGAAGTTCAGCCGACCTGATGTGAAGTCGAATCGAATCGTGTCAAAGAGCCACAATGTGTGCCCTTAAGTCATGTTGCTTGTGGAAATAGCGCTGTCAATACTGTCGTTAATTAGTACGGCGGGCCATGCTAAGTACCGGCCTCCGCTCTCGCATTTACCGGGTGCACCCAGCAGAGAAATTTTTCAGGGTCTTAGCGAAAGGACCACAGCGTGGGCTTCCTGATCGTCTGGTCGAGCAGATCCCAAATAATTTTCCTGTCTGATTGGGAGCAGCCTTGGCCAGCACACGTGGCTTGCACGTGGAAAACACATATATTTGGGCATGATCGTCAGCCTCAGGAGTCAATCACCGCCTAAGCTTTCCCTTCTATCCTTCGATCAACCAGACCTTCGGTATGATGGGGTTACTCCACGGGCTGATCAGCCTTTTACTTGGCATATGCATTGGCGTTGAGTGCAAGAACCCGGCACCTGCGAGGAAGATTGATGGTGGAGCGCCGAGGGTCAAACTCAGTCAAGCGACAGTTGAAGGGTTCCTCGATCTGCACAACAATTCGGTCTTTTTGGGAATTCCCTTTGCTGATACAACGGGCGGACAGAACCGGTAAGTTCGTAGAATTTTGATGAGTCTATTATCTATTTACGGTTTTCTAGTTGGAGAGCCCCTCAAGACGTTCCCAAATCTAAACCCCACGCTGTCTTTAATGCAACAAAGTATGGCGCAACATGTCCGCAGGCCATATCTGGCACGCTCTTCTCGCAACAAGGCGAAGACTGTCTGAATCTGAACATTTGGGCACCGTCTTCGGGTTCGGATTTGCCAGTCTTTGTCTACATGTATGGAGGCGCCATGGTCACAGGCTCGAGCAGCAACCCTCAGTTCCAGGGCAACAACTTTGCTCGCAAGGGCGTAGTTTTCGTCAGCTTCAACACTCGTGAAAGCATCTTCGCGTATCCCAACTCAGCTGAACTTGAGAGCGCAACCGAATCTCAGAACTTCGGTATCCTCGACGTAGACAAGGCTTTGGACTGGATCCAGAATAACATTGCTGGTACGTATGCACTCACTGCTACCTACGCTTAGGTCAAAATGCTGACGGCATGCGTGCAACACAGCTTTCGGCGGTAGCGCGGATAAGATCGTATTTGGGGGCCATTCTTCAGGCTCTGTTCAGGTCGACCATTACCTCTGGAACCATCCCGACACGAAGCTTGCAGGCGCTGTACAGATGGCTGCTAATGCTAAATCGGGCCCCGCTGTAGCACCTGTGAACCAAGCGCTGGACATTGTCGCAGCAGAGGTTGGCTGCCCGACTGGCGACGGTCAGTTACAGTGCATGCGCAAAGTCAATCTGTATGACTTCCAGACCGAGAAATTCAATGCCACTTACAACACTTGGTTTACCCCGGTTGTCGACAATATTACACGGTACCAAGACTACGAGACCCGATTTGCAGCTGGAAAGTACGCCTCGCAAGTTCCACTGTTGACTGGTAACTCCGATGGTGAGGGCGCGGTCTTCGCGCTTGTTTACGGCGCCGAGAACACAGACTTCGATGCATGGCTGGACACTTTCGATGCTGATGTTGCGGAGATCCCCAAAGATCTTCTCCTAGCTGCATACAATGCCTCTGACTTTGACACCGTTTCTGAGATGAGCGGTGCCCAGTACGGTGATGTGCGATTTTTCTGCCCAGTTGACTACCTCCGAGACTTGAGGAGTACTTCCCAGGACACATGGACCTACCGTTTCTTTGGTAACTACTCCAATGTTTGGGGTCTGCCAGTGTTTGCCCCGACACACGGCACAGAGATCCCATTCTTCCTTGGCGGCAACGAGTGCTTCGATGCCACCAGTAACGTGACACAAGCAGAGCAGGCACTGGCTGACTACCAGAATGACTGGTTCGTGTCTTGGATCAAGAATCCGTCCGCGGGTCCTGGATGGGAGAAGACCACTCCCAAGTCAGGAACGCTTGCGAAACTTGGTGTATCTGGCAATGAGCTCGCAATTGAACTCGCGTCGACGGCCGACTTCAACGGAAGATGTCAGTCAGTAAGTTGCTTCTTGCATTCAACATAATAATCGAACGACAAACTTACTCATCGCTAGGTGTACAACCCATATCTTCCACAATACCCCGTGATCAAGGATGTCAGTGCCTGAGGGTATTATTGGTAACTGGCCTTCAAAGCAGCTGGGAAGTCTACGTGTCTGAATCAAGGTACCAAGACAGATGGACGAAAGGGAGGAGGCAACCGATTACTTGTTACGAGCAGAGGTGTGAGGCTATTGCCGACATCCTGGCAACAGGTGGTGCGATTATTCGTCTGGGCTAGGGCATGCAAGGATTCGTGCTCTCCACGCCCCTAATCAGGCAGGCAGCGTCTTGCTTCTCTCCTAGCCATCATGATAACTATAATGCAACGAAACGTAGACATTAAGCAGCGACACGTATACGCTCCTTCTCTACCAAGTGAACAAGTGTAAAAGCTAGAGTGCCTATGCAGCAGGCTTGTCAACAAACAAAACAAACAATATTTGAAGCCCGGTTTTGATTTGTTTGACGATTTCCTGGTGTTGTACTTTGTTTGATTGGTTTTGATAGACTATAGGAGCTGTTTTGTTTGTTTGATTGTTTGATTATTAAGAATTGTGAGGCTCTACAAGGCGACTTGTATAGCAATTACTAAGGTAGATCCTCCCAATCCTTGATCCCAAACTCCTTCACGAGCGTCTCTTCGCAGTACTTTGCCGCTGCCGTCGCGCCAGGTGGTTTAAAGCCAGCGTGTATCCACCGTTGCGTACAAATAAGAGCAGATAGTAAATGTGGGTTCATCTTTCGCCTCTGTGGCTCTGAGATTTCGCCAGCAGCACTGAAGACTCTCTCACAGTCGCTCTCAGAGGCAGGGATCGTTAGTACGTCAATCGCGAGCCGCGCGAGGTTGGGGTACTTTGTTTTCAGCGATAACCAGTATTGTATAGCTGTTACGCCGTCCTTGTGTTGTTGAGCTGTCCACGCAGGCTCTTCTAGCCACTCCTTGTATTCATCTTTCTCCATCGCGTCGCAATCACTATTGCCAGCGTCAAGTATAGAATCGATCGCGTCGTCAAAGCTGCTCATCGCGTGCTTTGGTAGGGAGATTGGTGAGGTTGTAATCGCGTCTGTCGGCTTGTACGGTGCCCAGAGTTGTAGGAAGCCTGTATGCGCAACGTGGAGAAGGTCGGGTTTGTTGCGCCAGAGCCGCTGGCAGTAGGTCTTGTAGCGCGGATGGAGTATTGTAGCGGTGTAGTAGACAGGTGACTCTAGTAGTTTGTCAAGGTATTGAGTCGCTTTCCGCCTCGCGGCTCGTAGGTTGATCGGCAGGTGGTCTTCAGGCGCCTCGGATGGCATATAATCAACGCTTCGGTATGGCTCAAGGCGGCTATCTAACTCATTAATTATAGACTCCAGCACAGGGATAACCTCATATAGCGCGCCGTGACGTCCACTCTTACCACGACCTTGTAGGCGATCAGTAGCAAACTTGAGAGGTTGTAGGATAGCAATATAGTCGTTGATCACTGCCCAGTCAGCAGCAGTAAGCCCAGTTGACCTCATCCAGGATGGTACTAATGGGAGCTTGTTGTTGCGAGTCCGCGCAGTAGAGTCAGCGGCTTTGGTCTCCGTTATGTGATAATCGGCGTACGACGTCATGGCTTGTTGAAGCTCTACACCACGCTCAAGTGAGCTACAAAAGCTATTCCAGCGTGTGACAACAGGCTTGATAGGCTCGCGGATAGCAGCTGTAGCAGAGCCAGTAGCCATCTCCTTCACGGCCTGTCGTTGACAGCTCGCAAACAACGCGTACTGATTTGGCGTGTTGATGTAGTTAATAACGCTGAAAAAGACGCCTAATGGTCCATCCTTCCGCCACTCTCTCATATAGTACTCTTCTTCCTTTATGTTCTCAGGCTCGTTGTTATACGCGTCAGCGTCGCGACCAAACATGATTGTTTGGCCGATGAGGTTGAGTATGTGGCAGGCGCAGCGGAGACGGCGATTGGTGCTGTTGAAGTTGTACATTGCAGCAAGCTTGTTAACAGCAGTATTGTTGTTAGCCGCGTTGTCAAGTACAAAGTACCCAAGCTTGCTACGACCAATATTGAAGTACTGTAAGATGGCTGCTACAGCGTCAGCTATAGCCTCGCCAGTGTGGGCGCCGACAACCTGTGGCAGCGCGATAGATAGGTCAACTATCTCAGCGTCCTTGTTGGTGTAGTGAGCAACCACAGCGAAGAAGCCACGTTTGCCGCCTTTAGACGTCCATCCATCAAAGCTTATGTGTATCTGACTCTCCGCCTCCGCCAACGCGCGTGTGACCTGTGGTTGCATATAGCTGTATAGCTTCATCACAAATCGTGAGACGCTGTTGTGGGACCTCCACAACGCCGCCTCTGCCTCTGGGTTGGCAAACCGTATCATGCTACGAAACGCTGGCGTCTCAAACTCTCGGAGAGGTCGATTGTTCTCAACTAGCCATAGCACAGCAGCCTGCCGAAATCCGTGTACGTCAAAGTTACCTAGTTCATTGAAGGTAGATGTAGAGACCTGAAGGCCGCCCTGAGTAGCAAATCGTAGCGATTGTTGACCAGGTTGCCGTCGAGGCTTTGGAGCAATTAGACCCGCCTTGCTAAGTCGATGACCAGGTTTATCAAGAGCGAGGTGTTGTATAGCAGCGCTTGTTGATCTGGTAGTCTGGTGTACTGCTCCAGATAGCTGATGTGTGTGGCAGTATTTACACACAAAATAGAGCAACTCCGGCTCAAACGTGTGCTCTTTCCACACCCGCCAGCCGTGTTTATAGATCCAACTGGCGTTACCTTTCGGACCTGCCAGCGGCTTTGCCATGCCTCGCAATCGACTAAAGTCAACGTCGTCGTAGCTGCTAATCCACCTATTGCTATCATTGTTGTCATCAATTGTAGCCTCCGTTGCTGCGTCAGAGCCAGCCAGCGGTTGTACAATTGCCGCCTCAGGCTTGTTATGCATCAATTGTGACTCCCAGGTATTATTGTCGATGATTTGTAAGGCCTCCGGAGTGGCTAACTGTAGGTCTCGGCGCGGGGATGTACGTCGGGGTGGGGCATCTACAAGTATAGGCTCGTTTAACTGGGTTAAAGGTGTAGATGGAGGCTCAGGTGTAGTGTTGTGATGGATAGAGTGACTCCCGTCTCCTTCGCGCTTCTTCAACGAGGGCTTCGGCGTACGTTTTGGGTATTTAGCAGCTGATTCAGCTGCGTCGGCAGGCTCGTGTGTACGCTTTGGAGGCATAGTACATAGTGCACAAGCCGTAAGTGTAGTGAGATAGATGGGGGGGTAGGTGTTGACGCGTTCTGTACGCGAAAAGGACGCGGCTGGCCCATCAACATCACCGCCTCTGCCAAGGGTTGATGCAAAAACGCTATACAATCTGCCACAACAGAGATAGAGTAAATCTAACAAGTAGAACCAATTTAGCAGCATTACTTTAGTTATTACTAAGCTTAGTTTATAAATTTACCACGTGGTTGTGGCTGGCGATTTTTTGACAGTTATATAACGTACCTCACAAGCGAGCTGGCCACCTGCGCCAAGACCCCACCAAACATACTATTGCGCATAGTATAATCGCGATGAGCCAACAACCAGACAATCTACTACCTTCAAAAGATGCTCGACTACAGCTTGCTCTTGAGGCTATCAAACGCGACGCGACGCTATCCCAGAGACGTGCTGCAGCTATCTACAACGTCTCTCGAGCAACACTCAGTAATCGCCTTGCTGGAACACCTTATCGACGCGATTGCACGCCCAACTCAATAAATCTCCTTAAGACAGAGGAGGATGTAGTTACTCAGCATACCCTTGACCTCGACGCGCGAGGATTTCCGCCCCGGCTTGCTGCTGTGAAGGATATGGCTGATTCTTTGCTGGCTGAGCGTCACCGTGATCCTGTTGGCCAGAACTGGGCTGCAAACTTTGTCAAACGTCGCCCTGAGCTCAAGGTCAAATTCAATCGCAAATATGACTATAAGAGAGCTCTCTGCGAGGATCCTGAGATTATACAAGGCTGGTTTCAGCTTGTAGAGAACATGAAGGCTAAGTATGGTATCTGTTGGTAGGTCTATAGCACTAGTGCTGAAAGGAAATAACGATAACTAGGAATGCATTCTGTTTGGTGATGGTTCTTGTTGATTGATGTACAAAGGAGAACTACAGAAGGGAGGGCTCAGGGGTTCTGGTCTGAGCGCTGCTCGGACGCTGCGATCAGTGCGCTCGTTCGCGTGACTGAGATCAGTGCGCCTGATCGCGTGGCTAAGATATTGTCGATACTTATGATCCGACAGTATCCTTGATGACGACACCTACAACTTTGACGAGGCTGGCTTCATGATGGGCATGATATCAACTGGAGCAGTAGTCACTAGTTCTGAGCGTCGAGGACGGCCAAAGAGCGTTCAGCAGGGCAATTGAGAGTGGACTACAGTGATCCAAGGGATCAATGCGATGGGCTGGTCGATCCCACCCTTCATCATCTTCTAGGGCAAGCACCACCTCTCAAGCGTAGATCGCATAAAAGGAAGCGTATACAGCAGCAGGGTATCTTAACGATTGAGGAGGGCGTACGACTGACGACCCTTAAGGAGTTTGAGGCGCGTAGTGATGGGAAGAAGGCAAAGAAGAGGGTGCGCGTTGAGGCAGGTGAGCCTAGCCAACGACGCTGTGGACGCTGCGGCGAGGCAGGGCATAACGCACGTACGTGTAAGCAAGAAGTATTAGTAGATTCTGAGTAGAATAGCCTATTACGATTCTTAATTACTATCCTTGACGGTGCTCTACGGTCGTGTACAGTACTGATTTTGGTAGGGTCTTGGCGCAGGTGGCCAGCTCGCTTGTGTGACCAGCTCGCTTGTGAGGTACGTTATAATAATTGATATTCGTGCTTATATGCCAGACCTAAGCTCTCATCAGAATCTCACTCTGCCACAACACTACAACACCACAATATTACCCTATTTAGTATATTGTATATATATCTGTAAAGGGAACACCAAAATCGTGATTTGCCCTATACTGTCGAGTAGGGGTTCCTTCCCGTATCGAATTGTTCGCAAGAGCAGGACGATGGCGAAAATCACGTCCACCGGCCGGTGCACGACGTTGTGTCGCCTTGAGGAGGTTCTTTGTGCGAGCTCTACCCCTCAAGGGCCACGGTGGCAGAGTTTTCACACCGCAAAGCAGAAACAACAACAAAACAGAGGAACTTTCTTAAAAACCACCCGACATGCGCCCTAAAGGGTAGCCATACTTGCTGCCCTAGTTTGGGCGTACGACAGGACACCTCTGTGCTTGCGCCGCTCTGAGAGCGCAGCAAACACTGCAACGAGGGCAGGAACAGTCCCAACTTCCAGTCCCTTCTCAGCGGAGACTTGTTAAGACTAGCAATTCTGGGCAAAGCGTACACACAAACACTGCTAGGAGGCACGACTAAAGTTGGCGGTCAAGAGGAGGGCCTTAAACAGCGTGGTGCTCGCAACCGCTTTAAGCTGGCCACAAACCTACGGTACGCGCCGAGGCTGGGGTAGCTAGGGTCACAGGAACACTAAGGGAGGAGAGCTGACAAGAGGGAGGAACACAAGCTTGGTTAGTGGAGGGCGGAGAGGCAGGCAGTCGCGCGGCGTCGGATTGCCTAAGGACTCCCCTCTGCAAGACACGGACGGCCTGTCATTTCGAGAGGAGTACAGGTAACGCGAAGCAGTCTGCTGGGTCTGAAAGAGACTGTGGGGCGTGGTATGTAATGGCAGCGATGGACGGCTCCAGGGCACTCGCTCTGCGCTATTAGCGCACGCGTGGAGAGGACCTCTGGCGAACTCGCCAATTCTTGCAGGAGGGAAGCCCTGTGTCGGCGCAACACAGGGCTGCTGAGACGCTCCTGTGGCAGGAGAGGCACTAGGAGAAGGATCACACCCTTGCCGACAACACTGTCTACATAGCCCGAAAGGACGGATGCGCGTGTCGGTCTGTTGAGAGGGTGGAAGGCAGTGCCACTGAGACAGGCTTATGGAGCAAATCAGGTGCACACAGGTAGCGAGGCTGCCGGTCCCAGCCGAGCTATGGAACCTAAGAGCCTTTGAAACAAGATTTCAGAGTGAGGGGGAAAACTGTGGTGGGAGGTCTGGGTATGCAGACATGGTCGACTCCTACGATGTATTGTATCTCAATATAAATGTATCCTGAAACGACGAGACTGGGGCACTGCAGGCAGTGCTGAGGAGGCTCGACGCCATGGAAAAGAGAATGGGAGGGGCCCCGGCCCGAGAACAAGGGGAACAGAAAGGGCCGCGCACCTGGAGCCAGGTGGCGGCCAAGGGCACAAACCAGCCGGCGAAGATTGAGCTGAGGATGGAGGGAATGGAGGGGGCAGAAAGAGAGTCCCCACAGGCCCAATTGGAGCGTATCCGGGTGGCGATACCGGACGCTCGCGCGATCATCACCCACCCAAGGTCCGTGCACAAGGTGTCGGTGGTGGTCAGGGACGCGGCCCGCCGCGACCAGATCATCCAAACGGGCCTACAGGGCGCCGAGGGCATGAAGCTCATCCGGAAACCACACCTGGTCATGGTGTCAGGCATCCCGCTAAACACACCAGTCAGAAATAGCAAGTGCGCAGAAAACGACGAATGGATCAACCAGGCCCATACGAGGAACCCGAACATCAGGATTGAAAGAGTCGCATGGCTCTACTCAGACAAAAACCTCACTTCCAGGAGGGAAGGAGGCAAGCAAAAGAAGGGGTCCCTCCTGATGAACGTAGGAACGGAAGAGAACCAGAAAAAACTGGTCAAATCAGGCTTCCTGATGGGAGCCGAGTGGCATCCAGTCCAGCTCTGGGACGTGTCGCTGACAGACGGCCAGTGTTTCAAATGCTGGAAGTGGGGACACACCCAATCCGTATGCAACGCCCCCAAGGAAGTGTGCGGCCACTGCGCTGAGGACCACGCCACCAGGGGATGCAAGAACACCGAAGAGGCGAAGGCCAGCTGTGCGTGCTGTAAACAGAAGGGTCACAAGGCATGGATGACACGGCAGTGCAGGGCCTACCAGGCGTTCCGAAGCAAGAACGAGGAGACCAAGAAGGGGCTCCAGTGGCAAACCCTCCAGATCCAATCCAACCATGGAGCCGGAGGAGCCAGTACAACCCACAGCCTCGGAGGCTCCACCCTCGCCAGCCGAGCAGGGTCGAGCCGGGGAGACGACGCAGAATGGACCACCATCCCCGTCGCAGGAAGTAACAAGAGGAGGATCGCGGTTGGCCGCCCCACCCACATGAGCCGGGCGGCCAACGCCCCAGGCCAACAACGAATCTTTACCTTCCGCGCGGAGGCCGAGGACAGCAACACGCAGACTGAGGATGTGATCCGATCCACTCAATGAGTGGTCTGAACATCATCCAATACAACTGCGGAAACGCGAATGGAGGAGCGGCGAGGCCATTCCTGGACTCGATCGACCCGGCCTCGTTCCCGGTGATCGCCATCCAGGAACCCATGGTTGGAGAGAACACGAGGGGGAAGACATACTGTCCCAAGAACTATCGACTGAGTCGGACCCTACACCAAGGAATGAAGGTAGTGTTCCTAGTGTATGACCAGATCCCGCAGACAGAGATCGAAGGCACTGTCGCCACAGACCTCACAGAGGGGATCCGTATAAGAACGCAGGGAACATGGACCCACCTGATCAACGTGTACAGCCCACCCATAGGAGCGGGTAGGGAAACAGCGGAGGACATCGAAGCATGGCCAGACATCGAGAACCTCCTCCACGGAACCCACCCAACAACTGCAACACTAGTGATCGGGGACTTCAACGCACACCACCCAGAGTGGACGGGAAAGGCTGCGCCCGGGGAACCGCAGGCGGAACGCCTAAGGGCAAATATGGTCAAATGGGGGCTCCGCCTCCTTAACGAACCAGGAGTACCAACGTGGAGGAGGGGACCCCTCCACACAGTCATCGACCTGGGATTCGCCAGCAGGGCGACAGCAGACAGAATCATAATGTACCGGCCAAGGGAAGACTGGGCTATTACCCGCGACCACATCCCCATCGAAATCCGCATAGGCACAGGACCGATAGCCAGGAAGACGAACAAACGTTTCGCCCTGAAAAAAGCTGACTGGGACAAGATCAAGGTTGCGGTGGGCCACGGGGAGTGGGCCCAGGCCACAGGCAGGTGGGCACTCGAGGGACTGATCAAACAGGTCGGAACTGCCCTGGAGAACCACTGCCCAAGGAAAAGGATTAGTGACAAGGCCAGGCCAGACTGGTCCCCAGAAGCCACAGAGATCCTGGGAGAGATCAAAAGGGCAAGAAGGGCCTTCCAACGGGACCACACCGAGGACAGCGAAAGGAACTGGAAGTCACTCCGCAACCAGCTCAAGCGCACCCTGCGGTCGAACGCAAGGACGCGGTGGAGGAAAGTCGTGGCAGACCTGACAAATGACGACAACGAGGCCAACGCCCACAACAAGGGTTTGTGGAACCTGTCGAAATGGAGTAGAAAGGTTGAAGGCGGACAGGGGCAGTCAGTGAACGTACCCCCACTCCGAAGGCACGAACAAGACGAAGCGGAGACCTCAAACGGCGCAAAGGCCCAAATCCTGGGAGAACGGTTCTTCCCGGCGAGCGGGGCGGCGGACCTATCAGACATCGACCCGAACCAGACGCACCCACGCTTCGACTTATCACCAGAGATATCCCCAGACGAGCTCACGGAGGTTATAGCCATGCTTCCCAACAACAAGGCCCCAGGCCCTGACCAGATCCAAAACGAAGTGTGGAAGGTCCTTAAAGAAGACATAGCAGACAGCGCCGCTGCCGCGATTACTCAAATGCTCAGGGACGGAGACGTCCCCATGTGCCTAAAGGAGTCAACCACAGTGGTACTTAGGAAGGAGAAGAAAAAGGACTACTCTCTCCCAGGCAGCTACCGGCCTATCGCCCTCGAAAACACGATGGCAAAAATCGTCGAAAAAATTGTCGCAAACAAGATCACAGCCGCGATGGAAGACAGGGAGCTCACACCCTGGAACCAAATGGGAGCCCGCAAGAACAGGTCCACACTCACGGCGATGGAACTACTCACAGGCACAGTAACCACGGCGTGGGGTGCGGGGCAACCAGTGGTCTCGGTACTGGCGCTAGACCTAGCAGGAGCCTTCGACAACGTAGCCCACGACCGACTCACGTGGGTCCTCCGACGGAAGGGATTCCCAGAGTGGATAGTAGTATATGTGGAGGCGTTCCTCAAGAACAGACGGACGAAGATAAGCTTTAACGACTTCGACAGCCCATGGATAGAGACCAATACTGGCATTCCCCAGGGATCGACTCTCTCACCAATACTCTTCCTCCTCTTCATATCCGACCTCCTCCAGGACCTGGGTACAGTCCAAGACAAATGTCTGGGATTCGGGTTTGTAGACGACACCAACATCATGGCGTGGGGACCGTCCGCCGCGGACAACTGCCGGAGGCTCGCCACTGCCCACACGCGGTGCGAGCAGTGGGCATCGCGCTTCGGAGCTAGGTTTGCGCCGGAGAAATACCAACTAATGCACCTCACGAGGAGACGGAACAGGGGGGGAGACCTCCTCTCCACGGTCACGGTAGGAGACCAGCCAGCGGAGTTGGTCACATCTATGAGAGTGTTAGGAGTGTGGGTGGACCCTAAACTCTCATGGAAGACCCACATCCAGAAGGCAGCGGCGAAGGGGGAGGCAGCATTCCAAACCATGTCCAGAATCACGGCGTCGTCATGGGGACCGTCAGTACGCAAATCGAGACTGATCTACACAGCGGTCACGAGGCCAATCATGGTGTACGGCTCCCAGATATGGTCCGCTGGCAAGGGAGGTACCGGAATCCGTGAGACAGCGCTTCGAAAACTCCTCATCGTCCAGAACAAATGCCTACGGAAGACACTTGGGGCTTATAAGAGGACGCCAATAGCAGCAATCGAGAAGGAAAGTGGCACACCACCACTGGCCCTGTACATCAGGACAGTGGCACTACAGTGGGCAGTCACAACAGCGAACCACTCAGTCACTAGGCAAATCAAGACAGCACTAGAGGAGGTGTGGCAGTCCGCCAGGACAGGAGGACGAGCAGCGAGAAGGGGCAGACCAGCCAGACACATCGCCCAGCCAGCGACGGACATAGAAGGTGTGCGCCGGGCCGGCGCCACGATCGTGGAGGAAAGAGAGACCCAACGCCAGGCCTCGCTGGCCAGCATGGGAAAAGAGGGCAGGACCCGCGGCCGGCAGATCCAATCCAGGAGCAAAGTCAAGGAGATAGCCCGTGACCTCACAGAGAAATGGAAGGAGAGGTGGGAACGCGCGGCAGCGAAGCAACGCAGATCGGCACCTACATGGAAAGAGGGCTGGGAGTTCCAACCCCTCCACCTGTACGACGATGTCCCTAAACACGTGGCTACAGCGATCGTGCTACTCCGCACGGAAGTACTGGGACTTAAGGCATGGTTAGCGGGCATAGGGGTGCCAGGTGCCGACCCAGCCTGCACATGCGGTCACTCGAGGCAGACCCTCACACACATCCTCTCGTTTTGCCCGGACCAGAAGGAGGCGAGGCTCAAACTGATGGAGAGGACAGGCACGACGGACCTTCCCCGACTACTCCGTGACTGGGAGAAAGTCGCGGCGGCAGGGAGATGGCTACTGGACACGGGGCTACTAGAGCAGTTCAGAGTAGCCCTTGAGGTAGAACAGACTAATACCGGGGGGTGGTCCCCGTTTGCAGCTATAGGCTAAGAACCACACAAGCCCTTCTGCTCCCCTACAACAGGGCAGCACCGACGAGGAAGGAGCGGAACTTGCACGGAGAAACGCAGCGAGGGAAGAGGCAGGGGTGTTTAGCTCGACTAGAGCATGTTGGCCCTGTACACGGAGACGAGTACATAGTGTTTATAGACCCGAAAGGGAACCAGGTAGCACTCTAAATTAAATTATTATATATCTGTAGCCTTAAGGATCTTCTATCTAAAAGAGGGGGAAGAGAAGGGATTTAGTCCAGGCCAGCAGACCGCAATTAAGTCTACGAACACTACCACTTAAGTAGGCGTCTCTTAGTCTAGACTAAATCCACAGGCTTTTTAAGCTTGTAGGTTTAATTCAATCTGACTACAGCTATCTTTTTGCTCTACTAGCGACTATACAATTGCTGTGGTGTTAATTTAGGAGGGTTGGGGGGGGGGGGGTACTACCCCAGGAAATCGATCGTCGGCTGCTATAGGCGTTCTCAAAAGACCAGGTACACCCCGTGATTCCGCGCACGAGCCACAATCCCCGCCAAATAGTCCATTTTATGGAATTAATCAATACCCGTAGCCTTGCAGCCCACACTAAAGCTTTTATAATTGCTGCTACGCCCTATCTACACTATTTTCTTGGTGTTGCTGCACCCGCGCAGTCATGCCACGCTCCCCCAGCCAGCCAACCGGCCACAAGCTGGCTCCTTCGACTCTCCAGAGTGTCATCGATCGAATTGACGCCGGTCTCAACAACACACAAATACAACGCGAGACTGGTGTTATGAGGCGCCACATCGCGACGTTTCGCAGGAATCTGAGGTACTGGGGTCAGCCATACTCGCCGGAGTGTGTGAAGGTTGGACGGCCAACCATACTCCGACAGATACATCGACGAAGGATGGCGGAGTACCTCATCGGTCGACCACAAGCATACCTGGAGGAGATTAGAGACTGGCTTCTGCACGAGTTTGACATGCCTGTGAGCGTGGCAACCATCCATCGGGAGCTTGAGCGTATGAGATGGAGCCGGAAGGTTGCTACAAAGCGTGCGGCAGAGCAGAGCGATGCACTCCGACGAGTTTTTCAAGCCCGGATCCAGCTCAACTACACCGCAGAGCAGGTTGTCGCGATAGATGAGAGTGCCTGCAATGAGCGTACCGGCGATCGCAAGTATGGATGGGGTCCCATTGGTAAGTCTGTAGAGCTTGAATACTCTATGAAGCGCTCAGAGCGATGGAGTTTACTGCCAGCGATGACAGTAGATGGGTACCTTGCACACCGTATCTTCCAAGGTGCTATTACAGCTGAAATCCTAGAGGATTTCCTGAGGTTTGATGTACTGCCGTACTGTACTCCAGGCTATCATGTGTTACTCATGGACAACGCGTCAATCCATCGATCGCCTACAATTGTAGGCCTTTGTAGGGACTTCGGCGTACAGTTGGAGTATTTGCCACCATACTCACCTGACTACAACCCAATTGAGCGGAGCTTCAAGGTGCTGAAAAGTTGGATAAAACGACACGCACAACAGCAGGATGAATGGCAAGACTTCCAGTACTTCTTGGAGTATGCAGTACAAAGCAGTTGCTAGCATATCAATTGCAGAGCGTGGTATAGAATGTGTGGGTATCTAGGTGTTGATGATGTTGATGACTGAGATTGGGGCGGTCTGAAAGGTACCTCAGCGAAACAACAACACTACAAAGTATTGCGCAACCTACAAAAGCGATTAGAAGATTCTAAGACTCTGCATTATTACTATTTATATGTTAAATAATTATCCTACGGAATTTCAAAGCACCTCACCCTGTGGTGGTTGTTGAGCGTTGACGTGCAAAATCTGGTGATATTCGCCACTCCTCTTGGCAGCCCATCCCGAGATTACCGACAAGCGCGGGGTAATTTTAGTAGGCCCGGATGGGCTTAGAGAGACAAACCTGTCTATCTGCTTAACACCAAAATTGTTGCGCAACCTGCCAACGCGATTATTAAATTCTAGGAATTAAGGACATGTGTATTTGAGTACTCCCCAACGCTGCTGTCTCTTCTCACCCTTTAATTGTATCTCGTTGAGGCGTGGTCGTGGCAGATGAAGTTGGTGTTACGACATTAGTTTCCGCTTACTTCCCTCAACACCTCTCGCTCTGGGGACTCTACCTGCCTCACGTCGTTGTACTCTCTATTGAGAGAGACAAAGTTTGACCTTGTAAGACCGCCGTAGTCCTTCTTCCAGTCACGTGCCTTTCTTCGGAGATGTGCGAGGTATCCTGGAGAGAGTCTGAAGTAGTTCACCCAGACCTCCATCGACATCCCACACTCCTCATCCATCAGCATGTTGATATTGTACTTACCTTCCTTAAACACCTTCTCTTTGATCTGCTCAATTGTCCCTTTGTACTGTGGCATTGCACGCTCCCAGTATCTGAAGAAGTTGAACGTATGCTGCATCAACTCTGGATGTGGACAGTCAAAATCCACCCATGGAGGACGCGGATTGTACGCGTCTGGGTTATAATGATTGCAGCGAGATGTTGTATAAGCAGACGAGGAAGCTGCAGCAGTCATCTGAGCAAGATGACCAGCCAGTATTGCTTTTGTAAGGCCTTCGATGTTGGAGTTTGACGACGTTGGTGACACTTTCCGCCTCTTACGCTTCTTCTCAGCATCAGCGCGGTCCCTGGCTATCATGATAGATAGTCGGATTTCATCAGAGGGTTGCTCAATCGTACACTCCTTTCGCTCAATACCTTGAGCCCAGCTTGCAATGAGGTTACCACTGACTCTGTAGTGGTCTTCGAAGCGATCCACGCGGCCAGGCACACGCCGAATCCAACAGGTAAAGCTGTAATTACTACAGCACTCCTCGCGACACCTCCAGTAGTCTTTGATACCAATAGCAGCACCAGTGGCGAAGTGCTCTGCTGTAACAACACCAGCAAGTCCATCCTCTTGTATAGCAGTAACAATACCAGGTCGCGCGCAAACAGCAGATCTAGCTGCTGTAGCCGATGCCGACGGCGGCTGCTGCTCACTCAACACCAAGTCAAAGTCACACTTTAGTAACTCTGAGCTCTCCTTGTCCATCTCTTCTACTAGCAGCCGAAACTCTCCCCAGTTTCCTAGGCTAAAACCTTCACCAGCTACTACACGACGACGCTGCAGCGAGGTAGTACACCTATCGCCTTTGGCTTGGCGGCCATTGGTATAGTATAGCGTCGCTGTCAAACTCTCAATTTTTGCAGCTCGTGGCTTCTGACTCTCAACCACTTCGTCCGCCCATCGCCACAACTTATCATCACTAACAGTGTACAGGCGCTTACTACGCAGAAACCGCGACGCAGAAGGTATTAAGTTTTTCTCCATCGCTCCCCAGCAAGCGCGCCATCGAAAGTGTAGTACTGGCTCCTCGTCAATCTCCGCAGAATCTGACTGACGACGCGGCTGTTGACTTGACGGAGACGCAGCGGCGGCGGCAGCAACACCAGGTAAGTCATCTACTGCAGCAGTAGAGCGCCCGCTAACAAACTCTACATCCTCTAGCAACTGCTCATCCTCCTCCTCTACCGTATCCTCATCCTCCGCAACACCAAGTATATCATCGGTTTGTGCGTCAATCGCGAGCTGGCTCGCCTCGGGCTCGAACAACGGGCTCGGCGACGCCGCGGCTGGCTGGTCTGACGCGTTGTCACGACCTCGATTATACGCGTTTGGTCGTGGTGTAGGATTCTTCGAGCGCGGCGGACGTCTCGCAGTCGGCGGCGGCGTTGGAGGTGCAGGTGGAGGTGCAGGATTGATACCCTGTTCAAACACGGAAGGAGCTCGTCGCTGACGTTTGCTAGTAGGTTGTGTACGCTCTCGATCAACGGTTTTCCGCTTCGAATTTCGCCCCATTGAAAGTACAACACTAAGATTATATCACGAGACAAGTATTTGAGCTATCTGAGAAGCTTCAAAGGGGCGAGGATGCACGATTTTGGTGTGCTTCTACTAACGATTTGAGTCTAGTAGCATAACCCCGCCTTAGCTAGCACCAAGTCACGGGGTGTACCTGGTCTTTTGAGAACAACCCATATCATCAAAGGCATCAACGCGATGGGGTGGGCTATCCCACTATTCATTATCTTCTAAGGCAAATAAGGCCGCCACACGCCGTAAATCACACAAGAGGAAGCGGATCTAGAGAGAGGGGACTCTTACAGTTAGTGAGGGAGTGCGCTTGACTATTCTAAAGGAGTTTAATGCTTGTAGCGATAGGAAAAGAGCAAGCAACAAGGCACGCGTTAAACATGGCACTCAGTCTTTGAGACGCTGCGGCACATATAGTGAGGCAGGACATAACGCGCGAACGTGCACGAATGATACGCAAGGTATTGTAGAGTAGATTCGTATACTATGGCACACAATAGGACCTGTTTTCATACTAACGTACTCCACAAGCGAGCCGGTCACCCAAGCGAGCCGGTCACTTTTGCCAAGACCACGTCAAACTTTACTCTACCTACAATGTCTAAACGCAATAACACAAAAAAGCCTTTAAACGAGGCAGATATACAGCTTGCCTTACAGGCTATTCAACAAGACGCGACACTCTCCCAGCGACGCGCTGCAGCAATCTGCAACGTGTCTCAAAGCACCCTTAGTGACCGACTTGTTGGAACTACTTCACGACGCGATTGCAAGCCCAACATGACTAAACTAGCTAGTACTGAGGAGGAGGTGATAGTCCAGCATGTATTGAAGCTAGACGACCGAGGATACTCGCCCCGGCTTGCTGATGTGGAGGATATGGCCAATTCTCTGCTTGCGGAGCGCCACCAGACCCCTGTTGGCAAGAACTGGGCTGCCAACTTTGTCAAACGTCGGCCAGAGCTCAAAATCAAGTTCAATCGCAAGTATGACTACAAGAGAGCCCTATGTGAGGATCCTAAGGTTATTGGGGACTGGTTCCAGTTGGTAGAGAATACCAAAGCCAAGTATGGTATCCTAGATGAAGACACCCACAACTTTGACGAGTCTGGCTTTATGATGGGCGTTATATCAACAGGAGCTGTTGTCACAGGCTCTGAGCGTCGAGGGAGACCAAAGACAGTACAGCAGGGCGACCGAGAGTGGACCAGCGTCATCCAGGGTGTCAACGCGAAGGGCTGGTCTATCCCACCCTTCATCATCTTCTCTGGCAAGTACCACCTCTCTGCCTGGTACAAGGAGCCTAGTATACCTGACGACTGGGTTCTCAATGTCTCTGACAACGGCTGGACCAACAACGAGCTTGGAGTCAAGTGGTTGAAGCACTTTGATGAGCACACAAAGGCGCGCACTGTTGGCAGCCATCGGCTGCTCATTCTGGACGGCCACGAGAGCCACAACTCAGTTGAATTCCACCAGTACTCTGAGGAGCACAAGATTATCACTCTGTGCATGCCTCCACACTCGTCGCACCTGCTGCAGCCACTTGATGTAGGGTGTTTTGCCCCGTTGAAGAAGGCCTATGGCCGCCAAGCCGAGCGGCTGATGCGGAGCAAGATCACTCGCATCACCAAACCTGAGTTCTTGCCGTGCTTCAAAGCGGCTTTTGACGCCTCAATCACAGAGAGCAACATCCAGGGAGGACTCAGAGGTGCCGGCCTGGTCCCACTTGACCCAGAGGCTGTGATATCGAAGCTTGAAGTACGGCTGCGCACGCCAACGCCACCTACTGTGGACAACAGTACGTGGGAGTCTAAAACACCAAGCAACACTCTGGAATTTGGGTCTCAATCGAAGCTGATTCGAGAGAAGATTGAGAGACACGCTGATAGCTCACCAACGTCAATGGTTGACGCCCTTAATCAGCCCACCAAAGGCGCAGAGCTGATGGCGCATTCACTGGTTTTGGTGCGCAACCAGGTCGCTGACCTACAGGTAGCCAACGAGGCCGCCACACGTCGTAAATCGCACAAAAGAAAGCAAATCCAGCGTAATGGGACACTAACGTTTGGTGAGGGAGTGCGGCTGACTACTCTAAAGGAGTTTGAGGCCCGTAGTGATGGGAAGAAGGCAAAGAAGAGGTCGCGTGTTGATAGGAGCACTCAGTCTTCAAGGCGCTGTGGCACATGTGGCGAGACAGGGCACAACGCGCGAACATGCAGTAAAGATGCGCAGAGTACTGTAGATTAGTGCAATATACTGTGCAATGTGATATATTGTTGTTGTGTGCTGTAATACTGCAAAGTAGTTGTGGTGTTGGTGTAGTCTTGGCAAAAGTGACCGGCTCGCTTGTGGAGTACGTTAATGGAGATCGAGAATGGTATAGACTTTGGACGAATGGGTAGGATGTGTTGAATAGATGAAATAAGTCACGGCACCTTCAGATTCAATTGATGCGAGGTCTTTTTGAATAATAACTGCCTTACTGCGCTCCCGAGGTCGCGGTTGACATAGAAACAAAAGAAGACCCGCTTTGGTGATTTTGTAACATTTATTCTAGCAAAGTGATTTTGGCTGTCGCTGTGGACCGGCACGATATCTTATATCATTACCGTGCCCGTGCCCGTGCCGAACATCAACGCGTGGCGACTACTTTTTTTTTAAACCTAGTAAGTAGTTATCCGCATGTGCTTCGTATTTCTTTCTCTCGGTTAGCAGATTGATTAATAGATCGTAACGCGCATCGCCGCTTTCTCGTTCGGGCTCAAAGAAGCATGAACTGCACTTAGGGCTGGACTAAGATTATCGGATGGAAGGAGGCAATACATGAAGGTCAGCAGTGGAACAATGCTGTCAGCATGTACCACGAATTACCTCTTAACACAAGGCCTCTGATCAGCTTGAAAGTGGCTAGCTGGAGCAATCCAACAAGGTGCACCGACATATCCTCGAAGCGGGCACCAGCTTTGGTCTCTGCACGATCGTCGCGCATCACAGCAGCGTCCCCCACAATTTCACAAAGCCACTCAGTGATACAGCTTCACAAGCCATACAATTACAGGGCTTCCGGTGGTTCTCCTGCGTCTGAAGACTCTGATTACACGCGGGAGTATCCAGCCATTGCCTTTGGGTGCGAAACCGGCCGTCATGCGGAACAGCTGCTTCAACACCAGAAGGTCGAAAAACACCACACACAGCGAGAAGCCAATTTTTGGAATTACCATGACAAAAACGTGCAAATACACCTGCCAGAGGCTGCAACGCTCTCTACAGGCCATCTCGCGTCCCTCCGCGTAGGTCTGGTACCTGTAGAGCGGCCGTTGCGGCCCTGGCAGGGACGGATCAACAAACTCTGCGAGCAAGCTACTTAGAATGACACGTCCACCGAATGCAGCAGCAGCCATCTAGCCGCGACACAGCAACGCGAGACGCGACGACGAAGCCCAGACACAGGTTTAGCATTATGGTCGCAATACACACAACAGTCACCGATGGGCTTCCTGGTCAGCCCATTACCAACCGACAATGTCTGCGACGTCCCGTATCGATGAGCCCTCGGGCCGAACAGCATCATCTCTCACGCGAATCTCTTCACAGACACCCCGGCATGCTACCATCGGTGCCAAAACATACTTACTGATCACCAGACAGCCTCGTCCACTGTCGCCCCCACCCTGTGTCGCGACGCAATGCTGCTGCCGCTGCGCCCGGTGGCAGGTCACACCACACACCATGGCCACATAGGAACCTAGTGGGAGGCAATAAAACACAAAGGAACAAGAACAACGGAGCCTAAACCAAGCCCTGAGGGCACGAGGGCGGGTGCAAATAGGCGAAGCCGAGCATTAGGGGGAGACTGAAGGTACAGCAGACGCGACACACGAGGCAACGCGCCTCTACGAGCCTTGAAACAACGGTATACATATACGACTTCGAGTGCGGCACACACGGAAACAACAGTTTGAGGAACACAAACACAGGTAAACACGTCACTTCTAGAGACGAAATGTACATAGTCGCAGATAGAAGCAAGACAACGGCAGGCCTCTGGGGACATCATGTCTGCACTGCGTCCGCTGTCTGCCACGCCTGTCACTCCGGGCATAGCTGCGCAGTACGCGGCTGAAACCGAGTAAGAATGAAACAAACAAACAAACCCCAGAAGGTCTCCACGATGCGGCAACCTTCTACTTACCTTTGTATTTTGAGTTACTATATTGCAATTTTTGTCCTGTCTTCCACATACGACCATAGGACGTTGAAAACAAGTTCTCCTGTCCAGACCGCCGTCTATCGTGGTACCGTTTTGAGGACGCTGTGATACGCCTTCCTGTTTTCAGTATTCACCCATCCCAACAAGCTAAGCCTATCATAGACCTATTTGCTCTGCGCAAGAACACTAAAGCAGGGAACAAGATTCAGTCCCTGGATGCTAAAATACCGACCGCCGATTAATTGTTGTTGCCTGCGCCTCCTATATCTGTTGTCTCCCACCCCCAAGCTCAGCTTAATCAAACGCAAGAAGCGCCTCCTATACGTGCTGTCTCCCACCCCCAAGCTTCACCTAATCAAACGCAAGAAACGAAATGGGGAAAGCAGCCAGGCTTGTCGACCTGGAGGGGTTCAAGAAGCGGGCGCAACGGGAGATCGCGCCACAGCCCTTAAGCTCTGAAGACATCAAGGGGTTGTTAATCAAGTCTAGCTTTGACGCTTATGATTTTACTATAAAGCAATGGATAGAGTAAGTATCCTTTACCCCCTTGCAGAGGAGATTTGTTAATGAGCCTAGATTCTCCGAGCACGTACTACAAAAGCCGATGCTGAGAAGCGGTTCACAGAGGCCCCTACAGTCATCAGATCAAACTCTTCCTTGAATACTTTTCGCAAACCAGGACTGGTCTCCTAGAGGATCGAATCACTGATACAACACTCATCAATCGCTTCAACAACTTGAAACGTGCTATCAAGCTCCACACGTGTCACCAATACACTCAGCCGCAGACCCAAGAAATCCTCAAGTTTGTCTCCAAGGAACTTGTCCCAGGAGGGTTTGTGTCAACGTGTGCTCGCTCAAAACCAATCGCGCCTATTCCTGTGGCTGCAGATATTGTCAGATTCCTTTTTGCAAGTGATGAGTACAAGCAATTTCATTCTCGCATACGTGTTCAGATGGCGTTTGCTATACAGCTTATGTCATGTGTTGGCGTTCGACCAGGAGAGATAGTTGAGTCAGACGCCTGGTACCAAACCAACGAAGGCTTGCTTTACAAGGATGTCAAGCTCGTCTACTGGAGCGAGCCAAAGCCTGAGTGGCGTATCGAAGTCAAGCTAAGGAACCGCAAAGGTCATCGCGAATACAAGAAGCACGCGTACGTAAATGTTGCGCCCCTTGCGATTGCAACTAACGTTAGACAGACCCAAAGCTATCCTTCCAGAGATACCTTCTAAGAGGTACATGTGTCCAGTAACTTGGTTCTTGTCGCTCGCGTTCGCAGACAATGTGTTCGAGGATATAGGATCTTATCATGATCTACCAAGTATTCAGCCAATCGAGGGAAGCGTCAAATTCACGGCTCGATATAGAGCTGACGCTCTTGAGCGCCCCATAATGAGAGGAATGTACCCTAATAAGTCCATGTCACAGAACAGAATATGGACGTACGATTGTTTCAATACCGCTTTGAAAGGCGTAGGTCAAAGAGCTGGCTATCAGGAGAATCTAAGCGCATACTGTTTCAGGCGCGCCTTTGCGCAAGCTGTCAAGGGAAAGTTTCACCCAGCGTAATGTGAGATTACACTAACGTGTGCGTAGAGGTAGCAAAGTCGTCAACTCAGCTAAGCAGTGCGCTGGGGCACAGTGATAAGAACCACCGAAACACCAACATTTGAATTTTGGGTCCCCTTTTCAGGGCCCAAATTTCGCTCCATTTTTCACTCTACTTGTTATTTCTGATACTGTAAAAGCTACTTCGATCACCCCCAAGCGCTTGCGCGCCGGGCGATGACCGACGTAACTCCTTTGCGGCCACTGGCTTTGCCAGAGGCTCACACAAGGGCTGAGGGATTGGAGTCCCCCAGTCATTTAAACCTGCGCACCTCAAGGAGGGTTCGACAGCCAGAAATTACTCCAGCTGTCCCCCTCACTCTCGGTGGAGGTGCTACATCGACTCTCTTATCCACTACCACCCAGAGGATTCAAGCCATTGAACAGCTCACCACTACCCGCTATAGGATAACCCAAGCAGTAGCGGCGGCTATTGACCAAACTATTCAGCAATTCACTGCCGCACACGAAATTCCGATCGCTAAAGACCTTCCGCGAAGGCTTGCTGCAGCCCTAGAGGTCTCCCTCCAGGGATTTGCGACTGCTACACCACCGACCTCCCAGGAGTCAGTAGACGGCTGCTCCTCTGCTCAAACCTGGGCGGGCATAGCCCAGACCCCCAAACCACCCACCGAAAAATCTGCCCCCGCAGCCCCGCAAAAGGGGCCCAAGCCAGTCCCAACGCGGTCCCAATCGTCAACTCCCGATCACCGAATACTCATTACTATGCCAACGTCTGAGCGACTGCGCCCAGCTTCCCCATATGCGATTAGACAAGCAGTGTGCAATGCTGTCAAAATTCCCTTAGGCGATATCCCTAAGGCCACAACCACGAAGACTGGCTGGGCGCTCACCCCAGCCAACCCAGCAGTTAGAAACAAACTGCTAGAACAGGAAAACAAGGAACTAATGTGACGATCAATTGGTGGAGACGCTGCATCTATTCCCCAGACATGGATTAATTACGCTGTTCAAGGAGTCGCTAGCTCCTATCGCTCTATCACAGGAGCCGAAGTCCCCACGACTATGGCCATGATTAGGGAAGAAGTAACCTCACAGACCCGTCAAGTACCTACTAGCTGCCGGCCTTCAAGGCATGGAGCCAACGAACAAGGACACACTACCTGGATTATATCTTTCACTGCGCCTGTCCGCCCATTTCGCCTTTTCGGCACAAGCGACTTTGCAAAAATGATTCGAAAATCTCCCCAAGTCCAGAGACATGACCCAGGCTGTCAGGGGTTTTGCCTCCCCTCAAGATGAACTAAAGATCCACGTTGCAACAACTGTGGACAGCGGATATCTGAGCACCAGGGACCTTTAAACGCTGACTGTACGCTACTCAGCCAATGCGCAAACTGTCACGGCCCGCACCGAGCTGACTATGCTGGATGCCCAGTCATCCCACGAAAAGTTAACGGAAGACTAATCAGACTTACCCGCCGGGAGCTGATAGCCACCCAGAAACTTGGAAAGCAAGCCACTGAACACCGCAATTCTGAGAATATGGCACCAAGCTCTCCCCCTCAGGACACTGCTGCGGAAAAACGCCCCTCTGAACAACCTATCCCTTCCGCTAGCCAGCGCCCCAGGAGGCACCCTACTGCAAGACCAAACTACAACATGGCGGAGTTGTCCGCTAGAAGTGTCCGGCCAATCCACACAGCTTCCTCCTCTGCACCTGAGGAGGATAATGAAATCGAAATGACCGGCACCTTTTAATGAGGATACACCGGCAAGGCACCTCGCGAGATATCCAGATATGCTGGGCCAATGTGAACAGGAGCCCACCCTGCCACACTGCCCTATTACAACTCGCACACGACAAAGATATAGACGTAATCTGCGTCCAGGAACCTTTCATAGGAACAAGAAATCGCACCTCTACCCACCCAGGATATACAGTTATATCGCCAATGGAAACCTGGGGGGAGACGCCGGACTGGGAGTTGTAAGGGTGCGATGGATTAACCATAAGTGCAAGGTAAAACAGTAATGAATTCGATGGAGAAACTACACTACGCTTGTGCTGAGTTTATGTATCGCGTGGTGCTAGGTTCGAGAAACTTCCAGAGGTTCCTAGAGCACCGATGAAAGTCCGAGGGTTCCACCAAACAACACGCTAACGAAGGCTACAAGCCGAGTACTACTTATCAAGGCTTCAGCCTCTTACAGTAACCCCCTTCTTAAGCTCAGCCCCCTTCTGTAGGGCGTGCTTCCAATCTTTTAGAGCGTCGGTGTCTTTCAGGTTTAAGGCTGGTTCCCAAGTTGGATCAGGATAGCCCTCCCATTTTACAAGGTACTGCTTTCTGCGTCCCTGGCCTCTTTCCTCTAGAATCTCCTCTACTAGATACATCTCTTCTCCATCCACTTCAATAGGTTCTGGTTCGTTGTCATCTTGTGGCTGACTAGGTAACGGGTCCGATGAAGCGAGCCTCAGCATGTTAACGTTAAATACTGGATGAACTCGTCCAGGAGTGTTTAGCTTAACTGCACTCGGTCCTACAACTTCAAGTACTGTATACTTCAAGTTCTTCCAGTCAAGCTTCCTACTTGGCCTCTTAGTCTTAAAGTGATCGCCAAGCTTCAGCCATACTTTGTCACCAGCTCGCAATTGAGGAGCTTGTTTTCGCCTTTTGTTGGCCTGCAGTTCTTGCTCTTGTTGGGCTTCTCCCATGATCGCTTGAGCTAGCTGGATGCTCTGTCTTAATCTTTCAACGATGTTCTCAGCCTTTTCATGCTCGTCTCGCACTCTCTTTCCCTCAGGCTTGTTTTGCGGGCCGTACTTAGTAGCAATCTGAATAGGGTCCACTTCGTATCCGTGCTGCATAAAGAATGGTGACATCCTTGTAGACCGTGCTTCTCTTGCTGTAATTGCGATTTTGGCCATTCCCAGGTTGCCCTTCCAATTGCTCTGATTCCAGTCGCAGAAGGCGCGGAGGTAGGCTTGTACTGTCGCGTTCATTCTCTCCGTAGATCCATCGGTCTCTGGGTGGTATCCTGACGATAATCTTCGCTCGATACTCATCAGTTCACAAAGCCTAGCCCACATGTGGCTTACGAACTGTGAGCCTCGGTCTGAAGTAATGTAGTCCGGTAGCCAGTGGTATGCAACGACGTGATTCATGTACGCCTTAGCTACACTCTCTGTCGTAATGTCTGCCAAGCCTATAAGTACTACGTCCTTACTAAGGCGGTCTGTTACCACCATTAGGTTGGTACAGCCCTCACTTTCAGGCAAGCCAGTTATAAAGTCCATAGAGACTTCCTTCCAGATGCGTTCAGGAATCGGTAAAGGCCGTAATAGCCCTTGGAGGCCATCTCTCCAAGGCTTCACTCGTCCGCAAACAGAGCAGTTCCGTACATACTGGCGAACTGAATTGCTTAATGAAGGCCAGAAATATTCGCGTGCAACAGCTTGATATGTAAGGTTTCTTCCTGGGTGTCCTAAGGCCCTTGAAGAGTGTATTTCGTGTATAATGCTAGTCCTCAGAGGTTCACTGTCTGGTACCCATTTCCGATCTCGATATAATAGGTTACCAGAGTCGTCCAAGCAACACTCTGAGATCGATAGCTTAAGGTCTAAAGCTGTTGGAAACTTGCGTTCGCCGTCCCTAACCGCTTTCCAGGCCGATTGATACACCTGGTCTCTTTCCCTAGCTTCCTCCCAGAGTTGCTCCAATCTGTGTTGAGCTGGTAGGGTTGGGGGTGCAGACACTGGGTAGGAGAAAACTGTCGGTCTCTTAACACTATACCGGAAAATCTTCAGTGCTTCGTCATCAGCTGGATCTTCGTCTGTCGTAGCAGTAGCGGGTTTAAAGACCTGCAGGAAACGTCGAGAGATCCGTGCATCTGAGCCATTAGCTGGCATATCCTGATGTCTTCTTGAAAGAGCATCGGCTCTAACATTGTCAGCTCCAGGCCGGTAGGTGATCTCCATGTTTGGGAATTTTCCAAGAAACTGGGCCCATCTCATTTGGCGTTCGCTGAGCTGCCGAGGCTTCCCAAAGTACTCTAGGTTCTTGTGGTCTGTAATTACCGTGAACTTCTTCAAAGACCTTAGCATTCCGTCCCATTCAGCTATGCAGCAGATCACTGCAAGCAATTCTTTATCGTGGATTTCGTAATTGCTCTGGGCGCTAGTCATCTTCTTCGAATAGTAGGCGACTGGTCGTAGCAGCCCTTGGTCATCGTACTGAGATAGTACTCCAGCAACTACGTAACCAGACGAGTCGGTCTCTAAGATAGTCTCTCGATCCGGGTCCCATTGAGCGAGTACTGGTTCAGTAATAAAGATCTCTTTTAGCTTGTCAAACGCCTGTTGCTCTGCTTCTCCCCATCGGAAGGTAACATTTCCAGTCAATCTTGTAAGCGGAGTTGCTATCTCTGAGTAGTTCTTGATAAAACGCCGGTAGAAGTTCGCAAATCCTAGAAAGCTGCGCACTCCCTTCACATTTACTGGGGTTTCCCATTCCTTAATAGCCTTAACCTTCTCAGGGTCCATTTTAAGTCCCTTGCCAGCTTCAATAATAAATCCGAGGTACTTCGTGCTCTTGACGTCAAACTCGCATTTCTTAATGTCTAACGGTAAACCAGCTTTGCCCATAGCTTCAAGGACCTTGTTTGTGTTTCGCTGGTGCTCTTTCAAGGTACCGTCGGTGTAGATTAAGACGTCGTCTAGGTAGGCTGAGCAGAAGTCGTCGATGTACTCGCGAAGCGTCCAGTTGATATACCGCTGGAAGGTGCTAGGTGCGTTTGCCATGCCGAACGGGGTGACCAGCCACTCGTATAATCCAAACCGGGTACGAAAGGCTGTCTTCCATTCGTCTCCTGCATTAATCCTTATCTTATGGAAAGCAGCTGATACGTCAACCTTCGTAAACCATTTTGCCTTAGCGATATTGCTGAGGGTCTCCTGGATTAGCGGTAACGGGTATCGGTCCTTCTTAGTAATAGCGTTAAGAGCTCTGTAGTCTACGCAGAAACGTAGCCCTCCTCCTGGCTTCTTCGCAAATAGCACTGGAGAGGCTGCTGGGGAGCTGCTTGCTCTAATCCATCCCTTGTCGAGAAGGGATATCAATTCCTTGCGTAAGACTAGGAGCTCTCCCCTGCTCATGTTGTACAAGGGTCCCCAAGGTGGCTCCTTCTCCTTGCCATTCTTATCCTTTTCTAATTCAATCCGATGATCAATCTCCGGTCCGCGCAGAGGAGGCATCTTTGCAGCTGTTTCGGGGTCAAAGATCCAGGCCATGTGCTGGTGTGCTTTAGGAAGATGCGACATGACATCAACCTTCTTCTTTGGGGCTAACGCTTTCTCAATGTCTTGAAGAGAGGCTGCAAATATCTGTACTGTCTTGTCGTTCTTTGAGCGCCGGATGTACGTGTAATAAGCTGTTGCACCGATTCGCTTCAGCCGTAGGTCCTTCGGGATAGAGCGGTCCTCTGTGCTAATAAGGCGGATTCTCTGGTGTGATGAATGGATATAGATAGACCTCTTAGATGGAGCAATAGTAACTTGTCTCTTGTTCATCCACGGGCGTCCAAGTATAAGATCGTATCCTGGGTGTGAAGGCGCAACGTACCCCCATATAGTGTCCTTGTAGCCTTGAATGTCGATAGTAAGCCTAGCGACTCTTCTAATAGTCCCAGGCTCTTCGGTAACTCCTTCTAACACGCGGGGGGAGATAGGTAGGCACTGTAAACCAGCACGTTTAACAAGGCGGGGGCTGATAAGGGAGTATGAGAGATTTCCAGTGTCAATTAAGGTTGAAGCAAAAGTATGCTGGTCAACTAATGTCTCGACAGTAATCCCATTGCTGCTCATGTCCTTCTTAAAGGACGCCCACTCTTTTGCCAAATTGTGCTGACTCACATGCAGCTCTTGCCGGTGACTTTGGGCAAGAGCTAGTCTTTTTCCGAGTCGCTGTCTTCTTCTGGGGTATCCACACCACTTGATTCCTCGTCATTATTTAGTTCCTCCTTCTGGGCTTTCTTGCTCTTCCTTCGCTCTGTATTCTTAGAGCTAGAGACCTTTAGCACGGTTGTCTTTTTGTTCTTTCCTTTCTTCTCAGATAAATCTTCATCCTCAGCACAAGTAGCAGACACATGTCCTCTACGCTTGCAGTTGAAGCAACGTCCTTCACGGCGTAATCGGTCATACTCAGAGCTGCTGAGTCGGTGGGGCCTCCCGGATCTCCCTGTGTATTCTACCCCTTCCATTCTATCCTCCGGTACTGGGGAAGGGGAGCGGTGCTTGCTCCCGTATTCTTTGTTCGGGGGTCTGTCTTCCCGATGGCGGTTCTTGGTTCTTTTGGTGTGCAAGTCCATCCGGTACAGCTGGTCGGCGATCTCGATTGCCCTGTTCTGTAGTTCCTCTAGATTCTTGCTCTTTAGGCCTACAAGCTTGTCCTGGAGCTTGTAAGCGAGGCCTTTTCTAAAGATCATCATCTTTGTATTCTCGTCTAGGCTGCTGTTGGAAAGCAGTAACTGCTCCTGGAAGTCCATCACGTAGCTGCGGATGTTCTTGTTCCCTTGTGACATAGACCAAAGCTTGTCACGAGCTCTCTCCTCCTTGTGTGGATCTCCAAACATCTGGTTAAAGAACTCAAGGAGTTGGTTAAAATCCCATTTGCCTGATATCCTCATCTGGTTCAGGTATGGCAGGGTTAGAGTAGCTGCTGTTCCCTTAAGTCTCGCGAAGGCGTAATCGCATGCCATCTTATCGTTCTCGAAATCATTCTTGTCATTTTCCACCTTAGCTGTCAGCTGCTGGTAGAAGACCTGGTATTGTTTCCTTGTACCATCGAACATGTCCGGGTCAGGCTGTCGGCGGCGCTTTGCGGCGGTATTGACGGTGTTCGTGGGTTGTATCGCAGCTAGAAGGGTAGCTAGCCATGCCGGCGGCTGCTCGTTTGGGTTTACGGTCGTATTTGTAGCTGTAGGAGCTAGAGGACGTGGATCTCCTGTCTCCATGGGCGCTGAATCCTCATTGCTCTGAGGAGTAGAGACATTTCTTGAACCAGCCTTCTGCAGCGCAGTTCTCATCGTACTCCAGATATAGAACGCTTCCTGTACTCTTTCTTGGGCTGCAGGCTCATCCATCCCCTGGGCCCTACATAAGTTCTGGAGAGATTCTTGTATCTCCTCATTGCTTACACCGTCGTGGTGCAGTTGCGTTATCTGCACTGCCAGTCCTACTGCAGAAGTATCCGCTGCTGCCATTGTACTAGTGTAGGTGGTTCGATTTCTGGGGCCACGCCTTAATTAGTGGACTTATCCAACGATCCTCGGTAGACCGTTCTGAGATTCTGGTGCTGCCAAACGTCCGCGACAATAGCAGGCTTACCCAACGATCCTCGGTAGACCGTTCTGAGTTTCTGGGTGCTTGTACGTGTACAAGGCTGTGTAGCACTGCAGCCAGTTGCAGGTGCTCTTCGTTAACCCTCGGTGGGTTCGAAACGGCTCGACTGAGATCGGTTCTTTGATCAATCAGTATCTTCAAGATATCGCTCTGAAAGGCGTCCGTCTAGATGTAGCTCTAGGGGGCTTCGGTCGTCACTGCTATGGAGGCTACTCCAAAGAGGCTAATGCGACGTAGCGGATGCTACAGAAGGATCGAATTCAATTGTAAGGGTGCGATGGATTAACCATAAGTGCAAGGTAAAACAGTAATGAATTCGATGGAGAAACTACACTACGCTTGTGCTGAGTTTATGTATCGCGTGGTGCTAGGTTCGAGAAACTTCCAGAGGTTCCTAGAGCACCGATGAAAGTCCGAGGGTTCCACCAAACAACACGCTAACGAAGGCTACAAGCCGAGTACTACTTATCAAGGCTTCAGCCTCTTACAGGAGTCAGAGAGGCCCCGCGTCCTTACCTACATACGAAAACACCGCTCTCTTCACGCACAAATTATTGTCAAATAGAACGAGCTTTGGTGAGGTCGGATCTGTACAATCGAGCAGGGACCACCTGGCTTGGCACACTTGAAAATCACTCACGGAACCACGGTAGACAGCAGAAGAACACCAATACAATCATCAACCCATCATTACCTATCCATCATACCATCTAACAATTAAGAGTCTCACTGCCGCGACCGACGCAAAATGGCACAATCTACCAACCGCGATCCTACAATAACGCTGAGGGACCACACCGACTACACGGGATGGTTCACGCAACTACAAGCCAGATGCGTAGTTCACAACATCTGGGACAAAATTAACCCAAAATCTAGTGTCCTAGAAACACCGAAACCTCCGCCTGTACGGGCGCCGATAGTCTCAGACTACACGCCGGCGGCTAACATCGACATCCCGATCAGACCGACCGAGCTATCGACAGGAGGCCAAAAGGCATTCAAGGAAGACCTTGAGTATTACAAGATA
Source organism: Lizonia empirigonia (assembly GCA_009982855.1). Classification (NCBI taxonomy): domain Eukaryota; kingdom Fungi; phylum Ascomycota; class Dothideomycetes; family Pseudoperisporiaceae; genus Lizonia; species Lizonia empirigonia. Next base: position 425,965 of record JAADKA010000006.1, on the reverse strand, counting down.
CTCCTCGAGCAATACAAAAGCGACCGCCACGAATACGAAAAGGAGCGAACAAGCATGCAACAGATTGTCGCGTTCATACAATCCACAGTGTCACCACACCTGCTGCGCACGTGTTGCCTACCAGATAAACCACTCCGACAGTGGATTACCGACTTACAAATGACTGTTGGAGTCGACGAACAAATTGAACAAGAACGAGCCCGAGACCGATACCTCTTGGCCCTCAAGCCGATGAGAAGCGTGTCACAATGGGACACATGGCTAGCCGAGTATGATCAGGCAGCTACAGAGGCGGAGACATATCGAGTCGCTGAATTATCGCAATTGAATGTGATAACAAAGGACTTCCTGGCAGCCGTAAACAAAGTTGCGCCCATATGGTCCACAAATTTTCAGGACAATGGTAGATTTGCAACTGGCATGAGCCGGAAGGAGATGATGAAACGCTTCCGAGAACACATGATGGTGCATCATCCTCTTAGATCAGGGAAACACAAGGCCTTTACGGCTGATGATGCATCGTTTCTCGCTGAAGGGGGTGCAACCTCCCAGAGCAATGAAGGGGACGCCCAACATGCTGAAAGCGCGCCATCTGGCAACCGGGGAAGACCTCGTAATCAACGTACGACGGGTAGGAAAACCACCACGTCTAAGCGGCCTTCAGATCAAGGACCCGCTACCACAGGGGGAGCAAAATGCCCTGCATGTGGACAACGCCATACTATACGGGACTGCTACTATGTCAATCCAGACAAGGCACCCGAATGGTGGAAACCAAACGAGACTATTAATGAGCTCATAGATTTCAAGCGTCAAAATGACGCGTCATTTCAAGGACTTCTCCGCGGTCAAAGCAGAACCCGGTCAAGAACCCCAAATGTGATCAAACAGTCGCATACCCCAACACCTCCGACGCCCGAAACGAGAGAAGAATGACTCGAAGGCCGGAGAATCGCTGTTGTCAAGGCAGTCTTCAATGCAGCACCAAACGAAAGAAGCACTGCAGACTATCCGTTGCGGAGGTCATTTATCCTTGACTCAGGATCAACATGTCATATAACCAATGACCCTGACCGCGTCTATGGTTTCCGTCCACCGCTGCCTGGAGATTACATATGGGCAGGAAATTCCAAGGTGTGGATTAGAGGATATGGGTCAATCGACCTGATCGTGACAAACAAGGTCAAGAAAACAAAGCTGATGCTACAAGATGTGGCTATATGCCCAGACCTTCTGTGCAACCTCGTATCCTTTCGACTGCTACGGCAGAAAGGGATCTGGTGGGACACAAAATCAGACCCGACTACTCTAAGAGGGGCTGGAAACAGGATTATTGGAACCGTGACCGAAATATGCGGACAATGGGTGCTGGAACATAATCCACTCCCACCTGCCACATACCACACACACAAAATTACATCAAGAACTAAGAAAGGACCGCAAAAGGCCTCAGCTGTACTATGGCACAAAAGGCTCGGCCACCCAGGACCAGCCGCAATCGAACACCTGGTACAACAAGCTGAGGGGGTGCGAGTCAAGGGAATTACAACTGTGGAATGTAACTCTTGTGGACGAGCAAAATCGAAACGGAAGATAAGCCGAGCGCCGAGAGCCAACGAGGATGGACCGGGAGAAAGACTGACAATCGACTTCCACTCATACGAAGCTCAGAGCATTACGAAAGAGAAGAGTCAAATGCTAATTACAGACAAGTTCTCGGGCATGCAATGGGATCTCTACTTCACGGATCACCGGACTGCTAGATCAATCATCAAGGCGCTCTCTACATTCATCCTTTTCCTTAAGAACCACTACAACATCTCAGTAAAGACCATTGAGGCGGACAACGAAATAACATCTGTCAAGCCAGAAGTGGAGAGATGGTTGGCTACGCAAGGCATAATCGTAGAGCCTTCGGCACCAGATACACAAGCACAAAATGGAGGCGCCGAACGCTCAGGGGGTGTGAACAAGGAGAAAGCTCGCGCCATGCGACTTGACGCCAACCTATCTTGGGAACTGTGGCCGGAAATCACGAGAGCTGCAGTATACCTCTACAATCGTACGCCAAACTACATAAACAACTGGAAAACACCGTACGAAATATTCTTCACGAGGGTTGCCTTTAGCAATGGAATTGTTACCTCACTACGAAAACCAAACCTGGCACACTTAAAGTCGTACGGCTGCAAGGCGTTTGCGATGACCGACGATACACACCGAGGCAAATCACGCCTCCAACGCCTCGACCCAAAGGCGTGGATTGGTTATCTAGTTGGATACCGATCATCAAACATCTACCGAATATGGATACCTTCTCTCGGCAAGGTGATAAGCACCCGAGATGTTGCTTTTGACGAAGAATCAATCTTCAACGGGACAACCGAGGATCTCATGGACAACCTTATGCATAATACGCTTGAAGAGATAGCGACACACATCAGGACCATCGAACTACCTACTCCCACCCAGCAACAAGAAACGGACTCATTCTATGAGGACGAAGCCCCTGTGGAGTCGTCAGAGCAACAAGACGAAACAGACCCACCAGGCTACTACCAAGGAAGGAAAATTCGGGATAACTACCCGACACCTCCGCCAACACCGCCTCCAGTCGCATTACTCACGCGGCTAATGGCTGGAGACCAACCAAGTCTGACGCAACAAGCGTCCCCAACTACTGTCCCCTGGGCAGCAGCCTTCATGGCAGGGGCCCAAGCCGGTTGCGTTGGAAAATACAGAGGAGAAGCTATGGACAAGGGCTAAGGTAATAAGAGTGCTCGCCAAAGGCTTGAAGCCCCACCGAAGTCAGCTTCCTCCTCTGCCAACGTGCCGAACCAAGCTTGAGGATCACCCAATGGGCGAAATGTTCCAAGAGGCCGAGCGAGAGCACCTCGCAAGCCATCAAAATATGAAGTCATGGTCAGAAATACCGTTAAAGAAGATCAAACTGACAGGACAGCAGATCCTTGACTGCATGTGGGTTTACACCTACAAATTAGACAAACACCACCGTTTGTTAAAATGTAAGGCGCGACTAGTAGTCCGAGGAGACCAACAACGGAACATTACCTCGCAAGACACTTACGCAGCCACGCTCGCCAGCCGGTCTTTCCGCATGATGATGGCGATAGCGGCTCACTATGATATGGAGCTTAAGCAATACGACGTTACCAATGCGTTCGTTCACGCAACTATGGACCGAGAAGTATACATGAGAATGCCTCGGGGTTACCAAAAACCTGGAACCATATTGCAGGTAAATAAGGCACTGTATGGCCTTCGCATATCACCCCTGCTCTGGCAGAAAGAGTTCACAACCACGCTCAAAGCAATAGGTTTCCAAGCGGTGCCGCATGAGCCGTGCTGCCTTGTGAAGGATGGGGTCATCATATTCTTTTACGTGGACGATATCATACTCGCGTATCATAAGAAGAACGAGCCAGAAGCACAACAAGCGATTACACGCTTGCAGGACAAGTACACTTTTACCGGGGGGAACGATCTTCAATGGTTCCTTGGTATGGAGGTCATACGAGACCGCACAAACCACAGAATACAACTATCACAGGCAGCCTACGCCGACAAAATAAGCCGACTAGCGGACAAGACAACTATACGACATGACACTCCAATGGCTGCGATTGAACTGAAACCAAGGGCCGGATTGGCAATGCCAACAGAGATCAACAAATTTCAGCGCAAGATCGGATCTCTGCTGTTTGCAGCTGTTACTACAAGGCCTGACATTGCCTTTGCAACATCACGACTCGCCCGTTTCCTATCAAACCCGGGACCTGATCACCAAGATGCGGCGGACCGAGTTCTATTATATCTGCTTTCTACAAGACGACGAGCTCTGGAACTTGGAGGAAATTCAGGACTTCAAATCGCAAGCGATGCCTCATTTGCTGACAATACCTTGGACCGCAAAAGCTCCCAAGGTTACGCCATCAAACTCTTCGGCGGACTGATTGCATGGAAAGCAAACAAACAAGACACTGTAACCACATCGACTACTGAAGCCGAACTACTAGCCCTTTCGCAAGTAGCCAAAGAGGCACTATTTATCTCAAGACTCCTTCGCGAACTCCAGGTTGACCTGGATGCAAACACTGTGATCATCCAGTGTGATAATAAACAGACAATTCGCCTAGTGACGGAGGAGATTTCCCGTCTTCACACGAAACTACAGCACGTGGATATCCACAACCACTGGATCCGACAAGAAATATCTGAAGGAAGGATCAAGGTGGAATACGTGCAATCCGAAGAAATGATTGCCGACGGACTTACGAAGGTCCTCCCAGGAAACAAATGGAAAGGTTTCCTTCAACAACTTGGACTGGTTGAAATCAACATCAGGGAGGTAACGAAGATCGTACCTCTTGAGGAGATCCAAGAACAACTTGAGAACCTCACAGTCGCATAACTACCAGCTACGGAGGGGTTCCAAGCTGAGGGGGTGTGTCAAATAGAACGAGCTTTGGTGAGGTCGGATCTGTACAATCGAGCAGGGACCACCTGGCTTGGCACACTTGAAAATCACTCACGGAACCACGGTAGACAGCAGAAGAACACCAATACAATCATCAACCCATCATTACCTATCCATCATACCATCTAACAATTATACACCCACGACTTAATCGAGACCTACTTTGGGTTGAGGTTAATAGCTACTCTATCCTCAACGCCTATAGGCAACCCCGACAATCCAGCACCTTGGATTACATCGCTGATCTCTCCCCACCAGCCCGGGCGCTGATTGGGGGAGATTTCAACTACAGACACGAAATTTTTGAACCTGGCGCCATATCTACAAATGGTGGCGCCCCTCTAGCCCATTGGGCTGCCGCAAATGGGTTGGACTACATCGGAGAGCCAGGGGTTGCAACCCACCGTGCTGGGCATGTGATAGACCTTACCTTCTCTAATATTCCGCATGCACAAACCTCTGTCAGCCCAGAGATGGACACTGGCTCCGATCACAAAACCCAGGTCACAATAATCCCTGGCAGGGGCCGCCCGCTTCTGGCTAAGCCCCCACTAAAGATACCAGAGAGCCGACTCCCTCGGTTTGCTGGACTCGTTGAACTTGGGATCCAAGGGCTAATCAGGCCCCAGGATTGCACCACCACTTCGTAACTTGATAATTGCATTTCAGCGCTTACCCAAACGCTGACAGACGCAATGAAGGAAACCTCGACGACACCAGGGGCTGGGCGGTCGGCTCCCTGGTGGACGCCCAAATGCAAACGGCTACATAAACGTCACCTTCAATCAGTCAATGAACTGGGACCAACTCTAGCCACTCGCGACTTTCTCACCGAAGTAAGACGCGCGAAGAAAGAGTACTGGCGCGACCGAATAGACAACCTGCCGGACGACAAGGCACTCTACCAGCTAGTTGGCTGGCACAAACTGACACACAATCAACAAGAATCCCCCCTAAAGTCAAATGGCCGCACCATAACCGATCCCTTGGAAAAAGCCGAAGCCCTTCACGACGAAATCCTCAACCGATTCTCCTCTACCGACGACATCCCAGATGCCGAAATTCACTTGTCCAACACCCGACCCACGCTCCCGTGGGACACCTTTGTTTCCTCTGAAGAGGCCGAAAGATGCGCTATTGGTGTCACGAGCACCTCACCAGGGACTGACCGCCTGACCGTCCGCCTCCTCAAAGCTTGTTGGACTCACATCCGCGAAGCTGTAAGGGGCATATACCAGAGATGCCTTCAACTCCAGTATTTCCCCGCGCAATCGAAACTGGCAGAAGTTGCAATGATTCCAAAGCCGGGGAAGAAGGATAGGACGCTTGCCAGATCCTGGCGGCCAATCGCTCTACTCTCATGCCTAGGCAAAGGAGTAGAACGAACAGTCGCGCGATGAATCGCCTACACGGCCATGACCCAGGGGGTACTCAGCCCGCAACATGGAGGGGCTCTCCCGAAGCGTTCAGCAATGGATCTAGTTGCCGCCTTCACCCACGACGTAGAACACGCCTGGGCGATAGGTAAGCACGTTACAATGGTAACACTAGACGTTCAAGGCGCCTTTGACGCTCTGCTAAAGAATAGACTCCTTAAACGAATGATCATTCAAGGCTGGCCAAAGCCACTAACACAGTTGATCGACAGCTTTCTCACAGAGAGAAGAGTCCAGGTCCGGCTGGGTTCAGCAATCACGCCTAGCTATTTTGTTCAGTGTGGCACCCCTCAGGGATCCCCTTTATCCCCGGTCCTATACACACTATACCTGGCTGAGCTCCTCAACCAGGACCGGAACCTAAGGTTTGGGTACGCGGACGACGTTTGCATATACCGAGCTACAAGCTCCCTAGGGAAAAATGTAGCCCTACTCGCCAAGGATCTCGCAGCCATAGAAACATGGGGGACAGAGAATAAAGTATTCTTTGCGCCAGAGAAACAGGAGATGATCCACCTGACAAGGAAGAGAGGAGGCGAACTCCCCTCATGCCAGGTCAATGAACAGCTCACCATCGCACCCATATCCCCCACTGGAGATGGTAGCCAGCCGGCCCTTCGATGGCTGGGAGTCTGGTTTGACCGCAGACTCACTTTCCGCCGACACGTCTCCGAGAGGATAGCGACTGCAAGAAAGATTACCCAGCATCTCAGAGGCCTGGCCAATACCGCCCATGGGCCCCCAGCATCCGCGCTTCGAAAAGCTATCACCACCTGTGTCCTCCCAGCTCTGCTTTACGGCACTGAGGCCTGGTACGAAGGCCGTACAAAGCAGGCGGGCGTTCAACGGCCTGGGACAGACCGCGTCAGCACCCGCAAAGGCTGGCATATTCAAGCAATTGATCAGACTATCACAATGGCCGCACGTGCGGTACTGCCAGCGTGGAGAACTACACCAAAAGCCATTCTACTCAGGGAAGCTGGATTGCCGTCCGCTACAGTAGCCCTAGAACAAGCAAAACTGCGTTTTGCACTGCACCTCCGAACCACCGACGCGGCGAACCCCCTGACCTGGCGAACCAAGGTTCGACAGATTGCAAGGGGCAGAAACGTTGGAGAACTACTCCGGTCCAGATCCAAAGTCCAAAGACTCTGTCAACTGCTACCAGAGGTCCCCCGACCAATTTTGACGGCGCCACATTACTCCCCAGAGTGCCGAATAGACCCAACCAGGGGCCACTCCAAAAAGGCTGCCGCGGCTGCCTTTAAAGAATGGTGGGATCAACTCCCCCCCCCAAGTCGTCACCATATTTTCGGATGGATCAGAACAGCTGGTCAACGGAGACAAGAAAGTTACCTACGGATATGTCATATACCAAGGTCAGACCAAGATACACAGCGGGAGTGGCTCACTTCACTCGCTGTCACACGTATTTGATGCGGAAGCAATAGGCGCCTGGCGAGGGCTACAAGCTGCTATCCGATCGCCACAATTGCGGACGCACCAAATCTGGATGTGCGTTGATAGCACCTCCGTCATATGGGGTCTCAGAGGGGTAGCCCCCACCACTTCGCAATGGGCCTTCCTCGAATGCCATAGCGCGATGGAATCCCACGACGTACAAGTACGCTGGTCACCAGGGCACACTGGAATACAAGGGAATGAGGAAGCCGACTCCCTAGCGAACGCTGAAGCAAAACGCCCCAACGAAGCACTGGGCCTGGCGGCTAACCCCACAGTCTCTGGCGTTAAGTCAATCGCACGTACTCTTCTCCGCCTGGCGGAGAAAACTTGGTGGAGCAAAGCTAAAACCAAACTGTCTAAAAGATATCTAGATTGGGAACTGCCCTACACACCATCGGAGACGCCTGATACACTAAACCTTTCACGGCCCACTTTAGCCAGACTGATCGCCATCCACTCATCGCATGGGGACTTTAGCTGGTATCACAAAAAGTTCAACCACGAAGAAGCAAAGCTCATTTGCTCCTGCGGACGGAACAAGACACCTGATCACATTGCACAGTGCCGAAAGACCCTGGCTACGTTCCACAAGTGGCCACTGAAAGGCTACTGCCCCCCAGATTCTCCGCAAGAAGCCAGGAGTTACCTAGCCAGCGTCATGAGCTCCCCACCTGATTTCGCAGATCTGCTTAAAGTTACTGCGTTCTATTCGAAAATTTGCACGCGGTAACGAAGCGTCAACGATAGACAGGGTAAACCTGCCTATCACAGCTACTTCAGCACTACAAATGCTGAACTTTTGAGTACCCCCAAAGGGGGATTTTGCTCCATCTTTCACTCTGCTTGCCATCTCTAGCGGCACAAAGCTACTTCGATCCCCCCCGAAGGGAAAGACCGACGTAGCACCCACTGACAGGCACCTCCACTGCCCATCCCAGGTCTTGGCATTTCACAGTAGCAGTTTGCGGGCGTTTAACGCCCAGGATACTGTGTGAAACCTCTCCTTTGTTTCCTCCTGCTTATACACTTACACTCCTTGCTTTCAAATTGTTATAATACTCTGAATTATGTGGTATAAGCACCCTGTACACTAGACTAGCTTTCCTTAACCGGCGAAGGAAGATAGTACGACATCGCACCAGCGCGAAGTACCCATGAATTGCTCTCTACGGCAGTGTGCCAGCACTGTAAGTCCATAGCTTAGCACGTCCAGATACCCCACGGGAGGTTTGAGTCTCACCAACTCCAAGCGACGTTAAATAGTACAAACAAACAAACAAACAAACAAACAAACAGTGATAAGAACACAGCGCAATACTATGTTTCTGGATTTATAGGCCTCGACGGCCAGTCAATCGCTCATGGACTAGAGCAACGCCTCGAGCTGTATAGAGACTCCAGCTCTATGATGGCAAATCGGAATTTGTTTGCCCCTAGGCCACCAGGATCGATGCTGACTGAAGTGCCGTACGAGACGGCACAAGCACCAAGGAAACCCGAAGAAGATGTCAGAGTCATTTCAACCATGGTTCTATCCGCGGCCCAGGAATATGAATTGCGGAGACAGTCGTGCGGAAAAGCTTACCAGAAGGACCGCCAAGAATATCTTGAAGGAAGGGGCAGAGCAGTGAGAGAGACTGCGCCAAACAACCCTAGTATCTTCCGTGAGCCCTCTCGTTACCTTAAAGCGCTCCTTAAGTTTGAGCCACACCGCAAGAACGCCATAGACCTCATGTTTCAGGAAGACAAGCTTACAGTAAGGCTTGATCTCACAGAGATACTTGAGCCTCTTGTTGGCATGGCTACCACGCAAAGGCAACGGTGCATGTACAAGACTGCAGAGCCTACTGAGCAAGACTGTTGTCAGGACTGCGGCAAAGATGTGACCACGTACGCAAGCCCGATCAATCTGCCGCACTTTCTGCTCACTCCTTATAGGCTCCGCATCGATCGCGCTTATAGTCACCTGCTTCAATGCGCACGTCGAAGACGCATCAAACGAGGGCAAGAGCAAATGTCGGAATATTTCGAGTACTTACGCATTTGTCTCTGGAACGACTGCCGCTACCGCTTCAACGGGAAATCATGCGGGGCGTACTCGTTCCATGTATCTCAACACCTTCAACACTCAATGGCGCACCAATGCTTGTGGGATAGTTGTCTGAGGGTGTTTTCAAGTCACGAAGACCTCGCAGTCCATATCTGGGAAGCGCACGATGTCCCAAGTGAATGGACCACATATACAAAGATGCACTACTGCTACGAATACGATGTATGGTGTTGTTCTGACCGAACATGGAACACGCATCTTCAAAAGAAACACCTGGAAGTATTGAACGACTATTGTGGTCTGATTAAGGAAGGTGGGGCTGTAGTAGTTGCTGCACATTGCTTGTTCTGCATTGGGGCTGATGCACCATTAGCACTGCGCTTTGCGCAGTTTAGCGACGTTTTTGTGTTGCATAAACACATGAAGGAGCATTTGACTACAGGATGTACTCTAAAGGTATGCCCGCACCCACTCTGCGAGGAGCACTTGACTTCAGAAGGCGAGTTTTGGGATCATGCAACCACAGTTCACGGCATTCCTCCGTTCGGTCCGCGCAGAGTCACGGGAAAGCGCAAGGCAGCTGAAGATAACGCCGTCGATGGCATGGTCTGATTAACAGGGGGTGAAAGTGGCGCGACCCACCTAGCGGTAAATTGGCGCTTAGCAAAATCGATGCGACGCGACTAGGCTACCTAGGTCTCTGACCAGAGACGTCGGGCACGAAAACAGAATACTGTGGGTGTGCCTAACAGTTTACGAGATTCTGAAAGAGAAAAGAGATGGCGTTGAAAAGGACGGCACAAGGATCATTGGAAGAACCACCCAGCTGACAACGTCACAACATCGTCCCGGGGTCCAGCATACACACTGCTGCATACTGCAGCTTCACAATCTTGTAACCGTCCCTTCCTATCATTTTTGCCACCTAATTTGCAGGAATCTCCAATGATGAGATCGCAACATGCAAATCCTACAGACCGCAGGAAAGCAAAGGTGGCGATAAGGCAGCATGCTCAGGTGCACCAAGCACTTGTGCTTTCCTATCCGCCTGCTCTAAAACAGCCTGAGGTCCCGCCTGTTATTCTGGCCCCACGTCCGTCACGGGAACTTTTGCAATCTCGCCTCCTCATGTCACTTCAACACCTAGACGGGCCACCAGCACGAAACGAGGCACTACCTCACCCAAGCATTCAAAATGCCCATACTGTATGTGATCAGGCCTGACTACATGAATAACGTTGACTTAGCAAGACCCTACTCGATGTATCGGTTCAGAGACATCTAATTATACCACAAGATCCGTCCGGAACAGTCATTGCGTCCACCCTCACAACTCAACAGAACGAGGATGATATGATACCATTACCTGCAATTGTAGCAGTTTAGTGCTCTTGCGAGATGGCTAGAATCTTGGACACAGTATTGTATGTAGGATGCAAATCCGGTGCAAACATTTCTATATCTTATCTACATAATCAAGAGTTCATCCCTCACTCTGAGCATCTCTGTACAATCGAGCACGCGTCTCTGCTGGAAAAGGTATGCGCCCGTAAGCGAACTCTTGCTCACAACCCTGGTGATACACCAAAATCTCGACCGGTTGATGTCCATTGGCATATTCATAGTCAACGCTTTGTCCATTCTCAGCAGCACTCCCGTGTCTACAGCTGAGCCTCCTGCTGTTTCTGAAAAGCACCATTCTTGCATAGTCTTTTTCCCATACCACAGTCCAGTCGACATATTATGGTCGGCTCTGATCCCCGTGTAGTAGGACTGGGAGGCTTTTTCGTGCTTCACTGCACTCGTGATGGTGAGATCCAGCCAGACGAAGGCATATGTCGCAGTCTACGTGCAGTTTGCTTGGACCGATAATGTTCGGACCGGTAATGTTCGGACCTATGTTAACAGAGCTCCACCATAACTCCGCTGACTTACGAACATTCCGGTATATAAACACGTAGACTCACTTCAATTCAACATCAGTGTTCCTATCAATTCTGCTCTCTAATAGCCTCTTTGGCGAACCGTGATAGTTATGAGCCCGGCTGCCTACTAGGTTCACTCACACTCAATATTTTCTCAATTTATCCAACTCCATTTCACTATGGCCTCTCTCGACGATATTGACACAGTTGCGATTAGGCAACAACAGGTGATACTCACCTCTGTCGACGACTGGATCCTTTGGCTTAAGGTACGAATGCTTACGGCCAAGAAGCTTGGTATCAAGGACTATGTCGACCCTGAGAAGGATAAATCAGATCTGCTCAAAGTCGTCCGCACTCCTCCTCCAGCATATATCCAATACATGGCTGGAGCAACGTCGTTAGCTGACCTTGATGTTGGCCAAGCCTCCAATTATCGATGGGATTACGACCGATGGGAACGATCAGAACTCAACAAGGAGAAGATGACCAAAGCCTTTGCTATCCTATCATCCGAGATCAACTATACCCTCAACAAGCGTCATCACTACCTCATCAACGATTTGGATTCGCCATATGATCAGCTCGTTGCTCTCAAGGCTGCTCTCGCTCCAACTGAGAAGTTCCGCAAGCGAGCGCTTGTACATCGTTTTGAGGCGCTCAAGGACGGTCCACGTTCAGCTAAGCTTCTTGAAAGCTGGTTCAGTGAGTGGATTGACGTCACAAATCAGGGTATCAAGATGAGCGTTCCATGCTGCATGGACGAGAATCCCCAGGAGGAATTCATCAGGGCTCTGAAGAAGATTGATCCTGAGTACCATCGAGGGCTACTCACAGACTTTGTGAAAGCAATACAACGCCCAGACACTGTCATTCGGTCACTCAAAGAGTACGTCAACGACGCTCGATCGTATCTTCAAGCCAGCGACTCCAAATACAAGAGCTACCTTGGTTCTTTTGCTACTGAGCTTGAAGTAGCCAAGCCAGTCGACGAAAACGCAAACAACTCCAATTATGCCAACAAAAATCGAGGTGGTGGACGTATTGGACGCGGTCGTGGCTATAAACAAGGTGGTCGAACGAATGGACAACGCACTACTCCCACATGCCTTTGTGGTGAGAAACACTGGTACAGTGATTGCTTCTACATCAACAAAGAGGCAAAGGACCGACCATCCTCCTTCCAAGGAGATGCGGCAATTCGCAAACGCGTTGCAGAAGGACGTAAGAAGGACGGTGTTGAGAAGCAAATTCAACAGTCCCTTAAGCAATTCAAGGAGTACAAGAACTCCAACAACAATGAGAGTATAGATGTCGACGACGACACGGTGCTTACCGACGCTCAGTCGTACGTTATCACCGCTGTCCAATATGTCGATGTCGACCCTCACGAATGCATGGTTGAGCACGAAGCTCCCACGCCTACAATCAACATGGTCGAGCACGACGCTCCCATTACACATCACATGGTCGAGCACGACGCTCCCATCATCCATCATATGGTCGAGCCCGAAGCTCCCATCGTTCATCAAGTAGTTGAGCACAAAGCTCCTACGCCTACAATCGATATGGTAGAGCCTGACGCTCACAATGTGATCGACGAGGACACTTTCCTCCCAACAGACCTTACTGTCATGGCCGTTGCCCAAGACGTCGACGATTCCGATGTCTCCCTTATCAACCGGATGATTCTTGATCCAGGATCCAATACACACGTTATAAACAGCGACCAATGGGTTGGTTGGATACCCCAGAGGGATGGTCAAGGATTCTTTATTAGTGCTGGCAACTCACAGGTTCCAGTCAAAGCCTGGGGAGAGTTTCATGTGGCAGTGAAAACACCTACTGGCCAGCGCAATCTCCGACTCACCAACGTTGCATATGCTCCAGGATTCCTTACAAGTCTTATGGGTCTTGGACGCTGCCGAAGTATGGATATTCATTTTGATTCAGGTCGAGACATACTCTACAAGAAGGGTGGCAATGAGCTTGCCCGCCTTCAATACTACAAAGGCCACTGGCTTGTTGACATTGACCCAAGCCGCCGGCCCAGTCTACAGTCGCTTCAGTCCGAACTCAGTACGTTCGGCACCCAAGTCCGTCCATCACGAGTGCCCAAGCCTCCATCGTTACTTGATCGGAAGCTAGCCCATCAGGTGTGGGCCCATCCTGGCCATCAAGCTCTCGAGAAGCTTGAATCAGCTACACGTGGAGTTCAGCTACAAGGAGAAGGTCATTGCTTCTGTGATTCCTGTAAGCAATCAAAACTCACACGTATCATCTCCTGACGCCCACAAGACGCTCCTGCATCAAAGCCATTTGAACGGATAGGAATTGATATCATCTACATTGTTCCTATGAACAGTCAGCCTGTTGGTACGCTCCGTTATGCTCTACATGCAGTCGATTCTATAACCAAGTGGCATGAAGTTGAAGCCACTACAAACAAGTCTCAACCAACGCTCATGCGATGGCTCAAAGGCCTTATCGCCCGCATTCAGCGCGTCTACAGAGGAGTACTCATCTACATCAGGATGGATGGAGAACGAGGCTTTGGCGATGAGTTCTCAGAACTTGTCAACAACCTAGGCCTTATCTATGAGAAGGCTCCTAAGCACACAAAAGAGCCTGCTGGCTTGCCTGAACGAGCTGGAGGAGTACTCACGATACGTGCTCGAGCAATGAGAATTCATGCCAACCTACCCAAACACCTTGCTGGAGAACTATACCAGACCGCTGCATACATCCTCGATCGAACACCCACGGAAGCTCTTGGTTGGAAGACTCCATATGAAGCAGTATACGGTCGCTCACCTCTCGTCTCTCACATGCAACCCATCGGCTGTCGAGCTTACGCTCTCAATACAGAGCTCAAAAATGCAGACAAGCTCGAATCTAGAGCTCTCATCGGACACCTCGTTGGCTACGTAGGCACCAACATATTCCGCATCTGGCTGCCAGCCACTGACGAGATCCTTGTCACGCGCGATGTTGTCTTTGAACCAACTCAGTTCTTTGATGGCTATGAAGGCTATGTGACAAAGAAGGACTTGCAGGAGATCGTCACAACAATCACTATACCAACACATTCAAATGAGGAATACACAATTGAGGTGCTACAACTGGTTCAACAGCAACACCAATTACCTGTGGATTCAGCTGCAAACCCTTTGGCTTCACCAAACGCTACGCAGCTGGGGGTGTACAATCCCCCGAACGCCTCTACAATGTGCTCAAGAAGATTCCTTTGGTACACTAAATAACCAGCTACTTACACCATCACCATCCGCTTTGGCCGAGGATGATAACGAAGCACACATGGTCCCATTGCCTGACGATGTTACCCCACAACAGTCTGATGATGAGGAGTTCACAACTCCAACAAACCAAGGCAACATCCTTTATCCTGATATTCAGCAATCAGTCGAACAAGACGTCACTGACGACGACGACCTATCATCTCAATTACCTCACGGATCATCGGCCAGCCGATCCGGACAAGGCGGAACAAGACGCCCACGAGGATCAAGAGGCTTGGGAGGACCAATGAGCCTTCCTGCTCAAAGTCGTGATGAAGCTCCACCAGAAGGCTATCAACGATACGGCGAAGCAGCTCCACGAAATATCAGCAGCTCCATCGATAAGTCCGCCATCGTCAAAGGAAGACGAACGAGGCGACCACCAGGCGCTTACTTCACAATGGCTTCATTTGCAGCCAATCTTAGTGAAGAATCAAGAGCTCATTACTTCAGTGCCTTTACAGCTCAGGTACTCAAACAACAACTCAATAGTGGTACTCGATATCACATCAACCAGGTTCCAGCCGCACCTCAGAACGTGAAGGAACTGCAGAATCACATGTTCAAGAACGAGTTCAAAGCAGACATGTCCATTGAATGGAGGAACATCCGATTGAAGGGGTGTTTCCAGCGCACGGACAAAACTCAGGCGACAGCGGACAGTGAGGTTCTTCCTCTCATGTGGGTATTTACCTACAAAACTGACGAAGACGGGTATATCACTCGTTTCAAAGCTCGATTGGTTGTCCGTGGGGATCTACAGTCTCCGCTTGACGATACGTACGCTGCTACGCTTGCAGTTCGAAACTTCCGCGCCCTTATCGCTATCGCCAACTACTTTGACCTTGAGCTCCATCAATACGACGTTCCAGTGGCATTTCTCAACGCAAAGATGAACCGAAAGCTCTACGTCCATACACCGGAAGGTGTAGACGAAGTTGAATCAGGACTAGACGAGCTCCTTCTGGTTCTCCGAGCTCTATACGGACTCAAGGAGTCTCCATTACTTTGGTTCAACGAATGCCGAAAACAACTCATCAAGCTCGGTCTTAAGCCAGTCGAAGGATTCCCATGCCTGTACACTAACCGATAGCTTATTCTGTTCGTATTCGTCGACGATATTGTGATGGCTTTTCACGATTCTAATACCTCTCTCCATCAACGCTTCGAACAACGTCTCACTGACGTATACAATCTCAAGAAAATGGGAGAACTTGCATGGTTTCTTGGAATTCGCGTTATCAGAGACCGACCCAACCGACGCACATGGCTGATCCAGGACGCCTATATCGAGAAGGTATGTTCTCGATTCGATATTGTTGCCTCGGGCCGATACCCAGACATTCCAATCACTGAGAACTGGTTGGATCCATCCAATGAAGAACCAAGCAAGGAGCGCACAAAACTGTATCAACAGCTTGTTGGCTCGCTCGCCTATATTGCCGTATGGGGCAGACCCGACGTCGCCCGAGCACATGTAATACTGGCTTCTCATCTCATCAATCCGGGCCAAAAACACGTCGCCAAGGCTAAGAAGGTGTGGCAATACCTACTTGGTACCAAAACATATGCTCTGAAAGCTTCAGTCAATCAATCAGAGCCTGGAATGCGAGAATATCACACAGATGAGCCAACTATTCACCTACCACTCTTCTACGGAGCCTCAGACGCTTCGTATGCCGACGAACCAGAGACTAGGCGCAGCTCACAGGGTTACGCATTTTTCTTTGGAGGACTTATGGTTGACTGGAAGTCAACAGTCCAGCGCACCGTCACCAAATCAACTACTGAGTCTGAACTACTTTCATTGTCTCTTGCTGGTTCCCAGATGATCGAGTGGATAAGATTTTTCAAGGGTATATCCCTCCGCCTCGATTCCAAACCAACAATACTGTGTGACAACCAGCAGACAGTGGGTATTGTTACAAAAAGAGAAGATCGACTTCACACTAAGGTGAAACATGTCGATATACACCAGCTATGGGTTCGACAGGAAGTATCAGCCGGCTGACTCGACGTCAAATGGATCTCTACTAACGACATGCCTGCTGATGGCCTCACAAAGGCATTGCCCCGACAGAAATTTGACACCTTTGTCAAACAGTGCAGCCTTGTCGACATCAAGAAGGAACTGAAAGACCTGAAGCAACATTCCAACACTACTAAGGACCCGCACGTCCTATTCCCGCACCAGTATTAGCATATCTTTTCAGTGCCTATTACACGTTACAACAACGTTCAGTTACAGCTCTTGCGACTCAACTTCGCCTGACCACCCTCATTTTGCTCAGTTATTACCGCCAGACCTGGGGGGGTGTCGCAGTCTACGTGCAGTTTGCTTGGACCGATAATGTTCGGACCGGTAATGTTCGGACCTATGTTAACAGAGCTCCACCATAACTCCGCTGACTTACGAACATTCCGGTATATAAACACGTAGACTCACTTCAATTCAACATCAGTGTTCCTATCAATTCTGCTTCCTAATAGCCTCTTTGGCGAACCGTGATAGCATAGTACGATCATCGGGAAGATCATGACCCATAACAAGCTCGGGATATTTGGCGTAGATGCCTGACTGCAAGACCAGACTAAAGTTGTTGTTCCTTGCAAATTCCTTAAAGTGCTTATCCTTCTCGCGAACCACAAAATCGTAGTTCTCATCAGACAGGAGTGCGTACTTCCGTGACGCAACACAGCTGACTAGAAACAAGTCCAAGTACAATTTCCTCCGCCCAGCGTTCATCAGCCATGGGTTCTGAACCCAACTCATCATTGTCATCAGGTCATTACCCACCAAAGAAACCTCAAATCCGTGCGAGAGCATCCATAGCATCCAACTCTTGTCTGTAAACATTTGCCTCCAGAATTGCATGTACCTCCGGGACTGTGTCTTGGTGAGAGAGACTTCGAACGCATACAGAAAGGCGCTTAGCCCCTGTGGCGCACGGCCGGTTCCCAGGGCACCGAACTGGTCGGTGTGCAGTAAGCCGAATTCTGGCTTCTAGAGCACCGAACGTTCGGTGCTGCATACACCGCGTTTTGACCGGTTACGCCGAATTTACTTCGGTGCTCTGGAAACCAAACCTCAGAAGTGAGTATACCTCGTGCTGCGAATAGGGATAGACAATTGAAATCTGATTGCATGGTACCTGAAGCTACCACGCCCAAAATAAGCAATGTAGATATCAATTCATCTCTGCCCGTCCCAAAGCTTCCTGACTAATTAACCCTCTCTTAGTCCTGGGAGTTTTGATGGGTGTGGTGCATGTTGAGGGTCTGCCTTCCATCCACCTAGCTTCTGCATTCCACCCCAAGGTACCACATACAAATCCAGGCCAGTCTGATGCACGCTAAGGGCTCGCTTTCCATCCATCTGGTTTTTGCATCCACCTGGTTTTTGATCCTACCCCAAGGTACCACATACAAATCCAGGCCAGTCCAATTCACGTCAAGGGCCCGGCTTCCATCCGCCTGGCTTCCATCCGCCTGGCTTCCATCCACCTGGCTTCCATCTACCCGGCTTCCATCTACCTGGCCTTTGCATCCTACCCCAAGGTACTGCATATAAATTTCGGCAGATTGATGCAGGTTGAAGGTCTGTTTTATAGCCATTTCTCTTAGCTCTCTTGATTGGTATTCCCTCTAGCTCTCTCGGTAGGTATTCCCTCTGGCTTCTGGCGTTGTTCTGCATTAATTATGTATACACATTGTTGGAAGGCTCTTCCTAGCGATGAAAGGAAATAACTATAAATGCATTCTGTTCGATGATGGTTTTCTCTGTCTTGCTACGAACGTGGGTGCTATGAACATATACGTGGTGTTTGGATAGGTAGGGCCGAAGCAGGATCGACGCGGAATCGTTGGGCGTCGATGGGCATCACCCAGCATCCAATGTACCTACTGATACCTGTGATCCAACACACATAGTAGTTGCATCCTACCCCAAGGTACCACATACTAATTTCGTCAGTTCAGTGCATGTCAAAGGCTGGCTCTGCCTGGTTTTTACATCCTACCCCAAGATACCACATACAAATCCAGGCCGGTCCAATGCACGTCAAGGGCCTGCCTTCCATCCACCTGGTTTATGCATCCTCCCCCAAGGTACCACACACAAATTTAGTCAAGTTGGTGCACAGTGGCGGCCTGCCTATAGTGGCTCCTTCTGAGTCCCTGGCCTCTTCGGTGGTTGTTCCCCCTGACTCCTTTGGTGGTTGTTCTCCCTATCTCCTTCTGCTTTAACTATTCATGGTCGAATGAGTGCATCCTACCCTAAGGTACCACATCCTCATCTAGGTCAGGTTAGTGTACACTGGGTGGTCCTTCTTGCTAGCTCCTTCCGCTTGGCCTCTGTCCCTGACCGTCGCATCGTACCCTATAGTACCAGGTACGATTTTATGCTGTGTTGGTGTATGTATCGCAGTAGACAGGGCGTCAACAACTGCATATGAGAACTGTGTTAATTGTCCTACGGAGTAGATACACAAGGTTATATACATGAGATGTGCGTAAGCACATGACGGCAAAGGAGTGAAAGTGAAGGTTGTAGAACATTCGGCCAAGAAGCATCGGGCCGATTCTAAGAAGGATAGTCTTAATGGCAACAGTATGATGTAGGGCGTACTAGCAGGCGTTAGGTGTTTCTGTCGACTTCGTTATAGAAGCCATCCTTCCCTACAATGCGCTGCCTTGTACCTCTACCAACGCTTATAGTAACTATCCCTACTACCCCTACTATCAGTCGCGCTTCAAACCAGTATCGGTGAAGGTTCCGGAGTTTTGTGTAGCAACCAGTCTCCTGAGCAGTCTCCCACTCCATGACGTATGCAAGATCCCATGGGTTGTTTCCAAGTACTCTGGCAAAACACCGCACCTCGCCAAATCGAAGCGTACGATCGGCGTCGCTCCAGTAATACGCAATGTAGCAGTTGTTTCGATTTACTCCTGTAGCTCGTTGTGAACCAATCGACGTAACAAGAGCGCCACTTACAATACGGTAGCTGCTGTATCTACGTGTTTCAGCGTGACTGTAGTGGTTGATACCATCCTTGCCAACTATCCAGTCGCGTAGCTAGTTTCTGATGTATCCCCCCCGCAAGACAACGTCCATCTCCTGGACCAGGCCTGCGCGGATGGGCAGCGTCTTCACATCATATGTGTTTGTCCTGAACAGAGCTATGGTGTACCTGTCGTCGTCAAGTACCCCATCAATCAGACTGCGTACCATGTGCGGTGGGCTATCAGCTTCTCCCTTGATGTATCCCAGGTAGCCTTCAGGGAGCCATTGTGCAAATATTGAAGCTGGTCCCCAGTTGCGGACGTCACTTGCTATATGTAATAGCGAATGGCGTTGCAGTGTGCAGACAGATATCCTTGGAAGAGAGTCCTGGTCTCTGAGGTCGGTGTAGTAGAGCTTCTCATGGGTAGTTACAAACCTTTCTGCCAGCGTCTTGATCTCTCGAAGGTGCGTTGGTCGTATAATACTGTTTAGGAGTAAGCCATACAGACGGCTTAAGTCAAGAAAATTCCTCCAGTATGGTAGTTCTATTGCCCCCTGCATGACAGCTGGACCGTATACTAGTAGGAAAGCCTTCCACTCCGCTGTTTTGAGCTGTTTCATGTCTTCAAGCGCTATCTCCCTTGATGGAGGTGCTATGTACGCTGGTACAGTAGCCTTTGCATCTCGTATAGCGTTACTGATGTGCTCTTTATCTTGGGGAGTGACGCAGTATGACCCTTGGTTGCTTGCTGAAGCGAGTTTAGGCCACTTCGCACCCCACAGTAGACGGAAGACGTCCTGTGACAAGTTGTGGGCAATGCAGTGCATAGTGTCAACTGGAAAGCTAGATGGCCAGTACAACGACGGTATCTTACGCAGTAAACTTCGACGCGTTACTCCCTTCTCGTCGTCCGGACTCCTGGTAGAGGGTACCCAGTTGTCAATGAAAACGTCAAAGTGCTGACGAAGAGGCAGACGGTTCACGTCGATGTTTGTGTGCGGCATGTAGCAGTGACCTGCGCCATCTCGAGTGCCCTTCATCTCACATGTGCGGCATGCGTACACGGCGTTGCCCGGTTCCTTCATACCCATGGCTTTGGCAACCGCCCGACCATCGCCGGTGACCAGGACAAGATGGGCTCTTAGTGTGAACTCAGAGTTGCCATCGCTAGCATCGATAGCTGAGACGCCGTGGGTGGACAAAAGCCGACATTCGTCAACAAGTGGTTGCAGGAAGGTGTCGAGTGTATGGTTATCATACCCGCCAAGTATTACCAAGCTGAGAAGGGTATTTGACTTGGTAAATCGCACCTTAGGGCTCAGGTTGAGTATGTAGATAAACACCACCATAACCTTGTGTAGTTTGGAATCGACGCGTTTGTTGGTTAGGGTAATCTCATCCAGTGACATCTGCTGCGCGAGTTCCCTTTTGTCGGCAAAGTAGCCATTATCTCTGAGACGCTGGTATATCAGTCCATCTGTTCAATCAGTCAGGTTGGTAGAAGGTTAGCGCTGATGACACTCCTGCAGCTCTCTTGCTCGGATGGCATTACAAAACTGATCAAGGAGACGTCTCTGGAGTGGGATATAGTCGAGCTGCGACATTGGTACTAGAGCCTCATCTGGGTTGTTGGCGGGCTTATAGCGATCCTCGTTGCACTTCTCTTGCCTGCCTTTGGCCACGAACTGGCACTGGGTCTGTGTTGCAAACGCGCCAGTGAACGCCATATGCCCAAGTCTACATCTGTCTATCTTCATCACAGGTATGTTGATGGCCTTACGCACCCTACGGCCGTACGTGTCGCCGTCGTGAATGTGTATACCATAGAATGTGTCCATGATGCGTTGAAAGTCCTTCCACATCCGTCGGCCAATTTGGCGGTAGAAGCGATGAAGTTCAGTTTGTTTGATGAGGTTGTTGTCTGGATCCTCGCTGTCCATCTCCGCCGTGTCAGAGTCAAGGTCGTTGGCAAGAATCTCAACCCCTCTGTCCATACCAAATACGTCGAAGGGGTTGTACACATCGTCAACCCAGTTCTGGATGTTGCGGGCGTCGTCCTCGTCCTCGTCCTCGGACTTATCCTCCGCACTGTCGTTGTACATACCATGTACTCGACTATTGTCTGCTAAGTCACTGTCGTTGAGATCTTGTGGTGGCGGTAGTAGATTGTAGTCGTCTGGTGGCAGCGGTTCTCCAGTAGTCATGGCAATGATGACGTCTGGGTCAAAGCTATGATAGTTGTTCTTCTCTTGAGCTCTCTGGAAGTGCTTCTGGAAGGTACGCATGTTTACTACATGGTCGCCGGAGTGTTTTATGTAGTTGCGGCACTTGCAGACACGCACTTGGTGCACTTGGTTGGAGTTGCCAGCCATAAGGTATTGTGATAAAGCCAGACAAACCAGGGTTCCGCTTGTTTTTGATGGGACGCATCTACTAGCACTATCCACTAGCACGTGCTCTGGTTACTTGGTTTGCTGCTAATGCAACCTATGGATGCATGGCTTGCATTGAGGCGATCGTCCACAGCTACTCTGATCCAGACTTCCTGGACAGGCTTTCTGGACAGGCTTCCCGGAAAGGCTTCCCGGAAAGCTTCCCGGAAAGCTTCCCGGACAGGTAGTCTTAAGCAGTCCCCCCGCACGCACTGTTGTCACCACTACAAGATGTCGAAACTTGGGGCTGGTTGCCTCTCTGGCTATCCATCGTGGAAACCAGACTGCACAGAAGGCAAGCACGAGTTTTTCCACATTACAACCAGAGGCGCCGGCTATGAAGCTCCTCTAAACCTAAAGGCTAGCGACTTCGTTGAGTGGGCGTACTCTGGTATTCCCGATTTTACTGGGATTTGCAACTATGCCATCGAGGCAGTACAGTCCCTCCACGAGCAGTCGCTGCGAAGTGATCTACGCGCAGATCAAATGCCTAGCACAGGCTGTCTACACAAAGCATTCACTGTCCTTGGCACGCTATACCGGTCCAGCGAATCCAAGTGGACAGACCTTGGGGTGTTTCGCTTTGGTGTATGGCTAACAGCAGACCAGTGTTTATGCGCAGCCTTCGTCAAGGCGTCATTGAAGCACGAGTCAACAGTGACAGACCTTAGTCGCGAACCTTCCCGAGCGCTCCACCCTTTTGAGCTTTGAGCGTTGCTGAACATCCGTCGGCGACTATGGAACAGCTATGTTGGAGGTATCCACCATCGATGGGTCTTGCACTCCTTCCGTCACCCAGAGGTCCTATACAGATTCAATTCAAGGAGTTGGGAGTCGAACAGAATGATCAGTCGTGTCCTGGATCGCGACCTTGGCGGTACGTGATTTCTATTCAAGGCGTTAGTCAGTCAGTCAAGTGTGACACAGCACAGGTCCACTCTGGGAAGGCGGACCAACTATAGACGAATGGGGTCTCACGGAAGACGAAAGGCGCAAGGTTGTTGGGAGGGAGACAAAATGCACGTATGCGAGTAGGCAGAGGCAGAGTAGCACCTCGCCTTTCATGCGACCGAGACACCCTTCGACTTCCACCAAGTCACTACAAGTAAGAAGAGACGTCTAGTGGAAGTGCACCAGCTGTATTCTAAGAGCATCCTACCTGAAGCTACCACGTACTAATAAACACTGTTTTGGTGCTACGTGCACGCCACTTGTGCAGGCTAGCCACAGTGGGAATAACGTCATCGCTATGCGGCACAACCCAAGTGCGACCAACTTTTTCACTTACTGACTGAGAAGAGACAATCTGGCAGCAGCGCATCTGTGGTATTCAGAGAGCATCCTACCTGTCAATGGGGAAGAAACTTGATTGTATTGGCTTAGTGAGTGGAAGAGCTGAATACAGGAAGGAGCTGCCAAGACGCTAGTTGCGGAGATCACGTGTACAGGTATCCACCACACTGACACTAACGTACTCCACAAGCGAGCCGGTCACCCAAGCGAGCCGGTCACTTAATTTTACACCAAAAGTTGAGATTTTTGCACCTTAATAACTCCACAACCAGATGATAGAATTGTCTAAAAATCAAAATGCTATGCTTTACCTATGTCAAGATCAGTTGCCCTGGAGATCTAAGCTCTATCCTTAACTTGTGTAGAGTTATTAGAAAGTACGCTAAAATAATCCCTGTATTTTGATTTTTGTTTAATAACTCCGGTGCGACTGATACAGGATCCTAGCGCTTCTATAGAATTGATCTTTACGTAGATGCAGCATAGTATTTCAAGTTTTAGACAATTCTATTATCTGGTTGTAGAGTTATTAAGGTGCAAAAATCTTAATTTTTGGTGTAAAATTGAGTGACCGGGCTCGCTTGGGTGACCGGCTCGCTTGTGGAGTACGTTACCCGAAGCTACCACGTACTAATAAACGCCGTTTTGGTGCTACGTGCACGCCGCGCATGCGGACCAGCCACAACAGGTATAACGTCATTCTCTACGCGTCACAGTCCAGGTAATGTCAGACCTCATCCTGAGAGTTGTGTCAGTACTGCTGCGCAGCCCTATAGTTTTGGATCTGCACGCTAGTCTCTATTGAGACTAGCTCATACACAGAGCTGCCTTTCCCCGCACACGAATCTCTAGACCTTCAGATAGCACCCCAATATGATGATTCTCCCATATTGACAAGTTGCGATGCTGCTAACAAGTCAGTACCTAATACTGAATTGTCTGCGACATAGCTTGCATCGTATCCCAAGATACCGCTGCCAAACATTCAATGCCCCACGTGATGATGTTGGTGTCAAGGTAGGACATTGTGCTCGTATCCATCCTTTGCCATCGCGTCGCGATTAGTGTTGCCAGCGTCAAGTATAGAACCAATCGCGTCCATCTCTACCTTAAGCCCCGGCTTGTCCGGACGAACCACAGCACGACGGGCCTGAGCCGTCTGGATGAACGATCCCACGGGCCTGAAACCTTGCGGAGGTGGCTTTGCATCCTGACGATGGAGCGGACAACTTCTCCAGTGACCTCGCCGCTGAACACCCAGTCCTGGACGAACCAGGCACAGTCAGTCATTTGACGGGCGCCGCAGTTAGGGATGGACGAGCCATTGGCGCTCATCAAAGACCATGACCCACCTGCCACTGAGGTGGACACTGAACACCCTGACGTAAAGATAGAATCGTTCGAGGGTGGCTCACTGTATCTTATCAGCCAACCGGAGACGCAGGACGCACTAACTGAACAAGTTGTTAAGTTTCTAACAGAGCTTCTCATCAGCGGTCCAGAGGATGGCCACTAACTCAGAGAACTCCAATCCAAATCAGTCCTGGCCACGGCTCCAGCTAGAAACACCAGGTCAAAAGCGAAGACTGCGGCCTCCTGACAACGGCCGCCCCTACTGGCCTCCCGCCCCCCCCCTGGCCGCCCCAGGCCCCTTCGCGCTGACGATCAGCACCGTGATCCTTGCTCACTTCGACACTAGCCGCAACCTCTTTCGAAGAAGGTAGAGCGTCAGAGGCAAGGGAGGGTGAGTGAGAGGTCTTTCTGAAGGGTGTTGGCGAGGGTGGAGCTCCTATCGAAGGTTTGACGGCGAGCTCAGCATCAGCTTCTGGTGTTGGCGGCGAATTGCGGATTGCTTGAGCTACACACACATGGCGATCAGAGCCTTGGGATTGGATGCATGGAAGCTGAGTAAGAGAAGTTTCTAGCTCCCCTCCGTTCGCTTCACTGGGCCCGTCTGCCCTGGGATTTTGAGGAGGGAAGGAGCAGACAGACAGAACGAGCAGTCAGACAAACCCAGCTGGAGGTCTGCGACGTGTCTATGTGTCTAAGCAATCTATCAGTCGCTAATTGACGCCGTCTCTGCGCTGCTCGTTTCAACTCACTCGCAATTGGTCGCGATATCACTAGACTAGAGCCGCTGAGCACACTACTATGATAGTTCAACCAATTGTCTGCTACGGACAACGACCGATGCAGGCAATGACTGCTGCATTCTACCCTATGGTACCGCGCCTGTGCAAGCTACACGTAATGCAACAAGCTATAGCTAGCTAGCTAGTCCTAAGGTCAAAGGTATTCGTGGCACCATGGCTTACTGTCACGTCAACACATCGCTACTAGACATTGTTACCACTATTTACTACCTAACCATGCCAAACAACGGTCTACAGTCTGGCATGTTTGAGAGTAGGCCGAAGAAGAAGAACCAAGAGGAGGTTGACTGGCCACCAGTCAATCTGAATTGGCCGAGGCTGGAGAAAGGCTTGATACCTCGCCCACGACGGATGCCAGACTCTCTCAGCCTGCTACACCTAGCAAACTACGTCGCACACTATCGCAGCATATTCCCAGATAGCTTGATCGACAGCCTGGATAATCACGACTGGACACTTCACTTTGGATACCGAACGTCAGCAATCGTCGTGACTAAATACACCGGGTTGGCGCTATCAAGAGGCATCAACCCTGACCTCGCGCGTGAGATGGCTGACGAGCTTACTGCGCCGGGGACTGGCTACGAATGGTTTCATAGCTTTGCGGGAAACTGGTTTGCGTACAGGTATCTTCAGATACAGTACAAGAACTACCGCTATCGGGTCAGTTGTGCGGCTGCTGGGAAGCCTCGATCTACCCAGATGCCGTACGGAAGGTTAGGTAACCGGGGCAAGAAAGTCGGACATCGGGACAGGGTTCAAGACTCTAACGCAGGCGGTCGAGCAGCCAGTCAACGTAGGGGCAAGGTCGTGCGTACAGAGAGGCTGTCACAGTCAAAGCATTGCTCTGGCTGTGGTTACTTTGTAAGCCTAAAAGACTTCACGTCTGTCCGGTTCCAGAGCTGCTTCCGCCACGAGCACAACAACAGCGGGCAAATAGTACAACGTACTCCATTCGAGGACTTATCCGATGATAGCAGCGACCAGAACGACGCCCGCGCGATGGACGACGACCATCCAAGCTCCAACGATAGCGACGCAGGTCCGTCGCAGTTGCGACGACGACCAGTAAGAGCTCGACGGTCGAGGACATCAGACTGCACACCCGCCTGGCGTGACCAGGACGTGGACGTCACCATCTCATCCGACCACACACAGGCTACTGATAGCGACGCTGCCATAGATAGTGACGTAGATGAAGATACAGGTCACATATACAACGCAAACAGCGAGGGACAAGACAGTGCTCTGGAGGACAGCTTTGTGGCAGACAGCTTAAAGGTCTCAGAGCGACAGCTGCGTACGGAGATTCATGTCAACCATTTACAAGAACAGATTAGAGACTTGCAGGAGGTGATAAATCGCAGTCGACAAGCCCGCCCGCAAAACAGATCATTACCTCAAGTCAGCTCAAGCGCAGCTCTAAGACCCCGCCGTTCAACCCGGGTAAGGACTGTAGCGCTTCATGCCAACGATATACGCGAGTCTCTAGTTTACCAGTCAAGGTCACCGACGCCCACCCAAGTCTCCGACAGCAGTCGATTGAGACAGACCAGGTCAGCCGCCCACACGCAAGACCAAGGCCGTTTCAAGAGCGCGAGAGGTCAGCACAGGTGATAGACCACGGACAAGGGCAAGGAAGCCGCTCAGCGACACTGTCTATCCTCCTCCCTCAGGTCGTAGCTAAGCCCAAAGACCAAGAGATGCCCGTTCAGTGACCTGCACCAGGCAAGGTCCACCAACAGGGCGTTTTATCTGTTCTCAACTGCAAAGCCACCACAACACCTTGCAACACCTCAGCCTGCGTGGCATAGCCACCAGTACACGAGGCTGCGCGGAGAGCGGCGTCAGGTTACAGCCATGAAGGAATGTTGGAACGGACCAGAGGAGAGAGAAGGTTGTTCGATTAAGAGAGCTACAGAGAGCAACTATATACATAGAGTAGAGAGTATCTAGAGCATTCTAGATTAGCAGTGTTACGTAGTTGTGACGATAGTAGAACATTCTAGTTGACACACCCCCTGAGGGCTGACAAGGAAGATCCACGTCCCATCCCAGGACGTGGCCGCTTGTCAACGTTTCCTACACAGCTTAGTCAATACGCGCGGGATAGGATACAACCAGACAGCCAGAGGGTACAGGGCCCTTGCCCAAGTCCAAGATCCAGCGATGAGACGCACAAGGTCAGCAAGTTAGAGGCCTGCAAGATAAAGATGCCTCCGTGTGTATGCTCACTTAGACAAACCACCCCGGGTCTCCCCAGTGCAGTTCTTCTTTGTGAAGCGGCAGCGGGCGCAGCTATCGCCGGCAGAGCGCATCTTGACTCTCGCAGTACTCTTGTACTTGTAGCACTCGACGACACCATCCCTTATACACCTGTAACACCTCTTGCTGCCTTGAAGTACCACGCCAGCCGAGGTCTCCATGATGCGACCCACATGGTTCGCGTTACCCTTCTCCGCCCCGGTGAGCTTCTCGTACGCCTCAGGGCTGACGGACCACCACTTGCCTGCCCATTGATGTGGGAAGCGCTTGTTGGCCGTCGTGCCGTCAGACCCCACTCGTGGGATGATCTTCTTCTCTTTGCCGTCAGGCAATGAAAAGTGGAACCCAACGCGAAGCTCATCAGGTACAGGACGCGTACGCCAGTTGGCGGCGTCCTCGGAGGTTGGTGGGAAAGCACAGCTATAGCTACGCACGCTCGCGGGGTCAGCAACTTGATCCGCGTACTCGGCGGCGGACATGTCGAGGCTGCGTTGCATCGCGGTTAGCCACACTCACAGGATGAAGGAGACGATGCCAGACTTACACATGACCTATCAAAGCATGTCCCTGTTTTGTACAAGGATAACCGGGCAGCTGCACCAAGTCATCACCTGCACCAGAGGATGCCCCTCCAACACCAGCGGCAGCGCCAGAGTCGCCCTCAGTCTCAACCCCTAAGGTCGCACCTGCGTGTGCCTGAGCGTCATCGGCGCCGGGAATCACCCCAGACGCGCCTGGCTCCTCGTCGGCGAAGAAGTTGTCCGCCGGCTCAAACCCACCCATAGGGGTGTCGTCGTCGCTGCCAGCGTCCGGCACTCCCTCAGTCGCAGAGATTGCTGGTGTCTCGGCCGCGCGTTTTCCAAGTGACCTAGCAGATGTAAGTCGGGCAGTGGGAATACTGCGGTGACCCAGAGTGGACGTAGTCCTATACAATGGCAGCACTGAAGTAGAACACAGCGTTATACATACAATCGGGTGCCAAAAGTCTGTTCGCGTTGACGCATGGACCACCACAACCACATTTGATTACCAACTTCAAAGCAGTATAACTCTCTACTACATAGACCAAATAAGACAATTAGGGTTGCAAATTAATCGCATTACGCTTAGTATCTAGTCTGGTAGCCCTTTGCACGTCGCACAGCGTCTAGGCGTCGTGGCATAGACCTAATAAGGCGTTTGATCAGTGCGTCAGGTATAGCAGCCCATGCCTCAATCAACCCCAATTCGAACGCCTCCCACTCAGCTAGAGAGTCTCCCATATAGTCAAATTCAGGATGCAGCTCATGGAGCTTCTTTTTAAGTGCCCACCACATGTGTTCAATAGGGTTAAGGTCAGGTGAGTATGGTGGCCATTTGATCGTAGCAACACCATGAACCTCTAGCCACTCCTTCGAGACCTGGGAAGTGTGGATAGGTGCGTTATCCTGCATAAACCACTCGCCTGGCCTGTAGCTGTCCTGGAGACCTTCCTCAAGTGCTCGTATGTAGCTCTGAGCTGTGTATCCATTGCGTTTGGCTGATGTGTCGCGATTCATAATTACTAGACGACTACGCCTTGCTCGGCCACCTGGAGTCATCCATATTGAGCCCCATACCATACGAGCAGGTTGGCGAGCAGTGGTGACCTCCTCAACCATCTCGTGCGACCATTTATCCTCAGGTAGTCGCCATACCCAGGGCGTGTTGTGGCCAGATCCACGAGCAACGCTGCACTCGTCACTGAACCTGATAGTACGCCTCCCAAAATCAAACCCCAGCCATTCATTAGTAAGATTGAGGCGTTCCGCAGCTGTGTTCTTGTTGATTTTTGGCCTACGTCTCGCTCTGAACTTGCGGTATCCCTCGTCAGCCATTGCGCGCTGCACAGTACGCTTAGAAACGCTGGGGTAGGTAGTATTGGCGTCCCACAGTCCAGCCTCCTCCATAAGCTTGTGGTACTCAATACCTGGGTTTTTCCGAGCAATCCGTAGCAGCCGGCGATGGTCTCTACTAGTCAATGTAGGTGGCCGGCCTGTCCGAGGCTGCGTTGTGGTGCTGCAGCTGGTTGTCCATCGGAGTACTGTTTTCTGTACGCACCGCTGCGAGCAGTCCAGCGCGTCAGCAACTTCGCTTGTCGACACACCAGCCTCAACCTGGGCTAAGCAGTATATCCGTTGGGCTTCTGATAATTCACCTCCGCGCACTCGATTTGATGAAATTTTAGTGCTAAAAGCTCTCATATTGATGTAGTCGTGTGTAGTTGAAGAAGATACCCCTCTTTAGAGTTCGCGTTGTTGAAATGGTCTGTGCACACGCGCGAACAGACTAAAGTCCTAGTACAGTACCTGTCTGTGAACGTCAGCTGGGCAGCAAGAATAGGTTCATGATTTTCTACATGGGATCTGTGAATGAGCAGTCCTTCGACCATCCCACCTTGGAGCCTGTAGAAGCCCTGACTGTAGAGCTCTTCCTCTGTCTCACTACCAAAACCACCAAAGAATCCCTGACGCAGATACAGAGGAACTTGAGCAGATATCTTGTTCTGATTAGGTGCAATTGATAGAAATAGCTTGATAACTGGGTGTGGGCAATATTTTACGCCTATATCGTCTTTTCTGCTAAACAGCAGCGCATTTGTTATAGCAGCAGTAACGTCCTGCGGAGAGGTACGTAGCACGAACAGGCACTTAGAATTGGCCTAGTATGTTGCTGTAGGATGGCAGCAACCTTGTCAAAGGACACAGTTGCTTAGTGACGTAGAGATACTAATGCATCAAGCGAACTGTATCACTGTCCACCAAGGTCGCCTACCGCGAGAGTCGCTACCCAGAGCCACTATTCGCCATTCCTACCCCTACAAGAGTCGCTATCCCCATCGTCCACGAGAGTCGCCGACCGCGACAGCCGTTGTCCCCATCGTCTACAAGAGTCGCTATCCCCACCGTCCACAAGCGTCGCTGTCCAAGTCACCACCAACAACTGTCGTCGTCCAGCTTCACCATCCACAATCGTTACTGCATATGATCAATGTCTAGCGTCACTGTCCCCTGGCGGTCAGTCAGTAGATATGAAACCCTACCCTCTTCAAGGAAGCGCTCATGGCACTTCACTCAACGAGAGTTCCCACACCCCCCCTGCATTGCTGCAGGAGTAGCCACTCGAGCAGCGTAAAGACTTGACAGGCAGAGAATCAGCAGCGATGGGAGTGGTGGCAGTGGTGGCAGTGGTGGTAGTGGTGGTAGTGGTGGTACTCAGACCTTGCGCAAGAGCACAGGGCCGCCAGAGGGGAGCTCCGGGCACCGGCATACAGCCTGGATGGCCTTTTCTATGTTGAACCAACCGAGGCCAAGACGGAAAGCGCGGTTGGTAAGTGCAGCCTTATCCACTTCTACCATAGCCATCTTAAGTGTCTTCGGCCAGCTGGACAAGGAGACAAGGCCACCCGCAAGGTTGTCGAGGTCAGCCTGGGTGGTGATGGTGACCCGAACGAGCGGGTAGTCTCGCGGGCAGGAGAGATCTGCAAGCCTGAGCGAGAATGCAACCATCAGCCGCACAATTCTACAAATTTAGCCTATATCTATAAATCTTTTGACAAGCAATAGCTACCTGGAGAACTGCTTGGTGGCCTTGAAGAATGGGACAGCGCCCACAAGTCCGCCAGCAGAGGAGAGGAAGCGGTCTCCAAAGCGGACGTCGGTGAGCTCGTCAACGGCGTAGGCGAGGATCTTGACGAGGAGCTCCTTGGGGAGCTTAGAGAACGGAGTCGTTGTGTGTGTATGTATGTGTGTGTGTGTGTGTGTTTACAGTACCGAAGGTTAAAAAGAGTAGGGGGACGTCTATCTATTGTTTTTATGGATCCCATCGTGAGCGTGAAGGGTGAGGGTTGAATTACTAATTCTGTCTCTTATCGTGAAGCCTGCCATCTTAGCAAAAGTACGCCGACTTAGCTGTATATGCTAGTGGAAGGGACCTTAGTTATCTTGCATAGATTTTGCACGTTTTTGTAAGCAGTACCTTGATGTAGGATGTACAAAGGTTACTAGCCCTGTCCCTAGCATATATACTGAACGAAGTCTTCTAAGTGAAGCCTGCTACCCTAATACAAGTTTGTTAGCACAATAGATGCTGCAGTATATGCTAATAAAAGAGACTCTGTTTGTTTTGAACTGCATATGCCTGATCTATAAGCAGTCCCTTAGTGTAGGATGCAAATATGCTCAAAGTCCTTCGTGTAGCATACAGAGAATAGGAGCCAGCCAAACACACATACACCTGCCTGATTTTGTAAGCGGTACCTTGGTATAGGATGCAAAAAGTAGAAAGTCCTTTGTGTAGCATATAACGTAAAGCACCACCGAGCCGGCAACACCACCGAGCCGGCAACTTTTCCTTGGCATTGCGAACACCATGTACAAAACAAGCAATTACTTACTACCCTCTGCAGAACCCGCGTACGACGCACTTGTATTAGATGCAGAATCTTCTTCTGCATCTTTTTGGCACGTACGAGCGTTGTGCCCAGTCTTTCCACAGTTGCCACAGTGCCGTTGACCTGGCTGGGCTCTTTCTTGACCACTACCACTGCGCGCTCTCTTTGACACCGTACGAGCTGCAGCTGCGCTCTCAGCTACAGACAACGCTGCAGCACCATACTCTATTGTCCCACCATACTGAATCTGCTTTCTTTTACGCCCTTTGCGCTTAGTAACCTCTGCTAATTGCTCCTCAAGCTCTCGTACACGAGCCTTAATAAGAACATTTTCATGCAGCATCTCCTCAGCTCCTTTTACTAGCTTTGAGAACCCTTCCTGAGCAGATGTTGGTGACCGTACGAAGCGCTCGCTTACAAGCTTTGACTGCGACCCAAATTCGTACGTATTGCTTGGTGTTTGGGATTGCCATGGTGTTTCTAGTAGAGGTACTGGTGGAGGGGTATGAAATCGCACTTCAAGCCGATCAATGACTACCTGCGCGTCAGTAGGCACTAGTCCTGATGCCTGAAAGGCCTTCTTGCAGTTATTGTACGTAAACACGTCGAAAAACGCGTCTCTAAAGGCTGGGAGGAAGCCTTCCTTGTTAATGTGGAAGACGCGTTTGGATGCCAAGGCTCGTACGCGTTGGGAGTACTTCAGTTTCAACGGTGAGAAACACACCACATCAAGTGGCTGAAGTATGTGTGATGAGTGAGGAGGCATACAGAGGGTTAAGATTCTGTTCTCCAGGCAGTAGTCCTTAAAATTCTGGTTGAGATGGCTCTCATGGCCGTCCAAGATAAGCAGCCTGTACAACCCCTTCTGACGCGCTCTTGTATGCACGTCAAAATGCTTCAACCACTCAAGACCAAGCGCGTTGTTTGTCCATCCGTTCTCAGAAACAGAGAGCTTCCAGTCGTACGGTATATTAGTCTCCTCATACCAGGCAGAGATGTGGACACGCCCCTTGTAGATAATGAAGGGTGGGATAGCATACCCAGCAGCGCAGATGCTCTGGATAACTGTAACCCACTCCCGATCGCCTGGCTGAATAAGGTTTGGTCTTGTACGCCTCTCTGAGACTTTAACAACCTTCATTGAGCCAACAACTCCCATCTGGAAGCCGGTGTCATCAAAGTTGTGGATGTCCTCATCTAGGACCCCATACTTGTCTTTTGTCTCCTGTACGAGCTTGAACCACGCGCTGATAACCTCTGGATCTTCCTGGAGTATTCTCTGACGGTCCTTTGCGCGATTGAAAGCCATCTTGAGTTCTTCCGTACGCGACACAAATCGCTCAGCCCAGTTCTTGCCAATAGGTGTCCCACCACGTACAGCCCATCAACTTTTCCAGGTCAGCGAAAGGTCGATTTCCATCGATTTTTCGTTCAAACACGACTCAAATGCCTTCTTAAATCTGTTTCCCAACGTCCTCTCCCCGCTGCAGGCGTTGTGGCAGGCGCGCTGCCCTCTTTTGTCTTTCAGCTCTTCGCTGAGCTGAAATCTCTTCAAAATGGCCCGTGCGCTACTCAGATTTTCACGTTCGGTCGAAGGCCACAACCACCACCAAGACAAGGAGACAGTTTTGCCACTCCTTGTTCTTGCAGTATAAGGGCATCGCCAGGCCTACCGCAAGGCTCTCCACGCGAAGAGCTACGGCGCAATTCGACAGAGCACCGGCTCTCCACACCCACAACGATGAGAGCTGCTTGCAGCTCTCTGAAGACCGACTGTCAGCGTCCCAGACCTGACACAACACGCAAACAAGGCAGCCAGCATGGCCTTAGATTTCACGACCCTTGGGGATAAAGAAGAAGGACAGGCCTGGCTCTGCCTACCTACTACACCTATCTCCTCAGACACAGGCATGGCCAAGCCTAGTACAAAGGCTCTCCTCGCGCAGAGCCACGGCTTCGATTCGGCAGGGCACCGGCTCTCCACACCTACCTACTCTTTCCTTTTCTTTCTCTCACGGCACTAAAATGCCTCTGAACACACACAAGGGTCCCACCCTAATGTACACACACTGCTCAGTCTCCCCAATTGGAAGGGGAGCTGTAGTTCTGAAATGGTAGCAATACCCGCGCAGGCAAGAAATGCTTTCTAAGGTAGTGTGTCAGCACTGTAATTCCATAGCTTAGCACGTCCTATATGCCCTTCGGGAGGCGGTGATGGTGGACTTAATCCCCATCCTATGGACGAAAATCGAATACCAACCAACCAACCAACCACGTACAGCCAACAGTTTATCTGCAATATCTGCCACCTCACACAGCCGGGGGGCAAATCCACGCGAATCAAGGTCAAGGATGTATCGTACGATCGTTTGCTCTTCTGTCGCAGAGAGCTTTCGGCCGTTGGGCGTAGCAGACAGCCGGAAGGTGATTTTGTTCTGCCGATCAGAGAGCCGTTGATGTGGGACGTTGTATGCTAGAGCAGCAAGATGCACGCTCTTAAATTGACCTGATTCGTACGCCTGGAGTGCGAGGTCTATCCTGCCTTCTTGCTGGAGTAGCTTAGCTTTGCGTTGTTGAGCCATTGTTGTTTGTACGTGGTGTTCGCAATGCCAAGAAAAAGTTGCCGGCTCGGTGGTGTTGCCGGCTCGGTGGTGTTGCCGGCTCGGTGGTGTTGCCGGCTCGGTGGTGATTTACGTTATAGTGTTAATAAAGGAGGTGACCCACAATAATTGTCCTAGTTAGTGCGTTGATTTGCGCCAAGGAAGCATACCCTTCCCCTCTCCCTCCCCCCCTCTCTCTCCTTTACATATAGTATAAAGTAGTGCTTTTAGGTTGCAATAGATAAAACAGATTAAGACCTCTTATTTAAGCCATTAAATAGCTACTTTGGACCACAGGTGGTAGAGATATAGGGGGCTGAAATAGAGACGTTGCTCGTGATTTTCTAAAAAAAAAAGTATTTGCACGAAGTGGGTTACTAGTCCACGGTACGGAGGAGCTGTTGAAGTCGTACTTTAGTCAAAGACCGTAAGCACTAATTCTATTGGTTCTCGGGGATGAGTAAGGTATCTGGATCGGTAGGGTTATCACCTAAGCAAAGCTCGTGATGATAGGGGTTGCACTGAGTAGTATAGAGGGTACTATCTAGCTCGAGGGCAGGTTGAGATTCCAAAGACAAACTTGATTGACGAGGTTGAACACGAACTATAAGAGTTGTGTTCCTACTGTTTATATACATAAGGAATATGCACTGCCATCATAGCCGGTCGCGCCATCACGGATGGTTGTGCCATCACGGATGGTTGTGCCTTGGCGGGATGGTGTCAAGTCACGTGACCCGTGACACGTTGTCATCCGAAGCGCTGCCCCGCTTCCTATCAGTACCTGTTCCTTCGAAGATCGTAACAGATCGTAACATCAGGCTTGTCAACGTGGAAGACTCTTTGGCGGGCAAGCTCTGCTACCTGGTGTCCATACGCTGTCTTAAGAGGAGAGAAGCAGCCAACGTCAAGTGGCTGAAGAAGGTGTGAGGTGTGAGGAGGCATACAGAGAGTAATAATCAGGTTGTCTGCACAGTACTGATCAAACTCAGGTGTAGCATGGCTGCTGTGACCATCAAGGATAAGGAGCCGACGAGCCCCTGACGAGCGAGTCTGTGTATGTCTGTTGAAGTGCTTTATCCAGTCAAGACCTAGCTCATCTGTTGTCCAGCCGTTGTCGCTGACTGCAAGAGTCCAGGTAAGTGGTAGGTCCTTATACCAGCTAGCTTGGTGGAGCTTCCCTGATAGTATAATAAACGGTGGGATAGACCAACCTGACGCGTTGATACACTCAATCGTCGTCACCCACTCGCGATTGCCTGGCTGAATAACAGTAGCACGACCAACTGTGTCAGAGCTAGTGACGACCTTAGACGTTGAGGCGACACCCATCATAAACCCAGTCTCATCAAAGTTGTAGACGTCCTCATCAGGTATCCCATACATGACGCGTGTCTCCTCTACTAGCCTAAACCATGCGCCAATCCTAATAGGATCCTCACAGCGAGCACGCTGTGAATGGAATTTCCTATTCCACTTGGTCTTGAGTGTAGGCTGGGTGTTGACAAATCGTGACACCCAGTTCTTGCCGACAGGTGGTGGAGGTGGATTTTGGCCGCGGCTAGCGAGTAGAGTGTCCGCCATACGTCGCACGTCAATAATCTGGGGGGAAAGCCACGTCGGTCAAGGTCTAGGATCCAGTCTACAAGAGACTGCTCCTCATTTGTCTGTAGCTTTCGCTGGTGGAGGTGGGCAACAGCTTTTGGCTGTGAGCCGGAGAGGCGGTCGCGGAGCGTTGTTCGTGGAACATTGTAGAGGTTTGAAGCCCTGCGTTGAGACTTGACGCGTCTATCTTGATAGGCCTGTGCAGCAAGTAGAAGTCTGCCTTCTTTTTGAGGCAATTGAGGCTGTGGTTGTTGAGTCATTGGGGTTGACGTGGGCGCGACGCGTAGGATTTTGGTGGTGTGGCCGGGAAGGTGGTGAAACACGTTATGGACCGTCCTGAACCTCCGGCAACCCCAGACTCGGCTGAGGCCCTTGTGGCCGAGATCCAGGACAACCCTGACGCCTGGCTACTGTACTTGCGTAATGGCCACCAGTATACGCGGAACCTAGAGAGCTCCCTTAGCGCTGCGCGTTCTGCAGAACAAGAGCTCCGAACTTCTATCGCCGAACGCGACGGAATTATCCGTTACCAGAAAGAACAACTCGCGGCCGACCAGAAACAGATTACTGAGCTGGAAGTTGAGAAACGCCATCTTGTTGCTGCTGCAAGCCCCGCTGTACAGACCCCCTATGAAACGGCTGCTCCGTCTCCCCGGGCTACAGCCGAAGCTCGTGCAGATGACCCAGCGAGACCGCCTACGATCGTTACTCCCCCACGTTCCGGAACCGCCAGCCTCAGCGAGAAGATACCTGACCCAAAGGAGTTTGATGGAACTCGCAGCGACCTTCGGCGGTTCGTCCAACAGATATACGGCAAGATGAACGCGAACGCTGACCGCTTTCCACTGGCTACCAACCGAATGACCTACGTTGCTGGACGTCTTACTGGAAACGCTTACGCGCTAATGCTGCCTAAAATCCAGTATGGCATCCCTCAATTCGTCGACTACCCGCAGATGCTCGAATACCTAGAGCAAGCCTTTGGAGATCCCGACCGTGCTCAGAACGCCCAGAACAAGCTCTTTCAACTAAGACAGAAGAACCTCGATTTCAGCACCTACTTCTCAGAGTTTCAGCGACTTGCCCTAGAGGGAGATATGTCAGAAAGCGCCCTTACGCCCCTGCTGTTCCAAGGAATATCCCGCGAGCTACAAGACATGCTTCTACACAACCCGCCGCCGTCGCAAGAATTCTCTATCTACGCTAGCCACCTGCAAAAGCTTGACAACCGCTACCGCCAACACCAGCAGCAAGTCTCTCGCAACCGCCCCGTCCCGCCTGTCAGAACTACCCCTGCTAGCTACGCTGCAGCTGCTAAACCTGCCTCCCACTTAGATGTACCTACTCGACGACCCAACTCCCCACGTCCTACCCCGTTAAGCCACCCGCCAACGTACGAACCTATGGACCTCAGCTCGCAGCGAATCTCCACACCTGGTGGCCGGAGAGAGAGAGGAGAATGCTTCCGCTGCGGGTCTAAGTCCCACCGAGTAGCCTACTGCCCTGAACCTGACACCCGTCAGTTAGTGCAAACTGGTATAGCTCTTCACCAACGTCCCCCTAGTCCGCCCACCGCCTACCGGGCACTCCGCTCTGCATCACCTCAGTCTTACCGTCCCGCTAGTCCTCCTAGATCTCCCCCAGTCCGCCGCGCTGCTAGCCCGCTCTGAGACAAACCACCCGTTAAATGGAGTGAGCCTGAACTGAGTCGCGTTCAGGCTCCTAAGCGGCGCAACGAGAACGAACTTCCCTTAGTTCGATTGTCTACCGCGTCTGTTAAGAGACTCTCGGTGCACGAAGAAAGTGACCAGAGATCCAACATGATAATCCCGCCCATCACATTAATGGTGGGAAGGAAGGCGATACCGACATACGCTATGACTGACTCTGGAGCAGAGGGTAAAGGATTTGTAGACCGAAGCTGGGCTGAGAGCCATGAGCTACCTCTGAAGAAACGGAAGCACCCCTTTGGTATTGTAACGTTTGATGGTGACATGTCCAACGAGGGGACAGTCACACACTACGTAGAGGCAACAATGAGAGTGGAAGACCACTCTGAGACTATCCGCCTGAACGTAACGCAGCTTGCGCACTATCCTGTAATCCTAGGAATGCCCTGGTTAAAACAACACGACCCGAAGGTTGGCTTTGCCAGCCACACACTAACGTTTGGGAGCGATTACTGCCAGAAACACTGTAATATGCCTGGAAGGTCAAACAAGATCCACGCCCTGCATGAGCTCCCGCCGAAATCCCGCCCGGTAGACCTGCCTGACCGCCCGAAACCGTTGGAACACCGAGACATCGCGAAGGTGTCGCTTCAGGCCTGTGCCGCGTATGCACGAAGGAACTATAAGATGTTCACTGTTACTATAGAACAGATAGACCGCTATTTGGCTCAGTCTGACGGATCCGACCCACTGAACCCTGAAACCCTGCTACCTGCTGAAATTAGGGACTTCTGGGATGTCTTCTCGCCTAAGGAGGCAGAGAAGCTACCGCCGCACCGCCCCCATGACCACGATATCCGCCTAATTGAGGGGAAGACTCCACCCTTCGGGCCTCTGTACCCGATGTCCCGTGACGAGTTAAGGGCCCTAAAGGAATGGCTGGAGGAGAACCTACGAAAGGGGTTCGTCCATCCTAGTTCGTCTGCCGCCGCGTCACCTGTCCTGTTCGTTAAGAAGCCTGATGGAGGCCTCCGATTCTGCGTTGACTACCGAGGGTTAAACAACGTCTCTGTCAAAGACCGCTACCCGCTCCCGCTTATCAAGGAAAGCCTGAATAATCTAAAAGGGATGAAGTTCTTCTCAAAGGTTGATATCATCGCCGCCTTCAACAACGTCCGTGTTAAGGAGGGCCAGGAGTGGCTAACCGCATTCCGCACCCGATTCGGCCTGTACGAGAGTCTGGTTATGCCCTTTGGACTGTCCGGAGCCCCTGCCACCTTCCAGAGATTTATAAATGATACCTTGAGAAGGTATCTCGACGTCTTCTGCACGGCCTATCTAGACGATGTTCTGATCTATAGTCGCACGAGAGGAGAGCACGCAAGACATCTACGGCTGGTCCTGACTGCCCTGCGAGAAGCTGGACTGTATGCGAAGATCCAGAAGTGCGAGTTCTTTAAGGAAGAGACTACCTTCCTAGGAGTTATTGTCGGCCGAGAGGGTATTCGCATGGACCCGAAGAAGATTGAGACAATACAGAAGTGGGAGACCCCATCCTGCCTAACTGAAGTCCAAGCGTTTATTGGGTTTAGTAACTTCTACCGCCGGTTTATACGTGATTTCTCAAAGATCATCGCGCCGCTCGTCGCCCTAACAAGAAAGGATACTAAGTTCCACTGGAATGATGATTGCCAGACAGCCTTCAGCCGCCTGAAGTTAGCTTTCACTCAAGCCCCAATACTAGCCCCCTTTGACCGGGAGAAGGAGATTATCCTGGAGACTGACGCCTCTGATTACGTGTCTGCTGGAGTATTGTCTCAGTACGGAGACGATGGAATACTGCGACCTGTAGCATTCTTCTCGAAGAAACACTCCACGACCGAGTGTAACTACGAGATATACGACAAAGAACTGCTCGCAATTATACGCTGCTTTGAGGAATGGAGACCTGAGCTAGAAGGAGCTGCCTCGCCAATCAAAGTTATTACAGACCACCGCAACCTAGAATATTTCACGACAACTAAGTTGCTAAACCGTAGGCAAGCCCGCTGGTCTGAATTCCTGTCCCGCTTTAACTTCCAAATCACGTACC
Organism: Lizonia empirigonia; assembly: GCA_009982855.1. NCBI lineage: Eukaryota > Fungi > Ascomycota > Dothideomycetes > Pseudoperisporiaceae > Lizonia > Lizonia empirigonia. Next base: position 385,769 of record JAADKA010000006.1, on the reverse strand, counting down.
GCCCAGGGAAGTTAGGCGCGAAGCCTGACGCACTGACCAGGAGGTCAGAGGATCTGCCTAAGGAGGGGGATGAACGCCTCCAGCACCAGAGCCAGGTGGTTTTGAAGAAGGAAAACTTCGAATTACCTCCAACACCGCCTGACACCCCCGCCACGACCCCTGTATTAGCCGCCGCCCGCCTCGTCGATGCATTGCCAACACCTCCTGTGTCCCCAAAGCCCAGAAAGAAAGTACGTTTTTGCGAAGATCACGTCGTCCGCCTGTACCCAATCACCCGAGCTAGAGCTAGAGAGACAGATCCAATACCACCGGAACCAGCACCGCTTGAACTGAACGCACAGCCTGCCCGCCCGATCCTACCGCCCGAGAGATCTGCCCCGCTACTGCCCCCGACCATAAGAGACCGGCTTACTCAGGGATACCAGAGTGATGAAGAGCTGGGATCTATACTAGAAGCTCTCCGCACTAGGCAGAACCGCCACAAGAAGATCACGCTCGCCGAGTGTATAGAGCGCGAAGGATACCTGTACTACCGAGACCGCCTGTACGTGCCCAACGACCCTGAGCTACACACCGAACTGCTGCGAATGTACCACGAGAGCCCAGTCGCCGGCCACATGGGCCGCTCCAGAACCTACGAAGCTCTGTCCCGAGAGTACTACTGGCCTGGTATGCTAGACTACGTCGAGCAATGGACACGCAACTGCCACACCTGTAGACGTATCACGTCATCCCGAGAAGCAAAGCAGGGTGTGCTGCGACCCCTCCCAATACCTGATCGAGCCTGGCAGGACCTGTCTATGGACTTCATCACGCACCTGCCTGAGAGTAACGGTTACGATGCTATCCTGGTCGTAGTGGATAGGCTTACTAAGATGAGGCACTTTATCCCCTGCCGCGGCACCTGCGACGCTGAGGAAGTAGCGCGCCTGTTCACGAAGTATGTCTGGAAACTACACGGACTACCTAAGACTATTGTGTCGGACCGGGGACCACAGTTTGTATCCGAGTTCTGGAAGCACCTGACCCGCCGCCTAGGGATACAGTCCCTCCTGTCAACCGCGTACCACCCGGAGACTGATGGACAGACGGAGAGAGTTAACTCCTTCCTGGAACAGTACCTGCGAAGCCAAGTCTCGTACCTGCAGGATGACTGGGTGAGGTGGCTACCGCTTGCAGAGTTCGCAGTGAACAACGCCACCAACGAGAGCACCCGGACATCGCCGTTCTTTGCGAATTACGGTTTCCACCCCCGCCTAGGCTTCGAACCTGTCGAACCTAGCCGCCAACCTGCTGCCCGGGACGCTGAAGACCTCGCCCTAAAGATAAGGACTATCCATGAATATCTGCGCTCTGAGATTTGTATAGCACAGGCCCAGCATGAGAAGTATGCGAACAGGAAGCGCCAGCCCGCCCGCCGGTTTTTCGAGAACGACCTAGTATGGCTAGATGCCCGGAATATTAAGACCGCCCGCCCGCAGAAGAAGTTGGACTGGAAGTTTCTAGGCCCCTACAGGGTCGACAAGGTCGTTAGCCCGTACGCCTACCGGCTAGAGTTACCTGCCTCTATGAAGGTCCATCCTGTGTTCCACGTCAACCTGCTCCGCCCTGCCGCCACAGACCCCCCGCCTGGACAACGACAAGACCCGCCTCCTTCCGTCGAAGTTGAAGGAGTCGAAGAATGGGAGGTTGAGGATGTTCTAGACTCCCGCTGGGATCGCCGCGGCCGTGGAGGCCAGCCCCGATTGAAGTACATGGTGAAGTGGGCAGGATATGACGACCCTACGGAGGTTCCTGCCGAACACCTGGAGAACGCTCAAGAGATTGTCTCAAACTACCACCGCCGTTACCCACACAAGCCAGGTCCACCGCGTCGTCGGAGCTCCGCCTAGAGGAGGGGAGTACTGTCACGGCGCTGCGCCGTGCAGCCAATCAGGAGTCGCTGGGTGGCTAAGCGAGACCCAGCGACCGCTTATTGGACGCTGTAAGCACGGGCCTTGTCCCTTTAAAATCTACTCGTCCGAGAATCCGCAGCGTACTATGGTATCATGCGTAAGTTTTGTGAGTGGAGATGCACGGTGGGGGTGCTTGGCGGATGATGCGGAACCTCTCTATCGTCCAAATTACATCAAATCCTACCTAATTCTGTATACAATACAATGTTAACCTGTTTCGAGAAGCATCTGTGTGCCCCCCAGAATGTCTACTACTCGTCCATTTCATCCATCTCATCTATCCTATCCATCTCATCTATCCTATCCATCTCATGTATCCCATCGATCAACCGTCCTAAAATGGCTACTCCTTGTCCATCAACACCACCCCATAGTCAGCATTTATCACGGGACCAGCGCCTGCAGGTACAGACTCTACGGCTAGCTGGTCATACGTACAGATATATCGCCAACCTCCTCCACGTCACCGAGCGACAAGTTGAGTGGGCAGCTACTAGTGTTTCTGTCACTCCAAAACGACGTAGTGGTCGCCCACGTATCCTTACAGATGCCCAAGTAGACGAGCTTGAGGCGTACGTCCGATCATCACGACGTACACGTCAGATGAGCTGGCATCAACTTGCGTACGGTCCCTTTGACGCATGGGGGGTGTCAGAGTACGTGATACGCCGTGCCTTGACTGCTAGAGGATACACACGCCGCATTGCCCGAGCCAAGCCACCTCTCACCCAACTCCATAAGGACTTGCGCCTTGCCTGGGCTCGTGAGCATGTCAACTGGGAGCCTTGGCAGTGGTGGAGGATCCTCTGGAGTGACGAGACGTGGGTAACTGGAGGGCGGCACCGTCGAGTATGGGTAACAAGGAAGACTGGAGAGGAGTTAGATCCTACCTGTACTGTTGACAAGGTACCAAGAAAGCGTGGCTGGATGTTCTGGGCCTGCTTTTCTGGTACTACAAAAGGTCCCTCCCTTTTTTGGGAGAAAGAGTGGAAGACTATCAACAAAGAGAGGTACTGTGAAAGGATTGTACCACTTATTCATGGGTGGCTACGCCTTAATCCAGACCTTGAGTTTATGCAGGATTCAACCCCAGGTCATTCTGCAAGGCTGACCCTTTCTGAGCTACAAGAAAGAGGGATAACGCCTATATACTGGCCTCCATTTTCACCAGACCTCAGTCCAATTGAGCCAGTCTGGGATGAGATGAAAGACTATATTGAGAATCACTATCCTGACCTGCCTAGAGGGAGGCAGTACACGTACGATCAACTCAGGGGGGTTATACAAGAGGCATGGGACTCAATTACCCCTGAGTTTCTTCAGGGCCTCATTGAGACTATGCCAGCTCGTTGCCAGGCAGTCATTGACGCTCAAGGTGGTCACACAAAGTACTAAGATTGTATGTAAAGTATGACAAAGCCAAGATTTGGCCACCCCGAATAATACAGCCGAACATCTCCACCGTGCCGCCCCACTCACAAAACTTACGCATGATACCATAGTAGCTCCTTGAGCTACGTCCTGTCAATAGCCTGACCCTGTACTGTCAGCGATACGTAGCGAATATACCGATTACGTGCACCTATCTCTCCCTGTCTGCCCGCCCCGTGACAATTCTTTTGATTCTATCTCCACTCAGGCTTCTTGCCAGGCTTCGTATGTAGACTAAGGTAACATACTAAAGATTCAGGTCATGAAATTAGAAGAGAGAAAGGATATGTGTAAGAATATTCGGGCCGATTCACCCCTGTATTGCTCTGTGCGTTGACCAGGGGGTGGGAAAAGACTTTTGAATTGCACCTCCGTACTCCGTGGAAAGGCAGCGACCCATGAGAGACTTCAGAGCGCCAGACTGAGTCGACGCAGATAATATGAGCAAAAGGTACAGCGATCTATGGTGGATGTGCGCAAGGGAAGCAAAAAGACAAAAACATACGACAGCGGGTATTCGCTAGTGGTCACCCACCTAACTACTAATCCGCCGGTACGTTGCTTAAATAGGGCTGAGCGAACGGGAAGCCTTGTTTTCAACATCCTATGGTCGTATGTGAAGGAACCTGTAAATATATAGTTTATAACGTACTCCACAAGCGAGCCGATCACTCTGCCAAGACCACACCAAACCTCCACCCTATTATGGCTCGCATTGGCCCATGTTAGCCTTGTATACAGTAGTACAGCACATAATATCATTCAGTAACACCTTCTGCAGCCTTCTTATACATGCGCGAGTTATGCCCTACCTTGTGGCACTTTTTACAGCGTCTTTGGGTTGCCTCACCTCCTTCAACACGCACTCGCTTCCTTGCCTTCTTACCATCACCACGCGCCCCAAACTCATTTAGAGTAGTTAATCGAAGGCCTTCCTCAGCTGTTAGGACCCCCTCCTGCTGTAACTGCTTTCTTTTTGCGATTTACGTCGCGTGGCGGCCTCATTTGCTGCTCGAAGCCCAGTAATCTCCTTTTGAGCCAACACCAGCTTGTGCGCTACCATAGCTGCGCCTTTGGCAAGCTTTTCAAGGGCCTCAGCCATTGAAGTTGGTGAGCTGCTTGCATGCCTTTGAATCCTCTCTCGAACCAGCGTTGATTGCGACCCTAATTGCAGGGTATTGCTCGCGGTTTGGGACTGCCAGGGAGTATCTTCCACAGTAGGTAGCGGTGGGGTACGTAGGCGGACATCAAGACCCATTATGACCCGTTCTGGGTCAAAGGGGACTAATCCAGCGCCTCGGAAGCCTCCTTGGATATTGCTACAAGTAAATGTCTCCTTGTAGGCGCCTATAAAGCATGGTAGGAACTCAGTTTTAGTAATATGAGTAATGTAGTTGCGCATGAGATTCTCGGCTTGGCGCCCATACGCCTTCTTTAGAGGGGCAAAACAACCCACATCTAGTGCTTGTAAGAGGTACGATGAGTGTGGAGGCATACACAGTGTGATAATCTTTGCTTCCTTGCAGTATTGTTGGAAGTCAAGGGAGTTGTGGCTCTCGTGGCCGTCAATAAGGAGCAGCCGGTACCCTCCTCGGGTGCGCCTCTTTGTATGGCCATCAAAGTGCTTCAACCAGTCCAGACCAAGCTTGTTGGTGGTCCATCCGTTCTCAGAGACTGCAATAATCCAGTCCTGGGGCAGATCAGGCTCTTTGTACCAGGCAGAGAGGTGGTAGCGGCCTTTGAAGATGATGAAGGGTGGAATGGCCCATCCCGTGCCATTGATGCCCTGTATGACCGTGGTCCACTCTCGATTGCCCTGCTGCACTGCCTTGGGCCGTCCTCGACGCTCTGAACCTGTGACAACTGCTCCTGTAGATATCTGGCCCATCATAAAGCCAGTCTCATCAAAGTTGTATGTGTCATCGTCCTGGATGCCATACTTGGCTTTGACATTCGCTACAAGCCCAAACCAGCCTTGTATAATCTCTGGATCCTCACAGAGGGCTCGCTTGTAGTCGTACTTGCGATTGAACATTACTTGGAGGTCAGGGCGGCGCTTGACAAACGTATTGGGCCAGTTTACGCCAACATGGCCCATATTGCGCTCTTTGCGCAAAGAATTGGCCATATCAGCTACAGCAGCCAGCCGAGGGGCAAATCCTCGTGCATCTAGCTCAAGAATGTGCTCAGCAATCACATTCTCCTCAGTCTCATCCATAATCGGTTGATTCGGCGTACAATCAGCTCGTGCAGGTCGTCCTGTGTACCGATCGTGTAGTGTGGTGTAAGGCGCGTTATAGATAGCTGCAGCGCGTCGCAATGTAAGTGTCGCATCTTGTTTAATTGCCTGGAGCGCAAGCTGTATCACAGCTTCTTTTAAGGGCTTAGATTTGTGTTGTTGTTGAGGCATTGTGTGGTAAGGTAGAGGTTTGGTGTGGTCTTGGCAGAGTGATCGGCTCGCCCGTGTGATCGGCTCGCCCGTGGAGTACGTTATAAGATTCTAAAACTTAACTATTAAATCCTACCTAGTATTAGACTATAAGTAGGAAAGGTATTAACGTACTCCACGGGTGAGCGGATCATATGAGTGAGCGGATCACTCTGCCAAGACCACACCAAACCTCCACCTTACCACCCGATGCCTCAACAACAACACAGATCTAAGCCCTTAAAAGAAGCTGCTATACAGCTCGCGCTCCAGGCAATCAAACAAGACGCGACGCTCACACTGCGACGCGCTGCAGCTATATATAACGCGCCTTACAGCACACTACATGCTCGATACACAGGACGAACTGCACAAGCCGATTGTACGCCAAAATCAAGGAACCTGGACCAGACTGAGGAGGAAGTGGTCACTCAGCACATACTTGAGCTAGATGCCAGAGGGTTCGGCCCTCGGCTGGCTGCTGTGGCTGACATGGCTAATTCTTTGCGCAAAGAGCGCAATATGGGCCATGTTGGCGTAAACTGGGCCAGTACGTTCGTTAAGCGCCGCCCTGAGCTCAAAGTTAAGTTTAATCGCAAGTACGACTACAAGCGAGCCCTCTGTGAGGATCCAGAGATCATACAAGGCTGGTTCCGCCTTGTAGAGAATACCAAAGCCAAGTATGGCATCCAGGATGACGACACGTACAACTTTGGTGAGACTGGCTTTATGATGGGCCAGATATCAACAGGAGCAGTTGTTACAGGCTCAGAGCGTCGAGGATGGCCAAAGGCAGTCCAGCAGGGCAATCGGGAGTGGACAACAGTCATACAGGGCATGAATGGCACTGGATGGGCCATTCCGCCCTTCATCATCTTCAAAGGCCAATACCACCTCTCTGCCTGGTACAAAGAGGACAATCTGCCTCAGGACTGGGTTATTGGAGTCTCTGAGAACGGATGGACTACCAACAAGCTTAGACTCCAGTGGTTAGAGCACTTTAATGCCCATACAAAGAGGCGCACCCGAGGAGGGTACCGGCTGCTCCTTATTGACGGCCATGAGAGCCACAACTCCCTTAACTTCCAACAATACTGCAAGGAAGCAAATATTATCACACTGTGTATGCCTCCACACTCATCACACCTCTTGCAGCCACTTGATGTGGGTTGTTTTGCCCCTTTGAAGAAGGCGTATGGGCGCCAAGCTGAGGATCTCATGCGCAACAGAATCACGCATATCACTAAAACCGAGTTCCTGCCATGCTTTATAGGCGCCTACAAGGAGTCATTTACTCCTAGTAATATCCAAGGAGGGTTCCGAGGCGCTGGATTGGTTCCCTTTGACCCAGAACGGGTCATAATGGGCCTTGATGTCCGCCTACGTACTCCACCGCTACCTACTGTGGAAGATGAGCCCTGGCAGTCCCAAACCCCAAACAATACCCTGCAAATAGGGTCGCAATCAACGCTGGTTCGACAGAGGATTCAAAGGCATATGGGCAGCTCACCAACTTCAATGGTTGAGGCCTTTGAAAAGCTTGCCAAAGGCGCAGCTGTAGTAGCGCATAAGCTAGTGTTGGCCCAGAAGGAGAATGCTGAGCTTCGAGCGGCAAATGAGGCTGCATCACAACGTAAATCACACAAAAGAAAGCGGTTACAGCAGGAGGTAGTTCTAACAGCAGAGGAAGGCCTTCGGTTAACAACTCTGACAGAGTTTGGGGTTGGTTGGTTGGTTGATTCCTACACGGTTTCAGCCGCTAAATGCAGCTATGCCCGGATGCCAGACGTGGCAGACAGCCGACACGGTGCGGACGTGAGTCTGCACCGCCCTACTTCACTCTCGAAAGAGCCATCTGTCCCCAGAGGCCTGGCGTTGTCTGGCTTCTATCTACGACTATGTACATTTCGTCTCCAGAAGTGACGTCTTTTGCCTGTGTTTGTGTTCTGCGAACTATGTTTCCGTATGTATGCCGTACTCGAAGCCTCGTATGTGCAGCGTTGTTCAAGGCTCGTAGAGGCATGGTTGCCTCATGCTTTGCGTCCGTAATACCTTCAGTCTCCCCCTAGCGTTCAGCTGTCGTGTGTGCTAGCTTGCCCCGATACCCCCAGGGCCTACAATATGTTCCCCGATCTCTGGTGTTCTTCAAGTGTTATGATGCCGTCCACTAGGTTCCTATGTGGCCGTGTTTTGTGGTGTGACCTGCCACCGGGCGCAGCGGCAGCAGCATTTCGTCGTAACGCAGCTTCACAGAAGCGATGCTCCGCTCGTGCGTGCCGTCGAGCCTACTGAGCATGAGAGCTCTTGCGCGAATCTCCTCAGGCCTTGTCAGGTGTGTCGAAGGGAGACCACTCCTTCAACACGTGGGGCGACAGTGGACAAGGCTGTCTGGTGATCTGTAAGTGTGTTGTGGCACCAATAGTAGCATGCCAGGATGTCTGTGAAGAGATTCGTGCGAGAGGTGATGCCGTTCAGCTCGACGGCTCGTCGATGCGGGACGTTGCAGACTTTGTCGGATGGTGATAGGCTAGCCAGAAAGCCCATCAATGACTGTGTGTGTGTGTATCGTAACCATGATGCTGGATAGGGTGTCTGCGCTCCGTCGTCGCGCCTTGCGTTGCTGTGTCGTGGCTAGATGGCTGCCGCTGCATTTGGTAGACGTGTCATTTTAAGTAGCTTGCTCGCAGAATTTGCTATCTGTGCCAGCCAGGGCCGCAACAGCAGCTCTACAGGTACCAAACTGACGCGGGGGGCCGCGCGATGGCCTGTAGAGACCGTTGCGGCCTTTGGCGGGTGTATTTGCAGTCCTTTGTGACGATAATTCCAGAAATTGAGTTCTCGCTGTTTGTCGTGTTTTTCGATGAGTTTTGGTGGGGTGGCCACACCATCGAGTTGGCCACCCCACCAAAACTCAACCTACTACCTACATTATATCGTGATGTCTCAACAACCTAATCTTGAATTACTTTCCCGTGAAGATAGAGTCATCCTTGCTATCCAAGTAATGAAATTCGACGCGTCAATGAGTCAGCGCCGCGCTGCAGCCACGTACAACGTTCCTCGAAGCACGCTCTCCAACCGACGCGCTGGTCAAACTTCACGACGCGATATCCAGCCCAACCGATCAAAGCTTTCAAAGCACGAAGAGGAGACGATTATACAATACATAAGGAAGCTTGACGCGCGAGGGTTTGCCCCTACGTTCACCCACGTACGCAGTATGGCCAATCAACTCCTAGCCGTACGTGATGGTAGTGAGGTTGGGGTCAACTGGGTATACCGTCTTGTTAACCGGAGACCTGATGTCAAGTCTCAGGTAACCAAACTTCGGGATCACCATAGGGTCCTGTGCAGCGATCTGGCTATTATTAGTCCCTGGTTTGACCTTGTACGCAACGTCAAAGCCAAGTATGGGATCTTGGATGAAGATACCTACAACTTTGATGAGACAGGCTTCTGACTGGGTGTTGGGGGGTCGGTCAAGGTGGTAACTGCGTCTGAGAGACGTGTTAAGCCACTTGGAGTCCAACCTGGTGATCCCACCCTTTTTCATCTTCAAAGCAAAGCACCACAACCAAGCCTGGTATCACCAACAAGACAAGGAGTGGAGAATAGCTGTCAGCGATAATGGCTGGACTAAAAACGAGATTGGATTTGCCTGGTTGAAGCACTTTATCCAGCATACAACAGCCCGTACAGTGGGTGGTTACCGACTGCTTATTATCGATAGCCACGAGAGCCACCAATCGCTCCAGTTTCAAGACCTTTGTGAGGAAAGCAAGATCATTACTCTCTGTATGCCTGCTCATACCTCCCATATCCTCCAGCCGCTTGACGTGGGTTGCTTTGCCGCCTTGAAGCGTGCGTACAAGAAGGAAATCAATGTCTTGGCAAACAGCCACATCAACCATATCGACAAGAAGGCGTTCTTGGCTGCGTATGAGGAGGTTCATAAGGATGCCTTTTCATCTAACAACATTAAAGCTGGATTTAAGACAGCTGGGTTAGTCCCACATAACCCAGAAGCAGTGCTATCAAAGTTCGATGTGAAGCCTCGTACGCCAACACCACCTTTACCTGGGTCAACCCTCTGGCAGCCTAAAACACCAAGCAACACTGCTGAGATTTTGGCTCAATCAACGTTGGTTGAAAAGAGGATAAGAGACCACCGGAGCTCATCACAAGAATCAGTACTTGAGATGGTGCAACAGTTGCAGAAAGGAGCTGTAATACTAGCACATTCACAGGTGCTTTTAGCTAGTGAAGTAATCAAGCTTCAAGCAGCCAACAACGCTGCTTCTGAGCGTAAGAAGCGAAAGAAGAAGCGGATGCAGAAGGGTGGTAACCTATCACAGGCAGAGGCAGAGGAAATAATTGCCCAAAGGGACGCTGAGGCTCAGGTTAAGGTAGATAGGCGTATAGAGAAGGTCCAGGCAGGTGTTAGCAATAGGGGTATTCCCCACTGTAGGAGGTGTGGTAAGGCAGGGCACAACAAGCGCACGTGCAAGAAAGATGCAGCTAGATAAGGCGATTAATCTAAGCTATAGTGCACTATTTTATCTTATTGTGGTGTTGAGATATTAAGGTTGTACAGTAGGTAGCTGCATATACTATGGTATCATGCGTAAGTTTTGTGAGTGGGGCGGCACGGTGGAGATGTTCGGCTGTATTATTCGGGGTGGCCAAATCTTGGCTTTGTCATACTTTACATACAATCTTAGTACTTTGTGTGACCACCTTGAGCGTCAATGACTGCCTGGCAACGAGCTGGCATAGTCTCAATGAGGCCCTGAAGAAACTCAGGGGTAATTGAGTCCCATGCCTCTTGTATAACCCCCCTGAGTTGATCGTACGTGTACTGCCTCCCTCTAGGCAGGTCAGGATAGTGATTCTCAATATAGTCTTTCATCTCATCCCAGACTGGCTCAATTGGACTGAGGTCTGGTGAAAATGGAGGCCAGTATATAGGCGTTATCCCTCTTTCTTGTAGCTCAGAAAGGGTCAGCCTTGCAGAATGACCTGGGGTTGAATCCTGCATAAACTCAAGGTCTGGATTAAGGCGTAGCCACCCATGAATAAGTGGTACAATCCTTTCACAGTACCTCTCTTTGTTGATAGTCTTCCACTCTTTCTCCCAAAAAAGGGAGGGACCTTTTGTAGTACCAGAAAAGCAGGCCCAGAACATCCAGCCACGCTTTCTTGGTACCTTGTCAACAGTACAGGTAGGATCTAACTCCTCTCCAGTCTTCCTTGTTACCCATACTCGACGGTGCCGCCCTCCAGTTACCCACGTCTCGTCACTCCAGAGGATCCTCCACCACTGCCAAGGCTCCCAGTTGACATGCTCACGAGCCCAGGCAAGGCGCAAGTCCTTATGGAGTTGGGTGAGAGGTGGCTTGGCTCGGGCAATGCGGCGTGTGTATCCTCTAGCAGTCAAGGCACGGCGTATCACGTACTCTGACACCCCCCATGCGTCAAAGGGACCGTACGCAAGTTGATGCCAGCTCATCTGACGTGTACGTCGTGATGATCGGACGTACGCCTCAAGCTCGTCTACTTGGGCATCTGTAAGGATACGTGGGCGACCACTACGTCGTTTTGGAGTGACAGAAACACTAGTAGCTGCCCACTCAACTTGTCGCTCGGTGACGTGGAGGAGGTTGGCGATATATCTGTACGTATGACCAGCTAGCCGTAGAGTCTGTACCTGCAGGCGCTGGTCCCGTGATAAATGCTGACTATGGGGTGGTGTTGATGGACAAGGAGTAGCCATTTTAGGACGGTTGATCGATGGGATACATGAGATGGATAGGATAGATGATATGGATGAAATGGACGAGTAGTAGACATTCTGGGGGCACACAGAGATGCTTCTCGAAACAGGTTAACATTGTATTGTATACAGAATTAGGTAGGATTTGATGTAATTTGGACGATAGAGAGGTTCCGCATCATCCGCCAAGCACCCCCACCGTGCATCTCCACTCACAAAACTTACGCATGATACCATAGTAGTGGCCAACTCGATGGTGTGGCCAACTCGATGGTGGATTACGTTAGTATTTAAACACGTTGTCGTTTTAAAGAGTTGTTTAAGACTAAGCTAACCTTAATTAGAAACTAACGTGTTTCACCACCGAGCGGCCCACCACCACCGAGCGGCCCACCCTCACCAACATTGCGTCTATCACCGTCTATTACAACAATGCCACCACAACACAACGCGCTACAATCCTATAATGAAGGTACACTCTACCTTGCTATCCAAGCTACAGAAGCTACTGCGTCTGACACTACAAGACACGCGTCTAAGGCCTTTAACGTCCCCCGAACAACTCTAAGACGACGACGCGACGGAAAGCTCGCCCGACGCGACTGTCAGCCTAACTCAAGTAAGCTCAACAAGATAGAGGAGGCAATAGTTGCACGTATACTTGAGCTAGACGCGCGAGGGATAGGCGCTACAAGGGCTATGGTGCAAGAAATGGCTAATGATCTGCTGGCTGCGCGCGGTTGGTTGGTTGGTTGGTATTCGATTTTCGTCCATAGGATGGGGATTAAGTCCACCATCACCGCCTCCCGAAGGGCATATAGGACGTGCTAAGCTATGGAATTACAGTGCTGACACACTACCTTAGAAAGCATTTCTTGCCTGCGCGGGTATTGCTACCATTTCAGAACTACAGCTCCCCTTCCAATTGGGGAGACTGAGCAGTGTGTGTACATTAGGGTGGGACCCTTGTGTGTGTTCAGAGGCATTTTAGTGCCGTGAGAGAAAGAAAAGGAAAGAGTAGGTAGGTGTGGAGAGCCGGTGCCCTGCCGAATCGAAGCCGTGGCTCTGCGCGAGGAGAGCCTTTGTACTAGGCTTGGCCATGCCTGTGTCTGAGGAGATAGGTGTAGTAGGTAGGCAGAGCCAGGCCTGTCCTTCTTCTTTATCCCCAAGGGTCGTGAAATCTAAGGCCATGCTGGCTGCCTTGTTTGCGTGTTGTGTCAGGTCTGGGACGCTGACAGTCGGTCTTCAGAGAGCTGAAAGCAGCTCTCATCGTTGTGGGTGTGGAGAGCCGGTGCTCTGTCGAATTGCGCCGTAGCTCTTCGCGTGGAGAGCCTTGCGGTAGGCCTGGCGATGCCCTTATACTGCAAGAACAAGGAGTGGCAAAACTGTCTCCTTGTCTTGGTGGTGGTTGTGGCCTTCGACCGAACGTGAAAATCTGAGTAGCGCACGGGCCATTTTGAAGAGAATTCAGCTCAGCGAAGAGCTGAAAGACAAAAGAGGGCAGCGCGCCTGCCACAACGCCTGCAGCGGGGAGAGGACGTTGGGAAACAGATTTAAGAAGGCATTTGAGTCGTGTTTGAACGAAAAATCGATGGAAATCGACCTTTCGCTGACCTGGAAAAGTTGATGTTCGGTGGGGCTGCGCGCGGTGAAGGACCTGTTGGCAAGAACTGGGTAGACAGGTTCAAGACGCGTACCAAAGAGATTAAGCTTCGACGCAGCCGCTCATACGATCGTCGACGAGCCCTAAACGAAGATCCACGCGTTATAGAGCCCTGGTTCGAACTGGTGAGGAAGACAAAGGAGAAGTACGGCATCCTAGATGAAGACACACAACTTTGATGAGTCTGGCTTCATGATGGGCATGATTGCTGCTCAGATGGTCTTTACAGGCTCTGAGAAGCGAAGCAATCCTAAGAAGATACAGCCAGGCAACCGAGACTGGGTCACAATCATCCAGGGCATCTGCGCTGGCGGATGGGCTATCCCACCCTTCATCATATTTGGCGGCAAGGTCCTTATATCAAGCTGGTACCCAGGACTACCTCGCGAATGGGTTATTGAGACCAGCGCTAACGGCTGGAGAACAAATGAGCTTGGCCTGAAGTGGTTGAAGCACTTTGACGCGCATACAAGGGAGCGTACTGTTGGCGCGTACCGTCTACTAATTGTAGACGGCCACGAGAGCCACAACAGTTACCAATTCCTTAAGTACTGCAAGGAACAGAAGATTATCACTCTCTGTATGCCTCCTCACTCATCGCACCTGTTGCAGCCGCTTGACGTGGGCTGTTTTGCGCCTTTAAAGCGGGCGTACTCTGCTGAGATTGACAGCTGGGCAAGGTACTCTATCACACAAGTCAAGAAAGAGACCTTCCTACCAGCCTTTTGCATTGCTTTTGACAAGGCAATTACAAAGGAGAACATCCTAGCAAGCTTTAAAGGCGCTGGCTTAGTTCCCTACAACCCAGAGCGGGTGCTATCAAAGCTTGATGTGGTGCTTCGTACGCCAACACCTGCACCATCAGAGACTACCCTTTGGGAGTCCAAAACACCAGCCACTATAAAGGAGATAGAGGCGCAATCAACGCTTGTTCGTGAGCGCATACAGAGGCACAGAGAATCGCCTATCTCTCCTCTCCTGCAAGCTGTTGATTCGCTTGCAAAAGGCGTGGCTATTATAGGTCACAATTCAGTGTTGCAGGCTCGGGAACTGGCTGGTATTCGCAAGGCAATGGCTGCTCTAACAGAGCAGCGCAGTCGCAAAAGAAAGTATATTCAGACAGAGGAGAGTCTTACAGTAGGTGACGTACAGGATCTGATGGCTGAGAAGGACTGGTGGTGGGGAGGCAGCTGAACAGGGTGCAAAGAGGGTGCGCAAAGACAGGCACTGCAGGCGTTGCAGCAAGACTGGCCACAATTCGCGCACCTGCACTGCAAAAATTGTAGACCTGGATAATAGCGACGCTTCTGAATAATATCCTAGGCTATAGTGTATTCTAGTGCAGTGTTGTGGTGCGAATGTTATAGACGGTAATAGACGCAATGTTGGTAAGGGTGGGCCGCTCGGTGGTGAAACACGTTATACCTTTAGATTCTAATAACTTGTTAATCTATGCTCGAATAGAGATAGACTATTTACAAGGTAAGCACTAATAAAGCTGTACATGTTCTGAATTACACCCCGTGAAGATAGTTTTCTAGGGTGATCACGATTCACATTCCTGCCACCGAACATTCCTACAAACCAACATTCCTCGGGCGAAATCGTGCTGAAGCCCGACGCGTCGCAAAAACGTCTAGACCTTGATGTCTCCTCGCATTTGCAGCTTCTCTCAGATTGAGACTTTCAACGCCTTTGAATTTCCATCCTACCGCCTAAACAATGAACTCGTACATCCATGGATTATTTCGACCCAAGGAGCCGGCGGCTGGGTTCCTGCTGGCGGCGATCATTCTATTCACGTCTTTGATGCATTCCATTCTATGTTCCCCCACCCTGGGTGAATCCCACTATTCTGAACATGAGTTTTTGGGAGTTTCAGGTGGTCCTAAGGACGCGATCCATGTTGCCAATCTGGCAGTACCGGTAAGTTCACCATAAGATCATCTCGTGTTGTTACAAAAGCCTTCAGATTGGCCCGACCGTCATAACATGCGCGACCATTTGACATACACCACGATGATCACCGGCTAATTGTCTTCACAGACCCCAAGCAACTCTTCAGTTGCCGGCTACGCTTATTCCGGCTGCTATACTGATGCAGACACTTCACTTCCTGCGCGTCTGAGCGCCAACTCTCAATATCTCTTAAACGGCCGGTCTTACGCGACGACAAACGCAATGACCTGGGCGGCATGCACTTCGTACTGTAACGGTTATCAATACGCTGGTCTCACGAGCGGCTCCATCTGTAGATGCGGCAACTCTTTTAATTTCTCTCCAACTCTTAACCCTGACTCCCTCTGCCAAACACCATGTACTGGAGACATCCTTCAATCGTGTGGCGCGAGCAACCGGTCAACGGTTTTTCGAGCCTCTACGGCAATCGCAGCCCCATTATCCTTCATCTCCTCCACTTCAACATCACCTTTCGTGTCCTCACCAATTTCCACACCGAAAGGACTTCCACTCAACGCGGTTGTGGCAAGCTCATTGGTAGCTTCTGGACAACCTTCGGCTTCCACCTTGATTGGACCTCCCCTTGCTTCAGCCGCACCAGTTCTATTGGCGTCTACTTCTGCACAAATTCCAGCAATTCAGCCACTGTCTGCCTTGTTGGCACCAGTTCTGCCGCTATTGATGCCTGCATTATCCACACCCGCTTCAATCAAAGCGATAAGCTCAGTCACCAACGTTATACCTAGTCAGCAAGCAATACTGACGTCGCAAAACCTACTTGCTCAGCTCGCACCACCATCGACTCCGATTCCGCTATTGCCACCATCATCTACGTCACCAGGATTGACTCCCTTGATCGTGCCTACGATAGCTTTATCAACAAGCTTGAAGCTTACTGGAACATCTCAGGCACCAGTCAACCCAATTTTGCCTCTTGTTACGCTGATTCCTGCACTCCTACCATCTTTGTCAACATCAACTCAAGCTCCCAAATTATCTGTACCTCTCCTGCCTTCTTCATCAACCTCTGTTGCTTCCTTGATTGCGTTGCAAACCTCCCTGGCACCTCCATTGGTCACGAATTTGGCGAACTTGGCATCCCTACAGTCGCTTGGTGCATTGCCATCGGGCCTTCCACCAGTACAAATTCTGAGCTTACAATCGCTATCCACCACTCTGCAATCTACGGTATCCATAAATGCTCCTGTCACTGCTCCATTTGGAGTGATTAACTTGTCGCCGACTTCGTCGGTGTCAATCAAACCTCTGCCGTCGCCGAGCCCTGGAGCCATTGCACCTTTGGCTATCCTGCCAGTGTTATCCAATATTATCCAGCCATTGCAAGCTCTTGGCCTTTTTCCTCTACCAACAGCGGTACCACCGCCTATTGTACCGTCGTTTGTGGCGACCATACCTTCTTCGGCGCAAGCCACGATAATTCCGGGTCAACCCTCCCTATCATTACCGCCTCTTTTGTTAGGTTTATCGCCTACTTATGCACCGCAACTAACACCTCTGGCTACCGCAACGCTGGGTTTACCACCTCTTGTGTTGCCATCACTTGTGATACTGCCACCGGCTCCATCCGTCGCAGTGCAAGATAATCCTTTTACGATGTTCAATCTGCCTACAGTTGACCAGCCGTCAATCAATCTCAGCTCTGTTCCGACCGAGCCTACTCAGCCAGTAGTCCTCGAGGCAGGCACGGTGATTGACAAGGTCTACACTTGGACATTCTACTCGACGGGACTTGTTCAAGTTGACAGTATCTTCCTGTCCCCATTGACAGGGCTCTTGCAAGGCTCTCTTCCTGATGGTACGCGAATTGGTCTGGATAGCTCTGGGCTATATATTGGGTCAGAGCACCGTGTTCCATACCCACCAGAATTTTTGCCCATCATCGCAGGGATTACTCTACCTCCTCCGCAGTTGCTCCTCTAGGACCTGTGACCGTTGCAGCTCGGTGAGAATGGATCATTTTTCTTGCAGAGCAAGATTCTTTTCAATGGCGGAAATTTGGAAGCTATCAATCCGATTCGATTTTTGCCCGAAAGTGGTATTTTTTGCACCAAGGGGTATGGGCACTTGTGCAAACAACCGTTGCAGTTGAGCTCGCGTATTAACGTGCCTGACGGACTGTGCTGAAAGCCTCAATTCGAGTCTCGAGCTCCTTACTTTGCAAAGTATCTTGCGGCATGATTGTAGGGCTCCGTGCCGAACAGGTTCAATTGGTCAAATATTTGGTGCTGAGCCTGTTCCACGAGACTGACAATTCCCTCTGCACTTTGGGTTACTGTGATCTTTTTGATTCTTTGATAAGTGCCCGTGCATTGAATTAAGTGTGCTTATCGGTTTGTGGGGCGACACGCAGTACATCTACGACTTTGCGCCGTGTGATTATTTAATTCGTTGCGACGCAAGTATGCGCGAACCTATGAACAATTTCTCTTGTAAGGAGATCATGCTCTCTTAATGAGAACACGCTGTGGCCAAATCGGTACGAATAATTTGAAATCTCATATTAGGAAAGCCTTGATACCCGGGTTCGGTGAAAACTGTAGAAGTTTTGCACAACATTGCTTATTTTTAATTTTCTGCAGCTATCTTCATATCACCAGCCATTTCCACGGCGTGTCGGAAGACGAAACTGCAAAACCATAACGTACAGCGTTTCTATCTGGTTCCAACTCAATCCAGCTTGATAATTGGCTTACGTGTGGTGAGAGATCTAGATATCGATGTATCGGAACGTTTTGTAGTGTCTATTGAATTGTAAGAAGAGGTTGAATGCAGGACCAGCTATTGAATCACGGGGGCGTTCATTGTGCAATGTTTGGGAAATTCTGGCGAAGGTGATGGATAATTTGTTAATACACGTCGTCTAGCCCCCTAATAGCTGTTACGATCAAGGAAGGTTAACAGCCTATAACAAGAGGTAGGAAACAACACATAGGGATAAAGGGCCATCGCGGGGCAAGACGTGTTACAAGATTACGTGACAAACCGTCTAGTTGTCAGATATAAGGATGGAGAGGTGTCAGATAGAACGAGCTATGGTGAGGTCAGATCTGTACAATCGAGCAGGGACCACCTAGCTTGGCACACTAGCGAAGAAGTTGGAACCAGCCGAACACGGTTGGAACAACGACACAATCATCATCAATATCATCAAGTTGCATCTACATCTAACGTACTCCACAAGCGAGCCGGTCACCCAAGCGAGCCGGTCACTTAATTTTACACCAAAAATTGAGATTTTTGCACCTTAATAATAATTTAATTTAGAGTGCTACCTGGTTCCCTTTCGGGTCTATAAACACTATGTACTCGTCTCCGTGTACAGGGCCAACATGCTCTAGTCGAGCTAAACACCTCTGCCTCTTCCTTCGCTGCGTTTCTCCGTGCAAGTTCCGCTCCTTCCTCGTCGGTGCTGCCCTGTTGTAGGGGAGCAGAAGGGCTTGTGTGGTTCTTAGCCTATAGCTGCAAACGGGGACCACCCCCCGGTATTAGTCTGTTCTACCTCAAGGGCTACTCTGAACTGCTCTAGTAGCCCCGTGTCCAGTAGCCATCTCCCTGCCGCCGCGACTTTCTCCCAGTCACGGAGTAGTCGGGGAAGGTCCGTCGTGCCTGCCCTCTCCATCAGTTTGAGCCTCGCCTCCTTCTGGTCCGGGCAAAACGAGAGGATGTGTGTGAGGGTCTGCCTCGAGTGACCGCATGTGCAGGCTGGGTCGGCACCTGGCACCCCTATGCCCGCTAACCATGCCTTAAGTCCCAGTACTTCCGTGCGGAGTAGCACGATCGCTGTAGCCACGTGTTTAGGGACGTCGTCGTACAGGTGGAGGGGTTGGAACTCCCAGCCCTCTTTCCATGTAGGTGCCGATCTGCGTTGCTTCGCTGCCGCGCGTTCCCACCTCTCCTTACATTTCTCTGTGAGGTCACGGGCTATCTCCTTGACTTTGCTCCTGGATTGGATCTGCCGGCCGCGGGTCCTGCCCTCTTTTCCCATGCTGGCCAGCGAGGCCTGGCGTTGGGTCTCTCTTTCCTCCACGATCGTGGCGCCGGCCCGGCGCACACCTTCTATGTCCGTCGCTGGCTGGGCGATGTGTCTGGCTGGTCTGCCCCTTCTCGCTGCTCGTCCTCCTGTCCTGGCGGACTGCCACACCTCCTCTAGTGCTGTCTTGATTTGCCTAGTGACTGAGTGGTTCGCTGTTGTGACTGCCCACTGTAGTGCCACTGTCCTGATGTACAGGGCCAGTGGTGGTGTGCCACTTTCCTTCTCGATTGCTGCTATTGGCGTCCTCTTATAAGCCCCAAGTGTCTTCCGTAGGCATTTGTTCTGGACGATGAGGAGTTTTCGAAGCGCTGTCTCACGGATTCCGGTACCTCCCTTGCCAGCGGACCATATCTGGGAGCCGTACACCATGATTGGCCTCGTGACCGCTGTGTAGATCAGTCTCGATTTGCGTACTGACGGTCCCCATGACGACGCCGTGATTCTGGACATGGCTTGGAATGCTGCCTCCCCCTTCGCCGCTGCCTTCTGGATGTGGGTCTTCCATGAGAGTTTAGGGTCCACCCACACTCCTAACACTCTCATAGATGTGACCAACTCCGCTGGCTGGTCTCCTACCGTGACCGTGGAGAGGAGGTCTCCCCCCCTGTTCCGTCTCCTCGTGAGGTGCATTAGTTGGTATTTCTCCGGCGCAAACCTAGCTCCGAAGCGCGATGCCCACTGCTCGCACCGCGTGTGGGCAGTGGCGAGCCTCCGGCAGTTGTCCGCGGCGGACGGTCCCCACGCCATGATGTTGGCGTCGTCTACAAACCCGAATCCCAGACATTTGTCTTGGACTGTACCCAGGTCCTGGAGAAGGTCGGATATGAAGAGGAGGAAGAGTATTGGTGAGAGAGTCGATCCCTGGGGAATGCCAGTATTGGTCTCTATCCATGGGCTGTCGAAGTCGTTAAAGCTTATCTTCGTCCGTCTGTTCTTGAGGAACGCCTCCACATATACTACTATCCACTCTGGGAATCCCTTCCGTCGGAGGACCCACGTGAGTCGGTCGTGGGCTACGTTGTCGAAAGCTCCTGCTAGGTCTAGCGCCAGTACCGAGACCACTGGTTGCCCCGCACCCCACGCCGTGGTTACTGTGCCTGTGAGTAGTTCCATCGCCGTGAGTGTGGACCTGTTCTTGCGGGCTCCCATTTGGTTCCAGGGTGTGAGCTCCCTGTCTTCCATCGCGGCTGTGATCTTGTTTGCGACAATTTTTTCGACGATTTTTGCCATCGTGTTTTCGAGGGCGATAGGCCGGTAGCTGCCTGGGAGAGAGTAGTCCTTTTTCTTCTCCTTCCTAAGTACCACTGTGGTTGACTCCTTTAGGCACATGGGGACGTCTCCGTCCCTGAGCATTTGAGTAATCGCGGCAGCGGCGCTGTCTGCTATGTCTTCTTTAAGGACCTTCCACACCTCGTTTTGGATCTGGTCAGGGCCTGGGGCCTTGTTGTTGGGAAGCATGGCTATAACCTCCGTGAGCTTGTCTGGGGATATCTCTGGTGATAAGTCGAAGCGTGGGTGCGTCTGGTTCGGGTCGATGTCTGATAGGTCCGCCGCCCCGCTCGCCGGGAAGAACCGTTCTCCCAGGATTTGGGCCTTTGCGCCGTTTGAGGTCTCCGCTTCGTCTTGTTCGTGCCTTCGGAGTGGGGGTACGTTCACTGACTGCCCCTGTCCGCCTTCAACCTTTCTACTCCATTTCGACAGGTTCCACAGACCCTTGTTGTGGGCGTTGGCCTCGTTGTCGTCATTTGTCAGGTCTGCCACGACTTTCCTCCACCGCGTCCTTGCGTTCGACCGCAGGGTACGCTTGAGCTGGTTGCGGAGTGACTTCCAGTTCCTTTCGCTGTCCTCGGTGTGGTCCCGTTGGAAGGCCCTTCTTGCCCTTTTGATCTCTCCCAGGATTTCTGTGGCTTCTGGGGACCAGTCTGGTCTGGCCTTGTCACTAATCCTTTTCCTTGGGCAGTGGTTCTCCAGGGCAGTTCCGACCTGTTTGATCAGTCCCTCGAGTGCCCACCTGCCTGTGGCCTGGGCCTACTCCCCGTGGCCCACCGCAACCTTGATCTTGTCCCAGTCAGCTTTTTTCAGGGCGAAACGTTTGTTCGTCTTCCTGGCTATCGGTCCTGTGCCTATGCGGATTTCGATGGGGATGTGGTCGCGGGTAATAGCCCAGTCTTCCCTTGGCCGGTACATTATGATTCTGTCTGCTGTCGCCCTGCTGGCGAATCCCAGGTCGATGACTGTGTGGAGGGGTCCCCTCCTCCACGTTGGTACTCCTGGTTCGTTAAGGAGGCGGAGCCCCCATTTGACCATATTTGCCCTTAGGCGTTCCGCCTGCGGTTCCCCGGGCGTAGCCTTTCCCGTCCACTCTGGGTGGTGCGCGTTGAAGTCCCCGATCACTAGTGTTGCAGTTGTTGGGTGGGTTCCGTGGAGGAGGTTCTCGATGTCTAGCCATGCTTCGATGTCCTCCGCTGTTTCCCTACCCGCTCCTATGGGTGGGCTGTACACGTTGATCAGGTGGGTCCATGTTCCCTGCGTTCTTATACGGATCCCCTCTGTGAGGTCTGTGGCGACAGTGCCTTCGATCTCTGTCTGCGGGATCTGGTCATACACTAGGAACACTACCTTCATTCCTTGGTGTAGGGTCCGACTCAGTCGATAGTTCTTGGGGCAGTATGTCTTCCCCCTCGCGTTCTCTCCGACCATGGGTTCCTGGATGGCGATCACCGGGAACGAGGCCGGGTCGATCGAGTCCAGGAATGGCCTCGCCGCTCCTCCATTCGCGTTTCCGCAGTTGTATTGGATGATGTTCAGACCACTCATTGAGTGGATCGGATCACATCCTCAGTCTGCGTGTTGCTGTCCTCGGCCTCCGCGCGGAAGGTAAAGATTCGTTGTTGGCCTGGGGCGTTGGCCGCCCGGCTCATGTGGGTGGGGCGGCCAACTGCGATCCTCCTCTTGTTACTTCCTGCGACGGGGATGGTGGTCCATTCTGCGTCGTCTCCCCGGCTCGACCCTGCTCGGCTGGCGAGGGTGGAGCCTCCGAGGCTGTGGGTTGTGCTGGCTCCTCCGGCTCCATGGTTGGATTGGATCTGGAGGGTTTGCCACTGGAGCCCCTTCTTGGTCTCCTCGTTCTTGCTTCGGAACGCCTGGTAGGCCCTGCACTGCCGTGTCATCCATGCCTTATGACCCTTCTGTTTACAGCACGCACAGCTGGCCTTCGCCTCTTCGGTGTTCTTGCATCCCCTGGTGGCGTGGTCCTCAGCGCAGTGGCCGCACACTTCCTTGGGGGCGTTGCATACGGATTGGGTGTGTCCCCACTTCCAGCATTTGAAACACTGGCCGTCTGTCAGCGACACGTCCCAGAGCTGGACTGGATGCCACTCGGCTCCCATCAGGAAGCCTGATTTGACCAGTTTTTTCTGGTTCTCTTCCGTTCCTACGTTCATCAGGAGGGACCCCTTCTTTTGCTTGCCTCCTTCCCTCCTGGAAGTGAGGTTTTTGTCTGAGTAGAGCCATGCGACTCTTTCAATCCTGATGTTCGGGTTCCTCGTATGGGCCTGGTTGATCCATTCGTCGTTTTCTGCGCACTTGCTATTTCTGACTGGTGTGTTTAGCGGGATGCCTGACACCATGACCAGGTGTGGTTTCCGGATGAGCTTCATGCCCTCGGCGCCCTGTAGGCCCGTTTGGATGATCTGGTCGCGGCGGGCCGCGTCCCTGACCACCACCGACACCTTGTGCACGGACCTTGGGTGGGTGATGATCGCGCGAGCGTCCGGTATCGCCACCCGGATACGCTCCAATTAGGCCTGTGGGGACTCTCTTTCTGCCCCCTCCATTCCCTCCATCCTCAGCTCAATCTTCGCCGGCTGGTTTGTGCCCTTGGCCGCCACCTGGCTCCAGGTGCGCGGCCCTTTCTGTTCCCCTTGTTCTCGGGCCGGGGCCCCTCCTGTCGCCGTGGTGGTGCTCTTCGACTTGTCGGTGAAAATTTTTTCCACTCGGCGAACCGCCGCCAGGAGGTCGTGGGCGACCCGCGTCGCGTCCGGACAGTGGTGGCCTTGCGGAGCCCTTCTGCTCCCGTCCTCTGTGTTTCTTTCAGCCATTGTAAGATCTCCCTCTCTGTGTTCCCCTGTATCCTGTTCTGCTGTTCAGGTTCCCCTGTTGCTCCCTGCGTGGCGTTGGGGGCATCCCCGGCTGGACGCGCTGGCACCGCGTCTGGTTGGCAGCCCCCTTCTCCCTCGCGCTGTGGTCCCGGCATCGCGCTGCCTGCGGTGTCGATAGGTACAGCTAGTTCTGCTAATCTCTATAGCAGTGTTTTTAGGTTGATTTAACCAATATCTTGGATTTCGATAGAATGGTGTTCTTCCTGCTTGAATAGCTATGTACTGAGTTCCAGCAGTTCTCTTTTCGCTCTGGAATATTCAGAGTCACTGCGCCGGGTTCTGATATAGGAACCCACAAAGATCAGCTGCTGATTCCAATTAGAATCACAAACGCCGGTGCATATGTCGCAGCCCATCGAGAATCCACGAATCGCAAGCCGCTTACCCTACATCATGCCATATTCTGTGCCGCTAAGCAATCTGCTTTCATTAGTGACGGCGTGAGCTTCACCGTCTGGTCTCCATGAATTCAATAAAGGGTCCATATCAATGAGCGTGGCCCAGGTGTCGAGGTCGGCGTCTAGGTCGCATAGTACATTAGAAGGAATCGTAGTGTCGATTTCAGATGGACAACCCAGATAGTTTGGAGCGTTATCAAGCAGCGCGGCAGCCGAGTTAGCGGGTTCGTGACCTGTTTAAGTATGAGACATATGCAGACACGTCGAAAAGCACATATACCATACCGTAGACTCCCCCATGCTGCACGGGCTGCTGTCTTTTGGCCAAAGGTTGGTCGCCATAACAGCTCCTTTTCTTTCCACGCTGTAGATAGTTCAACAGAACCTTGGCCTCCTCTTCGTGCCTCTTTGAGTAAGCAGTGATGTCCTTTCCTATCAATTCCGTAAGCAGAGAGCCCTTCTGGACTTGTTCTGTTATGATCTTGAGACTATCCGAGGTCAAATCCCGCTTCGAACCAAGCATTCATACATACTCATCTGCAGAGCAGATCCGATCGATGGAGAACAAAATCCCTTCATTGCCCTTACAGATCAGATCATAAGCTTTACCCTCAACTAGATATCCACTGAATCTTTTGCAGATTGTATTGCGCTCTTGCACGTCAAGAGAGTGGTATCCCGGGTGGTATTCCGCAACCAATCGTTTACGACAATCTTCGTCACGGAAGGTGGGTATATGGAGACGGCCTTCCTTCAAGCGGCACTCGAAGGTACGTGATAGATGAATTTTGTGAAAGGGGATTCGTTGTCGATAGGCCTTTGTCCTTGCGTCTTCCAACGATACATAGGAAAATTGTTCGGTGGATTCGTATTGGGAGGTTCCAAAGAAAGTCGTGTATTTCAAATCGTGCTTTATCCCACTTGCGCGCGATCTTGCGTTGTATAACCGGTAGTAAGTGTTCGCTTGCGCTGCTTGTTGACTTGCTGATGTCTGGACGCGAAGAGAAGACTATCTTGTTGAATGTGTCCCCGCAGGATTCTGAGCAAGACCATGACGAGTCTTTGGATGCCGTGAGCCTCTGTATGCCACATGGAGAGCCCTGAGGTCGAGTTACGCGGAGCACGATACATTCATCGTCAGTTATGCTCCACTGGATATCAAGACCAGGTCCAGACTGGATAACGAGGTCTGTCGGAGTGTGTGAACCGTACGCATAGGAAAGAAGTTGAGGATTGACTGAGGTTGTATTGTAGAAGCTATGGAAAGTTTATGTAGGTGAGTGACCATAAACAGCGCTAGTCTCAGATAGGCATCGTCCTATTACCAAACCGTGACAATACCCAACCAGGACCCTGACTCCTCTCAGGAAGCGAAGCCCGGTGGGGTCAAGAGGACCTCAAGTCACGTGACTTAGGAAGTGCTTGTCAACGAGCAACACAGGGTTCGCATTGGACACACTCATTCTGCTCGTCAACGAGCACTGTATCTCATTGAGTATATAACATGTAGGAACACAACCCTTATGGTTCGTGTTCAACCTCGTCAATCAAGTATGTCTTTGGAATCTCAACCTGCCCTCGAGCCAGATAGTATCCTCTATACTACTCAGTGCAACCCCTATCATCACGAGCTTTGCTTAGGTGATAACCCTACCGATCCAGAACAGGCGCTCATCCCTGAGAACCAATAGAATCAGTGCTTACGGTCTTTGACTAAAGTACGACTTCAACAGGGGCTTAAGAGACAAGAATACTTCTTTCTTTGCCTAAGCGTTCTATAAAACACTTCTAAATTTCAGGGCTATAGAATACCTACTTAAAGCCTAACTTCTGTTCTCGTTATAAGTAGGGTATGTATTGGAACAAGGTCCCTCTGGTAGTATGACTACCATGGATAACCGAGTAGGAGAGGGACAAGGCGGGGTGGTTGCAACGTATTGTATTGACTATCGTGTTGTGTGTAAGACTCACACTGTCATTGTGAGTGCCATTGCCCACCAGGCAGTGCCTGCCACAACAGCATATCATGTGACTCCCGAACACCTTCCACCCTGGACTGAACCCAGTTATTCTCAACACTCCCCCTCAGGACAGGTCCGGTCCATAAATAACTCCCAGTTGGTTCTTGAATCTCTCAAATGCAACTCGCTGCAAAGGCTTTGTCATTCCATCTGCAACCATGTCTGCAGTCGGCACATAGGCCACATCAAGTTTGCCTTGTTCTGCCAGGTCCCTGACAAAGTGATAACAGACGTCGATGTGCTTTGATCTTTCGTGGAGGTGAGGGTTCTTTGTAAGTGCGATGGCGCCCTGGTTGTCTCCCAGCATCTGAACCTTGTTGGTGTTTTTTCCAATGTACTTTGGGAACCCAAGGTCTCTGAACACTTGAGCAATCCACTGGCCTTGCTTGCAGCATGTTGATAGTGCCATGTACTCAGACTCGCAGCTTGATGTAGCAACTGACCGTTGCTTCTTGCTAGACCATGATATTGGCCCTCCATAGAACATTGCCAGCGTTGCCAACCGTACGTATACGGCTACGGGTAGGGGTACCAGCCGTAAGTAACGGGTCAAATCCTTCACCGTAACGTCCCGAAATTACGGCGTAGGCTCAATTTACGGCGTAATTGACGTAGTACTGCAGTATATTTGCCTATTTCAGTCTAGCGTGGTTGGTAACGGTGATGGAGGCCCTTCCTGTGACGCCTGTGACGCCTGTGACGCCTGTGGGCATTCAGGGGTAGCCATTGCCGCCGCGTTCATCTGCCCCCTCTCCAACCTCGCCATATGCCTCTCCATCTCAGTATATGAGCTCTCTACAAGCCCATGACGCAGCCAATTCTTCTGCAATTGAACAGCTTCTATAGTGCTTGGCTGTAATCGGTTCCGATCGTCGCTGATTGTACGCCTGGCAATACTGAAGCAGCGCTCAGGCTCGCAGCTGGTACTCGGGATGGATAGGAAATTGCAGGCCATCCTGAACAGCACAGGATACCTCATCTGCCCCTGAGTTACCCACCACTGCCAGGGATCATCAAGGAGGCGTTGATACTCGGGGTCATCGTTGTGGAGGTCAACGGTGATGGTGTCAAAATACTCCTGCAACTCATCACGCTGCCTCTGACGTTTGATACTCTTGCTGCCGGTGAGTAGATGGAGGTCTACTGTCAATATTTCATCAAAAAACGTTGTGCCGGCATCACCAGGGACCTTGCGGAGGCTTGGCTGAGTGAGTTGATCATCTAGGGAATCTGCGTCCAATTCCACCGAGTTGTTGTTCTTGTACGTCTCATAGACGCCCCTGACTGACTTATCGGCCTTCCTGTTCCAATTGGGGAAGTGGCTCGACCAGGTTTTGAACCATTGCTGGCGGAGTCTTGGGTGTAGCATCGTGGCGACACAATAGTAGCTGACGTCAGGCTCAGTAATCATCTTCGCCTAGTATACGTCAAGCTTCGTGAGGCCATACTTGAGGCCTTTCTTGAGGTATGAGTCAGGGGCGTAACGTACCCCACGGGCAAGTCGGCCACACGGGCGAGTCGGCCACTGTGCCAAGACCCTACCAAAATCTACTATCACGAACAGTAGAAAACGGTCCTTAACGGTCCTTAACGGTTCTGTACAGTACTGCATAGTAGTCTATATTAATTAGAGACTATTTCTACTTCTTGTTTACAGGTGCGCGAATTGTGCCCAGCCTCACCGCAGCGTCCACAGCGCCTTTGAGTCAGCTCGCTGCCCTCAGCGCGCGCGCTCTTCTTTGCCTTCTTCCCATCACTGCGCGCTGCAAACTCCTTCAAGGTAGTTAAGCGCACGCCCTCTTCAGCTGTAAGAGTACCCTCAGCCTGTATGCGTTTTCTCTTGCGTGATTTTCGACGTGAGGCGGCCTCGTTAGCCGCCTGAAGCTTCTTAACTTGGTTGCTCATCAACACCAAGGAATGCGTCATCATCTCTGCGCCTATAGCAAGCTTTTCAACCGCCTCAACCATATGGGTAGGCGAACTATCAACGTGCCTCTAAATCCTCTCTCGAATCAGCGTCGATTGCGACCCAAATTCTAGGGTATTGCTTGGGGTTTTAGACACCTAGGGCGCGACGTCGGTGGTGGGTGGTGTGGGTGTACGCAGGCGGACGTCAAGCTTCGATATCACCGCCTCCGCGTCAAGTGGGACCAAGCCAGCGCCTTGAAAGCCTCCTTGGATATTGCTTTTAGTAATTGAGTCCTTAAAAGCAGCGATAAAGCAAGGCAGAAACTCAAGTTTGGTGATGTGGTTAATCCTGTTGCGCATCAGGTTCTTGGCTTGGCGCCCATACGCCTTCTTCAACGGCGAGAAACAACCCACATTAAGAGGCTGCAGGAGGTGCGACGAGTGAGGCGGCATGCAGAGAGTGATAATCTTGTTCTCCTTGCAGTACTGCTGGAAATCAAGCGAGTCGTGGCTCTCGTGGCCGTCGATAATGAGCAAACGTACTGTGCTAACAGTACGTTTCTTTGTATAGGCGTTAAAGTGCTTTAACTACGCTAGGCCAAGTTTATTTGTTGTCTAGCCGTTCTTAGAGACTGCAATAACCCAGTTACTAGGTAGATTATCTTCCTTGTACTAGGCGGAGAGGTGGTTCTTGCCCTGGAAGATCACGAAAGGCGGGATCGCCCACCTAGTCGCGTTGATGCTTTGGATAACGGTAGTCCACTCTCGATTACTGTGAGCTGGTCGGGAGGTCGTAGTATGTATGATGTAGATTGTGTTGTGTCTATCTATGTCCCAGATGCGGGGTATATACATGGAGTAGTGGAAGTAGTGGACTGATTAGTCAGTGGATAGACCACATGACATGTGAAGTGTCCTGGGCTTACACACCTCCCTCAGGTTCGAACGCATGTAGAAGCTGATGTGATCATATGCCACCCCCTACCCTGTATAGGGGTAGAGCTGCTTGTTTGAGTGCGGTGGGTAGCCGCTTGATTGGAGCAGTTCCAGGTGGGGATCGTCTGCCGTCGCAGTGTATGTGGACCTCGCTCTTTACTACAGGCGTCCCTGATAGTCAGACGTCTCCTAGAGCTTGTATTGAGGTCCTGATTTGCTTCGCGTTACTGTATGGAGATTGGTGGTATCCCTGAAAGTATTGAGAGTATTGAGCTTGAGAAGGTGTACAGCCTCGTTAAACCTGTAAAAACCATGTAGGAAAACCAGGAAGAGTACTGTACTGTAATGTTATAGCTCGCTATTTTGTAGGAAATGAATTGAAGTGTAGTAGTGATACCCAGTTTTGATGTCTTTGTTTTGGAAGAAGCTTTGTGAGGCCATCAGCTGGCTGTATGTTGGTTGGTATATGAGAGAGATTGATGTTTTGTGCTTGCGCTTCCTGTCGTAGCCAGTGATGATGTACATCGACGTGTCGAAGTGATGTCTTGAGTCGTGGCGTTGCCGTAGTCACTAGACGAATAGTCTGCTGGTTGTCACAGTATAGTATCTGCTCGTTGTCTGGATCGAAGTCGATGTCCTTGAAGAGTCGCCACCACCATAGCAGCTCAGTGCCAGCGGAAGACGCGGCGACTAGCTCAGCTTCAGTAGTCGATTTAGTGACGCATCGTTGAAGTGTCGCTTTCCAGTCAACAGGGCCGCCAAACAGGAAGAAGATGTAGCCTTGCGAGCTCTTCCGAGTGGCTTTGTGATCAGCGTACGAGGCGTCAGTGGCACCAAAGAAGTCTGGTTCTTCGTGGTCGACTATTTGAGCAACGTCGGTGGATACGGATGTATCGTAGTAGAGCGCTCGATCCTTTGTTGAGTATAGATAGCTAAGTGTTTGATATGCAGCATCGATATGGCGTTGTGAAGGCTTGACAAGGAATTCTGCCAGTTTTGAATGAGCTTTGGAAACATCGGGTCGTGTGGCAGTAGCGATATAGCCGATTGATCCAACGAGTTGTGCGTATCTGTATGTGTTCGCATCGTTCTTTGGCTCGTTCGAAGGAAGCAGTTCCTCGAGAGGAAGCGGTGTAGCTGGAGGTTGATTAAATGGCTTTGGCGATGGATATTTCGCGCTAAGCTTGTCAAGGTATGCTGATTGTGATAGCCAAATTGAGCCAGTTGATCTGTCTCGGTGCGTTTGTATGCCGCAGAAGGTTGACAGGTCTCCTAGCGATCGAATCTCGTACCGGCGTAGCAGCTTGCGTTCGAAGTCATCGAGAGCAGCTGTGTGAGCTGGTTTTGCGAGTATGACGATATCATCAACGTAGAAGAATACTAGCAGCTTGTCATTTCTCCAAAGACATGGAGCGTCTTTGACCTCGTGAAGTCCAAGTTCTGTAAGTGTCTTTGTAAGCTCCTTGTACCATAGTAATGGCGAGGTCTTCAGGCCGTATAGCGCTCGGTGTAATTCCCACAGGTGATCAGGATCAGAGAAACCTTCTGGCAAATGACAGTATACAGGCGAAGCGAGTCGAGCATTCGTGAAGGCATTGACTGCATCGTATTGTCGAACTTCCATGTTGAAGTAGGGTGTCTTCAGCTGTTGTTTGGAGATCGCCGCGTACACAGATTCGAGCCTTGTATTTGATGAGGTATCCTTCATTGTCGAACTTGTACTTGAATACCCAGATCAGTGGCAAGACCTCGTTGTCCTGAGCGTTAAACTCTTTCCAAGTAATCGTCTTGTAGGTGTCCTTGCGCTTGACATCCGACATCTCGCGCTGCATAGCTGCAATGAAGCCTTGCTTGTGTAGAGCTGGTAGCTTCATTACGTCCTGATAGAACTGAGGCTCAGGAGGTAGATCCGATCGATGTATTCGGGTTTTTGGTGCTGTGGTAGACGCAGCTACGAATGTTGACCAGTACTTGTTGACAAAGAAGCTGCTGCTCTTGCGAGAGGGTTTCCGTACTCGCGTCGATCCCTCAGGGAGTATGTGTGTACGGCGTAGGTTGCTGTCGATAAGCTCGCGATTTTGTGCAGCGTTTGAGTCGGCTGCGTCGCGTCGCTTCCGCTTTCGAGATTCTTGAGAAGGTGACACGAAATCTGGTGTAGGGCTGTGAC
The DNA here is from genome assembly GCA_009982855.1 of Lizonia empirigonia. Taxonomy (NCBI): domain Eukaryota; kingdom Fungi; phylum Ascomycota; class Dothideomycetes; family Pseudoperisporiaceae; genus Lizonia; species Lizonia empirigonia. The sequence continues at coordinate 354,916 of JAADKA010000006.1, read as the reverse complement.
CGAGCGTAGTTGATAAGGCTTGATCGCTTTCTGAGCGAGTATCGGGATCAGGAGAGATTGTGATGGCTGGTGTTGGCAGAAGAGGTGTTCCGCTGTGTGGCTCAGTAGGCTTTGTGTTGCTGTCTTGAAGGTGTATAGCCTGACTAGGCTCTTGTATCGTATCGTACTCGCCCTCTGAAGAGTCTTCTGGATCTTGCAAGGATGGCATATGAAGCGTGTGCGTGATTGCCTCAAGCTCTTCGCCTTGTAGGAGTGGATCGGCTTCGTCTCTGTGCTGGTAGAAGAGATCCTCCTTAAATGTAACATCTCGTATTCGAATAACCTTTCCTTGATGTGCTCTGCTTGTCGCATTTGGTAGCCATACTCGATAGATATTTGAGGAGTCGTAGCCAACAAGGTATCCGATGAGTGCTCGTGGTGATAGCTTGTCGCCTCTTGGAATCTGCTGACGGAGTGCATATGCACGGCAGCCGTATACACGTAGGTGAGCAATTGAAGGTTGTTTGGAGTAAGCCATCTCAAATGGAGTCTTCCATCCAAGTGTTCGTGTAGGTGTACGATTGAGTAGGTATGCTGCAGCGACGTATATCTCAGGAGCAAGCGGTAGAGGCAGATTTGATGTAATGCTCATGGATCGGCTTCGTACGATCAAGTTCTTGCCTGAGCGTTCGGCAGAACCGTTCTGCTCCTCAGTGTGTGGTGCTCTGATCTGAAGTCGAATTCCTTCTCTGTGACAGTACGCTCGCGCTGAGTTGTCTGTAAGACCGTAGCCTTTCTCATCGTCAGCGATTATGAAGGTAACAGTAGTATTGAATTCGCGCTTGATCGATCGATCAAGACGGGTAAGGACGTCGAGCAGTGTTGCCTTATCGCGCTTTGCGATCGTATACACGAAATTGAGCTTTGTATATAGATCAAATCCATGGAAGACGTATCGGTGCCCGTTGTATCCAGGAGTGTCGAGCTGTATGAGGTCGATAGCCACGGTTTCGAAAGGACGAGACGCGCCAAGTTCGTGTCCAATGCGTCGAGAGATGATTTTCTGAGCCTTATTCTGCAGGCATTCTTCGCAGTTAATTGTGGCTGGAGCTGAACCAGTGGGTGGCAGTATGCCTCTGACGTGGCTTGATAGCTGGTCGATAGCATCACTGCCTGCGTGTCCTAGCAAGACATGGAGCTGTGGCTTTGTGAGCAATCGAGGCTTGAGTGGTTGAGCTGAGTACTGAGGCCTGCGCTGTTTGGTTGCGAAGGCTGCATGCTGCAGTGCTGACTGTGCTGCAGGTTGAGAGCGATGCACGACTAGCCAATGTCCTCCGGATCGGGTAAGGTTTGCGATGTCTTCCCGTAATGTTTTGGTTGCTCGATAGAGTACGTTCTGACCAGAATCGAAGTGTATGTTCGACGAGGAGAGGCGCGAGAGTGAGACAAGGCTGGTGAAGAAAGATGTTATAAGTGCTACTCGCTTGAGCGTGGTTGTCTTGATACCGTTTGGTGTTGACAGAGGTATCTCGACTTCTCCCCATGCTTCGATCGACATCTCTGATCCTCCTGCTAGTACGATATCGTCGTCGGCCGCTGGAGACTTCCACCGGAACTCTGCGGGGTTGTTGCAGATGTGGATATCAGTTGCGGGGTCGAGAGTCCATGAGTGGAGAAGCGGATAGTGTCGGAGAGATAGCTGATTGTTAAAGGCTGATGAGAAGACAGCATATGCTTCGTGCAAGGATTGATCTGTAGGTGCGTCGCCAGCGTCGATTTCTATCGAATCAGAGTTGGCTTGCTTGTCCAAATCCTTGTTCTTCGTCTTCTTGTAGCGTCGGTTCTTCTCTCGGATCTTGTTCAGTAATCCTGTCGTGTCTGCAGCCTCGAACAAAGAAACTTTCTTGGCTTTTTCAGGGTCTTCGACAAATCCTCTTGTTCTGAGTGAAGTGTCAATGTACGCACACTGTCCCCAGAAGTGGATGTCTCCACAAAGGCATGGCTTCGATGGCTTCGCATTGTCTCTTGATCTCTTCTTGTTGTATGGAGATCCTTGCCCATTTAACGTAGCGCCGAATACGCCTCCGAGGATGTTTGTCTTCCTTGAGTGCGTTGTACGATGATAGCGTAGGAAGTCTGCTAAGACAGTGGACAGTTGAGACTGGTTCGGTATAGGTGTATCGCGATTCGAGTTCCAAGTCTCTTCTGCTTTGAAGATGTCGAGCGAGACACTTGCGGCATAAGCAGCGTCTACTTGCTTGATGGCTCGTACGAGGTCCTTGTGTGCTCGGTAGCCATGTACTTCAGGCAAGTCGAGTTGCTTCGCTCGGTTGTATGCAGTGAGAAACTCGTTGCACCAGTCTTCGATATTCGATCGTCGAGCATGTAGAACTTTTGCTGCTTCGTACGCTTTTTGGACGCGATATTCTTGGTCGGCTGTCGTCGGAGAGTAGAGCTCTTGAAGCGTCTTGATCTGATCGCGTACGGCTGTCTTATCTTTAATATGATAGAGCAGATCCTGCTGAATTGTCTTAGTGATATGTGCTTCAACTTGTCCTAACTTATCTTTCAGGCGTCTGTATTCTTTGATTTCGTTGTAATAGACACTGCAGTCTTGGTTATACTGCACTAGAGCTTGCTGAGTAGGCTGAATTGGTAGTCCCTCGGCATTGACGATAAGCGTTGGCCGAACAGGCTTCTCAGGCTTTTGAGGAAGAGGATGGAGTTGGTTAGGATCAATATACTCCCATACGTCTCCTGCCTCAGCGATGCGCTTAACGACGAAGATCCAGAGTTCCCAGTTGCTCTGGCCTTGAAGGATAATGTCGGTAACGGTGTTTTTCGACATGTTGAAGCGACGTTTCGTTCGTAGGTCAGTTTTTAATGATAGAGAATGCGGATTAGGCCGGGCTCATAACTGTGAGCTGGTCGGGAGGTCGTAGTATGTATGATGTAGATTGTGTTGTGTCTATCTATGTCCCAGATGCGGGGTATATACATGGAGTAGTGGAAGTAGTGGACTGATTAGTCAGTGGATAGACCACATGACATGTGAAGTGTCCTGGGCTTACAATTACCCTGCTGTACCGTCTTCGGCCGTCCTCGACGCTCAGAGCCTGTAACTACTGCTCCAGTCGATATCATGCCCATCATGAAGCCAGACTCGTCAAAGTTGTAGGTATCCTCGTCAAGGATACCGTGCTTGGCCTTTGTATTCTCTACAAGTCGAAACCAGCCTCGTATAACCTCAGGATCCTCGCAGAGGGCTCTCTTGTAGTCGTACTTGCGATTGAACTTGACTTTAAGCTCAGGGCGACGTTTAACGAAGGTTGCAGCCCAGTTGACGCCTACCGACGGTTGGCCACGCTCTTTGCGCAGTAGATCAGCCATATCCTTGACAGCAGCAAGCCGTGGCGGAAATCCTCGCGCGTCAAGATCAATTATATGCTGAACAATCACGGCCTCCTCTATTAGACGAAGGTTTGCTGAGTTGGGCGCGCAATCGCGTCGAAACTGCTTTCCAGCGCGTCGATCGCCGAGTGTTGTTCGAGAGACGTTGTAGATAGCTGCCGCGCGTCGCTGAGATAGTGTCGCGTCTTGTTTGATAGCCTGAAGCGCAAGCTGTAATCGAGCCTCCTTTGAAGCTGGTAGCTCGTTTAGTGGTTGATTCATCACGTTTCTACTGTTCGTGATAGTAGATTTTGGTGGGGTCTTGGCACAGTGGCCGACTCGCCCGTGTGGCCGACTCGCCCGTGGGGTACGTTACTCCAATTCGACTTGCTTTCTGTTGTACAATCGCCACAGACATTGCAGATTGGGGATAGTTTGCCATAACGAGCCGAAGCCTGATTGGCTATTGTTGCCTTCGAGACGCTTTGTGAGCTCATATGGCCCCTGGAGAAAGTCAATCAACTGAGTAACCTCCTCCCAATCATCCTCAGTGATGCGATCTTCGAGTGCGGAGACAGCTTCTTGATCGACGGCTGACGTTGCCGAGGCCTGTGATTGGCGGAACTGACGTTGATAGACTCGTATAGCTTCTCGGAGCTCCCGGCAACGGAGTAACATAAGGTATGTTGAGTGCCAGCGTACCCCTCCAGCCTGTACAAGGTTGAGCGTGAAGTGCTCCCACAGAGGATCGTCATCTGATAGCTTTGTTTGGCAACGTTTGAACGCTTCACGACGCTTGTGTGAGGCGCAAACAGCGTTGACGAAGTTGTGTAGTTTGCCGACGACGCCGTGCTGTCGGTATAGCTTGAATTGACCTACGTCACCAGCCCCAGCGAGGTCTTCTTCAAACTTGCTGACGCCATCTCCATATACTGTACTAGGACTTTAGTCTGTTCGCGCGTGTGCACAGACCATTTCAACAACGCGAACTCTAAAGAGGGGTATCTTCTTCAACTACACACGACTACATCAATATGAGAGCTTTTAGCACTAAAATTTCATCAAATCGAGTGCGCGGAGGTGAATTATCAGAAGCCCAACGGATATACTGCTTAGCCCAGGTTGAGGCTGGTGTGTCGACAAGCGAAGTTGCTGACGCGCTGGACTGCTCGCAGCGGTGCGTACAGAAAACAGTACTCCGATGGACAACCAGCTGCAGCACCACAACGCAGCCTCGGACAGGCCGGCCACCTACATTGACTAGTAGAGACCATCGCCGGCTGCTACGGATTGCTCGGAAAAACCCAGGTATTGAGTACCACAAGCTTATGGAGGAGGCTGGACTGTGGGACGCCAATACTACCTACCCCAGCGTTTCTAAGCGTACTGTGCAGCGCGCAATGGCTGACGAGGGATACCGCAAGTTCAGAGCGAGACGTAGGCCAAAAATCAACAAGAACACAGCTGCGGAACGCCTCAATCTTACTAATGAATGGCTGGGGTTTGATTTTGGGAGGCGTACTATCAGGTTCAGTGACGAGTGCAGCGTTGCTCGTGGATCTGGCCACAACACGCCCTGGGTATGGCGACTACCTGAGGATAAATGGTCGCACGAGATGGTTGAGGAGGTCACCACTGCTCGCCAACCTGCTCGTATGGTATGGGGCTCAATATGGATGACTCCAGGTGGCCGAGCAAGACGTAGTCGTCTAGTAATTATGAATCACGACACATCAGCCAAACGCAATGGATACACAGCTCAGAGCTACATACGAGCACTTGAGGAAGGTCTCCAGGACAGCTACAGGCCAGGCGAGTGGTTTATGCAGGATAACGCACCTATCCACACTTCCCAGGTCTCCAGGACAGCTACAGGCCAGGCGAGTGGTTTATGCAGGATAACGCACCTATCCACACTTCCCAGGTCTCGAAGGAGTGGCTAGAGGTTCATGGTGTTGCTACGATCAAATGGCCACCATACTCACCTGACCTTAACCCTATTGAACACATGTGGTGGGCACTTAAAAAGAAGCTCCATGAGCTGCATCCTGAATTTGACTATATGGGAGACTCTCTAGCTGAGTGGGAGGCGTTCGAATTGGGGTTGATTGAGGCATGGGCTGCTATACCTGACGCACTGATCAAACGCCTTATTAGGACTATGCCACGACGCCTAGACGCTGTGCGACGTGCAAAGGGCTACCAGACTAGATACTAAGCGTAATGCGATTAATTTGCAACCCTAATTGTCTTATTTGGTCTATGTAGTAGAGAGTTATACTGCTTTGAAGTTGGTAATCAAATGTGGTTGTGGTGGTCCATGCGTCAACGCGAACAGACTTTTGGCACCCGATTGTAGTGTTGCCTTGACGACGAGGTTGATGATGTGTCCGGCGCAGCGGAGGCGGTGACGGGAGTCCAAATCGAGTATATCGGAGCCCTCAGTAAGCCCGTTGTACAGGGAGGAGTCGTTACTAGTAGCGTTGTCACCGATAAAACAGTTGAATCGGGTCTCGAAGTTGTACTGGCGGATGACGTCAAGTATAACGGCAGCTTGTGCACCCCCTGAGTGATCGCCGATAAGGTTGTGAAAGGCGATAAGTACGTCACGCTGCTTGTACGTGGCATCAACAAAGTGAGCTACTACAGCAAGAAAGCTGTAGTAATTCCGTGACGTCCACACGTCAACGCTCACACTTATCTTACTCCGAGCCTTCTCCAGCAGTGCTGCCACCTCCAATTGACGCTCGTGGAGTTGGTTGATGACGTATGACGATAGGGTTGTGTGAGAGTTGGGTAAGGCGTTGAGAAGATTCCGTCGACTCCAGGTGATCAAGCCTCGTGTGGCTTGATTTGTGGCTGTAAAGAACGATATATCATGGACGATAACCCAGTCAATAAGCGCTGCTTGCAGCTTATCCTCTTCCCAAGGGGTGTGCGGTGAAGGTAGACGAGCCGGCAGTGCGAGCGGCTGCCCAGGGGTCCTCAGGGGCAGGTTGGCCATCAGGAATCGGGCCTGTTTTGGTGTCGATTCGGTGCTTCTTGAGGATGTGGTGACGGTGATGGAGATGATGTCCAGGTCGACGAGGTTGACGATGAGGCACGGGCCATCTTGCCGAGGGTCTTTGAGGCAGCTGAGTGGTATATAGGCCTCCTGATAACGTCAGTGAGCTGAGTCTGGGTACGGCTGGTTGGCGGCATGTTGATGATGTTGATAGAGGGCTTTGGGGGGGGGGGGTTAGAGGATATAGAGAGCGACTTACTCATAAATCTCCTTTCCAGCCATCCCATATAGCGCCGACGTTGATAGATGACGTGGATCCGACGCGAGGAGCCCTAAGGACCTTCTCACCAGAGATGCTTACATATACAGCAGAGCAAGGCAAAAGACCTTCACCACATCTGCTGGGGCAGAGGGTTAGTGGCCTTATACCGCGCGGCAGAGCATGCGTCATACCAGGGCCAAGATGCCTTGAAAAGCTCTGGATTTACTCTCCTTCGTCGGGTATCCACATCATCCTAGCGCGTTGTACGTGTGACGGTGAGGGAGGTGAGCCGTGTGTGTAAGCCGGGGCTTGTTGTGGGTGGGTGTGGAGGCAGAGGCGTGATGTGAGCGATGGGCGATAGGCGATTGTGGTGTTGTGGTGATGGGTCGATAGTCAGGGAAGCTCAATTGACGCTAAACTGATTACTCATCCATTAGCGAGGCGCTAGTACGTTATTTGGAGCAAATCTGAGGCTGTCGCAATGCCTGGGGACGCTGTGGTTACCAAACCTGGTGATATACCTCCTGCACGCCGCCACGCTCGATCTAGAGTATAATCGTGCTCGGGAACGTGTTCTACAGACGTGATTTGCTTTTATGCGCGTCAATATAAAAAAAACGCGATAATCGCGTTGTGGTGTAGTAGTAGAGGAGGTGGTGATACTATTGAGACCTCGCGTCGGGCGTGGTGTTGAGTTTCGACGATAGTGGCACGTGCACCCCCGCAAAAAAGAAGCTGTAACGTACTCCACAAGCGAGCCGGTCACCCAAGCGAGCCGGTCACTCAATTTTACAACAAAAATTAAGATTTTTGCACCTTAATAACTCTACAACCAGATAATAGAATTGTCTAAAACTTGAAATACTATGCTGCATCTACGTAAAGATCAATTCTATAGAAGCGCTAGGATCCTGTATCAGTCGCACCGGAGTTATTAAACAAAAAATCAAAATACAGGGATTATTTTAGCGTACTTTCTAATGACTCTACACACGTTAAGGATAGAGCTTAGATCTCCAGGGCAACTGATCTTGACATAGGTAAAGCATAGCATTTTGATTTTTAGGCAATTCTATCATCTGGTTGTGGAGTTATTAAGGTGCAAAAATCTCAATTTTTGGTGTAAAATTAAGTGACCGGCTCGCTTGGATGACCGGCTCGCTTGTAGAGTACGTTAGACTAAGACTAGAATTAAACTAGGGAGCTTAAAAACATCACTAAGTTTCTAATTAAAAACGCGTTTTTGTTGGAAAGTGGAATTGCACTGTCCTAATCAGGCTAGCACCACGTGACCGATAATCCTGTATTTAGCCCCTGAGTAGAGCAGACTCCAATCTACACACTTACATGCCATGACTGAGAGAGTCATTCTTTCTCAATAGGTTATGAGCCCGGATTTACGCGCTTGCGTGTTCATTGTGAGTGTCCGGAGTGTCGTTTCTTCGATATGGGCAGCAAGCTGGTATATGTGTGTCTGCGCCAGAACAACCCAGGAGGTCGTCGCCTTCTATATTCTAAGACACTGGGCCGTCGCCCTGGCTACCGCGAAGGGTATTAAGTCCGAAGAAAAATGGACTATCGTCCGGAGAAGCTGGGAGCGTCTCGAAGATACCTTGGGCGAGTTATACCCAATTCCGACGCGCGAGTCGAAGAGAGCAATGGTTGCTCTATCCCTTTTCAACTAACCTTTTGACAACGATTCGAATACCTACCTACCGACGGTAACCATCGATTCTTCCGAAAACGACTCGAATTGCCTGCTTATCGATGGTAACCTTTCGAGCCCTTCTTTCATACCGGTAGCTACAGTTCGACAGCTACTTTCGATTCCTCAAACTCGAAAACCTACCGTTTGACGGTGCTCGAGGTTTTTTACTCTCTCGAACTCTACCCACCTACCCCCACCCGATTTCTCGATCGATTTTTTATCTTCTTTCCAAAGGATTTCGTCAAATAAACGCAAAGAAGCAAAGGCTTATATAACGATGGGGGAGAGTAAGGGTGTTAGGGTCTGGAGCCCCGAATAGGACACAGACAAAGAGGCAGGAGCGGAGGAACGGAGCGGGGACAACAAGAGAGGAGAGCGTACACAGCTAGAGTACTGGGAGTACTACTATGGTATCATGCGTAAGTTTTGTGAGTGGAGATGCACGGTGGGGGTGCTTGGCGGATGATGCGGAACCTCTCTATCGTCCAAATTACATCAAATCCTACCTAATTCTGTATACAATACAATGTTAACCTGTTTCGAGAAGCATCTCTGTGTGCCCCCCAGAATGTCTACTACTCGTCCATTTCATCCATATCATCTATCCTATCCATCTCATGTATCCCATCGATCAACCGTCCTAAAATGGCTACTCCTTGTCCATCAACACCACCCCATAGTCAGCATTTATCACGGGACCAGCGCCTGCAGGTACAGACTCTACGGCTAGCTGGTCATACGTACAGATATATCGCCAACCTCCTCCACGTCACCGAGCGACAAGTTGAGTGGGCAGCTACTAGTGTTTCTGTCACTCCAAAACGACGTAGTGGTCGCCCACGTATCCTTACAGATGCCCAAGTAGACGAGCTTGAGGCGTACGTCCGATCATCACGACGTACACGTCAGATGAGCTGGCATCAACTTGCGTACGGTCCCTTTGACGCATGGGGGGTGTCAGAGTACGTGATACGCCGTGCCCTGACTGCTAGAGGATACACACGCCGCATTGCCCGAGCCAAGCCACCTCTCACCCAACTCCATAAGGACTTGCGCCTTGCCTGGGCTCGTGAGCATGTCAACTGGGAGCCTTGGCAGTGGTGGAGGATCCTCTGGAGTGACGAGACGTGGGTAACTGGAGGGCGGCACCGTCGAGTATGGGTAACAAGGAAGACTGGAGAGGAGTTAGATCCTACCTGTACTGTTGACAAGGTACCAAGAAAGCGTGGCTGGATGTTCTGGGCCTGCTTTTCTGGTACTACAAAAGGTCCCTCCCTTTTTTGGGAGAAAGAGTGGAAGACTATCAACAAAGAGAGGTACTGTGAAAGGATTGTACCACTTATTCATGGGTGGCTACGCCTTAATCCAGACCTTGAGTTTATGCAGGATTCAGCCCCAGGTCATTCTGCAAGGCTGACCCTTTCTGAGCTACAAGAAAGAGGGATAACGCCTATATACTGGCCTCCATTTTCACCAGACCTCAGTCCAATTGAGCCAGTCTGGGATGAGATGAAAGACTATATTGAGAATCACTATCCTGACCTGCCTAGAGGGAGGCAGTACACGTACGATCAACTCAGGGGGGTTATACAAGAGGCATGGGACTCAATTACCCCTGAGTTTCTTCAGGGCCTCATTGAGACTATGCCAGCTCGTTGCCAGGCAGTCATTGACGCTCAAGGTGGTCACACAAAGTACTAAGATTGTATGTAAAGTATGACAAAGCCAAGATTTGGCCACCCCGAATAATACAGCCGAACATCTCCACCGTGCCGCCCCACTCACAAAACTTACGCATGATACCATAGTACGTAGCTACTGAGGCGGGGCCCGCGTCATATGAACCAAGCTTGAGAGACCAAGCTAAGACGGGAGGGGGATAGTGTTACGATCCCAGGAAATCAGGACAACCCCACGTCAAGAGAAAAGAGAAGTCCACTCAAGTGCGGCACAGCAAGAATGACCGGCAGGGAAGAATTACAAGTAAGCAAAGCTCGGACGCCAGTACGCTGATCACGCACAAGTCACGTGACAACGGATCAGAGGACTTAGCATTGATTAGTGTGATCAATAATCAGTGTGATCAATGATCAGTACAATTAGTGATCAGTTTGATTAGAACCCGCGCACCACTAATCACTCTGCATATTCCCTTAGTATATAGTATGTAGGAACACAACCCTTACGGTTCGTGTTCAAACTCTTCAATCAAGTTTGTCTTTGGAATCTCAACCTGCCCTCGAGCTAGATAGTACCCTCTATACTACTCAGTGCAACCCCTATCATCACGAGCTTTGCTTAGGTGATAATCCTACCAATCCAGATACCGTACTCATCCCCGAGAACCAATAGAATCAGTGCTTACGGTCTTTGACTAAAGTACGACTTTGTTAGGGACGTCAAATTGAGAGAGATTGGATTGATTGATCGGTAACCAGAAAGTAAGTACAAAGAGCTAGCGGGGTTTGGTAACCTCGCGAATATGTCGCGAGGTGTTGCCAAGACCCTGATGACTAAGCTAATCACGTGACAGAGCACGTGACCGGGGAACGGGCAGGTATGTGGGATGGATATCGGAGATCCATAACACCACTCCCCCCTCCCAAAAAGCAGCTCCTGCGCGCTAAGGCTCATAAAATCCTTCACAACCCACCAGTATGTCCATTGTCCTCCCTTCCATCCATGAATACCGTGTCGGTCATCGGTCGGTCGGTCGGTTGGTCTGGTGAGGAGCGAAGGCGTCCTTGATCGTCAACTTGTCAGCGGTCATACCACCCGGAGAGTATACTCCACGTCGCCAAAGGCTTCCTCAGTGGGTTCAGAGCAACCGTGGGGACCATCCCCACTGCTGGTGAGCTTACCACCTTCTGCACTAAGACGGGCGAGTATACTTCCAGCCAAGTAGACGTGATTAGTCAAGCCACAAGAACGCTAACCGCTCCTCATGTTGACCAGGTTCCCGGAGGGGTGTCGGCATGGCGATGTCGGGATGTCTGTGGTGGAAGCGGGCTAGGTGCTCTCCGCAGCCCGTGACGTCGTAGTATGGGACCCAGTCTGGCTTGTCGTAACCTGTCCACTTGATGAGGTAGCGGAGGACACCTTTCTTACCAGTAGCGGGATCCTTGCAGCGCTTATCAACTTTAGCGTCAAGGATATCGTCAACGTAGTAAGTCTCGCCTTCATCATCAACTTCAACAGGGCCTTGTGGGTCTTGACGCTGCCCCGGGAGCGGGTTGTTGTCAACCGGGTGGAGGAGCCATGGGTGGAATACCGGATAGATTTGGGCCAGATCACCGTGGTCTGACAGGTCCAGTCGGTAAGCCTTACCACCATATGATTCCTTCACTGTGAAGGGGCCCAAGTTCTTTGGGGAGAGACCTTTGTTCTGCTGACGGGTGCGGATATTGCGAGCATCAAGCATCACCAGGTCACCAGGGTGAAACTCAGGTGCTGGTTGCCTGTGCTTGTTTGCTTGTTCCTCCATTTTGGCTGACGCCCACGCGAGGCTCCATTTGAGGAATACTTTGACTGACTCAATGCGTTGGATGAGGTTGTCTGCCGCTCGAGAGTCGCGCGAAGCTTTCCACGTCAATGAGGTGTCAGTGACTGGTTCAATACCACTGCGAGGGTTGTAGCCTTTCGTTGCGTAGAATGGGGACACTCCTGTCGCTGCAGTGACTGTGGAATTGGCATGAAATTCAGCGAGAGGTAGTAGCTCAGCCCAGTTCTTCTGGTCATAGTGCACGAAGGCGCGGAGGTACTGTTTGACTGCACTGTTGACTGCTTCGGTTTGACCATCAGTTTCTGGATGGAACGCCGTGGATAACTTTGGTTTGGTACCAATGCGTTCACATAAGCGTTTCCAGAAGTGTGAGGTAAACTGTGCGCCGCGGTCGGATATGACCTCCATCGGGTAGCCTTCCTCACGCCATACGTACTCGAAGAATGCCTGGACTACAGTCTCTACCTCTAGGTCTTCCAATGGGATAAACTTCTTCTTCTTGGAGAGGCGGTCGACGTTCACCATGAGGTGGTTGTACGTCAATCCTCTCCAGGTCGAGGGTGGAAGTGGAGTGATGAAATCCACAGTAACACTGTTCCAGTAGCGATCTGCGACGGGGAGCGGGTTGAGTAGACCATGTTTGCCTTCTCGGTGGGGCTTGGACCGTTGACACACCAAACAGTTCTTTACGTAACGTGCGACGGTATCGGTGCAGGATGGCCAGTAGTACCATCGGGAGAGTCTCTCGTATGTACCATGCTTGCCGCTATGGCCTCCTACCGTGGTGTCGTGGACGTGGCTCACCACAGCGGCCCGCAGTGCTTCGTCGTCGGGGACGTACAGTTTATCGTGGATGTAGAGGAGACCGTCTTTCATGTGACAAGAGGATAGTTCTACCTTGACGCCTTGTTTGGCATAGGACACTGGGAGACGGCGTAGGCCTTCTTCTTTGCACCTGATGATGTCGTTCATCAGCGGATCTTCAGCTGCGGTGACCCGGATACGCTGGATGAGCGACTCAGTATCCGGGAGGTCTTGGTGTTCAGAGTCGGGCTCCCGATCGTCCCCGTCCTCAGAGAGGCCAGGCTCCCGATCGTTCCCTTCCCCGTCGACCTCCTCTCCCAGGGCGACTGTCAACGATTCTTCATCGCCACAGCCCGTCTCTTCACTGAACGCTTGTATCCATTGTGTCAGGTCTATCACGCTGAGTTCGAGCTGATCGTTGACTATGTCGGCTAGGTGGATAGCGTGGTGACAACCATCGTCGGGGGTGAGGGAGAGTACGGCCGTCGCCTCCACGCCCGGTGGGGGAGGTTCGAACATGTGGTCTTTGAGCAGTTGCTGCTGTTGTTGTTGTATTCGATCATCAGACACGTTGTCTGGCACGTCATCGGTTCGGCGGGTTAAACTATCAGGTTTAGTACCTTGTTTACCAGGCCTATACTTAATGATGAAGTTGAACTCAGCTAAGAACTCAGCCCAACGGGCTTGTCGGCGCGAGAGTTGTTTGGTGCTCATAAACCATTGTAACGTTCGATGGTCTGAGAATATCTCCACTGGGTCCTCAGTCCCTGCTAGTTCGGGTCTCCACTCTTCAAATGCCTTGATGATCGCAAGGAGTTCTTTGTCGTAGATTGGGTAGTTCAACTCAGCAGCTTTCATCTTCATCGAGAAGTATGCCACAGGGCGGAGCACGTCGTCGTGCCACTGGGAGAGTATTGCCGAGACCACCCAATCGGACGCGTCGCATTCGATGATCGCTTTAAGGTCTGGGTCAAAATGGGCGAGAACTGACTCGCTGGTGAAAGCTTCCTTAAGTCGTTCAAATGCGGCGCGAGCCTTATCGTGGAAGTTAAGCTTTTGGCCCACTGTTGTGTCACGAATGAGCTCGATAAGCGGTCGTACAATGAGTGAGAACTTGAAGATAAAGCGTCGGTAGAAATTGGCAAAGCCAATGAACGCCTGTACGTCCTTGACGGTGCGAAGATCCTTCCAGTCCTTAATCGCTTTGATCTTGTCTGGATCCATCTGTAGGCCTTCGCAGGTGAGTATCATGCCCAGATATTTGACTCGAGTGACGTGGAACTCGCACTTGCGGATATCTAGGTAAAGACCGGCATCTCTCAGACGCGTGAGGGTTTTGGTGCAGTGCTGCACGTGTTCTTCTTCGGATGAACTGTAGACGAGCACGTCATCAAGATATGCAGAACAGAAATCATCCAAATAGTCTCGCAGGGTGGAGTTGATAAATGACTGGAACGTGCCGGGAGCGTTGCAGAGTCCGAAGGGCATCACCACGTACTCGAACAGCCCAAAGCGGGTGAGGAATGCTGTCTTTTCTTGATCCTCTTTGCGAACAAGCACTCGATTAAACGCGGCGATCACGTCAAACTTTGAGAACAATCTGACTTTGTTCAGACGCGCTAGAGTATCCCGAATCTTAGGAGGCGCATTGCGGTTTTTTACTGTAAGGGCGTTCAACTGTCGATAGTCGATACAGATCCTCAGCCCGCCACCTGGCTTCTTTACTACCAGCACGGGCGCCGCGTAGGGTGAGGTTGACTCGCGAATGAATCCTTTGCGCAGCTCTTCTTGGATATAGGCCTTCAAGGCCATCATCTCGTTACGTGACAAGCCGTACGCTCTCTGGTGTGGTGCCGCGGCTCCTTCGATGAGTCGTATCTCGTGATCTACCCCAGGCTTGCTCAAGGGGACGGTGTCCGCCTCCTTGGGGTCCCATACGTCTATCAGGCGGTGATACTGCGGTGGTACCAGCCTATAGAGCTCGGACTTGGTGATCTTTGGTAGGGTCAGCTTGTCGTGGAACTTCTGGAAGTCCTCTGTGGTGAGGGCGGCGCAGTCAGCCGCGAACAGGCTCATGAATGATGCTTCTATAGGATCGTCTGGTTTCTTGAGTTTCTCCCAGTGTTCCGGGTACACCCAAGTGAGTGTCGACTCATCGCGACGTCCGAAGGCCAGGGCAGCATCAGCGCTGATGAGGGCGATGTTGTCTTTCATGGCCGGGGTGATGTTGGTGACGTGGCTTTTCCCATCACGAGCACAGGTGACCTGTACGCACTTTCCGTGGGTCAAACAGTTCGCTGTGCAATAGTCGCTGCAGAACGTGATGGTGCGGTCGTTGTATCTCTTGACGGGGTCGTGGGTCTCCAGCCATGGCTGTCCTACGATGAGGTCGTATCCAAGTAGCTCCGTGACCCACATCCAGTCCTCGCTATAGTGATCGCCGATGTGTAGCTTCACCAGCGCCATGGTATCCATGCTCGCTGCAATCTTGCCATTGGCGAGTCGGAGTTGCACTGGTTGCGATGATTTCACAGTGTGTAGCTTGTGCTGTGTGGTGAATTGTCGACTGACGACTTGCCCCGAGCACCCATCATCGGGTAAGGTATTGGCCTTCACGGGGTGCCCCAACGGGGTGGTAACTTGGCTAGAGAACTTCATCTGCGGCGAGTGAGGTGGGCGATTTGGAATACCCGGATCATCAACCAGCGCGAGCTCGATGATATCGCGCTGGTGCCTAGTTTGATAATCCTCACTCAACGACACAGCTGATATGTAAACCGCTGGTCGTGCCGCAACGCGGGACTCCTCTTCTCTAGTGAGGTCATCCTGGAGTTGCGCGATGTGTCCTTGACGGCGACTGTCATCAAGGACTACTCGTTTCCCGACGGGTTGGATGGTTCACTGGAAAGGGTATCCGCGGCGTTAACCTCCAACGCGGAGTCCCAAGTGGAAGTGGCTTTGTTCTTGCATGGAGCATCAGGTTGATGGGGGAGATGAACAGGTCTGAGACAGCGGGCGCACAGTTTCTTGGATACGATGATCTTGAACTGAGCGGGTGAGCGCTTGTACCCAGAGTCCCTGGTGGAGTCTTTATTCTTTGTTCCACGGTCGTCGCCGCGTCCTCCCTTCACATCACGCTTCTTATCTCGAGTGTGGTTTCCTCCATGACCGTAAGCCGCGCTAAAGTCTTTCTCCAGTTGTCGGAGGCGGGCTGTGAACTCAGCCCAGGTTTCACCGACGCGCGCGCCTTGGGTGGCGGGTGACTTGTAGTGGCTGTTGAGGTTCTGGAGGGCGTAGAATCGTCGGGTGGCCGCATCAAGCTGGGCCTCTACCGCGATGAGGTTGAATCGGGCTAGCCACTCACCAGCTCCTTCACCAGCTTTCTGTCGGCAGTCGCCTGAGGTCAGCTTTTGTAAGGCTGACGCCTTCTTATCCTCGGAGCTCATGCCAAAGTTGGCTTCTAGGTCTGCGATGAGCTGATCGGCGGATTCATACGGTTCTTCTGAGCGGGGAAGGGCCCGAAGCTTCACTACACTGTACGCGGTATCTTTGCAATGGTCGCGGAGATACTCTACCTTGCTCCATTCATTAGGGAAGTTACCCCATGAACGGGAGAATTTGGTGAGAGCAGACGCTGTCCATTGCTCAAGATCCTCATCGGGCTTGCCACTGTAATCCTTGATGTCAGGATATCTAGGGTTGTTGGCGTTGGGATCGGTGGTGTGGGTATCCTGACCAGAACGGATCGTGATAGGCGTCTCGCCACGTGGACCCAGAGCTGGACCAGCGCTGCGTTGAGTGCGGGTGTCCCTCCTGTCCTCGGAGTCGTCCTCGGTGGACGAGCCGGAGTCATCGGATGGGTCAAAGTCACCCCGAGCCTTCTTGGGGCGAGGTTTGCTCCGAAGGGCCTTCTCTAGATCCTTCTGTGTCTCTTCCAGAGCTTGTTGCAGGGCCTGCATGTTATCTTCAGCATCGTGGAGCTTGGTATTGATCATCTTGTTGTCCCGACGGAGTTGATTTCGGTCGTCGCGCAGGCGTCTAACGGCCTCGCGCGCCTTGTCCATCTCGGTCTCAGCGTCAGTCAACTTCTGCTGGAGGTTGCCATGCTGCTTGTCACAGTTGTGTCGGTACTCCTTCAAGGAGCGCTCTGCTTTGGCTTTAGCATGAAGGGAGTTGACCTGAGACTCAGTGGCTTGTTCCAGGAGCGCGGTTGCATTCTGAAGGTCTTCTTCAGCGATTTCGCGGCCATCGATGTATTTACTGATGACGCGGAACCAAGCGTCTGGATGGTTGTGTACTGATTGCACTAAGGCGGTAGGGTCTTCCACTCGGTCGATGCGATTCTCGGAGGTAATGGTGCCTTCCTCGTTGGGCGTGTACAAGTAGATGGTCTCAATGGGGTTCCCAGCATCGTCAATGGCGTGCGTGAGTTCGGTCTGGTCTACTGCGAACTCCGCGCGCGCGACAGATACGCGTCGGGAGGAAGAGAATGACTGGTTACCCAATGAGGACCGGAGGCGTGGGTACTCAACGTCACGTGCCTCATCGTGGGCGAAGCCAGGAGTTTCGTCAACCAGCAGCGTGACTCGCTTCTTGGTCTTATGACTTGTGGGAGGCTTCAGAGATGAAGGCTTGGGGTGTGTAGCGTCGAGGTCGTCCTCTTCGTTTTCTGAGTTATAGAATTCTCCCGGGCGGCGCTGCGTGCCGGAGAGCTCGGGGCCGCCCATCTGGGAACGACCGATGGTCTGGGAAGTACCCTGGGTGATCTGATCACTCGGGCGGCCTAGGCCCCCGAAGGTACCAATCCGTCCACCCGCGCCCGCCATAGTAGCGTCGGAGGTAGAGCGGTTGTGAATGGATGGATTGCGCTCGTGTGGCATAAGCGCCGGGTTTCGCAACCTAGTTGGGTTGGTGGGCAGACTGTCGCACCACACTACTGCGGGGTACCGATGCTGCGGCGCTCGCTGTCGCTGTCGCTGTCGGGCTGTGATCGTCGCGCTGGACGGTCCGTAGATGTGTGGTACTTACTTTATGTTAGGGACGTCAAATTGAGAGAGATTGGATTGATTGATCGGTAACCAGAAAGTAAGTACAAAGAGCTAGCGGGGTTTGGTAACCTCGCGAATATGTCGCGAGGTGTTGCCAAGACCCTGATGACTAAGCTAATCACGTGACAGAGCACGTGACCGGGGAACGGGCAGGTATGTGGGATGGATATCGGAGATCCATAACAACTTCAACATAACGTTGCAATACTAGTAGTAACTTTGCTTTTATTGCTTTTAGTTAGGGATAGCAAGCTAAATTTAGTTAGGATTATGCTAGTGCTGTTAACTAATAGGTTAAGGTAGTGTAGTAACATTGCTGTAACGGGCTGAGCCCGAGGTCATATGACTAGGCCCTGTGGCCTAGCCGCCTTTCCCGCGAGCACGTGGACCGTGCGCCAGCTTTCGCAACGCCAGAAAGCTACCCAGCTTCCTCCTTTTCTCCTTACCTTGATTGTAAATAGCATCTTGACTAGGTAGCTGGAATCCAGTTCCTAGAGACCGTTCACATACAATCAAGGTCAAGAAGAACCTACAGAACCGTGGCCTGCCACAGCTACCGAAGAAAAAATTAATCAGCGCCATGACAGACCCAACCGAAGACACCGCCATGTTGACCAACGACTCCAACCTGTTGCTACAGCTCTTGCTACAGAAGCTCGAAGACATGAACAGCAGAATGGAGAGGCTGGAAACCTTACCGCAAGAGACATCTCAAGTATCCGAGCACGAGACAGACGCCGCTACCGTCCCAACGCCGAGGCCAGAACCCATGAACTCGTCCGTCCCCATGACCACAAAGCCACGCCATAGCTTGCCCCACCCTCCTACGTTCGGTGGCAACAAATCACAATGGCGAGGATGGAGGTTGGAGATGGAAGGCAAGATTGAGGAAGATGCGCAAGCAATCGGAAGCCTCAAAGCTCAATTGCGCTACGTCTACATGCGCCTCGAAGGAGCAGCGAAAACGAATGTGACTACATACTACGAGATGCAAGTCAAACAAGAATTTCCAAACCCTTGCGGGCTACTCGATCGTCTGGAGCTCCTCTACGGCGAACGAAATCGGAAGGAGAAGGCGATCCAGAACCTTTACTCGATACGCCAGAAGGACGAAGAGACGTTTATTTCCTTCTACCCGCGGTTTGAGAAAGAAATGGCAAACGCTGACGCAGAGAGCTGGCCCGAAAATGCCAAAATCTCTTACTTGCGCAATGCACTGAGCAGTAAGATGAAGGACAGGCTTGTCGGCACTTCAGGAACCGAGACAAGCACATACGCAGGATTCGCTCAGAAGTGTGTAGATCTCAGCAATGATATGGAACTGTTTGGTCAGTGGACAAAGAAGGCCAGCCGTCACAGTAATCGTACGACCGAAGACAACCTGTTCCCTGCGCTACCGGTGACGTCGAGCGACAGAGCGACCATGTCAGCTTCCCGTGAGGATATGATGGAATGGGAACCAACACCTGCAGCCCAGACCCAAGTCAACGCTACTCGCATTGGTAACAGAACAAACACAAACGGTTATCATTCCATGCGTCCGGAGGACCAGCTGTTGATTGGAAAGCGAGCCAAGTGGGTGGACCAGGAGGAGATTGATGCCCGACGCCGCGACAAGCGCTGCCTTAGGTGTGGTCGTAGCGGATGCCGGATAGCTACCTGCCCGCTAGCAGCTGCTATCCGACCATCACATTCCACGATCAGAGCTGCTTCAAGCACTTTGGTATCAAACGCTGCCGTTGAAGACACCGAAGAAGTTGATCCAGATCAATAGGACGACGCGGCAGCTCAGAGAGAATGGAAAGAGTTGGGAGAAGCTAAGATGGACGGTGATCCCTTCATTGTAGACATCAGAATCAATGGGACAGACTTTGCTACTGGACTTGTTGACTCAGGCTGCCTTTGCTACTCCGCTATAAGCGAACAACTCTTTCGATCTCTGAGACTGCCATCCCTACGTATAACACCACGACGATTGGAAGGTGCTGCTGGGAAGAACACAGAGTCGACTACGATCTTGGACACTGTCACTTATGCCGCAATTGATATTGACGGACATCAACAAGCACGCATTTTCTTCTACGTCGTTCCTGGCCTTACATACGACGTAATCCTTGGGAAACCGTGGCTGGAAGACGCTAACGTCACTATCTCTGCGAGGAGAGGCTGTCTAGACATTGGCGTATCAAACGTTCGCGTCTGGAATCGCAAGAAGACATCTTACCATCCACCGCAACTCAAAGCTACCCAGGTTATGGCCGCTGCGTTTATGGCTGAAGTGAGAAGAAGTCGAAAAACGAACCGACAAAACGGCATCGATCTCGACACGGGAGTGTACGCCGTTTCGATAGCAGACATTGAGAAAGCTTTGAAGCCACGACAACGATCAGACCCAAGAACTAAGCTCCCACCCCAGTACCACAAGTGGCTGACGGCTTTCGACCAATATCTCGCCAGTAAACTGCCGCTTCATCGTAAAGGAGTAGATCTACAGATCGAGCTTGAGAAAGACCAGAACGGAAACGAGAAGACCATTCCTTGGGGACCTCTTTACGGTATGAGCCGTGAAGAGCTACTTGTCCTCAGAAAAACCCTTACTGAGCTTCTGGATAAGGGTTTCATCCGAGCCAGCAACTCTCCTGCCGCTGCACCGGTGTTAATGGTCAAAAAGCCTGGAGGAGGGATTCGATTCTGCGTAGATTACCGGGCCTTGAATAATATAACCAGGAAGGATCGTTACCCACTACCATTGTTCACCGAGACACTAAGAAACGTTGCTAAGGCGCAATGGTTCACGAAGCTCGATGTTATCGCGGCCTTCCATAAGATTCGACTGGCAAAAGGAGAAGAATGGAAGACAGCCTTCCGGACAAGATATGGGTTGTTTGAATGGCGCGTAGTTCCCTTTGGACTGACGGGAGCACCTGCCGCCTTCCAACGTTACATCAACAGTGTACTACAAGACTACCTTGACGACTTCGTTTCAGCTTATGTTGACGATGTTTTGATCTATTCGTCAGGATCGCTCCAGGATCACAGGCAGAAGGTTGGCAAGGTACTTCAGCGCCTCACCGATGCGGGACTTCAGGTGGATATCGACAAATGCGAGTTCGAGACAAAGAGAGTGAAGTACCTTGGATACATCATCGAAGCACAGAACGGGATACGAGTCGATCCTGACAAGATCATTGCTATTCGCGAATGGGCTACGCCGTCGTCAGTAAAAGCTGTTCGAGGATTCATTGGATTTGCCAATTTCTACCGAGTTTTCATCCCGGAGTTCTCTGATGTTGCCGAGCCGCTCCTCAATCTGACAAAGAAAGAGGTTGTATTCCGCTGGGACGAAGCTTGTAATCAAGCATTTGAGAAGATCAAGGAACTCCTCATCACAGCACCAATACTGGCCCACTTCGACCCAGACAAGGAAACACTGGTAGAAGCCGACTCATCAGGACATGCAACCGGTGGCCTGCTCTTACAGAAAGATGCAAACAACGATTGGCGACCTGTTGCCTACTACTCAAAGAAGCACTCTGCAACCGAAGCTAATTACCCCATCCACGACAAGGAGCTCCTCGCTATCGTTCGCTGCTTAGAGGCTTGGACTCCAGAGTTACACATGGCTGCCAAGTTCACTGTCTTGACTGATCATAAGAACCTGAAGTACTTCTATCGAGAGAGACAGCTATCGGAAAGACAAGTGCGTTGGTCGGAATTCCTCTCACGGTTCAACTTTACTCTCGAATGGAAACCAGGAAAGACTATGGGAAAGCCAGACGCGCTTTCACGACGAGAACAGGACCTGCCTGCAGACTACGACGATGAACGACTTCGATCCCGATTCATTCGACTCTTTCAAAACAAGCACCTACGGAGTACACAGATCCGTTCTCTCGACACGTTGGCTGATATCGATTTCACGAGAGAAGTACGACTATTCGAGGACGAAAGCATGCAAAAGCTCTGGCATGAGAACCGTCAGAAAGACAAACTCTACCAGGAACTTACGACTCTAGTGGCAAACAGAGAGCGCAACCTCCCAACTGAACTACAGAAGGAGAAGTCAGTGAGCATGGCCGAGTGCACTTTGGACCAGAGAGGCTTGTTGCGGTTTAGAGGTCGAGTATGGATTCCAAGTGGCGAACCGTTACGTACACAGATTATCCAAGACATTCACGATTCGCACATCACCGGTCACCCTGGACGAGATCTCACCTACGCGATTCTTTCGAGACAATTCTTCTGGTCAGGCGCTGCAAGCGACGTGCGTCAATTTGTCCGGAATTGCGAAATCTGCGGAAGAAATACGATATGGAGAGAAACGAAAAAAGGCTTGCTTAAACCGCTGCCAATCCCTGAACGCATCTGGGGAGAGATTTCGATTGACTTCATCACCGATCTACCACCATCAGGACGAGACAACGCTACAAACTGCATGGTAATTACTGATCGATTGACGAAAGGAATCGAACTGGAAAGTATGCATGACCTTTCAGCAGAGGCCGTTGCACAACGACTTTTTGAGCGCCATTACCCTACCCACGGCATCCCGACGGCAATTACAAGTGACAGAGGCCCCCAATTCACAAGCGACCTTTGGAAGCATTTCTGTAAGCTCCTAAACATTCAACAACGCTTGTCGACTGGATATCACCCGCAAACCGATGGTGCTACCGAACGAATGAACCAAGAGATTGAGAAGATGATTCGCATTTGGGCCACCTACACGCAGGAGAATTGGTCGTTACTACTTCCAATTATCATAGGAGCAATCAACAACCGTGAAGCCTCCTCTACCGGGCTGAGCCCCTTCTTCTTCATGCACGGATACCACAACGAGCCGATCCAGCTGGTGGAAGAACGTATGGTTCAGAATGGAGCAACGAAGGACGGTGAGGCTTTGGCAGAGAGTTTCCTTGGGAGACTTCAGAACGCAACAGAATGGGCTCAAGCTGCAATAGCCATGGCGCAGGAGAAACAGCAACGCCAGGCTAACAAGACAAGAACAGCAGCACCCCAGTACAAAGAGGGAGATTGGGTGTTCCTCAACCTACGAAACGTAAAGACGACAAGGCCATCTAAGAAACTAGACTGGCTTCACGGGAAGTACCAGGTAACACGACAAGTCAACTCGCACTCCTATGAACTCGACGTTCCCGGAAAGATCCACCCTGTCTTTCATGTCGACCTGCTACGATACGCGCCAAACGACCCTCTTCCATCTCAAAAGGTTGGAAACACCCAGCCAGGCCCCATTCTTGTAGATGGAGAAGAAGAATGGATAGTTGAACGAATACTGGACGAAAGAACAACAAAACATGGGAGGAATGCACTTAAACAAGCACATGTAAAATGGCAGGACTACACTGAACCGACCTGGGAGCCTGTAGACAACGTTCGCAAGACCCACGCCTGGAAGAAGTGGGTTAAGACACGCGCGAAGAGGAAAGGAGGGGGGTAATGTAACGGGCTGAGCCCGAGGTCATATGACTAGGCCCTGTGGCCTAGCCGCCTTTCCCGCGAGCACGTGGACCGTGCGCCAGCTTTCGCAACGCCAGAAAGCTACCCAGCTTCCTCCTTTTCTCCTTACCTTGATTGTAAATAGCATCTTGACTAGGTAGCTGGAATCCAGTTCCTAGAGACCGTTCACAATTGCGATACTAGCAGTAACTTTAGTGTGCGTCCTAACTTTAGTGTTCCTCTAATGTGCGCATTACGTGATGCACACACCTGCTTGACTAATAGGAAGGCTAAGTGGCTCATCTAATTAGATTTTACGCTTTAAAACTTAGTGAACTACAGTACTACCAACGTGTCGGATTTGTTATTGCTGCTAGAGCAGCAATTAATGAATGGTGACGAAGAAAAGTCTAAGCAAAACAATGTGCCCTTCGCTATGCATTGATGGTACAGAATGAGGAATGTCTACGAGTCATGGCGCGGCCAAAGTGTCTCTATGAACATGATGCCAAAGCAATAAGTAGAAAGCCTGCCATGTCAATGCAGGTGCAGGGCTTACTCCGCCTTCTTGCTAGCCTTGGTCCTCAGCTTCATGAGCAGGTAGACCAGAGCGTAACTCGAAATTGTAAATAAGACACAAATGGCGGCATCTCTCCAGCCATAGTAGTAATCGTTCAGGTTGACAGTGTACAGATAGTCGCTGCCACGGCGATACTGGCATACCTTACAGTCAGCTGTCGCATCGCCGTTGATCAGGTTGTTACGGGATCCAGGGCCAGCGAGCCATGCCTCTAGGTACTGAGCGCATGTCTGACCAGAAGGAGGATCGAAAATAGCAAACTCAGACTCCTTGCAGTTGACCTCCCAGTCGAAATCAACAAACACAAGCAGCGCGCCCATGAGGTAGTTGAAGGGGTTCATGTAGTAAAGCCAGTAACGCCAGAAAGTTTGGATCTGGGAATAAGGAACCAGGACACCGCAGAACGAGACGAGGATACCAATGATGAGAGGGTTGACAAGGGAGGCGAAGACAGCATTGGGTGCGTATGCTGCAACAAACTGGCCGAGACCGGTGTAGAAGAATCTAATGGAAGGTTAGTAACGACATGTGCATGGCTTGGAGAAGAGAGAACATACTGGTAGACCAACATGACGAAGAAGACTGCGCCTGCTTTGTCTGAGGAAACTGGCAGACCGGCGGTGTAGTAGAAGCAAAGGAAGTAGATAGTGCCACAGGCGATAAGGTAGGGCATCTCAGAGACGATGAGACCAGTAACGAAGGGAATCCAGTGGTACATCTTCGATTTCTTCTCTCGTGTCTCGTAGAGGTCACGACGGTCAATAAAGAGAGGCTGAAGCTGAGCAATAACACCTGGAGCGACGAAGATGTAGTTAAACATAGCGAAGAGGATAAGTTGCTGCTCCGCAACAGAGTCGCCAATTTGCCAGAAAGAGAAGCCAATGAACAGGGCGGCACCCAAGTGGAGGATGAGCTTGTTGTTGACATAGTCAACATTGCGGTACAAGCTAACGTTCATTCGTTGGGTAACAAGTCTGGTCTGTGTCCACATGTCGGTCGCGAACTCGTTTCCATCGTCGACAGTACCAGGTTCCTTGCCTGCAGCGTCGGTGATAATGTGCTCAAGGTCTTGTTGCATCTTGGCTTGCTCCGGTGAATCGAGCCACACTTGGTGCCAGTCCTTGGTTGAGTGAGCACCGGTCACAACATCGATCATGAATTCCGCTGGGTTAGCACCCTGAGGGCATGGTACGCCATTGCGGTTGAAGTAGTCCTTGATGGTGTCTCCGTTATCGCCAATGTCACCGAAATAGACCGTCTTGCCACCTTTGGCAAGCAGCAGCAGGGTGTCGAATTGTGCGAACAGCTGAGCAGAAGGCTGATGAATGGTGACCAAAACTGCCTGACCCACATCTGCGAGTTTCCGAAGGAAGCGAACAGTATTAAAAGCGGCTTGTCCGTCCAGACCAGACGTAGGCTCGTCTAAGAAGATCAAAATAGAAGGCTTAGAGACAAGCTCTACACCAATTGTTACACGCTTGCGTTGTTCAACAGACAGGCCAGCGCCGACGCGTCCAATCAGTGTGTGTTCGAGATCGTGCAGTTCAAGGAGGTCAATAATAGTGTCGACATAAGCGAGTTTCTCCTCACGAGGGGTTTCGCGGCTTTGCCGAAGCAGTGCGGAGAATTCAAGAGCTTCGCGGACTGTGCAGTAAGGTTCGTGAACATCGAGCTGCTCACAGTAACCAGCTGATCGCTGGAAAGAGACAGGCAGGGGGCGACCGTCGACGAGCACTTCTCCATGAATAGTTCCATCGGTCTTGCGCTGAGCGAGGACATCGAGAAGAGTAGTCTTTCCGGCACCAGATGAACCCATCAGGGCACCGAGCATACCAGGCCGTACATAACCGTTGACTTTGTCAAGGAGAGTGCGGGGACCAGATGGCGTCTGAACGACATACGAGAGGTTTCGCCAGGTGAAGACCGAGGTATTGCGCATCAAATTGCCCCCAGCTTGATCGCTGGAGTCGTTGTTGCCATCATTGCCGCGGGCGCGAGGTGCTTTCTCGTTGGCCTGTGCTTCCTCATCGCCAGGTACAACAGCTTGGGGAACCTTTTTAGCGTTCTCGCGAGGGATTAGGAGAGCACCAGTAGAGCCAGCGGCATCGTCCCAGCGAAGGGTGAAGAAAATTGTAAGACCGACGAATAGGAATAACCAAGCGAACAGGATACCAACGTTCCGCCAGATGTGCGATTTTGAGTACGACAGGCTACGGAGGTATTCCTCACCAGTCAAGGATACGGCACCAGGAGCAGCACCTGCGATGCCAGCGCAAGACTGATGGGCAGGATTCTCGTACTGTGGAAGGTAGTTGGGAACCAGGTTACTGTAGACGCAAGGGATGGTAGTTTCCTTCAACTCGTTTGCCATCAATGCCTCAAATGCGTAGGATAACGGGTTGATCCAAAAGATCCAAACGAACCATGGGTGCATCTGAGGCTTGGGGATCTGGTATCCGACGTACAGAATGAGGGCAGTGACTGAAAAACCGGAGACCTTGGAGCCCGCGTCGAAGTTGGGGAACGCTGCACCAATCATGCGGAAGAAAGCCGTCATGACGAAGGTTGTCAGGTACACGACAAACCAGCAGGTGAAGAATGCAGCCGCGGTAGCCTTGAGAGCGGTCATCCAGTACAAGATAAGAACGAAGGAGGAGACCTGGAAAAAGAGAATAGGAATGTCAGTGGCAATCTGAGCGAGGCAGAAGGCAGCTGGGTTGTAGAAAGCAAAGTTCTTATGCTTGGCAAGGATGGGACGGCCAGCAAAGGAGTCAGTAACCTCAGACATGGCAACTAGAGCGTTGAATAGGAGGGTCATGAAGAGAGCACCGCCCTTGGTGAAGAGACCGGCAGAGTTGTCAGGTGCGTTGTAAAAGAGAGATCCAGCAATTAAGGCTTGAATGATAGTCGAACTTTGCTTAATAATGAAGGTTGCCTTGTCACCCCAAAGAATCTGGCGTTGACGAGTGACACATGCCTTAACCTGCGCCAGGAATGATACGGTCATAGGCGACTTCTTAGGTAGATGCTTCGACTTATCGAGAGAGATTGCATGGACAAAACTTTCGGTGTTGACCTTGGCTTCCTGTGTGTTGGGGTAGTCGAGCTCGCGATCCATGGTAGCCTTGATGGGTGATTCGCCGTAGGCCTTCTCAAGCTCGATGTTGTTACGGGGGAAGCGTGACTCGAATTCTGGCTTGATCTGACGTTCGCTCGGAACAGTGACACCTGTAAGGAAGTCTGCCACGTTGGCGCCATCACCGCATACAAAGCCCTGAGCCTCCATAAAGGGGCGAGCTTGCTCAAGCGGACCGTAGTAGACTTGCTTGCCTTCGTCAAGCACGAGTACTTTGTCAAACAAATCATAGATGCCGTTACCAGCTTGATACAACGTGACAATGGTAGCAATACCCATTGCATCCGTCATCGAGCGCAAGGCTCGAGTGTACTCCAGAGCTGTAGAGGCATCAAGACCACGCGTTGAGTTATCCCAACACATGACACTACCCCTCGTGCACAGGGTTTCGATGATGGAGACTCGCTTGCGTTCACCTCCGGATACTCCTCGGACGAACGCATCACCAACCTTGGTGTCTTCGGTATGGGAAATACCCATAGAGTCAAGCAGGAAGTCCTTAAACTTCTTACGCCAGTCTTCTCGGTTCTCTACATTGTTCGGCAGAGTATTTGGTATGTTCAGTCGAGTGGCGAAGTCCATGGTCCTTCCTACGGTGAGGGAGGGGTAGAAGAGCTCCTCTTCGGTGTTGATCACAATGGAACCACGGTACTGCTCGGCCTCCTTTGAGTTCAAGGTACCAAAACGAACGTCGCCATTCACCTCAGCGTATCTGTTTCTATATTAGCGAGTGATGAGTTTTGTCGCAGCGTGGCTGTCATACATACCCTTTTCTCTTATTTGCGAGAACTTTCAAAAGAGTAGTGCAGCCAGATCCCGGCCTTCCGAGTACTAGAAGCATCTCGCCAGGCTTGACACACCCCGAACTCGAATCGAGGATAGTCTTGAGAGGAGCCTTGTTGCGTGCCTCTTTGGCCTGTTGGAATTTGTTGAACTGACTGAGGACGTTCTCCTGTAATGTTGCATCAGATGGTACAACTCTGACTGTCAGGTCCTTCCACGTGACACCAAGACTTCGACCTTCCGCTGGATCGTTGGCTTGTAGGTCCTTCACGTGTGCATCCAGTCGCCATTCGTCGATCTTGGTCTTCTCTGACGAATCGCTGATCTCATCTCTCTGGTTCCTTGAGGTCCATCGCTCGATGCCGTGTCTTTCGGGTTGTTCATGTTGTTGTGACTTGCCAGAGAAAGTTCTAGAGAGTCTGCGAAAGAGGTCATCACCAGCCCCTTCGGCTAAACCGGCGTTCATGACAGATATGCTTCGTCTTCTGCCGTCCATGGCGATTGTGGTAGAGATGATGCTGCCTACAATGGCATCCGAAACGAAGGATGAGGTCTGGGGATAGTAAGAAAGAAAGGTAAATGAGAGTGATTAAGAGCAATGTTAGATATCTTGCGTAGTCGGTGTTTAAGCCTTACCCGGCACTGCATGCGTAAGGACAAAGGCAAGTAATCGTCGGACGTTGGAAGCGATCTAGATAGCTCCTCGAAACAACAGATTAGTATGTGCATATCGTGGTACGAAACCCCTTATTTGAGCTCCAAGCTCAGTCTCACCACTGCCATTGGTCAAACGTGCTGTGATGACATGGGCCTAGTCGCCAGAAGATTGGCTTTGACAAGCCGGGAGCTGCCGTGGAGTCCTTGATGTCCGACCTCCGTGTGCAGACGCAGACTTGAGACCATCCGGGCTCTCGTCCGAACGAAGTAATCGGAAACAGCCAATCAGGCGCGAAGCATTGCAATTGCCAACAGTGCAACGTGCAAGTAAATTTATTATTTTTAGAGTACAAATAAAGTAGAGACAGTATTAGAGGATATATCTGTCTAATTAAATTTCTTAAATATTGTATTAGGGGCAAGATATTACTCCCCAAAGCGATTCCTTATATCCGACTTTCACGTTCGGACGAGAGCCGGGTAGTGTTTGCTCCCTTCCGAAACAAAGTGGGTCTAATTCGACTTTTTTTGACGATCTTCCGGCTGATAATATTGTACAACAGCCGCCTGGTACGAAGCACCGAGCACCGAGGTTGTTTGTTGCCGGATCCTGAATAGGGTCTCTGCCCTATGCAAGATGCGACACCCATGCTTGTGCGTCATCTTTGAATGGCCTCTTGCTGACATCCCTCGGATGCACATGGGAAAGTGTCGGTGCAGCACCAGAGTCATCACCTTAGTTGTGCAGGGCTGGTGAAGAAGAAGAGCACTTGTCCGAGTTGTTGTACGCGGACAGGAAGAGCTGGCCCACTCGTTTAAGCTTTTCAGAAGACGAGGATACAGCTCGGCCCACCAACGGAGTTTCGGACACGACCAAGCCGACTGCCCTACACCAGCGCCACTTAATTAGGCTGTGCACTTAATAGTTAGGTTATTTTTACTTTAGTTAGGTAGGCTTTATTTAGAACATAATAAAGCCTCTTTGCCAGAGTTTAGTTAACGTGTTTCACCACCTTCCCGGCCACACCACCATCCCGTCCACCCCACCAAAACCGGCTCCATTTGGCGTGCAATTACTCTACAACCACGCAGTCAAATTTAGTGAGGATTGCAAGCAAGATAGATTAGATAGCTCTACATTGAGTCCTGTTGTGGCCTTGCACGTGGCATTTGCTACACGTTGGTGGTGCTCGCTGACGTCGTGGGGCAGCGTTAACCTGGGCCTCCTCTTCAACCACATTATTAGCCTGTAATATCAACAATTGAGCTTCCTCAACCTGTAGAGCTCCCCCACGTGCTATATACTGTCTACGCCTTTGACGTTTATGTTGTTGACGTTGATTTGAGGCACGTAGCTTAGCATTCTCTTGAGTTAGGATTGTTGCTGACTGCATTGCAAGCTGACAACCCTTAACAAGCTGAGATATAGCTTGACTAGTTGGACTCTGTGACTGTCGCTGAAGGAGGTCTTGCACAAGACGAGCCTGCTTCTGTAATTGATTAACTGTATGTGGTGTCTCTGCTGTCCATTCGTTATCTGTAGGTGTCTTTGGTGGTGATGGTGTCCTGACTACTACAGTCAGATTAGATAGGACACGCTCTAGACTATGTGGGATAAGTCCTGTCGCCTGGAAACCAGCCTTGATATTCTGCTCTGACAGTGTTGTCAGCCTGACCTGTGGGTATATCCTTAGGAATTCAGGCTTGTCAACGTGGAAGACTCTTTGGCGGGCAAGCTCTGCTACCTGGTGTCCATACGCTGTCTTAAGAGGAGAGAAGCAGCCAACGTCAAGTGGCTGAAGAAGGTGTGAGGTGTGAGGAGGCATACAGAGAGTAATAATCAGGTTGTCTGCACAGTACTGATCAAACTCAGGTGTAGCATGGCTGCTGTGACCATCAAGGATAAGGAGCCGACGAGCCCCTGACGAGCGAGTCTGTGTATGTCTGTTGAAGTGCTTTATCCAGTCAAGACCTAGCTCATCTGTTGTCCAGCCGTTGTCGCTGACTGCAAGAGTCCAGGTAAGTGGTAGGTCCTTATACCAGCTAGCTTGGTGGAGCTTCTCTGATAGTATAATAAACGGTGGGATAGACCAACCTGACGCGTTGATACACTCAATCGTCGTCACCCACTCGCGATTGCCTGGCTGAATAACAGTAGCACGACCAACTGTGTCAGAGCTAGTGACGACCTTAGACGTTGAGGCGACACCCATCATAAACCCAGTCTCATCAAAGTTGTAGATGTCCTCATCAGGTATCCCATACATGACGCGTGTCTCCTCTACTAGCCTAAACCATGCGCCAATCCTAATAGGATCCTCACAGCGAGCACGCTGTGAATGGAATTTCCTATTCCACTTGGTCTTGAGTGTAGGCTGGGTGTTGACAAATCGTGACACCCAGTTCTTGCCGACAGGTGGTGGAGGTGGATTTTGGCCGCGGCTAGCGAGTAGAGTGTCCGCCATACGTCGCACGTCAATAATCTGGGGGGGAAAGCCACGTCGGTCAAGGTCTAGGATCCAGTCTACAAGAGACTGCTCCTCATTTGTCTGTAGCTTTCGCTGGTGGAGGTGGGCAACAGCTTTTGGCTGTGAGCCGGAGAGGCGGTCGCGGAGCGTTGTTCGTGGAACATTGTAGAGGTTTGAAGCCCTGCGTTGAGACTTGACGCGTCTATCTTGATAGGCCTGTGCAGCAAGTAGAAGTCTGCCTTCTTTTTGAGGCAATTGAGGCTGTGGTTGTTGAGTCATTGGGGTTGACGTGGGCGCGACGCGTAGGATTTTGGTGGGGTGGACGGGATGGTGGTGTGGCCGGGAAGGTGGTGAAACACGTTAGGTAGAAGTTCTGTTAGTCAGGTGGGTGTGGCTGAGCCTTAGCATGGTCGGGTCCGATTCTCCGTTAGTGGGCTGTGCCGCAACCTTCAGAAGACGTCAAGAAAGATTGTCGGTAAACGGTGATGGATTTTCACCGATCCCAATCTCACGCGGCATCAAGGGAAAAATTGGCCCACGAATGAGAGGTCTGGGAAAACTCAACTTATCCCAGTTGAGCAACTGCCGTAGAGATGAGTTCCTTTGGCCGAACGCTAACACGGGGTGAAATATGGAGAGACCTATCATGGCTGTGTCTTAAGAGGAGATCGCTCTGGCTCAATCAATCAATTAAGTCCGCTTCGTCCCGTACCCTGCTAGCGTTCGGCCAAAGGAACTCATTTCTACGTTCCTGCATGATCGTGGGATTTTCAACAAGCTTTTTGACGCCCACTTTCCCTCTCCGTCAGAAGGCTTGACCATGAAGCGACCCCCGTACGAACGCAGATCTTATGACCCAGTATTCAGGCTCTTGTACGGCGCTAAAAGTGGCCAATACCTAACACCACAACTTCACAAGGCCATAACTTCAAAACGAATAGATGAAATTTAATTCTGAGTTAATAGATCAAAAGCGCAGGGTTAATATTTACTTGCCTAGCCTTAGTAGACTGTTTTAATGTGGACGCGCGTATTCTGATAAGGCGCGGATACCTCGGGCCAAGCCTTAATGGCCACTAATTCTGCCGTACAAGAGCCAGGATGCTATGATGATCAAGACGAGCATCTGTTCGCGACCGCTATCTGTCAAATTCGGACCTTTCTACCTCGCACTTGTGCACGAGGCTGATTCAATACGTGTACTTCGTATATGCGCACCGCTGAGCTTCAGTTGCCTGGGGATGTGGCACATCTTCCATGTAGTAGACTCAATTGGTCTCGCCGTTTGGCCGTGCTCTAGCTTACCTAGGTATCGGCAGATTATTACATGCCGTCCCCAACTTGCTCTCTACAATCTTCTGTTGTACTACCATGCATTCTCAGAATCAGATACAGCTACCTGGAGCTACTCCAAGCTTAAACCTCTCGCCATTCCCGACTTCGAGTGCATTGCACTCGTGTGGCGAAGGAGCAACGCGCCCAAGAGATGGAAAGAAATATCGAAACAGACGCTAACTTACTGGTGTCACGGGGCGCGCAGACAGGGAGAGATAGGTGCACGTAATCGGTATATTCGCTACGTATCGCTGACAGTACAGGGTCAGGCTATTGACAGGACGTAGCTCAAGGAGCTACGCTGCGGATTCTCGGACGAGTAGATTTTAAAGGGACAAGGCCCGTGCTTACAGCGTCCAATAAGCGGTCGCTGGGTCTCGCTTAGCCACCCAGCGGCTCCTGATTGGCTGCACGGCGCAGCGCCGTGACAACTGGCGGCCGACCTAGACGTTTAAGGGCCTCTCATCTGCCGTTAGTCTCGCTACCGCAAAGGCTGGCGGCAGGGTAATTGTCCGTCACCGCGATGCCGGAAAAAATACAAGATCACCTTCGCAGAGCTGTCAGTATCAACGCCAACGGATGTTTTGCGGGGTAGGAAGAAACATGATGCGCGAGCAAGGATCGATATGTGTATAGTGAGGTATTGTAAAGCTGGGCCCCTTGCTACTTCGAGCAATGTCTATTGTCCATTTCAGTGCGATCATTTGCCCCGGTGGCTGACGGGAATTCCACGAGTAATTCTCCCTTGCCCACATGGCAAAGGTTAACGTCCACCCCGTTAAGCAACTAATGCAGCCAAGGGCGCGCGGCACGTCAGGCCATACTAAAACAGTCAAATAGTATTGATTTTCGCCGATAATCTATGTTAGTGTCAGATATAAGGATGGAGAGGTGTCAGATAGAACGAGCTATGGTGAGGTCGGATCTGTACAATCGAGCAGGGACCACCTAGCTTGGCACACTAGCGAAGAAGTTGGAACCAGCCGAACACGGTTGGAACAACGACACAATCATCATCAATATCATCAAGTTGCATCTACTATGGTATCATGCGTAAGTTTTGTGAGTGGGGCGGCACGGTGGAGATGTTCGGCTGTATTATTCGGGGTGGCCAAATCTTGGCTTTGTCATACTTTACATACAATCTTAGTACTTTGTGTGACCACCTTGAGCGTCAATGACTGCCTGGCAACGAGCTGGCATAGTCTCAATGAGGCCCTGAAGAAACTCAGGGGTAATTGAGTCCCATGCCTCTTGTATAACCCCCCTGAGTTGATCGTACGTGTACTGCCTCCCTCAGGCAGGTCAGGATAGTGATTCTCAATATAGTCTTTCATCTCATCCCAGACTGGCTCAATTGGACTGAGGTCTGGTGAAAATGGAGGCCAGTATATAGGCGTTATCCCTCTTTCTTGTAGCTCAGAAAGGGTCAGCCTTGCAGAATGACCTGGGGCTGAATCCTGCATAAACTCAAGGTCTGGATTAAGGCGTAGCCACCCATGAATAAGTGGTACAATCCTTTCACAGTACCTCTCTTTGTTGATAGTCTTCCACTCTTTCTCCCAAAAAAGGGAGGGACCTTTTGTAGTACCAGAAAAGCAGGCCCAGAACATCCAGCCACGCTTTCTTGGTACCTTGTCAACAGTACAGGTAGGATCTAACTCCTCTCCAGTCTTCCTTGTTACCCATACTCGACGGTGCCGCCCTCCAGTTACCCACGTCTCGTCACTCCAGAGGATCCTCCACCACTGCCAAGGCTCCCAGTTGACATGCTCACGAGCCCAGGCAAGGCGCAAGTCCTTATGGAGTTGGGTGAGAGGTGGCTTGGCTCGGGCAATGCGGCGTGTGTATCCTCTAGCAGTCAGGGCACGGCGTATCACGTACTCTGACACCCCCCATGCGTCAAAGGGACCGTACGCAAGTTGATGCCAGCTCATCTGACGTGTACGTCGTGATGATCGGACGTACGCCTCAAGCTCGTCTACTTGGGCATCTGTAAGGATACGTGGGCGACCACTACGTCGTTTTGGAGTGACAGAAACACTAGTAGCTGCCCACTCAACTTGTCGCTCGGTGACGTGGAGGAGGTTGGCGATATATCTGTACGTATGACCAGCTAGCCGTAGAGTCTGTACCTGCAGGCGCTGGTCCCGTGATAAATGCTGACTATGGGGTGGTGTTGATGGACAAGGAGTAGCCATTTTAGGACGGTTGATCGATGGGATACATGAGATGGATAGGATAGATGAGATGGATGAAATGGACGAGTAGTAGACATTCTGGGGGGCACACAGAGATGCTTCTCGAAACAGGTTAACATTGTATTGTATACAGAATTAGGTAGGATTTGATGTAATTTGGACGATAGAGAGGTTCCGCATCATCCGCCAAGCACCCCCACCGTGCATCTCCACTCACAAAACTTACGCATGATACCATAGTACATCTATTCATCATCCATCTGACAGTTAGCTAATGTTTTTAAGCTAACTGTGCATTTTAATATCACTAACGCGTCAACAGTCGCGTCGCGTTGTTGTCGTGCCCAGCCTTGCCTGTGTCTAGCCTCCTTGTGCGATAGTATAGTAGTAGTAAGAGTAGAGGACAAATTAGAGGGCGATTCAGACGCGTTAGAGACGCTGCGATCACAGCGTCATCGTCGTTGTCATCGTCGTTGTCATCGTCGTCGTTGTCATTGTTATCAGGAGTGCTAGTGAGTATCACAAGATATTTTAGTGTTTCTAGTCAAAGCTTATACCGTGTCTGTGCACTGATCGGGCCGGTTCAGTGATCGTGCCACCGCCACCAACTCGGTCACCTACTTTGACCCCCCCACCACCACATCACCACGATGACCTTAGAAGACGCACTTCTAGAGATAGATTCCTTGGGTCCTGGAGATACTTTTTCATACCGGAGTCTTGCCACAAAACACTGTTGTTCCCGCGAGACGCTGCGGAAACACCACCGTGGGAAAGCAGTGAGCCGTAAGGAGGCATCTGAACGTCGCAAACTTCTTAACCCCCACGATGAGGCAGAGCTTATACAATATATCAGAGATCTTACAAAGAGGCACTGCCCACCTACAAGGCAAATGATTATTAATTTCGCGACGCCCTTGTGCCAATGGGAGCCTTCTAATACCTGGGTTACAAGGCTCTTGCATCGCAATGACGACACACTTCTCACTGCCTGGACTACCCCCATGGAAAGCAATCGTCATAAGGCTGGTAACTCTGAAAGATACCATCTATACTTTGGTCTTCTGAGCAAGAAAGTGGAGGAGTTTGATGTGGAACCCGAGAACACGTACAATATGGATGAGAAGGGCTTTATGATTGGGGTAATTAGTACAACAAAGAGAGTCTTTGATAAGGAGCTCTATAAGCAGAGAAGGTATAAGCAACCTTCTCACGATGCCAATCGGGAGTGGATTACCGTTATTGGTTGTATAGGAGCTGACGGTACTACCCTCCCCCCTGCAGTGATCTTTGCCGCAGCCGGAGACAGTGTGCAAGCCAACTGGGTACACGATATTGACGCAGAGAAGCACTCTATATACTTCTCAGTATCACCTAGTGGCTAGACGAACGACGATCTCGGCCTTGTTTGGCTTGAGCAGGTGTTTGAGCCCGCCACCAAAGGGAAAGCTCGGAGAAAGTTCAGATTACTTATCCTTGACGGCCACGGCAGCCACGTGACGCGGAGATTCTTGGATTACTGTGATGACCACCGGATTCTGGTACTGGTATACCCACCGCACGCTACCCATACACTGCAGCCCTTGGATGTGGCGTGCTTCAAGCCCTTGAGTCAAAATTACTCAACCCAGCTTGTTGAGCACAACTATATAACTGAGGGAGACATGCCAGTGGGCAAGGCAGACTTTATAAGCCTATTCTGGCCTGCCTGGGTTGATACATTCACAGAAAAGTTGGTATTGAGTGGCTTTGAATCCACAGGAATCCACCCCCTTGAACCCGACGTTATACTCGATAAGTTCAAAAAGTCAACTTCACCACCACCTGTGACGCCCACACCGCAGACTGGGCCTCAACCGGCTTCCTCTGGGCCCAATTGGCTAAGGTTCAAGTCAAACTTTGACCGTGCAATTAAGGATGGGGACCCCGGGGCTGCAAGTGAGGCAAGGCAGCAGATGCATCAGATGCACGTGCTCCTTGAGCTCAAAGATCATGAACTTCAGGGCCTCAAAATGGCTATGGAGAGTAAGAAGAAGCGGAGTAAGAAGAAGAAGGTGTTACCACTGTCACCGCGGGACCCTAATGTACAAGGGGGGGCCATATTCTGGGATCCTGCATCCAAGGCACGTGCCGATCGACGTATGAAGGATGCAGAGAAGGCAGAGTTAGCAGCAGCTGCTGTAAAAGTCGATAAGAAGCAAATTCAGTACAATAACAGGCTTCTTAGAGAGAAGACTAAGGCAGATAACGCGGAGAAGGCGGCAAGGAAGCGTGAGGAGACTGCTCAAAAGAAGGCCCAAGAGCAGCGTGAAAAGGACGATCGCGCGGCTGAAAAAGCACACATCGAGGCACTCAAGGACGCTCAAAAAGTATCCAAATCGCCTAAACAGGCAAGGAAGAAGACCTCAAAGAAGCCGCAGTCAAGAATATCAAAAGGTGGTAGTGGTGCAACGAGGCGTCGTCCACAGGTGGTTCATGAGCCTGGCTTGGCGCCCCAAGGCGTCACAACCCGCGCTGGTCGCATGACAAGGCCTACAAATAAATTGAGATAGCCAAAAGATGCGCAAGAGTCAATATTATAAACCACTAGCTTCTTGTATATCAATAGCTACTCTACGTATTTGTATAGCCTCACTTTTGTGGAGGTGAGAAAGTTGGTGGGGTGGCACGAACAGTGAACCGGCCCGATCAGTGCACAGACACGGTACAGTGACCGTGCACGCCGTGCACACCTTCGCGCCGTGCACACCTTGGCACCCTCCTGCACACCCGAAAAATGAGGCTGCAGAGCCACATACAATAGATATTATTGCGAGGTTTTTTGTTATAACAGTCTACTAGGTCCTACAGTGCATGCCCTGCTCCCATTTCTTATTCGGCCTTGTTGCGCGGCCGCTGCGCGTGGTAACTGGTGGAGGTGCTGGGGACGGCGACGCTTCAACTACAACGCGAGTTGCACCACGCTTACGCTGTTTTTTGGCTGCAGGCTCTGTACAAGGCTTACTTAAAGCCTTGCGCTTGCCTCTTGAGGGCAATTGGATAGCTTTGGCAGCGTCGCTCTCTTGTTTCTTTTGTTGTTTCTCAGCCTTCTTAGCAGCCTCCCTGTAGGCTTTCTCTTCCCTCACCCTCTCTCGTTCTGCCTTCCTCTGCTGCTTGTCCTGCTCATCTTGAAGCTTCTTCTGGGCCTGAAGCTTCTTCTGATGAGCCTTATCTACCTTCTTCTGCAGCTCTTGCTCCTTGTTGGCTTTATAGCGATCCTCGGCTTGGCGGATCTTGTGAGGGCTCCAAAGAACAGCTGCACTACAGAACTCCTTATCATGCTGCAGGTCAAGCCTCCGCTTGTTTTTAGAGGGCTTAAGCTCTCCAATTACGTTGCGCAGGCCTTCATTTTCAAGCTGTACAAGCTGAGTGTGGGCGGAGAGGTGAGAGATAGTACGCCGCAACCGCTGCACCTCCTCTGCGTCCTGATTCTCTACCACCTTGCCCAGAATTTGGATAGCTTGCTTCCAGTTATCTGCTGCAATTGGTGAAGGTGTACGAGGCAGCTGCCTGCGCTTATTCCGAAACCTATCGACGATTACAGCTGCGTTGGGTGGCGATAGGCCTGTGACTTCGAAGGCCTTGAGGATGAGGCTTGGGGTAAAGGTCTCCGTCCAGGACTTATAGAATAGGTGGAAGAAGTCACGCCTCTTCACGCCTACTAGGCCTTGAGTTGTGTAAACGTGTTTAGTGAGCTGGTTTGTATAGCTTGTAGCCAGAGGTGAGAAGAGTGCTACATCAAGCGGCTGCAGCGTGTGGGTACTGTGAGGAGGGAACACTAGTAGCAGTATCCTATTCCTATCGCAGTACTTGATGAAGGACCAGGTTATATGCGAGCCGTGGCCGTCTACTATAAGTAGTCGCCAACTTCTGCGCGCCTTCTCTCGAGTATAGCGATCAAAGATTTGTTCCAGCCACGCAAGGCCGACCTCGTCGTTCGTCCAGCCTGAGGGCGTTGCAGTAACAAATACTGAGTGCTTTTCTGCTTCTATATCCTCTACCCAGGTCGATTGTATCTCGTTAGGAGCGCCTGGATAGATGATGCCTGGAGGCAGTGCCGAACCATCAGCGCAGACGCTTGCGAGTATCGACACCCACTGCCTGTTGCCGTCTTGCATAGGCTGGTGCCTTGTTTTTGACTCCACAGAAGCCCTACTGAACACTCGTTTGGTGCGCCTATTGAGTACGCCAATTGCGAAGCCCTTCTCATCCATATTGTACGTGTGCCGTGGCTCAATCGAGTATTCGGTGATCTTGGAGTGCACAAGCTTGAAGTATCGTGTGTACTTCTCGCTGCTATTGGCGTGGAGGCGCTGTGCGTCGATAGCGTTGGCCCATTTGTATAGGAGCTGGTCGCGGTGACGGTCTAGGAAGCGAGTAACCCACGAGTTGGAGACCCTATCTGCAGCCAATTCAGAAGCCATGTTTTGTACCATCTGCCTTGTAGGAGGTAGGCCTCGCTCAGTAAGCTCAACTATGAACTCACAAAGCTCTCGCTCTTGTGTAGGGTGGAGTTTAAGCAGTTGTTGATCAGCGTTAGCACGCGACGCGACAACGTGTCGGTGGTGTCGCGACAAAGTTGTGCGGCACACATTGTATTTTTTTGCAACCGCCTGGTATGAAAGTTTGCCTTGTGCATCTGCTACATCTGCCTCTTTAAGCGCTTCTTCTAACGACATCGTGGTGTTGAGTTATGGGGTTGAGGAGTATAGTGGATTTTTGGTGAGGGTGTGCACGGCGCGAAGGTGTGCATGGCGTGCACGGTCACTGTATTCCTGACGACGCCTACCTTGAGCTCCTCACTATACTTCAGAGAGACAACATTACGGATTTTGATTCACCTCACATTCTGAGTCGGTCATCCTTCGCCGACCTAGGAGAAATTCAGCACCTCTCGCCTGGACACGGTCCTTCAGCACCTGAAACTCATTTTTTTGAACTCCAGAGTCAGTCAGGTCAGTCTAGCACACTCGGCTTTTTTCTAGACGAACCCCAAGATCCCTGGTCCAGCCACGCTCGCCATCAGCCCTACTTTCCTCCAGCTAGCATTTGGCCGTCCCAAGACCCCAACTCGATCTTGCCCCAAGCTACACGGGCTGAAGAGCCTAAAAACATACCGTGTATCCGTTGCTGGGTCCGGAAGAAAAAGGTAAAATTCCTCCTTGCATGCTAGAGTGTTGTTGATGTCGAACAGTGTGTGGTGCTCGACGACACAATTTGCAGTGGTTGTTGTAAAAGTCGCATTCCGAGACCTCTCTGCAGTCGCATACGGTTTACTGACGAACCGGTATTTATGAAATGTAAGCAGCATAACAAGATTTTTAGTTGACCTCTAAACTGTATAGGGCAAGAGAGATTGTACGAGCGAAAACATGCATGGGAAAATCTTCAGATGTCTCCTCAAGTCTGGGAAGTGGACCTCCAACACTTTTCGTTTGGACCGACAATGCGTGTGAAATGCTGTCCCTTCAGCATCGTAAATCCAGAACAGATCAGCTTGTTTCACAAAACGACTCATGGTTGGGACACCATAACAACTACTGCTTTCACCATCTGCAATCCCATTGATGACACGACTGTAGATACTTATGTCTGGAGCCACGTGGAATTTTTTCTCAGACAAGCACAGAGCGGTACGTCCTGGCTGGATGTTATTCTAAATGAAGCATCTACACATACAAAGGTATGTTTGTAGCATAGTGGAAAATGCTCACTGACCTGATACTGTGCTAGGATGACTTAATCAGAAAAACGCTGAGCCTGTGGTCGGCTCATCGGCTTCTTATGCAAGGCTGGCAGCTTACCTTCCCTGGTTCTCTTGGCATGCTACCTGTTGTAGATCAAGACTCTTTTCTCTTTAATACGACACCTGCACCGCGCGTTCTGCAGAACCAGCTGGATCAGATACTTGAACAGTACTGTGCAAAGAAAGAGATGGAATACTTGAAAGCACTTCAGGGTGCCATGCGCAAGACAGTACGCCGCGATTGGATCACTATCTTCGCTTCCAGTATTATTCTCTTACACACGCGGGAGAGAGATATATGGAGATTGCTTTACTGGACACTTGATACAAACAACGTACGTGTTGCTTCTCTCCTGTGAGAATACGCTAACATATGACAGACTTACACGTGGCGGCATCCGGAATCAGCACGTACGCTTATCGGAAGGAGCTTGTACGCAAGCAATATCTGTAAAGGTAGTTGAGGAGAAGGACTGCATTGTTCTATATAGCTCTGAAGGAGGATAGCTATTTATATGTGTGTGGGATCATGGAGTGTGGTAGCGAGAGCAGTACCGAACTTGTACCAGAGTAGGTCTTGGCAAGGCCCAAACCCTTACAGTCCAGAACCGTTACAATATCCTGCTTGGACATCTTTGCTTGGGTGGCAAGACACCTGACATCTTCATGTCCATTGCAAAGAATGCAAGTTCGCCAGCAAGATCAGCTCGAGAACGATATGATTGGACAAACGAAGAAAGTGTTGATTTCTCTATTTGTGGCTTAGCCTTCGATGCAGAGATGAGCTTCGAGCGGCTGAACGACTCAGATTTTGGTGGCTGAATCAGGCCTGTGATGTGCTATCGCGATTTTGTAGAATTTGCGCAACGATCTTGCGCATAGCTGCGTAAACTTCATCCACCGAGCTGTCACAGTTCACCTAGATCAAACATTAAAGCATGATTCAAATCGTTGTTAGACGACTGCTTACATGAAACATTGGCCCTTGCCTTTGCAAATACTCAAGAACTTTCGCATTGGTTAAGTTGAATGTCTGAAGCCTCTTAGCAATGGACTCTGGATTGTCGTCTATACGTCCCGAAAGCGTTGAGCGGTCGTGTAGACGTTTGAGCAGCTCCGATTCAGTGCACGTCAACGAAATGGTTGCATAATTACTGCAGATCTAATGTAGGGGTCAACTTATGGTCATTGGGGATTTGGATATGCCGACCTTGTCTTCAAAATCAACAGCCTGCGCAATGCTTCGGGGAAAGCCATCAAGTAAAAATCGATGCTTCCCCCGTGCTTGCGCTTGGACTAGGGCTTGCCGTAGAAGCTGAGTAGTGAGTTGGGCTGGGAGTAGAATTGATCGTCGAATGCTCTCGGGTATAAATTTGCGATAAGGTGAGTCTGGGCGCGCGGCCTCTTCTCGCAAGAGATCACCCACAGAGATGTGATGCAGTCCAAACTCGTTCGCAAGAAGAGAGCATTGCGTTCCTTTCCCGACGCCAGGGCCCCCTTTTTCGTCAGTTAGAACACCTTTGGACCAATAGGCTTACCTGAGATGAAGATAATAACGAGGTCAGATTTGTCTCGTCTGGCCATCTCTTCGTGTATTTGCAAGCAATTGTTGAGCAAAGGCTGCCACACTGGTAGAGTGACCTTGTCTTTCAGTTCCATGAACTCGCCCAAGTCTACACCACTTCTTTGCTGGTAGATGTTCGCTTGCTGTATGCACTCTAGCTTGTCAACTTGCCGAACCAACATCGCTGCATCAGATTCGCCTTTTTCATACTCGTACCACAAGCCTAGAATCAAGTCTGCGAAATCTGGGTTCCAGGTGCGAACGGTACATGCAAGAAATTTCAAAGCCATTTCTTCTTGCTCAAATTTCTGTTCTGGGCCATGTCAGAAAGCGAGCGTGGTCTAAACATGCGCTGAGTAGACCTTTGGTGACTCCATCGGATGGCGTGATGTCTCCAATCAATGCTTCTCCCATATCGTGGATCAAAGCCATGTTCACGGCCCTCGTCCGAGTGTCGGCATCGACCTAACATAACGTCAGCCATGGTAAGGTACATGAGTTGTACCATCTAACGTCTGGCGCCATAAGGCACATGATTGCCATGCGGTACATGTGGTCGCTGACACTCTCGGGGTGCGGCACTCCACGGAGAACCCATCCCTTCCGTGTAGTTTCCTTTAGCCTCTCAATCAACTCGAGGAAGAAGAATTGCATAGTTGTAGTCAGTAACTTGTAAGTCAACGTCACGGCAGGTGTGACCATGGACATAGGATAGCGGGGTAAATCTGCGCGGAATAACTTACGTTCCGCAGCTACACTAAATAGGTATGTCACACAATCAACAAGAATCCCCCCTAAAGTCAAATGGCCGCACCATAACCGATCCCTTGGAAAAAGCCGAAGCCCTTCACGACGAAATCTTCAACCGATTCTCCTCTACCGACGACATCCCAGATGTCGAAATTCACTCATCCAACACCCGACCCACGCTCCCGTGGGACACCTTTGTTTCCTCTGAAGAGGCCGAAAGATGCGCTATTGGTGTCACGAGCACCTCACCAGGGACTGACTGCCTGACCGTCCGCC
This sequence comes from Lizonia empirigonia, assembly GCA_009982855.1. Classification (NCBI taxonomy): domain Eukaryota; kingdom Fungi; phylum Ascomycota; class Dothideomycetes; family Pseudoperisporiaceae; genus Lizonia; species Lizonia empirigonia. The sequence continues at coordinate 312,224 of JAADKA010000006.1, read as the reverse complement.
TCCTCAAAGCTTGTTGGACTCACATCCGCGAAGCTGTAAGGGGCATATACCAGAGATGCCTTCAACTTCACTATTTTCCCGCGCAATGGAAACTGGCAGAAGTTGCAATGATCCCAAAGCCGGGGAAGAAGGATAGGACGCTTGCCAGATCCTGGCGGCCAATCGCTCTACTCTCATGCCTAGGCAAAGGAGTAGAACGAATAGTCGCGCGACGAATCGCCTACACGGCCATGACCCAGGGGGTACTCAGCCCTCAACATGGAGGGGCTCTCCCGAAGCGTTCAGCAATGGATCTAGTTGCCGCCTTCACCCACGACGTAGAACACGCCTGGGCGATAGGTAAGCACGTTACAATGGTAACACTAGACGTTCAAGGTGCCTTTGACGCTCTGCTAAAGAATAGACTCCTTAAACGAATGATCATTCAAGGCTGGCCAAAGCCACTAACACAGTTGATCGACAGCTTTCTCACAGAGAGAAGAGTCCAGGTCCGGCTGGGTTCAGCAATCACGCCTAGCTATTTTGTTCAGTGTGGCACCCCTCAGGGATCCCCTTTATCCCCGGTCCTATACACACTATACCTGGCTGAGCTCCTCAACCAGGACCGGAACCTAAGGTTTGGGTACGCGGACGACGTTTGCATATACCGAGCTACAAGCTCCCTAGGGAAAAATGTAGCCCTACTCGCCAAGGATCTCGCAGCCATAGAAACATGGGGGACAGAGAATGAAGTATTCTTTGCGCCAGAGAAACAGGAGATGATCCACCTGACAAGGAAGAGAGGAGGCGAACTCCCCTCATGCCAGGTCAATGAACAGCTCACCATCGCACCCATATTCCCCACTGGAGATGGTAGCCAGCCGGCCCTTCGATGGCTGGGAGTCTGGTTTGACCGCAGACTCACTTTACGCCGACACGTCTCCGAGAGGATAGCGACTGCAAGAAAGATTACCCAGCATCTCAGACGCCTGGCCAATACCGCCCATGGGCCCCCAGCATCCGCGCTTCGAAAAGCTATCACCACCTGTGTCTTCCCAGCTCTGCTTTACGGCACTGAGGCCTGGTACGAAGGCCGTACAAAGCAGGCGGGCGTTCAACGGCCTGGGACAGACCGCGTCAGCACCCGCAAAGGCTGGCATATTCAAGCAATTGATCAGACTATCACAATGGCCGCACGTGCGGTACTGCCAGCGTGGAGAACTACACCAAAAGCCATTCTACTCAGGGAAGCTGGATTGCCGTCCGCTACAGTAGCCCTAGAACAAGCAAAACTGCGTTTTGCACTGCACCTCCGAACCACCGACGCGGCGAACCCCCTGACCTGGCGAACCAAGGTTCGACAGATTGCAAGGGGCAGAAACGTTGGAGAACTACTCCGGTCCAGATCCAAAGTCCAAAGACTCTGTCAACTGCTACCAGAGGTCCCCCGACCAATTCTGACGGCGCCACATTACTCCCCAGAGTGCCGAATAGACCCAACCAGGGGCCACTCCAAAAAGGCTGCCGCGGCTGCCTTTAAAGAATGGTGGGATCAACTCCCCCCCCAAGTCGTCACCATATTTTCGGATGGATCAGAACAGCTGGTCAACGGAGACAAGAAAGTTACCTACGGATACGTCATATACCAAGGTCAGACCAAGATACACAGCGGGAGTGGCTCACTTCACTCGCTGTCACACGTATTTGATGCGGAAGCAATAGGCGCCTGGCGAGGGCTACAAGCTGCTATCCGATCGCCACAATTGCGGACGCACCAAATCTGGATGTGCGTTGATAGCACCTCCGTCATATGGGGTCTCAGAGGGGTAGCCCCCACCACTTCGCAATGGGCCTTCCTCGAATGCCATAGCGCGATGGAATCCCACGACGTACAAGTACGCTGGTCACCAGGGCACACTGGAATATAAGGGAATGAGGAAGCCGACTCCCTAGCGAACGCTGAAGCAAAACGCCCCAACGAAGCACTGGGCCTGGCGGCTAACCCCACAGTCTCTGGCGTTAAGTCAATCGCACGTACTCTTCTCCGCATGGCGGAGAAAACTTGGTGGAGCAAAGCTAAAACCAAACTGTCTAAAAGATATCTAGATTGGGAACTGCCCTACACACCATCGGAGACGCCTGATACACTAAACCTTTCACGGCCCACTTTAGCCAAACTGATCGCCATCCGCTCATCGCATGGGGACTTTAGCTGGTATCACAAAAAGTTCAACCACGAAGAAGCAAAGCTCATTTGCTCCTGCGGACGGAACAAGACACCTGATCACATTGCACAGTGCCGAAAGACCCTGGCTACGTTCCACAAGTGGCCACTGAAAGGCTACTGCCCCCCAGATTCCCCGCAAGAAGCCAGGAGTTACCTAGCCAGCGTCATGAGCTCCCCACCTGATTTCGCAGATCTGCTTAAAGTTACTGCGTTCTATTCGAAAATTTGCACGCGGTAACGAAGCGTCAACGATAGACAGGGTAAACCTGCCTATCACAGCTACTTCAGCACTACAAATGCTGAACTTTTGAGTACCCCAAAGGGGGATTTTGCTCCATCTTTCACTCTGCTTGCCATCTCTAGCGGCACAAAGCTACTTCGATCCCCCCCGAAGGGAAAGACCGCCGTAGCACCCACTGACAGGCACCTCCACTGCCCATCCCAGGTCTTGGCATTTCACAGCAGCAGTTCGCGGGCGTTTAACGCCCAGGATACTGTATGAAACCTCTCCTTTGTTTCCTCCTGCTTATACACTTACACTCCTTGCTTTCAAATTGTTATAATACTCTGAATTATGTGGTATAAGCACCCTGTACACTAGACTAGCTTTCCTTAACCGGCGAAGGAAGATAGTACGACATCGCACCAGCGCGAAGTACCCATGAATTGCTCTCTACGGCAGTGTGCCAGCACTGTAAGTCCATAGCTTAGCACGTCCAGATACCCCACGGGAGGTTTGAGTCTCACCAACTCCAAGCGACGTTAAATAGTACAAACAAACAAACAAACCATCTCTCTGTGCAGAATGAGCTTTTAAAGCATGAGAATGAGGGCTTAAAGGAGGCTCTTCAACACAAAAAGAAGCACAAGAAGAAGGGCAAAGCTCTTGACCTTCAACAGCGCCAGGAGTATCACGGTAGCGCCGTCCACTGGTCTCCTCGCAAGCTGCGTGAAGCTCGAGCTAGAGAAGTAGTACGGGAGCGAGATGAGATGGAGGAGAAACTCCAAAAAGCACGGGCCAAAAAGCAGCGCGAGGAGGCTCAACTGCAGCGTCAAGTTGAGCTCGAGGAGAAGCGTGTGGAAAGGCAGAGGCTCAAGGACGTCAGGGAGCAGGAGAGAGCTGAGAAAGCAGCTGAACGCGCGCGCAAAGTTGAAGCTCAACACCAAAAAAAATCTATCCAAAAAGCTCAACAACGCAAGCGTAAAGCCTCACGAGTAGTCTTACCAAGTAACAAGCGTCAAAAACGCGCTGGCGCTGCTCACGCTGGTGTTCAAGCTGGAGATGAGCTATCTGCTACTCCAGCCAAAGTCACATCACGTGGCCGCAACGTCAATCTCCCACAAAAATATAGATAGTACAAGTTGATTGCAAGCATCTAATTACTACAAAACTATATTTCTATCAATATTGAGCTATTGCGTGGCGCTGTACAGCCTCATTTTGAGATTGGGCATGTGGTGTTCTGCGGGGCACACTGTGAATCCGGGCACACTGCGCACGGGCACGTTACAGTGACCGTGCACGCCGTGCACACCTTCGCGCCGTGCACACCCTCACCAAAAATCCACTATACTCCTCAACCCCATAACTCAACACCACGATGTCGTTAGAAGAAGCGCTTAAAGAGGCAGATGTAGAAGATGCACAAGGCAAACTTTTATACCAGGCAGTTGCAAAAAAATACAATGTGTGCCGCACAACTTTGTCGCAACACCACTGACACGTCGCGTCGCGTGCTAACGCTGATCAACAACTGCTTAAACTCCACCCTACACAAGAGCGAGAGCTTTGTGAGTTCATAGTTGAGCTTACTGAGCGAGGCATACCTCCTACAAGGCAGATGGTACAAAACATGGCTTCTGAATTGGCTGCAGATAGGGTCTCCAACTCGTGGGTTACTCGCTTCCTAGACCGTCACCGCGACCAGCTCCTATACAAATGGGCCAACGCTATCGACGCACAGCGCCTCCACGCCGATAGCAGCGAGAAGTACACACGATACTTCAAGCTTGTGCACTCCAAGATCACCGAATACTCGATTGAGCCACGGCACACGTACAATATGGATGAGAAGGGCTTCGCAATTGGCGTACTCAATAGGCGCACCAAACAAGTGTTCAGTAGGGCTTCTGTGGAGTCAAAAACAAGGCACCAGCCTATGCAAGACGGCAACAGGCAGTGGGTGTCGATACTCGCAAGCGTCTGCGCTGATGGTTCGGCACTGCCTCCAGGCATCATCTATCCAGGCGCTCCTAACGAGATACAATCGACCTGGGTAGAGGATATAGAAGCAGAAAAGCACTCAGTATTTGTTACTGCAACGCCCTCAGGCTGGACGAACGACGAGGTCGGCCTTGCGTGGCTGGAACAAATCTTTGATCGCTATACTCGAGAGAAGGCGCGCAGAAGTTGGCGACTACTTATAGTAGACGGCCACGGCTCGCATATAACCTGGTCCTTCATCAAGTACTGCGATAGGAATAGGATACTGCTACTAGTGTTCCCTCCTCACAGTACCCACACGCTGCAGCCGCTTGATGTAGCACTCTTCTCACCTCTGGCTACAAGCTATACAAACCAGCTCACTAAACACGTTTACACAACTCAAGGCCTAGTAGGCGTGAAGAGGCGTGACTTCTTCCACCTATTCTATAAGTCCTGGACGGAGACCTTTACCCCAAGCCTCATCCTCAAGGCCTTCGAAGTCACAGGCCTATCGCCACCCAACGCAGCTGTAATCGTCGATAGGTTTCGGAATAAGCGCAGGCAGCTGCCTCGTACACCTTCACCAATTGCAGCAGATAACTGGAAGCAAGCTATCCAAATTCTGGGCAAGGTGGTAGAGAATCAGGACGCAGAGGAGGTGCAGCGGTTGCGGCGTACTATCTCTCACCTCTCCGCCCACACTCAGCTTGTACAGCTTGAAAATGAAGGCCTGCGCAACGTAATTGGAGAGCTTAAGCCCTCTAAAAACAAGCGGAGGCTTGACCTGCAGCATGATAAGGAGTTCTGTAGTGCAGCTGTTCTTTGGAGCCCTCACAAGATCCGCCAAGCCGAGGATCGCTATAAAGCCAACAAGGAGCAAGAGCTGCAGAAGAAGGTAGATAAGGCTCATCAGAAGAAGCTTCAGGCCCAGAAGAAGCTTCAAGATGAGCAGGACAAGCAGCAGAGGAAGGCAGAACGAGAGAGGGTGAGGGAAGAGAAAGCCTACAGGGAGGCTGCTAAGAAGGCTGAGAAACAACAAAAGAAACAAGAGAGCGACGCTGCCAAAGCTATCCAATTGCCCTCAAGAGGCAAGCGCAAGGCTTTAAGTAAGCCTTGTACAGAGCCTGCAGCCAAAAAACAGCGTAAGCGTGGTGCAACTCGCGTTGTAGTTGAAGCGTCGCCGTCCCCAGCACCTCCACCAGTTACCACGCGCAGCGGCCGCGCAATAAGGCCGAATAAGAAATGGGAGCAGGGCATGCACTGTAGGACCTAGTAGACTGTTATAACGAAAAACCTCGCAATAATATCTATTGTATGTGGCTCTGCAGCCTCATTTTTCGGGTGTGCAGGAGGGTGCCAAGGTGTGCACGGCGCGAAGGTGTGCACGGCGTGCACGGTCACTGTACCCATCTTGCATAGCGGCTGGGCCTTGTACCACTTCTTCTTCTTCTTGTGGATCTGCTGGATCTGTTCAGTTGGAGGGACACAAAGCGTACATGATTTTTGGGGACGAATCACCGGCAACTGGCGGTTACTTTGGCTTCTAGTCATGCCACCACTACTAAGTGCATTTGTTGGTGCAATTCCTTTCTCTTTGTGGTACCAACCAAGAACTACCTTTTTGGTAAGCCAGCATATCCTCCCGCGTCACTCGCTAATACGAACAGATTAATTGCACCCTGCAAATATTACTCTCCGCAATTACAATCATATCACCGGCCAAAGGATCTGACAACAATGACCTTAGACTGTCACAAGAGTCTGATGGCAGTCAAAGTACGCGAAGGGGCATTGTGCTGCCGGCCTATACCTCCCATGAAGTTGACTCGGCCACTCTAAGTAGCAAGGATACAGTCGAACGCAAGGTGACCCAGATTGGAAGTTCCATGTAGCATAAACAATTCTGAAGCCTAGCGTTATGCCTCCTGTTGTTGACGCATGCAGCTGATAGCCTCACATGAGATGAAAACGGTTGCTGACGCATGTGATGTGAATGTGATAGAGCAATCATATAAAAGGCCACCTAGTTCATGACAGAAGTAATTGTGATTCTAAAATTTGAATTTTCAAGCATGTGGTTCTGGCAAAAGATACCGAAGCCCTGGACACAGCAGGACACAGAAACCTTTTTCAATCAACTCTACATCGACCGAAAAAAACATCCTCCCCACGGGCGAAGCGGACAAGAGTGTTATGCACAGCTAAGAGCTGTCATGGGACCCTTCATTTTCCGATATATTGATCAAGCCATTGAAGTATACCGATCCAGCAACAATCAATACTCTCATGATCATTTACGGCAGATTGTGGAGTTTCCTATTGAAGATTACCATGACGATGTTTACTACGGCATTATGGGAGCACTTTTGCAGTTAGAAGGAACAACCATCGAGCGCCAAATTGAAATCATAGTTCGAAAGTACTTCACACAATCTCCAGACCACGATAAGGAAAAAGTGGCGAAAAGGTATGTTGTGTCCGGTAGATTAGGCTTCTTACTCAGCCGGTCACAGTATGGTCAGTATTCTGAAGATGGCGAAGCCGCCTCAGGAACACAATCTAACAAGTCTTCGTACAGGACTTCCCAGCTCTTGAACTGTGCGATGGCGTTACTACGCCACTCTTGACCAAGTGCCTCTGGACTCAGCGTGTTGCCATGGTTCTCAAAGCTCACTAAGCCTTGTAATTTGCATTTGCGTCGCAGTTATTGGCTATGGTGCAGCTGCCTGACAATTGTAGATACAGGTTCCTCAACTGTTGATCATTGGAAAAGATGCAGGTCATGTTCAGAGCTCAACATCCGTTGTCTTATGGTCTCTCCAGACTTTCCCAACGTGTGTTCTGAGGTGAAATGTCGTTCCTGGGCAAAGCCAGACCTCATGATATCGTCCCACATCGACGCAAGTGCCTGCAACAATAGCCTCTCCGGCGACATTGATTACGTGACCAAGCTCTTGATTAAGCCAGAACATGCTAGAAAATCAATATGCACGATTCCTCGACGTAAGGAACTACCGATATTGAGTGGTCCTTCCTGCTCAACATGGCAATTCGGAAAGTGCTGGCACAGCGTTCTGACTAGATCAAATTAGGTTAGCGTATTTTGAAGACATGGGTATACCCGTGCTCTGCCTGAAACGCCAGCGCGCCGTACGACGCTGACGCCCACTACGCGCAGCCTGCACCTCCTGGCCATTTGACCTCCTTATGGCACTCTCTCCCGCTGAAGAGCAGTCTTTCGATCGACTTCACAGTTGGCTAGACGCATCCACCGACCTGCCTACCCCCAACTCTCAAGCGGATTCCCTCCGTCCTCTGAAGCGAGCGCGCGACTCCTCTGTGGACGAGATGAACGATGGTCAATCCACCCGCTCTCACAGCCCGTCCAAAAGACAACGCAGAGAGGAGCATAGTTCGTGCGGACGAAGCGCATCGCGCCCTGCTAGCATCGTCCCCTCTGAGCGCACCACGTTCACTGCAACAAGCAGCGCAAAGCGAACGGCTAGCCCGAGTCGATACCTTACTGAGCTGCGGATGGCTGAGCCCTCCGTGTCACTCGCCCCCATAACAATGCCCCCGCAGCCGTTATCGGACGACGCCATGATACATTTAGGACAGCTGAGACGCCGACTGGGTGACGCTCTCAAAGGCAAATACATCCCAGGGGGGTTGAAAGACGCCATTGAACAGGATTCTGATTTCAGCCTTTCTTTGAGTATGGAGCCTATTGAGGAGGAGGCTTTTGACTACAGTGACAAGCGCACACTAGATGACTTTGCACTTGTTAACATTTTGCAACAAGTAAAGAGGATATATCAAAGTGCTGCCCTATGTGCACAGTTTGGAAGAGACGAGAACGCATGGTGTTTTGGAGTCATCTGGCCGCTGATCGAGCTTGCCACGACAATTCATGGCAAAAATCAGTGGCAAACCGAGAGCGTGTGAGCAAATCCTGTGCTGTCAAATTTCATTGCTGACTTTTTGTAGACAATCCCAGAGTATAAACCCACAATACCTCTCGCGCATATCATCATCGTCATCAAGCAAAGATCGCTGTCTGACTCGCAAGACTGACTTTTGCTTTTCGTATTCGTACCTCAACCCACACTTCTGTGAACTCTATAAACAACTTGAGGCGGCCAAGGCCATGCCTGTTTCTCACACCACTGATAACTTTACGTCGCGCACATTCCTCTTCTCAGGGATAGAGGTGAAACCAGAAAATGGCGACCTCAAAGAAGCACAAGTGCAGATGTGCGTATGGATGGCGGCAAGCCTAAGAAAGAAAATAGAGCTCGCAAAGAGCTTTCACACCAGTACGTCAGAGCAGACTATTCAAGGAGAGTGAACTCTAGCTAACTAACATTACCCAAGTTGAATACCCCTTCACAACCCCTCTTGAGCCTGCCATCATCACTATTGGTCATGATCACAGAGTTTACTATGCTTATTCCTCTTCTGTTCACGACGACATTGCAATCCTTGGCCCAGAGGAAAAGTTCATGAATCTCTCAACACGCTCTCCGCAAGGCATTCTCAAGCTCGTTAGCCTCTATGGTGCCATCTTGAACTACGGATGTCAACCTGAGATGACGAACACAGAGGCATCGTGTGCAGGTCCGTGGGGTCAATTCTTAGGAGAACTCATGGAGAAGCTTGTCGCGGACAATTAGTGTTCAGTTACGCAGAGTGCAATCGATGATTAGGGTCGCTCAATGACAAAGGGGTGATCCGTAGCAGAATGAGACTGTAGGACTGTGTGTAAAAGATAATATTGTCCTACTACGCTAGCGCTGCGAAAACACTATTACAATGCAGTCTCGGCCCATGGATTTCCAGCTCTCCCGTCCGTTTCAAGTCCAACCAACTGGCAGCTCGTCTCCAAATTGCAGCAGCAAAAGCTCACGCATTCAAGCGCAACAAGGACGCTTCTGTACTCAGAGATGTTTTCTTTGTCTTGTTAGAGGCAGCGCCCTCGATATGTCGTGCCTAAACGTAGGAGATCACGGAAAGGGCCGCCATGCCATTGACTCTTTGGCATTTCTAGTCCTCATACATCGACAGCTTTCGACAGATCCGGCAGCTATACGGTTATACAGTTGCTGCCAAAGCCACCCCTGCGGATTTTGTGCATTGCTTGAGGTGGGAAGCTTTTGTCTATCAACATCTCCGTCTAATCCAGGGCACCTGTATACTAGTCTATTTGGGCAACGTTGATTTGGAAGCTCCCTACATCTACGACGGTATCGTGGAGCTCGTACACATGATGCTGCTTAGCTTCGGAGGCAAGCGTATCCCTTCACAATTTGATGCAAGCCAAATCAATATCTCTAAGGAGGTCGATATCTCGACCCGAGCACTACACGACAAGGGAGTCTTGCATAAAGACTATGCGCCGAACTTGTTATGGAATCAGGAGGTTCAGAAGGTAATGGTAATTGATTTTGACTGGACTGAGATCGTAAGAACTCGATCTGTAGTTCGCGAAGTTTCCAACAATCGAAAGCGGAAGAGGAAATCAACGGGACGTGGGTACGAGAGCTTCTCTGCGTTCACGCAGGAGCGTTACCGCGCTGCTATTGAATTGCGCAGTTGGCTGATCCCAAAGATGATAGGTAGTTGTTGATCCCAGAAGATTTGGGGGTTGGACAATTGAGTCGCTACTTGATTACGCCGCATCCTGCCCTTTGTAATGGATTGTGATGGTATGTTTTAAGGCAGAAGTAAGGCTGTTGATAAGGCTGTCGTAACCTACGACCTAGTATGAGCTGTGAGACATTGAAGAAAAGCAAATTGGGTTGTGTGTTGGCAGAGCATCGAGAGGGCAGCTGAGTGGAGCGAACGGGCCACGTCAATGGCGGACGCGCGCGGGAGACCGGTACCTAATCGTAAGCGCCCACGGCGCCCTTGCAAAACGCGGAACAAGAGCGATAGGACACGAATTACAGCCTTGTGTATTAATTAAACGGTCAAGTATTGGGCGTCGCGTGTATATATGTGGAGACGTAAGACCAACTCCGCCTGCAACACCAATTGCAATGTCACGCCCACTTAATCTTTGGAAGGATCGCCACACTACAGTGACCGTGCACGCCGTGCACACCTTCGCGCCGTGCACACCTTGGCACCCTCCTGCACACCCGAAAAATGAGGCTGCAGAGCCACATACAATAGATATTATTGCGAGGTTTTTCGTTATAACAGTCTACTAGGTCCTACAGTGCATGCCCTGCTCCCATTTCTTATTCGGCCTTATTGCGCGGCCGCTGCGCGTGGTAACTGGTGGAGGTGCTGGGGACGGCGACGCTTCAACTACAACGCGAGTTGCACCACGCTTACGCTGTTTTTTGGCTGCAGGCTCTGTACAAGGCTTACTTAAAGCCTTGCGCTTGCCTCTTGAGGGCAATTGGATAGCTTTGGCAGCGTCGCTCTCTTGTTTCTTTTGTTGTTTCTCAGCCTTCTTAGCAGCCTCCCTGTAGGCTTTCTCTTCCCTCACCCTCTCTCGTTCTGCCTTCCTCTGCTGCTTGTCCTGCTCATCTTGAAGCTTCTTCTGGGCCTGAAGCTTCTTCTGATGAGCCTTATCTACCTTCTTCTGCAGCTCTTGCTCCTTGTTGGCTTTATAGCGATCCTCGGCTTGGCGGATCTTGTGAGGGCTCCAAAGAACAGCTGCACTACAGAACTCCTTATCATGCTGCAGGTCAAGCCTCCGCTTGTTTTTAGAGGGCTTAAGCTCTCCAATTACGTTGCGCAGGCCTTCATTTTCAAGCTGTACAAGCTGAGTGTGGGCGGAGAGGTGAGAGATAGTACGCCGCAACCGCTGCACCTCCTCTGCGTCCTGATTCTCTACCACCTTGCCCAGAATTTGGATAGCTTGCTTCCAGTTATCTGCTGCAATTGGTGAAGGTGTACGAGGCAGCTGCCTGCGCTTATTCCGAAACCTATCGACGATTACAGCTGCGTTGGGTGGCGATAGGCCTGTGACTTCGAAGGCCTTGAGGATGAGGCTTGGGGTAAAGGTCTCCGTCCAGGACTTATAGAATAGGTGGAAGAAGTCACGCCTCTTCACGCCTACTAGGCCTTGAGTTGTGTAAACGTGTTTAGTGAGCTGGTTTGTATAGCTTGTAGCCAGAGGTGAGAAGAGTGCTACATCAAGCGGCTGCAGCGTGTGGGTACTGTGAGGAGGGAACACTAGTAGCAGTATCCTATTCCTATCGCAGTACTTGATGAAGGACCAGGTTATATGCGAGCCGTGGCCGTCTACTATAAGTAGTCGCCAACTTCTGCGCGCCTTCTCTCGAGTATAGCGATCAAAGATTTGTTCCAGCCACGCAAGGCCGACCTCGTCGTTCGTCCAGCCTGAGGGCGTTGCAGTAACAAATACTGAGTGCTTTTCTGCTTCTATATCCTCTACCCAGGTCGATTGTATCTCGTTAGGAGCGCCTGGATAGATGATGCCTGGAGGCAGTGCCGAACCATCAGCGCAGACGCTTGCGAGTATCGACACCCACTGCCTGTTGCCGTCTTGCATAGGCTGGTGCCTTGTTTTTGACTCCACAGAAGCCCTACTGAACACTTGTTTGGTGCGCCTATTGAGTACGCCAATTGCGAAGCCCTTCTCATCCATATTGTACGTGTGCCGTGGCTCAATCGAGTATTCGGTGATCTTGGAGTGCACAAGCTTGAAGTATCGTGTGTACTTCTCGCTGCTATCGGCGTGGAGGCGCTGTGCGTCGATAGCGTTGGCCCATTTGTATAGGAGCTGGTCGCGGTGACGGTCTAGGAAGCGAGTAACCCACGAGTTGGAGACCCTATCTGCAGCCAATTCAGAAGCCATGTTTTGTACCATCTGCCTTGTAGGAGGTATGCCTCGCTCAGTAAGCTCAACTATGAACTCACAAAGCTCTCGCTCTTGTGTAGGGTGGAGTTTAAGCAGTTGTTGATCAGCGTTAGCACGCGACGCGACGTGTCAGTGGTGTTGCGACAAAGTTGTGCGGCACACATTGTATTTTTTTGCAACTGCCTGGTATAAAAGTTTGCCTTGTGCATCTTCTACATCTGCCTCTTTAAGCGCTTCTTCTAACGACATCGTGGTGTTGAGTTATGGGGTTGAGGAGTATAGTGGATTTTTGGTGAGGGTGTGCACGGCGCGAAGGTGTGCACGGCGTGCACGGTCACTGTACCGAGGCATATTTCAGCCAAGAGATTTTTGGGCCAGGTGCTGCATCCAATATGCACAGAACAGCCCCGGCAACTTGAAGGGAGGCAGCGAAGCCAAGTACCAAAAGCCATGGTTTAAACGCGAGTGCGGATTCGAAAAAAAGTTTCCGCAGGTGGAAGACCTGGCTGTTTCAGCGGACGTTGTCAAAAAACGGTAATACCAACCGTCAATACCGCTGCCTGCACCCATACCACCTGAAACGACGCCACTTATATACATGCTACCCTCTTATCCAATACCAGTCCTGCTAGAAGGATGCAGAAACCCCAGAGCATGAAATTTACTAACAAGTACCATCCGTGTGAGAGATAGGGAGATCTATGGCGCCGGCGATTGAGGACGCGTAGGTACATTTCAATTGATAACAAAAACGTACTGAATACAATAGGCAGCAGGGCTGTCCATGAAAACGTCATTGTGAAACGTAAGGCAAAGAAGGCAACGTGTCGAGGCTGACCGGTGAAGGATGGAAGAGCGGTGAAGTGAGAACGCAGAGGACCTCTCAGCCTTAATAAGAAGCACACATGATATAATTCGCATGCTGGTCACCCTTGCGAAGGTCTCGCAAGTCTTGGATATCTGAGGTGTGAACGTAAACAACCTCAACTCTCTCTTTGCTTTGATGATCAATGCGGACAACGCTACGTGAAGGGAAACGCCACATTCGAGAGCTTGAAGTTGTTTAGGCACAAGTAATCATTAGGCTTAGAGTGCAATTGTCCTTGCCGCAGACAGTCTGACAAAAAGGCGTTAGTGTTCCTGTAAGCCCAGGGTACCTTGTATGGTCACGTGGATTATCCACCGACCAATCAGCCCACTACTCTAGGTATATAAACCTACATCACAGACCTTCCGGTCATCAGAACAATACACATCACATCAATACAATATACACCCCAACTGCTTACACATCTTGCACCCCCTATATCTCCACTCCACGATGTCGTTAGAGCAAGCTCTTGAAGAGAGACGCGTAGCAGATACAGATAAACCTATCCCATATACAAAGTTAGCTGAAAAATATGGTGTTGAGCGCACAAGTTTGGTGCGCAGGGACCAAGGCAAAAGCGCGTCCCGTGAAACCAAGGCCTCCGCACAACAACTACTCACTCCACACCAAGAGGCAGGTCTTGTTATATCACGGTTCGCCAAAGAGGCTATTGGGGAGCAGAATTGATAGGAACACTGATGTTGAATTGAAGTGAGTCTACGTGTTTATATACCGGAATGTTCGTAAGTCAGCGGAGTTATGGTGGAGCTCTGTTAACATAGGTCCGAACATTACCGGTCCGAACATTATCGGTCCAAGCAAACTGCACGTAGACTGCGACACACCCCCCAGGTCTGGCGGTAATAACTGAGCAAAATGAGGGTGGTCAGGCGAAGTTGAGTCGCAAGAGCTGTAACTGAACGTTGTTGTAACGTGTAATAGGCACTGAAAAGATATGCTAATACTGGTGCGGGAATAGGACGTGCGGGTCCTTAGTAGTGTTGGAATGTTGCTTCAGGTCTTTCAGTTCCTTCTTGATGTCGACAAGGCTGCACTGTTTGACAAAGGTGTCAAATTTCTGTCGGGGCAATGCCTTTGTGAGGCCATCAGCAGGCATGTCGTTAGTAGAGATCCATTTGACGTCGAGTCGGCCGGCTGATACTTCCTGTCGAACCCATAGCTGGTGTATATCGACATGTTTCACCTTAGTGTGAAGTCGATCTTCTCTTTTTGTAACAATACCCACTGTCTGCTGGTTGTCACACAGTATTGTTGGTTTGGAATCGAGGCGGAGGGATATACCCTTGAAAAATCTTATCCACTCGATCATCTGGGAACCAGCAAGAGACAATGAAAGTAGTTCAGACTCAGTAGTTGATTTGGTGACGGTGCGCTGGACTGTTGACTTCCAGTCAACCATAAGTCCTCCAAAGAAAAATGCGTAACCCTGTGAGCTGCGCCTAGTCTCTGGTTCGTCGGAATACGAAGCGTCTGAGGCTCCGTAGAAGAGTGGTAGGTGAGTAGTTGGCTCATCTGTGTGATATTCTCGCATTCCAGGCTCTGATTGATTGACTGAAGCTTGCAGAGCATATGTTTTGGTACCAAGTAGGTATTGCCACACCTTCTTAGCCTTGGCGACGTGTTTTTGGCCCGGATTGATGAGATGAGAAGCCAGTATTACATGTGCTCGGGCGACGTCGGGTCTGCCCCATACGGCAATATAGGCGAGCGAGCCAATAAGATGTTGATACAGTTTTGTGCGCTCCTTGCTTGGTTCTTCATTGGATGGATCCAACCAGTTCTCAGTGATTGGAATGTCTGGGTATCGGCCCGAGGCAACAATATCGAATCGAGAACATACCTTCTCGATATAGGCGTCCTGGATCAGCCATGTGCGTCGGTTGGGTCGGTCTCGGATAACGCGAATTCCAAGAAACCATGCAAGTTCTCCCATTTTCTTGAGATTGTATACGTCAGTGAGACGTTGTTCGAAGCGTTGATGGAGAGAGGTATTAGAATCGTGAAAAGCCATCACAATATCGTCGACGAATACGAACAGAATAAGCCATCGGTTAGTGTACAGGCATGGGAATCCTTCGACTGGCTTAAGGCCGAGCTTGATGAGTTGTTTTCGGCATTCATTGAACCAAAGTAATGGAGACTCCTTGAGTCCGTATAGAGCTCGGAGAACCAGAAGGAGTTCGCCTAGTCCTGATTCAACTTCGTCTACACCTTCCGGTGTATGGACGTAGAGCTTTCGGTTCATCTTTGCGTCGAGAAATGCCACTGGAACGTCGTATTGATAGAGCTCAAGGTCAAAGTAGTTGGCGATAGCGATAAGGGCGCGGAAGTTTCGAACTGCAAGCGTAGCAGCGTACGTATCGTCAAGCGGAGACTGTAGATCCCCACGGACAACCAATCGAGCTTTGAAACGAGTGATATACCCGTCTTCGTCGGTTTTGTAGGTAAATACCCACATGAGAGGAAGAACCTCACTGTCCGCTGTCGCCTGAGTTTTGTCCGTGCGCTGGAAACACCCCTTCAATCGGATGTTCCTCCATTCAATGGACATGTCTGCTTTGAACTCGTTCTTGAACATGTGATTCTGCAGTTCCTTCACGTTCCGAGGTGCGGCTGGAACCTGGTTGATGTGATATCGAGTACCACTATTGAGTTGTTGTTTGAGTACCTGAGCTGTAAAGGCACTGAAGTAATGAGCTCTTGATTCTTCACTAAGGTTGGCTGCAAATGAAGCCATTGTGAAGTAAGCGCCTGGTGGTCGCCTCGTTCGTCTTCCTTTGACGATGGCGGACTTATCGATGGAGCTGCTGATATTTCGTGGAGCTGCTTCGCCGTATCGTTGATAGCCTTCTGGTGGAGCTTCATCACGACTTTGAGCAGGAAGGCTCATTGGTCCTCCCAAGCCTCTTGATCCTCGTGGGCGTCTTGTTCCGCCTTGTCCGGATCGGCTGGCCGATGATCCGTGAGGTAATTGAGATGATAGGTCGTCGTCGTCAGTGACGTCTTGTTCGACTGATTGCTGAATATCAGGATAAAGGATGTTGCCTTGGTTTGTTGGAGTTGTGAACTCCTCATCATCAGACTGTTGTGGGGTAACATCGTCAGGCAATGGGACCATGTGTGCTTCGTTATCATCCTCGGCCAAAGCGGATGGTGATGGTGTAAGTAGCTGGTTATTTAGTGTACCAAAGGAATCTTCTTGAGCACATTGTAGAGGCGTTCGGGGGGATTGTACACCCCCCAGCTGCGTAGCGTTTGGTGAAGCCAAAGGGTTTGCAGCTGAATCCACAGGTAATTGGTGTTGCTGTTGAACCAGTTGTAGCTCCTCAATTGTGTATTCCTCATTTGAATGTGTTGGTGTAGTGATTGTTGTGACGATCTCCTGCAAGTCCTCCTTTGTCACATAGCCTTCATAACCATCAAAGAACTGAGTTGGTTCAAAGACAACATCGCGCGTGACAAGGATCTCGTCAGTGGCTGGCAGCCAAATGCGAAATATGTTGGTGCCTACGTAGCCAACGAGGTGTCCGATGAGAGCTCTAGATTCGAGCTTGTCTGCATTTTTGAGCTCTGTATTGAAAGCGTAAGCTCGACAGCCGATGGGTTGCATGTGAGAGACGAGAGGTGAGCGACCGTATACTGCTTCATATGGAGTCTTCCAACCAAGAGCTTCCGTGGGTGTTCGATTGAGGATGTATGCAGCGGTCTGGTATAGTTCTCCAGCAAGGTGTTTGGGTAGGTTGGCATGAATTCTCATTGCTCGAGCACGTATCGTGAGTACTCCTCCAGCTCGTTCAGGCAAGCCAGCAGGCTCTTTTGTGTGCTTAGGAGCCTTCTCATAGATAAGGCCTAGGTTGTTGACAAGTTCTGAGAACTCATCGCCAAAGCCTCGTTCTCCATCCATCCTGATGTAGATGAGTACTCCTCTGTAGACGCGCTGAATGCGGGCGATAAGGCCTTTGAGCCATCGCATGAGCGTTGGTTGAGACTTGTTTGTAGTGGCTTCAACTTCATGCCACTTGGTTGTAGAATCGACTGCATGTAGAGCATAACGGAGCGTACTAACAGGCTGACTGTTCATAGGAACAATGTAGATGATATCAATTCCTATCCGTTCAAATGGCTTTGATGCAGGAGCGTCTTGTGGGCGTCGGGAGATGATACGTGTGAGTTTTGATTGCTTACAGGAATCACAGAAGCAATGACCTTCTCCTTGTAGCTGAACTCCACGTGTAGCTGATTCAAGCTTCTCGAGAGCTTGATGGCCAGGATGGGCCCACACCTGATGGGCTAGCTTCCGATCAAGTAACGATGGAGGCTTGGGCACTCGTGATGGACGGACTTGGGTGCCGAACGTACTGAGTTCGGACTGAAGCGACTGTAGACTGGGCCGGCGGCTTGGGTCAATGTCAACAAGCCAGTGGCCTTTGTAGTATTGAAGGCGGGCAAGCTCATTGCCACCCTTCTTGTAGAGTATGTCTCGACCTGAATCAAAATGAATATCCATACTTCGGCAGCGTCCAAGACCCATAAGACTTGTAAGGAATCCTGGAGCATATGCAACGTTGGTGAGTCGGAGATTGCGCTGGCCAGTAGGTGTTTTCACTGTCGCATGAAACTCTCCCCAGGCTTTGAATGGAACCTGTGAGTTGCCAGCACTAATAAAGAATCCTTGACCATCCCTCTGGGGTATCCAACCAACCCATTGGTCGCTGTTTATAACGTGTGTGTTGGATCCTGGATCAAGAATCATCCGGTTGATAAGGGAGACATCGGAATCGTCGACGTCTTGGGCAACGGCCATAACAGTAAGGTCTGTTGGGAGGAAAGTGTCCTCGTTGATCGCATTGTGAGCGTCAGGCTCGACCATATCGATTGTAGGCGTAGGAGCTTTGTGCTCAACTACTTGATGAACGATGGGAGCTTCGGGCTCGACCATATGATGGATGATGGGAGCTTCGTGCTCGACCATGTGATGTGTAATGGGAGCGTCGTGCTCGACCATGTTGATTGTAGGCGTGGGAGCTTCGTGCTCAACCATGCATTCGTGAGGGTCGACATCGACATATTGGACAGCGGTGATAACGTACGACTGAGCGTCGGTAAGCACCGTGTCGTCGTCGACATCTATACTCTCATTGTTGTTGGAGTTCTTGTACTCCTTGAATCGCTTAAGGGACTGTTGAATTTGCTTCTCAACACCGTCCTTCTTACGTCCTTCTGCAACACGTTTGCGAATTGCCGCATCTCCTTGGAAGGAGGATGGTCGGTACTTTGCCTCTTTGTTGATGTAGAAGCAATCACTGTACCAGTATTTCTCACCACAAAGGCATGTGGGAGTAGTGCGTTGTCCATTCGTTCGACCACCTTGTTTATAGCCACGACCGCGTCCACTACGTCCACCACCTCGATTTTTGTTGGCAGAATTGGAGTTGTTTGCGTTTTCGTCGACTGGCTTGGCTACTTCAAGCTTAGTAGCAAAAGAACCAAGGTAGCTCTTGTATTTGGAGTTGCTGGCTTGAAGATACAATCGAGCGTCGTTGACGTACTCTTTGAGTGACCGAATGACAGTGTCTGGGCGTTGTATTGCTTTCACAAAGTCTGTGAGTAGCCCTCGATGGTACTCAGGATCAATCTTCTTCAGAGCCCTGATGAATTCCTCCTGGGGATTCTCGTCCATGCAGCATGGAACGCTCATCTTGATACCCTGATTTGTGACGTCAATCCACTCACTGAACCAGCTTTCAAGAAGCTTAGCTGAACGTGGACCGTCCTTGAGCGCCTCAAAACGATGTACAAGCGCTCGCTTGCGGAACTTCTCAGTTGGAGCGAGAGCAGCCTTGAGAGCAACGAGCTGATCATACGGCGAATCCAAATCGTTGATGAGGTAGTGATGACGCTTGTTGATGGTATAGTTGATCTCAGATGATAGGATAGCAAAGGCTTTGGTCATCTTCTCCTTGTTGAGTTCTGATCGTTCCCATCGGTCGTAATCCCATCGATAATTGGAGGCTTGGCCAACATCAAGGTCAGCTAACGACGTTGCTCCAGCCATGTATTGGATATATGCTGGAGGAGGAGTGCGGACGATTTTGAGCAGATCTGATTTATCCTTCTCAGGGTCGACATAGTCCTTGATACCAAGCTTCTTGGCCGTAAGCATTCGGACCTTAAGCCAAAGGATCCAGTCGTCGACAGAGGTGAGTATCACCTGTTGTTGCCTAATCGCAACTGTGTCGATATCTTCGAGAGATGCCATAGTGAAATGGAGTTGGATAAATTGAGAAAATATTGAGTGTGAGTGAACCTAGTAGGCAGCCGGGCTCATAACTATCACGGTTCGCCAAAGAGGCTATTGGGGAGCAGAATTGATAGGAACACTGATGTTGAATTGAAGTGAGTCTACGTGTTTATATACCGGAATGTTCGTAAGTCAGCGGAGTTATGGTGGAGCTCTGTTAACATAGGTCCGAACATTACCGGTCCGAACATTATCGGTCCAAGCAAACTGCACGTAGACTGCGACAGTATTTGATAGGCCTTCATACGACCAGAAGCAAACTCGGCAGGCTACCCAAGATGGCAATCGAGAGTGGATTACCCTTCTCTCGACTATATGTGGGGATGGGAGCGTCCTCCCACCAGGCCTCATCTATGCCGCCAAATCTCAGAACATTCAGAGCACCTGGGTAGATGAGATAGATGCTGAAACACACTCAGCCTTTATCACAGTCTCTCCCTCTGGGTGGACGAATGACGATATAGCACTGGGTTGGATTGAACAGGTGTTTGATCGCTACACCAAGGAGAAGGCAGGAAGGAAGCACCGTCTACTCATTCTGGATGGCCATGGGAGTCACCTGACTATGGCTTTTATTGCCTATTGTGATCGCAATAGGATCATGATAGCTGTATACCCACCTCATAGTACTCATACTCTTCAACCCCTAGATGTAGTCTGCTTTAGTCCCCTGGCTCAAAACTACTCCACAATACTCGCAGATCATCTCCAGGACACCTTAGGCCTCATCCCAATCAAGAAGGGTGACTTCTTCCGCCTTTTCTGGTCTGCCTGGGTGAAAACCTTCACCAAGGAGCTCGTTGAGAGAGCCTTCAAGGTCACTGGGTTGATACCTTTTGACCCACAGGCAGTGCTCAAAAGGTTCAAGAAGAAGTATGGCCCTGAACCTAAACCAGCTGTGCCTACTCCAGTATATGCAGGGAAGGATTGGCAGGCAGTTGATGCCCATCTATCTGCTGCTGTTGGGGATAGATACTCAGAAGATGCCGTGGTGGTGAAGGACACCTTACACCACCTCTCCATCCAAAACCAGCTTCTTGAGATGGAAAATTCAAAGCTACAACAAGCCCTATATCACGAGAAGAGAGGCACTAAGAAGAAGAGGCCTCTCCCAGCTCATCGGAGACAGTCTTGGGAGGCAGAGACTGAGTGGTGGTCTCCTTCACGCGTCAACCGAGCCCAGAAACTCCAGGCTGACGCAGATAAGGCAGAGAAGGCAGACGAGATCGGAAAAGCAGACGCAGCTCAACTCAAGAAGTCTACTCGTCTACTCAAACAGAAGCTTGATGCTGAGAAGAAGGAGAGGCGAGAGAATGAGAAGAAGAAGGTGGCTGAGAGAAGGGCTAATGAGCGAGCAGAAATCGACGCACGCAAAGCAGAAAGAGCACGTCAGAAGGAAGAGCGCGACTGTGAGAAAGCTATACAATTATCCAAAAGAGGCAAGCGCAAGGCCTCACAAGCTACAGCACCAAAAAAGAAGCAGAATCGTGGTACCAGAGATGTCAACAATCAAATGGATTCAATAATATTGTTTTGATTTTGTTTGATTACTTCAAAACAATCAAACAAATCCCCACTGCTCCCAATAATCAAACAAAATCAATATACCTGCTTCCAATTATTGAATCCGTTTGAATTTGTTTGAAAAATCGTCACGTGTGAGGTTGTTGAGATACCCGTGATAGCAGCCGACGATCGATTTCCTGGGTAGTACCCCCCCCCCAACCCCCCTAAATTAACACCACAGCAATTGTATAGTCGCTAGTAGAGCAAAACGATAGCTGTAGTCAGATTGAATTAAACCTAAAAGCTTAAAAAGCCTGTGGATTTAGTCTAGACTAACAGACGCCTACTTAAGTGGTGGTGTTCGTAGACTTAATTGCGGTCTGCTGGCCTGGACTAAATCCCTTCTCTTCCCCCTCTTTTAGATAGAAGATCCTTAAGGCTACAGATATATAACGTAAACCATCAGTGAGCCGGCCACATCAGTGAGCCGGCCACTTTTCCTTTGCACGACCAACACACCAGTAACTCCAACATGCCTCAACAACCTAACGCGATATCAATTAACCAGGAAGGCAGAATTGAGCTCGCTCTTGAGGCCTATGCTTCTGGTCAGTTTAAAAGCCTACGACGCGCAGCTGCTGCCTTCAACGTCAAACACCAGCGCCTCTCTGATCGGCTCCACGGGATCACTCAACGCGCTCAAACTCGACCAGGGATCCAGAAACTTACTGCAACCGAAGAGCAGACAGTCGTTCAATATATACTCAACCTTGACTTGCGAGGATTCGCGCCCCGGCAGTGCGAGGTGGAAGATATGGCTGATAAACTGCTGGCTGTACGCGGTGGTGAGCCTGTTGGCAAGTGCTGGGCTGAGCGCTTTGTGGCGCGTTCAGCTGAGCTCAAAATGGCCTTCAATCGAGCCAAAGATAGGCAGAGGATACTGCAGGAAGATCCTGCGGTTATTAGCCCGTGGTTTGAGCTGGTAGAGGAGACCAAAGCCAAGTACGGCGTCCATGACGACGACGTGCACAACTTTGACGAGACTGGCTTCCAGATGGGCGTTATTGGCTCAATGAAGGTCGTTACAGGCGCAGAGAGACGTGCTCGGCCAGAGCTTGTTCAGCCAGGCGATCGCGAGTGGGTTACAGTCATCCAGAGCATCTGCGCTGCTGGGTACGCGACCCCGCCCTTCATCATCTACAAGGGACGCGTCCACATCTCTGCCTGGTACGAGGAGGCTTCAATACCACGCAATTGGAAGCTCTCAGTCTCTGAGAATGGCTGGACCAACAACGCGCTCGGTCTAGAGTGGTTAAAGCACTTTAACGCGCATACAAAGACGCGCCAGGTGGGGGTATACCGGCTGCTTATTTTGGACGGCCATGAGAGCCACCTCAACCAGGATTTCAAGGACTATTGCCTTGAACACAAGATCCTAACCCTCTGTATGCCACCTCACTCATCGCACATTCTCCAGCCGCTTGACGTAGTCTGCTTCTCGCCGCTGAAGCGCAAGTACTCCCAGCGCGTCAGAGACTTGGCACGCCGACGCGTCTTCCATATCAACAAGGAAGGCTTCCTCCCCGCCTTTAAAGACGCGTTTTTCGACGTGTTTACAGAGGAGAACTGTCAAAAGGCCTTTAAGGCAGCAGGGTTAGTCCCTGTCAACGCGCAGGTCATGTTGGATCGCCTTGAAGTGCGACTGCGTACCCCGCCAGAACCCCTTCTCCCAGAAACGCCGTGGCAGTCAAAGACTCCAAGCAATACTTATGAGTTTGGATCTCAGTCAAAGCTTGTACGCGATTCCTTTACTCGGTCGCCTGTTACAGCTCAGGCTGGGTTCTCCCAGCTTATAAAAGGTGGTGAACTGATGCTGCACCAAAACGCGCTTCAAGCTGCTCGGATCCACGAGCTTGAAGAGCAATTAGCAGTAATGACTAAGCGGAAATCGCGCAAAAGGAGGCGCATCCAGAAGGGTGGCACTATAGAGTATGGGACTGCAGCAGCGCAGGTAGCTGCTGAGGCGTCTGCAGCGCCTCAGCGATCTAAGAAGGCTCGTGGTGGTGGTGATCAAGAACCAGTCCAACCAGCTCTACGGCGCTGTGGGAACTGCAGCAGGACTGGGCATAACGCGCGAACGTGCAAAAAAGATAGAGAGGCATCTTCTGAATCAGATACTAGCATGACGTATATAGGCTCCTTGTTTGATAGCGATGAAATTGAGGATGCGTAACATGAGTTGGTTATGCCAAGGAAAAGTGGCCGGCTCACTGATGTGGCCGGCTCACTGATGGTTTACGTTATACAATATACTAAATAGGGTAATATTGTGGTGTTGTAGTGTTGTGGCAGAGTGAGATTCTGATGAGAGCTTAGGTCTGGCATATAAAGCACGAATATCAATTATTGTTAGAAAGGTATATGTACCAATCAACGCAGGGGCAAAGAGTGTTCAGTGTTCACATTTTGTCTCAAGATGTCGGATCATAAGTATCGACAATATCTTAGCCACGCGATCAGGCGCATTGATCTCAGTCACGCGAACGAGCGCACTGATCGCAGCGTCCGAGCAGCGCTCAGACCAGAACCCCTGAGCCCTCCCTTCTGTAGTTCTCCTCCTTTGTACATCAATCAACAAGAACCATCATCAAACAGAATGCATTCCTAGTTATCGTTATTTCCTTTCAGCACTAGTGCTATAGACCTACCAACACAAGAATTATTATATATAACTGTCAAAAAATTGCCAGCCACAACCACGTCGTAAATTTATAAACTAAGCTTAGTAATAACTAAAGTAATGCTGCTAAATTGGTTCTACTTGTTAGATTTACTCTATCTCTGTTGTGGCAGATTGTATAGCGTTTTTGCATCAACCCTTGGCAGAGGCGGTGATGTTGATGGGCCAGCCGCGTCCTTTTCGCGTACACAACGCGTCAACACCTACCCCCCCATCTATCTCACTACACTTACGGCTTGTGCACTATGTACTATGCCTCCAAAGCGTACACACGAGCCTGCCGACGCAGCTGAATCAGCTGCTAAATACCCAAAACGTACGCCGAAGCCCTCGTTGAAGAAGCGCGAAGGAGACGGGAGCCACTCTATCCATCACAACACTACACCTGAGCCTCCATCTACACCTTTAACTCAGTTAAACGAGCCTATACTTGTAGATGCCTCACCCCGACGTACATCCCCGTGCCGAGACCTACAGTTAGCCACTCCGGAGGCCTTACAAATCATCGACAATAATACCTGGGAGTCACAATTGATGCATAACAAGCCTGAGGCGGCAATTGTACAACCGCTGGCTGGCTCTGACGCAGCAACGGAGGCTACAATTGATGACAACAATGATAGCAATAGGTGGATTAGCAACTACGACCAGACATGTCAACAATCCGTCAGTTTCCCGTTAACGGATTGTTCGGCCTGACACGTGATCAGTCCGTTCAATTCAAGCCAGACCACTCAAATTTTGCAGTCCGTTCAAGCTAAGGGTAAAGGCCTGATTGAACGGCCTGAAAGGCCTAATAGTATTAAAGTTTTAGGGTGCCTAATTAGGCTTAACATTTGCTTTAGGATCTTTTAAAGCTAAAAACTTTTTGTGTTGTAATTTAATTTATAAGCGTCTTTTTGTACCGTGGGAACGCTAACTAGCGCGTCTGTAGATGCGAGCAACCCACAATTTTCCCTCTATTTACTCCCTAACGCCGCCATGACGCACCCTAAGCGTACGATTAAACCTACCGAAAAGGTCAGGCAAGCCCAGCTTGACTTTGCAACGCCGGAAATTCGCCCAACAAAGCGCGCGCGGGTAGCTGCAACGCCAGCGCGTCAAACACCACCTGCATTATCAACGCCTGCGCTAACGCGTCTGTCCTCCCCACGCGCGCTGCTTGCTGCTAGCCAGCAAGGGAGTCAACCGCTATCTAAGGATGACGCGTTCGAGCTTGAGCTGCGTGAATCGCAGCTAGAGGGGGCTATTGTTGCACCTACCGCCGCCTCGCGCGCTCCTACAGTTGCTTCAGCTAATGACAACAGCACAGTAGGGCAGGCGCTGGCGGCAGGGTTTGACACGCGATTTGCTGACAACTTCGATGATATTATCTGGCTAAGGCTGCCTGGTTACAGGGCACCGCTTGTGCCGCAGAAGCATAAGAAAAGCTGGATCTATGCCTATGGTTATCGCATCAACTCTACTGCCCCTCAGTTCAGCAGCAAGGTCTATTTTGTGTGCAAAATCTGCCATCTTAGGTATCACAAAGCCTGCAGCGGCATCTACGACACTACTACCTCGCCGTCGACGGCAGCGCGTCACCTTAACACCACCCACCAGATCTACAACCCTGAAAAACCCGCGGCTCTAGCAGCAATTACAACGGAACACACCCTACGCTCATACTACAAGGCAGGCGGCAAGGTGCCTCAGGATGTACACAACGCCCTTACTGGCTTTGACGTACAGCTGTTTCGCTTTAAGGCGGTCACTTGGCTTGTCGAAGGCAACCACTCACTATCTGAGTTTGAGCGCCCGGAGTTTCGAGCTATGTTGGAGGCAGCCAACCCAGAGGCGGTAACTGCGCTATGGACAAGCCACAACAGTGTCTCGAGGTACGTTATGCGTCTCTACAACTACCTGCAACCCCGTGTTGCTGTTGAGCTGTCCAACGCGCTGAGTAAGATACACATAAGCTTTGACGGATGGACAATGCAAGGAGGCAAGCGAGGCTTCTTAGGCATTGTTGCGCACTTTGTGAGCTCATCAGGCGAGCTTACAGATCTGCCTATTGCGCTTCCTCAGCTTACAGGTGCCCATACAGGCGTAAGGATAGCTGAGGTTGTTGACCAAACGTTGCGGCAGTTTGGTGTTGATAGCGCCAAGTTGGGTTACTTTGTACTTGACAACGCGGCTAACAACGACACCGCTATTGCTGTGGTTGCAGAGATTTACGACTTCTTGCCAGTCCACCGCCGCCTCCGCTGCGGTCCCCATACACTCAACCTTATCGGGCAGACGCTCCTTTGGGGTAACAATCAGCAGGCGTATGACAATGCGCCCGAGGAGCTTAGTGACGAGGTGAGGTTTATGAGAGAGTGGCGTAAAGATGGTCCCCTTGGCGTGCTGCTTGACGTTATTAACTACATCAAAACACCACAGCAGCATGAGCTTTTTATCAATTTTCAACACCGCGCAAACGCTGACTTGTCCGCCAAAGATCGCAAGATTCTTGAGGTTATTAAGCCTGTTGTTACGCGCTGGAACTCATACTTTAGCTGCTTTAAGCGCGCAGTTACGCTGCAGTCTGCAGTCAACGCTTACTGTCAACTCCATGTTACCAACACCGCCAACGCGGACGCCTACGCTGCTGCGAGCGGCAACAAAGAGCCTGACGCGCAGCGTTGGATGCGCTCAGGTGGTCTTACTGCGGCTGATTGGCAGACTGTCAACGAGTATCTCGCGATGCTACGACCGCTGAAGTTGGCAACAAAGCGCCTTGAAGGTCGCGGTACCTACAAGCGATTTGGCTCACTTGCTGAGGTGATCCCTGTCTTCGAGACCATCTTATCTAGCTACGAGGAGCGCGTAGAGTCCTACAGCGGCGTCAATTACGACGAACCTGGCGCGCCAGAGGACCACATTGCCATCAACCTCCGCGCTGCTTGGGCGAAGGCGAACGAGTACTTCATTAAGCTTGATGACTCCCCCGCCTACTATGCTGCCACCTCTCTCCATCCAGCGTACAAACACTACTGCGACAACGCGTGGAGGGATAAACCAGAGTGGTTGGTAGCAGCGCAGTCGGCGTTTCAGACGCTTTGGGGCACGTACAAGGACAACCCAGCACCGCCGCCAGCGCCAGCAGCACCACGGGCGCGTGTAAACAACGACCTCAACGACGCTATCGCGTCTATGATGGAGCTTCATCAAGGCGTTAGAGTTTCCAACGATTTGGATGAGTACACGCGCTGGAAACTTGAGCCCTGGGTCCCCTCTGTCGACAATCCAATCACTTATTGGCTCTCACGCCGCCGCGACTACCCCAACCTTACGCGCCTCGCGCTCGACGTCCTCTCTATACCCGCCTCCAGCTGCGACTGTGAGCGTATGTTTAGTGAGCTTGGCGATCTTTTGCGGCCAAAAAGGAGGAAGATCTCATCACAATTGCTAGTAGCAATACAGTCAGTACGCGCTTGGTTGCGGGCTGGCTTTGGTGTTGAAGGAGAGACTGCAGAGTCTCTACTTAGCGACGAGGCAATTGATAGCATGTATAACTTAGGGGATTGGCACAATAGCGAAGTCTAATTTGTATGTAAAAAAGTAATCAGTTTAAATAAGTTACCTGATCAGTTCAGTTCGAGCCTTGCTGGAAGACAGTTCAATCAGTTTGTTAAGATTTTTCGGCCTGCTTCTTGCAGTTCAATTCAAGCCAAGGGTTGCAAACTGACTGAACGGATTGTTGACATGTCTGACTACGACGACGTTGACTTTAGTCGATTGCGAGGCATGGCAAAGCCGCTGGCAGGTCCGAAAGGTAACGCCAGTTGGATCTATAAACACGGCTGGCGGGTGTGGAAAGAGCACATGTTTGAGCCGGAGTTGCTCTATTTTGTGTGTAAATACTGCCACACACATCAGCTATCTGGAGCAGTACACCAGACTACCGGATCAACAAGCGCTGCTATACAACACCTCGCTCTTGATAAACCTGGTCATCGACTTAGCAAGGCGGGTCTAATTGCTCCAAAGCCTCGACGGCAACCTGGTCAACAATCGCTACGATTTGCTACTCAGGGCGGCCTTCAGGTCTCTACATCTACCTTCAATGAACTAGGTAACTTTGATGTACACGGATTTCGGCAGGCTGCTGTGCTATGGCTAGTTGAGAACAATCGACCTCTCCGAGAGTTTGAGACGCCAGCGTTTCGTAGCATGATACGGTTTGCCAACCCAGAGGCAGAGGCGGCGTTGTGGAGGTCCCACAACAGCGTCTCACGATTTGTGATGAAGCTATACAGCTATATGCAACCACAGGTCACACGCGCGTTGGCGGAGGCGGAGAGTCAGATACACATAAGCTTTGATGGATGGACGTCTAAAGGCGGCAAACGTGGCTTCTTCGCTGTGGTTGCTCACTACACCAACAAGGACGCTGAGATAGTTGACCTACCTATCGCGCTGCCACAGGTTGTCGGCGCCCACACTGGCGAGGCTATAGCTGACGCTGTAGCAGCCATCTTACAGTACTTCAATATTGGTCGTAGCAAGCTTGGGTACTTTGTACTTGACAACGCGGCTAACAACAATACTGCTGTTAACATGCTTGCTGCAATGTACAACTTCAACAGCACCAATCGCCGTCTCCGCTGCGCCTGCCACATACTCAACCTCATCGGCCAAACAATCATGTTTGGTCGCGACGCTGACGCATATAACAACGAGCCTGAGAACATAAAGGAAGAAGAGTACTATATGAGAGAGTGGCGGAAGGATGGACCGTTAGGCGTCTTTTTCAGCGTTATTAACTACATCAACACGCCAAATCAGTACGCGTTGTTTGCGAGCTGTCAACGACAGGCCGTGAAGGAGATGGCTACTGGCTCTGCTACAGCTGCTATCCGCGAGCCTATCAAGCCTGTTGTCACACGCTGGAATAGCTTTTGTAGCTCACTTGAGCGTGGTGTAGAGCTTCAACAAGCCATGACGTCGTACGCCGATTATCACATAACGGAGACCAAAGCCGCTGACTCTACTGCGCGGACTCGCAACAACAAGCTCCCATTAGTACCATCCTGGATGAGGTCAACTGGGCTTACTGCTGCTGACTGGGCAGTGATCAACGACTATATTGCTATCCTACAACCTCTCAAGTTTCCTACTGATCGCCTACAAGGTCGTGGTAAGAGTGGACGTCACGGCGCGCTATATGAGGTTATCCCTGTGCTGGAGTCTATAATTAATGAGTTAGATAGCCGCCTTGAGCCATACCGAAGCGTTGATTATATGCCATCCGAGGCGCCTGAAGACCACCTGCCGATCAACCTACGAGCCGCGAGGCGGAAAGCGACTCAATACCTTGACAAACTACTAGAGTCACCTGTCTACTACACCGCTACAATACTCCATCCGCGCTACAAGACCTACTGCCAGCGGCTCTGGCGCAACAAACCCGACCTTCTCCACGTTGCGCATACAGGCTTCCTACAACTCTGGGCACCGTACAAGCCGACAGACGCGATTACAACCTCACCAATCTCCCTACCAAAGCACGCGATGAGCAGCTTTGACGACGCGATCGATTCTATACTTGACGCTGGCAATAGTGATTGCGACGCGATGGAGAAAGATGAATACAAGGAGTGGCTAGAAGAGCCTGCGTGGACAGCTCAACAACACAAGGACGGCGTAACAGCTATAAAATACTGGTTATCGCTGAAAACAAAGTACCCCAACCTCGCGCGGCTCGCGATTGACGTACTAACGATCCCTGCCTCTGAGAGCGACTGTGAGAAAGTCTTCAGTGCTGCTGGCGAAATCTCAGAGCCACAGAGGCGAAAGATGAACCCACATTTACTATCTGCTCTTATTTGTACGCAACGGTGGATACACGCTGGCTTTAAACCACCTGGCGCGACGGCAGCGGCAAAGTACTGCGAAGAGACGCTCGTGAAGGAGTTTGGGATCAAGGATTGGGAGGATCTACCTTAGTAATTGCTATACAAGTCGCCTTGTAGAGCCTCACAATTCTTAATAATCAAACAATCAAACAAACAAAACAGCTCCTGTAGTCTATCAAAACCAATCAAACAAAGTACAACACCAGGAAATCGTCAAACAAATCAAAACCGGGCTTCAAATATTGTTTGTTTTGTTTGTTGACAAGCCTGCTTGTTGGACACCTATTTGAGCTTGTATAACCAGCGCCTGACCTCCCTGGCTTTGTAACACCCCTCTACGTGCTATATACTGTCGTTGTACTTGACGCTTTTGTCGCTGGCGGTCGTTAGCAGCCCGTAGCTTTGAGTTCTCCTTAGCTAGGATTGTCGCTGAGTTCATTGCAAGCTGACAGCCTTTGACAAGCTGAGCAATTGCTTGACTTGTAGGACTCTGAGATTGGCGCTGCAGGAGTCGTTGTACGAGAAGGGCCTGCTGCTCAAGCTGACTAGTTGTACGTGGAGTTTCTGCAGTCCAAGGGCCTAATCTATCACCTGCTGTTCCTGGTGGAGACGGTGTTCTGACGACAGTAAGGTTGGATAGGACTCGATCTGGACAAGCTGGGATGAGCCCAGTCGCCTCAAAGCCAGCCTTGATATTGCGCTCTGACAGAACTGTCGGCCTGATCTTCTGGTATATCCATAGAAAGTCAAGCTTGTCAACGTGGAAGACGCCAAGGCGCGCAAGATCAGACACCTCATGTCCATATACTACTTTGAGAGGAGAGTAGCAGCCAACATCAAGAGGCTGGAGGATGTGTGAGGTGTGGGGAGGCATGCACAGGGTGATAATCTTGTTATCCTTGCAGAATTGATCAAACTCTGGTGTAGCGTGGCTGCTATGCCCATCAAGGATGAGCAGTCTATACGCGCCTGCTGCGCGCGACTCTGTGTGCCTGTGGAAGTGCTTTACCCACTCAAGGCCAATAGTGTCATCTGCAGAGGCCCCGCAGGTGCGCAGAAGAGCACCACCAACGTGTAGCAAATGCCATGTACAAGGCCATAATAGGACTCAATGTAGACAGACTTAGTCTATCCTCTGTTAAGATTTTAGACAATTTGAATTTGTGGTTGTTGAGCTATCGCGCGCTGAGCTGCACGCGCCTTGGTGGGGTGGCCAGGATGGTGATGTGGCCAGCTTACCGATAAAACACGTTAACGTGTTTCACCACCTTCCCGGCCACACCACCATCCCGTCCACCCCACCAAAATCCTACGCGTCGCGCCCACGTCAACCCCAATGACTCAACAACCACAGCCTCAATTGCCTCAAAAAGAAGGCAGACTTCTACTTGCTGCACAGGCCTATCAAGATAGACGCGTCAAGTCTCAACGCAGGGCTTCAAACCTCTACAATGTTCCACGAACAACGCTCCGCGACCGCCTCTCCGGCTCACAGCCAAAAGCTGTTGCCCACCTCCACCAGCGAAAGCTACAGACAAATGAGGAGCAGTCTCTTGTAGACTGGATCCTAGACCTTGACCGACGTGGCTTTCCCCCCCAGATTATTGACGTGCGACGTATGGCGGACACTCTACTCGCTAGCCGCGGCCAAAATCCACCTCCACCACCTGTCGGCAAGAACTGGGTGTCACGATTTGTCAACACCCAGCCTACACTCAAGACCAAGTGGAATAGGAAATTCCATTCACAGCGTGCTCGCTGTGAGGATCCTATTAGGATTGGCGCATGGTTTAGGCTAGTAGAGGAGACACGCGTCATGTATGGGATACCTGATGAGGACATCTACAACTTTGATGAGACTGGGTTTATGATGGGTGTCGCCTCAACGTCTAAGGTCGTCACTAGCTCTGACACAGTTGGTCGTGCTACTGTTATTCAGCCAGGCAATCGCGAGTGGGTGACGACGATTGAGTGTATCAACGCGTCAGGTTGGTCTATCCCACCGTTTATTATACTATCAGAGAAGCTCCACCAAGCTAGCTGGTATAAGGACCTACCACTTACCTGGACTCTTGCAGTCAGCGACAACGGCTGGACAACAGATGAGCTAGGTCTTGACTGGATAAAGCACTTCAACAGACATACACAGACTCGCTCGTCAGGGGCTCGTCGGCTCCTTATCCTTGATGGTCACAGCAGCCATGCTACACCTGAGTTTGATCAGTACTGTGCAGACAACCTGATTATTACTCTCTGTATGCCTCCTCACACCTCACACCTTCTTCAGCCACTTGACGTTGGCTGCTTCTCTCCTCTTAAGACAGCGTATGGACACCAGGTAGCAGAGCTTGCCCGCCAAAGAGTCTTCCACGTTGACAAGCCTGAATTCCTAAGGATATACCCACAGGTCAGGCTGACAACACTGTCAGAGCAGAATATCAAGGCTGGTTTCCAGGCGACAGGACTTATCCCACATAGTCTAGAGCGTGTCCTATCTAATCTGACTGTAGTAGTCAGGACACCATCACCACCAAAGACACCTACAGATAACGAATGGACAGCAGAGACACCACATACAGTTAATCAATTACAGAAGCAGGCTCGTCTTGTGCAAGACCTCCTTCAGCGACAGTCACAGAGTCCAACTAGTCAAGCTATATCTCAGCTTGTTAAGGGTTGTCAGCTTGCAATGCAGTCAGCAACAATCCTAACTCAAGAGAATGCTAAGCTACGTGCCTCAAATCAACGTCAACAACATAAACGTCAAAGGTGTAGACAGTATATAGCACGTGGGGGAGCTC
Organism: Lizonia empirigonia; assembly: GCA_009982855.1. NCBI lineage: Eukaryota > Fungi > Ascomycota > Dothideomycetes > Pseudoperisporiaceae > Lizonia > Lizonia empirigonia. Next base: position 279,853 of record JAADKA010000006.1, on the reverse strand, counting down.
TACAGGTTGAGGAAGCTCAATTGTTGATATTACAGGCTAATAATGTGGTTGAAGAGGAGGCCCAGGTTAACGCTGCCCACGACGTCAGCGAGCACCACCAACGTGTAGCAAATGCCACGTGCAAGGCCACAACAGGACTCAATGTAGAGCTATCTAATCTATCTTGCTTGCAATCCTCACTAAATTTGACTGCGTGGTTGTGGAGTAATTGCACGCCAAATGGAGCCGGTTTTGGTGGGGTGGACGGGATGGTGGTATGGCCGGGAAGGTGGTGAAACACGTTAATTGCTTTTTAAGCTTAGTAATCCGCGTAGCTTAAAGCGCGTTTTAGTGCAGCATTAGCTTACTACCTTTAATAAGCTAAGAGAAGCTAGCCTAGGCTATAACAGGCAAGCAAGTAAAGGACTTGCATACAAGCTTCGACTAAGATCCAAACTAGTGCGTATTGCTTGGAGTCTTTAACTGCTATAGCGTCTCCTGTAGTAGGGGTGCTGGTAGGGTACGCAGCCGTACTTCAAGGCGATCCAACACCACCTGCGCGTTGATAGGGTTGGTTGGTTGGTTGGTATTCATTTTACGTCTAGTTGATGAGGATTAAGTCCACCATCTCGCCTCCCGAAGGGCATATACGACGTGCTAAGCTATGGAATTACAGTGCTAACACACTACCTTAGAAAGCATTTCTTGCCTGCGCGGGTATTGCTACCATTTCAAGCTACAGCTCCCCGTCCAGTTAGGGAGACTGAGCAGTGTGTGTACATTAGGGTGGGACCCTTGTGTGTTCAGAAGCAGTTTAGTGCCGTGAGAGAAAGAAAAGGAAAGAGTAGGTGGGTGTGGAGAGCCGGTGCTCTGTCGAATCGGAGCCGTGGTTCTGCGCGAGGAGAGCCTTTGTGCTGGGCCTGGCGATGCCTGTGTCTGAGGAGATAGGTGTAGTAGGAAGGCAGAGCCAGGCCTATCCTTCTTCTTTATCCCCAAGGGTTGTGAAATGTAAGGCCATGCTGGCTGCCTTGTTTGCGTGTTGTGTCAGGTCAGGGACGCTGACAGTCGGTCTTCAGAGAGCTGCAAGCAGCTCTCGTCGTTGTGGGTGTGGAGAGCCGGTGCTCTGTCGAATTGTGCCGTAGCTCTTCGCGTAGAGAGCCTTGCGTTAGGCCTGGCAATGCCCTTATATTGCAAGAACAAGGAGTGGCAGGACTGCCTCCTTGTCTTGGTGGTGGTTGTGGCCTTCGACCGAACGTGAAAATCTGAGTGGCGCACGGGCCATTTTGAAGACATTTCAGCACAGCGAAGAGCTGAAAGACAAAAGAGGCCAGCGCGCCTGCCACAACGCCTGCAGCGGAGAGAGGACGTTGGGAAACAGATTTAAGAAGGCATTTGAGTCGTGTTTTAACGAAAAATCGATGGATATTGACCTTTCGCTGACCTGGAAAAGTTGATGTTCAGGGAGGTCGCGTTGATAGGGACTAGCCCTGACGCCTCAAAGGCCTTGCAACAGTTCTCCTCTGTAAACACGTCTAAGAACGCGTCTCTAAAGGCTGGTAGGAAGCCTTCCTTGTTGATATGGAAGATGCGACGGCGTGCCAAGTCTCTAACGCGTTGAGAGTATTTGCGCTTTAACGGCGAGAAGCAGACCACGTCAAGCGGCTGGAGGATGTGCGATGAGTGAGGTGGCATGCAGAGAGTGAGGATCTTGTGTTCAAGGCAGTAATCCTTGAAATCCTGGTTGAGGTGGCTCTCATGGCCGTCCAGAATGAGCAGCCTGTACCTACCTACCTGACGCGCTCTTGTATGCGCGTCAAAGTGCTTTAACCACTCAAGGCCAAGCGCATTGTTTGTCCAGCCGTTCTCAGAGACTGAGAGCTTCCAGTTGTGTGGTATATCTGTCTCCTCGTACCATGCAGAGATGTGGACGCGCCCTTTGTAGATAATAAAAGGTGGGGTTGCATACCCAGCAGCACAAATGCTCTGGATAACTGTAACCCACTCGCGATCACCTGGCTGGACAAGCTCAGGTCGAGCACGTCTCTCAGAGCCTGTGACAACTTTCATTGAGCCAATAACGCCCATCTGGAAGCCAGTCTCATCAAAGTTGTGCACGTCGTTGTCATGGACGCCGTACGTGGCTTTGGTGTCCTCCACCAGCTTGAACCACGCGCTGATTATCTCTGGATCCTCCTGCAGTATCCTCTGCCTATCCTTAGCTCGGTTGAAGGCCATCTTAAGCTTATCTGAGCGCGTTACAAATCTCTCAGCCCAGTGCTTGCCTACAGGCTCGCCACCACGCACACCCAGCACTTTATCTGCCATATCTGCCACCTCGCACAGCCGCGGCGCGAACCCTCGCAAATCAAGGTTGAGAATATATTGGATAATCGTCTGCTCTTCAGTTGCTGTGAGCTTATGTTGGTCGTTGCGAGTTTCTAGGCGTTGCGTGATTCCGTTGTATCGGCTGGTTAATGTTGAAGCAGGTACGTTGAACGCCTCAGCAGCGCGTCGGAGGCTTTGAAATTGACATGTAGTATAGGCAGAAAGGGCAAGCCCAATTCTGCCTTCTCTGTTAGATAATTGTGCGTCTTGTTGTTGAGGCATGTCGCGTTAATAAGGAAGTAGGTGGTCTTGGCAGAAACTGACCAGCTCGGTGGGTTGACCAGCTCGCTGGTGGAATAACATGCAGATCGGTGTGCCGCTCGGCCCTGCGTAACGCTCGGCCAAACACCAGAACACCAAAGTGACGCCAACTTCAACACGCGACAACTCAACTAATATGGACCCAATTGACCTGGCAGTTAAAGCGATGGAAACGCAGGGTGAAGGAGAACAACTCTCATATACAAAAGTTGCTGAAAAATACAATGTAAGCAGACACACACTAGCCAGAAGATGCAAAGGCACCCAAGCTCCAATGCAAGCCAAGGCAATCAACCAACAACGCCTCAACCCACAACAAGAACAAGAGCTCATACAGCATATTGAGAGGCTCACAGAGAGAGGCCTTGCGCCCACAAGAGAGATGACAAGAAGATTTGCATCAGGGATAGCTCAGGGGCATGTGGGAAAGGGGTGGGTGACGCGCTTTATCAACAAACACCATGACAAACTTGTCTCACGCTGGACATCTGGGATGGACTACACACGCCACCAGGCTGATTCAGAAGCAAGATACAAGCTATACTTTGATCTGGTCCACAGCAAGATTGAAGAGTACGGAGTTCTGCCTGGAAATACATACAACGTGGATGAGAAAGGCTTCATGATTGGACAGGTGGGAAGGACTAAGAGAGTCTTTAGCAGAGAGACTTGGGAGAAGAAAAGGAAGACTGAAGTCCTTCAAGATGGCTCACGTGAATGGATTACTGTCCTGGCTTGTGTGGGAGCTGGTGGAGATGCTCTTCCTCCTGGCCTCATTTTCCAGGGTTTAAATGGCAACATTCAGTCAGATTGGGTGCAAGATATTGACCTAGATAAACACCAAGTCTTCTACACTTCAGCTCTATCAGGCTGGTCTAACAATGACGTTGGATTAGCCTGGCTTGAACAGGTATTTGACCGCTATACCAAGGTTAAAGCAAGAAGATCTTGGCACCTTCTTATTATTGATGGCCATGGATCTCATGTCACGCTGGATTTCATCGAGTATTGGTATCAGAACAAGATCCTCTTGTTGATCTTACCTCCCCATTCAACCCACACGCTTCAGCCACTTGATGTGGTTATGTTCAAGTCTCTTTCACCTGGATACACAAGAGAACTCACAGACCTTACCCAAAGGAGCCAAGGCTATGCCCGCATTAAGAAAGGAGACTTCTTCTTGTTATTCTGGAAGGCCTGGAAGGCCTCCTTCATCAAGGATCGCATCTTGAAGTCCTTTTCAACCACTGGGATCTGGCCAAAGAACAGTGAAGCAGTTCTCAAAAGATTCCACCATACAACCACTAATAAAGCTGAGGTTACAAACAACCCTGCAGCTCCTCTTGAGACTGATTGGAGAAAGATAAGAAAGCTCATTAATGAGTCTGTGAAGGATGGGGCTAAGAAAGAGGCCAAAACTCTCACCCAAGTCTTCCACCATCTTCAAGCCAACAATGAGCTTATTTCTCAAGAGAATGAAGGCCTAAGAGAGGCAGTTCGGAGCAAGAAGAAACACAAGAAGAAGGGCGTACCTCTTGACCTTCAACAGCGTCAAGAGTATCATGGTGGAGCTGTGATGTGGTCCCCAAGGAAGGGCAGAGAAGCAAGAGTGAGAAGGACAGTCATGGAGCAGCAAGCAGCGCAGGAGAAACTGGACAAGGCTAAGAGGAAACAAGACCAGGAGGATGCGAGGATTCAGAAGCAACTTGAGCTTGAACAGAGGCGTGATAAGAGAGAGAGACTCAAGAAGGAGAGGGAGAAGGAGAAGGCTAAGAAGCAGGCTGAACAACAACGCAAAAAAGCAGAGAAAGAGGCTGCCAAAGCGACTCAAAACACCCAACAAGGGAAGAGAAAAGCTCCCCAAGTACCCTATGTAAAGAACAAGCGTCAGAAACAATTTAGGGGCGGTGCATCAAAGGATGCTGCCCCAGAGGCTGCCCTATCACCCCTAACCAAAATTACTTTACGCGGCCGCAACGTCACGCTTCCTAGCAAATTTAGATAGAACAGATTTATTGCATTGCCTTTCTTAATTACCTCCTTTATTTTTACAAGAGTGCAGCGACTAAATGTGGCGATTCAATTCAGTGATGTGGGTGGGCAAATTCTGGTGTTTCGAGCGTTACGCCGAGCCGAGCGCCACACCGATCTGCATGTTTCGTTAGTATGGGTCCTTTGCAAAATACCTGTGGCATCTGGTTAGCGTGCGGGGCAGGGCTCGGGATGACGACTGGATCTTCTGCTCACCAAAACCTCATACAAATAAGATACTGAGGCTATTATCAGCCTTCTGAATCGTTCTAATCAATATTAAGGCTTCAATTTTGGCCTATCGTGGCTTTTTTCGGTGTTGTGATGCCTCTGACGCGCTCAAAGAAGACCTCCGCTGATGCGGCAGCCACACAGGAGCCAGCTGCTCCACCATCTACACAAGATACTAGTAAACGGAAGCGGAAGCGTCCTACACCGTTTGAACGAGGGGAGAATCCTTCACCGTCTACAGCTCGTAATAAGCGACCGAAGAAGCGCGTGCGCGTCGAACCCGAGCCTCTGGAGGCAGCAGAAGCGAGCCAGTTTGCCGCTGAGGCACAGGCGGGCGATATAGTGTTTAGGGAGGAGGTGATAACTGGTCAAGGCGTAGAGGATGAGGACAACGACCTCGAAGGATCGGTTGACCCGTGCCCGGAGGATGAGGAAGCTGTCGCCGCCGTCGCTGGTGCTGTCGGCGATGAAGGAGTCTCTTGGGAAGAGTTTGAAGCTGTTGCAAGTGTAAGGTACCGCGCTTGCCTTGGTGATCTCACCAGGCACCCGCTGGTGGCTTCTGACAGCTTTATGGGTGTCAAAGTTGACGAGATGGTGCTGCTAGATGTGTGGGGGTGGGTAGATGATGTGGTGATAGATTTGGCTCCAAGAAAGATCAGCGTTACAAGCCTGACTGTAGTAGTGTACCCAAATAAACAGGCAAAAAGTGAGCGACGGCAGAAAACGATAAAGCGCGATGGGTACCTAGCCTGGGGTGAATTCAAGCAGCTAGCCAAGCAGTTGGACTTCGAATCGAGCGAAGCCCTCAACGTCGACTTTGACCTGGTGTTGAGTGAGCAGAAAGAGCAGGTACAGCAGGTACAGCCGTCGCGCGTTCGAGCAGCCACTGCGACGATGCTGCAGGAGAGAGCTCTGCCTGGTGTTGTAGCGACAGAGCAAGCCGCTAGTCCAGTGGTACTCGCCATCATCGACAGATGGCGCTGTGATAATAGGCACTGTCATAACTACTTAAAGACGTGCTGGGTACCACAGCTGAGTACTCCGCCGCGCTTCGATAGTCATCATCCAGTGCTGAGTCGGCAGCTGTCGAACTGGGCGGAAGATGTTGCAGAAGGTCGCTGTACTATCAACGAGCCGAGCGATCGCGTCAGGCTTGCTCTAATGACATACAAAAGAGAGCGAGATAGCGTAGAAGAGAAGGCTAGTAGGCCTCTATCTGTGGTTGAACAGATCCAACAGATGCAGCAGATGGTGTTAATGCAGCAGTTGCAGCAGATGCAAGCTTCTTCACAGCAGTCGCCTACTCAGCTGTCACCAACTACAACTCGATCGGCGGAGTCAACACCTTCAAGGCCGCGTCGGCAAGCTGTTACTATTGCAGCTAGAGTACCTGAGGTAGTTGAGAAGGAGCCGATGGTGTGGCATCCGATCGAGTGCGAGCATTGGCTTGAGTTACACTACCATACTCGCAACTTCCTCCGCCACTTCAAGCAGGTTTGGCGAGAGGATATAGTTGACGAGATAAAAGAGAAGGTAGTTATGCAAGCTCGGATGGATGTCAATATGTTGATGGAGAGTGAGGGAGAGAACGGGCTCGGCATGGGAGTATGGGTACATCACTTCAAGCTCCAACCTGGTGACCTTCTGCGATTGCGACAAGAAGTACTAGTATGGCAGGGGTATTACACCGGCCTTCACAAGAAGCAACAGGATCACGTTGATCGACTTGTAGCTGCAGCGAGGCTTCGGAGAGAGCGCGCGGAGGAGGAGGATGCATCAGATGATGGTGTTTTAACGGAACTTTGACGAGGTTCGTCCATCCGTCCAATATTTCCAGCTCTATTGATCAACACCACAACACAACGCCACAATAAAAAATTAATTCTAGCTTAGAAAGAACTAACAAGCATATACAGGAGCTTCTGCCAAATTTTTAGAACTTTAAAATCGCGATTTGTTGTTGCGCGATCGAATTCCGCCATAGAGGATTCCCATCGGCCGTCTAGCTCATCCCCAGTTCAAGCCGTACCCAGCTATTGCAAACCAGCTACGGCCATCAACTCCGAAGCAGCTCTGTTCTACAGCAAACTGTAGGAAGTAGCTAAAGTCTTCAAACAACTCAGCGATCATCCAGAATCGTTTTATCCAGCTCTTCAGTACTTTGAAACTCTTCTCGATCGGGTTGAAGTCGGGTGAGTATGGAGGCAAGTACTCCAGCTCAACACCTGCTTCACGACAGATGTCTGCAACGCGAGGTGATCGATGGATAGAGGCGTTATCCATGACAACCACTGACCATCCAGGCGTGCAGTATGGCAGCACTTTGTACACCAGAAAGTGCTCAAATAAGTCTGCAGTAACGGCGCCTTGAAACATGAGGTAGTCGAGGTAGCCGTTGACTGTCATCGCGGGTAGAATACTCCATCGCTCGCTGCGCTTCATGCTGTAAATCAGCTCACATGGCTCTCCGATAGGTGACCAGCCGTACTTGCGATCGCCAGTACGTTCATTGCAAGCAGTTTCGTCAACCGCGACTACCTGCTCAGCCTTGTATAAGTAACCAACTCGGGCGCGGAATACTCGTCGAAGTGGCTCACTCTGCTCTCGGGCTCGCTTTGTTGCTATCTTCCGGCTCCAGTTTGCACGCTGGAGAGTGCGGCAAATAGTGCTCAACGACACTACAACGCAGTGCTCTTCAAGTAAATACTCCTTCATCTCCTCCAGGAGCGCTTGTGGGTACCCATTGAGCCATGCGATGAGGTCGTCGATGTGGGACTGCCGCAGTTTGACAGGTCTTCCGAGCTTGACAGAGGCGGGCGAGTATGGCGCTCCCCACCACCTCAGGCTCTGCCTCATCTTTGCAACACAGTTACGATTGACTGTAGTTGCTTTGGCGATAGTCTTATTCGATTCGCCGGCATCTATATGGTCTGTAATATACTGCGTGACTGTGGGCTCGAGGCGGTGGCCAGTACCCCCCATGGCGATAGGAGGCGTGGCCGCAACAACAACACCAGAAAAGCGATTGCGATAACTCAATTGAGCTCTAGAAAGCGACCCATAAGTGCTACAAGGTCGTCAGAATCGCTGTTGCACAGCTCTATATAGTAAACTTGTATGAGAATCAATGACGACTGAGGTGCAGCTTACCCCTCGCACTAACCCATCGCGGGTGGTGCCACAGGTATTTTGCAAAACATTATAATAATTTAAACAGTCGCCACAGCGGCCAAGCACAGCGAAATCATTAGATTAGAGACTCGCGACAGTCTAGGAAACCCCCCTAATGGGCAGAGATGACGACATGCTCGAGGACAGACTGGCCGACGAAGAAGCGATGCTAGAGCTCAAGCCGGTGCTGGAAGCCAAGATCACCGACGATGAGGCAGTAGCGCAGGTCTGAGCAGAGCCAATGCCGACTGTGAAAGGCTGCGTATCAACGCGGGAGAAATCGATAAACTTGGTCGACGCGAAGAAGTTACCAAGCTGGAACTGAACAACATCAGCATCGGAGAGCTGTTGCGAGAAGGTTGCACGGGCACAGATGTTCGAACCCGGTCCGGAGTTGTGGTACTCGCCAAAAATGACTCCATCAGTCTGTGGTGAGGACTTGCTCCACTGGTTCCACCCGGCGCCGCTGATCATCGAGTCGAAGTAGCAGCCGACAAACGCCACACGTGCGTTATTATTCCATGGCCTTCCAAGACCGATGTTCTTGAAGGGGCCCGTTCCAGGCGCAGGCTTCAGAGTGCATTGGTCGAATACAAGACCTCCAGCAATTGCGTTTGTGGTGCGTTTGTCTGCGGTGATGCTGATACCGTCCCCGTTGGGCGATATAGTTGAGTCTAAGAAGTATGCCGCACCATTACCAAAGATGAAATCCACGTTGCCCTGTTCAGATGTTAGCTTGTGCACGAGAGAGGAGAGTCTCTGATATCAACATGTGAAGGGGTCGTCCCACCTCGATGTATGTCTTGAAAGTAAACAGGTTGCCCGAAATGTCGAGCGTATCCTGGTTACCATAGATCTGGCAGCCATACAACGCTGCAAACTTGCTACTCTTCACCGCAAAACCGAGGGATGCGATATTCTGAGTGGTGCCAGCCGTGTTGCGGAAGTTGATGTTGTAGGCGTAAAAGTAGTTGCCGGTAGCGTATACAGTTGCGCCGTCTGTGTTGCTTCCATCTGTCCCTTGGGTGTCGATACCATGATTGAACTCGATAGAAACTTGGTTTGCAGAGTAGTCTTCTGTAGAGTTGCTGTAGCCCATGAAGATGGTTGTGCCAGACATATTGACGATCAGTTGCTCATTGTATACACCCGGGTAGATGAAGATGGTAGCGCGTGTCTTGCTCGTCGATGGTGCTACGTTGAGGGCATCCTGGATCGTCTGGTACGTGGTGACACCAGTGATAGGGCTCTTAGAAACGATGAGAGCACCGGTCGGTGGTGTGGTACCATCAAAGGTAGAGTTGCCACCTACTGTGATGTTGGTAGGACCAGCAGGAACAGCGACTGCAGGATGAGGTGTTGCAATTGAATCCCAGTAGGTCATATCGATCCACTCAGTAGAATCCATCACGGACGAGAGCGAGTATGTGTCAGAAGCAAGAAGTGTAGCAAAGCCAAATGTCTGACGCGCAGCTACGTTGTTCTCCCAGTTTGAAGGCCCACTGTTGTTGAACTCTGCAAATGTGATGTGATCAGTTCGTGGATCGGTAGTGCTCCAAATTTTCCAACCCGCAGGCGCGATGGTCGAGTCGATGTAGCTATTTTTCACAACAACCAAAGCATATGCAGAGTAAGGGCGACCGAGGTACACAGTGTTCGTAAGGTCGTCCACAGCGTTGGAGGCAGCATTGAAGAGGCAGTTATCAAAGATATAACCTCCAATGGCAGAAGATGATGCCCTGTTGTGGGCAGTAATCGCGGAAGACCTGCGCTTTGCGCCAATAGTACAGCCCTTGAAGTAGGCTTTGGAGTATCCCCAGATGAAGTCAATGGCTCCACCGATGTAGCAAGACTCGTAGTATTGGTAGCCAGTCGTAGCGCCAGTGAGAAGTGTATCCTGCCATCCGTCAAACGAGCAACCGTAGAAGGCAATGTCGTTCCCGTAGATTGAGGCTGCAAGCGTTACATATGAGGCCTCCGCACCATCGAGGTTATCCTTATTGATCATGGCGATGTTGTAGAAGCTGATACGACTGGAGGCAGTCTGTATGGTAGCAGTCTCCGCATCAAAATGTCCAGCAGGCAGAAGCGAGACAGATAGACCACGAGAGAACGTAATCGTCACAGTGTTGTCTTTGTACGACTGCCCAGGACTGCCGGTAGTGTACCCTATAATCCTCACAGCGCCAGGTCTGTTAATTGAAGGCACCTGCTCGTTGTAGCTACCGGAATAGAGGAAGATAGTCTGGTTGGTGGCATCATTGGGCAGCGATGCCAGAGCTGCAGTGATGTTGGTAAAAGCAGCATCGTGTCCTCCATCTGTGGAGACAATGATAGCACCAACAGGAGGGACTGAACCACTATCAGGGTGAGCGTTGACAGTCGATGTACTGGAGCTGCCAGTGGAGGTAGTCGTATTGGTAGACGAAGACGAAGTACCAGTCAGGCTGTAGGAAGGAACGTAGTTGTACGCGGTCTGATCAAGCCAAGTGGTGTCGCCAATCCAAGCAGAAAGTTCGTACTGTGCGGCTTGAGTAGCCGTCAGATTTGTCGCAAAGCTTGCACGCTGCGTGGAGGCCTGCCACGAGCCAGGTCCAGTGTTCGCGTACTCGCCAAACATTACGTTCAAGGTCTGAGGGGCAGTGGTTAACCAGACCGACCAGCCGGCAGCGGAAATATGCTTGTCGATGAAAGAGTTCGTATACACTGCGATGGAATTCTCAGAGTAGGGGCGTCCAAGGTAACTAAGTCCAAACGAGCTACCATAGGCCGAGCTGTAGGTGATGACGGAGCGGTCAAAGACGTATCCGCCGGGACTACTCGCAGTAGGGCGAGCCTGAGCGGCGATGCAGCTACCAGGAGTGTTGGTGACAATCATACACTGGTGGAAGAAAGCAGTGGAATAACCCCAGATGAAGTCGACGCTGCCTGTTAATCAATTATTAGCATGAGTTATCTAAAGAGATCTGATTGTCATAACTCACCCTCAATGTAACAATTCGAAAACACCTGCGTGCCCTGGTTGGCGAGTAAAGTGTCTTGGAACCCAGTAAATGAGCATCCATATGCGGCCATGTTAGCACCGTAGAAGTCTGCGGCCAATGCGCCCGTGTTATTAGTCTGCGGGTAGATGTTGGCGAAGTTGATATTGTATAAAGCCAGACCGGAGTTGTCATTGGTCTTCTTAGCATAGATGACAGGTGTGATCTCATTTTGACCAGCGCTGGCCAGGACACCGTTGGAGGTCTGAATAGTCACCTGATTTTGAGTATAGTCGCGGGAACTATTCGTGGCTCCGATTAAAGTGACCTTACCATTGCGAGTGATAGAGATCTGCTCGTTGTAGACGCCGGCTCCAATGTAGATGGTGTATGCTTTTGAGTCATTGGGCAACGCAGCGATAGCAGCAGTGACGTTGCTGTAGTCGCAAGCACCAGGGTTTTTCGAGACCGTGAGGGTAGCAGAGGGCGCGCACGACGAAGCACTCGACGTGGCACTAGTACTTGCTGATACGGTAGAGTTGGAGGTGCTTGACGGCACGATGGAGCCAGTCGAGGAAGCCGAAGATGACGAGGCGAGAGCGAGCTGCGCTGCGTCCGAGTCCGCGATGGAAGATAAGACGTTTGAATCTATCCATGATGTTGAAGAGCTGCCAAATGGGTAGAAGGCATTCTCAAAGACCTTGTCAACAGTGTATTGCGAGACTTGATCGGCAGTGAGCAAATTGTCATATGTAGCACGACTTGCTGCGTTATCGGCATACGATCCAGCGCCAGTCGTCGCAAACTCGCCGTAGAATGATGAAACGGTGGCTGCTGAGGGGTGCGTGCCCGCTGTAGAAATAAGGCTGCCCATCGCGACATTGCGGTAGATCACAGTAGCACCAGGTCCATTCGGCGCTGCAAGAAATACGCCAGTGTTGGTGTAACCGGACTTTTGCGCTATTGATCCCGAATCGAAGACAACTGTAGAGTTGTAGAACACATTGTTCTGTGTAGCGCCTTTGGAGTACACAATGCTTGCACCAGAAGAGAGCGGCACGATTGTCGAACGATAGACGTACATCGACGGGACATTATAGAAGATCTTGTCTGAACCTTCAATCCGTGAGTTGGCGAAGAAAGTTAGACCATATGATGCCGAGATTGCAATAGCGCCCGGAGAGACGATTGAACATCCGTAGAATGCAATGTTGCTACCCCTGAGATCAAGTACAACAGCATTTACAGAGGGAGCTGTATTGGCAGAATTGATGAAATTGATGTTCCTCAGCGTCACTCCCTTCGCACTGCTGGATCCAATGGTAAGAGCTGCAGCAGAATTGGAGATCACCACTTGGTTTCCAGACCAGTCAGCAGCAGCCGTGGCCGTAGTACCAACAATGGTGACTGCGGCAGTGCCAACAACAGTGACTGCCTCCGAGTAGGTTCCTAAAATCTTTAACTTCCCGCATGGAGCGCGAAAGAGGTTGAAGCTTACCTGGCAGGACCGTGACAGTTGGGATACCACTGTTCTGTGCCGCATTGATAGCAGCGTCGATAGCAGTATATTGGCCTGAGCCATCGAGTGCCACGGTGATTGCAGAGGCTGCACTGCTAGACGTGACCGATGAAGGCGACGTGGATGACGCTTGAGATACACTGGGCACTGGTGATGTGCTGCTAATCGTAGAATTCGACTGAGCAAGCCCAAGCCCAATAAGGGCAGTAAAGATGAGGAACCGCATGGAGAGTGACAGTCTTCGTAACAAAACTTGCTAGAATCGAAAGAAACAAGAGGAAGCGCGGATTGATGAAGTCTGGGATCGTAGTGATCTTCGCAGGGATGAATCTCACCACGTGGATGGAGTACCGTAGAAATGAGGTAGAGTGGCCGAACGTTAGCAGGGCACGGCAGAGCCCGGATAACTTTAGATTACGCTCTAGCCCTCTGATTTGACAGGCCTGAGATTACTGCACCCGATAATCGTCGACCGACCAGCATATGGGAGGCCTGATTCAGCCCTATATATAAAGGGACATACAGTTCAACAATCACGTAAGACCTTAACGTTAAAATTTGATAATAATTTCCTGGCAAGCCTCTTCTGCCTACTACTGTTGTATCTTATAGATGTACAGTTTTTGCAAAGTAGTATGTGCTATGCCCCTTGCAACGGGTATGCGCCCCACAGACGCTGGTCGCTCGACAATTATCGGGTGTAGTACAAGGGGGGTGCCTGAACAGAGCAGAAATACGAGTTGCCACACTAGGGGTTTTTCCCTTATAAAAGATCAGTAGATGCTTAGTGCAAGCACCTCGTATTTCTACTCTGTTCAGGCACCCCCCTTGTACGTGTGCTGTGGTCTTTGCTCTTCAGGGGCTCTTATTTAATCGTTAAGCATCATCCCCAATGTTACCCGGCCGCAGCCTGCTAGCGTTTGGCCACTCTTTCTCATTTCTACGGTAGTCTAGACGTCGTGACAGGGAATAGGTAACGTGCACCCCAATAAGCACTAACTGTTGGAAAGTGGAATTGCACTGTCCTAATCAGGCTAGCACCACGTGACCGATAATCCTGTATTTAGCCCCTGAGTAGAGCAGACTCCAATGTACACACTTACATGCCATGACTGAGAGAGTCATTCTTTCTCAATACTAACGTAGTTTATAAGCCAGCGGGCCATACCGTGTCTGTGCACTGATCGGGCCGGTTCAGTGATCGTGCCACCCCCACCAACTCGGTCACCTACTTTGACCCCCCCACCACCACATCACCACGATGACCTTAGAAGACGCACTTCTAGAGATAGATTCCTTGGGTCCTGGAGATACTTTTTCATACCGGAGTCTTGCCACAAAACACTGTTGTTCCCGCGAGACGCTGCGGAAACACCACCGTGGGAAAGCAGTGAGCCGTAAGGAGGCATCTGAACGTCGCAAACTTCTTAACCCCCACGATGAGGCAGAGCTTATACAATATATCAGAGATCTTACAAAGAGGCACTGCCCACCTACAAGGCAAATGATTATTAATTTCGCGACGCCCTTGTGCCAATGGGAGCCTTCTAATACCTGGGTTACAAGGCTCTTGCATCGCAATGACGACACACTTCTCACTGCCTGGACTACCCCCATGGAAAGCAATCGTCATAAGGCTGGTAACTCTGAAAGATACCATCTATACTTTGGTCTTCTGAGCAAGAAAGTGGAGGAGTTTGATGTGGAACCCGAGAACACGTACAATATGGATGAGAAGGGCTTTATGATTGGGGTAATTAGTACAACAAAGAGAGTCTTTGATAAGGAGCTCTATAAGCAGAGAAGGTATAAGCAACCTTCTCACGATGCCAATCGGGAGTGGATTACCGTTATTGGTTGTATAGGAGCTGACGGTACTACCCTCCCCCCTGCAGTGATCTTTGCCGCAGCCGGAGACAGTGTGCAAGCCAACTGGGTACACGATATTGACGCAGAGAAGCACTCTATATACTTCTCAGTATCACCTAGTGGCTAGACGAACGACGATCTCGGCCTTGTTTGGCTTGAGCAGGTGTTTGAGCCCGCCACCAAAGGGAAAGCTCGGAGAAAGTTCAGATTACTTATCCTTGACGGCCACGGCAGCCACGTGACGCGGAGATTCTTGGATTACTGTGATGACCACCGGATTCTGGTACTGGTATACCCACCGCACGCTACCCATACACTGCAGCCCTTGGATGTGGCGTGCTTCAAGCCCTTGAGTCAAAATTACTCAACCCAGCTTGTTGAGCACAACTATATAACTGAGGGAGACATGCCAGTGGGCAAGGCAGACTTTATAAGCCTATTCTGGCCTGCCTGGGTTGATACATTCACAGAAAAGTTGGTATTGAGTGGCTTTGAATCCACAGGAATCCACCCCCTTGAACCCGACGTTATACTCGATAAGTTCAAAAAGTCAACTTCACCACCACCTGTGACGCCCACACCGCAGACTGGGCCTCAACCGGCTTCCTCTGGGCCCAATTGGCTAAGGTTCAAGTCAAACTTTGACCGTGCAATTAAGGATGGGGACCCCGGGGCTGCAAGTGAGGCAAGGCAGCAGATGCATCAGATGCACGTGCTCCTTGAGCTCAAAGATCATGAACTTCAGGGCCTCAAAATGGCTATGGAGAGTAAGAAGAAGCGGAGTAAGAAGAAGAAGGTGTTACCACTGTCACCGCGGGACCCTAATGTACAAGGGGGGGCCATATTCTGGGATCCTGCATCCAAGGCACGTGCCGATCGACGTATGAAGGATGCAGAGAAGGCAGAGTTAGCAGCAGCTGCTGTAAAAGTCGATAAGAAGCAAATTCAGTACAATAACAGGCTTCTTAGAGAGAAGACTAAGGCAGATAACGCGGAGAAGGCGGCAAGGAAGCGTGAGGAGACTGCTCAAAAGAAGGCCCAAGAGCAGCGTGAAAAGGACGATCGCGCGGCTGAAAAAGCACACATCGAGGCACTCAAGGACGCTCAAAAAGTATCCAAATCGCCTAAACAGGCAAGGAAGAAGACCTCAAAGAAGCCGCAGTCAAGAATATCAAAAGGTGGTAGTGGTGCAACGAGGCGTCGTCCACAGGTGGTTCATGAGCCTGGCTTGGCGCCCCAAGGCGTCACAACCCGCGCTGGTCGCATGACAAGGCCTACAAATAAATTGAGATAGCCAAAAGATGCGCAAGAGTCAATATTATAAATCACTAGCTTCTTGTATATCAATAGCTACTCTACGTATTTGTATAGCCTCACTTTTGTGGAGGTGAGAAAGTTGGTGGGGTGGCACGAACAGTGAACCGGCCCGATCAGTGCACAGACACGGTAAAGTCTTCTCATTGTAATGTTGGATCACAGGTATCAGTAGGTACATTGGATGCTGGGTGATGCCCATCGACGCCTAGCGATTCCGCGTCGATCCTGCTTCGGCCCTACCTATCCCAACACCACGTATATGTTCATAGCACCCACGTTCGTAGCAAGACAGAGAAAACCATCATCGAACAGAATGCATTTATAGTTATTTCCTTTCATCGCTAGCGAGAGCCTTCCAACACTGATCAGTGATTGCTTGAGGCGATCACAGACAGCAAGGTAGAAGAGACAGACTGTTGACACCCCGACGTGATAAATCTCGGGGCGATACATATGTGCTAAGAACAGAGCGAGGCAGAGATAACACGAAGCACTCTTAACCTCCCTCTAAAGCTGCTGGTTCAGGCCGATACTCAATCACAGCGCGTCAGCAACGCATCACGACCTAACCGTACGGACGTCCATTGACGACCCGATCACGTACGACAACACGCGCTGGAAGCGACCAACCAGCGAGACAACACTGATAACGCGTCAAACCCCGCCAGCATGATGGCAGACAACCAAAGCAGCACCAGCGCCGCAGACGCTGCCGATGCTCAAAATCAACTGCTCAATCTCGACAATCAATCAGAGCATGGCTCAAGCGAACGCGGAGAAGCCGCTTTGTCAATTTGGGCTAAACTTACTGCTAAGCATCTCATGAGAGACTGCCCGTACGGGGTAGCACTCGAAACGATCAACACATCCCTCTGGGGCATACCCGCACTGCCAGACTCGAGCGAGATACACGCAACAACCTGGGTCGCCAAAACTATCCATGACTACGATATAGGAATGGTATGGGACGATAACCTCTTTGACGATTACTTAGGGGACTTTGAGGGATGGACAAAAGAACTATTCCTTAGGGTTGAACGTGTTACGTTGAAATCCCTAAAGACTATACTACGACACAGAGGAGTCTACACAGGCAACAACCGCGCTAGAATAGCTGATTCTCTCTACAACCTATTGTGTATGGAAAACACACCAGAATGGGACCCTGTAGAGTTCCAAGCTATGGAATTCGACCAGCGATCAAGAGCATATAAGCGCCAGCAGAACACAAAGCACGCAATTCCTGCGACTGGACAACCAGCACCGCCATCGCAAGCACCGCAGTCGCCAATGCCACTATCGCAGTTGCAACCGCAGTTGCAACCGCAGTCACAATCGCAGTCGCAATGGCAACCGCAGCCGCAGCAAGGCGAGCAGTACGGACTGCCGCATAGGAGCGGCGCGCTCGAAGGACCTCAGTCTCGACGACAGTGGGAGCCAGGCATGCAGTCACAACGATGGCGACCACCGACAGAGACACGACCATCAGCAACTGCGTATCGCGAAATCACACCTTTCCCACAGTAACCTGGGAACGGCGTACCCAACCTACCACACGACCCGTACAAGACACTGCCACCCCGCTGGTCTCGCAACGACCAACTTGACGCCAACACCATCACGCAGTTCTCCAAGCTCTGGGACCAAAAGCAAGAGATGCACAGGGGACGCGTATGACATGCTTGATGATAAGATTAAGATCTTCTTCAGCATCTGTTGGCAGGTGGACATCCAAGAAGAACAGTTTCACGCTGTGTTTCCTCGTATCCTTACAGGGCGAGCAGAGACATTCTACATACAGGTTGTGGAAAGAAACGATAGCTTTGCCAGCGCTTACACGGCAATCAAGAACCACTTCGACCATGACGTCCATCATCAACACTATTACACGGACTGGACGACTACAACCTTTGCCCGGACACGCACAGAGAACCCTGACAAGGGCTTACACGAAGTGTTACAGATCCTGCTTGACAAGCTGCAACTGTGCCAACGCGCACTTGGGAAGAATTTTGAGGGTGAGGATGCCCTGCGCACTACTGTCATTAATGCCTGTCGTGGAGTTCCAGAACTTGAGATGGCACTCTTCAAGCCAGCTACAATCTGTGAAGGGCTCTTTTCAGACTTACGGTCTGCAGTTGAGACACACCTCGCACGTCAGCATACGAGACAAATGCTGATGGGGAGCAATACGGTCACAGAAGACCAGTACTACCTGGACCGCCGATACAACAGCAGTGGAAGAATCCGAGATGGATTTCGAGGTGGAGGCAGATTCAAAGGTGGATTCCGAGGAAGCAACAGAGATCAACGCTTCAGCAGCAGCGACAGCGCACGTGGATTCACACCACGCTGGAAGAAGAAATGCTTTGTGTGCCAGAAGGAGGGCTGCTGGTCAACGAGCCACACGGACGAAGAGCGCAAAGCTGCCCGCGCGCAGTTCTTTTCTGCGTGTCACTTCACAGGTGGACAACCGCCACCAGACTTCGATGTGCACCTTGCAGAATATGAAGGCAACAAACACACGTCCCAGTACAACCAGCAAGGCTGGAGAGAAGAGGACGACGACGACGACGACGACGATAGCGTCACAGCTGCATACGTTGAGCAGCAATTCTTCAATGAACAGTGCCTCGCAGATCAGGCATTTTTACACCACATCTCTGGCGACGACATATACGGCAGAGGCGCGCCATCAGCGCCAGCGTCGCCATTCCTCCTTGAGGACCGGTACACGCGATCTGTGTACCAAGGAATTTTACCTGATACAGGCGCCGCTAATGTATCCACAGTCGGCAAGGAACAGTACCTCGCGCTCACACAGGAAGACCCGACAGTCAAGATAGACACATCCACAGCAGGGAAGGCATCTATCAAGTTTGGCAAGGGCAGTGTTACAGCGTCTATTGGTACTGCACAGGTCTCTACAGACATTGGAAAGATCAACTTTGAGGTGCTTGATGCGCCTACACCATTCTTGTTGTGCCTTGCAGACATGGACAGGTTAAAGGTTTACTTCAACAACACTACAGATGAGCTTGTCCAGGGTGATGTACACGTCCCTGTGGTTCGCAAATGGGGACATCCTTGGTTTCATCTGAACAAGAGAGAGAGGGCAACAGTGTTCCTGACAGAGACAGAATTAAGACGGCTCCATCGCCGATTTGGACACCCAGCTGTTATGCAACTAGCTAAGCTATTAAAAGACGCTGGCCACAACGACTTTGAAGAAAGAACTCTTGAGGAAATCACGAAGTTTTGTCATCACTGTCAGCTCCACAGCTCTGCGCCACGCCGGTTCAAATTCACTCTCAAGGATGATCACCACTTCAACTATGAGATCTTAGTGGATGTGATGTACCTCAGCAGCAAACCAACGTTGCACGTTGTTGATTCTGCAACTGCTTTTCAAGGCGCAAAGTTTCTCAGCACTATTTCAGCCAAGGAGACATGGCAAGCACTGCGGATGCTATGGATTGATACCTACCAAGGACCGCCAGATATCATCACACACGACGCAGGCACCAATTTCGCAAGCGCAGAGTTCCGTGCAGAAGCAAAGATCATGGGAGTCACGTGTAAGCAAGTGCTTACAGAGGCTCACTGGTCTATAGGCAAGATTGAGAGATATCACGCACCCCTCCGCCGTGCGTGGGATATACTCCATGCAGAGCTAGCCAGCACTATGTCCGACGAGGCGATTCTACAGATGGCGGTGAAAGCTGTCAATGACACCGCTGGACCTGATGGGCTAGTACCAACCTTACTGGTCTTTGGGGCATACCCACGTATGACTACAGAGTCTCCACCATCCCCATCAATGATCAAGCGCAGCGAGGCTATTCAAAAGGCGACGAAAGCCCTGCGCAAGCTCACTGCAGAATGCCAAGTCGCAGATGCCTTGAACACCCGCAACGGACCAGCTACTGCAGACATGCTTGCACTTCCACTTCAAAGTGAAGTCTTAGTCTGGAGAGAAAGTGATGGCTGGAATGGCCCATACAAAGTTGCCAGCATAGACAGCCACAACGTCACTGTCGATATGGTCAATGGTCCAACAACATTCAGATCAACTGTTGTCAAACCATACTACAGACCAGACCACCTCTGGAGAGACCCCGATGCGCCACACACACTGCATGAGTCACCTGCCGCAGAGGTAGCAGTACCTATGGCAGCGCAACCACGCAAGAGAGGTCGCCCTCCAGGGTCAAAGAACAAACGCAAGGCGCACGCATATATCACCAAAAAGGAGTAGGACAACCTTGAACTAGCTATCAAGCTACGCAACGAGGGAGTTATCACAACCTCAGGCGCACCCTTTGTGGCGTCTGATGATCAAGAGATTAGTGACCTTGTAGGCCGTGGAGTGTTCAAGTTTGAACAATACGACGACAAGTTACACAGCGGAATCCGCATCTTCAAGTCGCGTCTAGTGCGCGAAGTCAAAGGAAAGACAACTAAACCATACGAAAAATCTCGCCTTGTTATCCAAGGGTACCAGGACCACGGCAAGGAGGCTATATTGACGCAGTCGCCAACCATCCAACGATGTAGCCAACGTCTAATCATGGCCCTCGCACCTGTGCTTGTACAGCATGGGATGACTGTTGAGCTGCGCGACATAACGCAAGCATACCCACAGGCGCAAACAAACCTCAAGAGGACAATTCTCGCATACCTCCCCACAGAGTTGGTGTCAAGTTATCCAGAAGGCACGCTGCTCCACGTGATTAAACCATTGTACGGAATCGCGGAGGCAGGAGTCCACTGGTGGACGACGTACCACAGACATCACTGCGAGGAATTGGACATGTCTACATCAACGTACGACCCATGCTTGTTGATCGCAAACGGAGACGCAGACACGTTTGGCATTGTTGGGATGCAGACTGATGATACCCTTATGCTTGGGACAGCTGCATTCTCGTCAATAGAAGAGAAAAAGCTCAAGAAGGCACAATTCAGATCAAAGCCAAAGACCTCGCTAACGCCAGACGGGGAACTGGACTTTAACGGATGCACACTCACAATAGACGCTAACAAAGCAACCTTCAACGTTAAGCAGAAGGGACAAGGAGGAAAGATTAAGCTTGTGGATATCAAGGCGTCTAATCGCGCGCAACAGTACACAGAACAGCGCGCCCGCGGAGCGTACATCGCATCAACTTGCCAACCAGAAGCGTCTTTTGATTTGTCTGTGGCTGCTCAAGCGCAGCAACCCTCAGATGAGGACATTAGGGCGCTTAACAAGCGCCTAAAATGGCAGATGGAG
Source organism: Lizonia empirigonia (assembly GCA_009982855.1). NCBI lineage: Eukaryota > Fungi > Ascomycota > Dothideomycetes > Pseudoperisporiaceae > Lizonia > Lizonia empirigonia. The sequence goes on along the minus strand of JAADKA010000006.1, from coordinate 258,834 downwards.
AACCTCGATCGTGGTCTGCGCTACGTCACTATTGACCTCATAGAGGCCAAATTGATAGTCTTTGTGGACGGCTCCTTTGCCAACAACAAGGACCTTAGTTCACAACTAGGCTTCGTCCTAATGCTCGTCAATGAGTCTACTAACGCTAACAATACCTTCACGATCTCTGGCAACGTGATCCACTACAGCTCTACAAAATGCAAGCGCGTCACACGGAGCGTACTAGCCTCTGAGATTTATGGCATGGTTAACGGATTCGATATGGGCATCGCCATTGCCACTACCTTAAGGATGATCACTGAGCGCCTTGGTTTAGCGGCTATCCCTCTCATTATCTGCACAGACTCATACTCACTCTATGAGTGCCTTGTGAAGCTTGGGACTACGAAGGAGAAACGACTCATGATCGACATTATGGCACTTCGCCAGTCCTATGAGCGTCGCGAGATCACTGAGATCCGCTGTATCAATGGTGACGACAACCCGGCAGACACCTTCACCAAGACCTTACCAAACCGCGCCCTTGAACGCTTCATCGACAACAATGAGTTAACAATCCGAGTTAAGGGCTGGGTGCAGAGACCAACAACCTCTGATAGATGATCCTTCACAAGCACAATTACTATCAAGAAAGAAAAGACTTCCAGTGTTGGATCACAGGTATCAGTAGGTACATTGGATGCTGGGTGATGCCCATCGACGCCCAGCGATTCCGCGTCGATCCTGCTTCGGCCCTACCTATCCCAACACCACGTATATGTTCATAGCACCCACGTTCGTAGCAAGACAGAGAAAACCATCATCGAACAGAATGCATTTATAGTTATTTCCTTTTGTTGATACGGCTAAGGTATCGGAATCACCTTCGTTGCAACGAGTTGAAGTGATTATGATTGTTGTTCTATGGAGGTGGAGGGAGATCGGCGGTAAGGCAGTAGCTAGAGCTCGGACCCCACGGCTTAGTCAGCTGTGTAATCCAAGCTCGTGCATGCAGCAACCAGCTGCCTTATCTACCGCAGGTTCGATTCCCAACACCTTTCATCGCTAGCGAGAGCCTTCCAACATCTACATCTATTCATCATACAATCTGACACTAATACCTATTTTTTTATATGACCTTCTCTAGAACCTAGGTATAGTCTAAAATAAATATCTAGGATTTAGGTTTATAGATAACGTACTCCACAAGCGAGCCGGTCACCCAAGCGAGCCGGTCACTTAATTTTACACCAAAAATTGAGATTTTTGCACCTTAATAACTCCACAACCAGAGGATAGAATTGTCTAAAACTCAAAATACTATGCTTTACCTATGTCAAGATCAGTTGCCCTGGAGATCTAAGCTCTATCCTCAACGTGTGTAGAGTTATTAGAAAGTACGCTAAAATAATCCCTGTATTTTGATTTTTGTTTAATAACTCCGGTGCGACTGATACAGGATCCTAGCGCTTCTATAGAATTGATCTTTACTTAGATGCAGCATATTATTTCAAGTTTTAGACAATTCTATTATCTGGTTGTAGAGTTATTAAGGTGCAAAAATCTTAATTTTTGGTGTAAAATTAAGTGACCGGCTCGCTTGGGTGACCGGCTCGCTTGTGGAGTACGTTAATACTTGTCGGATCATAAGTATCGACAATATCTTAGCCACGCGATCAGGCGCACTGATCTCAGTCACGCGAACGAGCGCACTGATCGCAGCGTCCGAGCAGCGCTCAGACCAGAACCCCTGAGCCCTCCCTTCTGTAGTTCTCCTCTGTACATCAATCAACAAGAACCATCATCAAACAGAATGCATTCCTAGTTATCGTTATTTCCTTTCAGCACTACTATGGTATCATGCGTAAGTTTTGTGAGTGGGGCGGCACGGTGGAGATGTTCGGCTGTATTATTCGGGGTGGCCAAATCTTGGCTTTGTCATACTTTACATACAATCTTAGTACTTTGTGTGACCACCTTGAGCGTCAATGACTGCCTGGCAACGAGCTGGCATAGTCTCAATGAGGCCCTGAAGAAACTCAGGGGTAATTGAGTCCCATGCCTCTTGTATAACCCCCCTGAGTTGATCGTACGTGTACTGCCTCCCTCAGGCAGGTCAGGATAGTGATTCTCAATATAGTCTTTCATCTCATCCCAGACTGGCTCAATTGGACTGAGGTCTGGTGAAAATGGAGGCCAGTATATAGGCGTTATCCCTCTTTCTTGTAGCTCAGAAAGGGTCAGCCTTGCAGAATGACCTGGGGTTGAATCCTGCATAAACTCAAGGTCTGGATTAAGGCGTAGCCACCCATGAATAAGTGGTACAATCCTTTCACAGTACCTCTCTTTGTTGATAGTCTTCCACTCTTTCTCCCAAAAAAGGGAGGGACCTTTTGTAGTACCAGAAAAGCAGGCCCAGAACATCCAGCCACGCTTTCTTGGTACCTTGTCAACAGTACAGGTAGGATCTAACTCCTCTCCAGTCTTCCTTGTTACCCATACTCGACGGTGCCGCCCTCCAGTTACCCACGTCTCGTCACTCCAGAGGATCCTCCACCACTGCCAAGGCTCCCAGTTGACATGCTCACGAGCCCAGGCAAGGCGCAAGTCCTTATGGAGTTGGGTGAGAGGTGGCTTGGCTCGGGCAATGCGGCGTGTGTATCCTCTAGCAGTCAGGGCACGGCGTATCACGTACTCTGACACCCCCCATGCGTCAAAGGGACCGTACGCAAGTTGATGCCAGCTCATCTGACGTGTACGTCGTGATGATCGGACGTACGCCTCAAGCTCGTCTACTTGGGCATCTGTAAGGATACGTGGGCGACCACTACGTCGTTTTGGAGTGACAGAAACACTAGTAGCTGCCCACTCAACTTGTCGCTCGGTGACGTGGAGGAGGTTGGCGATATATCTGTACGTATGACCAGCTAGCCGTAGAGTCTGTACCTGCAGGCGCTGGTCCCGTGATAAATGCTGACTATGGGGTGGTGTTGATGGACAAGGAGTAGCCATTTTAGGACGGTTGATCGATGGGATACATGAGATGGATAGGATAGATGAGATGGATGAAATGGACGAGTAGTAGACATTCTGGGGGGCACACAGAGATGCTTCTCGAAACAGGTTAACATTGTATTGTATACAGAATTAGGTAGGATTTGATGTAATTTGGACGATAGAGAGGTTCCGCATCATCCGCCAAGCACCCCCACCGTGCATCTCCACTCACAAAACTTACGCATGATACCATAGTAGTACTCCCAGTACTCTAGCTGTGTACGCTCTCCTCTCTTGTTGTCCCCGCTCCGTTCCTCCGCTCCTGCCTCTTTGTCTGTGTCCTATTCGGGGCTCCAGACCCTAACACCCTTACTCTCCCCCATCGTTATATAAGCCTTTGCTTCTGTGCGTTTATTTGACGAAATCCTTTGGAAAGAAGATAAAAAATCGATCGAGAAATCGGGTGGGGGTAGGTGGGTAGAGTTCGAGAGAGTAAAAAACCTCGAGCACCGTCAAACGGTAGGTTTTCGAGTTTGAGGAATCGAAAGTAGCTGTCGAACTGTAGCTACCGGTATGAAAGAAGGGCTCGAAAGGTTACCATCGATAAGCAGGCAATTCGAGTCGTTTTCGGAAGAATCGATGGTTACCGTCGGTAGGTAGGTATTCGAATCGTTGTCAAAAGGTTAGTTGAAAAGGGATAGAGCAACCATTGCTCTCTTCGACTCGCGCGTCGGAATTGGGTATAACTCGCCCAAGGTATCTTCGAGACGCTCCCAGCTTCTCCGGACGATAGTCCATTTTTCTTCGGACTTAATACCCTTCGCGGTAGCCAGGGCGACGGCCCAGTGTCTTAGAATATAGAAGGCGACGACCTCCTGGGTTGTTCTGGCGCAGACACACATATACCAGCTTGCTGCCCATATCGAAGAAACGACACTCCGGACACTCACAATGAACACGCAAGCGCGTAAATCCGGGCTCATAACCTATTGAGAAAGAATGACTCTCTCAGTCATGGCATGTAAGTCACATATCCAACGCATCATAGAGCGAACGAGTCTGTGTTTTAAGCTTGCCGACGCAATGGGTCTTCATAATCTCGATGGGCTACATGAGTTTTTCCAGAATGTTCATCACACCGAGCATCGGCTTTCTCTGGAGCAAGACCGCTCCATTGACGATCTTCCAAAAATCGAAATCCACTTTGAAGCTACGAGCGTTGAATGTGATCCTAGCAAAACAAATGGACGCTTCTGGTTTGAGTATCATGGGCAGCGACACTACCAAGTTCCAACTGGAATGTTCCGGACATCAGCGACCGACAACTATGCAGCAGTGCAGCACAGCGATGTTCCGTTGAACTGGGGCAGGAGCAACAAGTTGCACGACGCCCAGCGATTCGCCAGGTTCGCGGATCTGCCTCAAGGACCACGCAATGCTCTTTCCCAATATGACCCGACGTGGTCTTAGTCGGTGTGCCAACTGCTGCAGTCCATGAACTCACGGACCTGGTCTGAAGAGCGCCGATTTGAAAGTACAGTGGGAGTCCATGTCAAGCTTTCCTTACTTCCTCGGATCTGCGGCTAAAGACGTTCGTTTGACATGAACCCCGGAGTGACCCGCATGGGACGGCTGCACGTGAGGATGGCCTAACATGTCACCGCATCTCCATGCCCGGCTACAACTCCCTGCTCCTCAACCTTTGCCGCTGGACCGCAGCCCCTTGCCCGCCGTGACCGCCACGCAGGTAGCGCCTACAACGCGCTGCTCACGACGCACGGCGCCGCGCTCCAGACCTCCCATCCCGACGCAACGGCGCTGCAGTTCGATGTGGATGGCGTGCTGAACCGGCTGTTTGATGATGCGGGCAGGTATGGATTTAGGAATACGACGGCGTTTTGCCCGGGGTAGAATCAGCCGGATGGCGGGACGGGGACGGGGAAGTATGGGTAGGAAGTATGGGTATGGGGAGGGATTGGGGTCGTATTTGTGGTGTAATTCGGGGCATTTGACGGGTCGGGTGCATGAGGGGTTTAGTGGGGAGTTGGTGGGGTGGTTGGAGGAGCTGGGACGGTAGGGTGGGTAGTAATGAGAGGTGGGACGGTAGGTGGGGGGGGGGGGGTGGAAGGGGCTTGGATATGTGGTAGTACAGTAGATATTTACATACGTCATCTCCATCTCAAAACCAGTCATCCCAATCCGAGTCCCCTCCACCCGCCTCACCCTCCCCATCACCGCCCTGATTCCCCCCGCCCAAGAAACCCTCCTCATTCTGCCCCCGCGGTTGCGCCCGGGGATTTCCACTCTGGCCCCATACATCGTCCGCGCCCTGCTGCGCGTCTTGCGGCGGCTGCCACGGCTCGTTTGCCTGGGGCGACGCATCGTCGCCTCCCTGCGCGCGTCCGCGCTGCATAGCCTCGTAGCCAGCCATAGTCGCTGCGCCTGTGGCGGCGCCCTCGGCGGCACCCAGACCGCGAGCGCCGGCGGCGGCTTCGCCCAGGATGCCGGACTCGCTGGCGGCTCCGACGGCGGTGCCGGCGCCTGCGGCTCCTGCTTCGCCTGCTGCTGCTCCGCCCGCTTCGCTCCCGCCACCGACCCACGGCATCCACATGGGCCACATCATCCCGCCGGAGCCGCTGTGGCGGCTGAAGTAGTCGAAGTCGATAGTGACGGCAGTCGCGAGCATGACGGCGCGCTGGTCGAGCGTCATGCCCGGCGCATGACCCGTCTGGCTCGCGAGATGTGCGGGTTCCTGCGCGAGCCCTGCAACGTCCATGCGCAGCGCATAGATGCCCGTGTCGGTGAAGATCTCGCGCGCAAAGCCGCCGAAGTTGCGGTTCACGGAGCCCAGCAGCTGGCCGTCTTCGGCCTTGAGGCTGAAGTCCCACGATAGGAAGGGTTCGTCGACGCGCGCGAACTGCTGCATGCCGACTTCGCGGGTGTCGTCTTCTGCGACGGTCATGGCTTTCGAGTCCGAGAGGGCGAGGCTGCCGGGCGCGAGCTGCGGTGTATTGGGGCCGGCGGCGGCGAGATGGCGGGCGAGGAACATGTTGTACTTGCGGCGCAGGGGCGCCCATTCCTGCTCTGTGGCGCCGATGATGCGCATGTCGCCCAGATCCAGGCTTGACACGTGGGCGCTCGTCTGGTTGACGATGCTGCTCGTGCTGGTGCCCTGCAGCTGCGAGGAGCGCGTGTATGCGGCGCCGTCCCGCGCTACGGCATCGTACACGCGTATGCGCGAGTTGATCCAGCTGAAGGGCCGGTGGAAGCGCAGGACCTCCTTCTCGTCCCGGTCGAAGACGTGGGTGGTGAAGCTGCGGTGTGTCTTGAACATCTGGCGGGCCATTGCGCTCCCCAGGCCGTGATCTCGCTCGGCCAGATAGCCAATGTGGTTTCCGTGGGGGTCCATGATGACGTAGCGGTTCGCCTGCTCGAAGCCCATTAGCACGTTCATCATCTCGAGCTGGCGCTGGATGACGATGGCCGAGTTGTCGAGCAGCCGCATCGCCGGGTGTGTCTGCTTGAGGACGGCGTGAGGGTCTTCGGGCATGTGGACGGGTGTGACGAGCGGGTTCTCTGCGTCGGGCGTCGTGGCAAGGGCCTTGGACACGGCTTCTACCCGTGATGGCTCGTTTGCGCCGGCATCTGGTGCATCTCTCGGGAGGTCGTTGTGCTGGTTCGCTGGCTGATCGCCGCCATGTCGTCCGGGTGGTCTTGCAGGCTCTCTCCGCTGAGGCGGCGTATGTCTGGGTATGCGGCCACGAGGGCCGGGTGGTGGAGGCGTGCCACGCGTTGCAAATGCTCGCAACTGCTGGCGTGGAAGCCGCAGCGACCACCGTGCTGCTGGGAGCATTGTAAGGCGGTGAAGCTCGATATTACCTGTTTACTACAAGGCTGCTACGTTTCGAGTCACTCTAGTCTTCTGAAGTGTGAAGTTGGCCGTTGTATTGCTGCCTGTTGTGGCGTGGCGCCCAAGTTTTAGTGAGGATGTGTGCTACCTTTCCTGAGAGCTCCAAGGAGAGCTGGCTGCGGCTACGTCATCACTCGTTCATCTAAATCCATTGAGATTCCACGACAATCTCACGGTCCAAGGTGTGTCGAAAGAGTGCAAAACTGACTTCATCTTACATCATCTATCGTGAGGTTGCGAGGTGACGAGAGCTGTTGTCCCCAGCCAATCAGCGACTAGCAACGCCGCGGGCCGACCAGCACCGAGAGCTCTGACTCTCAAAAGCTTCCTGCCTCGCGAAAACTTCACCATCTTCAACCGCCTCGCGAACGCCAGCACATCGCCGGCGCGAGGCTCCTTGAACCGTAAGTCACCTCTCTTTCGCACCCTCCCCTTTTATGATGACAACTTCAAATCATATAAGCAGCACAGCGTGAACATTCACTTGCTAGCGCACGTGCTCTATGCTGTCTTCCGTTACAAAATAGACTACAACGGTATCTGATCTACCACAAATCGCACATGCTTTGTACATTTCTTGATGGATCATCTTCTGACTCCACATAGATACTTCCACGCGCACATACATCATGGCGACGGAGACTAGGGCACCAGAGCCAGCTTTGACTCAAGCTGAGCTACCCGTTATCGATGCTGCCGTCCCTAATGTTCAGAAGGCTACAAGTAGCGGTCCTAGGAAGCCTCGCCCAAAGCGACCAAATTACAATGAAATTCACGCCAAACCACTTCCGCTTGACATTCATCCATTGCCAGCGTTCATTCCACATAACCCCCTATCTATCGTGAGGATTGCCATCACTCTGCTCTCACACTCTCTGCGAAAGCCCACCTCGCACAAAGTCACCCACAAGGCTTACTACTCTGAAGACACCCAGTCCATCCACGTCACAGACCCTGCATCCATCCGCGCACTCTGGGAGCAAGGCTTCTGGGGTAAAGGGTCTCTCAGTCGTAGTGAACCTCAGTGGCTCCTCGCCGAGAGGCGCAGGCGGGGTATTGAAGCTTCCACAGCAAGCACGCAAATCACGCAAGCACGACGAGAAGAACGCAAACAGTTCAAGCTCGAGCGCGCCAAGACGCAGCGAGAGGCCATTGAGCAACAACTGCGCCAGGAGGGCAAACTAGATGCCGACGGTACCGTCAGCGATCTGGTAGACGATGGCCTGGTCTCTGAGTCCCCAAAAGGAACCATCTACACACCAGAGGCTGGAAGCGTCGTCGGCCCCGCTGGTGACTCCATTGTGTCAGAAGTCGACAAGAGCCTTGCAGGTGAGGCTCTAGCCTGGGGAGAAGATACGTCTGCCAAGGATGAGGAAGAGATCAAGGACATCGAGCACTTGCAACTCACACCAGAGGAAGCCTTCCTCCTCACCTACGTTCTCGGCGCCCTCCATATCATGGAAGGCAACATTATGGACGGTAGCACAGCGCTGCCTACGTGGTATCTCTTGCGACTCTTCAGCGCTTATGCGTTGTCTCCCGTCGACGATACTGCAGTCATCGCCCTGAAGAAAGCCTACGAATACCGCGAACGTCTTGCACAAAAGACCGTCGCCCTACCCAAAACGCAGCAGATTGCTCCCGACAACTCCTTTATCCTCAAGTATGTCGTTTATCATCACTTCCGCTCGCTGGGTTGGGTTGTCCGCCCTGGCACTAAGTTCGCTGTCGATTACCTGCTATATCTCCGCGGGCCTGCCTTCCACCACGCCGAGTTCGGCATCCAGATCGTTCCATCATACTCGCATCCTTACTGGTCCGAGACGCCGGAGCGTGTCGCGCATCGCAAAGAAAAGGAGAGCAAGGACTGGTGGTGGTTTCACAGGGTCAATCGTGTTCAGACCGCCGTTATGAAAACGCTGGTGTTGGTGTATGTTGAGGTACCACCACCATGGGATGGGGAGACAAAGCAGGACGCCTTCGGAGTCGACGTCGGGAAGATCTTGAAGAGCTACACAGTGAGGGAGGTTGTGTTCAAGAGGTGGAGCCCCAGCCGGAACCGCGACTAGAGTCGTAGCGGAAGGAATGTTAGATTATACACCCACGGAGGTATGGATACTGCGTCCACCGATGTAATGTGGACGGCATCCAGCTCGTCATCACCACGCACCATCTAGCCAGCAGTGATACAGTCAACCTGCATTCAGAGGGACAGACTACCAACTCAACGCCTCTGTTTGGCAGTCCACATCAATCGGTTGTCGATCCGACACCCCGAGATCCTGCTGTGTGGAGCAAGCACTCGAATGCCAGGAAGACATGCAACGCGGTTATCTCGTGGCATAGCAGTCAACACCATGAAAGTAAGTTGAGATTTCTAGTATGTACACAAGTATCAACCTCGACTACATGTCGAGGCTCGAAAGAACATCCTACAAGCGAACCGGCTTCAAACGTCTACCTTCTCTGTACCCTCGACACTGTCCACCTTCCCATCGACCGCCTTAGCATCCTTCATGCCCTTGATGCTCTTCCACCCCATCATAGCCACCCCAGCAATCGTGCACGCGCTCAGGATAGCCGCCAGGAGAAAAACGCGCGTGATGCCATGATTGTACGCATCCACCACTGCGTCCATCTCCCCAGCAGGCACCACACTTCTGATATCCGTCGCACCCGTATCCACGATACGCTGCGCATCCAGTCCGGCGAGCCCCTTCAGCCTGCGCACCAACGCCGTGGTAAACACGTTCTGCCCCACGCTCAAAAAGACTGCGCCGCCCAACTACTGCATCAGAAACCCCAGCGCGAGACCCAGGGGCACATCCTTCTTCGGCAGCACGCTCTGCGCCGCGAGACTCGCTTGCTGCCCGCCGCACCCCAGACCAAGGCCAAAGAGCACCTGGTACCCGATCCAGTACGCATGGTTTGACGACGACGTCATGCTGGACAGCAGGCCCGCGCCGATGGCGCTGAGGATGGCGCAGGCCAGCATGCCCGGGATGTAGTAGCCGATGCGCTGGGTGACTTTCGCAGAGAGGACGGAGGACACAACCATGGCGATGACCGTGGGGATGGTGTTGATGCCGGCATGTGTGGTGGACAGGCCTTTGGCGGCTTGGAACCAGATCGCCAGGTAGTATACGATCGCCATGACAGCGCCGTAGTTGAGGAACGTAAAGATCATGCTGCCGGCTACGCTCCTGTTGAGTACTACGCGCGTTGGCGCCATGGCTGTTTCCGGAGTCAGTGTCTCGACGATGCCGAAGATGATGAGCAGCACGGCAAAGGTGACGAGCAGGCCGATTACGCGCGGCGATGACCAGGCGTATGTTGTGCCGCCCCACTCCAGCGCCAGAATGAGGCACATGATGAACGGCACGAAGAAGAGGATGCCGATGGGGTCGAGACGCTGGATCTGCTGCAGGACAGTGAGGCTTTCGCGTTTCGGAGGATCCGTGTGGTTAAACCAAAAGATCGCCAGCATCGTCACCGCGCCGACAGTTAGGTTGATATAGAAGCACCACCGCCACGTCCTACAGTTGTCAGTCATCCCATCTCAGCACAGCAGCGAGACCTACAAATGATCCGTAAACGACCCCCCAACAATCAGACCCAGCACCGATGACACCCCAAACGCCATGCCAAACACGGCCGTATACATGGGCCTCTTCACCAACGGCACACTCCCCACAATCACCATCATCCCGCCCTGAAATATCCCTGCAGACCCTAGCCCCGCCACCGCTCGGCCGACAATAAACGCCACCGACGACGGCGCCGCGCCGCACACGGCGCTGCCAACCTCGAAGATGAGAATGGACGCCAGGAAACACCACTTGGTGCTGTACAGCTGGTAGATGCGGCCCAAGATGGGGTTGAAACAGGCAGCCGTGAGCATGTACGCGCTGCCGTACCACCCGATGTCGGAAATATAGTCGAAGGCGTTGGTCATGGCGGGGATCGCGACGGCGATTATCGTGCGGTCCTGGGCGTGTTAGGTGGGTGGGGTGAGGGTGAGGGGGGGTGGTTTCTTTTTTTTGGGGAGGGGGTGACGCACCAAAGCGACGAGGAAGACGGACATGTACATCCCTATCATGGTCGTCATGAATTTTATAGACCGGGGGTTGAAAGACTCTGGAATACCTTCTTTAGTACCTCGCTCTTGCTTTGCCTGCTCTTTGACTTGGGGCGCTTCATCACCATCACCATCACTATCACCATCAACCGTCTTAGTCTTCATAGCACCCATAAGTTACTTGTATTCATACTCATACTCATACGCAAACTCTTTGCAATCAACAAAAGTAACCTCGCGCCTTGCAAACAAATGACGTTACTGTCTCCATCTCATCACGCATTCCGCAGATGCAGATGCAGATGCAGATTTATACACCCCGTTTCTCGGCCCCGATACGCTTTTCTTGGGCCCGCGCCTGGGAGGGTCGGGGATACGGGAGGGAGTGTCGGGGGTACGGGGTGGGTGGGTTGCTGGTTGGTGGGGCGGGAGCGGGAGCGGGAGCGGGCGTAAGTGGGCTGGTGGGTAAGGCTGAGGCTGCAGCTGAAGCTCCGAATGTCCGACTAGTGTACTTCGTAAACCCCGAGCATCGAGCGTATGGTAGTTTGGAGTGTAGACACCGACCACGCGAGGTTAGTTGAATTGAACTGGGGTTGTGGGGTTGTGGGGCTGTGGGGTTTGATGGTGATGCTTGGGATGATTGTTTGGTTGTTTGGTTTTTGACACCCCCTCCCCACGGCTCTCTAGGACCAGAGTTGGCAACAAACAAATCAAGTCCAAATCAAGGCTCTCCACGCAGCACCATCTGGTCCGTGTTAGCGGGCACATACCAACAGTAGGGCCGTTCGCGGGACTTGATTTGATTTGATCTGTTTGTTGCCAACTCTGTCTAGGACGTTCCCAGTGGAATATGTTGAGATATGACATCCCAAGCACCCGACCGCCCGCCCAAGCCCCAGCGCGTCCTGGCGTGCATGCTGTGCCAGCAGCGCAAAGTAAAGTGCGATCGGAGGTTTCCTTGTGCTCATTGTGTGAGGGCGGGTGCGGTGTGTGCCGGCGAGAAGGGTGCAGAGACGGAGGAGGGTGGGGAGGGAGGCGGTGGAGGCGGTGGACAGGGAGACGGTGGTGGGTGAGGAGGAGAAAGAGGGGGCAAGGGAGGGTGTAAGAGAAGAGGATGTAAAGAGTGAGAGCGAAACACTAGGACAAGTAAAAAGTTTCTGGGACGCAATGCACCAACATCCCCAACCCTCGACTTTCCACGGCCCAGAGAAACCCAGTACAAACAACGCCTTCGATCCCCCTCCCTTTGACAAGCTCTCCAAGCCCGTCGTCGTCAAAGTCTGGCGCCAGCTCTACGAGCCCGATCACAACCACCTCTTCGGCCGCCCCAAAACCAACATCCCCCTATCCGCTCTGCACCCGCCGCACGTCCACATCTTCCGGCTGTGGCAGGTGTACTGCGACAATTTGAGTCCTTTGCTGCGGGTCACGCATGCGCAGATGCTGCAGGCGCAGATTCTCGATGCGGCGGGTGAGGTTGCGGGGATGGGGCGCGAGCTCGAGGCGCGCATGTTCGGCGTGTACTGCGCCGCGGTCATGAGGCTGGGCGAGGAGGAGTGTCGTGGGGTGTTGGGGAGGAGAAGGTGGGGTTGTTGGGCAGGTATCAGGATGCTTGTCTTCGGGCTCTTGTTGCTTGTGGGTTTTTGAGGTCGCGGGACCGCGGTTGCTTGACTGCGGTTTTTTTGTACTTGGTGGGTTGCTACGCGGTTTTGGCGATATGGAGGCTAGTTTGTACCAGGTTTCTCTCGGGCTGACACGCATCCGCACACGCTGTCGCCAATGTTCGCGGTTGCGTTCCGCATCGCGAATCGCATGAATATCGACAGCGAAGCTGCGAATGCCAAACACGGGGTTTTCGAAGCTGAGATGCGCCGTCGGTTGTGGTGGGCTATGGTTGTGTATGATAGTCGTATATCCGAGATGTCCGACTATAAGACCACACAGCTGGTTCCAACGTGGGACTGCAAGATACCGGTCAACGTCAACGATTTTGACCTCCGGCCTGAGATGACGACGCGGCCGACTGATTAGGATGCATCTACTGAGGCGCTGTTTGCGGTCGTGCGCGGTGCAATAGGGAACTGTATCAGATACAACGCGCTCCACCTGGACTTTGTCAACCCCCTATTAAAACACATTGCCAAAGCAACCCATCCCGCCTGCGACCCAAACGACACCAACCTAAACACCCTCGAAACCACAATCTCAACCCACTACCTCAAGCACTGCACCCTCGAAAACCCCCTCCACTACACAACAACATGGTGGGCCCGCCTCCACCTCGCCAAATCCCGCTTCCTCCACTCCCCCACCCCCCAGTCCCCCTCCCAGCGCGACGCCATCCTCGCCCACGCCCTGTAAATGCTGGACTGCGCCACCGCACTCATAGCCTCGCGGCTCACAAAGCCCTTCCGCTGGCTGCTCGCCTTCCACTTCCTGTTCCCCGCACACGTGCGCATCGTGCAGGACCGCGTACGCTTATCGGGCGTGGGAGGCTAGGAATCAGAATTATGCGGTAAGGTTTGGTGGGCGGAGAGCAGTAAGAATGCGCTGTTTCGGTTGTTTGCGAAGACCGTGATCCAGGCTTGGACTGCGAGGCGGGCGGCGCTGTTTGGGGAGGGGTGGGCGAGGGGCCGGAGAGTATGGTGCGGGATGTTAGGAAGAGGTTGGGACGCGTGGGGGAGTTGGGGCTTGGTGGGGATGAGGGGACGCGGAGGAGGGGTGGGGTCGCGCTGGGGGAGGGAGGCTGGATGGTGTGGAGGGGCTGGAGGGGGGGTGTTTTCAGGATTCGAGTTTGGCGGAGTTGAATGCGTTGTGTTTGGGTGCGGATTGGGTGAATGTTGATGGGGGTATGATGTCGGGCTGGGGTTAGCTGGGGGATATCAAGGTGGATATCACGTCCACTGCTACATGACCACAATCACTGTCGAGGTTGTAGGAAGGGAAAACTGTTCACGATGGCCAACGAGATAATATTTTCCAAACCACTACCCGACTCCCGAACAGCTCCATCATGTTATGACACACGATGCAGAAGTTCCCTGAACATGGCAGTTGTTACAGACCTCACGCCCAGCTAATCCAGCATCATTACCCCTCAAATCTCTCAAGCACAGAGCGCTGCAAACTGACATCTAAATCAGACCCTTTAACAACTCTACCATGAAACAATCCCGCATATCAAAGCGCACACCCGCCTGACTAGAAAACACAAGTACCAACTCGTCTCATATTCTCCGAAAAAATCTTGAAACAACTAACGTAAAGCACCACCGAGCCGGCAACACCACCGAGCCGGCAACACCACCGAGCCGGCAACTTTTTCTTGGCATTGCGAACACCACGTACAAACAACAATGGCTCAATAACGCAAAGCTAAGCTACTCCAGCAAGAAGGCAGGATAGACCTCGCACTCCAGGCGTACGAATCAGGTCAATTTAAGAGCGTGCATCTTGCTGCTCTAGCATACAACGTCCCACATCAACGGCTCTCTGATCGGCAGAACAAAATCACCTTCCGGCTGTCTGCTACGCCCAACGGCCGAAAGCTCTCTGCGACAGAAGAGCAAACGATCGTACGATACATCCTTGACCTTGATTCGCGTGGATTTGCCCCCCGGCTGTGTGAGGTGGCAGATATTGCAGATAAACTGTTGGCTGTACGTGGTTGGTTGGTTGGTTGGTATTCGATTTTCGTCCATAGGATGGGGATTAAGTCCACCATCACCGCCTCCCGAAGGGCATATAGGACGTGCTAAGCTATGGAATTACAGTGCTGCCACACTACCTTAGAAAGCATTTCTTGCCTGCGCGGGTATTGCTACCATTTCAGAACTACAGCTCCCCTTCCAATTGGGGAGACTGAGCAGTGTGTGTACATCAGGGTGGTTCCCTTGTGTGTATTCAGAGGCGGTTTGAGTGCCTGGCTGTACGTGGTGGGACACCTATTGGCAAGAACTGGGCTGAGCGATTTGTGTCGCGTACGGAAGAACTCAAGATGGCTTTCAATCGCGCAAAGGACCGTCAGAGAATACTCCAGGAAGATCCAGAGGTTATCAGCGCGTGGTTCAAGCTCGTACAGGAGACAAAAGACAAGTATGGGGTCCTAGATGAGGACATCCACAACTTTGATGACACCGGCTTCCAGATGGGAGTTATTGGCTCAATGAAGGTTGTTACAGGCTCAGAGAGGCGTACAAGACCAAACCTTATTCAGCCAGGCGATCGGGAGTGGGTTACAGTTATCCAGAGCATCTGCGCTGCTGGGTATGCTATCCCACCCTTCATTATCTACAAGGGGCGTGTCCACATCTCTGCCTGGTATGAGGAGACTAATATACCGTACGACTGGAAGCTCTCTGTCTCTGAGAACGGATGGACAAACAACGCGCTTGGTCTTGAGTGGTTGAAGCATTTTGACGTGCATACAAGAGCGCGTCAGAAGGGGTTGTACAGGCTGCTTATCTTGGACGGCCATGAGAGCCACCTCAACCAGTATTTCAAGGACTACTGTGTGGAGAACAGAATCCTGACCCTCTGTATGCCTCCTCACTCATCACACATACTTCAGCCACTTGATGTGGTGTGTTTCTCACCATTGAAACTGAAGTACTCCCAACGCGTACGAGCCTTGGCATCCCAACGCATCTTCCACATCAACAAAGAAGGCTTCCTTCCAGCCTTTAGAGACGCGTTTTTTGACGTGTTTACGTACGGGAACTGCAGGAAGGCCTTTCAGGCCCCAGGACTAGTCCCTATTGACGCGCAGGTAGTCCTTGATCGGCTTGAAGTGCGATTTCATACCCCTCCACCAGTACCTCTACCAGAAACACCATGGCAATCCAGAACCCCAAGCAATACGTACGAATTTGGGTCGCAGTCAAAGCTTGTAAGCGAGCGCTTCGTACGGTCACCAACATCTGCTCAGGAAGGGTTCTCAAAGCTAGTAAAAGGAGCTGAGGAGATGCTGCATGAAAATGTTCTTATTAAGGCTCGTGTACGAGAGCTTGAGGAGCAATTAGCAGAGGTTAGTAAGCGCAAAGGGCGTAAAAGAAAGCAGATTCAGTATGGTGGGACAATAGAGTATGGTGCTGCAGCGTTGTTTGTAGCTGAGAGCGCAGCTGCAGCTCGTACGGTGTCAAAGAGAGCGCGCAGTGGTAGTGGTCAAGAAAGAGCCCAGCCAGGTCAACGGCACTGTGGCAACTGTGGAAAGACTGGGCACAACGCTCGTACGTGCCAAAAAGATGCAGAAGAAGATTCTGCATCTAATACAAGGGCGTCGTACGCGGGTTCTGCAGAGGGTAGTAAGTAATTGCTTGTTTTGTACATGGTGTTCGCAATGCCAAGGAAAAGTTGCCGGCTCGGTGGTGTTGCCGGCTCGGTGGTGCTTTACGTTATCATTTTCCTATAGAGACAAAACGGGGCTGTCTTCCCAGCAGTAAGCCAGGCGATGATAAACTCCACTCCATCGATCAGGTCAGTCTGTCACCAACTACAAATTCGAATCCACATCCATCGGCAGCCCATGCCCGCCCTCCTCGACCGGTTTATGATTCGGATTGTCGTACCCCCAATACTCATAGTACTGATCCGCAGCCGGCAACTGCTTGATCCCGGGCTTCTCGCCCTCGGGCATCTTCATAACCTCAACATACTTATCCATATCAATCGTATGCTCCTTGCGCCACTCCGTGAGCCCGTCGAAGTTGACGCACTTCTTATTGATCGACATATCCGGAAACGGATACTCCTGCGTCTCGACCCAGTGCAGCGGGATCAGGTCGAGGTTTGCGTTGCACTGTATGCCTTGCAGGAGGATGTCGATGCAGTGGTTGATGTGGATCTCGCGCTGCTTGATGGTGTGGGCGCGCGCCTGGCTCTTGTTGTAGTACTCGCCGTATGCAATGTGGCGCAGTGAGTTGAGGCAGTGGACGTGGTGGTATACATCGAAGATGGCTGCGTAGGCATCGTCTCCCAGACCCCATGTTGAGTCTTCGAGCTTGGCGACTGTGGAGGGGTCGACGTCCATCTTGATGAGCTCGGAGCGGGAAACGGGGTAGACGCGTGTCAGCTCCCATTCGTCCCAGATGGCGTCGGCTGCTGGGTTGGGCTGTTGTCGCGCGACGGAAACATCGCCTTTGTGGTTGTAAAAGGAGCCGTTGATCTTTTTGGGGGTTGGTGAGAGGTCGAATCGATCGGTAATGGGGCTGTATGCAGATATGCGGCGGTAATCGGCATTGCGAACCAGGTGGTGGTTGTAATACCAGGCACCGAAGAGTGAACACGAGATGGCAAGAAGGATGATGTTCAAGACAGTCCCAACTATAACGTAGTTTATAAGCGAGTGAGCCGTACAAGCGAGTGAGCCACCCCACCGACTTTGCGCACCTCTACACTTGAATTAATTATGACTCAACCAACTCTTTCTCAACACGCTTCTCATGAGGCTGATATACGTCTTGCGATATTAGCTCTTGATACAAATCAAATCCAGACTGAGCGACGTGCTGCAAGCACGTTTGAAGTCTCTCGAGCAACGCTCCACCGCCGACGCGCTGGGAAGCCTACCCGACGCGATTGCCAGCCCAACTCAAAGAAGCTCTCTCAGCGAGAGGAGGAGGTGATTGTCAGACATATACTCGACTTGGATACACGTGGATTCGCGCCTACGTACGCAGCTGTACGTGATATGGCTGATAAGCTGCTCGCTGCGCGCGGCGCAGGTCAGGTTGGCGTCCACTGGCCGCGCAACTTTTTCAAGCGTACAGACAGTCTCACGACGCGTTTCAATCGAGCGTACGATAGGCAGAGAGCTCTATGCGAGGATCCAGCCCTGATCAGAAGCTGGTTTGAGCTTGTAGAGGAGACAAAGGCCAAGTACGGCATCTGCGATGATGACGTCTACAACTTTGACGAGGCTGGCTTTATGATGGGCAAGATCACGACTCAGCTCGTCGTGACAGGGTCAGAAAGAAGAGGCAGGCCAAAGGCTATCCAGCCAGGCAATCGCGAGTGGGTGACGTTGATCGCTGCGATCAACGCTGCTGGCTGGTCAGTCCCGCCGTTCATCATCTTCGCTGGCCAGTATCATCTATCTGCCTGGTACGAGGAAGCAGAGATCCCACGCGACTGGGTGATCGCAGTCAGCGACAATGGCTGGACAAACAACGAGCTAGGAGTAGAGTGGCTGAAGCACTTCAACGCTCACACAAAGACTCGCGTCGTTGGTGCGCGTCGCCTGCTCGTCCTTGACGGCCACGAGAGCCACCACTCTCTTGAGTTTCAAGAGCTCTGCAAGGAGAACAATATCTACACGCTCTCTATGCCGCCTCACTCATCGCACTTGCTGCAGCCGCTTGACGTTGGCTGCTTCTCGCCGTTGAAGCGCGCGTACAGCCGTGAGGTTGAGAGCCTAATCCGCCACCACATCAACCATATCACCAAGCTCGAGTTTCTGCCAGCCTTCAAGACAGCGTTCAATCGATCGTTCACCTCAGTCAATATCTGCTCAGCCTTTCGAGGTGCAGGCCTTGTGCCTCTCCAACCAGACGTTGTACTATCAAAGCTTGACGTGCAGTTACGTACACCTTCTCCAGCTGCTCTCCCAGAGGCTGTCTGGGAGGCTTGTACCCCGAGCAACGTACGCGAGCTTGAAGCCCAATCAACATTGATAAGTGAGCGCGTTCGAAAGCATAAGAGCTCATCACCAGCTTCAATCATTGAAGCAATTAAGCAGCTTAAGAAGGGAGCAGAGGTAGTAATGCTCTCAGCTGAGCTGATGCGCGATCGGATTACCAGCCTTGAGAAGGCTAATGAGGCAGCGTCAGCGCGCAAACAGCGTAAGAAAAAGCGTATACAGCAGCGTGGAGTCTTAACAAAGGGAGCTGGAGAGGATATACTCGCTCAAAGTGAGGCTGATCAGCAGATTGCTCGTGAAGAGCGTCGGACAGGAGAGCGATCAGGCCGCAACCGCCAGGCTCTAGCGCGCTGCACAAGGTGTAGAGAGACTGGTCATAACTCTCGTACATGTAAAAAGGATATATTAGATACTGCTTAATTCACTCTATACATATCTATATATTGTATCATCACGTTGTTGAGATATACGATCGTAGAGGTGCGCAAAGTTGGTGGGGTGGCTCACTCGCTTGTACGGCTCACTCGCTTATAAACTACGTTAAACCATTTTGAGGTGGATGAAGCTCGGCCGTCAACGTTGCCTCTGGTGTCAAGAAATCCTTTTGTCTCTTCTTCGTCCGAGTCGAGCGAATCATCGCGGCTGTCGTTCCGTGTCAACGGTTTGTATGTGAATCTTGGTATAAAATTCATGTTGAAATGTTGTGTAGGAAGCAGGCACGCTCTGAGGATGCGAAATGTAAGGTGCTATGACCAATAACTCTTCCGCCATCAGCCAACGTGAGCAATGCAGGTTAACGTTACCCCAAGGAGAAGGTGCCCAGTGTCAGGCCCCATAGTTTTGGTCATCATGCGTCGGAACTTGAGCTTTGCAGGTTCCATGGCCCGAAGGCAGCCACTTGGCAGGTGAAGCCAGGTTGATCAACGTTGCACGATACACACATGAGCAACCGGTACGAAACGTTGCTAGTGGTGTAGATAAGCGTTCTAAGCATTGGCTCATCCGCCTGTAAACAAAGCTTGACTGCGGTTCGGGAGCACTTTTCCTGCCTATTTGAGCCTCAGGCGTTCGTATCCAGATCTATTAGGCCAGCAGTCGCGGGGTAGTAGAACCAATGACGACCAGTCGTATGGACGCCTGAAAAGATAGACAGCTGCTGCGGATGAGGTGAATGCCGATAGAAGCACGCAAGAAGATACTCACCCACTGTAACGTTGCACATATAAAATGCCTGGCTCCAACTAAGGGTCGAGACTCATCCCACGTCCAATCTTCCGCTTCACCCATATTCAAACCATCAACATGCGCTTCACCAGCATTACCTTCGGCATCACCGCGCTTCTCGCTGCCTCTGTTGCAGCCGCGCCCACTCCCAATGGCGATATCGCTAAGCGTATGCCAACTCCTGAAGAGTTCGATGCTTTGAGCACAGTGCAGAAGCGCGAGGTCTACCAGGCCTGGTACCGCGCAACGAACATCATTCCTGCCAGCGATGACGACTAGATGTCCGGTATGTCGTTGATCGCAGAATGTAAAGTAAAAGGAGATATTGGCTCACTTTTGACAGACTTTCTCAAGCTGCCACTTTCTTCTTCGGTCGCCAGATCAACACAGCCAGAAATGACATGAAACGGATGCCATAGCGCAATGAAGAAATGCAAATATAAACATAAAGATGCAACTTATTGCGTCAGTGAACCTTCAATGCATGCTTCGCAGGACCAAATACCTTTAAAGCGACTCCCCATCTCCCAGAGATCAGCGCAATGTAACCGCTTCTGTTGGGCCGCAGATGGTCACTCCTTATCACGGTTCGCCAAAGAGGCTATTGGGGAGCAGAATTGATAGGAACACTGATGTTGAATTGAAGTGAGTCTACATGTTTATATACCGGAATGTTCGTAAGTCAGCAGAGTTATGGTGGAGCTCTGTTCACATAGGTCCGAACATTACCGGTCCAAGCAAACTGCACGTAGACTGCGACACTCCTTGAAAAATCCCTCAACCTTTTCTTCACTTATTTCCAAATACAAGAGCTGTGGCTCAACTGTCCCCTTCTTTCCGAACACATGTTTCCGGCCTCCCTACCTACGAAATTTTTGAGAATTGGAGCTTAGATTGTACCGTTCTAGGTAAACGAATAACGTACTCCACTTCTTCCAGAGGTCTCTGTTTCACCTCAAGCGTAGAAAAAGGGATTCAAGCAGGTGTATCTATGCTTAGGCCAGGGTAGAAAGACCCAAGCTACCCATGGCTGTAAATCCTTGCAACATACGGAAGGAAGTTTAGTACTAACACGGCTTCTCAGAATTGATTTGTTGCAATGGAACAAGATAATGCGACCCCCCTGTTCGAAGCCGGAAGACATCCTGTTCACGTGCCCTCGGATAGTTTCTCTTCATCAGCGATGGCAGTGAGAGTCACGTCGCCGTTTGGTCTATTTCCAGAACTGGCCATCTTCGCCATTGCTGCCAATTCAGTAGCGACATCCGCCTCCGTGCCCAGACAAACACCATCAACTGGTGATCGCCCGGATTGCGCTTTTACCCAATTTGATTCCAGGCCTCGATGTTCAAGCCATGCATTGATATAATTGGCTATTGAAGTCCCTCCAGCACCTGCAGCTCTGGATAAATCAGGTTCGGACGAGTTTATGGTCTTCAAGATCTGTGTGAGCCCGACGGCGTCATCGCTGGAAACATCCATTGGCACTTCATACTCGCGCAGACCTTCTGTACTCAGGATCAAAATCACAGCATCTTCATGAAGCCACCCTGGACGCTTGGGAAAATCTGCGAGTCGCCATAGTGCAGCGAGCGCTGCCCCGCCACACGGGCCGCTGTTGACTGATCTTTCTGCGAGATACTGGATAGCTTCATGCGATTCATAATCTGAGATGGTCGCGCTCGCATCAACCCCGGTTTGCAAGTCCTTGAACACCGTCGATGAAAGGGTGCCGCAGTTCATTCCTTCCATTGTCGTTTTCGTAGTGACCACCGGTGTAGATTTCCCGGCCACTAAGCTCTTGTAAAGACAGGCTGCGGTGTCAGGTTCGACAGACATGACAGCGCACTTCCGATCTCTGGATTTGCAATGACGCACGACAGCATGGGCCAGGGATCCGACGCCGACGGGAGTGATGACAAGGCTAGCCTTGAGGCCCTGCTCTTGTAGCTGCTCTTCTGCTTCTGACAGAAGAGTTGAGTAGCCTTCGACAATCCACTTCGGAATCTCCTCGTAGCTATCGAAAGCAGTATCTTGTACAAACAAGCCGCCCTGAGTAGTACTTGCTGCGTCCCATGCTTCAATCATAGCGCCATCGTAATCCTTCTTCGAGACAGTAACCTTCGCTCCTTCCGAGGAGATCAGGCGGATCGCTTCTGCGTTGACTGTGCGGGGTACATAGATGCAGGCCTGTATACCCAGGATTCTTGCCATCACAGCCAAGGCGCGACCGTGATTGCCTGCGCTTGCAGTGAATAGCACAATTCCCTCCTTCTGCGCAGCTAGCGCAATCTTATCAAGAGGAGAATCGGTAGGAATTCCAGTCTTGGCTATGATGGCGCGACATGACCCCCACGATGCACCGAGGATCTTGAACGCAGGGAGACCAAGCCGGCTACTTTCGTCTTTGACAAAGACAGACTTGACTTTCAACCTCTTTGCGGCGTCATCCAGTGAGATCAGTGGTGTTTGCACATATTTGGGAAGCTGGCGGTGGAACTGGTGCACAGCAGATAGGTCGGCATCGACTTCAATCGGCCCAGTCTTGTCTTTGAAGAAGATCGGTCTTCTTGATGGAGCCATGATGGAAAGTGCAAATGCTGTGCGTTGTTTGAGGCATGGGAAGATGGCTGGATGTGACTTTGACGTTATCCGTCGCTAAATCCGTACTGCCAGGTTTCCGTCGGGAAAGCCGTCAACCATAACAAAGCGCATAGAATGCTCTGTAAACTATTAAAAGTGCGCGAAATGGCCGAGGTTCGGGTTTTGGGCTCTAGAGTGAACAAAGGAGAAATCGTTGATTCGTTTGCGGGCAGCTCTTGAATCCCTCCGGCGTGGTAAACGGTCGCTCTCTCCCTGTGCCTCGCCAGTAATATCGAAATCGACGAAGCCAGGTTGGGAAATATCACTGAATATTTCCTTCCCCAGGACCTATCAATAGGGATGTTACTCCAGGTATCTCAAAATTATTAAAGATTGATTTTTATCAAGGTTTCCGTTAGAAAGGTATATGTACCAATCAACGCAGGGGCAAAGTGTGTTCAGTGTTCACATTTTGTCTCAACAGTTCCATTGGAATGGGACTGACATGTCATAGAGAAGTAGGTGCTCGATATCGAATGATTATACTCTCTTCTAGGGTGTCAGCTACCACCCGAAAATTAGACAAGTGATGAGGACTGCGGCCGGGGTGCAGAGATTTTGCAGTAAAGTGTACTCCGACACGTTCGCACATATGCTGAAGAAGCTCCGTGAGTTCACTTGTGGATCAGAATTGGAACACGAGTAACAAGAATTGATATGTACTAGAACTTATACTGCTTTTGTATTATTCGAGATATATCGGCCATACTGTGGGTATACCTTGTTGGTACGGTGTCTTCAACACCGAGGTTGATACGGCCCGATATTGTTTCCGCAGGCTTCCGGTCTACCCAGGTACTTAGAAAGGGGGACAAGCATGTAGAACAACAACAACGAAGAATGAATCAACCATAACCACCTGCAATAGCTTGCAACCCCTTCGCCTGCCAAAGGTGTAAGACCGTACGGCCATAATCGGCAGTATTACCCTGCCAACACATACCGACCTCTAGCAAATGGTCCTCCAGTCTCGGCCCCAGCCAACGATCCTTGTTATCAGAAAGACGGCGAAAGCCGCAAGATAGAGCCCACCGGCGAAGATAATCAGACCTGTATAATTTCCACCGCTACCCTCAAGCACCGCACCAGCAGCCGGAATACCAATCAGCGCAGCAAAACTAGCAATAGAGAATGTAGTTCCGTTCCTCTTTCCGTAGTCCTCAATCTTGCAGACTGCGCCGACACAAACCGGAGTCAGACTGATCCCAGTCCCCGACCAGAACCCAAAGACAATAGCAAAAGCAGTAATCGCCGCCTCGTTTCGTGCAGCGGTGAGCCACAACGCGAAGATGAGCGTGGCACAAGTCAAAGACGTAGCGATCATGGTGTTGAAGACACCAAAGCGGTCGGCAACATAGCCTGGTAGCGCACGTCCGGGAATAGCGCCGACATTGAGAAGAGCGCTGATGAGGTAGGCCCTTTGCCGTTCGACACCGGCATAGATGGCGTACAACGAGATGAAGGAGTAGGGGACAAAGACGGCGAACTCCACCAAGAACACGGCAAGGGTGGTGAGCGCGTACTTGACGTCCTTGAGTGCTTTCAGATCGATAGATGCACCGGCGTGCTTGTTGTTCGGGAGTCGCTTCTTCAGCAGCAGGCAGGCGATGGTGCACATGATGAGGCACACGAATCCGACGATGCGGATAGTCCACGGGAAGTCAATGATCGGGGCGAGGTAGAGGATTAGGAGTGGGAAGATGACACCTCCGAGACCTCCTGCTGTACATGCGATGCCAATGGCAAGGGCTCGGCGCTTGCAGAACCAGTGACCTACTGCAGATACCGCGGGTGTGAAGAGGAGGCAGGCTGAGGAGCCGCCTAGGACGCCAAAGGATAGCAGGAGCTGGTAGTATTCTAAGTGGTCATTAGCTTTGAAGCCTCAGTGGCATACAGGGTCCCTACCAGTCGAAACACTCATGCACATTATGGCTGCAACTATGCCAATGCTGCCAGGCACTATCAGATATCTGATATCATGGGCGTCGAAAATCGGTCCTACAAGCCGTACATTAGTACTTCCTGGGGGGATATTGGCATCTTTCCGATTGGACTGACCGACTTGTGCACCACTAATGTACAGGAAGAATGCATATGCACTGAAGATCCAGCCAATATTTGATTCCGAGTAGCCATGCAGCTGGTTCTCAGAAACCCATGCCTGGAGGACACCAACAGTGTTGAGCAAGCCCATAGAAGGTACCATGGCACACCAAGCACCGAGTACTACCAACCATGCCGTGGCACCTCCCTCGGGGTAGTCAGATTCCTCCTCGTCTCCATCGTACTGCAAAGACCCGATGCGGTTGTCGTGCACATAGTTGGATTCAGTGTCGGACTTGGTATCGATGATGGTCTGATGCGTTGCCTGGCGTGCAATTGGGTCTGTTGGAGGTGGCATTGAAAGCGACATGCTGCAAATGAGGTTTGGAACTAGAAGATTTTCGTCGAAGACGACTTGCGCTCCCAAACACTCTGCTGAGGATAATGACAGTTTCAATTCAACACAATTGTCCTACTCGAGATGGCAAACGTAGCAAAACAGCCTCGCTAGTAAAGTCGCTCTCGACGTTCGATTTCTTCAATGGCGGCATTGCTGATTCCGGGGTTTTCATTGGGGTCCATGCATCGAGTCATGTAGCAGTGGGTACTAGTTACGAAGTACAACGCGGACTTCCCCGACGGAAGAACGCTTCGTCCAATGACAACCGAGTTTGCCTATAGGCACCGTGCCAAGACGTGCATTACTTTCTTCTGAGTTTTCCTTCATTACGTTTTTCACGAGCTTCTGTGACTTGTTGTTCTCGGAACTCTTGGGCCGGAGCACAGGACTAGGGTCTGTTCAAGCAGGAGCGAAGAGTTTACCGTCGGAAGCCATGGTGTGTGTTTTGTTTACTCAGGACCGAACCTCCTGGCAATACAACAGAGTTCATGGATGAAGTGTTCTTTGGCGTCGAGCTATCGCAGATGTTCCACGATTGCGCTGATATTTCGCCGAAATGCCTTTGGTAAATTACATGTCTCGGAGACGAGAAGTTACAGATGCGCTACGATCGGGGAGCTGCATGCACAAGCGATAATTTTGTTTGCAGAGTCGAAGGCTCCTGACGACGCGTGTGAAGCGCGTTTTTCAGCTACGCTGTCATTGGTCGAATGACGCAGATCTTGCCCCACTTCACCTCGACGACGTTGCTCGGAATCGATCATTGACCGCAACATCCCACCTCACGAATGCATGATAGCAGAGGAAGTTATGGTCCTGCTACACTATTGCTCATATATACCTCTAGCCTCGTTACAATCAGTATGCTGACCCAGAACGTGACTGGTGATTGCAAGGTTCACCTCCCACTTTGAAACAACCAAGGCTCTGCGGCTGAGAAATACGTCTGCTCCACGGGACGGGTATTGACGTATTCAATGAGTAGCAGCGAAAATGACAGCCTACTTGGGAAAATTCGTCTGGGCCTGCTTCGAAGCGGGCATCGTGATGGCGAAGTAGATCCTCGTTGCTTCGAGCGAAGAATGAACAGGCTCAGAGGAGACTTTTGAGGCGATCACATGGTGGATTAAATCGTTGAAGAGCTTGCAAGCACGCACTGGTAGTTACGGTTTGTGTTGCACCCCTCACGTTGGTGAATTTGTGAATGCTGGTGAATTTGTTCACTTGAAAGATCAACCACACATGTTAGATCATGCTCTTGCACCAACCCTAACCATACAGGCAGATATCGGCGTTGAGAATTTCAAATCAGTTTCCCGTCCTCCTTCGCCTTGGCCATCTTATACTCCTCAAAATTAAATCCCACATCCTCAAGCATCCTCGCCTCGAACCTCTTCTCGCCCAACTTCCCAAACGCCTGCCGAATAGCAGGGAAACTCTCTCTACACCAGAACTCCCACTCGCCCCACACCGGGGGCACCATGCCCTGTCCTCCGTTGCTCAGGCCATCCCTACGAGGCGCGCTCAAAGCCCATTTCGAGAGCTCGTTGAGGTATTTTCCATCTTTCGGGAAGTTTAAGAGATGCAAGGCGCGCCCGTCGCCTGCTTCGGCTTTTTGTGCGTCTTCCCACTTTTCCATCTCGGAGAGGGGTGGGAGAGGCAGACGGCCGCTGTAGACGCGTGATAGGACTGAGGCTTGTGCTTCTGCGATTGGGAATGGGATGACTCTCTGCGGCAGAGCGAGGAAGCTTAGTGTTGGCTTCGGGGCGTAAAAGAGATGCTTGTATGTGTGGTTGACGTGACTTCCGTCGGTGATCAGTTTTGGAGTGACGTCTTTGAGGAAGGGTAGACTGTAGAAGTAGCCCGTTGCGAACACAATAGCGTCGATGTTGGTTTCGACTGTGCCATCTTCGAACTCTACGCCTCTTGTCGTAGGATTGAACGCTTTAATCGGAGGTAATTCGCGGCGTCGCGGATCTGTTGGTGTAGCACTCACGAATAGATTTGTGCTCTTGCTGGACCAGAGAAGAGGCAGTTCACAATGCTCGGCGATTTGATTCGAGATATCGGCGCCGGATGCTGAGTTACCGACTACAACCACTTTCTTGCCAGCAAACTCCTCGGGGCGGCGATAGTACTTCGAATGTGAGATAATTCCAGGATAAGCCTTGTTCCAGTCTGCGATGTCTGGAATGTCCGGGATGTAAGGTGTAATGAAATGGCCGTTAGCTACGATCACGGCATCGTACGTCTCCGTTGTCGTGGTGTTGGTACGCAGATTGCGGGATGTAACAGACCACGGACTTGCAGAGTCATCGGTTGTTGGAACGACATTAGTAACCTGAGTGGAGTAGCGGATTGTGTCTTGGACATCCTTGCCGTAATCTTCAATGTACCTCAGCACGGTTTGATGTTTTGGAAAGAGCTGACTGTCTGATGGCCAGTCCAGATCCTTAAAACCCATCAAACCTTTGGGAATATTCGTCTCCAGTCTTTCGTAAATGGGAGAGACAAATGCTGGCTCCTTAGAAACACTGCTCAGGCCGTTGGTAGTATGCCCGTTGGCTGGTGCTTGTTTCCAAACCGGCTCTTGGTTCTTTCCAGCTGGATTCGTCTGAGGCACCGTAAAAAGATCCTCATCTCTTTCTTCAGCAGTGTAGTTCCAAATACCACCATCTCTCGGACGCTGCTCGAACAGGACGATCTTGGAAAATGCCTTCTCTGCGCGAAGATACCTGATATCATCAGTAGGCTATCCGAAATCTAAAACAAAAAGCATACTTCGCAGCTACCAGCCCCGAGGGACCGGCCCCTATAACAGCTATACTTCTTGCTCTTAGAGACAGGACAGTCGATGACGAAGTTTCAAAATCTCCCATGACGAATCGGAATTCAGTACAATGCTGCAGGTGGGCGGTCTAGGGTATCACAAGAAGATAGCATGCAAAACTGAAGTAAAGAGCCCAATGATCCAGAAACAGACTTTACGATGTCGACATCAACGCCAAGCAAGTGGCATGAATGAGCGATGGTCGGCGTGGATCGGAACGGTCTCGGAATGAGTGGGGTTGGCTCAAGCTTCTTGCTCATGCTAGCTGTTACATAACAATCAGCACGCAGCTAGTTAACGCTAATGAGCATGATTAAATTTAAGTATTAACGTAATCCACCATCGAGTTGGCCACACCATCGAGTTGGCCACCCCACCAAAACTCAACCTACTACCTACATTATATCGTGATGTCTCAACAACCTAATCTTGAATTACTTCCCCGTGAAGATAGAGTCATCCTTGCTATCCAAGTAATGAAATCCGACGCGTCAATGAGTCAGCGCCGCGCTGCAGCCACGTACAACGTTCCTCGAAGCACGCTCTCCAACCGACGCGCTGGTCAAACTTCACGACGCGATATCCAGCCCAACCGATCAAAGCTTTCAAAGCACGAAGAGGAGACGATTATACAATACATAAGGAAGCTTGACGCGCGAGGGTTTGCCCCTACGTTCACCCACGTACGCAGTATGGCCAATCAACTCCTAGCCGTACGTGATGGTAGTGAGGTTGGGGTCAACTGGGTATACCGTCTTGTTAACCGGAGACCTGATGTCAAGTCTCAGGTAACCAAACTTCGGGATCACCAGAGGGTCCTGTGCAGCGATCTGGCTATTATTAGTCCCTGGTTTGACCTTGTACGCAACGTCAAAGCCAAGTATGGGATCTTGGATGAAGATACCTACAACTTTGATGAGACAGGCTTCTGAATGGGTGTTGGGGGGTCGGTCAAGGTGGTAACTGCGTCTGAGAGACGTGTTAAGCCACTTGGAGTCCAACCTGGTGATCCCACCCTTTTTCATCTTCAAAGCAAAGCACCACAACCAAGCCTGGTATCACCAACAAGACAAGGAGTGGAGAATAGCTGTCAGCGATAATGGCTGGACTACAAACGAGATTGGATTTGCCTGGTTGAAGCACTTTATCCAGCATACAACAGCCCGTACAGTGGGTGGTTACCGACTGCTTATTATCGATGGCCACGAGAGCCACCAATCGCTCCAGTTCCAAGACCTTTGTGAGGAAAGCAAGATCATTACTCTCTGTATGCCTGCTCATACCTCCCATATCCTTCAGCCGCTTGACGTGGGTTGCTTTGCCGCCTTGAAGCGTGCGTACAAGAAGGAAATCAATGTCTTGGCAAACAGCCACATCAACCATATCGACAAGAAGGCGTTCTTGGCTGCGTATGAGGAGGTTCATAAGGATGCCTTTTCATCTAACAACATTAAAGCTGGATTTAAGACAGCTGGGTTAGTCCCACATAACCCAGAAGCAGTGCTATCAAAGCTCGATGTGAAGCCTCGTACGCCAACACCACCTTTACCTGGGTCAACCCTCTGGCAGCCTAAAACACCAAGCAACGCTGCTGAGATTTTAGCTCAATCAACGTTGGTTGAAAAGAGGATAAGAGACCACCGGAGCTCATCACAAGAATCAGTACTTGAGATGGTGCAACAGTTGCAGAAAGGAGCTGTAATACTAGCACATTCACAGGTGCTTTTAGCTAGTGAAGTAATCAAGCTTCAAGCAGCCAACAACGCTGCTTCTGAGCGTAAGAAGCGAAAGAAGAAGCGGATTCAGAAGGGTGGTAACCTATCACAGGCAGAGGCAGAGGAAATAATTGCCCAAAGAGACGCTGAGGCTCAGGTTAAGGTAGATAGGCGTATAGAGAAGGTCCAGGCAGGTGTTAGCAATAGGGGTATTCCCCACTGTAGGAGGTGTGGTAAGGCAGGGCACAACAAGCGCACGTGCAAGAAAGATGCAGCTAGATAAAGCGATTAATCTAAGCTATAGTGCACTATTTTATCTTATTTTGGTGTTGAGATATTAAGGTGTTGAAGTCGTACTTTAGTCAAAGACCGTAAGCACTGATTCTATTGGTTCTCGGGGATGAGTAAGGTATCTGGATCGGTAGGGTTATCACCTAAGCAAAGCTCGTGATGATGGGGGTTGCACTGAGTAGTATAGAGGGTACTATCTAGCTCGAGGGCAGGTTGAGATTCCAAAGACAAACTTGATTGACGAGGTTGAACACGAACCATAAGGGTTGTGTTCCTACTTGCTATATACTTAGGAAATATGCATGGTGCTCTGTCTGCTCTCTTGCTCTCTAGAGATCAAGAGATCAAGAGATCAAGTCGTGCTCTCTTGCTCTGCGGCTGGGGAGAGATCTAGAGAGCGCGGTGTTGTGTGCTCTTTCGCGTTGCTTCGCTAACGAGAGCGACCCTGGTCGTACCACAACACAAAGTGGGGCTAGGCTGCAACGGATCGTAACATAAGGTTGTACAGTAGGTAGCTGCATATAGTGGCCAACTCGATGGTGTGGCCAACTCGATGGTGGATTACGTTATATAGAAGCAACTCTATCTCTGCGAAGCTGTTGTCAAAGCATCTATTAGAGCACTAACATCGTTAGGTGGTTGGACCACTGTTTGGGGCTTTAATTGCATAGCAGGAGTCTGCAAATGCTGTGTCTTCTTCTGGCCTCTCTTGGTGTTGTTAGCTAAACCTGGTTTTAGCGCTTAAGTAGATGTAGTATTAGTAGAACGCCTCTAAGTAGGTGCAAGATAATTCCTATGCACAGGGTTTGTTCTTGCATTAGTTTAAGTCTTGCGTTTGGTCTGGCTGGCTAGAGAGGATTCTAGTAACGAGGCAGTATGTAGCTCTAAGAGGTAGATAGGCTGCGCGCTTAGCAAAGGGGTAGGGCTCTGTTACGATCTTCGAAGGAACAGGCGCTGATAAGAAGCGGGGCAGAGCTGCGGACGGCAGCGCCTCGGGTGACAGCGTGTCACAGGTCACGTGATACTGTAACCACCTCGCCAAGGCAGAACCACCTGCGATGGCAGAACCACCTTGCGATGGCAGAACCACCTGCGATGGCAGAACCACCTGCGATGGCAGAACCACCTCGCGATGGCAGAACCACCTGCGATGGCAGAAATTCCTTAGTATATAAACAGTAGGAACACAACCCTTAAGGTTCGTGTTCAACCTCGTCAATCAAGTTTGTCTTTGGAATCTCAACCTGCCCTCGAGCCAGATAGTACCCTCTGTACTACTCAGTGCAACCCCTATCATCACGAGCTTTGCTTAGGTGATAACCCTACCGATCCAGATACCTTACTCATCCCCGAGAACCAATAGAATCAGTGCTTACGGTCTTTGACTAAAGTACTACTTCAACAGGCTCTCCTGCATCTCTTGCTAGGGAAGAAGACCAACATCTGCCTTCTAACCAAGTGCTGAGATTGCCATGTCTACTACTTCTCCTTGTGCCTCCTTATCCTCTCCCTGCTCCCTTCGCTCTCCTCCCCCTGCTCCCTTTCTCCCTCCTCTCCTCTTCTATGCAGGTTGTAAGCAGCAAGGCTATCTACACTTCCTTTCTATGCTTGTAACACTTTACTTGTTGTCTGCTGTGTATCTGTTTCAAATCCCTTTGGAACCGTGTGCGAGGGTTGGAAAAGATCTGGGAGACCAGCGTCTTGATAGTAGAGATAGGCATATTCTTGGACCCAAGCTAACGAGATGTTGTCCTCTTGGACCGCATTGAAGTCGCACATTGTTAAAAAGAGTCAGCTTAGTGTTTAAAGGCAAAGCGTGTAGAAGTACCTGTATAGAACGCGTTAAATACTAATTTAACGTGTCCATGCTTAGAGGCAAGCACGTGTTACGATCTTCGAGTGGACGAGTACCGACAGGAAGCGGGGCAACGCTTCGGATGACAGCGTGTCACGAGTCACGTGACTCAACACCATCCCGCCAAGGCACAACCATCCGTGATGGCACAACCATCCCGGAAGGCGCGACTGCCTATGATGGCAGTGCATATTCCTTAAGTATATAATCAGTAGGAACACAACCCTTATGGTTCGTGTTCAACCTCGTCAATCAAGTTTGTCTTTGGAATCTCAACCTGCCCTCGAGCCAGATAGTACCCTCTGTACTACTCAGTGCAACCCCTATCATCACGAGCTTTGCTTAGGTGATAACCCTACCGATCCAGATACCTTACTCATCCCCGAGAACCAATAGAATCAGTGCTTACGGTCTTTGACTAAAGTACGACTTCAACAGCACGTTACGCAGAGTAGTGCGCAGCTGCCCCTACACCCGCGTATTAGCAGGGGATTCTGCAATCTAATGTTAGAGATAACGAACCTCGATTGTAGTTGTTGTAGTAGTCATGGTTAGAATAACAGAACGATGCAGCAAAACTAAGGTTGCTACTGTGTTAGCTGATTAAGCCTAACGTCATCACGTGCATCTTCAGTCTTATTTAAATGCACAAGCAGCGCTGCACTAGACAAAACTAATAGAATATTAACGTACTCCACGGGTGAGCGGATCATACGAGTGAGCGGATCACTCTGCCAAGACCACACCAAACCTCCACCTTACCACGCGATGCCTCAACAACAACACAGATCTAAGCCCTTTAAAGAAGCTGCTATACAGCTCGCGCTCCAGGCAATCAAACAAGACGCGACGCTCACACTGCGACGCGCTGCAGCTATATATAACGCGCCTTATAGCACACTACATGCTCGATACACAAGACGAACTGCACAAGCCGATTGTACGCCAAAATCAAGGAACCTGGACCAGACTGAGGAGGACGTGGTCACTCAGCACATACTTGAGCTACATGCCAGAGGGTTCGGCCCTCGGCTGGCTGCTGTCGCTGACATGGCTAATTCTTTGCGCAAAGAGCGCAATATGGGCCATGTTGGCGTAAACTGGGCCAGTACGTTCGTTAAGCGCCGCCCTGAGCTCAAAGTTAAGTTTAATCGCAAGTACGACTACAAGCGAGCCCTCTGTGAGGATCCAGAGATTATACAAGGCTGGTTTGGGCTTGTAGCGAATGTCAAAGCCAAGTATGGCATCCAGGACGATGACACATACAACTTTGATGAGACAGGCTTTATGATGGGCCAGATATCTACAGGAGCAGTTGTCACAGGTTCAGAGCGTCGAGGACGGCCAAAGGCAGTCTAGCAGGGCAATCGGGAGTGGACAACAGTCATACAGGGCATCAATGGCACTAGATGGGCCATTCCGCCCTTCATCATCTTCAAAGGCCAATACCACCTCTCTGCCTGGTACAAAGAGGACAATCTGCCTCAGGACTGGGTTATTGGAGTCTCTGAGAACGGATGGACTACCAACAAGCTTGGACTCCAGTGGTTAGAGCACTTTAATGCCCATACAAAGAGGCGCACCCGAGGAGGGTACCGGCTGCTCCTTATTAACGGCCATGAGAGCCACAACTCCCTTAACTTCCAACAATACTGCAAGGAAGCAAAGATTATCACACTGTGTATGCCTCCACACTCATCACACCTCTTGCAGCCACTTGATGTGGGTTGTTTTGCCCCTTTGAAGAAGGCGTATGGGCGCCAAGCTGAGGATCTCATGCGCAACAGAATCACGCATATCACTAAAACCAAGTTCCTGCCATGCTTTATAGGCGCCTACAAGGGGTCATTTACTCCTAGTAATATCCAAGGAGGGTTCCGAGGCGCTGGATTGGTTCCCTTTGACCCAGAACGGGTCATAATGGGCCTTGATGTCCGCCTACGTACTCCACCGCTACCTACTGTGGAAGATGAGCCCTGGCAGTCCCAAACCCCAAACAATACCCTGCAAATAGGGTCGCAATCAACGCTGGTTCGACAGAGGATTCAAAGGCATATGGGCAGCTCACCAACTTCAATGGTTGAGGCCTTTGAAAAGCTTGCCAAAGGCGCAGCTATGGTAGCGCACAAGCTGGTGTTGGCTCAAAAGGAGATTACTGGGCTTCGAGCAGCAAATGAGGCCGCCACGCGACGTAAATCGCAAAAAGAAAGCAGTTACAGCAGGAGGGGGTCCTAACAGCTGAGGAAGGCCTTCGATTAACTACTCTAAATGAGTTTGGGGCGCGTGGTGATGGTAAGAAGGCAAGGAAGCGAGCAGGTGGTAAAGGGGGTGAGGCAACCCAAAGACGCTGTACACGGTGCCATGAGGTAGGGCATAACTCGCGCACGTGTAAAAAGCCTGTAGAAAGTGTTATTAAATAATATTATGTGCTGTACTACTGTATACAAGGCCAACGTGGGCCAATACAGGCTATGATAGGGTAGAGATTTGGTGTGGTCTTGGCAGAGTGATCCGCTCACTCGTATGATCCGCTCACCCGTGGAGTGCGTTATAAGATAGCATATTTAGAGACTAGAACTACCCTCGTCCCTCTGCTAAGTTCTGCCATCTACCATCATTTGCGGTCCTGGATCAGCAGTTTCGCGATTATTGTACTGCTGGCCAAAACACTCTAGTTAAATTACGTTAGCGCAAAGCTTTAAACTTTGGGATCACTGTTTCTGAACTGACCTTCTATAGCTATCCTAAGGGCCTAAATAGCCGTTGGGTCAACTATAAGCATCTCAAAAAAGGTTGCATGCAACTCCTAGAGAAACAGTTAACAAATAGTAAGATGCACAGGCAAAGGCTACCAACATCAAACAAATGCTGTTCATTCCTAGCCTAACTGCTCGCTTCGTAAGTAGTTGCAGACATTGTTAAAACGTGTCATCAAGGCAAGCTCAGACACACAGCAGTACCAAATAACCTGGAAGACAGCAATGAGGACTCGCGAGCCGTGACAGATCAGAGACGCCCAATTACAAGGCAAGTGCACCAGCGGCGACAGCAGTTTTCGCTATTAGTTAACGGTAATGTCAAGGGGCACCGTCTGGATCGGCACAAGGGAAGGAAATAGCACTAAAGCAAATCGAGTTAGCATTGCATCACGTGTGCGTATAAGCTTCCTTCAAGTGGAAAGAAATAATGAAATTACCTTTCTTTGCGGTAACTATAATGAGGTCTCTAGCCTCTTTTTCGCTGCGAGCCGATCTGATGATGCGTTCTATGGCGGAGGAGATCTACGGAAGCTGTCAACAACTGTCTACGTTAGTGTTGTGGCGGTCCTCATACCTTGCTCGCATGAGGGGCAAGTGCAGCCGTGACATCACCGACGCGTCTCGGCTGTGAGCTTCATTCGACGTCGTCCGACACCATCGAAACGCGGATTGGGAGCTGGCCTTTCATTTTGGTAAGACATAAGGCTGGATTATAACTCGGCATTGACCCACGATCACCAATGCTTCGCACACTGCGCACCGCGCGCCTCCCCTCTTCAAAGACCCCATCACGCGCATTCTCCACACACGCCGCCGCAATGGCACCGCTACGGATAGGTTTCGTGCCCGAGCATTTCTCAACACCACTCGAATTCGCCAAGAAGCACTACGGCCTCGACTCGCAGCTCCTCCCCTTTCCGTCCGGGACAGGGCACATGGTCACTGCCCTGCAGAACAACGAGATCGACGTTGGCGTCGGCCTGACAGAAGGCTGGATCGCCGCGCTGGGCAAAGCACAAGCTGCAAAGAAAGACGCCGGATTCCGCCTCGTAGGCACATACGTCGAGACACCGCTATGCTGGGCCATATCCAGCGGCACGCAGAGAGACGACATCAAAGGGATAGAAGACCTGCAGGGCAAAAAAGTAGGCGTGAGCAGAATCGGCAGCGGAAGCTACGTGATGAGTTTCGTTCTAGCCGACCAGCGCGGCTGGCTCCAAAAAGGAAACCCCCCATTCCCAGTCGAAGTACTGAACACCTTCTCCAACCTACGCGACGCCGTCAACTCCAAGACCGCCGACTTCTTCATGTGGGAGCACTTCACCTCCAAGCGCTACTACGACAACGCCTCGATCAAGCGCGTGGGCGACATCTACACGCCGTGGTCGAGCTGGAAAATCGTCGCCGCCAACGCCCTCCTGAACCCGGACAACTGGAGCCACGGCCCCCACGCGAGCGCCGCACCGCTGAAACCGGAGCTGGACGACGCGCTGGAGAAGATTAATAAGGGCGTGAAGCACTTTGAGGCCAATCAGGAGGAGGCGGTAAGGTATATTAGCTCGAAGCTGGATTACTCAGAGGAGGACGCGAGGGAGTGGTTGAAGACGGTGCGGTTTGCGGAGGATGTGAGAGGTGTGGATCAGGCGGTGGTGGACAAGACGGTGAGTATTCTGCGGAAAGCGGGGGTGCTGGATGAGAAGGCGGATGCTCCTGCGATGATTGCGTTGTCGAGATAGGAATGGAAGATTTAAAGAAAAGCGTGGCTTTTCCGGGCGATAATTGAAACCACCATCCAGATCTGAAGAAAATTCCGCCCGGGTCCTACGACGCTGGTTTCCACACCCCTCGGAGTAGCTGCAAGAGCAGTACTGCCGACAAATCTCGCGTGACACGTGTACAGGGCCCATCTTCACACATCAAGACCGAGCATACACGCCAGCCAGGAGTCTTCGTGTCCAGGAATGCGTGCTTAACCATCTCAGCACACACCATTACTCCAACGCTGAACACCCAGCACTCCAACCCAACCCCCAACCCCCAACACAGCACAGCACAACACAACCCGCGACCCTCCCCCACCAACCCCACAACACCCACCCCCTGTCCCAACCGATGAGGAAAAGCGAACAGAAAGCAGCGCTGAGCCGCAGGATGACCCATCTCTGCTGCCTTCGCCTGCTATTACTTACAACACGAGCATACCAGTGATAGCGCAGCACACGCGATGCAACGAGCGCTATGCATGCTCCAAGGTGATGGTGTGGCAGAATCCGGCAGAATCGAACGCCGTGCGCACTGCACCACATCGCTCTCGACCTCAGGTTTGCGTCGACTAACCGCATTGCCAAAACACAAACGCAAACGCAAAACGAAAGCGAGGACGATGTAAAGAAAGCTAGTACAGACCTACCTATCTAGATCTGTTCCTATCGGCGTTTTCGCCCGACGACGCGCGAAGCCGTGGCGAGCAGTAGCAGGGCTGGGTGCGTACAGTGTTGGCCTGACGCGGGAATGCGAAGGGGAGTGTGTGTGGGGGGCGCTGAGAATTCGTTGAATTGCAATGCAGTGTTGTGCTGTGACTTGCGGTGGGATGTATGCTTTGGGTGGTGTCTGAAGGCAGGGTGGGGTGGGTGGAGAGTGGAGTTGGGGGGGGGGGGGCGTGCTGTGTTGAGTGTGCAGCTGAGATGTGTAGAGCTGGAGGGATGGATGGAGGGTGCGAGGATATGGGAGGGGAGGGTGAGGTGTGTGGATGTCTTGGATGGGTGTAGGCGTAGGGATAGG
Organism: Lizonia empirigonia; assembly: GCA_009982855.1. NCBI lineage: Eukaryota > Fungi > Ascomycota > Dothideomycetes > Pseudoperisporiaceae > Lizonia > Lizonia empirigonia. The sequence goes on along the minus strand of JAADKA010000006.1, from coordinate 221,693 downwards.
TGGGGGTTTGTGAAGAAGTGCGAAGTGGGTATCTTTATTTCATGTCTGTCTACACCAGCCAGCCCGCAAATCCACACTGTAAAAGTGTAGGTAGACACTCCCTAACGCCACAGCTATGCATGGCTCCTAAAACCCACAGCCGATGACAGCCAACCGCCTGCGCCGCCATACAGGACAAAGCCTGTGATGACATCTTTCCCACCACGCTGTGTCCATATGTAAAAACTACTCAGCGCCGTCCACCGCGCCCAGCGCCCGCACCTCCCATGCCGCCCATGCCGCCCATCATCTGCATCATCTTGCCCATATCCATACCGCCAGGCATTATATTCTGCAGGGCGGACATGCAAACACTACTCAGCGCCGTCCACCGCGCCCAGCACCCGCACCTCCCATGCCGCCCATGCCGCCCATGCCGCCCATCATCTGCATCATCTTGCCCATATCCATGCCGCCGGGCATCATATTCTGCAGGGCGGACATATCAGGCATGCCGCCGCCCGCACCGCCGCCGAGCATCTTCATCATGGCGCCCTGTCGTCATTAGCGAAGCGTACATCTCCAGAAGAGAGAACCTACCATGTCCATGCCGCCGGGCATGCCGGGCGCGGCGCCGCCCATGGCCTGCATTTTGCGCTGCATGGCGGCCATCTGGCCCTTTTGCATGCCCTGCATTTGCTTTGCGCCCTTGGCCATGCCGCCCATTTTCTTGGCCATGCCGGACATCATCTTGTGCTGGGTGAGCAGCTCCTCGACCTCGCGGACGCTGGTGCCGGAGCCGCGGGCGATGCGCGTCATGCGTGTGGGCTGGTCGATGAACATTTTGCCGTCGCTGTCGAGCTCTTTTTCCGTCATGCTGTCGCAGATGTAGATCATGCGCTTCAGCTTGGTGCTGCCCTCTTCGTCGTCCATGCCGCCCATCATGTTGCTCAGGCCGGGGATCATGCCGGCCATCTTGCTGAGCGGGCCCATTTTCATGATGTTGGAGAGTTGGTCGCGGAGGTCCTTGATGGAGAATTTGCCTTCGACAATGTGCTTCATCGTGTCCTTTTGGTCGAGCTTGAGCGACTGCACGTGTTCGACGAGACCAGCGACGTCGCCCATGCCGAGCAGCTTGGAGACGAAGGGCTGCGGGCTGAAGCGCTCGAGGTCGAGCATGTGCTCGCCGTTTCCGAGGAAAACAATGGGGGTATGTGTGGCGGCGACCGCCGAGATGGCACCACCACCTGCGGCGGCACCGTCAGTCTTGGTGATGATGATGGCTCCAAAGTCCGCGGCGTCCTTGAAAGCGCGAGCCTGTGCTTCGGCCTGTTGACCAATCGTGGCGTCCAGAACCATAATGGTCTGGTCAGGCGTGACGGCGTTCTGGATCTGCACCATCTCGTCGAACAGGTCCTGCTCCTGGCTGTGTCGTCCGGAGGTGTCGACGATGATAATCTCAAACCGCTCCTTCTTGAACTTCTCCACACCATCGGCAGCCACCACGACAGGATCCGTCTCGGTGTGGCTACCGTAGTAGGGGATCTTGGCCTTGGTCGCGTTCTGCTTCAGCTGGTCGAAGGCACCGGCACGGAAGGTGTCGGCGCAGACCAGACACGCCTTGAAGCCTCTTGCCTGGTACCACCTCGCCAGCTTCGTGCACGATGTCGTCTTTCCTGAACCCTGCAGACCAACAAACATGATGACGTTCTGCTTGCCCTTCTTGGGCTTGAAGGGCTCGGCGTGGGGGTCGACGAGCTTGACGAGCTCGTCGTAGACGGTCTTCTGGATGAGGCGCTTCTTGTTGACGGCGGGGGCGAGGTTCTTGAAGTCGATTGTGCGCTTGACCGACTGGCGCAGGTTCATGACCAGCTTGATGTTGACATCGGCTTCGACGAGGGCGTTGGAGATTTCCTTGAGCATGGCCTCGAAGGCCTTCTCGTCGAGGTTGGGCGACCGCGTGAGGTCGGAGACGGCGGCATTGATGCGCCGCCCGAGATCCTGGAGCACCATGGCGGCGGTTGTGTTGGTGGGAGTGGCGGTGCGGATGGGATGGGCTATGGTGTTCAGTGGGAGTGCGGGGTGGGGCCCTTGGCGTCGGTGAACTGCACCCTGACCGCCGACGCTGGAAAAAAGTTCTGGTCTGCGTTTGGTCTGCGTCTGTCAACGCACAACACGCCACAATGGTGAACACATCGCTGAAGCGCAGACGGACCGAGGCGGAGATGCGCAAGGGGCAGCCGAAGAAGGAGAAGAAGAAGGTGAAGCGGCAGAAATATTACCACAGTTCGGACGAGTCTGGCGATGAGAACGTTGCAACCGATGCGCCGAAGAACTACAAGGCGCCTAGGTTGGATGAAGTGGAGGAGTCGTTCGAGCCGTCTGGTGCGAATGCAGTGGAGCCAAAGGCGAAGCCGCTGAAGTCGGCCCTCAAGCCACAGCCTAAGCACAAGGCGACGATTGCAGCGAAAAGTGCGCCAGCAGACGATGCAGCACACGACTCGTCGCCGAGCGAGGACAATCTCGCAGACGACGGCGAGGAGGACGACGGCGAGGAGGACGACGATGACGATGAGGACGACTCCTCGCTCGAAGTCGAGGCCGACGAATTCGACATTGAAGACTCAGACTCCGACTCCTCAGCATCACAAACCTCGACAACCACGCGCAAACTCAAAAAACGCAACGACCCCACCGCCTTCGCGACCTCGATCACGCGCATCCTCGCCACGAAACTAACCACCACCAAACGCACCGAACCCATCCTCGCACGCTCCAAAGACGCGCAAACCGCGCACAAAGAACTCGCCGACAGCAAGCTCTCAGAGAAAGCGCGCCGCCAACTCCTCGCCGAGAAGCGCGCCGCGCGCGAAAAGGGCCGCGTCACGGACGTCCTGGGCCTGCACGACGCAGCCACCAGCACCGCGGCGGTCACGGCCAAGGAGAAGGAGCTGCGGCGCACGGCGCAGAAGGGCGTTATCAGGCTGTTTAATGCGGTGAGGGCTGCGCAGGTCAAGGGCGAGGCGGCGCAACAGATGGCAAGGGAGCAGGGGGTTGTGGGGCTGGCGAAGCGCGAGGAGCGGGTTAAGGAGATGAGTAAGCAGGGGTTTTTGGATATGATTACGGGGGGGAAGGAGGGTGGGGGGGAGGTGGAGGTGGAGGGGTAGTTGGAGAGTACTATGGTGTGGTGGGTGGGTGTGAAATCTTTTTGATACCAATTCATAAATAGTATGCATACAATCCCCACCACTCCTACAATACACCCCCCCCCCCTTCCCTCTCCAACCACCCTACTTAAAATCACTAGCCTGCAAATTCCTTGTCATACCCGGCAGCCTAACAACCAACCCATCCACCTCCCTCGTCATAACCACCTGACACCCCAACCGCGACGTCTCCGTGAGCCCAAACGCCAAATCCAGCATATCGTTCTCGTCATCATCCGGCTCAGGCATAGCACCATACTTCGCTTCGTCGACTATCACGTGGCACGTCGAGCACGCGCACGACCCGCCGCATGCACCTTCCATCTCCAGATCGTGCGCCTGCGCGATGTCGAGCAGATTGGAGCCTGCGGCGACGGCGAAGGTGTGGGAGTGCGAGGCTTTGTCGATGAAGGTTACGTGGAGTCTGCGGGGGGTTAGTTGGGGGTGGATTTGGGGAGGGGGGAGGGGGGGACGTGCTCTTCGCCTGGGGCGGGGGGGTCGAGGTGTCCGTGTTCGCGGCGGGGAGTCGTCGAGAAAGCGCGATGTAGTGTCGAGAAAGCGCGGTGTAGTTGGGCAGCGGGATGGTTGGCGCGCGATGTGTGGTGTGGCGCGGCGAGGCGGGCGTGTGGTGTATGTGTGGAGGTCCAGGGTCGGACGTGAGAGATGGGACGCGGACTAAGCGTGCGGGCGATGGCGAGGTGCGTCTCGGTGCTGCGCAGGGCCAGCCGCAGGAAGGGCTTGAAGGGCATGCTGAGGGGCGAGCGACGCGAGGTTGGGGGAGGAGCGTGGAAAAGTTGCAAGCGCGAGAATGACTGGCGATAAATCTGAGCTGCTGTGTTACGCCCTGGACATGACGCACAGACTGATCGGCGCCTGTTTTGAAAACTCCCGGGACACAAGCGCCATCATCGCCCGACGAACTTCAACACTGCAACCACCACAGCTCTCCCCACCGCGGCGCCCCCCAACCATGGCCGACGCGCTGCCCATATCGCGCGATGCGCCAAATCCGCTCAGGCCGTACTACATCCCACCGTCCATCGGCCTGGCGCCTGAGCCGCCTTCGCACAGCAGCCACACCTCTCGCGCACCGCCGTATAGCGGCCGCAACACGACCAAAGCCTCATTCGGCAGCACGGCACGTGACATGCTATCCGACCTCGACTACGATAGCTACTTCCCCGGGCCATCCCCGACGGTGGCCGAGCACGCAAAGAAACTGCTCGACCAGGCGCTGTGGAACTACACGAGCGTGCTGCTGGCCCAGCCCTTCGACGTCGCCAAGACGCTGCTGCAGGTCCACGAGGCGCGCGGCCAGCTGGGGCCTGGGCTGCGGCTGCACGGGAGTGAGAGCGGGCGGCCAGATAGCTTTGCGAGTGGGAAGTTTGGCGAGTTCCCCTCGGACGAGGATGAGTCGGATGACGATGCGCCGGGATATTTCACTTCGACTGCGCCGCTGTCACGGGGGGTTCATGGCCGCCGCTCGCCGTCGCCCAGGAAGAGACTTCAGAGGAATGTGCGTAGTCGGTCGCGCTCAGAGACGCCCACACGGCCGCCGCAGACGCCCGCCCGCAAGCTCGACCTCAAGCGCGCCGACTCGCTGCTCGAGGTGATTGCGCAGCTGTGGCAGAAGGAGTCGGCGTGGGGCGTGTGGAAGGGCACAAATTGCACTTTCATTTACAACTTCCTCCTCAAGACGACCGAGAACTGGTTTCGCAGCGCCCTGTCCGCCCTGCTCAACATCCCGGACCCGGGCACCATGGGTCCGTCTGCTAGTGGCATCGGCGGCATCGACATCATCGACAGCCCCTCGCCGCTCATGTCGCTCGGCGTCGCCGTCGCCGCCACAGCCATCGCCGCCACCATCCTCGCGCCCCTCGACCTAATCCGCACCCGCCTCATCGTAACCCCGATCTCTTCGGCCCCGCGCTCCATCTACCCGTGCCTCTCGCTCCTCCCCTCGATATCCATATCCTCCCCCCTCCTCCCCGCCACCCTCCTGCACGCCTGCATCCCCACGCTCCTCTCGTCGTCCACCCCGCTCCTCCTCCGCTCCACCCTCTCCATCGACCCCATCATCACGCCCACCACCTACTCCCTCAGCACCTTTGTCTCCTCCGTCGCCGAGCTGTTCCTGCGCCTCCCGCTCGAAACCGTCCTGCGCCGCGGCCAGGTCGCCATCCTGCAAGACAACGAGAATCGCCGTCTCGCAGCCGAATACAGACAGCCCCCGCACCCATCATCCGCGAGAGATAGGGTGGGCGAGACGGAAAGGGATGAAGACTACTTCCACACCCCCGCCCTCACAAAACCCCTCGAAGACACTAGTCTGCGCCGCTTCCACACCATCGTGGCCCCCGGCCCGTACCGCGGCGTCGTAGGCACGCTGTGGTATGTCGTCCGCGAGGAGGGCATTTCCACTGTTGCACCAACGCCAACGTCGAGTACCGCTGCTGCTACCGCGCAGAAACGGGGATTTCAGCGCCCCGCGCGCGAGCGCAGGGGCCAGGGCGTCAAGGGGTTGTGGCGTGGCTGGAGAGTGGGCGTTTGGGGGCTCGTGGGGATTTGGGGGGCGGCGGCGTTGGGGGGCGGTGGGGGGGAGTTTTAGGGGTGTTGATGTTTGGGGGGGCGGGGGGTAGAGGTGCTGGTGTGCACTGGGCTGTGGTGGACTGGACTAGTGTGGTGGTGTACTAGTGGTCATGTGTGGTTGTGCGCCTTGCTGGTCTTCGCACGCCTTGCCGGTCTTTCTTTGTATGATGATTGTCTGTTTAGATTATATCCACGCGCTGTTAGCGATGTTTCATGTTTCTTGGTTTGGTGTTCCGGGGAGTCGGGGGTTGAGAGTATGAATACACTACATGTACATACGAATGCGAATATGAAGGCGTTTGTGCTGTGAAGACAAGGCGAGTGTGTTGTGAATGCGTGGGTTGGGGATGGGCGGGTTGCGGATGGAGAAAAAGGGTGTTGAGAATGTGATTTTCGCGAATGCGAGTTTGTTGCGGATGCAGATTTGGGTATAATGCGTTTGTGCTGTAGATATGATTATGCTGCGAATATACTGCGAATGCATGTGTGTTGCGAATGCATATGTGTTGTAAATGCAAGGCGAATGTGTTGCGATTGTGATTGTGCTGCGAATGCATGTGTGCGAATGCGCTGTAAATGCGCTGTAATTGCCAACGCGAATGCGCTACAAATGCGTTTACAACGCAACTACCGGTAACATTGTATATACTACACAACACACTTCTGTGTACTGCTTGTCAGGGCTTGGATCAGTAGGTGGGTGCTTGGATGGTGAGGGCTGAAATGCGTGGAGGGGTGGGTATCGGGAGGGGTGAGTGTTAGAGCGGTGGGTGTTGGAGGGGTGTGTATAGGGAGGGGTGAGCGTTGGAGTGTTGGAGTAGGGAGTGTGGTAGGTGCTTGGGTAGTGAGTGCTTGGGTGGTGGGTGTTGGGGTGGTGAGTGTTGGGGTAATGAGTGTTGGGGTAGTGAGTGCTTGGGTTTGTAGGTACTTTTCCTTGTTAGATACTTCTTACTTGTTAGATGATTTTGCTTGCTGGACACTTGAAGTATTAAAGCGCTTGCTTGTCCTGCTTTGCGTTGCTCTTGCTGCAGCGGGTGGCGCGGGACACGGGATGCAGGGGTTGAGGTCTAAGTATTGAGGTGTCGTATTAAGGTGTCAATTATTGAGGTGTCAAGGACGTGAGGGTATTAAGGTACTAAGGTATTAAGGTACTAAGGTATTAAGGTACTAAGATATCAAGGTGTCAAGGTGTCAAGATATCAAGGTGTCGAGGTCAAGGTGTCGGGGTCAAGGTGTCGGGGTCAAGTAAGATGTCAAGGTGTCAAGACAGCACCTGCCTTCTGCACTACCGTAACTAATCAATGAACGGGCCACCTCAACGAACGGGTCACCCCACCAACTTTCTCACCTCCACGGAAGTGAGGCTACACCACCACGTAGAGTAATTATTATTATACAAGAAGCTGTCAGAATATAATATTAACTATTGCAAAACTTTTGGCTATCTCAGTTTTTCTGTAGGACGTGTGACGCGGCCACTACGGGTCTCAACTCCTCGGGGTGCGGAGCTGGGCTCATGAGCCACCTGTGGACGACGCCTCGCTGCACCACCACCACCTTTTGATATTTTTGACTGCGGCTTCTTTGAGGTCTTCTTCCTTGCCTGTTTAGGCAATTTGGATACTTTCTGCGCGTTCTTAAGCTCTCTCACGCGCTCCTTCTCAGCCTTCCGAGCCTGCTTTTCACGCTCTTCTTGGGCCCTCTTTTGAGCAGTCTCCTCACGCCTCCGCGCAGCCTTCTCAGCATTATCTGCCTTGGTCTTCTCTCTTAGAAGCTTGTTGTTATACCGTAGTTGCTTCTGATCTGCCTTTGCTGCCTCTTCTGCGATCTCCTGCTTCTCCGCATCCCTCATACGTCGCCAATTAGGTGAGGAGGCAGCAGGCTGAGGCTCAGTTTGCTTAGGAGGCACAGGTGGTGGTGGTATTGACTTTTTGAAGCGATCGAGTATGACGTCAGGTTCAAGTGGGTGGATACCTGTGGATTCAAAGGCACTCAACACCAACGTTTCTGTGAAGGTATTGATCCAGGCAGGCCAGAATAGACTTATGAAGTCTGCCTTTTGTACTGGGAGCCATCCCTCCGTTGTGTGGTTGTGATAGATAAGCTCTTTTGAGTAATTTTGACTCAGGGGCTTGAAGCATGATACATCTAGGGGTTGCAGCGTATGGGTCGCGTGTGGGGAGTATACCAGCACCAGAATTCGATTGTCATCGCAGTAATCGATGAAGGCCTTTGTCACGTGGCTGCCGTGGCCGTCTAGGATAAGTAATCTGTACTTTCTCCGAGCTTTCCTCTTAGTGGCGGGATCAAACACCTGCTTAAGCCAGGCAACGCCGAGATCGTCGTTCGTCCAGCCACTGGGTGATACTGAGAAGTATATAGAGTGAGTCTCTGGGTCAATATCGTGTACCCAGTTGGATTGCACCTGATCTCCGGCTGCGGAGAAGATCACCGCAGGGGGGAGGGTAGTACCGTCAGCACATATACACCCTATAACGGTTATCCACTCCCGATTGGCATCGTGACTAGCTTGTTTGAAGCGCCTCTCCTTGTAGAGTACCTTATCAAATACTCTTTTAGTCTTACCAATTACCCCAATCATAAATCCCTTCTCGTCCATATTGTAGGTATTCTCAGGATCCACCTTAAACTCTGCGACTTTCCTGGCTAGAAGACCGAAATATAGACGGTATCTTCCACCATTATCAGCCTCATGACGACTGCTTTCCATGGGGGTGGTCCAGGCAGTGATAAGGGTGTCGTTGTAACGGTGAATGAGCCTAGAAACCCATGCCTCAGAAGGCTCCCATTGGCACAAGGGAGTCGCGAAATTGATAATCATCTGCCGCGTAGGTGGACAGTGTTTCTTAGTGAGGCTTCTGATGTATTGTACAAGCTCCAGCTCATCGCGTTGAGATAGTAGTCGGCGTTGATCATGAGCCCCTGCACGGGTCGTTCTCCGACCCTGGTGTTGTTCCGTCAAAGTAGTGCGGGAACAACGATGTTTTTTGGCAAGACTTCGGTACGAAAAAGATTCTCCAGGTCCCAGAGACTTTATCTCTGCAAGGGCTTCTTCAACAGTCATCGTGGTGGTGAGTTGGTGTGGGGGTCAAAGTAAGTGTGAAAGTTGGTGGGGTGACCCGTTCATTGAGGTGGCCCGTTCATTGATTAGTCACGGTAGCGCACTTCCTCTGCCCAGGTGTTCCCGAACACTGTTAACAATTCCCAAAACTGCTCTCACTCTCGACGCCAAAGCACCGTATCAACCCTGCAGAGCACGCACGCAAAATGTAGCGGCAGAAGTGCTGCAGCGCATCACGTAGGGGTCAGACAGGCTGCGTCGTGCGTGCCACATCCGGAGTTATCGGCGCAATCGCACCTACCAGTCCTTCGATTGGAGAAGGATCGCGGAATGGACTCATTGAATTACACGTTGACGAGGTATTGAGCAGACTGGTACTCGAGAATGGACGATTAGGGCCTTGCGGTTACCAAGACTGGATGGCTAAGAAGCTCCACGGCCGCTTCTCCGTTGATACTAAAATCCCTGGATATGCAGCGTTATGCAGACGCTATCATGAAGTAGTCACACATTCTCTGCTCATGTACTACAAAGTGTGTAAGAAAGACTGGAACCGTGGCCGCCTGCGGGACGAAGTTTTCAGTCATCACAGAACTGGAGCAGCTTTGTACGCGTCTGCGAGCGCTGGCTGCCATTTATGCTCCCTTCTGAGTGGTCCACAAGATGATCTGCCAGAACCATATAAGGAAGGCTACGACGCACCATACCTTTTAGAAATCAAGAAATTTTTTGATTCTCCCTGTATTAGCGTAAGAGCCAATGGCAAATCCAGCGGACATGTTGATTTTAACAATCAATCCGTTAAGCCAACGCCGTCAACACTGAAATTCGCCAACACGAACGCACCGGAAATAATTACATTAGCCCAGACATGGCTAACTAGATGTCTGGAGCAGGATGGGGGCATTTGTGGGATGTCGACCAAATTCCTACCGACCAGATTTGTCGAGATCACCGCGGTAAACGGGTCGTTGGACTCCGCTCGTTTGGTCCTTCGGGACGAGTTGCCCGCAAATGCTCAATACCTGACCCTCTCACATTGTTGGGGCGGTCTGGAAATGACCTCACTCAAGAAGAGCACGCTCGGAAACTATAGAACGAAAATTCCAATGTCGGATTTGTCCAAGACCTTCCGAGAGGCTCTTCAAGTCACAGCATGGCTTGGATATCAATACATCTGGATAGACTCTCTGTGTATACAACAGGATTCAGAAATGGATTGGGAAAAAGAAGCCGAAATGATGGGCTCAGTCTATCGAAATTCTACATGCACATTAGCTGCGACAGGGGCTAAGGACGGCAACGGAGGTCTTTTCTTCGAGAGGTCTGCTCTTGCCTTCACAGATTGTCTCCTGTACAAAGATAGAACCGATGAGATGCTTTCTATTCAACGTGAGTGTGAGTGGCCTTCGCCTTTGGCCAGCAGGGCGTGGGCAGTACAAGAAAGACATCTATCGCCAAGGTTTCTTAGTTCCGGTTCCGATATGATTTCATGGTTATGTAGACGTACCGAAGCTTGCGAAGGGCCTCATGCACAGCGTCTGGAATTACCTTACGCGGCATTCCCACGGTTACTGAACCGTAGCATATGCGATATCGCCGCCGACGGTGTATGGAAAGCTGTTGTGAAACAGTATTCAAGTTGTCAACTTTCATTCTACAAAGATAAATGGCCTGCCTTTCAAGGTCTTGCCAAAGAGGTTGCAAAAGCGCAGGGTTGGACTATTGTGCATGGCCTTCGAACGCATCTCCTTGGCCACACAGAGCTACTTTGGGAGGCAATAAACCCGGAACTAGGGACTATTGAGGTTGGGGAGCCGTCATGGAGCTGACTCAACATCAGAGGGGAAGTTCGGATCCTTCCAGTGAAATATCAGACATCATACGATAAGATTGTCTTGCAAGAGTCATCTGCGCCGACAGTTACAGGAGAAGCTATCGGTAAAACTTCGAACAGTGTCCTTGAAATCAAAGCCTACATGGCTAGATTTCATTCAATAAAGAAGAATGAGGCAGGGTGGGGATGCACGCTGGCTGTCACAAATCCACTGTTCAATCCTAAAGGGAATGATGGGCTTCTGCATGGTTATTGGTCTCTGGACACAATTCCTTTCTGCGACAAAGATCTTTGGGCGCTTCAGATTCATGAATATCATTTGTTGCCGCGAAGGCATAGAGTGGCCTATGATTCCGAGGGCCTTGTAGTCAGCGCAGTAGAAGGAAGACCAGGGTTTTGGAGGAGGATAGGGAAGTATGACGCTCGCTATATGAGCGATGAGAAACAGCCTTGTCCTTGGAATCGGGAAAAGAAGACCATATATCTGATCTGAGCAATCTGCATCTTCGACCTCGATCGGCTCAATACCCTGCAGAGCAACGAGAATGGCCCGGGTACGTAACCTTCGGGACTGTTGTTGCGACGCGCCCGTCTTGTGATCGGTGTGTCGTTCACATCAGAGCAGTCTTAGTTTCTCAATTCGACTTCGACCGAACGCACGCGTACCGCAGAGTTCCTCAATTCACACCAGGAAGTGTAGGTACATGAAAGTGTGCCCTTCACGTCAACAGCACTACGCAGCTAAACAACAAAACCACAACATGAACAGCCGCGGCTTCGCTACAGACTTCATCCTCTTCTCTTTTCTTATCTTCTTTCAGTGTCACGGCAAGGTTCGGCGTTTATCAATGCTCAGTGTTTACGGTTGCACTTACAATCGGGTGCCAAAAGTCTGTTCGCGTTGACGCATGGACCACCACAACCACATTTGATTATCAACTTCAAAGCAGTATAACTCTCTACTACATAGACCAAATAAGACAATTAGGGTTGCAAATTAATCGCATTACGCTTAGTATCTAGTCTGGTAGCCCTTTGCACGTCGCACAGCGTCTAGGCGTCGTGGCATAGACCTAATAAGGCGTTTGATCAGTGCGTCAGGTATAGCAGCCCATGCCTCAATCAACCCCAATTCAAACGCCTCCCACTCAGCTAGAGAGTCTCCCATATAGTCAAATTCAGGATGCAGCTCATGGAGCTTCTTTTTAAGTGCCCACCACATGTGTTCAATAGGGTTAAGGTCAGGTGAGTATGGTGGCCATTTGATCGTAGCAACACCATGAACCTCTAGCCACTCCTTCGAGACCTGGGAAGTGTGGATAGGTGCGTTATCCTGCATAAACCACTCGCCTGGCCTGTAGCTGTCCTGGAGACCTTCCTCAAGTGCTCGTATGTAGCTCTGAGCTGTGTATCCATTGCGTTTGGCTGATGTGTCGCGATTCATAATTACTAGACGACTACGCCTTGCTCGGCCACCTGGAGTCATCCATATTGAGCCCCATACCATACGAGCAGGTTGGCGAGCAGTGGTGACCTCCTCAACCATCTCGTGCGACCATTTATCCTCAGGTAGTCGCCATACCCAGGGCGTGTTGTGGCCAGATCCACGAGCAACGCTGCACTCGTCACTGAACCTGATAGTACGCCTCCCAAAATCAAACCCCAGCCATTCATTAGTAAGATTGAGGCGTTCCGCAGCTGTGTTCTTGTTGATTTTTGGCCTACATCTCGCTCTGAACTTGCGGTATCCCTCGTCAGCCATTGCGCGCTGCACAGTACGCTTAGAAACGCTGGGGTAGGTAGTATTGGCGTCCCACAGTCCAGCCTCCTCCATAAGCTTGTGGTACTCAATACCTGGGTTTTTCCGAGCAATCCGTAGCAGCCGGCGATGGTCTCTACTAGTCAATGTAGGTGGCCGGCCTGTCCGAGGCTGCGTTGTGGTGCTGCAGCTGGTTGTCCATCGGAGTACTGTTTTCTGTACGCACCGCTGCGAGCAGTCCAGCGCGTCAGCAACTTCGCTTGTCGACACACCAGCCTCAACCTGGGCTAAGCAGTATATCCGTTGGGCTTCTGATAATTCACCTCCGCGCACTCGATTTGATGAAATTTTAGTGCTAAAAGCTCTCATATTGATGTAGTCGTGTGTAGTTGAAGAAGATACCCCTCTTTAGAGTTCGCGTTGTTGAAATGGTCTGTGCACACGCGCGAACAGACTAAAGTCCTAGTACAGTAGGGTTCCTTCTTCGAAAGGCGACTGTTGTTTGTCAGGATCGACGGCGTTCCTTCCAGGTTTGATCATTTTGGTCCAGAATGTAGCTCTTGTAGGCTTTTCGTCAATTTTGACCTTGCCGTCCTTTACTATAAGGGCGATCGTGATATCGAAGCAATGCAAAACGCTGGCCTTGAAAGACTTGTTTGTTCACAGTGACTTCGAAGTTCACCTTGTTAAAGGAATAGCTGGTTGGAAGTCCGAGTTATCTGATACAGGTATCTTTGCAAAGCGTCAAGGAGGGAGCGTGTGAAGTACCGTCCATCTAAGTAATCATCCTTGCTGCCAGAACGTCTCCATGTACTGCCTCACTCCCATCGGCTCCACTTCTGGACAGACACGATTCAGCACAGGTCTCAACACGACCTCATCCTCCAGATCCCGGATATACGCAAGTTTAAATTATGTCCACAGCCGCGCCATGAAGTCATCTGGTGCAAGCTCCCTCATCTTCTTGTCGAGGTCCCCCTGCTTCACAACACTGACCTGGGACTTCTTCCCCGTAACGGCTTCCGCATGCGCGAGGAGTTCCCCCATGGCCAACGTGTCGCCGGCCATGCTCATGTCTTCTTCCCACTTGGGCAGATCTAAGGATGCGACGACGAAGCGGCCGACGTCTCTCACCGTCGTCATGGTAATCCGCGGCCAAGAACCATCGTTTTTCACCGGGAGCTCCGCAATGGCGTTCTTGAGTCCGATTAGATTGGAAGAGACTGTTATGAAGAGATGAGGTGGTGGGATGCGCACCTTTATGCACACTGGATGTGTCCACTTCATTTGGCCATGGCCGGGACCCGCGGGTGCCGCAGCAGCGAAGTCTTGGGCGTCGCGGACCAAAATGAGAAGATTGCCCATCAATTGTCCGGGAAAATCAAGGGCTTGGTTTATTACCAAGCCCTGCAGAAGACTCAGTGCACTCTGTAATTCCAGTCCGTTCAACACCCACCTTCCACAAGTCACTGACAACCTCCCTTCGCGATCAACAGTGACAAACAGGCTGCCACCCATCCCATACTTCACATTCGTAACCTTCGAGCCTACCATCCTCATCCTCGTCTTCCTCGTCACCAACCTTCTGCCAAAAATATACACCCGTGGACTTCCCAGACCCTGAACCCCACGGAACAATTCTTCCTTTCCCAACCGAGCAAACAATTCCTCTCATTCGCCGTCATATCGCTGTGTGTCCTGCAATTGATGAATGATTTAACTGATGCTAAATCACTTTTTACGGCGCTTTGGTGGTGCGACTTAGGACACTTGAGTGTGACCCGCGGCGTGGTGATCGGGTTAGGAAGGGATGAGGGGTTTGAGTCTAGATGGGATGTACTGGTTGGGGGAATGTGGGGGTTCCGGCGTTCTTATTTTTGGCGAGAAGTTTGTACTTGCTTGGTTTGTTGAAATGACACGAGACTTCAAGGGGGGATCTGGAGGTTGGGATTATTTCGTTGATTGGGTCTCGTGGTTAATGCTGATGCGAAACTATCAGCACGTGTAGTGAGGTTGAGAGCAGGACAGAGGACTGTGTAGTTAGGAAGTGATGGTTTGATTTTCATACGCATTTGTGTATAATGTCATAAAATACAGAGACGAGAGTATTGTATAGCATGCACGAGTGCAAAATTGCTCGGAGCAGGCTAGTGCGGGCATCCGGAGCCAGTGAAAGAAATGAACTGAGCAGCCGCGTTGACCAGCGAAAGTGACGACAAGATCTGTCAGATATTTCCTTGACTGCACGTAAGTCGTCGTTAGCACACGTTCTCAATACGTGGAAACGGTGAATGAATGCATCACTGCCGATCTGTATCCTCGACCCACATGATGACATCTACCTCTGCCACGTAAACCTTGGTCGAATTTTTGTGACCATTCCTGGATTATACATAACAAATTCAGGAACCCTTAAGTCACATGTAAGCCCGAACCTTTGTTGTCGACGAGAAAAGTAACGAGCGACATACAAGACATGTGCAGAGAACAGCGAAATTAGTCACAGCTTCGAGGTCGGTAGGAGTACTTAAAGAAAGCCAAGACTCCCAGATGCTCAAAATCATATTTAACGTAGGATAAATTCGACAAGAACAGCAAACCACAGCAAATATCAAGACACTTTTGTACCAACCACCAACCCATCCAACACAAACAACGTCATGGCCGGTAACGAAGAACCAATCCCCTACGAAGTCCGTTGTGCCCCACCGATACTGGCCCTTACCATACGACTACGTGAAGATGGTGACATTGGAAGTTACGAGACCTACTGCAAGGCCAAGGCTGAAGGGAAGTCTGATGAGGAAGTGAGGCAGGCGCTTCAAGCGTTTGATAGGGAGTGGCTGGAGATGACGAGGCGCGTTGTGGACGAAGCGTGCAGAGACCTCATGAGGTTTGGTGAAGTTATGGGACTCCGTTGAAGGTCAAGTTATGGTCTACATTGCGTGGCCGTGCACAACTCACTGAGGTGTGGTATGTATCGATGAACGGCATCGTCGGTTCAGTGGTGAATGTCAGGGTGGTTACGGCTTTCGATGAAATCGCAATAATAATTGTCGGGGCGGCTTAAACAGGCGCATTTGCCTGTTTCCCACAACTTATTATTGTTGTGTTTGTATATTTTGCGCAAATAAATTCACAGAACTTGTGCCCATTGTTGAATCAGCTTGTAATGAACCTGTGGAAGCAGACCCGAAGAAAATGGACTGCCTTCTTTTCTGTTCAGAAACCGCGATCGAGACAGGTATTGGCCACTAAAAATAATCTAAGTATCGGATTGCTGCGTGAAAGGATCATGGAGACTCGTACTTGTTAGTTTCGTCACTTCAGCCTTAGGGCTCCAGGGGTGTGGGAACGTTTGGCCATCTGCCCTCTTGACCACCGATTTTCCATTTGGTCTTCTCTCATCTTGGCCTGGAATGTGGGTACAGGTTGGAAAAAGTGTAGCAGGTCAATGAGGAGCAGACATCTTCAGGGCTCAGCCTCAGGCTGACGATCCATGATCATTCGCATCCGCTTACATTCACGCGTTATCTGTGCTGTTGGCGCGCTTGCAGTGTAAATTTAGCACCCCCAAAGAATACTCCGCATAGATGCTGGCCAAACGGACTATGAAAAGTACTTGTGGTGACTTTTAGGGGGTTTGACGAGCCACACTAGGCACGGCCCTAGATCGGCCGCATTCCTTCACATCACACCAGGGCTCGCAAAAGCTTTCTGTATCATGTCTGCCGTTACTTAGGATAACTTTACGCCGCATTCAACAAGGCTTTAATACCTTCTCTAAGTCTGCGAGTATGTTGTTGTCGCGCGTTATTCAGAATGTGTGCTGAAATTCAAGGGCATAGCAGTTGACACTTTTGGATGAGACAACGCGGATGATCTCTTTCCCAGATCAACGTTAACCAGCCACACAACTTCACGATGGACAAGCCTTATGGCCATGCTTTTTTCAGCGGATCGTGCACTTTATTGCTATTTTCTGGTCTTGGCTTTCGACGGAACAGGTCTTGCGTGTTCGCCTCACCGGTCTACCGCCTCAAACACGAATGCGGAAAGTCGCACATGATCATGCATTGGGGTAACTACGCTGTGCAGGCCTTGATGCAAGACCCATGCAATCCTTCAGGCGGATGCGCATCCTATGATTGGCAGGGGTTGCGCCTAGGGTGGGTTCACGTCAGCGCCAGCCTGGTCTTCAATATTGACGCCTCTTTACCCCTCCAAACTGTGATCGAGCCTTTTCTTCAACTTCCTCCTGGGTATGTTCTTGTTGAGCGCATCTTAATCTGCCTCCTCGGACCAACAAGTGCCATGACCACAGGCCCTCCCGAGAAACCCGAAAAGTGGTTCCTGCCTAGCGAAGGCATCTCATTGGCTCTCAGCGAGGCCGAACGAATCATTGGTTCAGAAGTGCGCATATGGAGTGAGCGAAATAAAGGCATCAATGGCCATTGGGTCAGGCCACACACATTTGTCTCCGAGGAATCGAGAGAGCTGAAGGAGCTGAGAGAACAGTCGAAGCAAGTGCTGCAAACAGCTGTGAAACGGAAGAAGAGATCAGAGAACGAGCGCAAAGCCACAGATGATGACCTCTATCAGAGCACGGGCAATCAAAGACCTCCCAAGATAAAATCGATTACGTGCGGATTGCGTTCCCCAAGCAGGCCCAAACAGGAACAGACCGAGTCGAAATCAAATCAGGGTCCTGCTGTGGATTCCAATGGTTCCAAAACGCTCATGGCTGAGACGAAATTCGATAAACGCGATGTCCAACGCAAAGACTTGTCACCTCTAGAGGCTCTGGCAGAGTCGTATGGATGGCAAATTGACGCTGAAAAGTTCCTCTGGAATGACTCTGAAGTTCCAGTCAATGCAGTGATTAAGAGACGGTACTTAGGCAAGGGCAGCATCGGTGATGTTGCTGAGGTGAATGTCGAAGGCTATGGAATGAGCATGGTCAGGAAGCGCATCGAGATTGGCCGCGCAAGAAGGAACGCTCGCGTACGCAAGCGCATGATAGAAGCAGAGGTCAAGAACCTGAAAAGCCTGGACCATGAACATATTGTCAAAATTCTTGGGTGTTACCAGGAGCAGAGAGATCAAATACCAACGACATGTGTACTGATGTCACCAGTAGGCGAGAACGACCTTGAATATTTTCTTGGCGAAGTCGTTTCACGAACAAAAACTGCAGACAGTGGCCTTTATATCTCATGGATCAGATCCTGGTTCTCTTATCTGGCGTCGGCGCTTGCATATATGCATACTATGGAGATTCACCATGAGGATATCAAGCCCAAGAACATTATCCACCGACGCGGGACAGTCTACTTTACAGACTTCAGTTCATCGCGGAAACTCAGGTCCAGTGAAGAAACTTCGATAGACAGCCCTGGTACCGTCACGCGGCAGTTTGCTGCCCCGGGAGCTCTCAGAGAGTGGCCAGAAACATGGTTCGAAGTCTGATGTGTTCTCTCTGGGACTGGTGTTTGTGGAAATGACGGTCGCCTGGAACAAGTCTATATCCCAACTACGCAATTTTGTGTTTGATGGTCAGGCAGAACAGTATCACCAACACCTCGAAAGGCTTCCACTCTGGTTTGCTGAGAAAAGCTCATCGAAAGGGCTCTCGTTGTGGGAGGCATGCATCAAACGTATGCTTACATACGAGAGAGATGAAAGACTTAGTCCGCAAGAGGTGGTCGATTTACTAGCCCAAGATCAACTTCGAGGCATAGTGAAGCGTAGCTGCGTTTGTCAGAAGACAAGCTCGCATGTCATCGATGGTGAGGCAATAGAGAAAACCAAAATCAAGATGCCCCAGAGAAGCTCACCTAAGTTGGCAGATGAGGCTGCTGTTGCGACTGGGCGGAATACTTCTGAGGAAAATACAAGGATCACCAAGACATCAATACAGGGAGCGAGAGACGACAAGATAACGAAGGATAGTCACGAGACTATAGTAGAAAAGCCAGAAAAACAGTCTCCCAGAGTAAACGAGGTTGGGACAACTAGGGAAAGGCCCCCGAGAAATTCTGTAACGCAGACAGGCAATACTACAGCACCCAACACCCGATCGCATCGCAAGGCAATAGCACCAAAAAAAGTCCCAAAGGCATCAAGAGATAATAATCAGCCAGAGATAAGCAGTCCTGGAGATCCTTCAAACGCAGCGTCTGAAGACACACCCCCTCACGAAGCTGAAAAAAGCAATCTTGATCGCTTGAAGGATGGCCCCAGAACCAAACGTAAAGCGGTCGAGCCTTCAATTCCTGCTGTAGTTAAGAACAGGAAAGCTTCGAAGGTTCCTGATGAGAAAGATCCAAAAGCAAGGATGGATTTGGCTAGGAGTCCTCCGGCTTCTCCAGGCTTAATACGTGCAATCCTTGCCGAACCAGCACGTACGAGCACCGAGAATACGCGAGGGGCAGATGCAACCAAACAATCGCAACCGCTAATTCATGTGAGAGAGAGGTCCGTACGTCGATTGGACACCAACGGCCCAGCCAAAGCTATGCCAGCCGATGATATCGATGAGACCGTCGAGATCATTGTTGAGTCGGGTCGTGGTTATTCCTCATCACCACGACCGCATAGCTATAGATCTTGAAAGAAGCGGCCGACGAGATTGTACAGCACGTCTCAGACTGAGACACTGAACGCCGGAAGTTCGAGTAGTCTTCCACTGACGAGGCGCCATTCGAGGAGCGAGTACCAGAAGGATTCAAGCCCAAGTCGATTATCTCAAATTATGTCATGGGGAGGGGGTCTCAGTCCGTACCCAAGGCTTTGAGTACAGATCGTGTCCGTGAAGGATGGCTGGACCATTTTCAATCGGCCGAATTGCTGAGGTTCCGGGCGGGGATTGTGACATTCAATGGCAGGACCATGGTAATAAATGAATGATCTCTTGAAGATGGGCTGTATCGTCCCTTCTCTGATCAAATGGCTTCGTGTTCTGCAGGACCATAAAAATGTCAGATGGAACATTTCGTAGCAATTCAATGCTTGACATGATCTTAGTTCCTATTCCGTACGAATGGTCTGGACTACCGTTGATAGGACTCTCTCTGCCTCTTGACCTTGAGCCCTGTTTCTTTTGACCTGCCAAACCAAGATAACTGAAGGCAACCCTTAGAACCCCATCCTACTCTGTCTTTACACTTGAAAAGTGATCCCCTTGAACAAGAAAGCAAAGTACCCAATGTTCCAACCCTCTACGCGTGGATATGATGGGGGCACGAATACGCGGTCGAGGCATACTCAAGAGTGCCAAACCAAGCCAAGGGCCGAGTCGATACACCGCATCTGAATCTTGAAACCCTCGCTGTAAGTACCGGACTTTCACTCCAATATCAATATATCAGCCTCGTAACGGCACTGAAAGCTCGATGATACGTTAAAAAGACTGAGAATCGAAATACTTGAAGCGAAGTTCATTATACGCAAGAAAGGAATGGAATTGAGACAGGCTAACCCTTGAGACCGCAGGAGTGGGCTGCAAGAACTTGAAAATTCGGTCGCTCAAGAGGAGCGGCTAGCAGGAAAGACTAAAAGTATTGGAGCAATCACAGGGACGAAAAGAGGCTACGACGACACTGATATAAAGATTTGAGAGCTCTGGATCAATTCGTGGAAAGACGTCATAATAGGTTGGGAGAGCGTGATATCACCTAGGAATACAGTCAAAGTGTCACGAAATCAGATGGATTCATGCCGGGCGTCAGATTATATTTTGCGGTATATATCGAGAGCTGAAGCCTGTCGAGGATTTCAGTATTCTAAAAGTTTCATGGCCCACGATTCAACATACCTGGTAGTTCGGATACAACATCGAATCTGCCACCACCACGTTCTCTCTTCTGCTCGCCGCGAACACTACCACTTCAGCAATGTCGTCTGGTGTAAGTGGGTCACAGTCCCTGTCATATGTCAGCGAAAACTTTTGTGAAGAGACAAACACGTACTCGTAGACTTTATCCGCTGATTCTACATCGCCCTTGTTTCGAATGACGGTGAATTCCTGCAAGGCGCTATCAGTCTTATCACTACTACCTTGCAAAGTAAACGTCCACTCACGGTCAAAACCTGCCCCGGATCAACCGTAATAACTCTAATCCTAGTCGCAATCAAATCCTTCCTCAACGCATCCGTAAAACTCCTAACCGCCGCTTTACTCGCACAATAGATCTGCACAGCGTCAGCCCTTCCCCACAAAGCATTTCCCCATCCCATTCCACGCCGCCACGTGCAAGAATTACTGCAAACTCACCGAACCCCCAGCATAAGCCTCCCTCCCCGCAATACTCCCAATCATAACCACATCCCCCGTCCCCCCATCTCTCTTCATCGCAATCTCCAAAAACCCCTGCGTCATCCCAATCGCACCCTCCACATTCGTCTTCCACACGCTCTCAATCACATCATGCGGGATCTGCGCCGCCCGGTCGTACCCAGACATGAACCCGGCGTTGTTGACCAGTACATCAACGCCTCTGAACGCCTCGGGCAAGGCGCGGAAGAAGTCGGTGATTTCATGGGCATTGGACACGTCGAGTTTGACGACGTGGATTTTCACACCGGCACCTAGCTCTTCTGTGATCTGGCGGGAGAGGTCGTGGAGTCTGTCGACTCGGCGCGCTATTAAGATCAGTTTGAGGTTTTCGGGGGATGTGCGTGCGAATTCGAAGGTGCAGGAGCGGCCGATGCCGGATGATGCGCCGGTGATGAGGACGGTTTTGCCGTGAAGTTGTTTCGCTGCGTTTGTTGGCATCTTGGTGTTTGGTAATTAGGAGAGGGTGGATTTGGGTGTCATGACTGGATGGTGGTGGGCGATGCAGGGGCAGGAGCTAGTGAGGTTGGAGGATGGTGGGATGCGGGGTGGGGGTATATAGCCGGTGTGGGCAACGTGTGGATTGCGGGTGTATGCCCGCTCATCATTGAAGACCTTTATTATTACACTGTCTATACAGATGTCTCGAAACGAGACGCTGAAAACCTAGGAAGGAGAGAAGGTAAGAACGAAGATTGTGGTGTGATTTCGAAACGCAAGTCCGATGCACTGTGATTCTCCATCCATCTACTTTGACCTCAGATTGTCTCATCGCCGTTACTTCCAGGCCCCTTTCGTCGTTGTAATCTGGCCGCAGAAGAGAAGGGGGTTCTGCACCTGCCCAGGTTAGACTAGGTCGCTGATCCGCGTTGTCTCAATCTCGCGCCGCTCCGCTTCCCTATTTTCTAGGCCTAGATGGCATTGTGTTTACCGGACTGTATAGAGGCTGGTGCTTGTGGGCAATAGATAGTAGAAGACTTCTGCGTGGGGATGGCAGGGTGCTCTTCCACTTTCTGGATATCCAGGTCCAGTCTCAGTCCATACTGAGTTGCTTGCTCGAGGTGCTCTAGTCTCGCCAGAAGAACCCATAGGTCCACATCTCCCATTGTATTGATGGCGAATACCAGCGTGTTGAGACGCACTGGCGCGTGTAGCGTCTCTAATGAGATGACGCGACATGTTGTCAACAGGCCAGCTCCGATATTGGACACGTCGAACCGCTTGATGCATGAATTGTATCGCAGGGTGCCGGTGTCACTCCTCAGTGCGTAGTCCCAGATCATGTTTCGTAGCTCACCCGGGAGCTCAAGGAGTGGCGAGGAGATGCGAGGAGAAGTTGGTACAGTTGCCGACGGAAACATCGAGTCGAATGTAAGCTTGTACCACGAGTCTTGATGTCTGCTTTGATGGGGTCGAAGACGTGAAGTGATGGCAGCACCAAACAAAATTCGAACGTCGTCTAGTAGGCGGCCTCCTGGCGGCCTATATTCGTGTTGGTATATTTAGCCAGCCTTGTGGCGTCGCCAGGGCAAAGACGCTGATGTTGTTGGGGAGGTCAGTCTGGAGACGAAGGAAGTTCTTGACGTGTTGTCATTGATGCACCGACCAGGTCTCCCAGTGCAAACGGTGGGAAGCTGTGTACGGCCAGAACCAGATTAGCGGACACGGAGGGCTGCATATCTGAAGGCGAGCACAATGCTGCAACCTGTTCCACGGTAACACAATACAGCTTCCATTTGCACTCCATGCCCGGTCCAGGCTTTGCTGACAGCACGGAGATGGTGTTGGGAATCTTAAGTCACGTGCACACGCGCATAGATGCGCGTTCGGTGAACCGAAGTGTCGTGCTGTTCTGTGTCTGGATGTTTCACAAGATGACCGCACTCTTTTGACCGGGAAGCGTGCTTTCCTCGAACTCGATCTTTTCCACGTGCTGCCCAGGCACAACGACCAGTCCCACGTAGCGGCTATTCCATGTCACGCTCGTAGATGGATTTCCAGACTCTTCGACAGCCTTGCGGATGGCCTCAGCGGACGGTGCTCGGTACTCATACGCAAGTGAAAGGATAATGTTACGCTCCTGCGGTTGTCAGCTCACCGTTCCAATGAAGTCATTGACAGACAGACTCTATCAGTGCACTTCATCTGGCCGCCAAAAATACGCCCGTCAGAAGCATGGATGCGCAGGTTCTTGCCAATGAACTGCGAGAGCCAGAATGTCGCTTGTTCATTGTCCATTCTGGTGTTGGTTCTACTCTCGTTACTGGCGGGTGACTTCATGTATGGGAGATACCAGCTGTATCTTTCTGCAGACATGGCGGTGACGACGTCTTGGTAGGCTGTGCGTTAAGTGGGCGCAAAAGTGGAGGGGGTGGCTAGCAGTGGCTTCCCGCAGTGGCTGGTGCGGCCATGGTGCTTGGAGGACATCTTAGTCAGCCAAATTTTGGAACCAGAACCCTTGATGTCTGGCCGTGCATGGCGAACGCGCTCAACCACACATCATGATGCACTCAATACGGCGAAGCTGCCATTCGGCACTGCGCACATTGAACGGCCTTTGCGTATACAACGGCTCATGTCGCGCCTTCTCTAGAACTGTACCGCAGTCGAAGGGTGCGCATAGACATACCGTCGCTTTGAAGACAGCATTGACGAATCCTTAGGCGGCCTACCTGTCTACCTCAAGCCCTCGACTACCGAACTCACGTCCCTCCTCTCGACTATCAACTCCAAGGTCCTCCTCCCTGAGCATTTGTCGAAAGAACAGGAGAAGCTTGTCTACCAGCAAAAGTCGCGCTCAAAGCTCGAGACCGAGCCTGTCGAGGTCACAGTCGGCGACGTGACTCTCCCCCTCGAGCCCCTTCAACGCACCATTCGACCGAACCGATGGGATAGCCTGAAGAGTGTCATACGCCAGAGCGAAACTAAGGAAGACTGGGAAAATGTTGTCCGCCTTCTGGAGGGCTTCCACGCCGCTGGCATCAACATCAAGCCACAATGGCAGGATCTGATTGTGCGCAAACTGAACGAAACCGGAAACCACAGTCTCGTTCTCAAAGCACTGCAAAGAGTTAAGGCGACCGGGTTGCGATTGAGCAACTACGACGTCACAAGGAGGGCGCTGAAGGGTGCACATGACCGAGCTGCGCTGTCAGACTGGGAGAAGGAAGAGACGGCCAAGTCACTGCGTTACGCCAGACAGATCGTTGAGCTGATGGAAGACGAGGAGCACCATGCCGTCCTGTCCAAGGGCGTGAAGATGGCACAGACCGACTGGAGGAGCAAGCCGTTCGTCATTGCCGTGCCCACCGAGCTGGCGGCTGTAGTAGCGCAGAAGCACGAGGGAGACGTTGAGACCGTGAAGACATTTGCCAACCGCCTCGTCTATGCGTTGAAGCAGGATAACTTTACGGTAAGCCTCAGTGATCTTTATTCACGATTCCCAATCTAACATGCCTCAAGGAGTCGATCGACCGTATTTCCGCATACAGCACTAGGACAGAAACAGATTTCAAAAACAGGAAAGAGCAGGTCGCCGCACTCAACACGTATGCAGAAGGGCTATTCGAGCTTCTAACCATCTGGAACGCGCTCAAGACATCGAGAAGCGTGCTCGGTGCAGACATGCCACTTGCAGCAGATGCTTCCGAGTTCGAGGACAAGATCAAGACCGTTCTATTCCGTGGTTTTGACGCGATACCCAATCTGCTGAAGAAGAACGGAACGGAACTGAGAATCAGCGCTCGCGCATACATGGAGGACCAGCTAAAGAGGTGCCAGGCTTAGACAGGTAGAGTGTACGATTTCGAGGGCGTGATGTGAGTTGTACATTTGTAATATATCGCGCTAGGGGTTGATATCTAGTGGCCACTATGAGTAGCTTGAATATCACCTTTGGCAGCTGCTCGCGGGGGAACAGTGTATGATTAGTGCTGTCCGCAAGTAAACGAATCGAAGAAGAATTATGGAAATCAATGCTTACACCCAAATCTGCATCTCTGCGAGCAGAGCCGCACAAGTACGAGATCCTGAACACTGCCCATCGAGCATTGATACCAGAACCAGATATACCACCATCGAGTCTGCGTGAGAGCATAGCAGGACTTGATCTATGAACTCGTGCTAGAAGTTGCACTGGCGCGGGATCCTTCAGAGAGCTAGTTATGGGTTGTTAACGAAATACCATGCTACCCCCGTGACTTAGCGCGAAAATGGCGTTAGATCTAGTTTGTTAGCAAATCGTAATACAAATAATATCACACTGCATTTGGCATCGCCAGAACGCTCTGAAGAAGCTCGGATAGTGGTTTTTGCAGTCTCGCGATAGTTCTCAGGTGTTGTGATTTCGACGATGGCCAAATTGAAGCGGAAAAACGTGACTCCAGCGAAGAGCAGACCTCCAAAGCGTGCGCGGAAGACCACACAGCCATTCGAGCAAGG
The DNA here is from genome assembly GCA_009982855.1 of Lizonia empirigonia. Classification (NCBI taxonomy): domain Eukaryota; kingdom Fungi; phylum Ascomycota; class Dothideomycetes; family Pseudoperisporiaceae; genus Lizonia; species Lizonia empirigonia. The sequence continues at coordinate 196,466 of JAADKA010000006.1, read as the reverse complement.
TGTCAATCCTGCTCCTCCAGCTCCTCCACCGACGGCGAGTCGTCCGGTACGCTCACCGGAGCCATCACAGCGTAGTCCTACGCCGATTCGAAGTCCGCTGTTCGAGCCCGGGGCGAGCCAGCTCGCCACCGACGCGCAGGCCGCTGCTATACTTGGGGAGGATGATAACGAGGTGGAGGAGCTGGAGCCTGTGGATGACGAGGATCAGCAGGTACAATGGGCGTTAGAAGCTGCCACAGCTGTAGAGGAGCCGGCTGGAAACTCACGTAGTGTTGCTGCCGTTGCTGCTGCGCCTTCGCGGGGTATTACAGAGGAGCTGGAGGAGCTGATTGAGCCGCATCTGCACTTCAGATGGCGCGCATGTTGGGATAATATGGAGCGCGCGTTAATAGCAGCAGCTTGTCGTTTTGCTCGTAGCAAGCCTATAGGCGGCGTGACTGAAGCGATGGTGTGGCAATGGGCGGATAAGACTGTAGAGGAGCAGAAACCGCGGGTAGCAAAGGTTGACAGTTTGACAGCGACGCTGTACTATACAAATGGCCGCCAAGCCAAGGCCGATAGGTGTACGCTTGCACTGCAACGGAGGCGTGCTGTAGCTGGCGAGACGCTCTGCTTAGGCAATTGGGATGAGTTTCGAGCGTTGGTGGAGGAAATGGATAAAGAGAGTAGTGAGGTGTTGAAGTGCGACTTCGACTTGGTATTAAGAGCGTTAGAGGAGCCATCTAGCAGCCAGCTGTTAGCCCGTACTGCTGCTGCTCCTGCTCGATCGCGGCCGGGCATCGTTACAGCTATACAAGAGGAGGGGCTTGCTGAGGTAGTTGCTATCGAGCACTTTGCAAGTGGGGTAGCGATAGGCATCAAAGACTACTGGAGATGCAACGAGGGAGGGTGTAGTAATAATACTATGACGTGCTGGAGACGGCCTATCGAGGGTCGCGAGATCGATCGCGGAGAAGAACACTACAAAGTCAACGGCAACAACATAGCTCGATGGGCAGCTGAAGTTCATGAGGGCAAGTGTACTATACAGCGTCCGTCTGAGAATACTCGCCTTGCTCTTATGTTAGTAAAGGATCGCTCAGAGACTGAGAAGAGGCGGAAGCGTTCAAAGGTCTCCCCCCAGTTCCTCAAACTCTAGCATTGAGGGCCTTACTAAAGTAATACTCGCCAGCGCTCTCGCACAGATGAGAGGACCCCAGCACTGTCAACATGGTGTTGAGTCAATTGAGCAGCCAGCGAGGTGGAAAGACATCCAGTGCCCGCGCCTTGAACTTAATCAACACACGTTCAACTTCTTCAGCTACTGGAGATCCTCAATGCCTCAATTCAACCTTGACATTGATCACGTCTTGCAGAAGACTCTTGTAGACGGCGGCTACGATATCAACATGTTAATGGACAGACGCGACGGGATGACACTCGAGGTATGGGTTGAGTACTTGGACCTTCCACCATCTCTGCTCTCGCACCTCCGAAGAAAGGCACACGATTGGATAAAAGACTACAGTGGATTGTCTGCGGAGAACTATAGGCTTATTAACGAGCTACTTTCTAATAGTCCAGAGGAGTCGACAGGGCGTACATCGTTGGGGGCAGTTAGTGGCAATGCTGGTCCGTTATCAAGATCACGACTCTGAACTACACAACTACAACAGGGCAAGGCTACTTAAGATAAGAGACAATTATTTGTACGTGTATCCTCAAGCTGCTCTAAAAAATTCAGAGCTAAAAAGCAATATTTGCAGGTTAGGCAGCACTTATCTAAGTTGAACGAGTCTTGCTGGTTATACGTCTTCCTATATTTACACCTTAACGCCACTACCCCACCATAAAAGTATGAGATATAATACAATAGGAGTGCAAAAAAAGAAGGCCCTAGGGTCTCGAACCCAGGCTCGCTGTCTCCTTGAGTAGAGCAGGGACTTCGCACAGCATAGCTGCATGTACCCAAGGAGGCAGAGTATAGTACAACGCTCACCTCCACTACCGCATCTTTCCGAACTGCGATAGCTTCTCAGTACTGAACATGGAAGTACAATGCTTAATTGAGTAACGTACTCCACGGGTGAGCGGATCATACGAGTGAGCGGATCACTCTGCCAAGACCACACCAAACCTCCACCTTACCACGCGATGCCTCAACAACAACACAGATCTAAGCCCTTTAAAGAAGCTGCTATACAGCTCGCGCTCCAGGCAATCAAACAAGATGCGACGCTCACACTGCGACGCGCTGCAGCTATATATAACGCGCCTTATAGCACACTACATGCTCGATACACAAGACGAACTGCACAAGCCGATTGTACGCCAAAATCAAGGAACCTGGACCAGACTGAGGAGGACGTGGTCACTCAGCACATACTTGAGCTACATGCCAGAGGGTTCGGCCCTCGGCTGGCTGCTGTCGCTGACATGGCTAATTCTTTGCGCAAAGAGCGCAATATGGGCCATGTTGGCGTAAACTGGGCCAGTACGTTCGTTAAGCGCCGCCCTGAGCTCAAAGTTAAGTTTAATCGCAAGTACGACTACAAGCGAGCCCTCTGTGAGGATCCAGAGATTATACAAGGCTGGTTTGGGCTTGTAGCGAATGTCAAAGCCAAGTATGGCATCCAGGACGATGACACATACAACTTTGATGAGACAGGCTTTATGATGGGCCAGATATCTACAGGAGCAGTTGTCACAGGTTCAGAGCGTCGAGGACGGCCAAAGGCAGTCTAGCAGGGCATTAATGGCACTAGATGGGCCATTCCGCCCTTCATCATCTTCAAAGGCCAATACCACCTCTCTGCCTGGTACAAAGAGGACAATCTGCCTCAGGACTGGGTTATTGGAGTCTCTGAGAACGGATGGACTACCAACAAGCTTGGACTCCAGTGGTTAGAGCACTTTAATGCCCATACAAAGAGGCGCACCCGAGGAGGGTACCGGCTGCTCCTTATTGACGGCCATGAGAGCCACAACTCCTTTAACTTCCAACAATACTGCAAGGAAGCAAAGATTATCACACTGTGTATGCCTCCACACTCATCACACCTCTTGCAGCCACTTGATGTGGGTTGTTTTGCCCCTTTGAAGAAGGCGTATGGGCGCCAAGCTGAGGATCTCATGCGCAACAGAATCACGCATATCACTAAAACCAAGTTCCTGCCATGCTTTATAGGCGCCTACAAGGGGTCATTTACTCCTAGTAATATCCAAGGAGGGTTCCGAGGCGCTGGATTGGTTCCCTTTGACCCAGAACGGGTCATAATGGGCCTTGATGTCCGCCTACGTACTCCACCGCTACCTACTGTGGAAGATGAGCCCTGGCAGTCCCAAACCCCAAACAATACCCTGCAAATAGGGTCGCAATCAACGCTGGTTCGACAGAGGATTCAAAGGCATATGGGCAGCTCACCAACTTCAATGGTTGAGGCCTTTGAAAAGCTTGCCAAAGGCGCAGCTATGGTAGCGCACAAGCTGGTGTTGGCTCAAAAGGAGATTACTGGGCTTCGAGCAGCAAATGAGGCCGCCACGCGACGTAAATCGCAAAAAGAAAGCAGTTACAGCAGGAGGGGGTCCTAACAGCTGAGGAAGGCCTTCGATTAACTACTCTAAATGAGTTTGGGGCGCGTGGTGATGGTAAGAAGGCAAGGAAGCGAGCAGGTGTTAAAGGGGGTGAGGCAACCCAAAGACGCTGTACACGGTGCCATGAGGTAGGGCATAACTCGCGCACGTGTAAAAAGCCTGTAGAAAGTGTTATTAAATAATATTATGTGCTGTACTACTGTATACAAGGCCAACGTGGGCCAATACAGGCTATGATAGGGTAGAGATTTGGTGTGGTCTTGGCAGAGTGATCCGCTCACTCGTATGATCCGCTCACCCGTGGAGTACGTTATATGAACAACTATACTTATTGTGGTGTTGAGGTAATAGAGCACTGTGGCAACAGTAAAGTACTAGGTGAGAGAACTCCTGCACATCAATCGTCGTCAACACTAGCCAATCCGCACTTTCTGTACTAGCTTCTACAGTTGATATTGTAGCAGAACCTGTGTACAGCAAGCTCCATGTAGTTGTTAAAGTGCTCCTACTGCTGCTGCTTATCCGAGTGCTTCTTTATCCAACTTTTGAGTACTTTAAAGCTCTTCTCAATAGGGTTATAGTCAGGTGAGTATGGCGGGAGATACTCTAATTGTATGCCAAAGTCTTTGAAGAGCTGTACAATCGTCGTCGATCGATGGATAGACGCGTTGTCCATGAGCAGTACATGGTAGCCAGGTTGTAGCAGTGGCAGCACCTTTTGCTCAAGGAACTCCTCCATAATCTCCGCAGTAATTGAGCCTTGGAATAAGTAGTGTACGAGGTACCCATCCACAGTCATGGCCAGCAGGAGACTCCATCGTTCTGACCGTTTCATAGAATACTCCAGTTCGACAGAGCGGCCAACAGGACCCCAGCCATACTTGCGATCGCCAGTACGCTCATTACAAGAACTCTCATCAATTGCAACTATCTGCTCCGCAGTATAGTTCAACTGTACTCTTGCTCTAAACACCCTGCGCAAGGCGTCAGACTGCTCAGCTGCCTTGTTGCAATCTTTCGACTCCACTTCATCCTCTGTAGCTCTCGCGACACCAACATGAGGCTCACGGGTATGTCAAACTCGTCTATAATCTAGTCTCTAATCTCCTCCAAGTACGCCTGTGGTCTGCCGTTGAGAAACTCACGGAGGCGTTGCCTGTGGCAATCCAGCAGCGTGCTAGGTCGTCCCAAGTTCACACACTTCGGCGCATGCGGCTGACCCCACGCCTCCAAGTTGCGTCTATATTTACGCGTACTATTAGATACAACACTAGTCTGGCGATGAATAGCTTTATCCGAGACTCTATATTCGATTCGGTCGACGACTGCGCGGAGGGTGCTGGGAGCAAGTTTACGGCCGTTGAAGTCGACGGGGCGGGCCATCGTGGCAGCTACAACACCAGAAGATCGATCGCGATAGCAAATTACAGACGATTAAGCAGCTTCAATTAAGAGCTTTACCACGCTGTAATGCGTAGTTGTTCAGTATTCTCAAATATTGACGTTTGCCATAGTAAAACGTCCGTGCGCGGGAACCCCGCAAAGTACGGGGGGTAGCATGGTATTTCGTTAACAATAATAGCAGTAGCGCTGACGCCTGAGCTCCACGACTCTGACTGCACGACAATTCTTCTCGAACAAGCACGTCGGATATCGGGCTCTTCTGCACCATGCTGGTCAGATATTCCAAGTATCTGGACAGCGGGCCTGACTTTCCACTGCTGACGCCAAGCCACAGACAGCGCGCTGAACGTGACTCACGGTTAACTAATATGTAAAAGGTTATTGAAAGGCGTCAGATCGCAGCATTTTATTCTGAATGCCCAAGACTAACATGGCAGCACCACCCGCAACATCAGGCTACGCCTTCGTCGGCCTGGAAAACCTCCACAACGACATCTACCCCGCCATCTCACCCACCGCCACCCCATCGCTCCACCAGCCCGGAAAAGTCATCCTCGTTACCGGTGCAGGGCGTGGAATCGGCCGCGCAATAGCGATACAGTATGCGCAAGCCGGCGTGGCTGCACTCATCCTGTGTGACCTGACGACCGACCCGCTCGACGAAGTGGAAGCCACCATCAAATCCAGCAATCCGGCTGTGCGCGTGCACAAGCACGCTGTAGACGTATCATCCGAGACTGACATTACTGCGCTGGCGCAGCAAGTCTGCGCCGCAGAAACCCGGCTCGACGTGCTGGTGAACAACGCCGCGCACATGGCGCCGTGGGTGCCGATTCACGAATCCCAGCCAGCGGAGTGGTGGCGCACGTTGGAGGTCAATCTCAAGGGCCCGTATCTGTTGGCGAATGCGTTTCTTCCGTTGTTGTTTGCGACGGCGGAGACGACGGGGAACGTGGATCTTGTCAATGTGGTGAGTATGGGCGCGCTCATGGTGAGTAAACTCGCGTCCATGTATAGTATTAGTAAGCTGGCGCTGTGCCGGTTATCGGAGCATTTGGATGCTGCGTATAAGGACCAGGGCGTGAATGTTGTCAATGTGAATCCGGGGGGTGTGATGACAACGATGGCGAAGCAGGAATTGGATATTCTCAAGCCGAGTAAGTGGCATCTTCCTTCTCGAGGGCGATGGTTTGGAGCTGATACCTGATCGTAGTATTGAACGACACCCCTGATCTATGTGGAGGTTTCGCTGTCTGGCTGACTGCTGAACCGAGGAAGTGGCTTGGTGGGAGGTATGTGTCAGCGACGTGGGATGTTGGTGTCCTAGAACAGAAGAAGGATGAAATTGTGGAAGGCGACAAGCTAAAGGTCAAACTCGTCGTCTGAAAATCCCTACGTCAAATCTATCGATCGATTCTTGGGGCCATTTGCATGCAGTGCAGATTCGAAAGCACATGGAGTCGTGATGAACATCCAACATTTCGGCGTCACTACCTCCCAGGTTGAGGCACTCGTCAATCTTCTCACATATTCCCTATTAGGATCAAGAAGCCTGGCATGTCGCCTCATTATCTCGGACGCCATGAGCTGAAATTCGAGCAGGAAGATAATGCGAAGACATTTTCAAGATACACTGGAATCAGGACGCTATTCGACATGTCGCTCATCATTTCAAATGCCGCGCGACTAAAGCCCGAGATACGCCTGGCTGAAGCAGTCTCACAGTTCGAGGCCAGTCTTTCGGCTGATCAGAAGACAATTTTCCATAACCAAAGAGCTCGTTCGCTCAAGAACCCTCCTGACACCAATGATGTCATGCGAGTCACCGCAGAGATCGACCGCTGCGTGTCAGGCAAGGCTGGAAAGAGATGTTTTGGGCCACGCTTCACCAACTTTTTGCAAGGGGTCCAACAATTCGCTGCCCTCGGGGATGTTGTCGGTGGATCTCAAAATATTATTGCATGCGGCGTCTGGTCGCTTGAGCGCATGTCATTGCTCGTATGTCCTGGGATCTGGATCGTTCCGTTCCTCGCTGACGCAGATATCCCAGTCAATTATCAACTTTTCTTTGTATATGGATAGTTTGTCCTCTCTATTCATGGAGATAGGTCGCTCAGCACCACGATATCAGACGATTGCGGTCCTTTACCCCCTTTCCAAAACCCTTCAGGCGCACATCATCGAGTACTTCATTGTGGTCGTTCATCTTTGCCACAGTATTCGACAATTCAGCCTGAAGTCAACCGTTCGCAAGATCACCGCTACCTTGAACGACTTGGATCTAAAGACATAGATCAGAGCTTGACGGTTGGGAACAATCAATTAAGGAAGATGTTGGCTTGCTAGTTGCTAAGAGAGTTGAAGAGGAGGCTCACAACAACTCAAAGTTTAGGGCACTTTCGCACATATTTTCAAAGACTGCCTCCCGTCAGCAAAAGATGGCTGCAAAGTTGAAAGTTCTCGACCTCTGCTCAGAGTATGGCTACGAAACTACCTGGAAACAAATTCGGAACACTGGTACGACAACACTGTTTGCGCAAACCGATGGGTAACAGTAATGGAAGACCAAATCCGATTCCGGCGGTCTCCTATATCTTGGGAAGCTAGGATGTGGGAAGTCGGTGACGATGGCAAACATCGTTGAAGGCCTTCATGTCCAGAACGGAGAAGGGAACGCTACTGTTGCATACTTCTTCTGTAGACATGACCTGCAAGAGAGCCTCAAGGCACGGACAGTGATTGGCGCCTTAGTCCGTCAGCTACTTTTGCCTCTTCAGGACCTGCCCGATCTCACAGACTCTAAAAGTCACATTAAGTACAGGCGGCCCTTGGACTACGAAAGCATGGCGACATTATTGAACCGTTCATGCCTGACCGGACACAAGAGATACATAGTCCTTGATGGCTTAGATCTCTGCAAAAAGCCAGTGATGACAGAGATTCTCGAGCAGTTACAGAATCTTCAAAAACAGGTACCGATACTTCTGTGTGTCTCTTTGCGTCAGCAACCGCAGTCCTCGTTACAACCAGCATTCCAGGACTGGACAATTCTATCTGCCGACAGCAGTTCGGACATCGAGGCGTTCACGGAGAGTGAATTGGTTCGTTACTTGGAAAGCGGCACGCTCAAGATCGACGACCCAGCTCTCATACTTGATGTTCAAGATTCCTTAATCAAAGGATCGAAAGGGATGTTTCTCTGGGTTGTCCTCCAGATCAAGTCGCTGTGCTCTATGTCAACTGATAAAGAGATCAAAGAAGCTCTTACTAACCTGCCTGTTGAACTTCCTGATATTTACACTCAAGTACTACAAAAGGTGCAAGAGCCCGATAAGATCCATCAGAAGAAGATGCTCGAATTGATCACCGCAGCGCGTCGACCTCTCAAACTTGAAGAAATGCAGGAGGCCACAAGTGTTACTCCTGGAGATACGGAATGGTCAGTAGCGAATCGGGTCAACGATGTGTACTTGGTACTAGCGAGTTGCGGCTGCCTTCTCACGCTCGACGAGGAGGAGCTGACAGTACGGCTTCTACATCCCAGTGTAGAGCAATTTGTCTTTGATCGATATCGAGATTCCACGGGTGCTAGTATCACTATTGCAGGAACCCACAAAACTATGTCCAGTATTCTCCTCACCTATCTGAACTAAGGAGTTTTCGGCACCGAAATTTCAAAGTTCTGCGCGCCAAAGATAGAAGTGGGACTGGCGCCTTCGAATATCATTGCATCCACGGTGACACCATCCACTGGACACGTGCAAAAGCTTGCCCTGAAGCTTTTGAAAATGAGGAAACAGTCCAACTTCGACGTCGGCAGGGCTTTTTCGAAGGAGCTCGCATTTCAGAAGAAGCCTGAAAAGGCCTTTGAATTCCATCTCTACCAATACGCAAAGCGCTGGTATGTGACACATACCACAGAGGCGCAATACTTGGATAGTGAGGACTTGAGCCTATGGTTGGCTCTTCTAAGGCGGCGCCAAGATCAGCATGATCTGGATTCCCAGCGTGAAACATCTCTAGCACTGGGAATGGCAGTCAAAGTAAACAATCTGGAGATACTCATGCGCTTGCTATCAGATGTATACACTGGAGAATCTGGACCTGAGCAAAGTGGACCTTACCATACTCTCCTCGAGTCAACAGCGCTCGCACTGCACCACGGCTTTCACAATATCCTTGTAGAACTCCTTAGGAGGTGTGAGAAGGACAGTACTACGATGGATTTGGTTTTGCTATGCAGCCTACATGGACGAAAAACGTGTCGTCATGTCTCTCCTCGACAAGGGCACACTGGACTTCAAATACAATAACCGCCATGGGAAAACTCCGCTACTCTACGCTATCCAGCAGGGACACAGGCAAATGTCCGAGATCCTAGTACAGGCAAAGTGCTTCGACGTAAATGCTGGGATCGGCGAACTCACGCCCGTCCTCCTTGCGACGCAATCACGAAATGCTACCGCACTGGAGGCATTGCTGAAATCAGGCGGCCTGCGGCTGACAGAGAAGGAAGGGGACTATTTACTCTCGCTTGCGAAAACATGTGGAGACGAGCGCATAGAGGCATTGATCGCCCAGGGATCAGAAAGCAACTGGAATCTGGCACCTCCACCATCTCCAAACGCACCTCTCCTTCTCCTCTTCTTCGTACTCATCATGTTCATCCCCGAAGCGCTTGTCGCTTACTGGTGGTTCTTCTCATCGGGTTGATTATGACTGAATGGTATTGTGGATGCGTGCTAAATCTATACAAAGATCCCTCAATGCTTTTATCATCCTCTAATACTCAAGTATTCCAATCACGGCCTCCACTCACTCAGGTGTAAGCCACGAACGCCCTCACTTCTTGAGCGAGAGTTTTTGCCAGTGGCCTTCGGAACTGAGAAATGGTGAGCGATCATGCGCAGATGCCCACTCTTAGGATCGTGCGTCGTAAAAACAGTTTAGCCTTAAACACCCCAGATGACCTTTACCCTCATCTTCTACGCATGAAGTAGCGACTGGTAATTCCTCGAACCCTCCTCCGGTATTGATTGCGTACAAAACGGACATAATATCCAGGTTTCGGATAATAGATAGCATGCACAGCGGCCTCAGAGTTCGAAACAGAAGCGCGAGCATCCGTGGCAGATACATTCGAAATGAAAGGGTGCACTAGTATGCGGCGTGGATATGCAATCCATTAAATGCTGGGTTTCTGCGAGCGGCAGTCTCAGGTGTGATGTCCTAGATCTGTTAGCACGCAACCACATACACGCAACCAAGGCACTTACAGAAACAACAAATCAATCCAGATCGTATGATCGCATTATTGCCGATTTTTGCATCAGTTTCAATGATAACATCATCACTACTGTATACATTCTCACCAATAATGACCTCGAAGGTGTCCGCATTGGCTGTAGATTTACCAGGTCTGGTCTGGAGCTGAAGTTGGGATCTCACGCCTAGCTTGTCACTGCGTTTCATCCTAGTTACGCTTTAAAAACAATCCACGGCCAAGCTGTGATGATGACAACGACGAACGCTCACATAAAAAAATAGGTGTGTGGGAAGCGATGCGATTGAATTAAATCTAATTATTCGGCTTGTTCGAAATCGTGGCGATTAGACGTGGAGAATATGGGTGAGCAGGTGGGAGCAGCGGGCTCAGCCTCACGACAGGCAGGCGCAGCCACCATGCGCAATGCGCAGTCTCTTTCACAGTTTTGATTGGCGAGATCTACATAAACCGTCAGTAGGAGTGCAGTACACCTATGACGCACCAGCGCTCTTGAGATGCTCATCGTTAAGCTTCTTCTGCTTCTCCCATTCCTTCTTGAGCTTCTTGCTCGCGCCCTTCGAGATATCCTTGCCTTCCTTGTCCTTCAGTGGCAGCCCGTCAGCGTCCCATGCACTGTACTCAGCAGTCTTGAACATGTCTCTTGGACTTATCTTGGCCTGTTCAGCAAGCCTGGCCTGCTTCGCAGCCTCCTCGCGCTGCCGTTGGAGCTTAGCTTCGGCCTTCTGGCGTGCGATGGTTTCCTTCTCGTTGCGTGCAAAAGCAAGTTCAGCGTCCACAGGTCGTACCATTGAGGGCAGGTTCTCACGGTCTTCAAGGTAAATGCCAAGGTCCCAGAGGTGTGTGTCGCGCAGTGCATCGCAGAGAGCGAGGAAGTCCTTGGCGGGGGCCTTCTTCTCCGCAAGATTGCGTAGGTTTTCTTGGAAGGTAGAAAGTACCTCGGCGTAGGGGATGGCTTTGATGTCTTGTTGTTGGGCAGACTTGTGCTGTGCAATGATGGATTCGAGAACGTCTCCTGACAAATCGCCAGCAACAGCGTGCTTTCGGACTTCGTCACGCTCGCGAGCAGCTGCATATACGAATTCCTTTGCTTCTGAAGGGATGTCGATGCCCGCCCAGCCAATGCCACCATCATAAGGGTCAGCAGATCCATCAAGACCGAAGATGCGGACAATCCGAGTGATGTAGCGAGCGACATCGAAGGCGACACTATCTGACAGATCTGTTGGTTTGGCAGAGTTGCAGGCCGTGACCAAGGTCGAGATCGCACGTGTCGCGGTAGGTGTGTCGAACGAGTCCGAAAGCGCTTCGTGGACCTTCTCCTTCGCAGTCTCGAAGGTTTTTGAGATTTCTGCGTCTGCCGCACCTGTTGAGTCGATCATGGGGTTGACCTCGCGGTCACGGACCTTGTAGAAAAAGTTGCTAATGCTGCTTTCCCACCCTGAGCCAGCCTTGCGCATAGCGTCTGTGATCTCAATGCCATCGTGCCATCCGCCCATTAGGAAGATGATACGCAAGCTCCGTGCAGTCCAGTCACCTCGAGCTAACGCTTCCCTGATAGTTGTGAAGTTCTTGAGACTCTTGGACATCTTGCTACCAGATATCGACAGGTGACCCATATGCAGGAAGTAGTTCACCCACTGGTGACCCCCCTTTTCGCCAGACCAATGCGCTTCCGACTGTGCGAGTTCGCTGAAATTTGTCAGCGTGCTAGAAATGAAAGGTAAGACGAAAGAAGCTTACTTGTCGTGATGAGGGAAGCACAGGTCGATACCACCAGAGTGAATATCCATCTGCTCGCCAAGCACATCGCTAGCCATTACGGAGCACTCAATGTGCCATCCGGGCCGCCCAGGACCCCATGGTGACTTCCACGCAGGCTCTCCTGGCTTGCTCGACTTCCAGAGGGCAAAGTCAGCCTCGCTGCGCTTTTCTGACGTCTTCTGCTGCGACAAAGCACCCTCTCCATCTGCCTGCAACCCCTTGTCTCCACGGTTCCAGGGTTCCAGGCGAGCATAATGGTTTCCAGGAATCTTCTCGAAGCCATCAATATCAAAATATACAGAACCATCAGATGTTTTGTATGCAAAGCCATTGTCGACAATCTTATTCACAAAAGTGACGATCTGGTCACCGTACTCAGTGACTCGGGTCACAACATCAGGGTCCAGTACGTTCAGGTTCCTCATATCTTCCATGAAGCGGGCCTCGTATTTCTGGGTGAGTTTGGTGAAAACTGTGTGGTCGCTAGCATCGATTTTCGAGCCGTGTATCGAGTCCAGATATGGAAGCAAAACGTCTTCAGCGCCAGCGTAGAACAACTCAACATCTTCTGGAGTCGTTTTCGACGGCGCAAGCAGCGCAGTTGCTGCGGTACCGACTGTCTTGAGGTGCATCTTGATCTTGGCTTCCTTGTCACCTGGAGGAGTAACGCCATCTTCAGATTTGCCGGCTATGACGTTGGCGTATTTTTCCGCGGACTCTTTGTTGAAGTTCTCTGGCGAAAGATCCGAGCTCAAAAGGGGGAGGTTCTTCTTCACATATGCTTCAAAGGCTGCAATAGTCGTGCTTGACACTTTATCTGATATTGTTGGGTTCTTAGCCTTGAACTGCGCCAGAAGATGCTGCTGACGGCCTCGCAAAATAATCTTGTCGTCAACATCGGTGATGTTCTGAACAAACTGGAGTTTGTAGCCAAAATAGCCAGCTAAAATTCTCCGCAAGACATCGATGGTTACGTAGTTCCGCGCATGTCCAAGATGAGCATCGTCGTATACTGTGGGTCCGCAGCTGTACCACTTCACAACCTTGCCCTCGGGATCAATGGGGACAAAGTCGTTTTTTGATCTTGTCAAGGAGTTCCAGACTTTCAGTTTTGCTGGTTCTGTTGATTTGGGCTCCTTCCACGGCGGCTGGGTGCGCGCTGGTGTCGCCATTGTGGCTCTGATTACCAGCTGCAAGGGTCGGTTCTTGAAATTGTTCCTCGATTGCAGAAGCGGGGAGCTAGTTGGCGTGAGGATTCTGCGGGACAAAGAAACAAACGCAAAGACCATCAAGGAGACGGTGACGTACAGCAAGGAAGGAGCGACGAGACTATGAAGAGGGAAATAGTAAAGTGGAGTCGAAATGCAGTGACGAATTGGGTGACTCAGGAAGCTGCAGTCGTCGTGTCCTTCCGTGAGGTCTCATGCGCGCAAGTCTTGGCACTCCCCGCCAATTGCAGGGCCGAAAGCTCCCCGCTAAAATTATTCTCTGAGCTTCACATAAGGTTACTCTTTCTTCGTAACGGCACCCACGATACGTCATGGCGCCCGTTATTTCACCTTTTCTGGACCCGGGGACGCACTCCTCTGCTCAAAATCTCGGAATAGTGCAATTGCGCCGCGACCATCTCATTCCAGCTGTTCTTGCACCAAATAGCGACTCGGACTACGCAGAAGGAAAGGTCGAGAACACGCGCTTTGGCTCTTTTCCTCACAGCACGCTCGTTAATCAGCCATGGGGGACACAGGTACTAGCATCGGTCGTCGACACTGGTTCACGTGGGAAGTCGAAGAAGCGCAAGAGGGACGGGAAAGATGAGGGCACAGAAACACCAACAACGGATGCTACAGACGCAAGGAAGGATCTCGTCAAAGCCGCGACGGCGAGCAGCGGCTTTGCGCATTTGATACCCCCGACACCTGAGACATGGACACTCTCCCTGCCCCACCGAACGCAGGTAGTCTATACACCAGACTACAGCTACATCCTGCAGCGCCTGCGCGTACGACCTGGCGACCACCTGATCGAAGCCGGTGCAGGAAGCGGGTCCTTCACACACGCCGCTGTCCGCTGTGTCTACAACGGTGCACCAGGTATGGAAGACACATCCTACTCCGCCGCCGACATGGAGGAAGAAACCAACGCGGTCGGCATGTTGCCCAAGAAGCGGAGGCGCAAGACCCGTTACGGGGGTGTGTACAGTTTCGAATACCACGAGCCGCGCGCAAAGAAACTCCACACGGAAATTGTCGAGCACGGCCTTGACCCCGTAGTCACAGTGACACACCGCGACGTCTACGGCGACGGCTTCAACCTCAACGACTCGACAAGCCCCGAGGCAGACGCCGTTTTCCTCGATCTGCCAGCGCCATGGCAAGCGCTCAAACATCTCACGCGGACAGCCCCCTCCACCGCCACAATCCAAGCCGCAACCTCGGACCCAACCGCCTCGACCGACGCGTCCAAACCCTTCGTATCCCCCCTCAACCCACGCAAAGCAGTCCGCATCTGCACCTTCTCGCCCTGCATCGAGCAAGTCACCAAGACCGTGGCCGCGCTGCGCACCCTCGGCTGGCTCGAAATAGACATGGTCGAGATGGCAGCCAAGCGTCTCGAAGTGCGACGCGAGCGCGTCGGGCTCGCCGAAGAAGGCCTGCGCGGCGGCAACGCGAGCGCCGCCACCGTCCAAGAAGCCGTGCAGCGGCTGCGCGACGTCGAGGGCCGCGCCGCCGTGTTCCACAGCCTGCAGAAGGAAAAACAGGACGAGGTCATGCGCCGCGCCGAGCTGCGGAAGCGCGGCAGGGCCGCTGAGAGTGTGGATGGCGCTGCGAAGAGGGAGAAGAAGGAGAAGCTGCCCAAGGAGGGCGTGCCGCCTAGTAAGCATGATAGGCTGGATAAGGCGAAGAAGGATCTTGAGACGCGAGCGCTGTTTAAGGAGGGCCGGCTGATACACCGCACGGAGCCGGAGTTGAAGACGCATACGTCATATTTGGTGTTTGCGGTGCTGCCGCGGCAGTGGACGACTGAGGATGAGGAGAAGGCGAGGAAGAAGTATGGGTAGAGAAGTGCATCTTGTAGAATGAAAGATACCCCATGATTGAATTCCGCTGCTCGATACTTGCATTACTTATCTGCTAAAAGGTGATGAAAGAATGAGGCTCGCTCAGCCGTACAAATTACCCTCCAGAATGCGCCAAAGAATTGCTAGTACCTGTACGCTTATACGTCGACTATCCCCACACCGCGTCTCTCGCCCGGTGGCTTCCATCTTTGCTCGGCGGCGTCGAAATGAGATGTGTCCACGCCTCCTTCCCATCGATGAACAGCCGGTAGTTCAGGTGGCTTTGCTCTCCATGTGCAGGCGTTGTGATTTCCACGGCGCCGAACTTGCTGTTGCCATCTGGTAAGTACTTGATAGTCACGTCCTCGTCATCAATCTCCTTATACGTCCTGATTGGCAGGTAGAACATGCTGAGAGGACTTGTGCTGAACTCGTGCACTGTGGAGCTGATCGGCCAGCGACCGTCGGCGGGTGGGGGGAACGAAGTGGCCGCGAACTCGTGGCGGTCGCCGCTCAGGACTACGACACCGACACCGTGGGTTGAAGAGTGTTCCCAAGCAACTTCGAGCACGCGTCGACGTTCAACGAGGTGTCCACCCCAGGTATCTTCTGAGCCGAACTGCCAGTTCTTGGTGAAGGGAATCCCGGTAACGATGATCTTCCAGTGGACGCCCCGCGGTGGCTCCTTGTGAATCCAAGACAATAGATCTTCAAGTTGGGTGGCGCCGAGCATGGTCTTATTAGGGTCATTAGGGTTCTTGTTGCCGGGGCTGCGGTAGCGGCGCGTGTCGAGGAGGAAGAATTCGGCTGGTCCCTGTGTGAAGGAGAAATAAGTCGCGCCCTTGCGGTGGGCAGGTGGGTTGGCCGCAGCATTGTAGTGCGTGAAGGCATCGTACGCAGGAACCGCGACGCCTGTCATGTTTCCGTCCCAATCGTTCTGGATCTCGTGGTCGTCGATGACGTGGATCCAAGGAAGGTTGTCGCTGACTGCAGGCCATGATGGCGACGAGTAGACCTGGCGGTACTCACGCCTATAGGCCTCTGCATCCTTGCCCTGTCGTTGAGGCACGTCGACGTAGATGAAGTCGCCGAGGAAGAGCATGAAGTATGGCTTCAGCTCGTGCAGCCACTCTGCGAGATGTTTCATGCCAGGAAACTCAAGTGGGTGCTGGAACGGTGTATATGGCACTCGAGGCTTGATGCAGCTGGAGTGGACGAATGTATACTTGTTTTCCTTGAAGGCCGAGATGCGACCGGGACGCGGTGCTGTCGTGAAGGTGCCAGTCTTGTTACCACTCGAAGTGTTGATGATGTATTCGTAGGGCGTATCCGGTCGCAGATGATCGAGGTTGATGACAGAGGTAAAGTCAGTGGCGTTAGTTAACCATTGCTCAGGCTGGCTCGCGAAGAGTGTCTTGTGCATCCAAGAGCGGTCCATGACGTCGATTGAGCGGTAGAGAACCTTGACATCGTGTGCATATGGCTCTCTGACCAGGACGTTGGCGCTATGGTCTGACACGTACCCGATGCGTCCGAACGAAGCGTTGTGACAGTCGTGGAGCAGAGGCGCGCGGTAGATGACATCCAAAGCCATTGCGAGCAGCGCCATATTGATGGCGAACGTGATCCAGCTCCATAATGCCGACGAGGGGCTCGGCAGGCCCGTGAGCAGCGTCTTCAGTATCTTCGGCTGTCTCTCTTCGTACTGGATAGTCTCCTGCACGTCGAGTTCCTCCAGGGGACCATCCTCGGCGCCGTCGATGTGCTCGGCTTCGGTGCTCGAGTCGCGGTCGATGGTGTCTTTGACGATGATGTCCAGCTCATCTGATATGATCTTGTACTCGGCCGTGTCCTGGAAGCTGGTGAAAAAGGAGGGGATGTAGATGGCAGTCAGAGCGGCGGCGAGCGGCGGAACGACCTGTAGCAGCAGAGTCAGTCATACTGCAACGTGGCAGGCGTGCATGCGCGCGGTGTTACTGACTGAGGTGGGGATCTGTCAGGCACATGTCAGCGAGTCGCGTCCCAAACAAAGCTGCTGATGGCACTCACCCATCGCAAGAAAATCCAAATGCTGAGGCGCAGCGCGAGAGAGCTGACGAGCGTGAGAAGATCGCTTGCGGACGCCATGGCTGCTAGCCAGATGTCGTAGCTTGGCCGTGCCGGCGTTGGTGTTTTGGCAGGAACGGGCCTGCTGCTTCTGACAGCTCCGAGCTCTCATAACAATCACAATGACGTCGGCCCGTGCGCTAGTCGCTGGTGGGGACAAAGCCGCACTCTTTACGATTGCCAGTCTTCAACACCAAATTACAGCGTGTCAAACATAGACTCGAGCATGATCCAGCCACCTGACACCATTCAGGCGCCGCTTAGGAGCTGAGGCGCGTAGTACTCGGGTGCTTTTATCCGGTCAAGTCCAGCTTGATCGCCCGTGCAGGCTTCATTCACTACCTTACAGTTAGCGAGTCAAGTGCACGCGCAATTTCTAGCAATATACCATCTGAACCAAGGCACGGCTCGAGCACAATCAGATGAACCGTCAACGGTCTCCGTACGAGTACACAGCTCTCGACAACACCAAGCGGCAAGTCCGTCTTGTCCATCAGCACCCCTTCTCAGAGACAGGCGCAGAGAAAATTTCCGATACCGAGGATGATGAGGCCAATGTTATACACTGTACTTTCAGCCTTGCATCCCTGGATGACAATCCTACATAGCGCTTTCGTATGTTTGGGGCGATCCCAGAGTCACAACTCCTATTGATCTTCACGGTCACCCCTTTCCTGTGACTTCCAACCTCTTTTCCGCTTTGAAGCATCTACGCCTTCGAGACACGGAACGAGTGCTATGGGTCGATGCACTCTGCATCAATCAAGACGACAATCGCGAGCGTTCCAGTCAAGTTCCTTATATGCGCCACATCTATTCGCAGGCTACTGCGGTTCTCATCTTTCTAGGTGAAGCGTGGGAAGGCTCTAATGTCGTTATTGGCTTGATCAAAACACTAGCCACGAAACCTTTTCTCCATCTCGACCCTCGCATGGAGCCGAGCGTCATGTCGCATGGCTTCAATCTCGAGGACTTCGATCTACTACGTTGTATTTTTGAGTTCTTCCACCTACCCTGGTAGAACCGGCTCTGGACTGTGCAAGAGTACATACCTGCGCAGGAAACTGTTTTCATTTGCGGTGAAGACCAGTTTTATGGAGCCTGGCTGAAACCTTTCGAGCATTGCATGCTTGGTCACTCTGGTTGTTGCAATACCGCCAGGCAGCTCTCCCACGAAACACCCGAAGGACAGAGCATCGCCGCTGGCTTGCAGCGAGCTAGTCTGCTGGACGATACTGGGATGCCCGATGGCTGGGGATGGTCCCACTTCGCAAGTGTGCTAGCGTCGTTCCGATCTCGCGATTCCTCCAACCCCCTCGACAAGGTGTATGGACTACTTGGCTTAGGCGACGACGCACTCAGAGCAGGTCTCCGCGTTGATTACGACCGTCTGCCGGGATATGTGTATACTGACGTGGTCATAACAACGATCAATGAGAGGAAAGATCTGGATGTGCTGAGCCTTGTGTATGGACCGCGACAACCGGCGCAGAACATCCCATCTTTTGTCCCTGACTTCGCCACTGCTGGTCCTGGCGCGGGAGACATAAACTATTTTGAACGCTACATGAAGTTTCTGAAGACCTTCAGTGCCTCAAATGAGACGGAAGCTGACATCTTCACAGTGGAAGAAGGGGAGTTGTCAGTTCGTGCAATGCTTGTCGATGAGATCTTGGAGGTGCAGCCCTCTGAGAACGCTACATGGAAACAAGTCACGGAAATCGGCCGCAAGTTTGCCAATCAGATTGAAAGAATGGACCATCCCTACGATTCAATCTTTGAAACTTTCCGGAAGACTATGTGTGGAGGTATCGCCTACTTTCCTCATATTCTCGATCTAGTTGAGCCTGTAGACAGCACATATCTGCCGATCTATGAGAAGTGGCAGTCCTGGGTTGACTCTGGCATGCCAGTCCTCACGGAACGCGACGTTGTCAACTTCTCCCTGGCCTTCCAGATTGCTTTTGCAGGGCGTCTATTGGCGATTACAAAAGGAGGTCGGATGGGGCTTGTGCCTTACGGAACTGTCCCTGGGGACATCGCGGCAATCATGCCCGGCGGTAAAGTGCCGTATGTGCTAAGCCAGGCACCTGAGGAGTCCAGCAAGGAAGAGAGCAAGGCCAAGTTGAAAGGTCGATATCGTTTCCTTGGCGAGGCGTATATTCACGGTGTCATGTTTGGAGAAGCCTGGGGCGAGAGTAAGTTGGTAAAGCTTGTCATAGCGTGACAAGACTTCAAAACGAATGAACGCCTACAGTGTAACGTGTTGGATAAGCGAGTGACGCAGGCAAGCGAGCGACGCACCCTACCAATTTTGCGCACCTCTACACGCGTATATCTCAACCACCTTATAAGATAATGTATAGATATTGATAGAATAGATTAAGCAGTATCTAAAGTATCTTTCTTGCACGTACGAGAGTTATGCCCAGTCTTTCTGCACCTCTTACAGCGCGCAAGAGCCTGGCGGCTAACACCTGATTGCTTTCCTCCTTGACGCTCTTCAAGAGCAATCTGCTGGTCAGCCTCACGTTGAGCGAGTAGATCCTCTCCAGCTCCCATTATTAATACTCCTTGCTTCTGTATGCGCTTTTTCTTACGCTGTTTACGCGCACACGCTGCCTTGTTGGCTCTCTCAAGACTAACATGCAGATCGGTGTGGCGCTCGGCTCGGCGTAACGCTCGAAACACCAGAATTTGCCCACCCACATCACTGAATTGAATCGCCACATTTAGTCGCTGCACTCTTGTAAAAATAAAGGAGGTAATTAAGAAAGGCAATGCAATAAATCTGTTCTATCTAAATTTGCTAGGAAGCGTGACGTTGCGGCCGCGTAAAGTAATTTTGGTTAGGGGTGATAGGGCAGCCTCTGGGGCAGCATCCTTTGATGCACCGCCCCTAAATTGTTTCTGACGCTTGTTCTTTACATAGGGTACTTGGGGAGCTTTTCTCTTCCCTTGTTGGGTGTTTTGAGTCGCTTTGGCAGCCTCTTTCTCTGCTTTTTTGCGTTGTTGTTCAGCCTGCTTCTTAGCCTTCTCCTTCTCCCTCTCCTTCTTGAGTCTCTCTCTCTTATCACGCCTCTGTTCAAGCTCAAGTTGCTTCTGAATCCTCGCATCCTCCTGGTCTTGTTTCCTCTTAGCCTTGTCCAGTTTCTCCTGCGCTGCTTGCTGCTCCATGACTGTCCTTCTCACTCTTGCTTCTCTGCCCTTCCTTGGGGACCACATCACAGCTCCACCATGATACTCTTGACGCTGTTGAAGGTCAAGAGGTACGCCCTTCTTCTTTTGTTTCTTCTTGCTCCGAACTGCCTCTCTTAGGCCTTCATTCTCTTGAGAAATAAGCTCATTGTTGGCTTGAAGATGGTGGAAGACTTGGGTGAGAGTTTTGGCCTCTTTCTTAGCCCCATCCTTCACAGACTCATTAATGAGCTTTCTTATCTTTCTCCAATCAGTCTCAAGAGGAGCTGCAGGGTTGTTTGTAACCTCAGCTTTATTAGTGGTTGTATGGTGGAATCTTTTGAGAACTGCTTCACTGTTCTTTGGCCAGATCCCAGTGGTTGAAAAGGACTTCAAGATGCGATCCTTGATGAAGGAGGCCTTCCAGGCCTTCCAGAATAACAAGAAGAAGCCTCCTTTCTTAATGCGGGCATAGCCTTGGCTCCTTTGGGTAAGGTCTGTGAGTTCTCTTGTGTATCCAGGTGAAAGAGACTTGAACATAACCACATCAAGTAGCTGAAGCGTGTGGGTTGAATGGGGAGGTAAGATCAACAAGAGGATCTTGTTCTGATAGCAATACTCGATGAAATCCAGCGTGACATGAGATCCATGGCCATCAATAATAAGAAGGCGCCAAGATCTTCTTGCTTTAACCTTGGTATAGCGGTCAAATACCTGTTCAAGCCAGGCTAATCCAACGTCATTGTTAGACCAGCCTGATGGAGCTGAAGTGTAGAAGACTTGGTGTTTATCTAGGTCAATATCTTGCACCCAATCTGACTGAATGTTGCCATTTAAACCCTGGAAAATGAGGCCAGGAGGAAGAGCATCTCCACCAGCTCCCACACAAGCCAGGACAGTAATCCATTCACGTGAGCCTTGAAGGACTTCAGTCTTCCTTTTCTTCTCCCAAGTCTCTCTGCTAAAGACTCTCTTAGTCCTTCCCACCTGTCCAATCATGAAGCCTTTCTCATCCATATTGTATGTATTTCCAGGCAGAACTCCGTACTCTTCAATCTTGCTGTGGACCAGATCAAAGTATAGCTTGTATCTTGCTTCTGAATCAGCCTGGTGGCGTGTGTAGTCCATCCCAGATGTCCAGCGTGAGACAAGTTTGTCATGGTGTTTGTTGATAAAGCGCGTCACCCACCCCTTTCCCACATGCCCCTGAGCTATCCCTGATGCAAATCTTCTTGTCATCTCTCTTGTGGGCGCAAGGCCTCTCTCTGTGAGCCTCTCAATATGCTGTATGAGCTCTTGTTCTTGTTGTGGGTTGAGGCGTTGTTGGTTGATTGCCTTGGCTTGCATTGGAGCTTGGGTGCCTTTGCATCTTCTGGCTAGTGTGTGTCTGCTCACATTGTATTTTTCAGCAACTTTTGTATATGAGAGTTGTTCTCCTTCACCCTGCGTTTCCATCGCTTTAACTGCCAGGTCAATTGGGTCCATATTAGTTGAGTTGTCGCGTGTTGAAGTTGGCGTCACTTTGGTGTTCTGGTGTTTGGCCGAGCGTTACGCCAGGCCGAGCGGCACACCGATCTGCATGTTAGTAATCCGATCGCGCATTAGCTCCGCTGAGAGCATCATCACCTCAGCACCCTTCTTGAGCTGGTCAATCGCCTCAATGTACGTGAGCTTGAGGCTCAATCCACGTTAATACGTTGCTCGGCGTACGAGCCTCCCAGAGAGCCTCTGGTAGAGCAACTGGAGTAGGTGTAAGGTGTACGCAGCTGCACGTCAAGCTTTGACAGTACAGTGACCGTGCACGCCGTGCACACCTTCGCGCCGTGCACACCCTCAGCAAAAATCCACTATACTCCTCAACCCCATAACTCAACACCACGATGTCGTTAGAAGAAGCGCTTAAAGAGGCAGATGTAGCAGATGCACAAGGCAAACTTTCATACCAGGCGGTTGCAAAAAAATACAATGTGTGCCGCACAACTTTGTCGCGACACCACCGACACGTTGTTGCGTCGCGTGCTAACGCTGATCAACAACTGCTTAAACTCCACCCTACACAAGAGCGAGAGCTTTGTGAGTTCATAGTTGAGCTTACTGAGCGAGGCCTACCTCCTACAAGGCAGATGGTACAAAACATGGCTTCTGAATTGGCTGCAGATAGGGTCTCCAACTCGTGGGTTACTCGCTTCCTACACCGTCACCGCGACCAGCTCCTATACTGTACTAGGACTTTAGTCTGTTCGCGCGTGTGCACAGACCATTTCAACAACGCGAACTCTAAAGAGGGGTATCTTCTTCAACTACACACGACTACATCAATATGAGAGCTTTTAGCACTAAAATTTCATCAAATCGAGTGCGCGGAGGTGAATTATCAGAAGCCCAACGGATATACTGCTTAGCCCAGGTTGAGGCTGGTGTGTCGACAAGCGAAGTTGCTGACGCGCTGGACTGCTCGCAGCGGTGCGTACAGAAAACAGTACTCCGATGGACAACCAGCTGCAGCACCACAACGCAGCCTCGGACAGGCCGGCCACCTACATTGACTAGTAGAGACCATCGCCGGCTGCTACGGATTGCTCGGAAAAACCCAGGTATTGAGTACCACAAGCTTATGGAGGAGGCTGGACTGTGGGACGCCAATACTACCTACCCCAGCGTTTCTAAGCGTACTGTGCAGCGCGCAATGGCTGACGAGGGATACCGCAAGTTCAGAGCGAGACGTAGGCCAAAAATCAACAAGAACACAGCTGCGGAACGCCTCAATCTTACTAATGAATGGCTGGGGTTTGATTTTGGGAGGCGTACTATCAGGTTCAGTGACGAGTGCAGCGTTGCTCGTGGATCTGGCCACAACACGCCCTGGGTATGGCGACTACCTGAGGATAAATGGTCGCACGAGATGGTTGAGGAGGTCACCACTGCTCGCCAACCTGCTCGTATGGTATGGGGCTCAACATGGATGACTCCAGGTGGCCGAGCAAGGCGTAGTCGTCTAGTAATTATGAATCGCGACACATCAGCCAAACGCAATGGATACACAGCTCAGAGCTACATACGAGCACTTGAGGAAGGTCTCCAGGACAGCTACAGGCCAGGCGAGTGGTTTATGCAGGATAACGCACCTATCCACACTTCCCAGGTCTCGAAGGAGTGGCTAGAGGTTCATGGTGTTGCTACGATCAAATGGCCACCATACTCACCTGACCTTAACCCTATTGAACACATGTGGTGGGCACTTAAAAAGAAGCTCCATGAGCTGCATCCTGAATTTGACTATATGGGAGACTCTCTAGCTGAGTGGGAGGCGTTTGAATTGGGGTTGATTGAGGCATGGGCTGCTATACCTGACGCACTGATCAAACGCCTTATTAGGTCTATGCCACGACGCCTAGACGCTGTGCGACGTGCAAAGGGCTACCAGACTAGATACTAAGCGTAATGCGATTAATTTGCAACCCTAATTGTCTTATTTGGTCTATGTAGTAGAGAGTTATACTGCTTTGAAGTTGATAATCAAATGTGGTTGTGGTGGTCCATGCGTCAACGCGAACAGACTTTTGGCACCCGATTGTACAAATGGGCCAACGCTATCGACGCACAGCGCCTCCACGCCGATAGCAGCGAGAAGTACACACGATACTTCAAGCTTGTGCACTCCAAGATCACCGAATACTCGATTGAGCCACGGCACACGTACAATATGGATGAGAAGGGCTTCGCAATTGGCGTACTCAATAGGCGCACCAAACGAGTGTTCAGTAGGGCTTCTGTGGAGTCAAAAACAAGGCGCCAGCCTATGCAAGACGGCAACAGGCAGTGGGTGTCGATACTCGCAAGCGTCTGCGCTGATGGTTCGGCACTGCCTCCAGGCATCATCTATCCAGGCGCTCCTAACGAGATACAATCGACCTGGGTAGAGGATATAGAAGCAGAAAAGCACTCAGTATTTGTTACTGTAACGCCCTCAGGCTGGACGAACGACGAGGTCGGCCTTGCGTGGCTGGAACAAATCTTTGATCGCTATACTCGAGAGAAGGCGCGCAGAAGTTGGCGACTACTTATAGTAGACGGCCACGGCTCGCATATAACCTGGTCCTTCATCAAGTACTGCGATAGGAATAGGATACTGCTACTAGTGTTCCCTCTTCACAGTACCCACACGCTGCAGCCGCTTGATGTAGCACTCTTCTCACCTCTGGCTACAAGCTATACAAACCAGCTCACTAAACACGTTTACACAACTCAAGGCCTAGTAGGCGTGAAGAAGCGTGACTTCTTCCACCTATTCTATAAGTCCTGGACGGAGACCTTTACCCCAAGCCTCATCCTCAAGGCCTTCGAAGTCACAGGCCTATCGCCACCCAACGCAGCTGTAATCGTCGATAGGTTTCGGAATAAGCGCAGGCAGCTGCCTCGTACACCTTCACCAATTGCAGCAGATAACTGGAAGCAAGCTATCCAAATTCTGGGCAAGGTGGTAGAGAATCAGGACGCAGAGGAGGTGCAGCGGTTGCGGCGTACTATCTCTCACCCCTCCGCCCACACTCAGCTTGTACAGCTTGAAAATGAAGGCCTGCGCAACGTAATTGGAGAGCTTAAGCCCTCTAAAAACAAGCGGAGGAGGCTTGACCTGCAGCATGATAAGGAGTTCTGTAGTGCAGCTGTTCTTTGGAGCCCTCACAAGATCCGCCAAGCCGAGGATCGCTATAAAGCCAACAAGGAGCAAGAGCTGCAGAAGAAGGTAGATAAGGCTCATCAGAAGAAGCTTCAGGCCCAGAAGAAGCTTCAAGATGAGCAGGACAAGCAGCAGAGGAAGGCAGAACGAGAGAGGGTGAGGGAAGAGAAAGCCTACAGGGAGGCTGCTAAGAAGGCTGAGAAACAACAAAAGAAACAAGAGAGCGACGCTGCCAAAGCTATCCAATTGCCCTCAAGAGGCAAGCGCAAGGCTTTAAGTAAGCCTTGTACAGAGCCTGCAGCCAAAAAACAGCGTAAGCGTGGTGCAACTCGCGTTGTAGTTGAAGCGTCGCCGTCCCCAGCACCTCCACCAGTTACCACGCGCAGCGGCCGCGCAACAAGGCCAAATAAGAAATGGGAGCAGTGCATGCACTGTAGGACCTATTAGACTGTTATAACGAAAAACCTCGCAATAATATCTATTGTATGTGGCTCTGCAGCCTCATTTTTCGGGTGTGCAGGAGGGTGCCAAGGTGTGCACGGCGCGAAGGTGTGCACGGCGTGCACGGTCACTGTACAACGTCTGGTTGGAGAGGCACAAGGCCTGCGCCTCGAAAGGCTGAGCAGATATTGGCTGAGGTGAACGACCGACTAAACGCTGCCTTAAAGGCTGGCAAGAACTCAAGCTTGGTGATATGGTTGATGTGGTGGCGGATCAGGCTCTCAACCTCACGGCTGTAGGCGCGCTTCAACGGCGAGAAGCAGCCAACGTCAAGCGGCTGCAGCAAGTGGGATGAGTGAGGCGGCATGCAGAGCGTGTAGATATTGTTCTCCTTGCAGAGCTCTTGAAACTCAAGAGAGTTGTGGCTCTCGTGGCCGTCAAGGACGAGCAGGCGACGCGCACCGACGACGCGAGTCTTCGTGTGAGCGTTGAAGTGCTTCAGCCACTCCACTCCTAGCTCGTTGTTCGTCCAGCCATTGTCACTAACTGCAATCACCCAGTCGCGTGGGATCTCTGCTTCCTCGTACCAGGCAGACAGATGATACTGGCCAGCGAAGATGAGGAACGGCGGGACTGACCAGCCAGCAGCGTTGATGGCAGCGATCGCCGTCACCCATTCACGGTCGCCAGGCTGGACAGTCTTTGGCCTGCCTCTTCTCTCTGACCCTGTCACGACAAGCTGAGTCGTAATCTTCCCCATCATGAAGCCAGCCTCGTCAAAGTTGTAGACGTCATCATCGCAGATGCCGTACTTGGCCTTTGTCTCCTCTACAAGCTCAAACCAGCTTCTGATCAGGGCTGGATCCTCGCATAGAGCTCTCTGCCTATCGTACGCTCGATTGAAACGCGTCGTGAGACTGTCTGTACGCTTGACAAAGTTGGCTGGCCACTTCTGCCCAACCTGCCCAGCGCCTCGCGCAGCCAGCAGTTTATCAGCCATATCACGTACAGCATCGTACGTAGGCGCGAACCCACGTGTATCCAAGTCGAGTATATGACTGACAATTACCTCCTCCTCACGCAGAGAGAGCTTCTTTGAGTTGGGCTGGCAATCGCGTCGGGCAGGTACTCCAGCGCGTCGGCGGCGGAGCGTGGCTTCAGCTACGTTGTAGATCGCTGCAGCAGGACGATTGCCCTGGATCTGTTTAACATTAATAGATGAGATAGCAAGCTGAATATCTGCTTCATTTGAGAGTAATTGAGTAACGTTGCGTGGAGCCATTGTAAATTGAGATAGGAGCAGTGCGCAAAGTTGGTGGGGTGCGTCGCTCGCTTGCCTGCGTCACTCGCTTATCCAACACGTTACTGAAAGCTAATCCTATGATCTCCAAACTCGTCGTATCATCGTCCAACTAGTTGTCCAGGTCAATGTGTAAATGCACCATACACCGATGTAGGTAGCTGGTCATACTGCCCAGGTGGAAGGTAAGAGGTAAGCTAAGCCCTGCTGGGATATTTGGTGGTGGGGGGAATTACCGAATCGGTTCGCTGACAAAGTCAGAACGCCTTCCAGGCAGGCTGATCGAGGACCTTTCACTCCCATTTCGTGTGTATAGTACTACCTCTCAACTAGAACCGCTTGGTCCGCATCCTGTACAAAATACGGAACGCTGTCTCTTCGTATATGGAAGGCCAACAACCGACATATTCCCACTCGCCTCTAGACAGAGCAGAGAGACAGATCCGTATCTTTCATCTGCTCCCGTCAGCGGTAGAGGACGATGAGGACGGCAACTTCTACCAGTACGATGCGTGCGATCCGAACAACCCCAATGACATTTTTGGTTATTTCAGCCTAGCTTCGCTGGACCAGCATCCTCGCTTCCGCGCACTGTCATACGTCTGGGGGGATCCAGCCACAGTCGCTGCCATCAGGCTTGATGGCTATTCGTTCCCGGTAACCAGCAACCTTTACACGGCGCTATCATGCATGCGCCAGGAGACAGAAGAGTTCGTTTTGTGGATTGATGCGCTCTGCATCAATCAGTTTGATCTCGAGGAACGAGCGGCTCAGATTGCTTTGATGGAGCGTATCTACACGCAGGCTCGCACGGTGCTCGTATTCTTGGGCGACGAATGGGAGGGCGCATATACGACTATGGGTCTGATCAAGGCTTTTGGGGCGCGGGATACCCTGCATTTTGACCGACAGGCCTGCCTAGAGGAGAAGACTGTGGAAACCATGCGCGGTATCAAACTAGAATCTAATGACTGGAAGGACAACCTTTTGAAGTTTCTTCATTTGCCTTGGTGGACGCGCCTCTGGACCGTGCAAGAAGTTGCATTCGCGCAGAACGTCTGGTTTGTTTGTGGCCGGCGATACTTGGATGGACATGTAGTCAGGGATTTTGTGCTGAGGAGCCTGACCCATGGTATCTGCTGTCCTTCGTTCTATAATTATGCCGTAGCAGAAGAGAATGGTAAAAGCATCGGCGCCGGTATAGAAAGAGCACAGCCACTTGTCGATGCCGGCGGGACTGAGATCAGGCAGAACCACGGGTTCATATTAGTAGCAGCAGCATTCAGATACCGGGAATGTCTGCATGCGGTAGATAAAGTATATGGACTGCTCGGACTGGCCGCCGAATCGTTTCGTGGACGGATTCCCGTGGATTACAATTGTTCACCTAAGGAAGTATACACAAATGTAGTCCTCGCTACCATCGCTGATTCGCGCAATCTGGATTATCTCAGCATCATTCATGGCATGCGTCGTGGACCTCTCGCGTTACCATCCTTCATTCCCGACTTCACCGCCCCAGTGGACCAGGAGTGGGAACCATCATACCTTGGCCGAGGCAAGATCGTCTCACAACAATTCCACGCAACTCTAGACAGTCTCGCAAACCTCTCAATGATATCTGCAGACGAAGCAACCACCCAAGCCATGCATTTCGACTCTATCCTAGAGACGGGTCATGCCCTCAACCAGCCTACATGGAGTGACCACATCAGTGAACTACACCATCTCCTCGAAACAAGCACCATGCCAACCTCAACTAAGCCAGACGCACTGTGGCGCACGCTCTGCGGAGGCGGCCTCTATGGCACGCTATCAGCAAACGACTCCGCAGAAACATGGCGCGAGTACTATCATCTGTGGCAGGATTGGTTCGCCAATAGCGACCCGGACTCGATCCACGACATGAGGAACGATATGCGCGTTCTTGACTTCCACAGAGCAGTCATCAGCGCAACCGCGGGCCGGAAGTTCATGGTCACGAGTGATGGCTTTGCAGGCTTGGTTCCTGTTGAGTCGGAGAGTGGAGATGCTGTCGTGCTTATGCCTGGTGGGAAAGTACCTTATGTGTTACGCCGGCTGTCCGTGCCAGCTGAGGAAGAAAATGACGAGGGTGAACCAAGCCCGAGGGTACCTTCAGGGTGCACATACCAAGTACTTGGCGACGCATACGTCTACGGTATAATGCATGGGGAGATCTGGGATGAGAGTAAGCTGCGGACGGTTATTTTAAGATGACTGAACGGTATCATTTCGATGAGGAGATATTACTATGTTTCGAAACATCTTGAATCCTTTGACCCAAAACATCAGGAACAGGGCTGTGAAAACGAAAAACAAGTGACAAGTAACCACACGTAGCTACCAATTCACAGGCTTCAAGCACAAATACCCAAACGCTCAAAAACCATATCCTCTTCACAGCGCCAGCCCAAAATCCCAAACCTGCACCTTCCTCGTCCCAAACGGCCCACCCTGCCTCACAAACAAACTCAACACATTGAACTTCTTCAGCCTCTCCTCATCCACCAGCGGCTCCCCGGCCATATTCGAAATCTCGCCCAGCTTCTTCCAGTCGGCCCAATTGCCGCCCGCCGTCGCGCCCCAGAGCTGCACAGCGCTCTTCGGCGCATCCGGCAGGACTGCAATGATGCTGTCGCCCGTGGCCACAATCTTGCCGCGGTACGCGAGGTACGGCGGTGTCGAGAGACCCGCTACTTTGATGGCTGTCTTGCTGAATTTGCCGTCGGCGGTGCGCAGGTAGTGGTAGAATTGGCTTGTGCCGGTGGTGTTGTCGCGCATGAGGGCGTGGAAGCGACCTTGGTCGTCTGCACATTGCGCTTCTTGGTTTATGATCTCGCTGTTCTGCGGGATGTCGTAGACCTTGATGCCTGGTGTGCTGGGGGTGATGGGCATCGTTACGGTTTGGCCGTTTGTTTGCTTCCAGCTACGTCCTGCGTCGTCGGAGTACGCGAAGTAGAAGTCGTGGTTGGTGCTGGGCGTTGGTGTTTCGCGCACCGTCCAGGATACGTACAGGCGGTTCAGCGCGTTGCTGATGCCGTTGATGTATGCGTTGTTGTCTTCGCCCTGCAGGTACTTGCCCACGTTGGACCACTGTCCCGAGGTCGAGCTGTAGCGGTGGATCCAGGAATCGCCAGCTCCACTTTGGCCGATGCGGAATTCCATGAGAAGATCACCGTTGTCGATACGCTCAAAGCGTGGGTACGTGAGGGGTGTCCAAGGCCCAGTGCTACCGGGGAGGGAGTGTTGGACGGCGGAGAAAGCTGAGGCGGTCCATTCGGAGGGGACAGTTTTGGCAATGCCGGTGTTGCTTACGCGGTAGTTGATGGGGACGTCGTGATGGTCGAACGAGAGGTGAATCTTGCCGTCGCCGCTGATGCCCATGCTAATAGTGTTGTGCTCATCAAGGGTTTGCTGCAGGTAGTCGGTGAAGGCGAATGATTGCCATGCACCGATCGAAGGAGAGATTTGCCGGCGTCCAAGATTGACGTAGTGCTTGCCGTAACCGGTGGCTGTAGCATAGTAGGCGACGTACTGATAGTTGCCGAAAGTTGCTAAAGCGTTTTGCTGGAAAGAGAGGCCATTGAGATGGACTGAGCCCTCTACATCGTTGCTGATGTTGTAGGAGTTAGTCGATGTGATTGTGATTGCCGATACCAATGAAGGAATGAGCGTCAAGGACGCCAGGAAGGTTGAGAGGAGCTTCATCTTGAAAACTTGGCTACGCAAACGACGTCTTGTCAAACCACCGTTCATATATACTCGAGCATGTCGCTAGGCATTCACCCGTATGACATACCATGGATGCGGTAGGACGGGGTATTTGATCTGCCGGCATATTTAGCATCACTATAATCTAATTGAGCATCGTAATGCGCACGCTTTCCTACAGATTTCGGGTAGCTTCATGCGCTTGGATCGCATGGTCATCCGGGCGATGCTACTGTTTCGTGGTAGTCGTGGCTCAAGAAGTCACCTGCGCCGGCTTCTCGGGCCAAAAATAGTGCGGAGCGGAGAGTTGGGGCGTGACTTGTCTACAGCTGTTAAACTACTCAATTGTCGATCACAGTGGTCCTCAAACTGGGATACTTTCGTTCGATCCTGGAGCAGCTCGAAGCCTGAGATCGTAAGGGTAGTGGTGGCACGATTTTTTGTTCAGTTGTCGTGTTCGCTCCTTGCACTACGCTCATTTCTATACGAAAGACTGCGTTGACGGCATGTCACAAGTGTTCACCTGTGAATCACCTTTTCCGGAAAAAAACCAAAGAGTCCGCTTTCCGCAAAAACTAATCTGTCCGTTGCGTCGACTGGAGTGTGAGAAATCCTCGGCAGGTGTTGCGGGGAAGGGCGCCAGCGAGACGCCAACCGAGCGCCTCCAGCCTCCAAGACCTCTAGCGAACCCTTCCCCTCCAGCAGCCAGGACATCGCTTCGTCAGACATCTGTCATATGACCCGCCTGGCGGCAAAGAAGCCTCGTTCTTCTAGATCTAGCAGCAAGTTAGGCAACTTTGAGTGGCAGACGTACCTGTACCCTGCCTGCTCGCTAAGCAGGCAAAAACTTCGCTTACTAAGAATGAGGCAACCGTGCTACTTGTAAAAGTCTCTCAAGGATTTCCTCTACAAGGCTTTGTCTTAAGAAGGCACAAGGCATGTATACCACGTAAGCTAAAGAGGCGTCGTATAAAACGGATCAAGGACAGAGGTAAGAGGCAAGATGCCACATAGGGTCTCCTTTAACGTGCCCGTGCGCAGTTGTGCCCGGATTCACAGTGTGCCCCGCAGAACACCACATGCCCAATCTCAAAATGAGGCTGTACAGCGCCACGCAATAGCTTAATATTGATAGAAATATAGTTTTGTAGTAATTAGATGCTTGCGATCAACTTGTACTATCTATATTTTTGTGGGAGATTGACGTTGCGGCCACGTGATGTGACTTTGGCTGGAGTAGCCAGAGTTGGCAACAAACAAATCAAATCAAATCAAGTCCCGCGAACGGCCCTACCGTTGGTATGTGCCCGCTAACACGGACCAGATGGTGCTGCGTGGAGAGACTTGATTTGGACTTGATTTGTTTGTTGCCAACTCTGGGAGTAGCAGATAGCTCATCTCCAGCTTGAACACCAGCGTGAGCAGCGCCAGCGCGTTTTTGACGCTTGTTACTTGGTGAGACTACTCGTGAGGCTTTACGCTTGCGTTGTTGAGCTTGTTGGATAGATTTTTTTTGGTGTTGAGCTTCAACTTTGCGCGCGCGTTCAGCTGCTTTCTCAGCTCTCTCCTGCTCCCTGACGTCCTTGAGCCTCTGCCTTTCCACACGCTTCTCCTCGAGCTCAACTTGACGCTGCAGTTGAGCCTCCTCGCGCTGCTTTTTGGCCCGTGCTTTTTGGAGTTTCTCCTCAATCTCATCTCGCTCCCGTACTACTTCTCTAGCTCGAGCTTCACGCAGCTTGCGAGGAGACCAGTGGACGGCGCCACCGTGATACTCCTGGCGCTGTTGAAGGTCAAGAGCTTTGCCCTTTTTCTTGTGCTTCTTTTTGTGTTGAAGAGCCTCCTTTAAGCCCTCATTCTCATGCTTTAAAAGCTCATTCTGCACAGAGAGATGGTGAACGCTTGAACGCAGCTTTTTTGACTCAGTCTGTTCGGTATCCTTTACAACAGCTCGAACTAATCGATCCATCTTTCTCCAATCATTGTCAGAGAGCCCTGATGATGAGCTTCTCTCAGCTTCTGGCGTGCTGGCAAATCTACGAAGGATAACGTTGGCATCCATCGGCCAGATCCCAGTAGCTTCGAAAGCCTTCAATACGAGGCTCTCCGTGAAGGAGGATATCCAGGCGCTCAAGAAGAGTGGGAAAAAGTCCCCTTTCTTGATTGGAATAAGGCCTTGAGCCTTGTGGAGATAGTTGGTGAGCTCGTTGGAGTAGGCTTGAGAGACTGGCTTGAACAGCACTACATCGAGCGGCTGGAGCGTGTGAGTTGAATGGGGTGGAAGAACCATGAGAAGGATCCTGTGGCGATCACAGTAGTCGATAAACTCCATCGTGACATGAGATCCATGGCCATCATGAATAAGTAATCTCCATCTACCTGATCGTTGCTTTGTACAGCGATCAAACACCTGCTCAAGCCAAGCTAGGCCTATGTTATCGTTTGACCAGCCTGTTGGAGATGATGAGACAAAGACCTCATGTTCTCCTGCCTTGATATCCTCTACCCAACTTGATTGTATAGCTCGTTTTGCAGCTGCGTATATGAGGCTTGGAGACAGCGAGCTCCCATCGGCGCAACAGCAGGCTAGGAGTGTCAGAAACTCGCGTGATCCATCCTGGAGAGATGCTCGAACCTCTTTCTTCTCCCATTGACGCCTGCTGAATATTCTCTTGCTTCTGCCTATCAAGCCAATCAAGAAGCCCTTCTCATCCATATTGTATATATCTCGAGCCTCAAGGTGATATTCAGTGATCTTTTGATGCAGTAGCTCCAAGTAGAGACGGCATTTTGACTCAGAATCAGCCAGGTGGCGCGTACGATCCATGGCGGTGGTCCACTTTGAGATGAGATGGATCTCGTGCCGGTTGATGAAGCGAGTAACCCAGCTCT
This sequence comes from Lizonia empirigonia, assembly GCA_009982855.1. Classification (NCBI taxonomy): domain Eukaryota; kingdom Fungi; phylum Ascomycota; class Dothideomycetes; family Pseudoperisporiaceae; genus Lizonia; species Lizonia empirigonia. Next base: position 163,057 of record JAADKA010000006.1, on the reverse strand, counting down.
CGCTGAGCTGCTGACGGGCTACTTCTGATGAGAAATTCCTGATCATCTCCCTCGTAGGAGGTAGGCCTTGCTTAGTAAGCTTAGTGATATATCGTACAAGCTCTAACTACTGTTCTGGGTTGAGAGCTTGCCTGCTGGCATGCCCAGCATCCCTAGGCCCTGTCACGCCTCTCCATCGCCGCCCCAGAGTTGACCGGTCAACGCCATGCTTTTCAGCAATTTCCTTCATGTAAATTGTTCTTCTGAACTTCGCGATTTTAGATGCTCGATCGCCTCATCAATCGGAGCCATGGTCGTGGAGTTATCGCGCGTTGGAGTTGTGGTGTTGAGACGCGCGTTGGTGTTCTGCGGGGCACACTGTGAATCCGGGCACACTGCGCACGGGCACGTTACTGGACAGAGGAACTTTGGGACCTTGTTATATACTGTGGTGCTGTCCGAAGTCTTTGCTATCTGCCTCTCTGATTAGGGTTGCTTTTCTAGTTGCAGCGCTAGCTGCAATCTATAACCGGCTCTTGCGTATTTTGAGCTGCACTTCTGATTGGTTTGTTGCTTTGCGCTAAAAGTGTGGTCATCACGTGATAACCACATTTCAAAGTCTAATTCTCACCTGGGCACGTTAATCATCGCATGACGCCGCAGGTATTGAATGGACACAACCAGGTGACAAAGATAATGTAGATATAGTTAAGGCAGAGTCATAAGCAGTTTCTAACCGGGTCACAGAGATAAGCTCGGCCATATAGTGTTCGGCCACATATAGTGATCGGCCACCCCACCAAAACGCGTCACAGTCTTTGAAGTCGTGATATTTTCAGCTACAACGTCTCTAATTGCCACTCATTACACATAGACTGAAGCGTGAGAGCTGCTGCTGTCTCTGCTGCTTTTTGAGCTTCTTGTTCAACTGAACGTGATGCCTGCTCAGTCTGTAATGCCGCCGCTCGCTCAAGCGCAGCCTTGATAGCTTCAACGTTACTGAAGCGCTCATTTAGGTTAGGTTGAACACGCTTCCTTGAGCGGGTAATCTTAGTACTATCTAGTTGATATTTGAGTCGTTGGTTTTCAGCTTGGAGCTCAGCTGCTCGAGTATTTGCCTTCGCTATAGCCTTGCCTGCCTTGCCAAGCACTGCCCGAGTGCTCCGTGAGAGAGATTCTGACTTTAGAAGCTGCCGGTGAGCCCTATATAGAGCCTGTGCACTCTGAGGCGTGCTGAGGATCGAATTTGAGAGCTCTGAGTCCTGCGTATCACGTGGTGGTGTTGCTGGACGGCCGGATACCTGGGATGAGAGTAAGACGAGGTCTGGGTTATATGGGCAGAGCCCTGAGGCTCTCCACCCAGCTCGGATTACTCGCTTAGTTAAGCCTTCCTCTCTTGCCCTGTTGTAGGATACCACAAAGCGCTCTTTCTTGATAGGTGCTGCGTCATCAAGGGCAGAGAGAGCCCGGATCTCAGATCGATACTTCGTCTTGACGACAGAGAAAGGAGCAAGATCCAGAGGCTGAAGCACGTGTGAGGCATGAGGGGGAAGGTAGAGAGGCCATATCTTGTTCTCCCGGCAGGTCCACATGAAGTCGATAGGGATATGAGAGCCGTGGCCGTCCAGAACAAGGAGTCTCCAAGTGCCTTGGCGTGGAGTTGTATTTGGTATAAATATACGCTGTAACCACTCCAATCCAATCTGATTTGACGTCCATCCATTGTCTGACGTTGTATATAGCCAATCGGGTACTCCTTGTGCTGGGAACCACGTGGTTTGGAGGTGCTTGCCCTTAAAGATGACGAGGCATTGAAGCTTAACGCCTGTAGCGGATATCGTCTCAACTATTGATACCCACTCACGATCCTCTGGGGATTTGATATAAGCCTTCTTCTTTGATGAGCTAGCGACGACTCTGGTGTTTGTACATACCCCGAGGGCGACCCCAGTCTCATCCATATTCCATATATCCTCATACTGTATACCCAGCTCGATTCTGGTACGCTCAAATAGCTCAAGAAAGGCACGAACAGTCTCATAGTGAGCTGCTGTAGTCCTCGCCGTCTCAATCGACCGCCCGACGATAGAGGGGACCTGTGGATTGCGAGCGATAAAATGGGGTACCCACAGTTGACCGAGCGGAGCGTGGTCCCCATTCATCTGAAGTATTCGGGAGGCCATCTCTCGCACGCGCGGATGGGACGGGGGCTGAGCACGTGAGTCCTCTTCAAGAACCCACTCTATTAAGAAGCGCTCTTGCTCCGGAGTCAATCGCTGCTGTTGGTGATGTGCTATCGCGTTTGGTTGGCGACCTTTGAGGCGCTCCTGGAGCGATGATCTAGGGACTCCGTACGCCTTGGCAGCCTTCCGTTGACTTGTAAAAACACCAGAATTAAGATCACGGATAGCTGATTGTATAGCAGCTTCACGGGCGTCAATTTTGAGCAGGTTGTGTTGAAAATATCACGACTTCAAAGGCTGTGACGCGTTTTGGTGGGGTGGCCGATCACTATATGTGGCCGAACACTATATGGCCGAGCTTAATGTAGATATACTTCGTAGGTAACGTAGTTTATAAGCGAGCGGGCCATACAAGCGAGCGGGCCACCCCACCAACTTTGCGCAACGCGTGTACTTTAATCAACCATGGCCCCCTCCCACCACGCCCAAAAGAGCTCTAATGAGGCTGATATATACCTCGCAATCTCAGCTCTTAATGAACGCCAAATATTAACTGAGAGATCTGCCGCCCAAACGTACAAAGTCTCCCGAACCACCCTCCAACGCCGACGCGCTGGGACGCGCGCCCGACGCGATTGCCAGCCCAACTCAATGAAGCTTACCAAGCGAGAGGAGCAGGTGATTGTCAGACATATACTCGACTTGGATACACGTGGATTTGCGCCTACGTACGATGCTGTACGTGATATGGCTGATAAGCTGCTGGCTGCGCGCGGCACTGGTCAGGTCGGCGTCCACTGGCCGCGCAACTTTGTCAAGCGTACAGACAGTCTCATGACGCGTTTCAATCGAGCGTACGATAGGCAGAGAGCTCTATGTGAGGATTCTGTGTTAATCAGAAGCTGGTTTGAGCTTGTGGAGGAGACAAAGGCCAAGTACGGCATCTGCGATGATGACGTCTATAACTTTGACGAGGCTGGCTTTATGATGGGGAAGATTACGACTCAGCTTGTCGTGACAGGGTCAGAGAGAAGAGGCAGGCCAAAGACTGTCCAGCCTGGCGACCGTGAATGGGTGACGGCGATCGCTGCCATCAACGCTGCTGGCTGGTCAGTCCCGCCGTTCCTCATCTTCGCTGGCCAGTATCATCTGTCTGCCTGGTACGAGGAAGCAGAGATCCCACGCGACTGGGTGATTGCAGTTAGTGACAATGGCTGGACGAACAACGAGCTAGGAGTGGAGTGGCTGAAGCACTTCAACGCTCACACGAAGACTCGCGTCGTCGGTGCGCGTCGCCTGCTCGTCCTTGACGGCCACGAGAGCCACAACTCTCTTGAGTTTCAAGAGCTCTGCAAGGAGAACAATATCTACACGCTCTGCATGCCGCCTCACTCATCCCACTTGCTGCAGCCGCTTGACGTTGGCTGCTTCTCGCCGTTGAAGCGCGCCTACAGCCGTGAGGTTGAGAGCCTGATCCGCCACCACATCAACCATATCACCAAGCTTGAGTTCTTGCCAGCCTTTAAGGCAGCGTTTAGTCGGTCGTTCACCTCAGCCAATATCTGCTCAGCCTTTCGAGGCGCAGGCCTTGTGCCTCTCCAACCAGACGTTGTACTGTCAAAGCTTGACGTGCAGCTGCGTACACCTTACACCTACTCCAGTTGCTCTACCAGAGGCTCTCTGGGAGGCTCGTACGCCGAGCAACGTACGTGAGCTTGAGGCTCAATCCACGTTAATACGTGATCGCGTGCGACGGCATAAGAGCTCCTCACCAGCTTCGATCATTGAGGCGATTGACCAGCTCAAGAAGGGTGCTGAGGTGATGATGCTCTCAGCTGAGCTGATGCGCGATCGGATCACCAGTCTTGAGAAGGCTAATGAGGCAGCGTCAGCGCGCAAACAGCGTAAAAAAAAAGCGTATACAGCAGCGTGGGGTCTTAACAAAGGAAGCTGGAGAGGATCTACTTGCTCAACGTGAGGCTGACCAGCAGATTGCTCGTGAGCAGCGTCAAGGAGGAGAGCGATCAGGTGTAAGCCGCCAGGCTCCGGCGCGCTGCACAAAGTGTAGAGAGACTGGGCATAACTCACGTACGTGCAAAAAGGATACCTTAGCTACTGCTTAATCTAACCTGTAAATATCTATATATCATATTATCGTGTTGTTGAGATATACGCTTGTAGAGGTGCGCAAAGTTGGTGGGGTGGCCCGCTCGCTTGTATGGCCCGCTCGCTTATAAACTACGTTAAGGCGGAGTTATAACGTACTCCACGGGTGAGCGGATCATACGAGTGAGCGGATCACTCTGCCAAGACCACACCAAACCTCCACCTTACCACGCGATGCCTCAACAACAACACAGATCTAAGCCCTTTAAAGAAGCTGCTATACAGCTCGCGCTCCAGGCAATCAAACAAGATGCGACGCTCACACTGCGACGCGCTGCAGCTATATATAACGCGCCTTATAGCACACTACATGCTCGATACACAAGACGAACTGCACAAGCCGATTGTACGCCAAAATCAAGGAACCTGGACCAGACTGAGGAGGACGTGGTCACTCAGCACATACTTGAGCTACATGCCAGAGGGTTCGGCCCTCGGCTGGCTGCTGTCGCTGACATGGCTAATTCTTTGCGCAAAGAGCGCAATATGGGCCATGTTGGCGTAAACTGGGCCAGTACGTTCGTTAAGCGCCGCCCTGAGCTCAAAGTTAAGTTTAATCGCAAGTACGACTACAAGCGAGCCCTCTGTGAGGATCCAGAGATTATACAAGGCTGGTTTGGGCTTGTAGCGAATGTCAAAGCCAAGTATGGCATCCAGGACGATGACACATACAACTTTGATGAGACAGGCTTTATGATGGGCCAGATATCTACAGGAGCAGTTGTCACAGGTTCAGAGCGTCGAGGACGGCCAAAGGCAGTCTAGCAGGGCATTAATGGCACTAGATGGGCCATTCCGCCCTTCATCATCTTCAAAGGCCAATACCACCTCTCTGCCTGGTACAAAGAGGACAATCTGCCTCAGGACTGGGTTATTGGAGTCTCTGAGAACGGATGGACTACCAACAAGCTTGGACTCCAGTGGTTAGAGCACTTTAATGCCCATACAAAGAGGCGCACCCGAGGAGGGTACCGGCTGCTCCTTATTAACGGCCATGAGAGCCACAACTCCCTTAACTTCCAACAATACTGCAAGGAAGCAAAGATTATCACACTGTGTATGCCTCCACACTCATCACACCTCTTGCAGCCACTTGATGTGGGTTGTTTTGCCCCTTTGAAGAAGGCGTATGGGCGCCAAGCTGAGGATCTCATGCGCAACAGAATCACGCATATCACTAAAACCAAGTTCCTGCCATGCTTTATAGGCGCCTACAAGGGGTCATTTACTCCTAGTAATATCCAAGGAGGGTTCCGAGGCGCTGGATTGGTTCCCTTTGACCCAGAACGGGTCATAATGGGCCTTGATGTCCGCCTACGTACTCCACCGCTACCTACTGTGGAAGATGAGCCCTGGCAGTCCCAAACCCCAAACAATACCCTGCAAATAGGGTCGCAATCAACGCTGGTTCGACAGAGGATTCAAAGGCATATGGGCAGCTCACCAACTTCAATGGTTGAGGCCTTTGAAAAGCTTGCCAAAGGCGCAGCTATGGTAGCGCACAAGCTGGTGTTGGCTCAAAAGGAGATTACTGGGCTTCGAGCAGCAAATGAGGCCGCCACGCGACGTAAATCGCAAAAAGAAAGCAGTTACAGCAGGAGGGGGTCCTAACAGCTGAGGAAGGCCTTCGATTAACTACTCTAAATGAGTTTGGGGCGCGTGGTGATGGTAAGAAGGCAAGGAAGCGAGCAGGTGTTAAAGGGGGTGAGGCAACCCAAAGACGCTGTACACGGTGCCATGAGGTAGGGCATAACTCGCGCACGTGTAAAAAGCCTGTAGAAAGTGTTATTAAATAATATTATGTGCTGTACTACTGTATACAAGGCCAACGTGGGCCAATACAGGCTATGATAGGGTAGAGATTTGGTGTGGTCTTGGCAGAGTGATCCGCTCACTCGTATGATCCGCTCACCCGTGGAGTACGTTAAGCAGTTTCTGCTCGGTTAAGGTTTGCCTTGATGTCTAAGAAAGTATCTTAGTTCAAATCAGATCACTTGCTTAAAAGCTGGCGCAGCTTTCTTTTTTGGGGCCTGTTTACGTCCCAACAGATCTGCGTAGTGCAATAGCCCGCGAATCTATAGCTTTGCGCACCCATTTGTCGGATGGAAGGCTGAGATAGGGCTTATCCCCTCTCCATACTACGATGATCAATCACCATCACTATCAACCAGCAACCAGGACACCAACTTCGTATCTGTACCATCCCCACTTCTCATAACACAGCCAGACTCAGCCCGCGATATTGCGATCCTCTTCCTGAAGTTGCCGACGAAGGGAGAGGAATCTTGCCTATCCACGCCTGAAGAGGAAGGTAGAGGTTGAGACTGATCACTTGGCACTTGGCGTGCCATACAATTGTCGTTGTACGCCCTTGGAGTTACGTACCGGCATCGGAGGTTTATCATGGACTCTGTCATGGAGGTAGAGCTGGATGGTGATAAAGAGTCAGCTTGCGCACAGCGGAAGGTCTGCATGCTAAGCTAGAGTTTACGAAATGGCGACTCTTTCAGTTATAATTCTTGCTGCCACTGCGTTGGCACAAGGTACAAAATACGGCGAGAACCATGTTGGAAACCAGTTCGACCCGCAGATAGTGGAGCAGAGGGCTTTCCCGGCGCCCAATGTCACGCTCTACAGCCCAGCCTTTGCAGCGAATGCGTCTTTTGCTCCAGGATGGACTCAAGGCACTGAGGGAGCAACCAGTCAGGCGGATCTCGGTGAGTAGATGCGGATTTGCTGAGGATGTATTATGTTAATGATGGCTAGATGCATTTTTGCACAGCTTCGCACAGAAGAACGCAGCTTGGGCAACTTACAGCAACGTCGACTTTCTGAGCGAAGAGGGAAATTCCTTCCCCTACGTCCATCTCCTAAGCTCCTCGAACTCGTCCTGCAAGGTACGAGTGTGGATCCAAGGATCTGTGCACGGAAACGAGCCAGCCGGGGATGAAGCCACACTCGCGCTGCTCGGTGCAATGGATGCCGACCCAATATGGGCTGCTACTTTCCTTGAGAAGTTGGAGATCATCGTGTTGCCACGCTACAATCCCGATGGCAATGCATACTTCCAGCGCACGTTGGCGTCGAACTTTGACCCTAATCGCGACCACACCAAGCTCGTGCGTCAGCAAACACGTGAAATTAAGCAATGGTTCAGTACTTTTGCTCCGCATGTGGCCATCGACATGCATGAGTATGGCGCACCCTCGAAGTATGCTGGCAATTACAACAACGCTGCAGATGGAATGTACAGTGCTGCGAAGAACTTGAATATCCACCCAGCGATTCGTAAGCTCGCCGAAACCGTCTTCGCACCTGCGGTTGGTGCATCGCTGGAATCCAAGGGTCTGCGCGGTGAGCCCTATATGACTGCGTCACAGACAACCAGTCCGCTCCGGTTTGATGAAGCCGGCACCGATGCGAAGATTGGTCGCAACGCCATGGGGCTGACGCAATCCGTCACTTTCCTATTTGAGACACGAGGTATCGCCATTGCCAACCGGTCTTTCAAGCGCCGCACCCTTGGAGGCCTTCAAATGGTACTCGGTATTCTGGAGACAGCCCGTGACCAGGCGGAAGAAGTCTATAACACAATCGAAGGCGCGATTAGCGAGGTCATTGCAAGTCGAGAGCCCATCGTCGTCACCGACTACACCACCTACTCGAATCGTACATGGACCATGGTTGATACACGCAATGGCGATGTTGTGCAGATCCCCGTCGAATTTAGCTCCACGACGCCTGCCACTGCTAATCGTACAGTCGCCAGGCCTGAGGGCTATGTCATCCCTCGTGCGTGGCTCGACCTTGCTGAGCGTCTGAGAGTTTCAGGCCTTGAGGTCGAGACGTTGCAGGAGGGCTTCAAGGGTGAAGTCGAAGCATACAATATCACGTCTTCGAGTCTCGCTCGCTCCTACTACGAGGGCGCTATATTGAACAAGGTGACCACGGAAACATTGACTCAAGAGGTCACGTTACCATCCGGAAGCTTCTTCGTGAGCAGTGCGCAGAAGAATGCGGGGTTGGCTTTCGCTACGCTTGAGCCAGAGAACATCGACTCGTATGTGAGCTTCGGTATCGTGCCAATGGCGGTTGGAGATTTGTACCCAGTGTTCAGGAAGTTATAAGGTGCACCTGTGGGATTTGAATGATGTCCGACTCTGTGTGAACGAAAGGCATCACTGCGTATGTAGCAGCAACAACCTAATAAAGGTCAATTATTGTTCATCAGTAATCATTAGGATATTGTGAGTACTAGTACGCAGGCGTTGTTAGCATGCATTGGCAACGCGCCACAAACCTCCACTCCGACTTTCGTGGACACGTTCATTGTCCAATGTCGTGCGCCTCTTACAGCGAGCGCCTCTTGCCACGACGCGCCTTAACGAGGACGCCCCTAGCAGTTTTCTAGAACACGGGGTCTTTGCGAACGGCCTTCGTATCGCGTAGAGTTGACCGCTCTCGCGAAAACCATCCCTTTGGGGTTAGTTTGGCGAGTGGTCACGCGTGGCTGAGTCAGGCAGAACGACCTTTGCTGCACCTTTACGAAGAAGCTCGTTTTTTTTGGCCGATTAACTAACACAGCTTATCCTATTACGCGTACCACTACAACTACAAAACATATTTAATTTGTTAAAAACAAGTATAGGTAGTAGGAAATTACTTCTGCTATAGCTATGTATAAGTACTTTAGAATATTCTGTTGCGTAGATAGAGTAAGAGCAAGCTGAAGTAGGGTAGGTGTTTTGGTGTTCTTTGAAGTAATCGTATTATGCGCCTCGTCAGATTGTGAACCACGTCAAGATGCGGCGAGAATGCAGTCTCGCTAACGGCCCGTATATGTGGGCTCCCCTCGCAATAGATGTCGCCCCCTAGTGGAAAACGTGACTGGGGGCTTGAGCTCTTCGCCATAGGGCCGCAAGCTGAGATTGGTGACGAACAATAAGACTCGTCGAATGCCTTGAGGTTCACCGATCTCTCTCTTCATTGCCGTCTGAACGCTCTCTCTTTACGTCGTTTCCTTTGTCGATATTTCGCTCTTGACGTGCTCAACTTCTGCTTCCTATCGCCCGTGACAGATGCTGGATGACCTACCTCTGGAAATTCTTCGACGTATATGCACAAGCCTCTCGCCTGAGGCTACGCTCAGCTTCACTCATTGCTGCCGGAATACACACCAAGCTTGTGATGACTTGATCGTATGGCGCAACATCGTGAAGGGAACCACGCGCGTCCGTACCGATCTACCTGCAGCTGAACTTCAGGAAACACGTGGAAACAACAAAGATATTATGGCAGGTGCAGGCATCGCTCGAGCAGGTGCTGGAATTTGCGGACGACCTGCAGTCGAACAGTATCTGCCGCAACTTTTGGTACTGAGATGTGAGTGCGATTCTAACAAACCCTAAGTGTAGGCTAATGACTGGTCAACAGGCACGATGGCCACACCGTTGGATCTTCACGCTGTATACAGCCAGTATCAGGCTTTGGTCAGCAGACAAGAATACCCACCTTCACTAGTACGTGCGAAGACCGACAAGAGCAGGTGGTTCGAGTTTTTGACGGACCCGAACAGTCGGTTTGACTCGAAAGAATGGACGGTTGCGCAGACTGCCAGTCTTTGCTTCGCTGTTGGTGCGCTGTCAGATTCAGGGTACTATTATCAGGCTGAGGAGCCATTCGCGCGTCTGGAAGACGTGCACTGGTTTAACTCGACGGCAAATCAGCAAGGCTGCTCAGACTCGCTAATCATGCAGCATGCACTATCAAATACGGCGGTGGGTTCATTCTGCCTTGAGCTTCGAGCAGCTCTGTCAGGCGAGATGACGATCGGTGAAGATTTTGAAGGAACCTCATTTCCACCGACCGCGTCCAGCATCCCACTGGCCTCTCATGATGCACTTCATTTGGCAAGCTTGCCGGAGAGCCTCAAAGCGACTTCGACAAGTTGCCTCGTGGCGTTAGTAGCGCCGAGTTTTTTCACAGAAGATTCCTGGACCGGTTACATCAGCACCAGGGGAGATTGGCGCAGCGTATATCATGGAATCGGAGGACACAACCTCAACGATCTTCCTTCCTCGAAGGAGCTCGAGCGCATCTCTGATGTCCCCATCGCCGTCGATCATGTAGTAAGGTTCCATGTTGCAGACACTCTTGCGAGTGGCGACTTCATCCTGCAGTCCAATTTCTTCCATACACGCAATGACATGTACACTTTGACCATGCTAGTCGAGAGGCGCACCGGACGACTGTCGGTCTGTTTGTCACGCCTAGGTGAGCCAACACCAAAAGCATTACAGACCGACTTAAGGAACGCACTCAACACGCCCTTCGGAATCGTGCACGGTATCGAGCCTGGAAGTTGGCTGTGGCTTTGGAAGTCAACTTGGTCTGCTCCCGGCAACTAAGGATGCTGATCTGCCAGCGGGCTGCTTCAGGAATTGCCTGAATGCCTCTTCGAAAGACATGAAGAGAGTGCGGAAAGATCGACAGACAATAGAGTGCTGCTTCAGTGGTAAGCAGAGTAATTGAGCGAAGAGGCGCGATGCCCAGGTCAGACTTACTTCAGAGGAAGCAGGTCGTTGGAACACATCGAGGTGGTGGGATGAAAGTCCATGCAATCCAACTCTCGGCAAGGGTGCGTTTGAATGATCCTGCATCCCTTCGTACGTTGGAGTGGACAGGACCGACACGCGCCCATGTACGGGCTCTTCGCAGTTACTCGAAATGTCGAACTCAGAGACAGAGCGGAGGCAGACTGATGTTCGAAGCGCGCAGAGAGCTCGGCGAGAGCTCAAAGCTCAGCATTTGAAGTCTTCACGGATAGTAGATAGTTCTTGCAGCATACAGGTGTAAACTGTGGAGAACGATCCGCAGCACAGCCACTGCTGAATTGAACGTGTCAATTCCACAGTCCCGGTTGATGGAACTTGCTTCCGTAATGCGTATGTTGTGTGCCGCGGGAGTCTAGACCCGTGTGCCAATGCGGGATCTCGATCCCTGTGGTTGGCGTGCATCGAAGAGATGGACACAAGCGTCAATTTCCGCGGAGCAAAAAACGGGCTCGATTTTGTTTTTGACGGTTTCCTGAGTAAGGCTTCCCACGGTGGGCCGTCTCTGATTATTGTGTTCGCAGTTCGCAGAGTGTCGTCCTGTGATGACTGTCATGACGACAAAACAGGAATGTGCGACATGGAGAATACGCTAGAGGATGGCTATTTCTTGGCACCACGCGCAGTCACGTGACAGCATTAACCCTTCTGTGCATGCCAATCTGCATCAATTCGAACCTGCAGCTCATCATCACCAAGCGAGTGGACCATTCAGCAATCTACAATTGGAGATCATGTAGCTTGCACGACGGTTACGCTAGCTGATTGGACCCCATGGACCACCCCGCAGATAACGTATCCTGTAAGCGACTGTTGCGGCTGCGTGCCTTACAATGGGCCAAGTTCACCGCATATTCGTCGAATCAACAAGAGTGTTGAGTTCAGACACACAATATCATCATGACCTCGGCGCGTGTTGATGTTCTCCAAATCAACGTATTGTGACGCAAAGAGCGCCACAAGTAGCACCCAAGGAATGGGCTTGATCCTGACAGGTTACCTTTCTCGACTTGTGACTTCCGCCGATGCACATGATTTCCAGCGATGCGAGCTTGTTGTTAGCACGCAACACTTGCAATCCAACGGTGTTCATGATTCCCCCAAGCAGCTGAACCGCAAACGGCAGTTGATGCCGAGAGGCAAACCCTTGTTAACAGATTAAAGTTCAATGGCAGCTCGCAGGTGCGCCACATGACGATTGGAGCATGAGTGCTCGGGAACGAAGTTACGGTGAGCAATTCGAGACGTGAGGATGCGGGGCTCTGCTCAACAGATGCTGCACTTGGCAAACCCGGTTTTGATGCTATGACGTCTGGACGGGCGACAAGGGGGACGGGATGCCGTGTTTGGCCACTTGAGGAAGCTGAAAAGTCTTCGCCGATGGGTTTGCCAGAGGTGAAATCTTTGGTGAACCCTGAGTCTAGAGCCTTCAAGCGCGCCATTCGACGTTCGCTGCGAAAGCGGCCGGCTCGCAGCTTAGGAGCAACCGGTAGAAGTGCAGGTCGGACGTTTTTAGCCGTTGGAACTGGAGGCAGGATAAGCGAGTTTGCGATCTTGACCTGACAAGGAGCACGGCACGTTTGTCCTTTTTCGTTGCACCACTCTGCGCTAAACTGGGATAACTTGCATGTGGCACAGAGGAGGAGGCTCTCACGTGGTGAATTCAGTCCGTGGAGGTTCTTCGGTCCGTGGACCAGTTAGCGTTGATAAGCCCCAAGCTCCGCCTTGTTTCCCAATTACCGCCAAACCCTGACTGCGATTTTCCTTTCCCATGAGCGGCGGCCCTTTTTCCTTCTCCATCAACAAACAGTAGGCCCGTCAACATGCCTCTCAACCCCAAGGACGAGCCGTTTCCCACGAAACAGCTCATTATTATCGGTGGGTAGTGCTGCTCGACGCGGTGATGTCATTGTAAAATGAGAGTTTTCTGACCGCCGGACAGGAATATGCCGATTCTCCGAGCCTCTCGCGTTCAATTCCATCCTCGCGTACTCGTACGTGATGGTACAGGATTTGGGCATTCATGAACGCGATGCATCTTTCTACTCTGGACTGCTCGTGTCCGCCTATGCCATCGCCGAGGCCATTACCGCGCCGCTATGGGGATCCATTTCCGATGTTTACGGCAGGAAGCCGGTCGCGCTGATTGGTCTGGCTGGTGTTGCCATGTCCAGTATTGTCTTTGGTATGGCAGGCACTTTCTGGGTTGCGCTGCTTGCGCGATTCGTCGGTGGTGCTCTCAACGGAAATGTTGCTATCATGCAGACAATGGTTGCTGAGATGGTTAAAAACCCAGCACACGAGCGTAATGGAATCCGACGCCCCCACTGTTGTTCTCAATACTGACGGACTCATAGCTCGCGCGTATGCAACTCAGCCCTTTGTCTGGACTCTTGGAGGCATCATTGGCTCGGCCATGGGTGGTTTCCTTGCTCAGCCCGCTGTCTTCTATCCCAACGCGTTCGCCAAGGATGGCATATTCGGAAAATACCCATACCTTCTTCCCAACCTTGTCGCAGCCATTGGTATCGTTCTGGCTATCATTCAGGGAATGTTCTTCCTGAAGGAGACCCTGGTTCGCGAAGAGGAGGTCGACCAAAACGGCGGTATCACATATGGCGATAACATCAACGAGAGGAGTCGTCTGCTTCCCCCTCAGCAGCCCCACCAGGTTCCAGGACGTGTTCGTGGTTCAATGGCTGGTTCCATGCGCGAGCCTCGTGGATCCATAGTTAGCTTGACAAGGGAACGTCTGCACTCCATGTCTGTGGCCGGCAGTATTCGCCACATTCGCAAGCGTGCATCCTTCCTGGAGGAGGGTATGCCAGCCGCATTCGACCAACGTTTCGACATCCGTCGCTCATCTTTCGGTACCATGCACTCGATCAGGGTTGCACCTCACCATGTTCTCCCCACTCGTGGACCTCCTCCCAAGCCGCGCGCAACCTTCAACAAGACTGTTGTCATGATGATCGCTGCAATGTCTATCTTCGCCTTCCACCAAATGGCGTTCATCAGCATCCTCCCCGTGTACATTCTGGACGACCCCGTAACCCGCGGTATCGATTTCCGTGGTGGTCTTGGCATGTCTCTCCACGATGTGGGTGCTTTCCTTGCCATCAATGGCTTCATTGCGCTGTTTGTCCAGGGTTTCATTTTCCCCATCTTCGTCGAGCATGTTGGTGTGTGGAAGTCGTTCTTCTACATGGTTCTCTTCTATCCCATCAGCTACGTCATTGTCCCCTTCATCAGCGCCCTTCCAGAAGAGTTCATCTCGCCCGGAGTGTACTTCGCACTTCTTCTGCAGGCGTTCTTCAGCATTATCGTTTTCCCTTGCTCGCTCATTCTGATGAAGAATGCTGTTCCTTCACCACTGGTTCTCGGTCGTGTCAACGGTCTGGCCATGTCCGCCTGCTGTCTGGCCAGGACAATCGCTTGCCCCCTGGTTGGAGCCGTCTACTCCATCGGTGGCAGTGCTACCGCATGGTTCGGTCTCACGATTATGGCTGTTTTCGGTGTTATCCAGTTGATCTGGGTACCGAAGGAGGATGTAGGCCCGGTCGAGATCGACAACGGCCTCAAGAAGGTTGTGCACCACAATGACGAACACGAGGACGCGATCGATGACATCTCGGTCATTGGATCTGTGCGGTAATTGCCGCACCCGTATAATTGAGTGTACGGGGTTACTTTTTCTGTATCGACCGCCGTAATGTTAACGAAGGAGCGATCATCGCCTGATTCGTCATTTCCTGCATCATTGTTTGGCGTTGGGGGCATTTTTTACGGCTTCACGAGATTCCGATCATTGCCAGTCATTCGGCCATGTGAGCATTTCTTGCATAGCGAATCGAAAAGCTCATGTCATCTGTATTAATGTCCTGCACTAGATTTGCAATCCATCAGCGTATCATTTTCTCCCAATTGACGCATTCTTCAAGAGCTTGCAGGTTGATCACTGTGTTCCACTACCAACCCTTGCCCCTTCTCACATGCATCCTGGGCACTCCTACCTCATCAGCGAGGCTCTTTGATATAGCTACAAGAACCACTAGGTTGTTATGGAATACCTTCGCTACCTTCCACAAGGGCATACCATGTGTCTCAGGGAAAACGAAGTAGAGCATGATCCAGCCCAGGCCAGATATAATGATGAAACGCCCTCCACCATTGGGTCGAATGAGACTCCGGAACAGCTCGCTGGCATCACTGCCGGCGTCAACACCAAAGGATGGAGAACGTCAAAGAATAATGGTGCTGCAACTTCCAAAGCACCAAGAAATGATCAAGAACGGTGTTTGCCCACTATTAGAGCCAAGTGCGTCGTACAAGGTCAGCCCACAGTTGCTGATGTCAAAAACGGCAGTCGATGGCCCAAGGAAGCAGAAGAAGCAAGTGAAAGCGACACAGCGACGGTACGATGGCAGGGTGAAACTTCGCAAGCTGCGAGATGTCAATCGATTGAGTAAGGGAAGTTTGTAAAGAGCCGCACTCACCCAGTGGCCTCTGATTTTAATCGAAACTTCATGCTCCTGGTCTCCTCAACTGCTTAACTTCGAGTGAGCCCTCCGCCAGCTTCCTGACCTCATCAGTGAATGATGGTGTGCCTGAGCCATCTCGTGGACAAATTTCCAGCTTAACCTACCTCGTAAGCAGTTTTTGCGCGCTGGTCGTTCAATTCAAAAATTGCAATACATCGTACAAGAATGCATAGAACTTGTTGTCCGAGCCCATAAGTTCTCCCTGATATCATTGTAAAAGCCCTTAGCTTGTACCTACTAGTACACTGCGACATTTCTCTTTCATCAAGCTTTGTTCTCATCGTATACATCATACTTATACTGGCTTCCAGTATGGTCACTTCTCAATCCCGATTTTCCTTTGCCGTATACCTTCTCCCTCGCTGTCAACCCCTCCTCTTCGGGCTGAGAGTAGATTCCTCTCCTTCTCAACTCTGGCACTAAGAGATCTACAACATCTTCGAAACTCCCTGGGGTCGTGACGTAACCAATGTTGAAACCATCGACATCAGCTTCCTTCACCCACCGCTCGAGCTCATTCGCCACGGTCTGTGGGCTTCCCACACTCACAGGTCCCAGTCCTCCAATTGATGCTTTCTCTGCGATGACCTTGGGCGTCCACTGCGGCACCTCAGGTGATGTGACAGTGAATTGGTCGAGCAGACTTCTCACTCGATGATCCGTAGTGGCGTCATCAGCGGTTAATATCTTGTCTGGCGGATACTGACTGAGATCAATGCCTGTCCATCCAGATACGAGCACCAGGCCACCGATCTCACTGGCATACTTCTTCAGCTCTTCGTACTTTTTCTGTGCTTCTTCGTCCGTTTCACCGAGGATGGGAGTGAAAGTTGCAAAGAACTTGATGCTTTGCGGATCACGACCTTTCTCTTTGGCCAGCTCACGGATTTTCGTGATTTTGGGCTTGAGTACGACCGGGGAGTGAGAAGATACGAAGATGGCTTCAGCATGGTTTGCAGCAAACTCACTGCCCGCTGAAGAGGTCCCCGCTTGGAACAAAAAAGGTGTTCGTTGTGGCGAAGGATCGACGATATGCCTGCTTTCAAGATGAAAAAACTTCCCATTATGCTTGATGGTTCTGATGCGATCCGGATCGACGTATTCATCTTTCTCTTTGTTCTCAGTGATGGCGTTGTCCGCCCAACTGCCTTCCCAAAGCCTTCGGGCTTGTCAGTCAAGTCATTTCGTGCTTTCAGAACAGCAGGAAGACTCACTTGTAAAGCACACGCAAGTATTCATCTGCCTGCGCATATCGCTCATCGTGTTCAATCGGATTATCCAACCCAATCGCCTTGAATGCGGCTTTCTTCCAACTCGTCACAATGTTCCATCCGAATCTCCCTCCAGTCAGATGATCCAGCGTACTAAATCTTTTGGCCAACAGAAACGGCGGCTCGAAACTCGTACTCGCAGTGATCGCAAACGCCAGATTCTTAGTCACGGCCGCCATGGCTGAGATCGGAATTGTGGGGTCTGTCATGGGCCATTGCGCAGCGCGTCGAATACAATTGTCGAGAGAGTCCTCATAGGTGTCGTATCCGCCGTATGTATCAGCGAGGAAGAGTGCGTTGATGCCGCCACGCTCGAGAAGTTTAGCCAAATCGATCCAGTAGTCGAGCTTGCGCTTGGTCGCAGACTTATCTTTTGGGTTCTTCCATTGGCCGGGGGAGAGATGACCGACTGTGCTCATGTCGAACGCATTGATGAGAATCTTCTTCAGGGAAGAGCCATTGAAAGCTGTTGAATCGGTCATGGTGGCAGATGCGCTCCAGTACCTCAAGGAGCATATAGGTAGTGTTGTTCAACCCAATAAATTTTTGCCGGTCGGAGCAACTACGTGCATTAGATATCTTTTGAACAGTGCAAGTGCCAAGATTTTGCCATATTGGAGGTCGTGGTTGCTATCATCTGATGTGGGTAATCGTGATGCGGGACGGCAATTGCGCCATCGTGAAGGCTGTCATCCGAAGTCGCAACTTGTTGTGGGGTAGCGGCACTTGTCATGCCATGCGCAATTTTGGGAGCCTGCATCGAGTGTGCCCTGTGTTGCGTGCTTTCCATGTGTGTACATGATCAGAATTCAGTGGAGCGCGTGATGTTGAGAACGCTTTGGAGCGGAGCAGAGGGCACTGGATGCGGGCATCGCCGATCAACAATGACTACTGCACAAGTGTCTACTTGGAGTTCTTTGCGTCACAAGACGCTTACAGTGAGGTGCTTTGAAATAAGGCTCTGATTTCCAAAAGCTATGAGAACTCTGATTTGACTATGAAAAAAAGGGTGATCGAAGTTCGCGGCAATTGCTTTTACTCTGTAGATGCACGCTGCCGCCAGAAGAAATAGAGAGCCATGTTAAGACTTGATATGCGGCGAGTGCTATAAAAGTATACCGAAAGTTAGGCATCGTTCTTCCAGTTCATGGACTCTAAGCCGGGCCCTCCGTAGCGGGTACAATCTTTGGGTTATGCTGGTAAATCGTCTCCTGAATTGAGCTTGCACTGTCGTTGTCCGATGGGGCTCCTTGTTCCCTACAAAGATTAGGGAATGGCATACACTTATCAGCACACGACGTACCTTGGTGTTCTCTTGATATACGCCCTGATAATATGAGCCAATATGATCAAACAAACAGCATTTGCAAGAACAAACGTCCATCCCTTCGGGAACCTGGGACCTTCAACGGTTTTGAATACTAATAGTGGAGTCCAAGCGGTAGTTGATTGCGCCACGGTGTTGGCAAGTACCAAAGCAACAGCTCGTTCTGTCGGTGAGTAACTAAGTTGGCTGTTGATCCATCCATACAGTACGCTAGACATGGCCACGGCGGAGTATGTGGTCATGAAGGCAAACCATTTGGCTGAATCTGGCACATTCCAGATTGTGAGAATGATCAGACCGAGGATGTTCCAGGTGTGAGAAACTGTAATAGCCCACGCCGGTCCTATGAAGAGATCCGAAGCAAAGCAAACAGCCAGCGTGTAGAAGATTCCGAGAGCAGGTGAGATAGCACCCAACTCGTTGATACGCGACTTGGAGTACCGATTCAAGCTCTTCAGCCACAACAAGTAGCCTCCGGAGGATGTATTGAGACATCCGTTCCAAAAAAAATATGTCTAGGAGCAGGAAATCCCAGACGAGTGGTGATTTGGCAATCTTGACGAACGTATGTATAGTGACATTGCCTCTGACTTTATGACCAGCCCGCTGCAGTCTTTGCTTTGCAAGTTCGACATCGTGATCGGTCAGAACGAGCTTGTTGGGCTTATCAGGCGTCCCAGGAAGGACGCACAATCCAAGAAAACCGATAGGAATGGTGATGATAGAACATATGATGTACATCCACCGCCATCCCGCCAGACCATGAACGCCATCTAAGCGTGATGTTGCTCCCGACTGTATCAAAGCTGCGGTGAGGGTACCCAAGGTAAGGCCGACGTAGAAGAAACCACCACGGCGACCAATCTCGTCGCCGCGATACCAAGAACCTAGTATATGTTTAGCTATTGTTCCTGGCTATAAAACTAGACCTACCAAAAATGTAGTGAATAGCCGGGAAGAAGGCTGCCTCAAACAATCCCACCAGGAAACGGTATGCTGCCAACTCTGCAAACGAATGTACTCGATATTGTAGTAGAGTGAAGATCCCCCAAGCTACGTCGAGGAATGGTATCAGGTAGAAAATAGGGATGCGCGTGAAAAGATACATGAAGGGTAGTTGGCCCACCACCGTGCCGATCACATACATTGTCTGGAGTCGCACCAGCTCATTACCCTGGAATCCTAGGTCTTCTTTGAGGCCGGCAACATAAGCATTGTCTGTTTCTGTCAATCGCTGAGATGCGAAGTGCACATAAAACTCACTGATATTGGCTTGATCAATGTACTTGACCCAATAGGCCAGGAAGACGTAAGGCACAATGAGAAAATCGAGCTTCGCAATCAGCTTACGCTCCTCCGGTGTATCATAGTCCTGGAACCAACGTATTTGGTACCACTTGCGGCTCTTGTTCGTTGTAGACATTTGAGCTGTTTGATATCAAGTTCTTTTCCTGTTACGCTGTACTGCATACATTTCTACAACCTTTAAGTATGTTCAGATTCATCGGGCCTGGTCTCAGCACAGAGAGATATCCATTGTCAACACGCGCCACCCATGCTGCGATCGAGACCCGCGCCAAGTACTCCCAACGCTGTGCAGCAGCAGGGTAGCAAGCACGAAAGCCGAGCTTACTGCCACAGGACGCATACCGTCAACCTGTGGGGTGAAGGCGTGATTATCAACATCATGCCGAGCTGCAATGGCGGGAGATTGTGCAGATACCGAATACGGGACGATAACGGCCGAAAAGTGGCTCGGAAGTGCACCAATAGACCAGTCAGTCGGCCTTTAAATTAACAAAGATGAGATTCCCATATCTGCAAGCTGTTCATCATTGCACAGGCCAAACTGTCGACCCTTCCATTTCGAGGTTCGTTGTAACTAGTCCCAATCGAGATGACCTCCTCCCGCGTTATTCCCGCCACCGACACACTTGGCAAGACGTCACCATCAACAACTTCGACGCGACGCGTCGCGCAATTGACAGAGCATCTCGCGCCCGTGGGCGAGACCGAGCAGGTTAATACTCGACACACTTTGCCAATCGATTATCCTATCTCGCGATTGCAACTCGACTCAAATCACCACATCGACGACATTCGGCAGTTGAAAGTTGCCGTTATTGGGGTGTGTCCACTCAAATTCGCGATCATAGTCAGATCACTAACTACGTGAAGGCTGGATTAGCTGGTATCACTGCTGGTATCCTACTTCCTGCGAAGGTCCCTGGCGTTCAGTTGACCATCTTCGAGAAGAATGAGGATGTGGTAAGTTACTTGCATCTCAATCTAATCGATTCCAATTAACAAGCCGCAGAGCGGCACATGGTTGGAGAATAATTATCCAGGGGTCCGATGCGATATACCTGCCCATGTCTACCAGAGTACATTCTCGCCTAACACACAGTGGTCAGAGATCTTTGCCAAAGGTGCGGAGATTCGAGACTACTGGCAAGCAACAGCTAGGAAGCACGATGTCTATAAGTTTGTCAAGTTACGGCACCGTGTCGACGAAGCGTCGTGGGATGATGCGAGATCTAAATGGAGCGTAAAAGTACACGACCTTGTCAACGACGCTTCAAGCCAGGAGGACTTTGATTTCGTCATTACAGCCATCGGCCGCTTTAACGCCTGGAAGTTGCCAGACTACCTTGGCCTGGATACCTACAAAGGCCATCTACGGCACACGTCGAATTGGGACCAGAAATATGATCCAACAGGCAAAAAGGTCGCCGTCATTGGCAATGGAGCCAGCGGACTCCAAATAGTGCCGCACTTGCAGCGAATCTCGAAACACGTCACTCACTTTGTGCGGAACCCCACATGGATCGCCACATCGTGGGCTGGAGACGAGAGGACATTCGAGCCTCAGCCATACCCGATCGACCAGCGAGAGTCGTTTCATGATCCAGAAACGTATCTCAAATTTCGTAAAGAGATTGAAGAAAAGTATTGGCGGCGCTTTCGGGCCATGGTTCGGGGATCTGAGGAAAACGAGGGCATCCGAGAGACTTTCATTGAGGTCATGAAGGCGAGAGCAGCAAACAAGCCTGAACTGCTAGAGGGTCTGATTCCAGAATTCGCTCCGCATTGCCGAAGATTGACTCCAGGCCCTGGATATCTCGAGTCACTTACTGAGGAGAATGCTGAGCTCGTCAAGACGCCCATCAAACGATTCACGCCTACTGGTATCGAGACAGTCGATAGCAAGACGTATGATTTCGATGCTATATTCTGTGCTACCGGCGCCAACACCGATCTCGTTCCGCCATTTCCCATCAAAGCACGTGGAATCGACTTGCACAAAGCCTGGAAGCCAGATGGTGAATTTGGCTTTCCTTACACATATCTGGGCACTGCAACACCAGGATTCCCAAATCTGTTCTTTTTGGCTGGGC
The DNA here is from genome assembly GCA_009982855.1 of Lizonia empirigonia. Lineage (NCBI taxonomy): Eukaryota > Fungi > Ascomycota > Dothideomycetes > Pseudoperisporiaceae > Lizonia > Lizonia empirigonia. The sequence goes on along the minus strand of JAADKA010000006.1, from coordinate 141,581 downwards.
CGCATGCGACAGGCCCATCTGGAACGGTGCCACAAGCTGTAGAGACAGCGCTCACGTTCTTTGCAAAGATACTGCGAAAAGTGTCCTCACAGGGCATCAAATCAATCGCACCATCGAAAGAGGCTGCGGATGACTTTGTTGACTATTGTGATGCGTTCTTTCCGACCACTGTACTGACCGACAACTGCTCTTCGTGGAATAATGGAGGTCGGCCTGGACAGAGAATACATGGCTTGTGGCCGGGATCCGCTGCTGGTCTCACTCTTGTCAGGCGCGATCCCCGCTGGGAAGATTGGCAGTATGAGCGTTTCAACAAGGAGAATCGATTTGCCTATTTCGGCAATGGATACACTAGAGGAGAGACCGATGAGACTGCTGACTTAACCTCATATCTGAAAGCACCCGGTCAAGAGTTGGACCTGAAAGACATCCATGAGAGCTGGTGGGATCTGCCGGGTGCTATCAAGAAGTCCAATAATGCCTAGACCTTGTTTCCCTACCAGTTCTCGCAATTTCAACACGTTTACGTTCAAAGTTTCCGTCTCGCATGTGCAGACTCATTACGTTACGCTTCTTCAGAACATGGTCGGTACGACCCGGCTGTTGATACTCTTTCGCAAGCGACCCAACTCGGTGACTCCGTCGCGGAACTGCGTATCCACTAGGATACGTACATGATACTGGAATCACGACATTTCTTCTGCTGAAATCGTCAGCTTATTCTCGCTTGGTTCAATTGCTTGATGTTCTCATCTGCATGTGGTAATTCGCAAAGAGCAGGGGATATGGCGTGATACCCCATCAAAACACTAACCTCAATGTCTTGCCGGGGAAGGCCCGCATTAACATCAAACGGCAATTGAGTTGCATCTGGCATTTCTAGAGAAGATCCTAGTAACATTCCGTCCGAGAATCGGACCCACGTGGAGGTTGGCACACGGGTACGTGCTTACAAGCCCTCGGCGAGTGATGGCTTCGGTACCTGCTAACCTTTTGTGAGTTCTTCCGACATTACAGAACTACTGCAAGATTCTCGGGAATATATGAGAGTGAATCCTCCCGCCAATTGATCGACAAATGTACCCTAAAAAGGTTTCATCATGGCTAACCAAGACTCATATTTGGAATCTGGAAGTGATGTTGAGGAAGAGAGGCGCAACTATCCCAGTGAGTACCTTCTGAAGCTATTTCTTCGACAGAATATAACTGATGCCTCTAGCAAAATGGTATCGAAGCACGTTCTTCAACATGACCATCTTGGGTCTTTGCAACTTCTCCGCTCCTGGAATTTGGGGAGCAATGAACTCGCTCGGCGCTGGAGGAGCTCAGTCGCCTCATCTTGTCAATGCTGGCAACGCGCTCACCTTTTGCTTGATGGTGGTTAGTTGCTATTTTAGCAGTGCGATTGTGCACTACATCGGCATCAAAGGAGCACTAATATTTGGAACGTAAGTTAGGCCCAGTACTACTCCCTGGGTTTCTGCTCACTGTTCAAAAGTATCGGATATGCTCCCTACGCAGCAGCTTGTAAGTCTCGGTTCGGCAGCCTCCATACAATGTGCTAATCCGGCACAGTGTATACGAACAATCGATTTGGAACAGAATGGTTCATCTACCTCGGCAGCTCGCTTTGCGGTATCTCAGCCGGTGTCTTCTGGATGGCTGAGGCTGCCATCGCCATTGCGTATCCTGAGCCCTGGAACAAAGGGAAAGCATTGGGTTATTGGCTCACCTTTCGCTTGGCTGGTCAAATCCTCGGTGGTGCCATCAACCTTGGACTCAATGCTGACCGCGACCAAGCGGGCAGCGTGTCGTATGCAGTCTATTTAATTTTCATCGCGCTGCAGTGTATTGGGCCGTTTGTTGGTCTGTTGCTTAACAAGCCCAGCAAAGTTCAGAGGAAAGACGGCAAGAAGGTTGACTTGACCATCCTGGACAATCCATGGTTCGAGATCAAAGCCACAACAAAGCTTTTCTTTATGAAGAGGTATCTTCTCACCGTTCTATGGATTGGTCAAGCGGTCTTTTCGGAGGCTGTCTATTTCACATACTTGGCCTGTGAGTCGATTAATCCATGTGCAAGGCTAACTCAGCTGACTCCTACTCAGTATGGTTTTCTGTCCGCTCGCGGGCCCTGGGCTCATTCTTGTCTGGTATTGTGGCCGTGATTTGCGGTAACCTACTCGGCAGCTACCTAGACAGAACATCTATTCCACTGCGCGTTCGCGCTCGCAGCACTTTCTGGTTTATCGCTACCCTCCAGGGAGCCTGGTGGCTGTGGGCTACTATCCTCGTCACCGAGTTCCGTTCGACCCAGCCTACATACGACTGGTCCTCTACAGGCTTCGGTCGCGGCTTCGCTGTGTTCATCTTCTTGACAGTTGGCTTCCAGCTCAACTACCTCTTCCTGTACTTCTTTATTGGACAGCTTGCAGAGAGTGAGCCTGAAGTCATCCGTTATGCTGCACTGCTGAGAGGCACCGAGTCTGCTTGGCAAGCGATCAGCTATGGAATTACCTCAGTCACCGTGTTCGCTGAAGTTGGAGCTGTCTACTGGAATTTCGCACTCTGGGCTGTTGCCATCTGGCCAGCTTGGCTAGTACTCAGGGAGTTTGGGGTTGAAAAGAAGATGTTCGAGGATGAGATCGATGCTAAAAACAACGTGCCAATAGACTCAACTGCCATACATTCGCAGCAGGGAAAGACAAGCCTAGACTGAAATTTTTTTGGGCCAAGGAAATACATGCAGAGAGACTGGTTGGTGTTATACAAAAAGCGAGGGCTGTACTCAATTGTGCTACGCATCATTGCGAATTGAAGACTAGACGCGTAGAATCGTGGAATTAAAGCAAATGTTATGCGCAGTGAAATTGAATCCACAACATTGATAACAACTGCTTCACCGTCAAGAGAGCCATTTGCATCTACATGTTACAGTCCTCCACAAACGAGTTCCACGGAAAATTCAGAGTATGCACAGAACCACACTAGCAAACTAAGGAATCACAGCTACAAGGCGGCCCCCACTTATCTCCCTTCTCCTCATTCTGTCCAAACCTTTGTTGATAGCGCCCAACCCATCCACAGTTCCAACGACGTCTGGTGGCACCAACAATCCCTTGACAAGCAGTCTCTCGCACCAAGCACTCAGCGCTTCCCCCACCTCGGGAATCTCATGAAACAGTTTTATGGGTACATTGTGGAGTATCACGTCTTCCGGAATATCGGTCTTTGGTAATCCAGTCAGTCCGACGAGATGCGACCGCGGCCCACCTTCTGTTGACTCCAACGGTGTCGAAGGGGGAGTTAGAAGTTTAGAGTCTTTTCTCTCGTAATTCTGTGCATCCTTTGGCAGTGAAGAGATGGACGAGGTGGAAGATGCAAGCGATCGCAAAAGCTGGGCCGCAGACTCCTTGCCCTGTGTGTCGAATCCAAATCGTGCGCTATCCTTTGTTGCTCGCTTGATGATTTCGATCGCTCTCTCGGGGTCGTGCGAGTCCACAAGTAGGTCCGGACGTGTAGTCACGTTTGAGGATAGTCGTACCCCGTGCTTTGCGCTGTCGACGACGGACACGAGCTTTAGCCCGGCTAGTCTTGCAATTTGTTTCGTGAGATGTGCACTTGTTGAGCTGCCACCCCAAATGACCAGGTAGTCTCCAGCTTTAGCTCGATCATTTTCGCTTATACTTTCCAGGCACTCCTTTCTGATGTCCGCCGGCAATCTCTCCGGATCTATACTGCGCACAATCTTAAGCAGGTCTGGACCGTTGTCGACATCTTCGAAACTAACACCCATGCATATGCCTAGAGCCAATACTGCCGATACAAAAGCTACGCCCAGGATACTTCCGGACTCTGCTGAGACGCTGTGTGGCAGACGTATGGTGTTGAAAAATGACGCAACACTGTATTCTTGGAAGGCCGCCTTGCGCAGGTCGCGGTAGTCCGTCGAGGGGATGGTTACAACATCGCCTTCACGTATGCGAGAGTTTTGCGCCCTCGGTGCTTTCACGACTACGCCAGAAAGCTCGCGACCAGAGACGTAAGGCAACACTGGAATTCCAAAGTTGTAGTCACTAACCCACTGTTAGTTTCAAGCGGACGATGCGTTAGACTGTATCGAAAGTTCGATACTCGGTGGGTACAGGGAGTTGATTTGCTTACGGTGCTTTCCAGTCAATTGGATTCAGTCCTACAGCAGTAACTTTGACCAAGAGCTCGGAGTCGTGCTGTATCTCTGGAACAGCATAATCAATAGCCACCTCGTATGGCTGGCGGATCGCGTGCAGTAACAATGCAGACTGTTGTTCAGGCCGTGACGTGTCGAATTTGCTACGCTGGAATTCATGCCGTACGTCGTCGGCAGTGGTTTTCACTTTGACTTCTGAGGGTGCCTTCGAGATGCTTTTGGGTCGCCATCGCCACAGAACCATGGTGTTGTGAGTATAGAGTCGTTTGACGAGTTCAGGTGTCGTTCGTTGAAGATAGACGCAACAGAGCAAAAAGAAATTGAAGCACGGGTTCGAAGATGGCGTAGGGTCTGACTGCAGCTCAGTGGCCTTGTTTCGACTTACTGAAAGCGCATCTCCGGGTAGCCGAGTTTGTCATTTTGCAGAATGGTCAGCGAAAGGCTAGTGCGAGGTCACATGCAGACCTTCATCATCCGCGTCGGTGCCTACGGTTTCTTCGCGGGGACCGTTCTGTCGGCATTGTGGAGTCGAATGGCGTGGTATTCAATATGGTGGAGAAGGCCCGTAACAGGTCGCTAGAGCCCACTTACAACGTGGGTAAATTCTGGGACCTAGAGATACTTTTGTCAGGGACCAAACACGATACGAGCTCATGCACCGTCAGTGGATGCTGATTTGTGTTGGGGTCGGGAGATAAGCGATTGACACAGCGGACAGACGAAAGTACGGGCCTGGTTGGACATGTCGCGAAGTTAGACAAAAAGCACATCATCTGCCTCATCAAACCGAAGCAACGTCAACAGCGACATCGGATTCATATCTATCTATGCAGGACTCAGTAAGCTCAGAATAAGTGAAGTTGAGAGCACGACATTTTCCTGGGAACATACGAAATCATGGCGCCTCCAAAGAAATGGATAGTAAACGCGTTCGTGGAGATGTGTAAGTCCACGTGACCGCGCGTCGGCCCAACGTCATACCCATCGACGCGACACTTCCCCGCTTGGCAGCGACTTCCTTTTATCCGTATTACTAAACCATAGACTGACCTATAGTTTGATCAACAGGCAGTGGCCACCAGTCACCTGGACTATGGAGACATCCGGAAGATCACTCGCACGAATTCGGCGACGTTGCGCATTGGGTTGAGCTTGCAAAGCTGCTGGAAGAGGCCAAATTCCATGGTATCTTTATTGCGGATGTTCTCGGTGGATATGATGTGAGTTTGAAGAGGGATAATGGAATGAGAGCTGGTTCTAAGTAGCAACAAGGTGTACAATGGCAACCTTGATGCCGCGAAGATCTCCGGCGCGCAATGGCCCGTCAACGAGCCGCTCAGTGTCGTAAGCGCAATGGCAGCAGCGACGAAAAGCATCGGCTTCGGCGTGACAGTTTCGACCACATACGAGCAGCCCTACCATCTGGCCCGTAGACTGTCGACCGTTGATCACCTCTCGAAAGGACGGTATGTTAAGTCCAATACCTTGTTCAAGTCAACGGCTGATATTTTAGACTGGGTTGGAATGTAGGTAGCTACGGCGCTTCTGACCAGTGTTAAGCTAAAGTATCCACAGATTGTGACGAGTTACCTTGATTCGGCAGCTCGTAACATGGGCTTCAAAGAGCAGGTCGCGGTACGTGCCATGAAAAGCGAGGACGAACGCAACTGATTATATCAGCATGACGAACGGTACGCCCAAGCTGAAGAGTATGTGCGGGTGATGTACAAACTTTTCGAGTCGTCATGGAGAGACGACGCGGTTGTTCTTGATCGTGAGAAGGGAGTGTACACTGTTCCAGACCGGGTTCGTGAGATCAACCACAAAGGCAAGTACTTTACAGTACCCGGACCCCACATATGCCAGCCAAGCCCACAGCGCACTCCGCTCCTGCTACAGGCCGGTACTTCCAAAGCTGGCAAGCAGTTCGCAGCACAAAGCGCAGAAGCCATCTTCGTCAGCGCCTTTAGCCCTTCAGGTAAAGTTGGACTCCCTTCCGAAACAGCAGCGAGCTGACTGCAAGATGAAGTACCTGCAAAGAGTATTGCAGAGATTCGGGAATTAGCAAGATCGCAGCATGGTAGAGACAGCAGCAACATCAAGGTCCTTGCGCTTGTCACCCCGATTATCGGACGGACTGAAGAGGAAGCTCAAGCCAAGCTGGCCGACTATCGTAAGTATGCCTCACTTGATGGCGCGCTGGCGTTGTTCTGTGGTTGGACTGGGATCGATCTCGGCAAGTACGGTGACGACGAGGAGCTTCGTCAAGTCGAGAGTAATGCTGTGCGGTCGACTGTGGAGGCATATGCCAGGTTCTCGCCCGGTACATCGAAGTGGACCAAGCACACTGTCGCCGAACACGTGAGCATCGGCGGAAATGGTCCTATCATTGTAGGCACACCGGCTCAAGTAGCGGACGGGCTCCAGACATGGGTTGATGAGGCTGACGTCGATGGATTCAACTTCGCGTACGCTTTGTTCCCGCAGTCCTTCAAAGACATCATTGAGTTGCTACTGCCCGAACTGAAGGCGAGAGGGTTGTTTTGGGACGACTACGCTGTTCCTGGAGGCACGTACCGAGAGAACTTCTATGGACAGCCGGGACAAAAGGGCCCGCTGGATGAGCACGTCGCGTCGACATACCGCTGGAAGGCCGGGGTTGACGCCAAAGACCACATCATTCCTGAATAAAGAGAATAGAACAATCGTACAGTATTTAACGATGGCCAACGCGCATTTACAAAGTCATGTCGCGTCAAGACTTGATGACGAACAGCAGTGAATGCATCACTCGACTGAGCTAGCGTGCCAAGCAAGCTGACTAACCACGACAACTTCAACGACCGCGTCGTCTTTCTTGCAACTGTCTTGCACAAAGGGAAAATTACGTGTCTCATGCAATGTAGTACTTTCACTTTAATCACTTTAATCGACAAGGTCAAGTCTGTTTGACAATACGAAGCGCGGCAACAAGTCACCGAATGAGGTCTTGCCATCCACAAAGCAAGCTAAGTCGCGAGACAACTTGGCAAGCACAGCTTTTGATTCGGATTGCGGTTTGACTTAAGATTTCAATTCTTGGTAAAGGCCAAGGCTATGAAAGATCAAGGCCATAGAGCGCAAAGAGATGAGGCGCTCACAAGGTCGGCAACGGCCGAGCATCCCAGGCTTCAGCAAGCTTTTCAGTCGGAAGCGCCATTGATGAGCCTTGAGAAAATCCGATGTGTGCTTGGCATACACCTGACAATGTTTAGTAGGCTTGGTGGCTGCTTGCTATACCTTTCCGAGTACAATTGTGCCATACAAGCGCAACATAACGCAATCTTGCTAACCCGTTGAGGCAATTCGCCCATGAAATGTCGATCACACCTTATCAAGCTTTAGAATACACAAGACAGATAAGATTGAGTCTTAGAGCGAAAGGTTCCAGGTAAGGTCTATAAAACCAGACAATTGAAGGACGACTTGGGACATCAGCTTCGCACGTGTCAACATTCACACCATGACTGGTAAGGTAATTGAACCAGAGGTTGAGCAAGCGCAGGATATGCAAGCAATGAAACCAATGTCTCGTTTTACAAGATGGTATCGAAGTCCCCTCTTCAATGTCATCATCGTGGGACTCATATCCTTCACACAGCCAGGGATATGGAATGCGTTGAACAGTGAGTTGCCGCGCCATTTGCATTTTTGATTGCATCTGATAGAGAGTAGATGTTGGTGCCGGCGGTCAGCAAGAGCCTTACCTTGTCAACAGCGCCAATTCCCTAACTTTCGGTATCATGGTGTTCGGTTGCTCCATCTTCGCCATCCTCGCAAACAAATTCGGTCTGAAGAACGTCTTGATCTTGGGAACGCTTGGATATGCACCTTACTCCGCCTCGCTGTATGTGAATAACCGCTATGGTACCGAGTGGTTTGTCCTGTTTGGGGGCGTTACCTGCGGCCTTGCAGCATCCGCACTCTGGGCTTCTGAGGGTGCGATAGCCCTCGGCTACGCAGACATCAAAGACCGAGGAAAGTTTACTGGTATATGGCTGGGACTGCGGGAACTCGGGCAATTGATCGGCTCATCGATCCAGCTTTCCCTGAACTACAAGAGCGGGCAGAGAGGCAAAGTTGGGTACACGACTTACATCGTGCTGATCGCCTTGCAATGCCTCGGCCTTCCTCTGGCATTGCTGGTCTCTCCGCCACAGAAGATCATTCACCGCGATGGACGGAAGGTTCCAGATCCTACCAAGAACAAAGCCGTGATGAAGGAGGTGTCGAAGTGGTGGGCTCTGCTGACAGATCGTCGCTTTTACCTCTTGATCCCCGTCATGGTCGGTTTCAACTGGAACAACACCTACCAAGGCATCTACCTCACCAAATACTTCTCGGTCCGAGCTCGAACACTTGGCTCGTTGACATCAGGGATCGCTGCTACCATAGCGAATCTCCTATGGGGCTGGTTCTACGACGCAACGTACTTCAGCCGTCCAGCTCTGGCGAAGATGACTTGGACGTTCTTCTCGGTGTTGATGCTAGCGCTATTCGGATGGCAAGTTGCCAACGAGAAGTTGTACTCCGAAACAGTCCCAAAGGTCACGCTGGATTGGGATTTACCTGGCTTCGGTCGTGGCTTCGCAGTCAATGTGCTGTTCCGGTAGGTCATGCGTATCCGTTTTGCTATAACATAACTGATAGGCTTGCAGCTTCATGAATGAGTCGCATTACATGTTTGTGTACTGGATCCTTGGCGCTTTTTTCGACGACATCGAGACTTTGACTCTGGCTGTGGGCCTGCTCCGGTCTTTTGAGTCTGTGGGCTCTTGTCTGGCTTTTGGTATTGGGGCGGCCAAGATCAAACCCATCATCAATCTGATCATTGCGTTTGTCATGTTCTCGGTCACTATACCATCGACGTTCGCAGCAACATTCTTGGTTCCCGAGCAGCCAGTCGATGAGCGTAAGGCGCTCTCGGACGATGACGCAGTGGATATTGATAAGTGAAGGGTACTGTATTTTGAACGAGCGGGACGAACTGCATTTTTGGGGTTCTAGTCGCAGTTTCGAAGCTCTTCGATTTGAGACCAAAGCTGCAGCCAAGTCGCTGAATATATCCAATCATCTCCCCCGCCATCTGAAGTGCTGCAGTTTCGCCGTAACATTCGTTCATCGCCAGATTACCTCTTCACAGCCGCACATCCTCCCAATCTTGGCTCTGCGAGAATCCCAAGTGAAATCTCCCGGTCTTCGCATAGCTCAACGTGGCCACCTCTGTCTCAAAATCCACTACCTTCCCGCCCACCTCACCAGAGTCAGCGAGAAAATGTGCATGTATTCGCGGCCCACTAATGGCTTTCATCCATATGGGTACCACGAATCCAAAGACAATGCCCTTCTTATCACGCTGCTCCCCACCGTCCGTGAACTCAACCGACTTGAATACACCCACCACCTTGAATGGCGCAAGTGTATTCACAGCTCTTGCGTGTGCTAGCTTGGGACTCGACAATAGGTCATCGAGGCTCTCCATATCCAGAGATGGCACTTCCATGCGGAATGTGGGCCGAAAGACGGTGACCATAGCGAAGGGGAGGCAGGCGTCAATAGGCGCTAGCGAAGCTTTGTTGTCGCTGGAGAGTGCATAGGCTTCTCCGTTGTTGAGGATCATAAGTTTACCGTCTTCGAAGGAGCCAATGCCATCGGTGCCATGCGATGTGAGATCCGCTGTTCGCGGCTGACCTTGGTTGAACCCTGCGGCTGTGGCAGCGGTTGTGCCAAATTGAAAGATGTCATTAGGTATTGAGGTGACCATGGTGATATGTGCAAATGAAATCCTGAATACAGACTTCGTGGAGGGCTATTGAGCCTGTTATGATGTGATCCGGGTATCGCGGAGAGCCGGCTGTCGATGCCCGGAAGTTCTCCGATTTGGTTTCCACTGTCAACGACTTCACTCTCTTCCTGCAAGACGAGCGCGTATATCGTGGTAATTGATTTTCCACACTCAAGCCGTTTAGGCTTCTCGAGATGATGTTCAGCAAATGATCACTTGGTTCGTGAGCACTCGAGTTAATCTGTGCTGAAGGTTGTTACACAGCTAGAGAAATAGTCAAAAAAGCCGTCAGAGGTTAAGTAGATATCATCAATGTGAGAGCTGTTCACAAGGGAGTTGCAGCGAGATGATGTCAGTGTCGACGGAGTCCATGCGTGGGAAGGCGCAGCCTAGAGACGTCCACAGGGAAGGAGCAGCCGACCAAACTTAGCGTGGAATTTACGAGTCTGTGCGTCCCGCAAAAGTTCATTGCCCTTGCTCGCATCTTCGCGATCAACAGTCGCAGAACCACAGCAAACAATCTCACCTGGACAGTCGTTACCGTCTGTGGAATCTTTACTAAGCATTTATAACTTAAACCAGAAGTGCAGAATACGCCAGGATGTCTGGCAATACGCCAAAGTCGATGTCGAGCCGGCTCATGACGATGAAGGTGAGTTTTATTGAGAGACGTCGTAAAGCAATCCCTAACAGTATACAGTTCATGCAGCGTTCTGCAGCGAAAAACGTAGCTGCATCACCAACAGCACCCAACGGCCCCGCGTCAAAGAAAGTGCGACTCTCGAATGGCAGCTCCGCAGCTGCAGACCAGCAGATCCTTCAGTCGGCGCTCGCTGAAGAAGAAAAGAAGCAACAGGAGGCACGCGACAAAGCTGCGCAATACACAGGCGAAACAAAGTGGGTGCTCAGCTACAAGGATCCCCTGGAGGGCAAGCGAGGGGGTGCTTTGAATGTTAGGCAAGCAGGTTTTGCAGAGCTGGACGCAGAAGATAGCGAAGACGACGACGACGAGCCGGCGCAGCCCATAAGAAAGCAGTATGGAGGTGGTGTGAAGAGGCCCGAGGTACGTCATGGCAATGCACCTGGTATTTGGAATTGCGTGCTGACACGGAACAGAAGCCCGTTTTTGAGAAAGCAGAGGGCTCAGAAGGTGAGACGGATTCCTCTTCCGAAGACGACTACGACTCAGATGATCCGACCGCCGAGCTCATACGCGAAACCAAGCGAGAGATGTCTTCGAAGAAACGTGAATCGCGAAAGAGCCTGGGAGAAGCGTCACCGAGGGGGACACCCAGACCCATAAACGAAGATGCCAATCTCGATCGCCTAACGTCGCTAAGCGGAGGCCGGAAGCCAGCTGGACGTGATATGAGTAATATGGAATGTTTCAAGTGTGGGCAAAAGGGACATGCGAAGGCCGATTGCCCAAACCCTGGGCGCGGCTCTGCTGGACGAGGCAGGGGGCGAGGTGGACAAAGGTAAATGACACGGTCTGCCGCCTTGTACACTTTCACCAACAAGGGAAGCTCGCCAGCCGTATTGGTCAAGTATTGCTGCAGTAAACGTTGTTGTTCGCTGAGGTGGTAGCGCTACAGCCACTCAGATGTGGCCTGTTTGCGCCCAGAGAGTGCCCTTTTGATCTAGAATCACTGCTCAATTGACTGCACAGACCATTGAGGGCTGAGTGAGCATCACGCTCATAGCAAGCTCTTTTGGCTTGCGTGGACAGGAGGGGTTGAGCTGATGATTACTCTGCCCCGCACTCGGTGGTTGGCAGCTAGGCCTATGGATATTCAGCCGCAAGCCATGGCAACTGCTGTCATGTAATAGCACTCAGAAGGCGTCTTTCACGTGCCGCGGTCTAGGTGGTAGGTCAGGCTGTAGCTGAGTATGCCGTGCCTTTGCAGGATTGGGACTGCGCGCTGTGCATGGTTGGTGTTGTAGTACTCGATGAAGTGTGCATCTGACATGCCCTCTTTCTTCTTGATGTAGATGGTTGCCTTGACGACTTTGCGGAAGCCGGTTGTGTTTGGATATCCTGCCTCGAAGGCTTTGGGCACCATGATGGTCGGTCTAATGACGGAGATAAAGAGTGGGGTTGGGAGCGACACCGTGTCTACAAGTGTTGTACAGACGGCAGTGAAGATGTCTGACTAGGCGCAGAGCCTCTTTTGGGTTTCAGGCTCATGTCTTGCCATGTGGTGTGCATGTCTATGATGTATGGACTAGAGTGGCATAGCAGATGTGTCTCTTAGCCCTGCTCACCGGTACCGAGGCGGCGGGTCGCATAAGTTACTTCGTACAGTATCGATAGTCGCAGCTGCAGCATCGTGGGCTCTTCATAGACGGTTAGACTTTCGCATCCTCTCACATTCCGCGCCACAGGTTGCCAGCCTCATTCACCGCCTTTTGCTGCATTTGCGCGTGCTGTACACACTCTCGCGCACCTGATTGGCGAACACAAGACCTCGTGTTTGGTCTGACAGCACGTTACAAGGCGTTTGTTGGCTCCGCTTCTGCCCCACTGCTCTCGTGCGTGGATGAAGCATCTGGGGAATCTGTGCCTCGTGCCACACGCTCGTTCGCTCCTTACACGTCCGCTGCCCGCTGTCTGTGAGATTGCGCGATTCACGCCGTCATCTACGTGTCCTGCTGTCCAGCTACCCGCCACTAGTTCCCCACGTCTGCCTCGCCATCAAGTCAAGCCGTCTCACACTGTCGCGACGTTCCTGCATTCTGCCCACCGACTCCATACACACGCGCACACTGCCAGGGCAGCACTCACAAACACCATGGGGGAACCACTGGCACGGGAAGCGGTGAGGGAGCGCATCGAGAATCTGGAGCGGCCGCAGCTCGACGACCGTGCATACCGCATCATCACGCTGGAAAACAAGCTCGAAGTGCTGCTCATACACGAGGCCGAGAGCGACAAAGCGAGTGCCGCGCTGGACGTGAATGTGGGGAGCTTCAGCGATGCAAAGGACATGCCTGGCATTGCCCACGCCGTCGAGCACCTGCTGTTCATGGGCACTGAGAAATACCCCGAAGAGAACGCATACAACAAGTATCTGACGGCGCATGGTGGCTACTCGAATGCCTTCACCGCCGCCACCTCGACCAACTACTACTTCGAGCTCTCCTACCCCGCCACGACGAAAGATACAAACACCGAATCCAAGGACGACTCGCCGCTATGGGGTGGGCTGGATCGCTTTGGCCAGTTCTTCATAGCCCCGCTGTTCCTAGAGGACACAGTCGATCGCGAGATCAAGGCCGTCGACTCGGAGAACAAGAAGAACCTACAAAACGACACATGGCGACTACACCAGCTAAACAAGGCTCTGGCGAACCCCGAACACCCGTACTGCCACTTCTCGACCGGAAGCTGGAAGACGCTGCACGACGATCCCATTGCGCGGGGCGTCAAGATTCGCGACGAGTTCATGAGCTTTCACTCGAAGCACTACTCGGCGAACAGAATGAAGCTGGCTGTGCTGGGCCGCGAGAGTCTAGACACACTCGAGCAGTGGGTGGAGGATATCTTCGCGCAAGTGCCGAACAAGGATTTGCCCAAGTCCCGCTGGGACATGCCAGTCTTCACAGAGAAGGAGCTGCTTACACAAGTCTTCGCAAAGCCAGTCCTGGAATCGAGATCCTTGGAGATACAGTTCTTGTACCGCGACGAGGAAGAGTTCTACGAGTCGCATCCATCGAGATATCTCAGCCACTTGCTCGGCCACGAAGGCCCTTGCAGTATCCTCGCATACGTCAAGGAGAAGGGTTGGGCGAACGGGCTAGGTGCGGGAGGATCCACACTCTGCCCAGGCTCGGGCTTGTTCAGCGTCAATGTGAAGTTGACAGATGAGGGCCTGAGGAACTACAAGGAGATCGTCAAGATCATCTTCCAGTACATTGCCATGATGCGCGAGCAGCCGCCCCAGGAGTGGGTAGTAGAGGAGCAAAAGCGCATCAGCAAGGTCGAATTCCGCTTCAAACAGAAGAGCCCACCTAGCCGAACAGCCAGCGGCTTGGCTGGCGTGATGCAGAAGCCATACGACCGCACAAAGCTGCTGAGTGGCCCGGCAGTCATCAGCAAGTTTGATTCCAACCTCATCAGCGAGGCCATGTCGTTCTTGGGACCGGACAACTTCAGGATGACCATTGTCAGCCAGGACTTTCCAGGCGACTGGGACCAAAAGGAGAAGTGGTACGGAACCGAGCACAAGGTCGAGAAAATCCCCGAGGGTTTCTTGAAGGAGGTAAGGGCGGCATTTGAGAGCAAGAGCTGGCCCAAGGAGCTGCACTTCCCTCACCGCAACGAATTTATTCCGAGTCGGCTGGATGTTGAGAAGAAAGAGGTGGAGGCGCCTACAAAGCAACCGAAGCTGATCAGGCACGACGACAATGTGCGGATCTGGTGGAAGAAAGACGACCAATTCTGGGTGCCAAAGGCAAACGTTCACATTTACTTCAAAACTCCGATCACATACGTTAGTGCGCGCATAGTGCTCATTTGCACGCTCTTCCGGGAGCTTGTAAATGACGCGCTCGTTGAGTACTCCTACGACGCCGACATCTCCGGATTAGTATACGATTTCAGCAACCATGTCAGTGGTCTCTCGATCACCGTCAGTGGTTACAACGATAAGCTGCACGTGCTATTGGAGAAGGTTCTTCTACAAGTGCGCGACCTTGATGTGCGCGAAGATCGCTTCGCTGTCATCCACGACAGGATGTCGCGCTCGCTGCGCAACTGGGACATCGGGCAGCCGTATGGACAAGTGGGTACATACTCGCGCACATTCAAAAGCGAGAGGAACTTCATGAACGAGGATTTGACGAAAGAGCTGGAAAATGTGACTGCCAAGGACGTGCGGGAGTTCTATCCTCAAATTCTCGCCCAGTGTCAAGTCGAGGTCTTGGCTCATGGCAACTTGTACAAGGAGGAGGCGCTCAAGATCACAGATCAGGTCATTGAAATCATGAAGCCCAGACAGCTGCCAGCGAGCCAAATCCCCATTCGACGAAGCATAATCCTGCCTCCGGGAAGCAACTTCATCTACGAGAAGCAGCTAAGAGACCCTGCGAATGTCAATCACTGCATCGAGTACAGCTTGTACGCTGGCAACCGATACGACAATGAACTCCGTGCTAAGCTACTGCTTGTCGGCCAGATGACCGACGAGCCATGCTTCAACCAGCTACGAACCATCGAGCAGCTAGGTTACGTCGTATTCTCGAGCGCAGCCTTCCACGACACATGGGCAGGCTACCGCATCCTGATCCAGAGTGAGAAGGACTGCAGATACCTTGAGGGCCGCATTGAGAATTTCCTGAACTCGTTCGAGAAGACGTTGCAGGAGATGAGCGACGAGGACTTTGAAGGCCACAAGCGAGCGATCATTAACAAGCGTCTGGCGAAGCTGAAGAATCTGAGTCAAGAAGACAACAGATTCTGGAATCATATCTACAGTGACTCGTATGATTTCCTGCAAGGTATGAAGTCCCACCCACCTTTTGCCTTCGACATGCACTAACCGGTCGCAGCCGATACCGACGCTGAATACACCAGCAAGCTCACAAAGAAAGACATGACAGACTTCTACGCGCACTACATCTCCACCTCCTCACCCCACCGCGCTAAGCTATCCGTGCACTTGCAAGCGCAGTCCAAGCCCAAGAAGCCTACTCTCGAAGAGAAGAAACAAGCCGCCGTCGCCAGCATGAGCGTCATCCTCGGCGAGCACAAGATCGAAAGCAACGCCGAAGACGTAAAGACGCGCATCGACGATGTCTCCTCCGCTGAGGCTATCCCCGACGCTGTTGCTGATTACCTGGGCACCTTGTCTCTTGATAAGGAGACCGCAGATAAGATTCTCGACTCTGCGAAGGCGGCACTCGGTGTCGCTGATGCTGGACTACCCGCGGAACCCGAAGTCAAAGAAGATGCCGCGAGCGCGTCCGGGGCGGGCCAGCCGGTGCTCATCAAAGATGTGTATGCGTGGAAGGCAGGAATGCAGGTCAGCGCGGGTGTTAAGCCGGTCAAGCCCCTGGAGAACTTTGTCGACATTGCGGAGAGACTGTAGCGAGGTCTCAAAGCGCTTGATGTGACTGTGTTCCAGTGTAGTGGTGAAAACGGGAAGGGGTCGGCCGTAGATGTTCTGCCTGACAGGCGATGATGGGTGGTATGCAAGAGCGGGCTTGTGGTAGATAGACAGTCTTGGGAGGCCCCTCTGTAGCTCATTGTACGAATATTTTTATCACACATTAACTAATCTTTAGCATACTTCAGACTTCCACACTCCCGTCCCCCTTCCCACCTCATACCGCTCACTTCCCATCCACAAGCCCCCCAGTCATCCCCAACCCGCCCGGCACCCCTAGACTCCACGCCCGCGGGAAACCCATCCCATATCTCCCCATCAACGCCCTCAACTCCCCCTCCGTCTCCGGCACAACATTAACAAATACCCTATCCACACCACACACCGGCTCCGAGTGCATAGCACCCTCCTCGCACCCAATCCGGAAAAACGCCACTTCCCCGTCTGCCGCCTGAACTGTTTCCTCATCCGCGAACGCAGCTGCAAGAGCAAGACGCACGGCAGCGCTGGTAGCAAAGCAGGCCGCGCAGCGAATAGAAGAGCAGATGTGTGAGTGCTGTGCACTCTCTTTTTCCCTCGCGGCGCGCAGCGTGAGAAGCGCAGTGCGGTTCGAGGAGGGCCGTAGGAAGAGTGTCGCTGGGCCGAGGAGCGTGGTGCATAGTTTCCAGCCTGTGTGTCGTGCGGTGCGCTTCTTTGCGCTTCCTTGCGAGCGTGCGTCGTTTGGGCTGCTCGTGGGGCGCTGGCGAAGAAGTCGTCGTCTACGTGCCATCGCGGTGTGTTGTATTCCTGTGTTGGTGTTGTGGCGCGCAGGGTGAGCCAGTAGTGCCGGACCCCGGCGTTCTCGAGGAAGGTGTGGAGGAAGGTCAGGAGTGGAATTAGTCGTGAAAGGAGGGCGGTGGGGGAGGTGGCGGTTTGGGTGAGCCAGGGGTGAAGTGATGGTGGGAGGGTGCGCGGAGAGAGGAGGGGGCCGCAGTAGGTGTATGTTGATGTGTGCTTGATTTCGAAGGGCGGTGGATTTGGTGATGGTGCGGCGGCGAGGGATGGCATGTTGGTCGCTGTAGGGGAGGTGATGTAGGGTATGAAGGCATAGGTGCCGTACTGGGGCAGTGAATCCATGGCTTCATCTTCCTTGTCGCAGGTTTTGCTCTGAGTACTCCATGATTTCAAAAACATATTCCCTAGTCCAAGATGCGCTGGTAGATGTTCAAGTCCAAGGCGAGGTGTGGGTTTTCCACATGCGTTGCAGAAGTTTTGCCATAATGTTCGAACAACGAGGAGGGGACATGATCATGCACGGGTCTTCCTGAGATCGAATGTAGGGCGCCTCAAATCTGCTGTTGATGTTCAAGGCGTGGAGGATGAACAAGGATGTGATGAAGCGCGTCGACGCGTCGAAGCCGAAGTTAGAACGTCATAACGTACATCGACGGCGCACTTCAACTTTCTCCCAACTCATAGCTTCACCTCTCCGCCACTTCAATCGAGGCTCGCCTTCACCGTCGACAGCATGATACAACGACAGCTCCTCCTCGCATTCCGGCGCCAGACTCAGCTCTTCCGCAACCCCCAAACACGTCGACAATTCGCAGCCCAACCCACTCCACCACCAACGTCCGCATCGCGCATCGACCGCTTCAACCGCCGCCTCCCCAAGTTCCTACACAAATACACCTCTTCCCTCGCCACTGCACCCCTCTCGCACATAACATCATTTCTCATCCTGCACGAACTCACCGCCATCATCCCCCTGCTTGGTCTCGCAGCCACATTCCACTACACGCACTGGCTGCCCTCGTGGTTCGCCGAAGGCGCATGGGTACTCGCCGGCGTGGAGCGTTTCGGCAAGTACTTTAAGCGCAAGGGGTGGATCCGCAGCGAGGATGTGGTGGAGGCGGAAGCTGAGGTGGAGTTGAGGCGGAGAGATCACGTGTGGAATCTGGGCGAGGGTGGGGCAAGAGTGCTGGTTGAGTTCGCCACGGCGTACACGATTACCAAGGCGTTGCTGCCGGTGAGGATTATGTTTAGTGTTTGGGGGACGCCGGGGTTTGCGCGGTGGGCTGTGCTGCCGGTTATTAGGAGATTTAAGACGATATTTGGTAGAGGGAAGAAGCCGGATGTTAAGACTGCGGCAGGGACGGGGACGGTGGAAGCTGGCGCTGTGCCTGTGAAGGGTGCTGGAAACATGACTAAGAAATGAAGATTGGCACTGTATCAGATGCACCGACGTCGAGAGATGGAAGTGCTCCAGATCTCGACCCAACAGGGTCTGCGCTCTGCTTGGATCTGCAGGGGCACGAGCAAACAGTCATAAGCTTCAGTAGCTAAGCTAGAAGCCTACTTACGGTGAAGGTATATCGCGGCAATTTGACCCTTGCCCATTCGTTGCTTCTCCTCCTAGCCACCTCAATTTGCTCACCTGTTCTTCGACAGTAGACCCAATCTCGACATGTGCTTTGACGACAGAAGCAGATATACCACCAAGACTCGCGTTCAGAACCGTGTACGCTACCGAGAGGAAATGGTTGTGCCTCGCCATCGAAGTTTTTGGCGCCGCAGCTATGGCGCATCCTATTATCCCTCGAGGTACTATGCTCGCCCTCCTAGAGCACACTATTTGCGTGGTGCCATATCCTACCCTGCCCGCTCCCCACCAAACGTTGGCTATCCTCGAGCCATGGCTACTACAGCCATGGTTCCTCGGAGCCACGCATGCGGTGCTGGTGGCTACATGTCTGGAGGTCGCGCTCTGATGCCGAGTGCCTACAACATGGTGAGTCTGCGCTCTTTCCTCTTATTGTCGTTTGGCCTTCTCTCGCACTTGGCCCCATCACACCGCCACTCCACGTGCACTGGCTCAGATCGGACCTTGAACGCCGTTGGACAGTTTGACTCAGTCCCACGATACTGTCTATTCGTCTGCCTGGGACTGATCCTCACTTGCCTTCACCTCGCCTTCCCTTGCGGCGTCTTCGGTGGCAACTCTTCGTCCTTCTCACCCCACCGCAATCTCCCACAGTCCACAATCTCCTCCATTTGTCGAGCTTCTTATAGCATCATGGTCATGGAGGGCTACCCAAAGCCCCGTCAGAATTACGTGTACACCCCTCGATACGGTCAGCGCGGCGTCCTCACCTACGCAGGCCAACAGGCCAACGGAGCTTACCCCTCCGGCGTCGCAGGCGGCGTCATGACAGCCTATGGCTACGGCGCTGCGTATGGAGGTGCTTATCCGGTATACAACACTTCAACCTATTCCTACCCATACTCTGGCGCCACCTACTACGGCTCGAGTTATTACCCAAGCTACTCCGGCTACGGAGGTGGCTACGGAGGCCTTGGAGGCTACTACAATCACGGACTATATGGCTCAATGTACCCACTAGCTAACTTTTATTCTCCATATCAGAGGTCTTACTACAACACTGTACCGACTTACGGTCAAACCGCCTACGTCTACCCACCGGGCCCGACTACCACAACTACAACCTACCATGTTACCAACAGCCATGTCCCAGTCACTACCGCGCCGCCCGCGCCGATGAGAGACACAAGAAACGCCTGTGCGCATACCACCACACGCGAGGACATCCAGATGGAGAACCGAAGGATCGCGACCGAGCGTGGAGCGTATAGCGCAAGGAAGATCAAGCCGGCCGATGCCCGGGACGACGATCCATTCTGGTGCCGTGAGCGCAACGGCGAGTGGCATCTGAGGACCTTCTACCAGATTGAGAACGAGTGTCACCCTGGCCAGTGGCTCATGGATGCTGAGCTGGGCTTTCTCGTCTTCCATCGCGGTTGAGTTCCTCATGAGGTCGCTGGAACGGCTGATCTCCTGTTTTGGATCTTTATCTGCGATCTACTGTCATTTTCAATACTTCGAGTTCTGGCATGTGGACCGCACAATGCACTCGGGCCTCTTCCTGTATAATATCTCGGCTTTCCTCCACATTCTTCACTTTTGGCGCTGCCCACCCAAAGACAAGAGCATTCTCAGAGCCAACGTCGTTTTTCCAAAGATTTGGAATCGTGGCTGGTCGGTGTTCGGAGAGAGCGCAGTTTGGGAGGCTGCTTAGTATACTCAATACATCTGCTATGTTCTTGTACATCCATTCGTGACTCCATTATTCCTCGCCATCTCTGACAGCATCTGACTTTCTGTTGCGCCAGCTTACATCTTCGACTTCTTTATTTCATCCAGTTTTTGCCCTCCCTCTGTTCACTTCTTCTCGCCCTGAATCGTCGCAACGATCTTCCTCGAGTGTTTCATATCTCTGAACTCCAAATACCAGATACCCTGCCATGTACCTGTGTTCAGCCTGCCGTTTGTTATCGGAATCGTAACGCTGGCGCCAATAAGCGCAGACTTGACATGAGCCTATCCCCTCGATTAGCCCTATGTCCTCCCTCCTTACCCATTCAATACTCACAGGCATATCATCGCTCCCCTCGGCATCATGCCTGTACAGGCCCTGCCCCTTCTTGTCCTCCGGCACGATCCTGTCCAGCGCCGTGCTCATGTCCGCGCGCACGTCCTCGTCCCAGTTCTCGTTCAGGCTCAGCGCGCAGGATGTGTGCTGGATGAAGAGGTTCAGCAGCCCCGTCTTGTAGTCCTTGATCTCGGGCAGCTCTTTGAGGATCGTGTTGGTCACGAGGTAGGAGCCACGACTGCGCGAGGGCAGGGTGAATTGCTTCTGGGACCTGGGCGCGTCAGTGGCGTGTTCGAGGGCTCTCTGTGACTATGGCTGAGATCGAGGCTTACCAAGACATTGCGGGTGCTGTGGTGCAGATGTTTGGACTCGAACACAGGACTGTGCTGCGGGGCGCTGCTGCGGGGAAATAGTAGTGGGCGAGCGAATTGTAGGACGCCCAGAGGATGGAGACGAATGTGCCGGAGAACAGCGAAAGGAGGAAGAAGGTGGCAATGAAGAAGGTGGTTAGTGGGGAGATTGAGGAGTGTGGTTGCGGCATTGAAGATTTGGAGCCTGTCGCGGTGCGCGGAAATAGGCTGATGTCATGGCGGCGGTTGGTGGGGCTGTGAGGTGGAGACGAGCGCTAGTTAAAGAGACAATTGCGTGCCTGTTTTGTCTACTTGGTAGGCAACTTATAGAACAACATTTTCAGTCATGCAACGTCGCCAAGCAGGTCAGCCTTCCATCGTGCGATCCTGCGGGAGGTGCCTACATGGAAGGCTGACCTGCTTGGCGACGTTGCAGCCTGCCTGCACAATCTCATCTTCACAAAGCCCCACGAGTGTTCCGACGTTGATCAACGTGTTACAACAGCTCAAGCATTCTTCAGAGAACCCTGCTAGGTTCTGGCCCTGCAGGCCCCACTTTCGAGACTGGAAAATACATTGCCGGCATGTGGGAGAGAGGTTTAGTCAATTGGCCTGGTACTTAGACCTCGACTTGGGGTCGACTGGGCAGTCACCGAAGCAAAAGACGGTACTTTCTAAACCAACATTCTCTTGGATTACAGCCATTGGTACAATTAACTACCCCTTAGGACAAGCCAAAGGCACGGCTATCTCCACTCTAGTGTCCACACAAAGCATCACAACCACTTCTGATCCTTTTGGCCGCATTGAATTTGCGCATATAGCCCTATGCGGACGCGTCATTCGCTGGATCCGACCTGGTCTTCGCACTTTCATACGGCCTTGGCGAACGTCATGAGCGAATACGTACCTACTTCGATGCAGGTACCAAATTACCTAGGTCCAACCGCGACCTTGAACTGTCATATAATTATCATTCTACGGGCCAGGTCTTAGCTTATGACTGGAGTACCGTTGTGTGTTTTGGCTTGTTCGCGAGAAGTTCCGATAAAAAGGATCCTCCGAATCTGGTGGTCATGTTGCTACTACAAAGGTTCCCAGATATAGACACCAAGTGCTACAGACGCATTGGTCTCGTAGATCGCATACCGAAGAGGTGGTTTGACGAGCGGGCGACTAAACATACCATCACCGTCGTCTGAATACGCAGAATGCTGCGCACCTCATTTGCGGGCTGAAGTTATTGAACGCGTGGTCAATAGAGAATATCCCTTTGATCTTGACATCATGCTCTTCAGCTCGTGCCTGATTCCAAGGTTGTGCTCACGTTTGGGAGCACACTTTACTTGCTGATAACCCCCCCCCCCCAACACAGATGCCACAAAGAGTACCGGGGAGCATCCAAATAGATTTTTGTAATATGCTGTACGCAAAATATATAAAGCTTTTGTCAACTCATTGCTCTTTGTAGTCTAATTTTTTTAATTACTACAGATAGTTTGCTACCTTTCATATTTACGTTTATGAAGGTTATTTTCACAGAACCGTTACGTAACGTGAGCGGTAACGTAAAGCACCACCGAGCCGGCAACACCACCGAGCCGGCAACTTTTTCTTGGCATTGCGAACACCACGTACAAACAACAATGGCTCAACAACGCAAAGCTAAGCTACTCCAGCAAGAAGGCAGGATAGACCTCGCACTCCAGGCGTACGAATCAGGTCAATTTAAGAGCGTGCATCTTGCTGCTCTAGCATACAACGTCCCACATCAACGGCTCTCTGATCGGCAGAACAAAATCACCTTCCGGCTGTCTGCTACGCCCAACGGCCGAAAGCTCTCTGCGACAGAAGAGCAAACGATCGTACGATACATCCTTGACCTTGATTCGCGTGGATTTGCCCCCCGGCTGTGTGAGGTGGCAGATATTGCAGATAAACTGTTGGCTGTACGTGGTTGGTTGGTTGGTTGGTATTCGATTTTCGTCCATAGGATGGGGATTAAGTCCACCATCACCGCCTCCCGAAGGGCATATAGGACGTGCTAAGCTATGGAATTACAGTGCTGACACACTACCTTAGAAAGCATTTCTTGCCTGCGCGGGTATTGCTACCATTTCAGAACTACAGCTCCCCTTCCAATTGGGGAGACTGAGCAGTGTGTGTACATTAGGGTGGGACCCTTGTGTGTGTTCAGAGGCATTTTAGTGCCGTGAGAGAAAGAAAAGGAAAGAGTAGGTAGGTGTGGAGAGCCGGTGCCCTGCCGAATCGAAGCCGTGGCTCTGCGCGAGGAGAGCCTTTGTACTAGGCTTGGCCATGCCTGTGTCTGAGGAGATAGGTGTAGTAGGTAGGCAGAGCCAGGCCTGTCCTTCTTCTTTATCCCCAAGGGTCGTGAAATCTAAGGCCATGCTGGCTGCCTTGTTTGCGTGTTGTGTCAGGTCTGGGACGCTGACAGTCGGTCTTCAGAGAGCTGAAAGCAGCTCTCATCGTTGTGGGTGTGGAGAGCCGGTGCTCTGTCGAATTGCGCCGTAGCTCTTCGCGTGGAGAGCCTTGCGGTAGGCCTGGCGATGCCCTTATACTGCAAGAACAAGGAGTGGCAAAACTGTCTCCTTGTCTTGGTGGTGGTTGTGGCCTTCGACCGAACGTGAAAATCTGAGTAGCGCACGATGGCTGTACGTGGTGGGACACCTATTGGCAAGAACTGGGCTGAGCGATTTGTGTCGCGTACGGAAGAACTCAAGATGGCTTTCAATCGCGCAAAGGACCGTCAGAGAATACTCCAGGAAGATCCAGAGGTTATCAGCGCGTGGTTCAAGCTCGTACAGGAGACAAAAGACAAGTATGGGGTCCTAGATGAGGACATCCACAACTTTGATGACACCGGCTTCCAGATGGGAGTTGTTGGCTCAATGAAGGTTGTTACAGGCTCAGAGAGGCGTACAAGACCAAACCTTATTCAGCCAGGCGATCGGGAGTGGGTTACAGTTATCCAGAGCATCTGCGCTGCTGGGTATGCTATCCCACCCTTCATTATCTACAAGGGGCGTGTCCACATCTCTGCCTGGTATGAGGAGACTAATATACCGTACGACTGGAAGCTCTCTGTTTCTGAGAACGGATGGACAAACAACGCGCTTGGTCTTGAGTGGTTGAAGCATTTTGACGTGCATACAAGAGCGCGTCAGAAGGGGTTGTACAGGCTGCTTATCTTGGACGGCCATGAGAGCCATCTCAACCAGAATTTTAAGGACTACTGCCTGGAGAACAGAATCTTAACCCTCTGTATGCCTCCTCACTCATCACACATACTTCAGCCACTTGATGTGGTGTGTTTCTCACCGTTGAAACTGAAGTACTCCCAACGCGTACGAGCCTTGGCATCCAAACGCGTCTTCCACATTAACAAGGAAGGCTTCCTCCCAGCCTTTAGAGACGCGTTTTTCGACGTGTTTACGTACAATAACTGCAAGAAGGCCTTTCGGGCATCAGGACTAGTGCCTACTGACGCGCAGGTAGTCATTGATCGGCTTGAAGTGCGATTTCATACCCCTCCACCAGTACCTCTACTAGAAACACCATGGCAATCCCAAACACCAAGCAATACGTACGAATTTGGGTCGCAGTCAAAGCTTGTAAGCGAGCGCTTCGTACGGTCACCAACATCTGCTCAGGAAGGGTTCTCAAAGCTAGTAAAAGGAGCTGAGGAGATGCTGCATGAAAATGTTCTTATTAAGGCTCGTGTACGAGAGCTTGAGGAGCAATTAGCAGAGGTTACTAAGCGCAAAGGGCGTAAAAGAAAGCAGATTCAGTATGGTGGGACAATAGAGTATGGTGCTGCAGCGTTGTCTGTAGCTGAGAGCGCAGCTGCAGCTCGTACGGTGTCAAAGAGAGCGCGCAGTGGTAGTGGTCAAGAAAGAGCCCAGCCAGGTCAACGGCACTGTGGCAACTGTGGAAAGACTGGGCACAACGCTCGTACGTGCCAAAAAGATGCAGAAGAAGATTCTGCATCTAATACAAGTGCGTCGTACGCGGGTTCTGCAGAGGGTAGTAAGTAATTGCTTGTTTTGTACATGGTGTTCGCAATGCCAAGGAAAAGTTGCCGGCTCGGTGGTGCTTTACGTTATAGGTTAATAAAAGTATCACACACAAACACACACACACGAAATCCTACAAGCATGAACGCTACACAGACCAGAGCTTGCCTAACGTTACGTTGAGGACTTGAATCCAAGCCATTCAGCTAATCTTCCCTATGTGTAGAAGTAGATCAACTGTCTTTTATTCAGAGGTATGTTAGAAGGGCCTGTAGAATAGCAGGATTACGTGAAAGACAAAAGCAAAGGAGAAATAGAGTAGTCCACAGATGATGAAAAGGCCTTTAGGTACTCCTCATGCTCATTTCCCCTTGCTTACAGCTCTTGAATACTTGCCCTGGGTGCTTAGTGAAAGCAATCAACCCAAGAATGTGTATTGAGTGCATCTTGGTTAGTCTGATATGCAACGTGGTGTACAGTACGACGACCGCTCGGCGTGTTATACGTCGGCGTGTGGTTCTTGGGGTTAGTGGCGGCCTGATCTACTACGTTTGCGGATTCCTCAGGGCTATAAGTCTAAGCAGCTGTAGAGCGTGGCAAATTCACAAAGACAGAGCCAGCAGAGCGATGCCAGTTTTCTACTATGCAGGTCGTGTGAAATGGAGCAAACAAAACTTCTTGTTGCTTTCAGTACATATTTACAAACCCAATTTCACTCGTTTCCCACTCCCTGCATCTACCGTTGTGCAAGAGGCTCGTCTGTGACCTTCTGTGCCTCGTTGACTTCGGCCGCATTGCCCTTGGGTCCAAGCGGGTATGAAAGCTGGTCTGCGGGGAGCGACTCGAGGTGTGCGCGGTGGTGCTCGTGAGCCTGGCGTTTGTCAGTTTCGTTTCGCAAGTACTCAAATTTCGGATTTTTCGTCTGAGACGGGAGAATTGGACGTAACGTACGAAAGGAAGACCGCAGTATGTGCACCAGCAGATCTGGGGCTTGTCGGTGTTGATGAAGATCCTGGGGTGGCCGAGAGGGCCGCCTCCACCATCGCAGGAAACAATGCGCTCGTGTGTCCAGCGAACGGGCTGCTGATGGATGAGGTCGATGGCAGCATACGGGCGAGGCTGCGCATAGCTCGTTAGTAAATATCCTGTTGCTCCCCTGACCCAACCATGCCCTCCTCTGCTCTCTCCACCCCTCATATCCCCTCAATTGCGCTTCTCCCAGCTCAAACTGACACCTGTGACGTACCTGGTCCTCGATGATGCTCTGCTCGAACCTCGGTCCACTCATAGCGATCTCCCTGGGCTGCTGGCTCCTGCTCCAGATACCCTGACGGTTGGGGGCTTGCTGCTTCCTCAGCTTCTCGCCCTGCTCGACGCTCTCTTGCAGGACCTTGTCGAACGAGCCTTCCGAGGACGTGACGGTCGCATTGGTCTCGGAAACGGTCTGCACTTCTTTGCGCGCGTGTGGGTCGTTGGCGGGCACTTCGGCTTTCTTCTGCGACGAGTAGGTAGCCCGGAAGGACGGGATGGCGAGACGCAGGGCGCTGCGCGCGCGGAGGGTTCGAGAGAGCATTGTGTGTTGTCGAGGGGCGTACGACCGGCAGGTAGCGCTCGTGAACTATGGTGAGGTTGTTAGAGCTGCATGATGTGCCAAGAAGGTGTTATGTAAGCACGATGCTTATTGGCCATGTCTCTCCTCTGCTTTTCTGCCGCCAGCAACACACGTAGACTTTTACAATAGCTTCATAGATCGACGTACATCTTGTTCGAAGCTTGAGTTGGAAGAATTGATCAGTAAACACCACAAAAGAAAGCGTTTTTGCATATAGCAACACCAGAGTGCGGAGCTTACTGTGGTACTTCTACAGGTGTTAAATGCAAGTAACCACAATTTGAAATCAATCTCCTCACGACACTCTTTTTACGTGCTGCGGAAATCTGAAATCAACTATGAGGAATACTCTCCGAATTGAACGCAACTGAAAAGTAGGCAAATTCAGCTGGTTGTGCTACATGACCGCCACATGAGCAGTCTACGCAAGATCGACCTCCCTCCCCCTCCTCCTCAGGATAACCTGGATACAATCCACCTTCGCCATCCCATCCTTCCCCTTCATCATCTCCTCTTCGTCTTTCGTCGCCCAGACATTCTCAATATCCCGCATCACCCTGTTCCAACTCGGGAACAGCTTTGACGCATACATGGCCTGGAACCTGTCTCGTACAAACTGCCGCTGCGCTCTGTCGATAACCTCGCATCCAGCAGTAAATAACGGCCAGACGTGTGATGATGTTAGGGGCGATCGAATATCGACTCGTGAGATATGAGCGAGGCAGTTTTGGATGTGCTCAACGCTAATGGGGTTCGGGGCACCTACGCCGAGCCAGGTACGATATAGGTAAATGAACGCTGCGTGGCGGTAGGCTTCCGCCGTAAGGTTTATGTCTGAAGAACTAGCTGGTTCAAATCTTTGGGAGTTAAATTGCATAGCTAGCAACTTCTGTTGTAAATCTCGGCCAATGGTGTCTTCATCCTCTGTGAGCACATGGTCGCCGCCAGCTTCGCGTCTAACCTTGATCGTATGTTGGAGTTCGCTTGTTCGGGCAACGATCAAAAGGACACCGGCGATGCTTCGCATATCTTCTGCGCTTTCCACTGCCGTGAAGTCTGCCTGATGGTCGAACAGTGGTCGGTGTCCACGCGAGATAGATGAGAGGATATCATGGTAGGCGAACAGGCTCAGAAGGAAGCGTGCACTGGAAGAGTCAAGCCATTCATCCACTTTACGCCTGGTGATCATGGCCTTGGCTCCCATCAAGTGGTTGACCACACTCGCTTCGTCATCCTCGCCGAACAGGCGAGCTGAAACTTGCATCATCAGTACTGTGGCAAGTGCGGGCTCGGAGTGCGCTTGGCGAGGATCCTGAATAAGCTCTTGTAGCAAATGTATGGCATCTCGCTGATGGCGATAAGCTTGCAGACGCAACGATGGTTCGGACGATTGCAAGGCGAGATGATTTGCTGCCATGGATAGGATCGTGGATCGAAGAGCTGCCGAATCGTAGGCCATCGATGTCAGATGCAGCTGAAACGGAGTCGGCTGGCCATGTCTCGGGGCGATGGAGATTAGAGAGGAAAGTTGTTCCGCCCAGTAGTGAAGTAATCTTCTGTCGCTAGCAGAAAAGTCTGGACCAAGGCCTGTGCCATGGATGGGCGAGCGTGGAACGCTAAATATTGATGCTGGCGATTGTAGCGCAGTTGGTGTCCCTGAGAGTGAGGACGATGTTGATGAATCACTGTTCACGCTTGTAGGAGTCGAAGCGGAAGCTACCACTTGCTTCTTCCTGGGGTTCCGGGGTTTTCTGGCAATGGTGCCAGTAGGCGCATCTTGCCACTTGAGCTTGAAACCATAGCCTTTGCAGGTGATCTTCAGGCGGACGCATCTTTGGCAGTAAGGCTTCTGCTCATCGCATTTGTAGCCTGCTTCTCTGCAGGTCCAGCAACCTGTCCGTGTCCTTTTATGTGTTGTCACCATGGCGGTAGTTTATGTTTAAGCAAGTACCCATTCTTTTCCTGGCTCCTTTGTAATCTCCAGGGCCTAATCTGCTCTTAACGATGTCACACTCACCGTCTCGCGACGCTGTTCCACATGTTGGACGTCCACCTGTAACAAGGTCGGGCTATCCGTAAGATGGCGATGACTTGAAAGGATGCGTCGTGTCAAGGTACAGAAGGCCCGGAGGTTTAGCTTTGCGCTGCTCTAAGGACCGAGGCAGAGGCGGCCCCACTTGGCTTCGTACAAAGTCACCACTAACGGGTGCAACATTCACTCTACCTATTTGCATTTTTGAGATAACGCGCTGCCTGGTAACGAGAGCAGTGTATTACCGTCGCTATATTCCTTACTTGCTGTGGATATAAACTGCGCTCAATTGACTTCACGACAGGAATCTAGCCCCAGAACACCCTACAGAGAACGCCAGCCCAGAGAAAGTAGCAGAAATCTAACCCTCCGGTCCCTCCACCTACTGCACCTGGTTGACAATCTCCTGTGCCTTCGACAGACTCTCCACCATCTGCTGGCA
This sequence comes from Lizonia empirigonia, assembly GCA_009982855.1. Lineage (NCBI taxonomy): Eukaryota > Fungi > Ascomycota > Dothideomycetes > Pseudoperisporiaceae > Lizonia > Lizonia empirigonia. Next base: position 112,561 of record JAADKA010000006.1, on the reverse strand, counting down.
GTCCTTCCGCCTCCTGACTGTGTACTCAGACTCCTTCAGCAGCTCGTCGAGCTCGTCGGTCTTGTACATGTTGGTGAGCAGCTCGCCCTGCATGTTCTCCCTCGACCACGAAACCAGGTTCAGCATGATAGCCTTAGGGACCATGTCGATCATTGTGCGGCGAACGATATTGAAGTAGGAGGTGATGAGGAGTTCTACGGCATTGTTAGCTTGTGATCAAACAAGAAGATAGTATCACGACTCACTAATAACTTCGACTTCCTGCGCCTCCTTCTCCGAAAGAGTACCAGAGGCCTTCAGTGTCGCTGGGGGTGGCTCCATAGCCGCCATTTTCTTCTTGTTCTTACTAGCAAAGAACGAGCCGAAGAAACCGCCGCCCTCGTCAGTTCCAAGGGAAGGTGACATCGATCGCGGAGGAACCTGAGGTGGTAGTGGCTTACCCGTCTTTGGGTCGACTTGCTGCGGCTTGCTGGAGTTGTGTCGTTCGTGCACGATAGCCATAGCGCGCGAACCGTTGATGAAGTCGGGGTGGCCGGTGTTGATATAGATGGCTTCCATGCCGACAAGGTCCCGAACAAGCTTGTTAGTGGGGTCCATCGCCTTTTTGAAGAAGTGAACAACGACTGCATACAGCTTCTCCTTGAGCGCGGGGTACCGCCTGAACGTTGGCTTGTTCAGAAGCTGGCCAAGAATGCGAATCAACTCGTCGTAGACCAGGCTTACACACTTCAAACTCGGGTCCTCCAGTCGCTTGATCTGCTGCTTGACAATAAGCTCAAAGGCTGTGGTTCCGACGAAGAGTGCAGGAGATGAACCGGATGAGTTGTAAAGCACAGTCCTTATGTCAACGTCCTTGACCTGATCGAAAGGATCTACAGCCTTGACACCGTTGGCGTACAGCTCGTGGTAGACGAAGGAAATACGGGCGCCACCTGAGAGCTCGGTAGCAGATAGCTCCTGGTTGTTACCGTCAAGAACACCCCTATATTCGTTGGTGAACTCTGTGATCATGTTAAGAACGATATTCGAGCTGTTGCCGAGCATCGAATTTCCGAGTTGACTAAGCTCGAGCTGGTACTTCTGTAGAGAAGATGCAATGCGCGCCTTGATATCTGGAAGGGTTTGCTTGATGTGCATCATAAGGATCTAACATTGTTAGCAGGTACATGACGAACCCTTTGGGATTGAGTGCTTACCAAGTTTAGTTTGCGAGCAAGGTACGGTGTACCGCAGTACGCAGCCTTGTTACGGTATGCCTTGTGGTTCTCGAAGAACTGCTTCTCGTGCTCAAGGGCAGAGGAGATGGCCTTCTTATTCTCGATGTCCCTTTGCCCCCGGTTCACAACAGGAACGTAACCCAGTCGCAGGGGAATGATACGGCCGGCGAGAATGTCCACAACGTCTGTTCCTTCGTCCATCAGATCAACCTTTGTTAACACACCAATTGTCCGCTGACCCTCGGGATCAACCTCTCGCGCCAGTTTCAGACCGTCTGAGTTGGCCAAATCGGTGTTCGCGGCGGTGACAGCCAGAATAATAGCATTAGGCTTGCTGATCTGCTTCAGAACCATGTCTTGAATCTGTCGCTCAATGTCCCTTGGCTGGTCTCCAACAGGCACTCGTGTCAGACCAGGCAAATCGACGAGCGTGAGGGTAAGGACGTTCGGCGAGTATATCCTCAGGTTGATCGGTGCTGGTGAAATGCCCGCATTGCGACCAGTCTTTGCCTCTGTCTCGCGAATGATCTCCTCTCTGATCTTGTTGAAGTCGTGAAACTTCTGGCCGGGAATGTGCAGGAACTCTCCCCACTCGTCGACGTTGGACTCGGCATCGCTGGTCTTGACCTCCTCCGCCGTTACTCCGTTCGATTGTGCAGCGCGGTTGATAAGCTGGAGAATGAGCGGTCTTCGGGTAACGATACCAGAGCCTCGAGGCAAGCTGTCGTGTATGTGGTCAGTACGGGTGCCTGATTGCTGCAGTCGCGCGCAGGCCTCGAGCTACTCACAAATCGCGACCGACAATGTTCTCGAGCACTGAACTCTTTCCACTAGACTGGGAGCCCACGACAGCGATCTGGGGCAAATCTATGGGTTTTGCACCTAACGTAGGCATCAGCAAGTGCATGCTTCGGCAAGGGTGCGTTGCACGCAGGATAAGGTAGCGCAGGCGCATCTGGGGTACTGTAGGGCGGCTGCATACTCCGACTGTGGTGAAGACATCCTGCAGCTTGTTCACGAGGGTGATCAAGCTAGGGTCGTTGACGTTGATGCTGTCACTCTGTTAGTTTTGGACCCCCAGACCGCATCCCCAGATGCCCCTCAAACACAGAAACGTACGCATTAGGATTGGCCGCCATGTTGGGGCGCGTGTGAGAAGTAGTTTGAAGCACGCAGCCGATATGCGCACGGGGGGAATATGTAGGGCGGGGAGAGTTGTTCGTTCGGGCGCCGATGCGGGTGTTGCGTCGTAGCTGCTGGATGCGATTCCCGAGCTAAGAAAGCGCCACTGTGGCTGAGTCCCTTCCGTCACAGCTTGCCTGCAGATCCTCTCTCATGTTGCGGGAGAAACAGGCTACAAGACCACCTAAGAATCAAGAGGCAGTCAAAGTCAACTTGTGGAGTTCTGATATTTAATAGTCTAGTAAGAGATGGTAGAGTATCTTGTCAATACTAGTTGGCTGCCGACCTCCAAAGCTTTTCGAGAAGCCCGAGGACTGGAGGCCCACGTCTGTTTTCCGTGCACCTGAGGGGGCCTTGACCTTCACTGAACAAAGGCACACTTGGCGAATACAAGTAGATAAATTAGCCACATACGCCGCAACAGTCACTTCTACGGCATGCAATCACCTATCATGGCCTACACCTACCAGATCGTCTTGTGCAGCTTGGCGCATGACGAGGACTGCGGTCACAAGGCACGAGCAAGCGTCGTCAGCGATCCCAGGCGACAACATTTGGGTCTTGGACAATTCACAATCTATGTTCAACAATCTACTCGAACTACTTCTTCACTATTCAGGCCGCCCTGCTGGCACTGGCGCCTACTCGTCGATGACAGAGGCAAACTTCTCTGTCAGCTTCTGCAACAGTTGCTCGTACTGTAGACGTTGTTAGCAAAGTCAAAACATGACTTCTATATTCGGGACTTGCCTTCTTTGTGATCGCCTCCTCGCCTTCAGAAGGTAGCTCGAACTTCATGCTGCGCAGCTGGCTCTGGATCTCTGATGTCGCGTCTCGGACCTTGGGCCAGCTGTGTCCCTGGGCAACTGCCTTCTGTGCCTCGTCGTGGAACGCCATCATGTTCTTCATCATCCATCCAGTCTTCCACAGCGGGCAGAATTGGTCGTAATCTGAGTAACCGTTCTGCTGCAGGAAGTCCTCCTTGAGCAGTGTTGCTACATCAAGTGTGATCTTGTCAGAGTCACCCAAGGCGGATTTGCCAACCAGCTGCACAACCTGGTCGAGATCGTCCGACGTTGTGAGCAGCTCCTTGATGCGATCGCGAAGGCGGGGAAATTCGGGGTTGTGCTCAGCGTAGTACTTATCGAGCGGCGTTGTGTACTTTGAGTAACTGATGGAGGTGTTGACCGAGGGGAAATGCTTTCGCTGGGCGAGCTTCTTGTCGAGACCCCAGAAGACTTGCACAATGTTGAGTGTACTGGTAGTGACAGGGTCGGAGAAATCACCACCGGGAGGGCTGACAGCACCGACGATGGAGACCGAGCCGTGACGCTCAGGGCTGCCGAGCGCAGTGACGCGGCCAGCGCGCTCGTAGAAAGACGCGAGCTTAGCGCTCAGGTAAGCAGGGAAACCCTGATCAGCAGGCATCTCTCCAAGACGACCCGAGATTTCACGAAGGGCCTCAGCCCATCGCGACGACGAGTCAGCCATCATGGCAACGTCCTTACCCTGATCTCTGAAGTACTCAGCTACGCAAATCTGTTGTTGTCACAATACATTAGTAGTGAACTTGAATAGTGTTGAAGTTGAATGTTGTACACAAGGAATGCAGAAAGAATAGAATACTTACTCCAGTGTAGATGGAGGCTTCACGGGCAGCCACGGGCATGTTCGAGGTATTCGCGATGAGGGTTGTACGCTTCATGATGGGTTCCTTCTTGCCATTGACTTCAATGGTGAGCTCGGGGAAGTCCATCAAGACTTCTGCCATCTCGTTTCCTCTCTCTCCACAGCCCACGTAAACGATGATATCGGAGTTGGAGAACTTGGACAGAGACTGAGAAATGACAGTCTTTCCGCAACCGAAAGCACCGGGAATGCAGACGGTACCACCCTGTACGGAGGGGAAGAGCGAATCCAGGACACGTTGGCCCACAATAAGAGGCTGGTCTGAAGACAGCTTCTCGTTTGACGGACGGGGCACTCGCACAGGCCATCGGTGCATCATGCTGTGCTCAGTCTTGTTGCCATTGAATTCGATCTCCAAGATCTTCTCGTCAACAGTGTAGCTTCCCTTCTCAGCAATACGAGTAATTGTTCCGCGCGCGCGGGGAGGAAGGAGAATCTTGTGCTCGCTGAGCAGCGAGTTCTCGAAAACGGTACCAAAGACATCACCACCAGTTATGTGGTCGCCAACCTTCAGGCTGCCGGGAGTGAAGTCCCACTTCTTCTTGCGGTCGAGGGCGGGCAGATTGATACCACGGGGAATGTAGATCGAGTTCGAGTCATCGGCAATGCCCTTGAGGGGACGCTGGATACCGTCGTAGATCGTCTCCATAAGACCGGGACCAAGCTCGACGGACAGAGGCTGTCCAGACCTCGTGACGGGGTCGCCTACAGTGACACCAGCTTATCTCGTCAGTTCATGTTGCAGTGAAGTGTCTTGCTCTTGGCGTACCAGTCTCCTCGTAGACCTGAATGGTGGCTTTGTCGTTCTCAATTCGAATGACCTCTCCTACGAGGTTGTCGTGACCAACACGGACCTGTCAAGCATTAATTTGTGCTTCCAACGGGTGTATGAATGCAGCCTACAAGTTCGTACATGGCAACACCAATCATGTTCTCGGCCACAATAACGGGACTAGAATCATCAGTAGGCGGCGCAGACAGGCGATTCGGTGACGTACCCCGAGACGGAGAAGACTTGACCTGCTAACTGTCAGCACTTGCTCATAATCGTACGCAGTTTCTCATAGAAGCACACTCACCATCAGCTGGCTTGCTCTCAGCCTGTTGCGACTGAGGCGTCTGCTGCTGCTTCTTTGGTTTCTGCCACCCCGCCAATTAGCCGTCTGCGCTGCACCAACCCTGTGTCGTTGGAGTGCTTACAGGACCCATTTTTGCTGCTGGGCGCTCTTTGGATTCCTCGTTGCTGCGTTCGTTCAATACGATGGGGGGTGGCGGCGATTCGCAGACGTCTTCGCGGTGCGGTGTTATCGGTGGGCTGCTGGGCAGCGGGACGGTGTGCGGCTCGACGTCGTGTTCGAACAGGCTCCTACTGCTCGAAAAGGACGATATGTAGGTAATGTTCTTCTTCTGAATCAGGTCGAGAAGAGAGGGTCGCTTGGTGAGGCGAGGGCGATTGAGCATCAACGTTGATGATGGCAGGTTGGAGTGTTGCTCCACGGACCGCGCTAAGAACAAGCTTGGACATGCACGGTGAGCTCCAGTTCAACCGGCGTCATATCATAATATGCCAAGCGTCATACGCTGTTGACAATTAGACTCGGAACGCAACAACGATCCCACGGCTGTTGGTGTGGACAAATGCTCAGCAGCGTCTCATCCATACCCTGCTCGCGTGCAGATCCTGACACGCTTGTAAGAACCACAGTGCTGCTACAGAACGAGGCATACGTCATACCAGCAAAGCATCTCAACAGTGCAACAAGCGGGCCTTAAGCTATTGACAAGGCGCAAGCAGATGAGTTCTAGAGCTCTCGCGCCATATCCATAGTGCGCAAATGCTGTAGCCATACAACAACTATGTGCCAGAAAAGACGTAGCACAGCACCGCACATCTTTCATCATCTGCGTCGGAGTCTTCTAAGAAAGTGCGTTGTCTTTTCACACGATCGAACGAGCAATATCATTGGAGACTGCTTGTGCTCGTACTCGAACTCGGATCTGGGCTCCTAGTGGATATTGCGCTCGTTGGCAATCCGTTGCTCTCAATGTCACGGCGACCCGAGCCCATCTCCACCCCAGTGTCTCGTCTGCCCTGCTCACATGATTTTTCTTCATCGACCAGACCACCATCCAACAGCGCCAGGCCTGTCAATCGTCTCAGAACTCTCTTATCCTCGCTCGCCGACAGGGGCTGTTCGGATATCATCGCTGGGATCCATTTGGCGAACAACGGCTTCATAACAAGCAATGACGCGCAAATGATAGCAACATTCATCTCGATTGTCGACCAGACCACGGCGTACGTGCCAGATTCCGCAAAGTGTTAGCATTCCGTGGAGCACTTAGATCAGCGACACTTACTTGTCATCTTACCCTGATGAGCAGCTGCATTCACCAGCGTCAACCTCAAAATACTAACCACACACACGAAACCACCCAACCCGAAAACAACCAGAAGCCCCCATTTCTGTCTCCTAGGCAGTCTCAATCTCCCCACAACTGGCATCGGGAGCAGCCAAATCGCCCAATCAATGACAATGCCTATGATGCTCGTGCTCAAGAAGTGTTTTTCTGCGCTCGAGCACCGACCTTCGACTTTGACATCCCAGTACGTGCAAACTGGATTGCAGAGGAAGACAATACCGAAGACGCCCCAGGCCGTCCCACTGAGGATCAGTAGGAAGAGGAGGTAGCAGCAGTATCTTGGGTATGGAAGATGCGAGAAGACCCGCAGGTATTGGAACGTGAATGTTGCTTTCACAAGATTGACGCACAGTTGGTAGAGGAGGGATTGTGCGAAGACGAGCTGGTGGTTTGTCAGAATTGGACTATTGGGCTCCAGGCTTAAGTCATGCGTACTTTCAGCAGCCCGGAGAGTCGACGGAGGCTTGATTCTTCATCGTTGGCTACGGTCATGTCCAGGCCGAATTCTGTAAGGACATTCTTAGGCTAGTGTTTACTGAATTCTTCAAAGCGGACGTACCTGCACCGACTACAGCAGTCATACCGATCGATAGAAGCTACTTTTTGATTAGTCCAGTACTTTAAGTATCTGGTTTTGCGCATACCAGTGCAATCGTGATAACAAAATCTTCAACGTGCCACGTGCCTGGCGTAAGACGTATCCTGCTGTACCATCGGAGCATCACGATGAGTACAGCAAGGCTTGTAAAGACCAGAGATGGAATCAGGGCCGATTGCTGTAGATTCGCTGTGGCCTGTTGTGACAATACGAACCAAGTTGGAGAGTGTACATGCATAATGCATGAGTCGGGAAGCGTATCACCCCTTCATGAATGTGTGAAATAAGAGCATACCGGTGTGAGACACAGAGAAACAGTAATTGCGGTTTATTCCGAGACATTCAGGGAGTTTTGTACTCAGGGTCTATTCAACGGTCCGTTCGGGGCGTACCGTCAACATTCTCGGATACTGGTTGATATGATGCAAGTTCGTCGATTTGACGACGAAGACCTGGAAGGGTCTAAACTGTTACCGTGGACTTCAACAACACCCAGTGTTATGAACAACGCTGCTTCTTCCAGAACCATTGTTCTCTGCTCATGCATACATACGACAAAGAGGTCCTGAAAGAAGACTTCGACTGCCTGCATTGTCGGGTTAAGTGATTGTAGATGGACAATGAGGTGAGTGGTTCAAGCGTAGAGATTTGGATCAGGTATGCGCTAACATCTTCGAGACAACTACAATCCATGGTCGACAGCGGGGTTATCACATGTTGAATAGACATAAGCAGAGCCAGCTGTTCTTGTGATCCTCAGAGACATTGGCTTGTTGGTGTCCACATTTTACACAGCTGCCTCTGGCTTGGTTTTGAATTATGCTGTTGCGGCGGCTACAAACACCCCGAATATATACGCACGTCATAACCAAGGAATCTTTCTGAGATGCAAAGCTTTCTGTGTCAAAGAATCGCAACGCTCGTCACTGGTCCCAGAGGCCCAAGGTTGTCGAGTTTGACGTCATGTAGTGGCAACCTTGATCGTAGACAGCTGAATCAAGACCAGATTTCGCATCACGTGTGGCGCCACATCATTTGACCATTTACATGTACCCAGGAGCAAACCCAGATGTTAGTTCTACGTTATGGCCAGGGCAAACAAAAAGGGTCCTCGCACATGTCAATGCTGTTCACGGTCGGCTACAGGGGCAAAGGATGAAGTATCACAATCCCGCCAGCCAGGGATTCGGACACGCGTGCGTGATCGATCAGCGATTGTGCCTCATGATCAAAAGTCCAGCGTTGTGCGTCCATAATGCGCTTGCCCTACTGTATGGGCGTTGTACAGATTGGTGTCAGCTGTTAATGGTCTCTATATGTTGGGTCCTTTCTTCGTCTGCCGGAAGGTGGAGGGTACACCATGCGGTGGATCGCTTATGGGTCGAGCCAATGAGTGGATTTTCTGACAATCCGATCGCTCGGCCAATCAGAGAGCTAGAAACTTGCTTAGTAATCAGATCTTCGAAGTTGCAATGCAATACACCCACCTTCATGATGCTTCAAGGCGTCGAACTTTTCGAATTTTTCAACCACCACGCGATGCCTGTACCTCCACCAAAGCAGAGAGGCTCTGTCGACACCTCCCGTACGCAGCGCGCTGCAGTTATTACCTTGCGAGTAGTCGCAGAGTGGACTTTTGAGCGGATTAGCAGCGCGCTCGGCATCCCGAAGAGCACCTGTATTGGTATTGTCCGACGCGCAACTGATGCCACCAAGAACGAGGATATCAACGAGCTACTTGACTATACTGCCCGGGAGAACAATCGTGAGGTAGCTGGCACTGCCTCGACCAAGATATGGCCGTACTCAGCAGAGTCCGTACTGATCCAAGACGCAGCTTACTGGTATCCGCGCGAGACGTGGCATGAAGCCGTACGCAACTACACGCCGTTCGGAGAGCTTGATCGCACCACGATAGCTAGAATCTGCCGCCTACACCCTCATCCTTCGCGCGATCAGCCGCTCTCTCGAGTGCTAGAGGTCCATAAGCCACCTCTTTCGATCGATCTCATGGATCTACGTGTCGATTACTGCCGCTGGTGTATCTTCTGGCTCGACAAAGGCGCTCTCTTCGTCTTTACCGATGAAACGTTCATCCGCGCCGGCGGCCGCCCACACAAACGTCAGAAAGTTACAGTCGTACAGGGCCAGCCTACAGAGACTCGGAGCCAGTATTTAGAGCCTATACACTTCAGTATCATGCAATGGGGCGCTGTCTGTGAGGATCTACGTGTCCCCTTCCCTCTGCTGCTCTGGGAGATGGAGACACCAGAGGAGAAGGCTCAACACCAGCTAGAACTCGACCTGGAGAACCTCACCGAGCGTCAGATCGGCATCTATCAAGGCTTACGAGCGCGCCAAAACGATACAATTGAGCGTACGATACTCAGCGAGATCAGTAGCAATGTAGAGCTTCACAACCAAGCCAGACGGGCTGCCGGCCGTACAAGAGGCATGAAGCGAGCCCCCAGCCCACAACGAATATTCAAGCCCACAAAGCTTACGCGAGGTGTAAAAACCAGAGGTATAGACTGGTTTCTATACCGTAAATACGTCCTCCACGATCGCCTCTTCCCATACCTACGAAAGCTTCAAGAGCTGAACCCTAACCGGCCGATAGTCGTCGTAGAAGACAATGCTCCAGCACATACAAAAGCAGCTGAAATCTGCACTGCTGAGTACGCGTTACGTGGTATCATCAAGGCTCCACACCAGCCAAATTCGCCTGACTTGAACCAGATAGAGCCTCTTTGGGACTACGAGAAAGACCAATTAGATGGGCGTTTTCAGCGATCAAGTAGTAAAGACGCAGTACTTGAAGGTAGAGCTCTTATACAAGACGAGTGGGCAAGAATTGGGCCAAAAGCCCACCAATTCTGTCAGGGTTTTCGCGGCAAATTGCAGCAAGTAATAGATATGAATGGCGACAAAAAGTATCATGGATGAAGTAAGCGTCTCTCTAGCTGTTCAAAACACCAAAAATTATCTATAAACGATCAAAATTGAGCTCAGAAATGGCTATGAAAGCTACCCTCTTCTTCTCGAAGTAATGGTGGTGTTCCTATACAAATTGCTACCAAAACAAGTGAGATCGTTCATTGGCCAGAGGCCCTTGTTCGCCACTGAATCCACCGGAAATCAGCCATTGGCTCGACCCATAAGCGATCCACCGCATGGTGTACCTTCTCGGCCTCGTCGAACACGAGCTGTCGAGGCGATCCATTGCTGTGCCGCAAAGTATCTGAGTTCTTCTCTTTAGCAGGTGTTTCTTTTCACTCGCGGGACGGGGTCCCCAATACGGTAGTGCACCGCGAAGCATCGTGATGGGTCTGCCCAGGTAGCTGCAGGTTACGAGGGATGTTTTGTGGATATAGTGGGTTGTAGTTGTGTCGTTCAGCTTCCCGCAGGCTTGGAGGCTTGGTCTTTGATATTTGTCAGTGTGCTGCAGGTAAGCGGTCTGATACAGAAATATCGGTGGCTGGGGGATGCGGTGTACGCAAGCGAATCGTCGATGGGGTAACGAGAGGACGGCTTGGTAGAACTACTGCGGCGCGGTGAACCCATGTCGAAGCGGTGATAGGTGACGTGAAGGCCGCGCAAGTCAGGTTGTGGACGTCCATGGATTGACATTACTCAAAGCTAGAGAAGCTACGTGTCGTCAAGTTGAGGCAGACGATACCCGAGCCGACCCGACAAGATGGTGAATAAACGAAGCCACACTGAATGGTGGAGTCGACGGAGGTTGTGTTTAGCTTAGTACACCATGCGGTGGATCGCTTATGGGTCGAGCCAATGAGTGGATTTTCTGACAATCCGATCGCTCGGCCAATCAGAGAGCTAGAAACTTGCTTAGTAATCAGATCTTCGAAGTTGCAATGCAATACACCCACCTTCATGATGCTTCAAGGCGTCGAACTTTTCGAATTTTTCAACCACCACGCGATGCCTGTACCTCCACCAAAGCAGAGAGGCTCTGTCGACACCTCCCGTACGCAGCGCGCTGCAGTTATTACCTTGCGAGTAGTCGCAGAGTGGACTTTTGAGCGGATTAGCAGCGCGCTCGGCATCCCGAAGAGCACCTGTATTGGTATTGTCCGACGCGCAACTGATGCCACCAAGAACGAGGATATCAACGAGCTAATTGACTATACTGCCCGGGAGAACAATCGTGAGGTAGCTGGCACTGCCTCGACCAAGATATGGCCGTACTCAGCAGAGTCCGTACTGATCCAAGACGCAGCTTACTGGTATCCGCGCGAGACGTGGCATGAAGCCGTACGCAACTACACGCCGTTCGGAGAGCTTGATCGCACCACGATAGCTAGAATCTGCCGCCTACACCCTCATCCTTCGCGCGATCAGCCGCTCTCTCGAGTGCTAGAGGTCCATAAGCCACCTCTTTCGATCGATCTCATGGATCTACGTGTCGATTACTGCCGCTGGTGTATCTTCTGGCTCGACAAAGGCGCTCTCTTCGTCTTTACCGATGAAACGTTCATCCGCGCCGGCGGCCGCCCACACAAACGTCAGAAAGTTACAGTCGTACAGGGCCAGCCTACAGAGACTCGGAGCCAGTATTTAGAGCCTATACACTTCAGTATCATGCAATGGGGCGCTGTCTGTGAGGATCTACGTGTCCCCTTCCCTCTGCTGCTCTGGGAGATGGAGACACCAGAGGAGAAGGCTCAACACCAGCTAGAACTCGACCTGGAGAACCTCACCGAGCGTCAGATCGGCATCTATCAAGGCTTACGAGCGCGCCAAAACGATACAATTGAGCGTACGATACTCAGCGAGATCAGTAGCAATGTAGAGCTTCACAACCAAGCCAGACGGGCTGCCGGCCGTACAAGAGGCATGAAGCGAGCCCCCAGCCCACAACGAATATTCAAGCCCACAAAGCTTACGCGAGGTGTAAAAACCAGAGGTATAGACTGGTTTCTATACCGTAAATACGTCCTCCACGATCGCCTCTTCCCATACCTACGAAAGCTTCAAGAGCTGAACCCTAACCGGCCGATAGTCGTCGTAGAAGACAATGCTCCAGCACATACAAAAGCAGCTGAAATCTGCACTGCTGAGTACGCGTTACGTGGTATCATCAAGGCTCCACACCAGCCAAATTCGCCTGACTTGAACCAGATAGACCCTCTTTGGGACTACGAGAAAGACCAATTAGATGGGCGTTTTCAGCGATCAAGTAGTAAAGACGCAGTACTTGAAGGTAGAGCTCTTATACAAGACGAGTGGGCAAGAATTGGGCCAAAAGCCCACCAATTCTGTCAGGGTTTTCGCGGCAAATTGCAGCAAGTAATAGATATGAATGGCGACAACAAGTATCATGGATGAAGTAAGCGTCTCTCTAGCTGTTCAAAACACCAAAAATTATCTATAAACGATCAAAATTGAGCTCAGAAATGGCTATGAAAGCTACCCTCTTCTTCTCGAAGTAATGGTGGTGTTCCTATACAAATTGCTACCAAAACAAGTGAGATCGTTCATTGGCCAGAGGCCCTTGTTCGCCACTGAATCCACCGGAAATCAGCCATTGGCTCGACCCATAAGCGATCCACCGCATGGTGTACTCCGCAAGGGGTCCTCGGCGCGTAAGCGAGCGTGGGAGGAGCGCAGGTGGAGCCGGGTCACAAGCTAAGTCACGTCAACATCGGCTTCAAGACCAATTAAGCTTTCTTTGGGCATCGATTGCAGACGAGATTTGAGTGCGTGCATGACGGCACCGGGGCGATGGTTGGAGAATGTTTCGAGAAGGTGCACTAGCGCCATCTCGTCTGGGAAGATTTCAAATACTCACCACGAGGCGGCTAGGTAGGGTCGCGGCTGCATGAAGGCTCGCGTACAACAACAATTTGTCAAGAATGCTTGGTCTCCATCCCGACGGTGGAATCACCTGCAGGATGAAACCAAGGCCCACCAGATCTGCTATACGCTCATTGGGCTGTTCTCAGTTCCTATGCTCACTCGCAGACCAGATATCCGTGAGCATGTCATCATTTTTTCGGTGGAAATGATAATTCTTATCGGGTGCTAAGAGTAGGGTGGTAATATGGAGAGATGGTACTAAGAGGCTCATCCCGTAGCTTGTAGAGACTTTATTGCCCTACTGCAGAATTGCAAATCGTCCATCTTGAATATATCTCGCCTCCAAACCCACCTTGTCAAACACCACAATGGCTCCACGATCATCTTCACGAACTTCATCCATCTGCTCCTCAGACACCATGGCCTCTTTGGCCTCTCAACAGTCTCAACACCCATACTTGACGCCAGGACGAGCCTCCAGCATCACATCATGGACATCGTCCATCGAACGAAGTACTCAAGCACCGTCCGCCTCGGATGCTGACGCAATGTCTCGCGAGGCAGCTATCGAAGCCTATAGGCAACTCAAAGTCGCACTTTTCTCCAAGGCCGCCTCGTCGCTGTATTCCAGGAATGGATGAATACTCACGGCCAACGGTGATGAAAGTTACTACTCGGAGACGGCCATCTTGTGCAACATTACTCAACCACTACGATAAAGACAGCTGTCGACGTCGATGGAGGACGCTGCTGTCGGCCAGTCTAAAGGACCTATGCTGCTCGCTGGCGAGTCATGACAATCGATCCGCTTGTTTTTACGATACCCGTGACTTGCAACTCGACTTATTTTTTGGCGTTGGTGGTGCGGGGACATGAAGGTGTCGTGTTTTGGAGGATCGCAAATGTCGATTTGGAATCGCTTCAGACGGTGGCTTCTGGCGTGAATCGTAAGCGCCATACAAAGGTACATGCTTCTCATAAAAAAAGCGCCTGTATTTGAGCAATCAAGCTTGCCTAAGCTTGTAAGATTTAAGACTTTAACGGCAGCCGAATAAAACATCTGTTTTCAAGTCAAGTTCCAACTTTTGATAATGCACATCAAGCATTGACGATAAAAACAAGCGATGAGCCCAACGATCTGGTAGCATACAACTTCGGATGGCGTCCATCACATCTCTGCTTCGGCACGATCGGAAGTTGTTATTGTCATATGCCGGTAGGACATCTGCGGGTGTGGTGTAGAGATGACATTCATCATTCAAGTACTGTTTGTTGGTACCGCCCTGCGAAAGCTCAGCGAGGTTTGCACAACGTGGCTATTCCCTGGACGGTCGTTCGTTCGTGAAGTGCACAGCAAAGTGCAGCCTTCCAACACGGTAGCTTGATACCATTGTGCGGCACGTGATAGAGACGCTGTGAGCTAGGGTGAAGAGTGCCAGATGCGCGAGTCACAGCCAGGTCAGAATCCAACATACGGAGCGTGGTGTGTGACTCTCGAGTAACAAATGCGATGGCGTAGAGGTGAGGACTCCAAAAGACCATGTTTTTGCTGATGAGACCTGGGAGCTGCTTCTAGCCACCAGGTGCAGCTGGAGTTGCGGCCAGGGAAGACAAGCGCTAGGCCCGATCGAGAAGGCGCCATGTCGAAAACTCTCGCCATCACGGCCAGCAGCGACGTCAACATCAGCGCAGCCATGCTGCTCCCACGGATACTCGCGCCCGTACGCGCATCAATACAGACACCCTCGACTTTCATTTTACCAGCTTCCCGAGTGATCGATGCTCTCCGCAGCGCCAATGGCGCCTCCGCACACGTACCGACCCTGTCTTTCGTAAGACATTCAGCACATCAGGCCCAAGGACGAGCCAACGGTGCCAAGGACGGACCAGGGAAGCGATTGGGAGCGAAGAAGAGCGGAGGTACGACATATATCCTCGACATCTGACAGAAGGAACAGAGTACTGACGGCGAGGTGCAGGAGAGTACGTGATCCCGGGCAACATCATATTCCGCCAGCGCGGCACGCACTGGTTCCCCGGCGAGAATTGCAAGTTCGGTCGCGATCACTGTATCTTTGCCACCGAGTCCGGATACGTTCGATACTACAAGGACCCCCTCAAGCACCCAAAGCGCCAGTACATTGGCGTGGCTCTTGAAAAGGATCACCAATTACCATACCCACGCAACGCCCCGCGAGCAAGACGGTTAGGCTTCGTTGCTGTGCCAGTCACTCAGACAGAAGCGAACGCACAGGTGGTAGTCAATGACCTGCAAGTCGGAGATGGCTCTAGCAACGACAGCAGCATCATGGACGCACCAAGACCAGCGAAGATCATAGCGAAGGCTAACAAGGGCTACGCTTTCCGCGAAGCCAACTGGGAGATTGGTCGTGCGGCAGAGAAGGCGAACGTGCAGGTCAAGAAGTTCGTACCTGGCGATCGATGGGCTGCGTGGCGCAAGTCGAATGCCAGAATACAGGCCAACGTCGAGAGGAAGAAGCTTAGGAACGCTGGAAAGAAGACAGCGAAGCCAAAGAAGAGGCAGCAGAGAGCTTGAGCGTATTTTTTGGGTGTATAGCTACGTGTGTAGGAACAAGAGAAGCATTACACATTCAGCCTGCTGGCAATCGCACGCTCATCCGCACAGACATTGCTCAGAAGCTAGCTTCGCAACTGATAGCTTTGCAATTAATGCAGAATAGGCTCAATTATAGCTTCGCAGCATCTTTCCACCCCAGCACGCCGCTCTCGTCAACGAACTGCCTACCCTTCGTCCACCCTGTCCACATCGCAAGCGTTTCCTCTCCGCTATCGCCAGCCTTCAAACCCCGCGGAGCCCAACCGCTGCCCTCTACGCCAATACCTTGCCCGACGGCGGCAGGCCTCGAATCCTCGCCTTCGTGTATCGCCAACCCTGGTGACGACTTCAATGTGACAGCAGGCCGCTGGTCGAAGCCCTGAGCTTCCAGTTCTGGCTGTGTGAACACCGGGGTACAGCAGGCGTCCGTGCCATCGAAGATGGCTTCCCAATCGTCGCGAGTCTTCTCTTTGAAGACCGCGGTGAAGAAGTCCTTTAGCTTCGGCCAGTCTGCCCTGTCATCGCGGCTACCAGGCAGGTCAGATGGCTTCAGCTTAAGCCCTTTGAGCAGCGCAGCCCAGAACTGAGGCTCAATTGCTCCACTGGTCCTATGTCAGCCTGTAACACTCGTAACACGTACATGTCTAGGGCAGTGAAACTTACACAGCCATATACTTTCCGTCCTTGGTCTCGTATGTGTCATAAAACGGCGCACCGCCATCCAACATGTTCGTTCCCCTCTCCGCACCCCACATCTGACTCTTCATCCCCAGCCTCGGCATTGTCGCTAGAATCGCGCTTCCATCCACCATATTCGCTTCGACAACTTGTCCGATGCCACTTTGTTGCCTGGCTAGCAGCGCAAGCAAGACACCAATAAAACACATTGCGCCGCCGCCCGCAAAATCGCCGATGATGTTGCCAGGCGGATAGGGTTTTTCGCCCTTACGCCCAAACAGCGACAGGACGCCTGATACCGCGATATAGTTTATGTCATGCCCTGCCATGGCGCTGTATTTTCCGTCTCTCCTGAAGCCCGTCATGCGTGCGACTATCAACCTCGGATTGAGCTTGAGAAGTACATCCTCAGGTCCTAACCCTGCTTTCTCGAGCACACCGGGGCGGAACGGGTCGATGACTATATCGACGTTTGGAATTATCTTTCTGATGAGCTCGAGCCCGGAGAAAGTTTTCATGTTCACGCATATGCTGGTCTTGCGGCGTGTGAGTTGGTCACTGGGCGCGCCGGAGTTGTGGGCGGGTGCGCGGTCGAGGCGCAACACTGTTGCGCCGTAGTCGGCTAGGAGCATGCCTGCGAATGGTCCTGTGGAGTATCAATGAAGGGTCTTAGGGTATGTAGCTATGTAACGTGCCTGGTGCAAGGCCCGCGAATTCGAGTACACGCAGGCCAGTGAGCGGTGGTGGTTGGTAAGTTGTGTTCGCCATAATGTGTGCAATAGTCAGCCTGTCAAGTGTATGGTACTTTTTGAGGCAATTGAGCTTAGCTCGAGAGTGCTGCAATGTTCGTATGTCTCATGCTCGACGTCGACATTGTTGGTTGTAAGGTCGGCTATAGACTCCCGCGGGGAAGGATCGTGTTGCCGAGGTGTGGATCGCTTCGACGTTGGCTTGCGCTTACTTATTCAGCATTCACAACGAACGATTACTGACTCTGCATTCATTGCTTCACTTACTATTCCTCCTAGGACTGATCAGGATACTAATTCATGAGGCGTTTCGCGAATGCCCGGAACACTCACACGACCCTTTGTGCAGATGATGTTGTATTACTTTTACTCGACTTTTGGTTTCTGCCACTAACGTACTCCACAAGCGAGCCGGTCACCCAAGCGAGCCGGTCACTCAATTTTACACCAAAAATTAAGATTTTTGCACCTTAATAACTCTACAACCAGATAATAGAATTGTCTAAAACTTGAAATACTATGCTGCATCTACGTAAAGATCAATTCTATAGAAGCGCTAGGATCCTGTATCAGTGGCACCGGAGTTATTAAACAAAAATCAAAATACAGGGATTATTTTAGCGTGCTTTCTAATAACTCTACACACGTTAAGGATAGAGCTTAGATCTCCAGGGCAACTGATCTTGACATAGGTAAAGCATAGCATTTTGATTTTTAGACAATTCTATCATCTGGTTGTGGAGTTATTAAGGTGCAAAAATATCAATTTTTGGTGTAAAATTAAGTGACCGGCTCGCTTGGGTGACCGGCTCGCTTGTGGAGTACGTTAGATAACGTAGATACTAAGCGAGTGAGCATTCTAAGCGAGTGAGCACCCCACCAACTTTCTATACCCTACAACTGTAAATCGACTATGGCTCCACCAAACGTAGCCCAACACGCCTCTTATGAGGCTGATATATACCTTGCAATCTCAGCTCTTAATGCAAATCAAATTCAGACCGAAAAGCGCGCTGCAGAGACGTTTGAAGTCTCTCGCGCTACCCTCCACCGCCGACGCGCTGGCAAACCTGCTAGACGCGATTGCCAGCCCAACTCAAAAAAGCTTACCCAGCAAGAGGAGGAAGTGATAGTAAAGCATATACTAGATCTAGATCAACGTGGATTTGCGCCTACATACGCAGCTGTACGTGATATGGCTGATAAGCTGCTCTCGGCGCGTGGTGGCTCTCCTGTAGGCAGAGACTGGCCGCGCAACTTTGTCAAGCGTACGGACAGTATCACGACGCGTTTTAATCGAGCGTACGACAGGCAGAGAGCTCTATGCGAGGATCCAGCCCTGATCAGGAGCTGGTTTGAGCTTGTGGAGGAGACAAAGGCCAAGTACGGCATCTGCGATGACGACGTCTACAACTTTGACGAGGGTGGCTTTATGATGGGCAAGATCACGACTCAGCTCGTCGTAACAGGGTCAGAGAGGAGAGGCCGGCCAAAGACTATCCAGCCTGGCGACCGTGAATGGGTGACGGCAATCGCTGCTATCAACGCTGCTGGCTGGTCAGTCTCGCCATTCCTCATCTTCGCTGACCAGTATCATCTATCTGCCTGGTACGAGGAAGCAGAGATCCCACGCGACTGGGTGATCGCAGTCAGCGACAATGGCTGGACGAACAACGAGCTAGGAGTAGAGTGGCTGAAGCACTTTAACGCTCACACGAAGACTCGCGTTGTCGGTGCGCGTCGCCTGCTTGTCCTTGACGGCCATGAGAGCCACCACTCTCTTGAGTTTCAAGAGCTCTGCAAGGAGAACAATATCTACACGCTCTGCATTCCGCCTCAATCATCCCACTTGCTGCAGCCGCTTGACGTTGGCTGCTTCTCGCCATTGAAGCGCGCGTACAGCCGTGAGGTTGAGAGCCTGATCCGTCACCACATCAATCACATCACCAAGCTCGAGTTCCTGCAAGCCTTTAAGGCCGCCTTTGTACAAGCCTTTACGCCAGCTAATATCTGCTCAGCCTTTCGAGGTGCAGGCCTTGTGCCTCTCCAACCAGACGTTGTACTGTCAAAGCTTGACGTGCAGCTGCGTACACCTACTCCAGTTGCTCTACCAGAGGCTCTCTGGGAGGCTCGTACGCCGAGCAACGTACGTGAGCTGGAGGCTCAATCAACGTTAATACGTGATCGCGTGCGCCGGCATAAAAGTTCATCGCCTGCCTCTATCATTGAAGCGATCGATCAGCTTAAGAAGGGCGCTGCGGTGATGATGCTCTCAGCTGAGCTGATGCGCGATCGGATCACCAGCCTCGAGAAGGCTAACGAGGCAGCGTCAGCACGTAAACAACGTAAGAAAAAGCGTGTACAGAAGCGAGGAGTGTTAACAAAGGGAGCTGGAGAGGATATACTCGCTCAACGTGAGGCTGATCAGCAGATTTCTCGTGAAGAGCGTCAGAGAGGAGAGCGATCAGGCCTCAACCGCCAGGCTTTAGCGCGCTGCAAGAGGTGCAGAGAGACTAGGCATAACTCACGTACGTGTAAAAAAGATACTTTAGATACTGCTTAATGTCTAATATTAATATCTATGTATTTTATCCTGACTTGGTTAAGGTGCGCAGCTTTAGAGGTGCTGAAAGTTAGTAGGGTGGTTGGTTGGTTGGTTGATTCCTACACGGTTTCAGCCGCTAAATGCAGCTATGCCCGGATGCCAGACTACGACTATGTACATTTCGTCTCCAGAAGTGACGTCTTTTGCCTGTGTTTGTGTTCTGCGAACTATGTTTCCGTATGTATGCCGTACTCGAAGCCTCGTATGTGCAGCGTTGTTCAAGGCTCGTAGAGGCATGGTTGCCTCATGCTTTGCGTCCGTAATACCTTCAGTCTCCCCCTAGCGTTCAGCTGTCGTGTGTGCTAGCTTGCCCCGATACCCCCAGGGCCTACAATATGTTCCCCGATCTCTGGTGTTCTTCAAGTGTTATGATGCCGTCCACTAGGTTCCTATGTGGCCGTGTTTTGTGGTGTGACCTGCCACCGGGCGCAGCGGCAGCAGCATTTCGTCGTAACGCAGCTTCACAGAAGCGATGCTCCGCTCGTGCGTGCCGTCGAGCCTACTGAGCATGAGAGCTCTTGCGCGAATCTCCTCAGGCCTTGTCAGGTGTGTCGAAGGGAGACCACTCCTTCAACACGTGGGGCGACAGTGGACAAGGCTGTCTGGTGATCTGTAAGTGTGTTGTGGCACCAATAGTAGCATGCCAGGATGTCTGTGAAGAGATTCGTGCGAGAGGTGATGCCGTTCAGCTCGACGGCTCGTCGATGCGGGACGTTGCAGACTTTGTCGGATGGTGATAGGCTAGCCAGAAAGCCCATCAATGACTGTGTGTGTGTGTATCGTAACCATGATGCTGGATAGGGTGTCTGCGCTCCGTCGTCGCGCCTTGCGTTGCTGTGTCGTGGCTAGATGGCTGCCGCTGCATTTGGTAGACGTGTCATTTTAAGTAGCTTGCTCGCAGAATTTGCTATCTGTGCCAGCCAGGGCCGCAACAGCAGCTCTACAGGTACCAAACTGACGCGGGGGGCCGCGCGATGGCCTGTAGAGACCGTTGCGGCCTTTGGCGGGTGTATTTGCAGTCCTTTGTGACGATAATTCCAGAAATTGAGTTCTCGCTGTTTGTCGTGTTTTCAAGTTAGTAGGGTGCTCACTCGCTTAGAATGCTCACTCGCTTAGTATCTACGTTAATCAACTTCCAAGGTTGCTTGGTCATCACGAACCAGTCCAGCTCAAGGTCGAGCTTCAGTATCATCGTCTATGTCACCATCGATGATGCTATCCGCCCGCTTCGAGCGATACGGTTTCCACATATCATACACCGAATTTACCATCTTCATCAACACCGTGTAATCCAGCTCGAACTCCCCGCTGAGCCGCCACAAGATTGCTAGCTCCGGCAACTCGAAGTAAGGCTGTTCATACTTTTGTGCATCAAGCTCGACCTGAAGCAAAACAGTCGCCTCTGTATGGATGACTTGCATACGCTCCGGCGCTCGCATCAGAGTTTTGAGCCAATCCTTACCTTGGCGTTTGATCAGCCAGTCAGCCATGGGAATCTGCATAGTTAACATTGGGTTTGCAAAGTCAATTTGGACACGTAATGTGGTCGCAAGCCACTTGTCGTCAACTGGCACAGCTGCAATGAGGCGAGGCTCTTCATCAAGGAGCGAGCGAACTGAGACATACTTGCGTGGAGGCATGAGAATATACTCCTGGCCCTTGACCGGCTGCAATTCCGTCGCGGCCGGGATGGCGAGCTGGATGGTTGCGGCATCAATGTCCATTTCTGAGAAGTAAAGAGGCCCAAACGTGGGAGCCTTCTGACGAGATCCATCGTCCATGGTCAGCTTGTAGTGTCCACACTCACAAAGGTACTTGAAGCGCTGGATCCCCTCTGGTCCGAAAAGTGGTATGTAAGGCGACATGTAAAAGTCGGTATCGAGAGGGATCTTCATCACCGTGGGATGTAGAGCGTGGTCGATGACAAAAGCGAATGTATCAAAGCACATTGCGACCACCGCGTGGTACTTGGTTTCTGATGTTACGTGCTTCGCGCATGTCATTAGTTGAACAGTGTTACCGTACTGGCGGAGGTTCTGCTCAGGATGAGCGAGGAGTGCGGACCGCAATTCAGTCATGATGTGGTTGACACGCCTAAACACGATGCGAAACGTCCTTGGTGTTCAGCCATCGTGTGCCAGAAGTTACGACCGAGAGCAATTATACCTACATCGCCTGCGTCTGTAGCATCGTTTAGTACATGCCAAGAGTGGTATGTCGGCCAAGAATAGTCTTTAGCATACTTGAGAGCTGCCCGGTTGAAGACACCGAAAAGAAGGTCCTGGATCTCAGGCGAAGGATTGGTCGTGTCAATATTTACTGAAGCCATAGTGAGGGTTGAAGATGGTGTAGTGTTCGAATGATTTGGTTTTGCCGGTATTAAGCTGCAAACATCAGATGTCTTATAACAAATTGTCATTATGTGTTGACAACTCTCACAGAACTGTTCTCGTACACTGGCTGGACTGCTTGCGGAGTTAGCATTGTTCCGTATTGGTACGACAACGCTGCATCCTGTTCAAGTGGGAGTAAAAGTACTTGTGTACACATACGCCCAACGTGCGCAAGATATCGAAAAGGGAATTGTGATGCAGGCACACTTTATAGCATCCATCAAGACAAGGGGTCCGACGCGATGCAGAAGAAGCAGCTTCACAGACCATGAAGGAGAGCAGGTTCAGTTAATGACAGCAGTGCTATCAAGTCCGTAACGAGTCTCAAACAAAGAAATTCACGTATGGATAGTATGTACAGCCCCTATGACACCGCCTGCGCAACAGTGAAAAATGCGCAGCCAGCTCTAATGGTGCTCAATGGCTTCCCTCTCCGCAGCGCTGAATCGCAACCGCCCAATAAATATACTCGGAAGCTCTCGAACAAAACGTAAGAGGCTGATGAGATAGGCGGATGAACTGTCTGATGGTGCGTTGAAGAAGCGAAACATCGCGGACGGCGAGAATTTTATTGAGATGGATAGGTTAGTCAGCAAGGCTAAGCGGCCGCTAGCCGCTCGGACCAAAAGTTTTAGTCCAAGACTCAAGGACTGAGTCGCACTGCAACGTGACTCTAGAGACGTGTTGATGCTCAAACCCATTTGCGCCTCGAAGACCTTGCTCCGAGTGGCTCGGATCGGCATGTGTAGACGCCTTTGCCTCGCATTGTTAAAGTAACGACAGCGAAAGGCTGCTGGCGATTGGCAAGCGCACATGCAGCACAGTAGCAAATCACTCACATTCGACTGCCCTCAAGAGTCTGGTTGCAATATATTGTTTCGACGTCTTCCTCGGTGGACTCTGCCTTGTACGTCGCGGCTGCTTCTAGGACGTTGAAGGTATCACCTTAGTGGCCCGATCCCCTGTAGTCAGCCTCGCTCTGCCCCGCGGCCCCCGCCCTTGTTGAGCTTGTCCACAATGACATTAGATGTCAGGAGCTGATTGCATAAGCATACCAACTGGGAGTCAAATGAAGATCTATGTATGACAGCAGTTCCTATGTAGACTTTGAAGCACAGTACATCCTACCACACCAGTACCACACTATGGATCGATCTTCGAAGCCCACTTTCAGCTTTGTGAACCTTAAGCATCCGGGCGACCTGAAAAGCGAAGAAACGCGACTCCGTATACGTCGGCTCGCCATGACAGAAGTTGGCAAAGCGCGCAGGAAGCCTAAGACCAAGCGTGACCGCAACAAGATCATCCTCGAATTTCGTAACCCTATACAGAGACAGTCTAAGATCGATCGTCTGGGCAGCGCATCCTTAGACCCATTCGGTCGTTATCCCATCAAACTTGACAACGAAGGGCGCACTTTGCTTGCGAACAGTACGTGTGTATTCCAAACATCCCGACTCTTCTGAGCGTGACCTAGTCTTCAGTCCTGGTACTAGCCATGCGAGTCAGTTGCGAGGATCCTGGTTTCAAGTTGGTCTCGAGAGTCCAGCAGCCTTCCATAATGTGTTGGCCAATTCACAAAACTTCATCTTCCAGAAGATGGACGGAAACTTCCCGTCAGTGGACAATGCGTTGGCTTTAGTCCATCATCAAAAGGCCCTTCGCCTTGCAAGAGAGTTGTTGAGTGACTCGACTAATCATACGAGTAACGAAGCCGTCGGCACGATGGTTTCCTTCACATGCCATCACGTAAGTATACTCTCTGAGCAAGGACACTGAGCTTACGAGCACAGGCTCTATTGGGCAGCTTCGCTGGCGGTGAATGGAAGCAACACCAAAATGCGCTTCTGAAAATTATCAGACTGAGAGGCGGCTTCGAGACGATCGACCAAGAGCACCTTCGTATCACAGTGTCATGGTACGCGTGTCCCCCGCGACGCGAAAAGCAATAGCTGTCATGTCTCGAGACTTATGCTGACCGTCGGCAGGGGCGATCTGATAGATTCGTTCGCTCAAGATATCCCTCCTTCAGTACCATTGCCTCGGAAATGGAAAGCAGACCGTAGACCGCCTTATGGGTCCATTCGACCACACAGTGCCTTGTCGCTGGCGTGGAAGCAACAATTACCAAGAAGACTTGACTGGGTATCCATATTTGATGGCATTGTGCATCTTATATCACTTGATTGTACATTCAATGAGCAGCAGATGGAGTTGGCAACAATAAGTGGTAGTTGGGTTGAGCCGATAATGTATCGCCATACGACCATTGCAATTCGGCACGGGCCGCGAGAATATACTCGAAGAGGTGTGTCGTCTTGGAACGATGATCTCCTTAGCTCCATTCTGGCGAATTCTAGGACAATCTCCTGTATGGACTGCGGCCCTCACTCGGAACCTTCAATTCGTGCTCTTAAAGTACAAAATGGAGTGGAATGAGCTCAAGCCATTACTCGTGTGGACGATCTATTTTGCGTCGATTGAAACAAGCGAACTGGCGGAACGCAGCCAGTTTGTCTTCATGCTGGCCATGCTTATGAAGGGTCTGCAGCTTCGAGAATGGAACGAGTTTTTACAGGTTGTCAAAGATGTATTGTGGGTGGACAAAGTCTTCGCCAGAAGCGATAAGCTAGTTCGAGTTGAGGTAATGCAGATGGTAAGTCAATCTTCTGTTCTGATGGAGAGCCCCGTTATCGAGGTTATCGAGGCAATTTAAGGGTGCCTAAGCCGAATTGGCCAAGAGGAGTACCGTGTCCGTGCACACAATGCACGCCGTCAGTCAATGCACGCGCATCACCAAAACGGGCTACACAAAATTAAGGCTGCAGAGCCACACACACAAGTAATTATTACAAGGAAACTTAGCACAGTACTCTATAGACCTATGCAACAAACTTTCTCACCAATACTTTCTTGGTCGAAGGATTTTGCGGCCGCGAGTGTTGGTTCGGTGTGGAGGTGTAGGCGTGCGCGCTATGCGTGAGGCACCACCCACATCATCCTCAGCACTACGTTTCTGCTTCTTCCTTGGTGCTGCTTTCTCTAGAGTCTTGCGCTTGCCTATAGAGGGCTTTTTTATAGCTTTTTGAGAGTCGCAAGCTTGCCTTTGGCGCTCTCTCTCTGCCTTGCGTTCAGCGACTTCCTTAGCCTTCTCTGCCTTCAGCTGTTCGCGCTCTACCTTCTCCCTCGCACGTGTATCACGCTTCTCCTGCGCAATCTTCTCATTGTATAGCTTATTAGCCTTAGCAAGCTCCTTCATGTCAGCCTTTTCCTTCTTGTCTGGCTCTTGCTCCTCCCTTGCAAGCCTCATGTGGGTCTTGGCTTCTCTGAATGACCAGGGAGTCCACATCATCGAAGGCCCCCAGTACTCATAGTGTTGCAGCAGGTCTAGAGACTTGCCCTTCATCCCTCTCCTTTTCTTAACAGTAACAGCGTCAAGCAGGCCCTCATTTTCACTCTGCAGAAGGGTGTTCTGTATAGCCATGTGGTGGAGCGATTGCCGAACGATAGATGCGTCCTTCTCTGAGGCACCACTCAACGCGCGCTTTATAACTGTATTCAGCTTCTGCCATGCCTCACCGCCATATGTAGGAGCTTCCTCTGAAGCGTTGCTAGACGTATCTGAGTCGTCGTTGGTGAAGCGATCGAGTATAACGTTTGGGTTAAAGGGGTGTACACCTGCTGCCTTGAACGAGCTGAAGATATTCTTCGCAGTAAAGCTGCTTGCCCAAGCATCCCAGAACAGGCCAAAGAAGTCGGCTTTAGTTACAGGCACCAGGCCTTGATGCTTGTGAAGGCGTGTTGCGAGCTTCTTTGAGTATGCTGTGCTGAGTGGCTTAAACATTACTACATCGAGCGGCTGCAGCGTGTGGGTGCTGTGAGGTGGATAGATACCTAATAATATCTTGTGCCTGTGGCAATACTCCAGAAATTCTTCTGTTAGGTGGCTCCCATGGCCATCCACAAGCAATAGGCGGTATTTCCTCCGAGCTTTGGCTGCTGTAAAGCGGTCAAACACCTGCTGAAGCCAGGCAAGACCTAGTCCATCGTTCGACCAGCCACTGCCTGATACTCCGAAGAAGTCCATATGTTCTCCCACCTTCATATCCTCAACCCAGGTGTCTTGTATGTTCTTTGAGTCGGCTGCATATATGAGAGCTGGCGGCAACGCTGTACCGTCAGCGCATATACACGCCAACAGGCTTATCCATTCACGATTTCCGTCTTGCAGCATCTGCTTAAACTGCTTCTTCTTAAACAGCCTCTTACTAAAGATCCTCTTCTGTCTGCCAACGACTCCAATCATGAAGCCTTTCTCGTCCATATTGTACGTATGCTCTGGCTCCACTTCGTAGAAATCGATTTTGCTGCCCAGCTGTTCAAAATACACCTTGTACTTATCGCCAGAGTCAGCAGCGTGGCGTTGTCAATCCATAGAAGTACTCCATTGGGATGTAAGCTCATCTTGATGTCGGTGGAGGAAGCGAGTAACCCAGCTCTCAGAGACAGAGTGTCCAGCGATATCAGACGCGTAATTCTGCACCATCTCTCGTGTAGGAGGTAGCTTTCGCTCTGTCAGCCCCTCTATATACTTTACAAGCTCTGCCTCCTGTTCTGGTTGAAGATTGCGACGTGCTAAGCCTGCCTCCGCGCGCGACCCGCTGACACCTCGGTGCTTGCGCGACAACGTTGAGCGATCAACACCATGCTTTTTAGCTATTGTTGCGTAGCAAACTTCTTCGCTAGAGTCAAGAGCATCTAGCTCTGCAAGGGCGTCTTCCATAGTCGTCGTGGCGTTGAGTTGTGGGGTGTGCGAAGTTGGGACGAAATCGCGATCGCGTGCATTGACTGACGGCGTGCATTGAGTGCACGGACACGGTATCCCTGCACATGCATACTGTACTAGGACTTTAGTCTGTTCGCGCGTGTGCACAGACCATTTCAACAACGCGAACTCTAAAGAGGGGTATCTTCTTCAACTACACACGACTACATCAATATGAGAGCTTTTAGCACTAAAATTTCATCAAATCGAGTGCGCGGAGGTGAATTATCAGAAGCCCAACGGATATACTGCTTAGCCCAGGTTGAGGCTGGTGTGTCGACAAGCGAAGTTGCTGACGCGCTGGACTGCTCGCAGCGGTGCGTACAGAAAACAGTACTCCGATGGACAACCAGCTGCAGCACCACAACGCAGCCTCGGACAGGCCGGCCACCTACATTGACTAGTAGAGACCATCGCCGGCTGCTATGGATTGCTCGGAAAAACCCAGGTATTGAGTACCACAAGCTTATGGAGGAGGCTGGACTGTGGGACGCCAATACTACCTAGCCCAGCGTTTCTAAGCGTACTGTGCAGCGCGCAATGGCTGACGAGGGATACCGCAAGTTCAGAGCGAGACGTAGGCCAAAAATCAACAAGAACACAGCTGCGGAACGCCTCAATCTTACTAATGAATGGCTGGGGTTTGATTTTGGGAGGCGTACTATCAGGTTCAGTGACGAGTGCAGCGTTGCTCGTGGATCTGGCCACAACACGCCCTGGGTATGGCGACTACCTGAGGATAAATGGTCGCACGAGATGGTTGAGGAGGTCACCACTGCTCGCCAACCTGCTCGTATGGTATGGGGCTCAATATGGATGACTCCAGGTGGCCGAGCAAGGCGTAGTCGTCTAGTAATTATGAATCGCGACACATCAGCCAAACGCAATGGATACACAGCTCAGAGCTACATACGAGCACTTGAGGAAGGTCTCCAGGACAGCTACAGGCCAGGCGAGTGGTTTATGCAGGATAACGCACCTATCCACACTTCCCAGGTCTCGAAGGAGTGGCTAGAGGTTCATGGTGTTGCTACGATCAAATGGCCACCATACTCACCTGACCTTAACCCTATTGAACACATGTGGTGGGCACTTGAAAAGAAGCTCCATGAGCTGCATCCTGAATTTGACTATATGGGAGACTCTCTAGCTGAGTGGGAGGCGTTCGAATTGGGGTTGATTGAGGCATGGGCTGCTATACCTGACGCACTGATCAAACGCCTTATTAGGTCTATGCCACGACGCCTAGACGCTGTGCGACGTGCAAAGGGCTACCAGACTAGATACTAAGCGTAATGCGATTAATTTGCAACCCTAATTGTCTTATTTGGTCTATGTAGTAGAGAGTTATACTGCTTTGAAGTTGATAATCAAATGTGGTTGTGGTGGTCCATGCGTCAACGCGAACAGACTTTTGGCACCCGATTGTATACATACTGTGGGCGTGCTTACTGTGCACTCTTGCAACGTCAATGTTTATCCAAAAGTAACACAATTAGAGCGCAAACGAATCATGAAGCGATTTATAAGAAACTTGTTTAGCTTGTGCGACACTGCAATGCATTTCAAAGCACAGTGATGATTACCCTTTTCTCGGTCGTGCCTTCCTCCGAAGGCTGGATATAAAGACTGTGGTCGCTTCCCCATCTTCCTCTTCATAAATGATTCTAGTGTCCGATTACAGGGGCTTTCCAATCAATTTCGTCTTCTCAAGCTGCCAGCCGCCAGCCACAAGAATGGAGCATCTTCCAACCGACCACTTCGTGAAGAGCATGCAGTTCACTGCAAGGACTCATCGAGACGTCTATGCCGCAATCGACCCGAGACAGGCAGCCCTCACGCAAAATGGCAAGGTTATCATCATCACAGGAGCCAGCCAAGGTCTCGGTGCGAAAGCTTTTGTGCCGTCGTTCGCAGTCGCCGGTTCCAAGGCCATTGTACTCGTGGCTCGCAGCGCTAGCAAGCTCGAAGAAGTAGCCAAAACCATCGCCAAATCTCATCCAGATGTTGAGACACTCGTTGTGCCTACCGATATTGGCGATCCAGCATCGGTCACCGCACTATTCGAGAAAGTGAAGCAGAAGTACGGGCATGCCGACGTGCTTGTCAATAACGCCGCTATTTTCAAAGCAATCGCACCAGTCAAAGATGTCGATCAGCAAAGCTGGTGGGACGAGATGGTGATAATATCCAATGCCCCTTCTCCCAGTCAACCCATACTAACTTGGATTGCAGACTCTCAACATCCGCGGCACCTTCCTTGTGACCCAGCAATTTCTCAAAGCCCTCCCATCCCCAAAAACCCCAGCTAAAATCATAACCCTCACCACCGGCTCCGCCTACTTAGTCTTCCCCGCCCTAAGCGCCTACGGTATTTCCAAGCTCGCAGTCCTCGAACTCATGGCATATGTCGCAGTCGAGAACCCCAACGTGGTAGCTACAGCACTGCATCCTGGCATCGTGGATACCGATATGACAAAGGATAATTTCAAGAGGTTCGCCGACGACACGCCAGAGCTTGTTGGTGGAATTGGTGTTTGGCTTGCGGGTTGGGAAGGACCGGATCGGAGCTTCTTGAGTGGGAGGTTCGTGGATGCAAATTGGGATGTTGAGGATCTTGTGGCAAGGAGAGATGAGATCTTGAAGAAAGAGTTGTTGAAGATGAATCTCGATGCGAGGTTGGGTCCGGCGCAATTTCAATAGCAATAAGGTTGTGCGAAGAACAGATGACTTTTGGTGTGCTTTTGACAGTCCATCAATTGATAACGTTACTCCTTTGTGTACACTGCTACGAAACTCTTACAATTGCATCATTACAATTCTTGCTGTAGTACAATCCAGCTCCGACGTACGATCTTGAGTATCGTTCACCGTTCATGGTCTCTTCAGGTCTATATTCCAGACCTCAAACATCATCGTCATACTCTGCGCCCTCTGACCTTGACTTCCTTTGATATGCAGCATTTGCGGCAGCCACATCGCCCGCAACCACGCTACTGTGCCTTCTAATCTCCGCCTGTTCGTTTTCAATGTACTTAGTTGGTCGTTTTGAGGCAATAGCTTCCTTATCTCTGGACACGAGTAAGGGAGCGTCGCCCGCAAAGTAACGATCCAAATCTTCGAGTGTGCGACCGGCGGTCTCGGGGTAGAAGAAGTAGACTATCGAAGGTGTCAGAATAAAGGGTTGGTAGTCTAGGCGGGCAGGGAACGACTTGCCTATGGGGATGAATGCGAAGTTGAAAACACACCAGATGATGTAAAAACGCCACCGCAGAGTCCTTATTCCGGGAGGCGTGATTTCGACAACCATGAAGTTAAATATCCTTTTTCAGTTCGTCAGAGAAGCTGCAGCCTCTTCGCCGCCGGAACTTACCAGTTCGTTGCTGTTCCAAGTGCAGCGCCCTTGGTTCGCATGGCCATGGAGTTGATCTCTGTCGGGTATAGCTATGTGAAGTCAGCGAGGTCTTTCCACATCACAAAGGCAACCACATACCCATGGCACACCCTGCCATCCAATGCCAAAGAATACATAGTATAAAAAGAAGAACGCGATCGATCCTTTGGCCCATGCTTGATTTGTGGTGACCGAAAGCGACGTGTCCTCATTGTACCGGATGCATATGGTTATGATGGTGTAGCAGAAGAATTGACCTGCAGCAGCGTACATCATCATCTTTCTCCGACCCCAGCGTTCGACGTTGGGGATACCAATCAAAGAGAAGAGAAGGTAGGAAACTGAGTTGCATGCAGCTAGGAGTCTGGCGAGGTTGTTAGTAAGGCCTACGGACTCAATGAGAACGGTCGGCAAGTAGTAGGAGGTAACGTTGATCCCAGCTGTGGAATTCGTCAGTAATCGCAAGTAGGGGCAAGCACAAGACTTACACAGCTGTTGCATAGCCTGGGTGCCCATGCCGAGTATCACTCGTCTTATTGTATGCGTTCCAGCCTGGTCTCCAGTCTTGCCTCGAAGCAGGTCACGCCAACGAACCGCATGGTCCTTCTCATACTGTACAGCCCATTGAATGTCCTTCGACTGAGTTATGATGTAAGGGTCATCAACAACAGTCCCTTCCAGATCAGCCAGGATTCTCTCGGCGTCATCAATGCGTCCTTTGGCCATCAACCAACGGGGTGATTCGGGCAGCCATGGAACAGTAGCAAATAGAACGACGATGAACAAGAATTGGAAGGCCAGAGGGACACGCCATCCAGCACTTCCTGCAACGAAACTGGAAGAGTCAGATAAAATGTTCAGGGACACAGCCTTGGAACTTACGAGAAGCCGTAGGTGACCCAGTTGGATAACGAGAAGCCGGCAATGTTCATGATCATTTCAATAATAATCAATTTGCCGCGCCAGCTAGCCTTGGAAGTCTCGCCTTGCCAGACAGGTGCTGTTCCCGTTAGTGAGGATTACTCTGAGTGATAATTGTGCCCACCTGTCGAGGTGTTGATGCCATTTCCTATCCCCGCGATGATGCTATATAGCATGTTTAGCGATTTAAACTGTGGAGAATACGAACGTACTCACCGCCCAACAATCATCTCGGGCACATTGAACGATGCTATCTGGATGATCGCACCGATGCTCATGATAGTTGTACCTAGCAAAACAGACTTCTTCCTGCCAAGCGGATCGCCGATTGCACAGACGGAGATGGCGCCTAAGAAGCATCCGATGTCGTAGATAGCCGTAACCGTACTGATGAGCGATGTCTTTCCATTGAGGTCCATCTGGTCGAGAAAATCTGGCGTCACAATGACACCGCCTGGGATAAGTTAGATGCGTGTTCAGCACAGAGATGGTACCAACAAACCGAATACACCCTGGTCATAGCCAAACAGCGTCTATGATCTGATTAACTCCATGACCGGAGAAGTAGCTTGACGAAGCTCACCATGTCGGTCGCACAGGCCACTGTGACCCAGACAGTAAGCCATGTTCCTGTCAAGCCAAAGTATGGCTTCCCAGAACCAATACCAAACATGCTGTCAGTTTATGCAGTTATCGATGTTCAGGTGAATTGAAACGAGCAGGACACTACATGCGCGTGAGCAGCTCTCAGGAATGTCTCGGCTATTTCAATGAAGCAGACGGGCCTTGATCAGCGTTGAGATGCCCTCCCGTCATGATGAAACACTGCATGAAGTGGTCATTGCAATTGGTCGCGTTCAACGAGGTTAGATGCGGCGGCATCCCCGCGCTTTGGACCCGGCGATTTCCAAAATCTGCGGAACTGTGACAACAGAGTCGTGTGATTCGCTTCCAGCACTTGTTTACTCCACCTTCGGAGAGAATCTCGCAAGATCGAGAACGCTATTCTCAAACTTGTCACGTGGGTTTACTGTAACGACGAGCGCTGCGTAAGGGAGCCTTGCTATAGTGAGAGTACGAAGAAACTCGTTTTTATTGGATTGTGGGTTTTGCGGTCAGTGCACGGCGTAAGCACAACTTAATTTAAACGAGCTTCTTCGTATGATGTAAGGGATCGCGTGAGCTGAGACGCATCTGGACCTTTTGAACCCTGGCTTTTAGTGAAGCAGTGCTTTATGATCTTGGACATCGACGTCATTGAGGAGAGCACGCTTTGTGGATACGAGCCTCGAAGGATTCGTTCGGAATGTTGTTGGCGTACGAGTATGGAGTAGCAACGCCGGTATGTATACGAAGTCCATGTTCAAGTCAAGACAAGCTCAGGCAGCGCTGGACAAGGCTTAAGCAAGCTTCGCAAAGGGCTGCAGGTCAGCCAATCGCGCATCTTCCAACACAGAGGACCACAGCGAGGCTGCATTGCAATCGTCTCTCTGGCAAGACGACTCGACTGCTGCACTATTCGGGCTGCACAACCGCAGTCTGTTCGTTGTTTGATGCACATTTCCCTTGCTGTTGTCGAATTCATACACTGGCAGTCACATCCAAGAGAACCAAATGACGTCACTGCCTTCTGGACAAGGAAATGGCGTTGCCGGAGACATGCTGGGGTGCGACTGATGGCGGCGAGCACAGTTGAGACGAGCTCTGTGGATACTTGGTACAATCAGAGGTGGCAGGAGCGGTTTTAGGTTTTAGCGGGCTTGGCAATTGCGGGCTCCCGTCAACTGGCCAGATCCATGGGCCAGCTCAAAGGATGCAACAGCAACAACACACCGCCAGCGACGTGAAGCCCATTTTCTCGCCTGCGCACCATGAAACCTTAGACGACTCGAACCAGCGCACCCTAATTTGACGAGTAAGACGCTGCATCATGGCGTCAGCGGTGTTCTTTCTTGACCTGAAGGGCAAGGTACGCTCGTGGGGCACGCATGAATGAGCTGCCTGCTAACGGGCATGTACAGACCCTGCTGGCGCGCAATTACCGTGGTGACATTCCCATGTCAGCGGTCGAGAAGTTTCCTGTGCTGCTCAGCGAAGCCGAAGAAGAGAGCTCCGCTGTACCGCCATGCTTCTCCAACGAAGGCATCAACTACCTCTACATCCGCCACAACAACCTCTTCCTCCTCGCTCTTACCAAGCGCAACACCAATGCTGCCGAACTCCTGCTCTTTCTCCATAAGATCGTCGAAGTCTTCACAGAATACTTCAAGGAACTGGAGGAGGAGAGTATACGAGACAACTTTGTCGTCATCTACGAGTTGTTGGACGAAATGATGGACTTTGGATACCCGCAAACGACCGAAACGAAGATTCTGCAGGAATACATTACGCAAGAATCACACAAGCTTGAGGTACAAGCACGACCACCCATCGCAGTCACGAATGCTGTCAGTTGGCGAAGTGAGGGCATCCGCTACCGCAAGAACGAGGTCTTCCTGGATGTTGTTGAATCGCTCAACCTCCTGGTGTCCGCAAACGGAAATGTGCTACGATCTGAGATCTTGGGAGCTATCAAGATGAAGTGCTACTTGTCCGGTATGCCTGAGCTGCGATTAGGCTTGAACGACAAGGCTATGTTCGAGACCACGGGGAGGGCAACCAGAGGCAAGGCCGTGGAGATGGAGGATGTTAAGTTCCACCAGTGTGTGCGCTTGTCAAGATTCGAGAACGACCGGACAATCAGTTTCATCCCACCAGATGGCGAGTTCGAGCTGATGAGCTATCGCCTCAACACACAGGTCAAGCCATTGATCTGGGTCGAATGCATAGTAGAGAGTCACTCTGGCAGCAGGATAGAGTACATGTTGAAGGTATGCTGACCATGTTCCGCGGTAGACGCACTGCTGACACGTTGTAGGCGAAAGCACAGTTCAAGCGGCGAAGTACTGCAAATAACGTTCAAATCTCGATACCTGTACCCGAAGATGCCGATACACCTCGCTTCCGCACCAACATCGGTACCGTACACTACGCACCCGAGACATCTTCGATAGTCTGGAAGATTAAGCAGTTTGGAGGAGGAAAGGAGTTCCTGATGCGCGCTGAACTTGGCCTGCCCTCCGTACGCGGCGACGACGAGAAGGGCGGCGGCATGATGGGCGGATTTGGAGGAAGCATGGGTGGTGTTGGAGGTGGAAAGGCGAAGAGACCCATCAACGTGAAGTTTGAGATCCCATACTTTACAACAAGTGGAATTCAGGTCCGCTATCTGAAGATCATCGAGCCAAAGGTAAGCTCCCTCATCCTCTGTCATAACAGTCGGACTGACAATCTTCCAGCTGCAATACCCGTCGCTGCCATGGGTGCGATACATTACTCAGTCGGGCGATATTGCTGTACGATTACCAGACGTGGCTTAGAAAGGTTGATGATAGACATACCAATGAAGCGACGAGAACCCACAGCATCACTGGCCGTCTGCCATCTGCAGTGCGCCGAACATGGCACTCACGGTTACCGACATTGCACAATTTACATTTGACCAGAGGCACAGAGAAGGCTCATATATCCACGACTCGCTCAGCTGCCAACATGCCAGACAGCCGTTGCTGACCACTGCATTGCCTGCCATGTCTGAGCGCTGACGATGAAAACTCCGCTACCCCTTGACTGCGGTCCGCGAGTAGTCACAATGCCTTCCATCACGACATTGGCTTGCGTAGGTGCACGTTGCTACATATAGCTTGGTGGTCGCATATTCTGCTGTAAGCGGAATCAACCCCTGGCTACGGAAAGCTTGACTTACCTTAACGAGCATTGAGCCGAATGGCGTCATTGGCGGTTGTTGACTGCCGAAATGAGGAGTATGAACTTGAACATAAATATAGACAGCCTACCTCAATTTTTGTCTATGTAGGGAGTAAATACTGCGAAATAACCAGGACAGCGATTTTGCCATGTGGTCCCCAGTTACAGCGTTGTTGGCGCTAGCTGCGAGCGGCTCCCTCTACGAAGTCCTCGCCAGTGGCTCGAGTCAAGAACGGCACTGTATCTGGGGTACACTCGCCTTCGTACAATCAGGACTTCTTCCTCGGTGTGCCGTTCGCTCAGCCACCCATTGGTGATCTTCGTTTCAGGCAAGCCCAGTCATTGAATACGACCTGGAAGGGTACTCGCAATGCAAAGGAGTATGCTACCCACTGTGTTGGCTATGGGGTAAGTATATAATGCAGCTATTTCGACGTCTGGTAGCTAAGTCCTTGACAGCTAGACCAAATCTTCTACAAAGCTTCGGAAGACTGTTTGTACCTTAATGTGGTGCGCCCACCTGGGTACGACAACAAGAAGCACCCAGTCGCGTTCTGGATCCATGGTGGCACTTTCACGAATGGTAAGCGTTTCCGCCGTAAGGCGAGATCAGGAATATATACTGAGGTACTTCATGCGGCGGCGCCGACCAGCGCTACAACCTTTCCTTCATTGTTGAGCAGTCTGTCAAGATTGGCAGACCGATCATTGGTATTACTATCAATTACAGACTTAGCCTTTGGGGGTTTACGAGCTCAAATGAGCTCGCAAATGAGGGTCTGTTGAACATCGGCCTCAAAGACCAAAGGTTGGCCCTTCACTGGGTGCAAGAGAACATTAAAGTGTTCGGAGGCGATCCTAAGAAAGTCACCATCTTTGGTGAATCGGCTGGTGCTGCCTCAGTTGGCTTCCATGTAATTTCTTGCCTACAAACTATCATGGCCTCGAGATTAACATCCGACAGCTCACTGCCTACCGCCGCCGCGACGACCACCTCTTCTGCTCCGCCATTCTTCAGTCAGGTAATCCCATCTTCTACAGCGCGCAACGCGGTTCAAACGCCTCATAAGCTGCCTTCAACACCGTCGTCTCTCAAGTCGGCTGCTCTTCCTCCTCGAACAAGCTCCAAAGCCTTCGGGAAACGCCCTTCTCAACCTTGAACGCAACCATGAACGGCACGCTCTCCTCCACTGGCAGCTTCGCACCCGTCACAGACGGCGACTTCATCCAAGATTACGGCTCTGTGCAACTCTCCAAGGGCCAATTCGTGAAAGTTCCCATCATGGTGGGCACAAACAGCGATGAAGGCGCCTCCTTCGCACCCTACGGCATCAATACCACGACCCAATTCCAAGCCGCATTAGCCGCCAGCGGACTCTCCCCTTGGCACTCCAGAATGTCTTGCTCGAAGCCTACCCCGACGACCTGGCGACCAACGTGATTGCTGCCCTCGGACCCAACCGCCCCGCAAGTGTCTTCGGCCAGCAATTCCGCCGCGTGGCCACGTACGTTGGAGACCAGCTTTTCATGGCTCCCCGGCGGCAGACGGCCGTGAGCTGGGCTGCCCACAACGCGACGGCGTACGCGTACCGGTTCAATGCCGATCAAGCGGGTTTCGCAACCGAGTTGGCCGTCAGCCATTTCAAGGAGATTAGGTTCGTGTTCAACAACATCGAGGGCGTGGGCTTCAGGCTGGATATCAAGCCGTTTGCGCGCAAGCCAGCGAGCTATGTCGAGTTGGCCGACTTTGTTAGCAAGACGTGGGTGAGCTTTGTGCATGGTTTGGATCTGAATGGCTGGAGGGGTGGGAATACGACCGTGGCCCATTGGCCCGAGTACGGGGTGGAGGATCCTCGGGATTTTGTCTTCGAGGTGAATAGGACGAGTGGGGTGGAGGCTGATACGTGGAGAAAAGAGGGGATTGACTTTATCAACCAGAATGCGCTGGCTGTGTATGCAAGGTAATCATGTTGCTGGAGAGCAACGGTGTGTATGAATTATAGGCTGGTCGTGGCTGAAAGGGAGAGTCATAATAATCATCAAAAGCGAATGTACTCGAAACTTGACGTTCAACTTGACGCAGCACCAATCTGCGTCCAGGGTATTACCCAAGGAAACTATTCCTCACGCTTGCTCAAACTCACATTCATTACAGACCAACCACTACTCCGAGCACAGCAACCCCAATCACCATGCCTACACGCGCCGTCGTCCTCTCAGCCGCGCCCGTGCTCCCCGTTGCAGCCGCCGAGCCCGACCCACTCGCAGCAGCGACCTGCAATCCATACGCAGTCGTCGGGACCGTGGACCCGTTCACCATGACGGTTCCCACGCTCGTCGCCGTCGTGCTAGCCGTGCACGCCGACCACGTAGTCCAGGGCGCGTTGGTGCTCCAGGGCCCAGCGGTCCAGCCCGGCCAGTCCGAGGGCGGACACGCGCTGCCGTCCCACCAGGCTGTCCAGGGCCCGGAGCGCCAGTCGGATTGGGTGGACCAGTCGCTCCACGGGCCATAGCTACCTGTTCCCCAGGGGCCGGCGCCGTTGGATCCTGACGTGTGTGAGTAAGATTGTCTTTGGGGTATGCGTGGAAGGTGGGAATGTACCTCCCCAGCGTCCGCCGTGACCTCCAGGGCCACCGGGGCCGTCGTCATTGTTGTTTCCTGGACCCCAAGGCCCTGACCCGGGGCCGTAGCTGCCGGTTGGCCATGGTGCGTTGGTGAGTGTCGTGGGGACCTTGCCGGCGGAAACGAGCGAGTTGTAGAGGGAGGACCATCTAGCTAGATCGCTGGTTGCCCATGGTGGAGTTACAACGGGCGTGAGGGGCCCCGTTGTCGTGGATTGTGACAGCGCTGGGACAGCAAGTGCTGCGAGGGCTGCGAAGCTGATCTTCATGGTGCTTACCGTGGATCGTTGTGGAGATGTGATGCAACGGGGTGAGCCAGAGGTTCGATACTCAGAGTGCGAAAGTGCTTTTGCGGATACCTGAATAGACTTGATTTATGAGAGTTACTACGCGACATACAGAGCTTCAAATACCTTCACTATGACACGCGTGGCCCACCTACCCATTGGACGCCCCTCGCTGACCTGCAGACCGTCATAGAGTCCGGAGGGGTCCCGCGAGGCTCATCTCATCCATCTTCACACAGTCGACCGTGACGTGCACCAGCTGACAAGTTTCAGCGCTGGGTGGTCGTTCGCTAGGCCAGCTGCAGGGCACTCAGCCTTGTGGGTAGCGTTTCGTCAAGTGTCGACGGTGAGGTGCTAGACAACTAAGGGCGCCGGTTGTGAGACAGCTATGAGCGTAGCCATCGTTTCAGTGGCTCCTGTAGACAGAGTGTCTTAAGCCATTGGCTATGCCTGAGGTCCATGTGGATTTCGGAGAATGGGGTGGGGGAGAAACGCGGAGGATCATCTTTGGATGCGCACCGCTCCTGCGTCTGTCTGTCAGGTGCATCATGCGTCATCGGATCGCGTAAATCCTCCAAAAGAAGCTTTTTAGACTGCATGCTTCATCAAGGTCCCGCCGAATCGAAGATACTTGGTCTGGTGGAGCATTTCCAGTTGAGTGGGAGTGAAGTTGGGGAAGGCTTGATGAGGAAAGACGGGCTGTCGATCCGTCGGTGAAGCGGAGTGTTCAGCACCGGCATCTCACTCTCACATAGAATGCAGCCACTGCCCTTAACAAGCAGTCGATGTTCGCGTCATCAGCTCAGCTAGCTACGCGTCCCTCGGGGAAGAGGTTGACGTGCAGGTTGCACCAGATCATCAGGCGTCGTGGGCTGTCACGTGCTGAGTCTTCACGCACAGCCTGTCATTCTGCAGGAAAGCGGGCTGCAAGAAGACCAGTTTTCTTACTTCGGGAGGCGTTCGATGTAGCTGTGCCAACCTGTTGTCAGTTTATAGATAGGTCAAGACTACGACTCACTTTATCCATGTCAGACGACTGCTGAACCCTCACTAAAGACAGCCAGACTTCTGAGAAAGCCTGAGGTTCTGCAACGGGAGAAGCTGGCCAGAGGCAGAGTTTTCACAAATGATTAGATTCATGTTTATTGTCTGGCTTCTCGGTGCTTTCGGCCATGTTGTTCGGGTCACCTCTCTACAATATCTTGGTCAGCCTGGCTTTCCAGCCAGCCTTCTCTCCCGTGATACCCTCCTCTCCACTACCGCTGCCGCCCAACGACATGCCCTCGTCTACCATGCCCTGCTGGTCGTAAATTTCGTCCGGCAGAACAGCCCTTTCAATGAGCGCCTCCTTTGGCGGCGCAATGAACATGCTGAGCACAATGTGTATCATGCTTGTGGCTGCGAAGCTTGACAGACTGGGAGGTCCTGACGGAGCGTTTGTACTCCAAGTTCAGTCGCACGAGGGGACGTGAGCATCTTTATGATGGACGTGAAGCTTATTGCCGGCTGAGATTATGGGTTACAGGGAGCTATCTGTCGTCGACCCGACCAGATAAGCCAGCCATGATGCGCCGTTCGGCACCGATGGACGGAGACTAAAGGAAAGTGTGTGAATCTCGTGCACGAAAGATAAGAGCCGTGGCTCGAGGAAAGTGATGGTCGTGTTATCGGTTACACTTGCCCGCTTGGGGAAGCTCCCCATGTTGCAATGCCGTTAGCCCCACTTATGGAACTAGCACCATGTCATGGTTCGGAGGTTTGATTTGAAAGAGGGAGGGTTCTATTTCACAGTGCTATGTTTGTAGATTCTGCAAATGTATTTTTCGGTAGCTCTTCAGACGTAGGCCAGCGTATGGTCCTCATTGATGGTGGCGTTGAACCCCAGAGAAGCTTCCCCACCAGCCACCGAAGACCCCATAACGACCAGCTCGCCGACCGAGCGCTCATCTGTAGTTTTGTGGTTGGGTGTGTCCTTGACCTTGATCTCGACGCAACTCAGAGGAACGCCAAAGTGACTGTGCCTGTTGGTGTTGGAGCTTCCCATTCTGTAATCGTACATATTGGTCTGCGCAACGGCACCAGCCACCTGAGCGGCTGTCAGAGCATATACAAGGCGTGCCTGGGTGTAGATGCGCAGATCAGACAGGTCCTTGGAGGTCAAAGGCGGCGTATCCAGGCCGGCGCGTTCAGAAGTGAAGAGCAGTCGCAACTTGCCTGGGGTGGTGCCAATGGAAGCTCTCGCAGGTGCGTTGAGACGGCTCAAGAGGTTGTCGGTAGGCAGACGACCCGATGCGAGTATGCGAGTTTCCAGGTAGTGTGCAAGCTGCTTGAGAGAACCGACAGCCGAAGCGGCGGTGGTGCTGTGGAGTTTGGCGACGGTCGCGGCAGAAGCCACGACGATGGTTGGTGCGAGAGATCGGGTGGCGAGGGTCAGGTCGACGTCGGGACCGGCGACGGAGTTGATGATTACCGTCGAGTGGGAGAAGAGGGCGGCGAGGGTAAGACAGAGGCAGTACGAGTTTGTCAGGGTGTCGACGGGAAGGAACGTGTCCGAGGCGGAGAAGCGTTGTACAGTAGGCAGCGAGGTGATGAGCGAGCCGACGGCGGCGGCGAGGTTCTGGTGGAGTGAGCCCACAAGCAGCGCATGGCGGCGGAAGACTTACCTGTTGGGTGAATTCGACGACTTGGGCTGGGTGGCCAACAGCGCCTTGCCAGAGGAAGACGACGTTCGGGGCCTTGGCGGTGTCTGTGGGCAGGGCGTTGTCGGTGTGGCGGGCGTCCTGGATCAGCTCGTGCCAGACGGAGACATGGACAGTGCCGCCGATGCCGTCAGGAATTTCGCTCCAGTCCATGTGGCGGCTCGTCTTCTCGACGGTCCAGACGACCTGGCGCAGGGTGGGGACGTCCTGCGAGACGGCGGCCAGCGAGAAGGAGCCGGCCTGGGCGATGATGGAGTCGGCGCCCGTCTGCTGGAGGAGCTCGGACAGCCTGCCATGGGGTTGTACGTAGGGGATGAGGATGGGGGTGAAGCCATAGAAGGCGCCGGCGAACACGACGACGAGCAGCTCGAGGCTGTTGGGTAAGTAGACAGCGACACGGCGGGCGTTGTGGTCGTGTAGGTGCTTTCCGATCATGGCCATCTCCTTGGAGACGCCGGCGATGTCGTGCTCGGCCAGCTCCTCCTTGCCCAGGACGGTCATGAGGGTGGCGGTGCCGGAGGAGCTGGCCTTCTTCTCGAGGGGGATCTCGCCCATGACGCGGCGCCAGATGTCGCGCAGGTCGCCATCCTTGCCAGCCAAGTACATGGGTGCGCCGGGGGGCTTGACGGCGAGGCCGGTGCGCAGGGGGTCTGTTGGTGGTCAGCAGGGAGAGGTGAGCCGTGGGCGCCCGTAGCAAGGGGACAGGCACAGCGCAAACGTACAGCCATGGGGCACCTCGGGGCTCCTGAAGACGGCCGACTCGCGCGGCTGCCTCACGTACGAAGCCTTTGCCTGGCGGGCCAGCAGCAGCGGGTGCGTGTCGGCGTCGGCATTGTTGGCGACGACCCAGGCGACGAGGGCGACGAGAGCGACGAGCAGGGCGGTCGAGTAGGCGTTCCAGCCGGCGAACAGGTCCCCGAGGGCGCCGTCCAGCTGCTCCAAAAGGCCGGGCATCGTCTGAAGTTGGCGCGTGTGGGAGCAAGTAGGGTGTGCTTGGTACGAAGTGCTTGGTACAAAGTGCTTGGTACAAAGTGCTTGGTACAAAGTGCTTGGTACAAAGTGCTTGGTACAAAGTGCTTGGTACAAAGTGCTTGGTACAAAGTACTTGGTACAAAGTACTTGGTAGGGGCAGCGCGGGGTCCACGGGCGACAGGACGGGTAAGCTAGGCTAGCGGGCGGCCGACGCGAACGGCCGACGCGAAACGAGGCGCCGACGTGCTCTGATTGTTTGGACAACCGTCACCGTCAACTAACCCGCAGCGACTGCAGAAAAGCCCTCATGGCTGCCCCTGCGACACCGCACGGCACCTGGAAACACCCCAAGTTCGACGAAATCACCCGCCGCCAGTACGCCACCACCTTCGACGAGACCAACGTCAGGGCCATTGTCGCCAACGCCAGTCTCCTGGCCGTGTCCTTGTTTGCAGATGCACTCACCTCCCACTTCAAGTTGCTGGACTATGCAGCGTGCGTGCACATGGACCCAGCCCTGACCTTGCACCCTGACACTGACACGGACACAGCACCCCCATCACCGCCCTCGTAAAGCACGCCCCTTACAGCGAATGGGGCATCGTCGCCATCCGCCTGTTCCTCGCCGTCAACATTGCCATGGCCCTCCTGCCCCTGCTCCGCCGCTACTACCCAGATGACATCGCCGACATCCCCCTCACGCCCTCGCAGCGCACCTCCATGGGACTCAAGGCCAGCGTCCCTTCTGCCCAGACACCAGCCTCGACCTACGCCTCGCCCGCCTACGTCACCCCGCCGCGCTACGTGAGATGCACACCACGCAGCAGCTTCAGCAACCAGGGTGAGCGGCCTTTGATGGGCTCCGGCAGCCCGCACGCCAGCCTGGGAAGATCCGCCTCCAACACGTCCTACTCGCCTGGCCCTCTCGGCAGCTCCGCCACAAAACGAACCAGCTACGGGGGAGGCAGCCCCTTCAGCAACAGCTTGTTTGGGGACAGCGGCTCCAGCACAGGGCCGGGCACCCCCACCCCGTCCACAGGCAAGGCCAGCGTGGGGCTGAACAACAAGTGGCTGTACGAGAAGCGGAGGGACAGCCCGAGGAGCGCCATGTTTGCGTAATGCCTTGGTGCATTCTGCATGGCGTCGAGGTGAGACGTGAGACGGCGACTAGACACTGCTCTATACCCTGCTAGCATGCGTCGTTATGGCGTTGGGTAAATGGGATTTCTACTTGATATAATACATGGTGAAATTCCATACTTGTGATATAATACATGGTGAAATCCCATAGTCATGATCGGGAGTAATCATCCTAGAAATCATTCCAGTTATCGTCCCAGAAATCATCCCAGAAATCATCCCACAGTACCGCAATACAATGCCTCACTTTTGCCTGTCCCTACGAGAACCGGTCGCCCTTCCGGCTCCTATACACATCGCTGGCCTCGTACTTGCTCTTCTCCTTGCCCGCCGTCTCGGGCGCGTGCCTCGTCGCCGCCGGGTCCTGGCTGGCCTGCAGGCTCGGGTTCGCGCTGACCTCGTCCCGCCCGATCTGCCCTGCCAACGCGCCCTCGCTTGGCGACCGCGGCGCCGTCGTCTTGGACGTGAGGATGGCGTTGGGCGAGACGGTCGGGTTCGGCGACGTCGCGCCCTCGCCGTGCAGCCCGTGGGCTTGCTCGAGCTGGAACTGCCGTGCCCGCTTGGCACGGTCCGCCGCCGCTTTCGACGCCCGGTCGGCGTTGATGGATTGCTTCGCAAAGTAGTACGCACCGCCCCCCGCGGCAATCAACGTCGCCCAGCCGTAGCTGGTGTGCAGTTAGCGCGGTCGCCCGAATCGTGAACCTGTGCAGTCTCGAGCTGTGACGTACTAGACTGATTTGACCTGGAGCTGTCAGCTAGCCGTCGCGACAAGGCGGGGCGGATGGGCTCACTGTATTCATGGTTGCAATGCTTTCAATAGTAGATAGAGCGAGGGTGA
This sequence comes from Lizonia empirigonia, assembly GCA_009982855.1. Lineage (NCBI taxonomy): Eukaryota > Fungi > Ascomycota > Dothideomycetes > Pseudoperisporiaceae > Lizonia > Lizonia empirigonia. The sequence continues at coordinate 69,123 of JAADKA010000006.1, read as the reverse complement.
TTGAAAGGGTAGCGGGTGTGCTGTGCGGTCGTGTGGTTCCGAAATATTTTCTTGGTCATGATGGAAGTGGTCTGATCCTTAGGGCTGAAGGAGATCCTTCGGCGATTGACTCGTCTTCACGCATCATCAGCACCACCGTTCATCGAATCATAAGCTTTGATGATACACAAGCAAGCTGACTTGAACACCAAACGAGAGGGCCCTTGCCGACAATACCGAAGCCTCCGTGCATCTTCAAAGCTTGTCGGGCGCAGATGCCCTCGGTATCCTCGACCCAGCAGTCCATCGCCTGATATCATCACCCGCATTGTTCAACACACTGCGCAACTTCCTTTTACCATGTGTTGACACATGGGCTCCACTGACATGTCTCGAAATGGCCCGCTTTTAACGGCGCCTGAGTCTCAAACACCACCTTCCTGAGGCTGCTCCAACACCTCCGCTACGTCACTCGCACACTGTTTAATCGCCATTGTTTGCCAAGTCTTCGGCATGTGTCCGGACGGGAGATACATCGGGACGAAGCTGTCGCGTTTCGTAGTGGCATGTTACCGCTCGCTTCGAAACTTGACACAACATCTCCTACTCGCAGCGCTTCATCACCCACCCGAACCGCAAACATGATCTCTTGGCACCAGCCTCCCGCCCGATGCATACAGGCACTTTTGGCTCTTTACGACCTCGTCAAGTTTGAGGCTGGTGGATGCGCCTCATCATCGCAGCTACGCGCCACTAGACTTGCGAGGGCATCCCGCGGAAGGACAAATGTAGACACCTGCTCCTCGTCGCTCAGCGCGTCAGATGCAACCTTCACCCATCAAAGGACCCTCTTCAAGGGGGTCTGAGCCATCCTCAGACCGCTGACATGCGTATCCTTTTCTTCACCATGGCAATAGCTCGTCTCGTGGGAGTGGGCACTGTATGGGTCCTGAGCAGATTGGATCCTTCAGACTGCGTCGAGCCTCGACTGTATCGTTGAGTATATAGGTCTACCTTGAGCTCCGCGGAGTATACGCTTGCCTCCATCATCGACCAACAGCCCTCCACAGTCCCGTCTCTCCTTTCGTTCCTTCTTTGCTTTCTATTCAACGCGCTGGGCGCCAACTCTATTCCAACTTTTATACAATGTATTACTCAGCTTCCACCATTGCGCTAGTCGCCTTCACTGCCAGTGTCCACGCTCATGGAGTCATCCTCGCAGCTGTCGGAGACTCAGGCCAGAGCCAAGGGTTCTTGGGTACGATACTTTGCCGTTTGTGTGACATGGGCAACTGCCTAACGCATTCATAGTTGATCAGAATCTTGCTCGTAATTGTACTACCATCTCGCCTTGCCAGCAGGACTCGACCATCATCCGCGACTCGGAGATTTCACAGAACATTGTCAACTCGTGTGGACGAACCGAGATTGCTGGCAACATCGACGTCGGTGAGCAGACAGAAAATGAGCTGGCTGCCAACCGTGTAACTCAGGTCTCGGCTGGCAGCGTCATGACTGTGACCATCCACCAGGTGAGTGCCAGGTCTTCGCTGACAACGTACACTAATAACGTGTGGCTTTCTAGGTCAATGCTGATGGTGCCGGCCCCTACGAGTGTGATCTTGACGAGACCAGTAATGCTGCTACCAAGTTCACCAAGCTCAAGGTCGCGAACAACGTCCCTGGTGCCAACGGACTCTCGCAAGCCAAGGAGCAAGACTTCACCATCAATGTCGCCATGCCCGATAATTTCAATTGTATCGGCGCCTCGACTGGTAACATCTGCACGGTACGATGCCGCAACACCGCTGTTGCAGGACCCTTTGGAGGCTGCTTTGCTGTTCAGCAGACTGATGGTCAAGGCCGCACTGACACGACCGCTGCTGGTAAGCCAACTTCTCCTTCAACATTAGCCTTCAGCCCAAGTTCATAGACTCATCTTGGCGGTAGGTGTCACCACAGCACAAACGCTCCAGGGTATCTCGAACCAGATCCTGCAGAACCAGCAAGACCTTCCTGTTGCCATTGCAGCAAACCAGGCTGCTGGCGCTGCAGGTGGTAATGAGGGTGCGAGTGCCATCTCCGGTGCGTTTCCTCCCTCTGTCTCGATTCGCCTCTGGCTCAGAAGCTAACGCCTCATAGCACTCATCTCCGCCACGGCCCCCGCGGTCGCAACCCAAACTCCTGCTGCAGGAAATGGAAACGGAAACCAGAACCAGAATGCAGGCAACAACCAGAATGCAGGCAACAACCAGAATGCAGGCAACAACCAGAATGTGGGCGGCAACACCCAAAACGCGAACGCTGGTGGCAACCAGAACGCGAACAGCAACAACGGCAATGGAAACAACCAGAATGCTGGAAATGCCAACCAGAACGCTGCCAATGGAAATGCTAATGCGAATGGACGTGGAGGTCGTGGAGGCAACGGCCGCGGCAACAACAAGCGGTCCAACGCCGAGTTTCTCTCCAGGTTCCTCCTATGAGACATGAACGCGACGATTTCAGAACAATCCAGAAGTCAATTGACAATGACTACGATGAAAGCAAGCGCTCTGGCAGGCTTGGCTTTCCTTTCTCTTTCTTTTGGCTGAGCCAACCTCGTTCATAGACATATATATACCCCTTATAAAGCATGTTCTACACCAACAGTTGTTCATCTCATCGCTCAAGAAAGTGTGACGTTTTTAGAGGTAAGCTCGGCCATATAGTGTTCGGCCACATATAGTGATCGGCCACCCCACCAAAACGCGTCACAGTCTTTGAAGTCGTGATATTTTCAACACAACCTGCTCAAAATGGACGCCCGTGAAGCTGCTATACAATCAGCTATCAGTGATCTTAATTCTGGTGTTTTTACAAGTCAACGGAAGGCTGCCAAGGCGTACGGAGTCCCTAGATCATCGCTCCAGGAGCGCCTCAAAGGTCGCCAACCAAACGCGATAGCACATCACCAACAGCAGCGATTGACTCCGGAGCAAGAGCGCTTCTTAGTAGAGTGGATTCTTGAAGAGGACTCACGTGCTCAGCCCCCGTCCCATCCGCGCGTGCGAGAGATGGCCTCCCGAATACTTCAGATGAATGGGGACCACGCTCCGCTCGGTCAACTGTGGGTACCCCATTTTATCGCTCGCAATCCACAGGTCGCCTCTATCGTCGGGCGGACGATTGAGACGGCGAGGACTACAGCAGCTCACTATGAGACTGTTCGTGCCTTTCTTGAGCTATTTGAGCGTACCAGAATCGAGCTGGGTATACAGTATGAGGATATATGGAATATGGATGAGACTGGGGTCGCCCTCGGGATATGTACAAACACCAGAGTCGTCGCTAGCTCATCAAAGAAGAAGGCTTATATCAAATCCCCAGAGGATCGTGAGTGGGTATCAATAGTTGAGACGATATCCGCTACAGGCGTTAAGCTTCAATGCCTCGTCATCTTTAAGGGCAAGCACCTCCAAACCACGTGGTTCCCAGCACAAGGAGTACCCGATTGGCTATATACAACGTCAGATAATGGATGGACGTCAAATCTGATTGGATTGGAGTGGTTACAGCGTATATTTATACCAAATACAACTCCACGCCAAGGCACTTGGAGACTCCTTGTTCTGGACGGCCACGGCTCTCATATCCCTATCGACTTCATGTGGACCTGCCGGGAGAACAAGATATGGCCTCTCTACCTTCCCCCTCACGCCTCACACGTGCTTCAGCCTCTGGATCTTGCTCCTTTCTCTGTCGTCAAGACGAAGTATCGATCTGAGATCCGGGCTCTCTCTGCCCTTGATGACGCAGCACCTATCAAGAAAGAGCGCTTTGTGGTATCCTACGACAGGGCAAGAGAGGAAGGCTTAACTGAGCGAGTAATCCGAGCTGGGTGGAGAGCCTCAGGGCTCTGCCCATATAACCCAGACCTCGTCTTACTCTCATCCCAGGTATCCGGCCGTCCAGCAACACCACCACGTGATACGCAGGACTCAGAGCTCTCAAATTCGATCCTCAGCACGCCTCAGAGCGCACAGGCTCTATATAGGGCTCACCGGCAGCTTCTAAAGTCAGAATCTCTCTCACGGAGCACTCGGGCAGTGCTTGGCAAGGCAGGCAAGGCTATAGCGAAGGCAAATACTCGAGCAGCTGAGCTCCAAGCTGAAAACCAACGACTCAAATATCAACTAGATAGTACTAAGATTACCCGCTCAAAGAAGCGTGTTCAACCTAACCTAAATGAGCGCTTCAGTAACGTTGAAGCTATCAAGGCTGCGCTTGAGCGAGCGGCGGCATTACAGACTGAGCAGGCATCACGTTCAGTTGAACAAGAAGCTCAAAAAGCAGCAGAGACAGCAGCAGCTCTCACGCTTCAGTCTATGTGTAATGAGTGGCAATTAGAGACGTTGTAGCTGAAAATATCACGACTTCAAAGACTGTGACGCGTTTTGGTGGGGTGGCCGATCACTATATGTGGCCGAACACTATATGGCCGAGCTTAGATGTGCCCAAGACAGGTGGGTACGAAGTTGCACGTGACCGACGCTAGTTGACACGGCGCGGCTACCATCGCATGAGAACAGCACCGAGATGTCCCCAGTTCGAGGCCGAAGTTAGCAACCTTCCAGAAGTTGTGATTGAGCATTACAAAATTGCAAAGCATTGAAGAGATACAACACTGTCCAATCAGGATTTCGCCAATGCGCTGAAGTCATGTCAAGCACGCACGCAATCGCTCGCAAGCCATGTCGTGATTGCCTGCTCACCGATGCGCAGAGCCGGTGCCGAGATGGTGCTTCGCTCTGACGAACAATGGCCATGAACAGCAGGTGGCGGCGGGCTTTTCCTCTGCCGCTGGAGCGCATTGCATGTCACAATCGTCCCTTGGTCACACCAGAGTGGGCTGATCCGACGATGCTGAGGTTCATCCACCCGGAAGTACGCGTCGGGCGCCCACCAGAAACCGTTTACCCCACATATTCCGTGCGTACAATCACCTTCAGCCTCTCCCGAGCTGTGTGAGTTTGTGAAACGTTTTCCCGCATTAGCCATCTGTTTGTCAGGTACCGGCTTTGCAAGTATCGGCATTTACGCAACGTCGGATTTGGACGCCGGTAGACAAAGCCAAAGTTCATAAAGCAGGTGCAGGCCTGCCAAGAGGAGCTCCTCCCAAGACAGTTGCGGTGCAGCCCTACAGATCGAATCGCCTGACTCAGGGACCACTTTGCATCATCGCCCCAGCTAGAACGTGAGTGCATCCTTGCTGAAACATAAAGCAGAGCCGCCCACATCTGTTTTGTGGCTCTGCCATTATTCACATCTATTCGTCTTTGTTGTGCCTAGCTAACGTGTGAAGCCACACGGCCTCGCTCAGCCCTGCACTCTTAAAACAGCTGCCTAGCCCCCTACCAAAGACGTTGATAAAAACGCCTGGAAGACCGACTCAAGGTTCAGCTTGGAAGTCGTCAGTCGACTTCAACCTCAATTCCACGTATCACAATGGCCATCTCAACACACGCTCTCTCGTCCATGCGCCGATACTCAACATCCCTACCGCGCGACCCTCACTATCGACTCAAAGCCACACTTGCAACAGGCTATGTGGTATCAGCACTGGCACTGCCGTTTGTGCCGCCGCTGCTCGAGACTCGGAGAGCCAAAGCAGATGGAAGCTATCTGACGAGGTGCGTACTAAGTCCTTTTCGTTTTGGTCATGGCCGTGGGTGGTGTGATTGGCTGGATCAGTGTTCACCCGGCTCGGTAGTGAACTGGGGATGAGAGGGAGCTTGGAACTGACAATGTGCAGGGAGAATGTGTATTGCTCGAGTCAGTTCCATCAGTGTGCTCGATGAGTAGAGCGTGAGGTAAGCTTGGTCGAATGCACGTTGTCGGTGTTCCCATGCTAACGCTACGCTGCAGTTCGCATGTTGATCATGCACAATCCCCCGTCTTTCATCACCTTGCTGTTCTACCATACCCAGCCTGTCCGTTTGTTGTTTGGCGTTTGGGTGTCTTGTAGGGACTACATGGCGGCGTTTCCGGCTCGTTTGCACCAGACACGTAGACGCGATACTACAATCATGGATACATGTTCACACTCGACTTGCCTGCATACGCTTGCCGTGCATAATCTTGCCGTGCGTAATCTTGCCGTGCGTAATCTTGCCCTGGTGAATCTTGCCCTGAATAAACGCCGTACCCACCGTCCAAGGCCATCAGACGTCGCTCAAGGCTGCTCTGGAAGCACACGTTGCACAAGTAGGGCTCTACAGTGACGATATACGAAGTGCGAACGGCGTTGCTGTCAGGGTGATGATGTGTTCGTCGGTGGCAGAGTGATGGAGAGCAAACGTCATTGGCCCAAGTGGGTCCAACAGGTCCCCCACGTCCATGATGATGCAGTGAAAAGTGCCGCCCCGCAGTTAAAGCGAGGCTCTGAACGCTCGACGCGCGGTCAACGCGTCCAGTCGCATTCCTCAGGTACACGCACAATGGCTTCCACGCTGCTGGGCAGCATCGAGCACCGGCTGCCCAACGAGCTCACGCTGGCCGTGGTGCAGCAGCTCGCCAACGACAACCGCACCTTGTGCACGCTTGCGCGGACATGCCGCGGCTTCCAGCAGCTCGCCGAAGAGCACATGTACAAGACGATCAAGCTGCGGTCGGTGAGAGACCTGCAGCGCATCATATCTGCCTTTGTCAGCCGCCACGAGCGCGTGCGCGCGGTACACAGGCTCAAGATCCTGTACCGATGGAACGAACACCTCGAGGTCAGCTTGGAGAGGAGGAAGGCCTTCAACGAGTGCGTCGCCCAGATGGTCAACCTGCGCGAGTGGCTCATCGAGAGCCCCTACGACAACTTCAAGTGGGACCAGGGCGGCCACGAGTGGGTCGAGGGCGACATGGAGCGCTTCAGGCAGGCGCTGGAGAAGGCCTGTGTCGACGGCGCACGAGAAAGGGAGCGTTTTGCACAGGACCGGGACCTGTGTCGCAGCCTGCAGCGGACCGTGGGACTCGCACAGCTGGAATCACTGACCATCCACTCACATGGTGCCCACGCCGACTTTTGGCCACTCGACGGCTTCCACTGCCTCTTCCGCCACCCTGCCCTGCGCTATTTGCACGTTTCCTGCGTCAGTTTCCCAGACACCCTGGACGTCCTTGAGCCGCACAAGAGCACCACGCCGCTGACGACGCTGATCTTCGATGAGTGCGACCTGACGCCCAAGAGCCTGCTCCACATCCTGCGCACGCCCGAGAAGCTGAAGCATCTCACGCTCGGCGAAAACACCTTCAACATCAACAGGAGCGTCGAGTGCTCGCCGAAGCTGTCCCCTGATCCCGCGGCAGCTCTCGAGGCCGTCGCAACTGTCGCACACTCGCTGGAAAGCCTAACGCACTTGGACTCGGCCTGGAGAATAGCCCCCGAAAAGCACGTCATTGCTCGCCGACGCGTTGCAGGGCATGGCATGCGTCCCTTCCATTCCCTCAAGACCATCGAGTGCGACACGGGTTCGTTCCTGCACGAAGCTGTCGTCATGAACCACGACCTGTGTCCGCCAAACCTCGACACGCTCATCGTGCGCCGCCACTTCTACGTCGCCGAGAACTTTTTCGATCACCTGCCTGATGTGGCCATCTACACCGCGCTTCCCTCTCTCAAGACTCTCGAACTCAGACAGTCAGCGGCCGCACTCAACGTCCTCGCGACGGCTGTCTACATATGCGATCCAGACCGTCTGCGCAATCGCCATGCATACGCTTACAAGCTGTCCAAAAGCGACATCAACTTCAAAGTCAGCATTGAGCTAGGGAGAGGGTCATCGCTAATACCGCCGTACCTTCACGGTGAGCCAGTGCCCGAGGTTCGGTGCCTGTATGATGCTTCCAGAATCGGCTTCCGGCGCCGCATCAACAAAGAGGTCATTAAGCCGGATCCTGACGCTGGAGTGGACAACCTGCGTAGAAGTAACGATCCTAGCAGCCTTAGTCAGCAGGAGCGCCTCTTCGAGTCTCGTCCACTACCTAGCGATGCCGTGGGGACGCCGGCCGCAGGCACATCCGCCGACCTACCCGAAACCGATCAGCTCGGCGACGACGATGTGCAGCAAATCACCGGCGAAACGCGCCGTGCTCTCGATCAGATGAAGGAGCGCTTTGCTCGCGGCTGGCATCTGCAGAGAGACGTGGACCCGGACCATCTAGGCGATGACTGGGACCACGGGCATGATGATTTTGAAGGTACTGATGAAGAGACTGACTCGGATTTTGAAGCCATGATACACGACCTTCAGAATGACGGCGACGAAGAGGCATTCCTGCAGTTCATCGAGCATATGCAGGAGCAGGGCATCGAAATTGAGATGCAGAGCGGGGATGAGGAGGGTGACGATGATTTCCATAATGCAGCGGAAGAGCTCGATGCGGATTGGGAGGACGCGGAGGACGATTTGGAGGAGCATGAAGCTGACCTCGACTAGGATGCTGAAACATCTAGGGTCAGGTGAATCACATGTTTGCAGTGGATGAGGCAACACTATATTATTCAGTGCAGCCCAAAGACCATACTCACATGATATTAACATTTTGAAGGGAATCGATTGTGCTGTCGATTGAGCACAACCTCTCGCTCATCAAGCATCCACCTCCACCTCGTCGACACTTGAAATGCCGGCAAGACTGCTCAGCCTCGCAAGCGCCTTACGTCTCGTTTGCTCAATCGGCCAGCCAAGCTCCACTATGCCCACATGGCTCCCTTGCTTCAGCACCCGTGGCACTGGCACATTGGCCCCTCCCTCGTCGACGAACCCATACAGGACGAATTCCAAGTAGTACTTTTGGACATCTAAGCCGCGCCTGATACCTTCCATGATGACCATATCGACTGCGCTGTCCATCCTCTTCCCGTCCATATGCCAACCCTCCCTGCACAATAAACCCCACTCCTCCTCCGGAACCCCGTTGTCCAACTCATCGTCCAACCAAGTATGCGTATCCATATCGAGATCCTCCGAAAGATAGGTGCGCACAAGCATATCTGTCGCCTCATCGTAGTCAAGGTTGACCTGCTTTGTTAAGACCTTCCACAACATTCCCAACCCCTTCTGCGTGAGCAACATATGACTCAGCTCGCCCACACCATTCCCAATCACCGGATCCGAGAAGCGCATATCCAGCTTGACTAAAAACAACTGAAACAACAAGATGTCCCCATCGCTCCAAATATTGGCATCCTGTAAAAACGCCTCCCTCAGCGCGGTGCTCTTGCACTCCATGACGCACCAGTACTTTGCCAGCACACCCTCACACGCCCGCGGTACCCTCAAGCCCTCGACGGCCAAATTCGTCAGCATCTCGCGCACGACCCGCTGCCGATGCAGCACCATGCCGATCCAACGGAATCCGGGCACATCACGCGCCAGCCATTCCCGCCCATCCATGGGGCGAAGCATCGGGTCCGAGATGCACAACTCGGGGAACAGCACCCACGAGAAGATGTGGCTGGCGAGCGGCGCGTGGTAGCGCGCGTAGTCGTGGATCAACGAGACGCTGTATTTGTTGAGCCGGTAGTGGAATTCCTTGTCGATCGAGTACAACGCCACTATGCTGTCGTAGGGCAGCCGGAGCGCCAACTGGAAGAAGAGGTTTGGGTGTCGGAGGAGAGATTTGTAAATACTAAAGGGCGCTTTTGGCGCGTCGAGCACAGCGGTGCGTCTTTGGGGATAGCTAGTCGTTGCAGGGGGAGGCGCCGCTTCCGGCCCCCAGATAGTGGCGGCAATGTTGCGGCGGCGGTGATGGCGACGGCCAAGGACGAGTGGTGCTGTATTGTTTGCTGCCGGAGACGTGGCGTGGGGGGTCGTTGCGAGCGAGAAGCCGTCTGCAGTGCGCTTCTGGCCTGTAGAGGGAGATGCGCTGGCGGCGGCGGCAGAGAGACCTGCATCGTCCATGTTGGTAATGGGCACTCTTCGAGACGGTCTTGTGCAAATTCTGTTACAGCTGGGTGCGGGAAAATTACCTCGTATTTATGGCAAGCAAACGGTCGTAGCGACGAGGTCTAGGCAGCTGCACGGTAATGAGTGAAAGAGGGTCTTGGGGACTTGATGCGGTCAAGGAATATTTGCTCAAATCGCGGCTGGTGCTCGAAAGACCCAGCACATGTCACGTTTTATGTTCATAAGAATTCTAGATCTGGTGCACTTGGTGAGCTCGAAGCTACGCTACGTCACAGCTGTGGCAGCCTCTACGAGCATGCTAGTGCGTCCATTTTGATGTGTGGAATAGTGAAACATGAGATCAGAAAATTGCAGTGCAAGCTGACAAAAGTGACATGTCAACAACGCGTGCACAGGCTTACTTTCGAACCACCAACAGCGAGAAATAACCCCTATTCCTCATTGGAGCAGACCTTGTAGCCGTTGATGATAACGCGCGCTTCACGGGTGAATTTGCCCTTGTACTTTGGAAACTCGCGCACAAGGTCGCCAGCATACTTGTCCATGACATTGTCAACCTCGTGACGCGAGTGGCAGGGCCTCAGCTTGCCCACTTTAGTAAACTTCTCCTCGATGCCCCGAGTTTCCATGTGCCAATAGTTAGGGAAGGCCCATGGGTTAATTTGATGGAAACTCCAAGGAAGATTGACCTGGTGAAATCAGTAAATGGTAGCGCGAAGAACCGTAAGACGGAACACCTACTCGAACAAGCTGCGGCATGTTGCAGTAGATACCGGCAAATTTGCCAGTAACTTCATAGCAGTTGCGGTTGTTGTCCACCGAGGCATAGGCACGCAGTGTGTCAGCGACGAGTTGAGCCAACACAGTACGAATGCCTTCCGTTCCCCAACAAGCACCCTCTGTTCTGACCCATGCCCTCCTTCGCTCGACCTTCCAGTCTGGGTAACCCTTGGTGACTCCGTTGGTCCAGATCTCTTTCCAATCCCGGTTGTTGCAGCAGGTTCCAATGCCCAAGCTCGAGGGACAGGCATCGTCCAGGAGATCAAACACCTTGTCGGAGAGGTTCTTGCCACGGACATCGCCGAAGTTGACAGGCTTGCGTGAAGAACCACCGGTCCAGATCTCGACCGTAGCCCACTCTTGCCAATACTTAGAGGGGTCGTATCCGAGTGCCTGAACGAAATCGGGCGAGGTGCCATCTATTCCAAATTAGAGTAGCGTACCTGCCGAATAGAGAGCCTACCTACTCGACAGAATGGTCATGTTGAAGGTCTGGGTGGCGGGACCAAGGCCATTGGTGCTCGAGGCAGACTGAATGTTGGCGTTGGCGGCAGGTAGAACGGCGCCAACGAGCGTGGCAAGGCACAGGGCCAGGCCAAGGAGGAAGAAGCGGATGGTGGGCTTCATGGTCAATGGATTGTGAATGGAGAAAGTCGATAGGGGGAGATGATCTGTTTGACTGCAGTGGAGGAAGCAGAGATGAGAGGTTGGGTGAGGGCTATATAGTACGTGGTAGCGCTAACGCATAGACCCTGCTCTCGCGAGTAGTGGTGTAAGTGAAGGTGCGGCGATCAAGGCACGTGGCCATAACTCACGCCAAAATGATAGCAGAGAAGACAACAAGCCTTTTTGTGTGATATCGTAGCTGATAACTGGAGGTATAATGATGGTATCACAAGGCCGAAGATAATTAACGTACCTATGCATCAAAAGCCTTGTATACTTTTGTGGTCCGGACTGTGTTTGCTGCATACATCAGCTGCAAGGCGAATTTTATTCCTCTCATCAAAAGTCTCAGGCCGGTACTCACTTCATTTCATCAAGCACAGCAAGTTTGCGTGTATGTTTGCTTCGTATTAGAAGTCGAGAAACACAACTTTGAAGTAAACTGCAATGGTTCTGCATATAGAATTTAATTTTAGCTATCACCATGTCGCGATATCGACAGCCTATGGTGGTTATCTGTTGAGAAAGTATCTTGGAACACTCTTACCCACCTGATCCATCCTTCACACCACAGATTACAACTTTGGCAACATGCAACATTGCTCTAAGGCTCGTTCGAGCAGCTCTTGCAGCCATTGATGATGACACTTAATTCAGAGCGAAACCTTCTGTAGAGGAATGAAGGAGCTTGAGAGTGTATGCTCAGATGGTCGATGATATAGATCACTGATTTTGTAGGATCAGATGAAATGACTATGTATATGGAGCATCGGAGTACATTCTCTCCTGCTCCGGGCGCGCATGAGCTCTACCGCTCACGTGCGCTCATACCTCCCATGTGCTCTCTGTCAGAGCACGTCAGATACCAACTGTGCCGCGACATCTTCCCATTCAATCCGCGAACTCCGTCTTGATAACCTTTTCCTGTTTGTCCATGGCCGTTTAGACCTTACTACGAGTAGCACAGGGCCTGGGGAATTTGTGCTCGGTGAAATGGTGCCAGCAACCGGGACCCCACATCTCGACGTACACGAAGTTGGCCTGGTCAGGCTGGATGGGGGGCTTCCCGGGCATCTAATGTGGTCGGCCTGCTGTACTTCGAAGAAACAAGAACCCAGAGCCTTTACTTACACGCAGAACCCAGGTGGGTAATGTTGTAGAATTCTTCGTAGCCAGGTACCTGGAAGTAGTTACCTATGATGTCGGTCTCGGTCCACGCCCTCAGTATACCGGCGACCACTTTATTCGAATCCACTCGGTAGCGTAATGGGCACTAATAATCATGGCGTACGCATAACCGTTAACGTACGCATCGGCGAGTGTCGCAGAATTCTCTTGGCAACCACCATCTACCTTCAACACAACATGTCTTCATCAAACAACGTGAACTCAGTCTATCATGAAGGTGCAGTTGAACTTGCACTTGCAGCTTTCCAATCTGGCCAATTCTGAACGCAAAAAGCTGCTGCTGACGCCTTCAACATTCGCCCAAGGACCCTCAACCGACGCGTACAAGGAATTTCTGCACGACGCGATTGCACCCCCAACAACCAAAAGCTTACTGCGACTGAAGAGAAGACGATTGTCCGATATATCCTCGACCTTGACTCACGAGGATTTGCGCCCCGGCTGTGCGAGGTAGCAGATATGGCTGATAAACTACTGGGTGTACGTGGTGGTTGGTTGGTTGGTTGGTATTCGATTTTCGTCCATAGGATGGGGATTAAGTCCACCATCACCGCCTCCCGAAGGGCATATAGGACGTGCTAAGCTATGGAATTACAGTGCTGCCACACTACCTTAGAAAGCATTTCTTGCCTGCGCGGGTATTGCTACCATTTCAGAACTACAGCTCCCCTTCCAATTGGGGAGACTGAGCAGTGTGTGTACATCAGGGTGGTTCCCTTGTGTGTATTCAGAGGCGGTTTGAGTGCCATGAGAGAGTAGGAAAGAGTAGGTGGGTGTGAAGAGCCGGTGCCCTGCCGAATCGAAGCCGTGGCTCTGCGCGAGGAGAGCCTTTGTACTAGGCTTGGCCATGCCTGTGTCTGAGGAGATAGGTGTAGTAGGTAGGCAGAGCCAGGCCTGTCCTTCTTCTTTATCCCCAAGGGTCGTGAAATCTAAGGCCATGCTGGCTGCCTTGTTTGCGTGTTGTGTCAGGTCTGGGACGCTGACAGTCGGTCTTCAGAGAGCTGAAAGCAGCTCTCATCGTTGTGGGTGTGGAGAGCCGGTGCTCTGTCGAATTGCGCCGTAGCTCTTCGCGTGGAGAGCCTTGCGGTAGGCCTGGCGATGCCCTTATACTGCAAGAACAAGGAGTGGCAAAACTGTCTCCTTGTCTTGGTGGTGGTTGTGGCCTTCGACCGAACGTGAAAATCTGAGTAGCGCACGGGCCATTTTGAAGAGAATTCAGCTCAGCGAAGAGCTGAAAGACAAAAGAGGGCAGCGCGCCTGCCACAACGCCTGCAGCGGGGAGAGGACGTTGGGAAACAGATTTAAGAAGGCATTTGAGTCGTGTTTGAACGAAAAATCGATGGAAATCGACCTTTCGCTGACCTGGAAAAGTTGATGTTCGGGTGTGTACGTGGTGGTGGTGAGCCAGTTGGCAAATGCTGGGCTGAGAGATTCGTAACGCGATCAGATGAGCTCAAGATGGCGTTCAATCGAGCAAAGGATCACCAGAGAATACTCCAGGAGGACCCAGAGATAATTAGCGCGTGGTTTAAGCTGGCGGAGGACACCAAAGCCAAGTACGGCATCCACGACGATGACGTGCACAACTTCGATGAGACAGGCTTTCAGATGGGCGTTATTGGCTCAATGAAAGTGGTTACAGGCGCAGAGAGATGTGCTCGACCAAATCTTATTCAGCCAGGCGATCGCGAGTGGGTTACAGTCATCCAGAGTATCTGCGCTGCTGGGTATGCAACCCCACCTTTCATCATCTATAAAGGGCGCGTCCACATCTCTGCCTGGTATGAGGAGGCAGATATCCCGCGTAATTGGAAGGTCTCAGTCTCTGAGAATGGCTGGACTAACAACGCTCTTGGTCTAGAGTGGTTGAAGCATTTTAACGCGCATACAAAGACGCGCAAGGTGGGGGTGTAACGTGCCCGTGCGCAGTGTGCCCGGATTCACAGTGTGCCCCGCAGAACACCACATGCCCAATCTCAAAATGAGGCTGTACAGCGCCACGCAATAGCTCGATATTGATAGAAATATAGTTTTGTAGTAATTAGATGCTTGCGATCAACTTGTACTATCTATATTTTTGTGGGAGATTGACGTTGCGGCCACGTGATGTGACTTTGGCTGGAGTAGCAGATAGCTCATCTCCAGCTTGAACACCAGCGTGAGCAGCGCCAGCGCGTTTTTGACGCTTGTTACTTGGTAAGACTACTCGTGAGGCTTTACGCTTGCGTTGTTGAGCTTGTTGGATAGATTTTTTTAGTGTTGAGCTTCAACTTTGCGCGCGCGTTCAGCTGCTTTCTCAGCTCTCTCCTGCTCCCTGACGTCCTTGAGCCTCTGCCTTTCCACACGCTTCTCCTCGAGCTCAACTTGACGCTGCAGTTGAGCCTCCTCGCGCTGCTTTTTGGCCCGTGCTTTTTGGAGTTTCTCCTCCATCTCATCTCGCTCCCGTACTACTTCTCTAGCTCGAGCTTCACGCAGCTTGCGAGGAGACCAGTGGACGGCGCCACCGTGATACTCCTGGCGCTGTTGAAGGTCAAGAGCTTTGCCCTTCTTCTTGTGCTTCTTTTTGTGTTGAAGAGCCTCCTTTAAGCCCTCATTCTCATGCTTTAAAAGCTCATTCTGCACAGAGAGATGGTGAACGCTTGAACGCAGCTTTTTTGACTCAGTCTGTTCGGTATCCTTTACAACAGCTCGAACTAATCGATCCATCTTTCTCCAATCATTGTCAGAGAGCCCTGATGATGAGCTTCTCTCAGCTTCTGGCGTGCTGGCAAATCTACGAAGGATAACGTTGGCATCCATCGGCCAGATCCCAGTAGCTTCGAAAGCCTTCAATACGAGGCTCTCCGTGAAGGAGGATATCCAGGCGCTCAAGAAGAGTGGGAAAAAGTCCCCTTTCTTGATTGGAATAAGGCCTTGAGCCTTGTGGAGATAGTTGGTGAGCTCGTTGGAGTAGGCTTGAGAGAGTGGCTTGAACAGCACTACATCGAGCGGCTGGAGCGTGTGAGTTGAATGGGGTGGAAGGACCATGAGAAGGATCCTGTGGTGATCACAGTAGTCGATAAACTCCATCGTGACATGAGATCCATGGCCATCAAGGATAAGTAATCTCCATCTACCTGATTGTTGCTTTGTACAGCGATCAAACACCTGCTCAAGCCAAGCTAGGCCTATGTTATCGTTTGACCAGCCTGTTGGAGATGATGAGACAAAGACCTCATGTTCTCCTGCCTTGATATCCTCTACCCAACTTGATTGTATAGCTCGTTTTGCAGCTGCGTATATGAGGCTTGGAGGCAGCGAGCTCCCATCGGCGCAACAGCAGGCTAGGAGTGTCAGAAACTCGCGTGATCCATCCTGGAGAGATGCTCGAACCTCTTTCTTCTCCCATTGACGCCTGCTGAATATTCTCTTGCTTCTGCCTATCAAGCCAATCAAGAAGCCCTTCTCATCCATATTGTATATATCTCGAGTCTCAAGGTGATATTCAGTGATGTTTTGATGCAGTAGCTCCAAGTAGAGACGGTATTTTGACTCAGAATCAGCCAGGTGGCGCGTACGATCCATGGCGGTGGTCCACTTTGAGATGAGATGGATCTCGTGCCGGTTGATGAAGCGAGTAACCCAGCTCTCGCTGAGCTGCTGACGGGCTACTTCTGATGATAAATTCCTGATCATCTCCCTCGTAGGAGGTAGGCCTTGCTTAGTAAGCTTAGTGATATATCGTACAAGCTCTAACTACTGTTCTGGGTTGAGAGCTTGCCTGCTGGCATGCCCAGCATCCCTAGGCCCTGTCACGCCTCTCCATCGCCGCCCCAGAGTTGACCGGTCAACGCCATGCTTTTCAGCAATTTCCTTCATGTAAATTGTTCTTCTGAACTTCGCGATTTTAGATGCTCGATCGCCTCATCAATCGGAGCCATGGTCGTGGAGTTATCGCGCGTTGGAGTTGTGGTGTTGAGACGCGCGTTGGTGTTCTGCGGGGCACACTGTGGATCCGGGCACACTGCGCACGGGCACGTTAAGCCATGCACATTTCCCCATAGATGATCTGCTGCAGGGCTTGGCCCTGCCGTCACACTGTTATTTTGGGGCCGCAGACTCCACCATGTGCAACCACAATGTCATCCTTCCAATCTTTGCAGACAGCATCTGCTCGCAGCAGATCTTTGCGTTTGCCCTCGCACAGCCCGGCTCATTGCAATTGGAGTGGGTCCCATGTAGGGAATATCCGGGAGACTTCGTCCACCCGGTCGCATTGTGCCTGGAACCACATTGGTTTCTGTCTTGGGTAATGGATGGGCGTTTGCAAGCTTCCCTACCTGTAAACTGGCGCGATGGATGAAGATACACTGGGATTTCAGTTAAATGCAGCTGTTCGCTCGTTTCCTTTCCATTTCACATCAACACTCCCGCTTTCCAGAACCTCTCAGCACAACAGCGATCATGACACGCTCCAATCAATGCAAGCCAGTGCAATCGGCGAAAGAAGCATGCCTCAAGGCCAAGCTCTGGGTCTATCAACTGCTCTCACATCTGTCGTGCAACGCCGCATGTAAGCTTCGCTCGGGTTCTGCCCAGGTGTCAAGTACAATCGCTAACTCAACCGTAGCTGAGGCTGACACTGCTGATAACACTACCATCCCTGCCCAGCCTGTTCCCGAGTCTAAGCCAGCGTAAGCCTACATCGAACACTCTGATTGTTTCCACACTGACGTTCCTAGGCATCGTTGCCGCTGCCCCCTCGTTCGCCGCGAAACCGAGAATGATCTCCGCGGCATCTTCCACAACCGCAGTATCGTGCTCACGGAGGAGTGGACCAATGACTTTGGAACTTCCATCGCCACAGCATCCTCTGTCGATAACTCCCAAACCACCAAACATGCATCAACCCGCATGACGGGAACGCCAGGCACCCCAATGCTGAAGAAGGACAGGCGTGCTGCTGGTGTGCACAAAGCGGTGATGTAGGTTTGAAGCATGATGCTCAGCACATCAAATTTCAGCTGTTCTGGTGTTGGGCTTGGATGGACGGTCCAAGGGTCTGACAATTTCTCGCACACTTATAGACCCGAACAGTAGAATGAGATGCGCAATCTAAACTCATGCTGATGCCAATGATACTCTCGCCACATCTCTTCAATCCTTTTCCACTTTGCACATACTATGAAATATCTCGCCGCCTATGTAACCACAGCAGTTCTAACAAGAACATGTGTAAGCAGTTGGGGTGTATATTGTATTGATGTGATGTGTATTGTCCTGATGACCGGAAGGTCTGTGATGTAGGTTTATATACATAGAGTAGTGGGCTGATTGGTCGGTGGATAATCCACGTGACCATACAAGGTACCCTGGGCTTACACATGAAGATGTAATGTAAGCCCAGGGTACCTTGTATGGTCACGTGGATTATCCACCGACCAATCAGCCCACTACTCTATGTATATAAACCTACATCACAGACCTTCCGGTCATCAGGACAATACACATCACATCAATACAATATACACCCCAACTGCTTACATGTAAGTTGAATGCAAGGTCGCCAGTAACACTACTACCAAAGTGCCCAGGCTTTTAGACACGCTTAGTGTAAGGCTCCTAAAGATGTAAGGTTAGATAAGAGGGAGGAGGTAGGCTGGATGCAGGCAAAATATGGCAAACAAACTCCACACCCACGCATCTGTTGGGCATACCGCAAGTGTAAGTCTCCTGATGAAGCATGCTTTGAGCGCTCGACTCCAACGTTCTGTGGGATGACCATGAAGCTTTCTGTTTCACGCGCGCTCCTCTAAGCCACTGTGTTTCTAGCAATGACTGCCACTTCCAGTCGTCGGACTTCAGCGAGCGTAAGGATGTGTTCCATGTTGACATGGGAAGCGCGGATGTAGTGCGCAATGCTTTTATATGTAATGCAAAGTATGGACCAGACTGACTTTAAACTAAGCATCTAGATGGAAGCTGCTTGTCATCTCGTTGTGCACCACATACATCTGGCTCATCACTTAATTAGGACCCCTTACATGTTGAACTCGCGCCTGCTATGAATGCGCCTGCGTTGAATTGCCGAGTCTCACGAGACGCTGAATCAACGGCAGACGCCCATCACAACCGCCAGCTGGAACATGAAGAGCTACAAGACAGAAAGTCGAAGGGAAGAGAAGCGCACAGTGTCATCAGAGCTCGCCGAACAAGGATAAACTCTTGCTAAGCCTGCGTCGTCGTCGCGAGATGCTGTCAAACCCTAGCGCCTCCATTGGCAGCAACAGCACCTGCTGATGCGTTGAGGGAGTAGGCGGCTTCACGTCGTGCGATAGCTCAAGCCGCAGCTTTGGCAATCCGCCGCTGGTGTCGCAAAGAAATACGGCGAAGGAGAGGCTCCAATCAGTGTGCACCACGGTCTAGCCGGGCGAAATTAGCTCATGCCTCACGATACCACGTGGCCGGCACCCCCAGATCTTGCGGCTAACAGTGGGTCCTGAAACCTCCGAGACGTAGCTTCTCGGGCATTGGGCAACACACTTGACGTACACAGTCCAGCCAGGTCTCAAGACAGGAGATACTTGCAATATATTTGGTATTGTGCAACAATTCCTTTCCTGCATTGGCAGTCTGCCACTTCTGCACGTTTGACTGGTTGTAGTAATCCTCCTTGCACAGCAAACACCCTACCGCACTTATTTTCAGAGTATCTGGCAGCTAGATACATTCTCGAGGTTGAGGTTATGTATGCTATGTATTGTACCTTGGAAAATACGTCAACCATCTACTGTTTATCATAAACTTGACTGCGAGCACGTTTATTAGAGTAGATACATATGTTTGGTATCGCAGTCGCAAAAGCCTGTCACATCACGTCTGACGCTAGAATAGCCTTAGGCAGGATATTTCAACGGTGTCTTCCTACTCTACTGGCGGATCATTGCATTGACCTTACTCTTCCCTTCTGAAATCTGATGTAGGGACACAGTTGACGCAGTGCTGTGATTAAAGAATATGCGCCACTTAAGAAGGTCGAATTGAGTCATTTTGCATACCAGCTCTTCCAACCTCGCCAGCAGGATATTGAACAAACGCAAGTCCCTGGCTATAGTGTGTGAGGGTCGTTATGATATTTGATGCCAGGATAATAAGTTCCCTTTCACTTTCTGTTGACTTTGAACCTTCTCGGCCCGCCACAACTCCACCCACCGTCCGATCTTTGGCTTTCACTCTCACCCGGCTGCTTCCTATCTTCTCGGCACACGAAATTTTTTTTTCCTTTCCTGATTTTCGCCGTCTCTTTCTTTCTACCCCAAACCCCACTGTTGAACATTCCTGTCTGTATCTACACCGTCTGTCTTCGTCGCAATGCCTCCGCAGGTTTGTTCCTCCCCATTCAAAAGTCAAATGCGAGAGCTAACAGCCTCAGGCTCACAGCCCAAAGCCTCGCACGGCGAAGCCAGCGCCCACGCGCTCACCACTTTCGAAGCCTACGCCGAAGCGCTCCCGTACCGATGGCACACAGAGCAGTCCGCATGTCATCGAGTCCGATGGCGAAGATGAGCTCGGACTGCCAGCGCCGAAGAAGGCAGCGCTAAGGAAGGATAGGAAACCTCCAGGTCCCTTGCGAATTCTTGCCGCTCAGCCTATTCTTCACGACCCCGGCTCTTTCGGCCACGAGCATCTGAGCTCTGATGAGCCGTCGATCACCCGTGTCCAGGCTAGGGATACCCGAGTGGTGAAGGACGCTGCGCCTGTCGCCCCGTCAATCATCTCGACTAGGCTCGAGCGGTCTTCTCCATGTGCAGCACCGGCAAACTCGGCTTCACATCCTCCACGCTCAGCGCCTCTTCACCCTCCACATGATAGCCGTAGGGTCGTTGGGGCCTTCAGCACTCCTTCGCGAACTCCTGCGCCGGTTGAAACGCCATCACCCTTCTCGCCTTTCTCGCAGACTTCTTTCCCGCTGTACGGAGAGCATACAAACCTGAAGTCGGCATTTGAGTCTGTGAGCAAAAATTCGACGTCAACCCTTTTCGCAACTCCAGCCCCGCGCTGTTCAAACGCCGCAGCATCCGGTTCAATTGGTAAGTTCGCACCAGGCATCGGCCCCGAGCGTACGAACTTGAGCTCGGGCTTGAAGGGTCTTAGCCACGATTGCACCCCTTCTGCAACGAGTCAGGCCAAGCCTTTCAATCTCGCAGACCAGACCAGGAAGCTAGAAGATCCCTTCTCCTCACCTCCTCAGTCAGCCTTCGGCCGCGTTGCACAGGCGCCAGACCACCCATTCGCCAACCGCACCAGCAAGAAGCGCAAGTCTTCCTTATCTGCAAAGAAGTCCTCCACCAATGCTATCGCCTTCACTCCAGCAAATCCGATTTCTTCTGTTCGGCCCACTACTCCCATCCCATCGCCATTTACTTCCAACAATAAGCCGACGTCCTCAATCCGCCGTCGTGTACCCACACCTGACCGCCTTTTCACCAACATGTCCATCAGCAACATCAACGAGCTCATTTTGGCCATGCCCCGCGTCGAGGCAGAAGAGGCGAGGCGCAGAGCGAAGAAGAAGAAGAAGACTCAGACCGTGGCGTCGCTGCAGGGCCGAAGTGCGAAGAAGGCTGGCCCTCCGAGGAAACATGGCAGTATCAAGAGGATGGAGACAAACGCGAACGGCAGCGTGGAGGCTGGTAAGCAGCATGAAAATATTGAGATGACGGATGATGATGATGATGATGGTGCTGGCCTTGGTGTTCAAATGCAGGATATGCCGGGAGATGATGACCTTGATCTTATCGACGCTGAGGGCGGTTCCGAGGAGGCGGAAGACAAGTGCTCCATCGGCATTGAGACCCTTGCGGGTGTGGAAGCCGGTAACGAGAGCGACAACACCTTGGCCGACTTTGAAGATGAGCTTGCCGTTTCTCCAACCGGGGCGAAGACCAAGAGGATGAACGACAAAGTATGCCTGACGCCTTGTATCTCGAGTTCCGCAGCTGATAGTTCAACAGATTTCTCTGAGCAAGGTTCAAGTATGGCTTGACAGCATGCCAGTCGCAAACTCTCTTTTGCCAGTCAAGTCCTCCAATGCAGCAAAGACACTCTCTCAATCCAAGGCACCCGTGCAAACATCCACAATCGATCGCGCAGCTCGTGCGACCCCAGCGTCTTCCATCATCGGCCTGACCGACGATGAGCCTTATGCTTCTGCACCACCGCAAGAGAAGCGTCGATCCGGCCCCACTGTCACGGCATCAGTGACTGCTTCAGCCCTTTTGCAGCCCGCCGCCGCTTCGTCGGCACCATGTGAGCGCCCAGAGCACACCAAGACGCGCAAGGCAGAGTTCATGCAAGGCTTTAAAGCCAAGTACGGGATCGGTGGATTCTCCATCCGTGATGCCATCCTGGAAGTGAACGCCGGCAAGCGCCTGTCAGTCACGCGCTTCAACCAAGAAGAAGGTGAGCGCTATCTCCGCTCTCTTGCTGATCAGGGTAAGCTCGCCATCCGCCACGAGCTTGTGTACAATCTTGAGCAAGATCCCGGCCCCAATGCGCCTCCTCCCCACCCAGTCAAGAAGAGAAAGTCGACGACCGCGACCCAGGGGATAAAAAAAAAAGCCTAGTCCTTATTGCAACATCCCCGCCGCCTGCTTTAAAGTTTTTATGTTCCGGCTCATTGGTAAATTGAAAGGGGTCACCTATTTGACAACGAGAGGAGGGGGGACACACTAAGCAGTTGTTCCAAGCGTCTGAATGAGTATCTGGGCGGACCGGCCGAAGAAGAGAAGCCGAGACTGAAAGAGCTCAGTGTTGCTTTGGTATATCTGCAGAAGGTTGGAGATGTTGTGCTGGAGGGCGAGAAGATCAGGTTTGTCGAGCGCGAGCAGGTCAAATTATCATAGCGTCGGTAATGGTGCTGCTAGGGCCACTTTGGACTTTAGTGTGAGCAATCGTGAGGCGAGCGCGTATAAGGAACCGGTGCAACTAAAGAGGGTTGATGTACTTTGTAGCTCTAAGCAACACTTTGCAATTTTGGCAATAAAGTAGTTGTCCGGTCTGGCGCCCGCGCAGCTGTGACATGCATCTCTTGGAAGGTAGATTGGCTTGTAAGCACTCAAGATCTTTGTGCTTAGTTCCGTTCAAGGCATGTGGTCGCTCGGCGATCGTGACTGTCAAAGCTGGAAGCTGCCAGCTGGGATCTTTCCAGCAGAACAGGGAATTCCCCATTGGGCGGCTGAAAGCATCGAACTTCTGAGTGTTGCTTTCTCTGCCATAACTGGCCAAGGCGGTGCTGCATTGCAATCAAAGTCATTGTGCGGAGCTCAAGAGCTTTTGGTCCGTGGGTCTGGTACCGAGACCACCGCCCCGAACATCAACTTTTCCAGGTCAGCGAAAGGTCGATTTCCATCGATTTTTCGTTCAAACACGACTCAAATGCCTTCTTAAATCTGTTTCCCAACGTCCTCTCCCCGCTGCAGGCGTTGTGGCAGGCGCGCTGCCCTCTTTTGTCTTTCAGCTCTTCGCTGAGCTGAATTCTCTTCAAAATGGCCCGTGCGCTACTCAGATTTTCACGTTCGGTCGAAGGCCACAACCACCACCAAGACAAGGAGACAGTTTTGCCACTCCTTGTTCTTGCAGTATAAGGGCATCGCCAGGCCTACCGCAAGGCTCTCCACGCGAAGAGCTACGGCGCAATTCGACAGAGCACCGGCTCTCCACACCCACAACGATGAGAGCTGCTTTCAGCTCTCTGAAGACCGACTGTCAGCGTCCCAGACCTGACACAACACGCAAACAAGGCAGCCAGCATGGCCTTAGATTTCACGACCCTTGGGGATAAAGAAGAAGGACAGGCCTGGCTCTGCCTACCTACTACACCTATCTCCTCAGACACAGGCATGGCCAAGCCTAGTACAAAGGCTCTCCTCGCGCAGAGCCACGGCTTCGATTCGGCAGGGCACCGGCTCTTCACACCCACCTACTCTTTCCTACTCTCTCATGGCACTCAAACCGCCTCTGAATACACACAAGGGAACCACCCTGATGTACACACACTGCTCAGTCTCCCCAATTGGAAGGGGAGCTGTAGTTCTGAAATGGTAGCAATACCCGCGCAGGCAAGAAATGCTTTCTAAGGTAGTGTGGCAGCACTGTAATTCCATAGCTTAGCACGTCCTATATGCCCTTCGGGAGGCGGTGATGGTGGACTTAATCCCCATCCTATGGACGAAAATCGAATACCAACCAACCAACCAACCAACCGAGACCACCGGGTCAATGCACGCGTCGGGTCAATGCACGCGAGCACCAAAACACACTTTTCTCCTCAACACCATAACTCCACGAAATGTCAACTGTTTTTGATGCGCTTGAAAATGCACGTGCAGCGAGCTTAGACGGACAAATTTACTACCAAGAAATTGCTGATCAGACGGGGTTCTCGAGGTCGACGTTGTCGCGCAATGACCGACGCGTTACTGTCCCGCGTGCGGAGGTAGACCTTCAACGACGCAAATTGTCACCACAACAAGAGCGTGACCTCTGCGATTACATAGAGGAGCTTACTGAGCGTCACTTACCACCTACAAGGCAGATGATCAAGAATTTTGCAGCGGAAATCGCTAAAGATCATGTTGGCGAGACCTGGGTTACTGACTTCCTCAACCGTCACACCGAGACGCTCCTCTACAAATGGACCACCGCAATGGACAAAGTACGCCACGCCGCCGATAATAGCGACAAGTACAAGGCCTATTTTAGCCTCCTGCACAGCAAAATCAAAGAATACAACGTCAGGGCGGCCGACACGTACAACATGGATGAGAAAGGCTTCGCTATCGGTCTTGTCGCTAGGAGCAAGAGGATCTTCAGCAAGCGCTTGTACGAGAAGCAGAAGAACAGGCAGTCGCTACAGGACGGCAACAGAGAGTGGGTGACGCTGTTGGCGAGCGTCTGCGCCGATGGCAGCGCTCTGCCTCCGGGTCTCATTTTCACAGGCAAGGACAACACCATACAAAGCTCCTGGGTGGAGGATATTGAGCCAGGAAAACACTCAGTATTTTTTACTGCAACGCCTTCAGGCTGGACGAATGACGAGGTGGGGCTTGCTTGGCTGGAGCAGTTGTTCAACCGCTACACCAAGAAGAAAGCGCGCAGAAGCTGGCGATTGCTTATCGTCGATGGCCACGGCTCTCATATAACGATGGCCTTTATCGATTTCTGCAATCGGCACAAGATTCTGCTAGCGATCTTCCCTCCACACAGTACTCAGTCGCTGCAGCCGCTCGACGTTGTGTGCTTCGCTCCGTTGGCTCAAAACTACAGCGGTGCCGTCACCCAACACCTTCACGATAGCCAAGGCATCTCAGGCGTGCCTAAGAGCGACTTCCTTATGCTCTTCTGGCGATCCTGGCAGCAAACGTTCACCAAAGAGCTCATACTCAGCGCCTTCGAGAACACGGGTATATGGCCGCTCAACCCTAACGTAGTACTCAGCCGATGGGACGATGTTAGCGACAGTGAGTATGAGACCCCTCCGCCCATTAAGGCCCACGATTGGCGCTCAATTGATCGATTATACAAAGCTGTTGTCGGTGAAAACACCTCAGATGACGCAAGGCAGCTCCGCCGTACTATCCACCACCTCTCTGCTTCTTGTGGGATACTTACAGCTGAAAACAAAGGACTCTCTGCAGCAGTTGCCGCACAAAACCCCTTAAAGAAGAAGCGGGAGACTCTTGACTTACGCCAACGGAAGAAGGGACGCAGCGAAGCCCTCCTCTACTCCCCCAGCAAAGTACGCGACGCACGTCGTAATTGATTAACTGTATGTGGTGTCTCTGCTGTCCATTCGTTATCTGTAGGTGTCTTTGGTGGTGATGGTGTCCTGACTACTACAGTCAGATTAGATAGGACACGCTCTGGACTATGTGGGATAAGTCCTGTCGCCTGGAAACCAGCCTTGATATTCTGCTCTGACAGTGTTGTCAGCCTGACCTGTGGGTATATCCTTAGGAATTCAGGCTTGTCAACGTGGAAGACTCTTTGGCGGGCAAGCTCTGCTACCTGGTGTCCATACGCTGTCTTAAGAGGAGAGAAGCAGCCAACGTCAAGTGGCTGAAGAAGGTGTGAGGTGTGAGGAGGCATACAGAGAGTAATAATCAGGTTGTCTGCACAGTACTGATCAAACTCAGGTGTAGCATGGCTGCTGTGACCATCAAGGATAAGGAGCCGACGAGCCCCTGACGAGCGAGTCTGTGTATGTCTGTTGAAGTGCTTTATCCAGTCAAGACCTAGCTCATCTGTTGTCCAGCCGTTGTCGCTGACTGCAAGAGTCCAGGTAAGTGGTAGGTCCTTATACCAGCTAGCTTGGTGGAGCTTCCCTGATAGTATAATAAACGGTGGGATAGACCAACCTGACGCGTTGATACACTCAATCGTCGTCACCCACTCGCGATTGCCTGGCTGAATAACAGTAGCACGACCAACTGTGTCAGAGCTAGTGACGACCTTAGACGTTGAGGCGACACCCATCATAAACCCAGTCTCATCAAAGTTGTAGACGTCCTCATCAGGTATCCCATACATGACGCGTGTCTCCTCTACTAGCCTAAACCATGCGCCAATCCTAATAGGATCCTCACAGCGAGCACGCTGTGAATGGAATTTCCTATTCCACTTGGTCTTGAGTGTAGGCTGGGTGTTGACAAATCGTGACACCCAGTTCTTGCCGACAGGTGGTGGAGGTGGATTTTGGCCGCGGCTAGCGAGTAGAGTGTCCGCCATACGTCGCACGTCAATAATCTGGGGGGGAAAGCCACGTCGGTCAAGGTCTAGGATCCAGTCTACAAGAGACTGCTCCTCATTTGTCTGTAGCTTTCGCTGGTGGAGGTGGGCAACAGCTTTTGGCTGTGAGCCGGAGAGGCGGTCGCGGAGCGTTGTTCGTGGAACATTGTAGAGGTTTGAAGCCCTGCGTTGAGACTTGACGCGTCTATCTTGATAGGCCTGTGCAGCAAGTAGAAGTCTGCCTTCTTTTTGAGGCAATTGAGGCTGTGGTTGTTGAGTCATTGGGGTTGACGTGGGCGCGACGCGTAGGATTTTGGTGGTGTGGCCGGGAAGAATAGTATAACGTCCTCCACGGGCGAGCCGATCACTCTGCCAAGACCACACCAAACCTCTACCTTACCACACAATGCCTCAACAACAACACAAATCCAAGCCCTTAAAAGAAGCTGCGATACAGCTTGCGCTCCAGGCAATTAAACAAGACGCGACACTTACATTGCGACGCGCTGCAGCTATCTATAACGCGCCTTACACCACACTACACGATCGATACACAGGACGACCTGCACGAGCTGATTGTACGCCGAATCAACCGATTATGGATCAGACTGAGGAGAATGTGATTGCTGAGCACATTCTTCAGCTAGATGCACGAGGATTTGCCCCTCGGCTGGCTGCTGTAGCTGATATGGCCCATTCTTTGCGTGCTGAGCGCAATATGGGCCATGTTGGCGTAAACTGGCCCAATACGTTTGTCAAGCGCCGCCCTGACCTCCAAGTAATGTTCAATTGCAAGTACGACTACAAGCGAGCCCTCTGTGAGGATCCAGAGATTATACAAGGCTGGTTTGGGCTTGTAGCGAATGTCAAAGCCAAGTATGGCATCCAGGACGATGACACATACAACTTTGATGAGACAGGCTTTATGATGGGCCAGATATCTACAGGAGCAGTTGTCACAGGTTCAGAGCGTCGAGGACGGCCCAAGGCAGTGCAGCAGGGCAATCGAGAGTGGACCACGGTCATACAGGGCATCAATGGCACGGGATGGGCCATTCCACCCTTCATCATCTTCAAAGGCCGCTACCACCTCTCTGCCTGGTACAAAGAGCCTGATCTGCCCCAGGACTGGATTATTGCAGTCTCTGAGAACGGATGGACCACCAACAAGCTTGGTCTGGACTGGTTGAAGCACTTTGATGGCCATACAAAGAGGCGCACCCGAGGAGGGTACCGGCTGCTCCTTATTGACGGCCACGAGAGCCACAACTCCCTTGACTTCCAACAATACTGCAAGGAAGCAAACATTATTACACTGTGTATGCCTCCACACTCATCGCACCTCTTACAACCACGCGACGTAAATCGCATAAAAGAAAGCAGTTACAGCAGGAGGGGGTCCTAACAGCTGAGGAAGGCCTTCGATTAACTAACGTACCTCACAAGCGAGCTGGCCACACAAGCGAGCTGGCCACCTGCGCCAAGACCCCACCAAACATACTATTGCGCATAGTATAATCGCGATGAGCCAACAACCAGACAATCTACTACCTTCAAAAGATGCTCTACTACAGCTTGCTCTTGAGGCTATCAAACGCGACGCGACGCTATCCCAGAGACGTGCTGCAGCTATCTACAACGTCTCTCGAGCAACACTCAGTAATCGCCTTGCTGGAACACCTTATCGACGCGATTGCACGCCCAACTCAATAAATCTCCTTAAGACAGAGGAGGATGTAGTTACTCAGCATACCCTTGACCTCGACGCGCGAGGATTTCCGCCCCGGCTTGCTGCTGTGAAGGATATGGCTGATTCTTTGCTGGCTGAGCGTCACCGTGATCCTGTTGGCCAGAACTGGGCTGCAAACTTTGTCAAACGTCGCCCTGAGCTCAAGGTCAAATTCAATCGCAAATATGACTATAAGAGAGCTCTCTGCAAGGATCCTGAGATTATACAAGGCTGGTTTCGGCTTGTAGAGAACATGAAGGCTAAGTATGGTATCCTTGATGACGACACCTACAACTTTGACGAGGCTGGCTTCATGATGGGCATGATATCAACTGGAGCAGTAGTCACTAGTACTGAGCGTCGAGGACGGCCAAAGAGCGTTCAGCAGGGCAATTGAGAGTGGACTACAGTGATCCAAGGGATCAATGCGATGGGCTGGTCGATCCCACCCTTCATCATCTTCTAGAGCAAGCACCACCTCTCAAGCGTAGATCGCATAAAAGGAAGCGTATACAGCAGCAGGGTATCTTAACGATTGAGGAGGGCGTACGACTGACGACCCTTAAGGAGTTTGAGGCGCGTAGTGATGGGAAGAAGGCAAAGAAGAGGGTGCGCGTTGAGGCAGGTGAGCCTAGCCAACGACGCTGTGGACGCTGCGGCGAGGCAGGGCATAACGCACGTACGTGTAAGCAAGAAGTATTAGTAGATTCTGAGTAGAATAGCCTATTACGATTCTTAATTACTATCCTTGACGGTGCTCTACGGTCGTGTACAGTACTGATTTTGGTAGGGTCTTGGCGCAGGTGGCCAGCTCGCTTGTGTGGCCAGCTCGCTTGTGAGGTACGTTACTCTAAATGAGTTTGGGGCGCGTGGTGATGGTAAGAAGGCAAGGAAGCGAGTGCGTGTTGAAGGAGGTGAGGCAACCCAAAGACGCTGTAAAAAGTGCCACAAGGTAGGGCATAGCTCGCGCACGTGTAAGAAGGCTGCAGAAGGTGTTACTGAATGATATTATGTGCTGTACTACTGTATACAAGGCTAACATGGGCCAATGCGAGCCATAATAGGGTGGAGGTTTGGTGTGGTCTTGGCAGAGTGATCGGCTCGCCCGTGTGATCGGCTCGCCCGTGGAGTACGTTACCGAAAGGGTTCGGGAGGAAACTGTTAACGTACTCCACAAGCGAGCCGGTCACCCAAGCGAGCCGGTCACTCAATTTTACACCAAAAATTAAGATTTTTGCACCTTAATAACTCTACAACCAGATAATAGAATTGTCTAAAACTTGAAATACTATGCTGCATCTTGTCACGGCGCTGCGCCGTGCAGCCAATCAGGAGTCGCTGGGTGGCTAAGCGAGACCCAGCAACCGCTTATTGGACGCTGTAAGCACGGGCCTTGTCCCTTTAAAATCTACTCGTCCGAGAATCCGCAGCGTAGCTCCTTGAGCTACGTCCTGTCAATAGCCTGACCCTGTACTGTCAGCGATACGTAGCGAATATACCGATTACGTGCACCTATCTCTCCCTGTCTGCCCGCCCCGTGACACATCTACGTAAAGATCAATTCTATAGAAGCGCTAGGATCCTGTATCAGCCGCACCGGAGTTATTAAACAAAAATTATTGAGAAAGAATGACTCTCTCAGTCATGGCATGTAAGTGTGTAGATTGGAGTCTGCTCTACTCAGGGGCTAAATACAGGATTATCGGTCACGTGGTGCTAGCCTGATTAGGACAGTGCAATTCCACTTTCCAACACTCCCCCAGAAGTGCAATTGTCTTAAGAAGGCAAGCCACTGCTAGAACACCCTCTAGAATAGTAAAACTCCAGGACTTGATCTGGCTACTCTCGTAGCCAATCGGACTTCTATGTGCCTTGTCAACAAGAATGAAACCTCCCTGTCACCCTGTAGCGGCCGTCACGTTGCGAGTCCCTCAAGTAAAGTGAGGTGTCGGCCGAGTGAAGAGTCGAGAAAGAAGGTCGAGAAAGAAGGTCGAGAGAATTTTCGCGTTTGAAAATCAAGGTAGAATCGATATCACCAACATACCGACTCTCCCTCGACTCCTACGTGAGAGTCAGCGCTCCCCCAGCTTGGTACTCCCAGTACTCCAGCTGTGTACGCTCTCCTGTCTCAGCGCTCCCCCAGCTTGGTACTCCTAGTACTCTAGCTGTGTACGCTCTCCTCTCTTGTTGTCCCCGCTCCGTTCCTCCGCTCCTGCCTCCTTGTCTGTGTCCTATTCGGGGCTCCAGACCCTAACACCCTTACTCTCCCCCATCGTTATATAAGCCTTTGCTTCTTTGCGTTTATTTGACGAAATCCTTTGGAAAGAAGATAAAAAATCGATCGAGAAATCGGGTGGGGTAGGTGGGTAGAGTTCGAGAGAGTAAAAAACCTCGAGCACCGTCAAACGGTAGGTTTTCGAGTTTGAGGAATCGAAAGTAGCTGTCGAACTGTAGCTACCGGTATAAAAGAAGGGCTCGAAAGGTTACCATCGATAGGCAGGCAATTCGAGTCGTTTTCGGAAGAATCGATGGTTACCGTCGGTAGGTAGGTATTCGAATCGTTGTCAAAAGGTTGGTTGAAAAGGGATAGAGCAACCATTGCTCTCTTCGACTCGCGCGTCGGAATTGGGTATAACTCGCCAAGGTATCTTCGAGACGCTCCCAGCTTCTCCGGACGATAGTCCATTTTTCTTCGGACTTAATACCCTTCGCGGCAGCCAGGGCGACGACCCAGTGTCTTCAGGACTTAATACCCTTCGCGGCAGCCAGGGCGACGACCCAGTGTCTTCAGGACTTAATACCCTTCGCGGCAGCCAGGGCGACGGCCCAGTGTCTTAGAATATAGAAGGCGACGACCTCCTGGGTTGTTCTGGCGCAGACACGCATATACCAGCTTGCTGCCCATATCGAAGAAACGACACTCCGGACACTCACAATGCACACGCAAGCGCGTAAACCCGGGCTCATAACCTATTGAGAAAGAATGACTCTCTCAGTCATGGCATGTAAGTGTGTAGATTGGAGTCTGCTCTACTCAGGGGCTAAATACAGGATTATCGGTCACGTGGTGCTAGCCTGATTAGGACAGTGCAATTCCACTTTCCAACAAAAATCAAAATACAGGGATTATTTTAGCGTACTTTCTAATAACTCTACACACGTTAAGGATAGAGCTTAGATCTCCAGGGCAACCGATCTTGACATAGGTAAAGCATAGCATTTTGATTTTTAGACAATTCTATCATCTAGTTGTGGAGTTATTAAGGTGCAAAAATCTCAATTTTTGGTGTAAAATTAAGTGACCGGCTCGCTTGGGTGACCGGCTCGCTTGTGGAGTACGTTAATAGACCTAAGCTCGGCCCCCCCAATGTAGGTCACCGAAAAAAATCAAATTTGAACCCAACCACCACTCTTTTTGATTAAAATTATTATTGAGAAGCTGGCACTATTAGTAGTAGTATGACTACCTAATAGAGCGCTCTTCTAAGGCACAACGGTAGTGGTGGTACGATTCGTGTTGTATTGACTTAAGAGCTATTCACGAGTTCGAAGATCCGTGTTACGTGCAGCTGCGTCCAAGCTCCCCGCTAGGACCCACCTACACGTGCCACCAATCATGTGACTACTCCTCCGCCTGATACCACCAAGTCACTTGCGGACTGTATTCTCAACAATGCAGATTTTTCTATAGACAACCCGCGCTGCGTCCACGGCATTGTGTAGATGCCCAATCAACAGGATCAAAACTCAATGTCATGACAGGGCTCGCTCACGCCGGCTCGACACCCCCAACGACCCAGCAGGGTGTACCTCTATGTATGGTGCGAAACCCACGCTTGCCTCATCCTGGTTGCTTCGTGGGCGGCTTCAAGCCTGCGCAGCCTCAAGTCGATGTGAAAGGCGGAGATCTGGTTGGCTGCAAGGTCGGTTGGAGCTTCAAGCACGTGCGGGTAGTTGTCTGCAGAGTCACACGAAACGTTCGGCGGTGGTGAACAAGTACCGTCAGTCTGCTCCATAGCCTCGTCGCTTTCGAAGATGATGGGCATTTTGGTCAGGGAGTTCCGCCGCCGCTTTATTGCAAGCAATAGTGAGCAAGTACCGAGGATTATTAACGAGCACTGACTAACTTGCCGGGATGCCGCGCCGACGAGTGGATCTCGCTGAATAGACCTCGAGCAAGCGCTTCAACAAGCGCTTTGAAGAGTCGGTCCATGTAGTCGACTGCATTGTTTCTGGTGACCTGATGAGCGGAGTTGGTACTCATGGCGAGAGCTTGGAGTCCTCGGGAAATTAAGCTTGTTTTGAGGCGGCAACTGTACAAAAGGCTGGGAGGGAGTAGCAGCAGTGACTATGGGACAATAAGATACCACAGGAGAGCTGGGTTTCACCAGAGTGGCCTGCGCCGCCATTTGCGCGCTCACCGTGCTCAAGGTGAAAGTGAGTGCAATCGCACATGAGCTACCGCCTCGCTATCAAGGATCAATCGAGAA
Source organism: Lizonia empirigonia (assembly GCA_009982855.1). NCBI lineage: Eukaryota > Fungi > Ascomycota > Dothideomycetes > Pseudoperisporiaceae > Lizonia > Lizonia empirigonia. The sequence goes on along the minus strand of JAADKA010000006.1, from coordinate 36,583 downwards.
TCTCTTCCTCACCGCACCTACTGCAATCCCTTCACTGTCTGTGTCAGCAACAGACTTGCTCAGTTTTTGTACACTCCCTAGGCGCCCAGAAGCCTCCGACCCTACACGTACTAAGCAAATCGCAAACCAGCACGCTGCCGATGGCTCCTTCCAATTCTATTGTCACGCCTTCTGAACAAGCCGTTATGACGCCACACCACGAAGTGAGTATTGTGGCGCGCCTCGCCGTCACCGACATGAATAACGTGGCCACCCTCGGCCGTCATAAGGTCATTTGCAGCACCAACAACGACAAAAACAATACTCCAGCGTCGGAGTTTGAGGGAGATGACCTCGAATACGACACCGAAGAGTTCGAGGAAGACTACGACGAAGCTACGGCGTGCTCAGTAGGCCTCGATGCGGTCATTGACGGCGACAGCGAGGCGCACGATGGGGATAATGATGGGAATGTGGACATGCACGACCGGGAGGCAGATACGGAGGTTGAAAGTGAGGATGGTAAGCAAGTGGAAAGACCCTGTGACGATTTGACGCTTACCAAATGCAGAGGAAGAAGACTCATTCGCACTCGAGCGCCTGCTGACAAGCTCCATCACCACCTTAGGTGCGGTGGACGACACGGTTCGCACTTCTGCAGGTTCCGAGAACGTCCACAAAGACCACAACGTCGATGACTTCGCCGAGAAGCACATCACCTTCACGTCTCGCAATTTGCCAACCAGGCAGTCCTAAGGCTGGCCGAAGCGTGGTTCGTCTTTGGGCTGGAGGACTACATACCCAGACCTCACTGCAGCAGTCACTAGCGTTGAGTACATGCCGCCCGGCTTTCAGACCTAATATTTCACGCCTTCCTGTCCTGCACCAGCCTACCAGGACCGTTGGGATCCACTTGGAGGAGGGGCCGCCAGGTGGGAGGATCAGCTGGTGCTAGCGATTCCTTGTTGCGGTTAAAGGTTTGGAATCCACGTGTAGTCATCATGAGAAGCTGCAAAATGTTAGTGAAGGTCAAATTGTAATGGGTAGTCGCCTTAAATTGAAGATTGCCGGAGCTGCGCGGCGCCGTGGCGCTCAATACTCGAGAGACCTGATACTCTGACCGTATCTCAATGAAAATTATGGTTTATTAAATTGAAGGATGTTGTGCGGAAGACTCGTATTCATATCTACTGCTCGTGTTCAATATGAGCAGCACTTCGCCATCGCTGAACCGTGCCTTAGAAAGCGATTTCCAACAATGTGCTCAGCGAATACCTAAGACCTAATAGGTCCTTCATAGGCCACATGCTGCGAATAGCGGTCGTTTCGCCAGAGGTGATCTCAGTATCTCGCACACGGGCGATGAAGGTGTTTGACGCCACGCAGTGCTCGCAAGATCTTACTGCACTGGTGCATTGCTTCAACGGGTCGTGAGGTTGGAATGTTGCGATGAGGGCAAATACAATCGCTCATAACTCAAAGACGCCATCATAGATCAAGGCTCATAGGAAATTGAACAGGCGAGGCGGAGAATAAGAAAGATGCGCCTCGCGTGTATATTCCAGATGATGGAGGTGCGGCGTGTTCACAGTCTGGAAATCTCATTTGCAGTCAAGAATGCAGCGCAAAGCCATCTCAATCCAAACGAGGTCGATGGTGGCGTAAATCGGATGTGTGCTTGACGGTGATCTTGTGCTGTTGTGGTGTTGCCGTAAGGTCGGCTTGGATTGTGGGTTGATGTTGGGGCGGCAGCTCCTGCCGTCTTCCCCGCCTCGCCGAAATGCCACCGCGTTCAACGATTAATTCTACGTCAACACCTCCCACGTCTTCGTCAACAATCACGTTCACCATGACTCTGCCTGCCGCTTGCGCTTCCGCACTTCATGCCAGTCCGCGAGCTGGTGCCATCGCGGACAGGTTCCATAGCCTGGCGCAGCACCTTTTGGTCTCGATGTTGGCCCCAGGACGCAACAACGACCATCACCATCAAAAGCAGACTCGTTGGTGTTGAGCGTACACGATTCTTCCTCGTGTGAAGTTATGGGTGGTTTTCGCGAGAACACGCAAGTACTTTCGTGTTTGTTTCACCTCGTCTGACGAGATTGGTTCTCTCAAAGTTCTACACACTCAAATCGAGCACACTAAACGCTCGTGCACTATCACAGAGCCCTCAGCACAACTAATACCTTCTGCACAAGCCTGCTTCCGTGCTTCACTCCTTGCAAAAGTAAAGAAAGTCAATCTTTGACAGCAATTTGAGCATAATCATTCACATACCTTCTATCATCCGGTTATCCAAGGCTCGCCAAGCGCAAGGACTGTGGAGGTGCTGTCGCAATATGTCAGGTTGCTCACCAGAAGTGCCAGGGGTGTCGAGCATTGGGTGTGCGTACTTTTGTTGATTATTCGCGAATTCCATTGTGGCCTATTCAATGGCTGCAGCTTCTCGCCTTCACCGTTTGCTGGGTCCACCCGCCTTATTGGTCCGACGCGGTACTTCCCACGGCCATCGTCTCTCTTTTGCACTCTGGATCCCCCTCTGCCTGTTTGATCAACCATCCTGTACTACTGGTGACTTGCCCATTGCATATGAGTTGCGTACCTTCGTTGCTTGTCTGTGCCTTTAAGCCAGCGCGACTTCGCCCATACAAGACTGACGAAGAGCAGGTAACACTCCGGAAGACACCACATTTTGATCAAGGGAATTGAATCCCAACGGACACCGCAGACCCTGGGGTGGAAGCAAGGAATCCAAGAAGTACAGACCCCAGCGTACGAGTCCAGGGTGCCCGCGCGGCTTTCAATCATCAATGCACACCTTCCCAAAGGTCCCCAACTTCACATCTATACCCCCATTGACAGAAACACCTCTACAACGTATGGCGAGAGTGCGATCGGGGTTCGGGCTTGTCGACAGCCGACTATTGAAATCCTAGCTGATGGGTCTGGAGCGAGCAGCAGGAGTGAAGGCAGAGTGTCAAAGACCGGGCCCAGAGAGAAGTCTCGTCGCCCTTTGAGTGAGGCCGGCAATGCAATCAACACCCGTTGGTCACAAAACACAGAAGGTCTTTAGCGACCGATTGAGGGAGCACCGCATCACCAATGGATTGAACACACCGAGAACCTCGCCGCACCTCAGTCCAATCAACACTTGTGCTGATCCACCCATGCCTGAGTTTTGGTTCTATCAGCGCGAGGACATGAGCATCGTACTCGTCACAGGCGACAGCAGAATGGTGATCTGGACATGGACATACTTGAGGAATTGAGATTGGTGACGGTGAAGAGTGTTTGCACGCAGGACAAATAGCAATGTGAATTGCTTCAGGATGGTCTCAGCAACGAGCCTTTGCGCTGTTTCTTCAAATGTCCTGTACCTACGTACATTCTGCCGCTTCCTCCAGCTTTGACGCGCTGGGTTCCCTGTGTAGTTAATTATGAAAACGGCGCGATACACAAGACGACGCAACATTCGCGGTATTGAGCAAGACTACTCACAAGGTTATAAGTTTGGCTTGATTTAGACACAGCTATGAAATGACAATACCTAGTCCTCATCCAAGCTTCAGATTGCCCTTGCTGTGTTACCAACAAACTAGGATCTCTGTTGGGAATCGAAGCTGCGGTAGATAAGGCAGCTGGTTGCTGCATGCACGAGCTTGGATTACATGGCCGACTAAGCCGTGGGGTCCGAGCTCTAGCTACTGCCTTACCGCAGATCTCCCTCCACCTCCATAAAACAACAACAATCATAATCACTTCAACTCGTTGCAACGAAGGTGATTCCGATACCTTAGCCGTATCAACAATCTCACCTTTCGCCGGGATGTTCACAGAGAGATTTCCCGCGAACATACTGTTGAAACTAAATCTTTTGATTAATCTTGCTGTATAGACGAGCCTTTTGGTCTGAAATGAGGACTTGCACGGCTGCCCATCGAGACTGCCCTCTCGCACCTGCGACTTCCCCACGTGTGGTCTATTGAAACCCAATACTTACACCATAAATCCATTTCAAGGGGCCCTTGTTGTCAAGCACATACGTCTGCGGCGTTACAGAGACCATCGCTGCCGATTTGCAAAATGCGACTCAACTGTGTTCGTGCGCGGGTGTGTAGGATGAAGGCACGTGATCTCCAATGCGGAGCACTGCATGTAACAGCCTTTGTATAGCAACGGCCAAGATCTCTGAACTCTGGAGAGCAAGTCTGGTGCATCCAAATCGATAATGGCGTCAAAGTTCCCGGAATTTGGCTTACTGCTCTGCGCCCTCGACCCTCGACCTCGAAGCATGACTAGGTAACTCACGCTGTTGTCACTTTCTGGCTTTCTTCTCGCAACCAGCTCAGCTCTACCGTCCCCATCATGCCTCGCTCTGCGATATCGACGACACAAAATGAATCGCGCCAAATGATGGACGCAGCGGATAACAAAAGTAAGATGCCTTGCGACGAGCTCTGCGAGAAGAGATGGAAGGCGGGTGCCTTGGCGGCGCTGCGACACTCTTGGATACTGCAGCTGTGTCTGGGTGCGCAATGCCTGATGAATGCGCCAGCACGCGCTCGATCGCCTACCACCGTTCCACACCCACAACCAACGCTTCATCAACAACTCAGATGCTCCTCGAAAGGCTCCCCAGAAGCAGAGCAAACCGACACGACCAAACACGCGCGCGCCGAGGATGCGCGCCCTTCACGGCTCCCACCATCCGATTGAACACGTCGCCAATTACACAAGTAGAGTTGGGAGAGCGTCGCAACCGCTGCTGGACCTATGTACTCTCCCGCTAGACCTCCTCGCTGCGCATGGTCCTCGTCATCTCCGCAACTTCGATCGTCACACGCTGTTGACCGGCGTCGTCGAGCGAGGTTGTGATGCGGCGCGCTACCAAACATACCATAAGTCGTTGGTTATGGCCTTTGGCCGCTGAAAGGAGCCGGTGCGCTTTCTGGCCGTCAGGTTCGGCTTCATTGCCTCGTTCTCAACTGCTCAAGCGCTCCTTCCTGCCAAGTGGTCCGGCCATATGTGACAATCGCCCTCACCTACATCCGGCAGATGCCCAGCAGAATGCCGCATTAGACGCCCATCAGCGGACTCGGCTTTGTTTTGGTGCCTTTTTGACGTCACCCTCGGTTTCCGTTTGCTCTTACCTCTTCTTCACCTACAAATCACCGTACCTTCCTTCAGTCACACACCGCTCACTCGATCGGTTTACCTTTCAGTCCCTCGAACAAACAGTAACAAGCCTCAACAGCTAGAACTCAAGGAGGTCTGCAGGTCCAATGAGCGAACGATCGCTACCGCGGACGCGCAACGCTGATAACCATACAGGTGGACCTTCTCATCAGCCTTGGCACCAAAGTCAGACGCCTTCTACAATCAAACACAAACCGCAGCACACCATCGTCACGCCTTGTGAAGGTGGGCAGAAGCTCGAGTGCACGCTTCAAAGTCTCAGCAAAGGATCGCCATACTCATTGTTGGTGTACGCCTCGCACAAAGCTGCGCAAAAATACAGCCATGGCCACTGCCCGAGCCCGCAGCAATCTGGTACCAGCAGAGGTCATACAGGCACAAGCTTTCGGCCAAGACTCTTTGTTGGTTGCTAGCCATGTCGGCTACAATCTTTCCTCTACGAAGACGAAGATCAGTAGGCTGGACCACGAAGCAATGGTGTCGCAGCTGCGACGCGCCTGGAGAAGAATGGAAGAAAGCGCCAGGAAGAAGGGCACCTATGAACCACGGAGTGTGAGTGCGGCAAATTTGACGTCAACCATCCTGCTGACGGCAAGTACAGGAGCCAGGGAAGTACTCAACCCTGGCAGCCGATCTCCTGTCATTTCTGTGCTACGAGGCCAACGGAATATTAAGCCGAACTGCCGTTCTTCAGAGGATGAGCCAAAAGCCTAAGAAGAAGAAGTGCGTGATCTGCTTGGGCCGAGCGTCGCTTGACGACCGCAATGTAACACACTGCTGTTGTAAGAGGACTCACTAGCTCTTGGCCTGGATCTACTGACCGAGACGCAGCGCAACCGTTGTGTGGTGACTGCGCAGACGATATGGAACGAGCCTTTAGGAGGGGCGATACCCGACCGTGCTTCGAATGCCGCTTGCACGATAGCTCCTCGCAAGTATAATTTGCTCCGTCGAGTTCGTTGTCACACATTTGGTCTGGTCTTTCAGACTATCTGCGATGGTTATATTGTCGACGTGGGGCGCATCTGGCGCGTCCTGAGAGCCTGTGTCATTGATCTCCACTTGATGCTCCTCTCGGGTGGCTGATAGCAGATGAGCGTCAGATTGATGTTTGAAAGGATAGACGTGAGAGAGGCCTGGAGTGCGGTCTTGTCACTAGGTTCAATTGACCTTCGTCTGATGCATGCTCGTTACCAGCTTCTGCAGCGGAAATATTGTGTAGGTTAGTAGGGCCAGGGAGGTTTTGCAGCTGCTAGGAGCAAGCTCTTTGATATGCTCCACAGTGATTGGTACTGGCACATCGACGTTACCCGTCGTATTAGAAATGTCTCAGGCAGTTGGCTCATTGTCGCTCGAAGTGCCGTGAGATTACCCTTTTACAGCTGTTCCGCCGCTTTCGACAATGTCAGGTACCGAAGTATGAGTTCAATAGAAACAGTTGGTGTTGCTCAACATTGAAGTAATTCCTTTCGATGGTGATGTGCTGGCTCTCGTTGATCGTTGCAAGTCCCTCGAATGGCAGGCCAACCTCGCGCGAGTAACGGTGAGGCTGATTAATGGTGTCCAGTATGGCGTCATGATCACGAGTACTCCAGATGCTTCAACAGCTCAGCGGCCGGCGATTCCAGAACAATAAGCACCAGTGCAAAGCTCAGCAGCGGTACTGTTTTCAACGTCGGTGTTAGTTGAACGTTCGCCAGGCGAAAGACCTGCCGGCACTGCTCAGTCCACAAAATTTGCTTCACCCATTACGGGTTGGGTACGAATTGTTTCAGCTGGGCTGTCCTGATCATGGTTGGCACGGTCTCGATGGCGAGCATCGGCGGTTGAACTGTGGGTAGCCACACCGTTGACTAAATAGTCGCCGTGAGCAGTGGTTGACTCTGGGCTGATCTGCGCTCGAGTCGAAGGAGATGAGCCGCTACTTTGGTCTGTGTCTGGAAGCCCGACGTTCGATTGCATCGCTACACCAGTTTCAGAACTGGGGCCCTCTTGCGTATTTACTTCTTGGTCCACGTCTCTTTGCTTGCGTATTTGGCCATTGAGTGTTTCCTCGTGGCTTGGAAGATGCTCCGAGGGGACTTGGGCAGCGGGAACGCTTCTTGCTGCACCAAATCGCTCCACAGATGCTATTGCCGTGTCGTTTCAATTGTTGCGTTCGATGTTGTCATCTACAGCATCCACGTTGGCGGTCATGCGGGCTGGGTGGTTGTCCGGGACAGCAGCGGCCCTCTCATGTTCACGACCGCTTTCTGTTGCATTGTTGGCGTATTCGTTTGTAGGGTCTGCGTGCGACAACAGAATTCGTCGTGTGACGCACGCAGCTTTGCCGGGGACCTTATGATAGATGCAACGCATCATGTTGCTTAGAGACCAACGTCAATGAGCGGGATTGCCTTGGCGTGAGTGTTCGCTGATGCTGCGAGACGAGGGCTTCCAGTGGACGTCTTCATTGTTGTTGTCAGGCGTCGCGTGAAGCTGGAAGAGGACGCATGGAGCAGACCCCGTGGCCCACTGTAGGGAAGCGCTAGTCCCTACCCGGCGTAGCTCGACCGCCGAGAAGCTGCAGCCCTCTCTTCTTACAAGACTTGTATTTAAATCTAGGACTTGAGTGCATGCAAGAAGGAATGCATCAAAGGTTGCATTGAATGCGAGGTGCTGCTTAGGACGTTGCTGTGGGGCCTGCGCGTGTCAAACACGTCAAGCCTCGACGCGTTGCTCCGCACACGAACAGCTTCCCTACACTTTTTTCTGTTACCGAGACCACCGGGTTAACGTGCCCGTGCGCAGTGTGCCCGGATTCAGTGTGCCCCGCAGAACACCACATGCCCAATCTCAAAATGAGGCTGTACAGCGCCACGCAATAGCTCGATATTGATAGAAATATAGTTTTGTAGTAATTAGATGCTTGCGATCAACTTGTACTATCTATATTTTTGTGGGAGATTGACGTTGCGGCCACGTGATGTGACTTTGGCTGGAGTAGCAGATAGCTCATCTCCAGCTTGAACACCAGCGTGAGCAGCGCCAGCGCGTTTTTGACGCTTGTTACTTGGTAAGACTACTCGTGAGGCTTTACGCTTGCGTTGTTGAGCTTGTTGGATAGATTTTTTTTAGTATTGAGCTTCAACTTTGCGCGCGCGTTTAGCTGCTTTCTCAGCTCTCCTGCTCCCTGACGTCCTTGAGCCTCTGCCTTTCCACACGCTTCTCCTCGAGCTCAAAATACAACACGACAATTGCCGGGTCAGCAAAATCGAAACCAGCGCCTCCAGCATCCCAAAATCATTAGAATCCATCGCAGTACAACACAGAGAAGCTCTCTTATCACTCTCACAGCCTCTAGGCTCGTGGTAGAGGAGCGCAGCCAGGTGCAAACCTACAGTTCACGCTCTTCTAAGTTTTCACGTTCTGCGCACAGACCGCTCTTATCTTATCAGCAAAAGCACGATCCACCACAAACCACCGCAAATTGGACACAACACACCATACTGCAGCCTTTTGCTTAGTTTTCTGCTATTTTACTCCTAATCAATTCCTAGAGGTCTACTAGTTAGGCTAGTAAGAAGAGAGAGGGAACAAAACGAGTAAAACTAAGACGCCTTTTTCCCTGTTTTTCAGCTCTGAAAAGCTGATAGAGACTAGGTACCTCTATGTCTGCAAAAACAAGCTCTCTTCTAGTCATTTCAACTATTTCTTTGTCAAATAAAAGAGAAGGAAACCTATCACCTGGATCTATGGACATTCTGGACCCTGGATCACATGAGAGCGCTAGAAGCCCGTCAGCTTCTAGCGTATCTACATGTGTCAGATAGTATGATTTGAAGGATGTGATGATTATTTGTGATTATTGATCGTCTCTGTGTTCTGTGCTTAAGGCTGCGTCTTATCTAAGTCGGAGTGGGGGCTCCTGCGCCTTTTCTTGGCGGGTCTATTGCCTGTCCCACTGCTCCAACACCTGTTATCTGACACACCCCCTTAGCTTGGAAGCTCTATTGCAAGCTATAGCAACTAGTTAATAAGCCTTTACATGACTAGGCCTTCCAGTCGTTTCTGCAACTCCTTAAGCTTGGCTTCCTTTAGAGGAGCCTCTTTGCGTTCAACAAGTCCCAGCTGATCGAGGAAGCTAGCCCATTTACTGGCTGGCAGTGATTTCGTGAATCCGTCTGCGATCATGTTGTCAGACGGGACGTACTCTACCTTGATCATCTTTCTGGTGACTTGTTGTCGTAGCCAATGATTATGTATATCAACGTGCCGAAGCTTTGTTTGGAGTTTAGCCACGTTTTCGGTGACTAGTCGAATGGTTTGAGTGTTGTCGCATTTGATTGTGATGATTGGATCGCTTAGGGTCACCTGAAGCTCCTTCAACAATCGCGATGTAAATATCGCTTCTTTTGCCACTTGAGATAATGCCAGCAGCTCTGCCTCTGTGGTTGACGTGGTGACGGTATCTTGCTTGCTTGCTCTCCAGGCTATTAGTCCTCCAAATAGCTTGATAGCATATCCTTGGGAGCTTTTCCTGTCTAGCGTATTGTCTGCGAAGGACGCGTCGCTGGCTACCTCAAGATCTTCGCCTTTGCCGAGTTCAAGAGCTAGGGCTTTTGTCCACTTAAGATAAAGTAGCACTCGGTCAGCAGCATCATGGTGTTCTGTGCTTGGATTGGCGAGGAAACGAGCGAGTCGTGATGTCGCGAACGCTATATCCAGCCTAGTGGTGACTGCTGCAAACAGCAGGGAGCCGATCTTGCGTTGATACTGATTGATTTCAGCCGGCTTTGCGAGGCTGTCCCTTGGTTTGAGCTCAACTCCTGACATTGGTGTATCGTGTCGTATGTCTTGTCGGGTCGCAAGCTGGCTAATTTTGTCGACGTATGCCGCTTGTGATAGCTGAATCGTTTTCTGTCGCCGGTTACGTGCTATCTCTACACCAAGGAACCATTGAAGATCGTCTCCTCCCGTGCACAGGTACTTGTCTTGGATCAGTTTGATTGCGTTCATTGCTTCTTGTTGTTGTTTTGAGTGGTACGCAATTATGATGTCGTCCATATAGAAGAAGATAATCACTCCGTTCTTAATCATACAGCATGGCTCTTGCGGTACTGGTTTGAATCCGATTTGGGCCAATGTTGCTGTGAATTCTTTCTGCCAGAGTAATGGCGAGATGCGGAGGCCATATAGTGCCTTTTGGACCTTGAGTAGAGTGCCGGGCTTCCGGTATCCTTTTGGCATCCTCATATGTATCTCTCGGTCGATGGCCGCGTGTACGAATGCGTTCGTAACGTCGTACTGTTTCAATTCGAGATCGAATTTGGCGGCGATGGCCATAAGCATCCTGAAGGAGCGGCCTGCTAGTGTTGCTGCGTATGTGTCCTGGGCTGTGATATTGCGTTGCTGGTCTCCTCTTGCCACTAGTCTCGCCTTGCACTTGTTGAGGCGGTGGTGCTTGTCGAGTTTGTACGTGTAGACCCACATGCAGTCCAGTATTTGCTGCCCTGTTCGTTTGACGGGCGACGCCTGAACTTCAGTCCAGGACTCCATTCGCTTGTGGCTCTCGAGATGTGTCTCTTCTGCTTCCTTGAACATCTCGTAGAGCGGATGCTCTTCCAATTTTGAGTATGCGGTGGGCAGTGGCGGTAGTTGGTTTCGATGAGGTTTGATTCCCTTGGCCATCAATCTTTTCAGTTGAGCTTTATCGATTGGCTTGCCCTCGTGGTAGCCAAGGTGTCCGGCCTCAGTTCCTGCCATAAACGCGGCTTCCCATGGGACTGTTGTCGATGTTGCTTGACTGGATCGGTCGACCATCTCATCATTGTTTACCCATTCTTGAACAAGAAAGACCGCTGGCGGAGGAGTCGGTGGCGGCGTTAGGTATGCCTCTATAACTTTCCTTCCTTGGTGGTATCTAGACTGTAGGTTACGCGGAGTGTCTTCCTGCGTTGTATCGTCCTCATAGAACGTTTCAGTCTCTGGTTGTTGACTCTGAGTACCAGGGAGTTCAACTGTCTTCATCCAGGTCGCGATTTCCTCTAGGGTGTTATGCATGAGATTGTCCATTAGGTGCTTAGTTTTGCCATCAAAGATTGTCTCTTCGTCAAACACCACGTCGCGGGTGCTGATTACTTTAGCCATGGATGGAATCCATATGCGGTAGATATTGGTTGACTGGTATCCCACAAGATAGCCTATCCAAGCCTTTGGGTCTAGTCTTTGCAGCCTTGACTTTCCTCGGTGGGTATCGTCTGTCATTGCGAAGGCTTTGCATCCATATGCTCTTAGATGAGCTTGACTTGGTCTTCGAGGTCCGGTGACTATGCCGTTCATGGCGGCTGCGCGCGTGAAGAATATTTCGTAGGGCGATGTCACGGCGCTGCGCCGTGCAGCCAATCAGGAGTCGCTGGGTGGCTAAGCGAGACCCAGCAACCGCTTATTGGACGCTGTAAGCACGGGCCTTGTCCCTTTAAAATCTACTCGTCCGAGAATCCGCAGCGTAGCTCCTTGAGCTACGTCCTGTCAATAGTCTGACCCTGTACTGTCAGCGATACGTAGCGAATATACCGATTACGTGCACCTATCTCTCCCTGTCTGCCCGCCCCGTGACAGGCGATTTCCAATTGTTTGGGTAGTTCGGCGTTCGGTTGTATAAGTACAATCGGGTGCCAAAAGTCTGTTCGCGTTGACGCATGGACCACCACAACCACATTTGATTACCAACTTCAAAGCAGTATAACTCTCTACTACATAGACCAAATAAGACAATTAGGGTTGCAAATTAATCGCATTACGCTTAGTATCTAGTCTGGTAGCCCTTTGCACGTCGCACAGCGTCTAGGCGTCGTGGCATAGACCTAATAAGGCGTTTGATCAGTGCGTCAGGTATAGCAGCCCATGCCTCAATCAACCCCAATTCGAACGCCTCCCACTCAGCTAGAGAGTCTCCCATATAGTCAAATTCAGGATGCAGCTCATGGAGCTTCTTTTTAAGTGCCCACCACATGTGTTCAATAGGGTTAAGGTCAGGTGAGTATGGTGGCCATTTGATCGTAGCAACACCATGAACCTCTAGCCACTCCTTCGAGACCTGGGAAGTGTGGATAGGTGCGTTATCCTGCATAAACCACTCGCCTGGCCTGTAGCTGTCCTGGAGACCTTCCTCAAGTGCTCGTATGTAGCTCTGAGCTGTGTATCCATTGCGTTTGGCTGATGTGTCGCGATTCATAATTACTAGACGACTACGCCTTGCTCGGCCACCTGGAGTCATCCATATTGAGCCCCATACCATACGAGCAGGTTGGCGAGCAGTAGTGACCTCCTCAACCATCTCGTGCGACCATTTATCCTCAGGTAGTCGCCATACCCAGGGCGTGTTGTGGCCAGATCCACGAGCAACGCTGCACTCGTCACTGAACCTGATAGTACGCCTCCCAAAATCAAACCCCAGCCATTCATTAGTAAGATTGAGGCGTTCCGCAGCTGTGTTCTTGTTGATTTTTGGCCTACGTCTCGCTCTGAACTTGCGGTATCCCTCGTCAGCCATTGCGCGCTGCACAGTACGCTTAGAAACGCTGGGCTAGGTAGTATTGGCGTCCCACAGTCCAGCCTCCTCCATAAGCTTGTGGTACTCAATACCTGGATTTTTCCGAGCAATCCATAGCAGCCGGCGATGGTCTCTACTAGTCAATGTAGGTGGCCGGCCTGTCCGAGGCTGCGTTGTGGTGCTGCAGCTGGTTGTCCATCGGAGTACTGTTTTCTGTACGCACCGCTGCGAGCAGTCCAGCGCGTCAGCAACTTCGCTTGTCGACACACCAGCCTCAACCTGGGCTAAGCAGTATATCCGTTGGGCTTCTGATAATTCACCTCCGCGCACTCGATTTGATGAAATTTTAGTGCTAAAAGCTCTCATATTGATGTAGTCGTGTGTAGTTGAAGAAGATACCCCTCTTTAGAGTTCGCGTTGTTGAAATGGTCTGTGCACACGCGCGAACAGACTAAAGTCCTAGTACAGTATACTGCCGCTCTGGTGATTTCTGGCCAGAGTTCCCATGGAAGGCCAATAACACACGACAATTGCCGGGTCAGCAAAATCGAAACCAGCGCCTCCAGCATCCCAAAATCATTAGAATCCATCGCAGTACAATACAGAGAAGCTCTCTTATCACTCTCACAGCCTCTAGACTCGTGGTAGAGGAGCGCAGCCAGGTGCAAACCTACAGTTCACGCTCTTCTGAGTTTTCACGTTCTGCGCACAGACCGCTCTTATCTTATCAGCAAAAGCACGATCCACCACAAACCACCGCAAATTGGACCACGCTCTTCTGAGTTTTCACGTTCTGCGCACAGACCGCTCTTATCTTATCAGCAAAAGCACGATCCACCACAAACCACCGCAAATTGGACACAACACACCATACTGCAGCCTTTTGCTTAGTTTTCTGCTATTTTACTCCTAATCAATTCCTAGAGGTCTACTAGTTAGGCTAGTAAGAAGAGAGAGGGAGCAAAACGAGTAAAACTAAGACGCCTTTTTCCCTGTTTTTCAGCTCTGAAAAGCTGATAGAGACTAGGTACCTCTATCTGTGCAAAAACAAGCTCTCTTCTACACCAACACGACAATTGCCGGGTCAGCAAAATCGAAACCAGCGCCTCCAGCATCCCAAAACCATTAGAATCTATCGCAGTACAACACAGAGAAGCTCTCTTATCACTTTCACAGCCTCTAAGCTCGTGGTAGAGGAGCGCAGCCAGGTGCAAACCTACAGTTCACGCTCTTCTGAGTTTTCACGTTCTGCGCACAGACCGCTCTTATCTTATCAGCAAAAGCACGATCCACCACAAACCACCGCAAATTGGACCACGCTCTTCTCAGGACCACTACCTAGACCTATGGACATCCCGGACCCTGGATTATACCAGAGCTCTAGAATCTCGCCAGCTTCTAGACACTCTACTCTGGACCCTGTAGACACAGAGTCTATAGTAGAGATGGACCTAAATGTCCCTAGCTCTCCCGACCCTCTAGGAGAGCTAGACCCTTCAACACACTGCCCTACACAATCCAGCTACGCCTTTACTGCCAATGCAGCTACGGCTACCTCCCACAAAAGAACTGCTAGCAGTAGATCTGCTATCCCTGACGCCCTACGACCAGCCCCGTTCCAATTCACAGCTGCTAGCCGACCCTTAGCCCAGGCACCAGTAGCCAGCACCTGTGAAGAAGCTCTCAGCATTGCTAGAAGCATGGTAATCCAAGCATCTGCTCTCGCCACATCTCGTAAGACCCAGACAGATCTTCTGGATCTACTCGAAGTCTTTAGAGACTACACAGAGAATAACAGAGTCAACAAACACAGCGTCTCTGTCTTAGCCTCGCAAGTATCAAATCTGGAATCAGTATCTAGAGCAATTGGATCGAAAACCAAGCTCCTACAGAAGCCAGCTTTGGCTTCCGTTCCTCAAGCCCTGCCTCAGCGCTCTACCCCTGCTGCCTCCACTCCTGCCTCTACTTCTGGGTCCACTTCTGCCTCCACTTCTGCCTCCACTTCTGCCTCTACTTCTGCCTCTACCACTACGGCCTCTTCCTACGCTACTGTTGCAGCAAAGGGTCAACCAAAAACAGACTGGCAAACAGTTGCAAAGAAGACATCTATCCCGACACCTAAGAACTCGCTTAGCACTCGCCAACTTGTCTTGCTCCAGGACCAACAAACTAGTACAAACTCTACTACAAACTCCTTTAGCTCTCTTGCTATGCGTAATGCCTTCAACGAGGCCTTTGCTAGCAAAGGAGTAAGCTCCCCTGTTGTAGCATCAGTAACTACTAGCGTAAAGAAGAACATTGTTCTGACGACTACACCCTCCTTCAGCGCCAAGTACCTACTTGAGAACATACAGATCTGGAAGAACATTACTGCTTTCAAAGAGGCGCTACCTATCCAGCCTTGGCACAAAGTAGTGCTCCACAATATACCAACCTCTTTCTCTACCAATGAAAGCCTAGAGGTGCTAAAAACAGAGATCTCTACATTCAATAGAGGGTTCCAGACTGTAGGCAACCCCTACTGGCTTACTAGCAGAGAGAGAAGACAAACTCAGCACACAGGCTCAGTGTGCATTGCCTTTGCAACAGAACAGGAGGCTGTAAGAGCTATTCGAGGCAGACTCTACTTACTAGGCATTAGTGTTAGAGTAGAGAAGCTGTACTCTACGCCTGCCTCAACACAATGCCAGAAGTGTCAACGCTTCGGTCACCTAGAGACGAGGTGCCTACACAGCACTGCCTGCAAAATCTGCGCAGAGCCTCACGCTACAGCTCTGCACAGATGCAACACCTGCGGCGCTAAAGGCAAGACCTGTGTACACACATTACCTGTCTGCGCAAACTGCAAAAAGGCACACACAGCAGACAGCAAGCAGTGTGAGATGTACACGGCTACCTTGAACGCGCCAACAACAACAGAATGTTAGACAACATAAGAGTTCTTCAGATTAATCTAAACAAGAGCGCCCAGGCTACTGAAAGCGCTCTTCAGATAGCAGTAGAGCTAGCTATTGATCTTGTTATTGTACAAGAGCCTTGGCTTGTTCTACCGCACCAGACGCCTTTAGATTTCTCAGAAACGCGCTCAGTAAACCACCCCTCGTTTACGCAGCTTCTACCTACTCTCCCTCATTCATCACTACGCCCTCGCGTCCTTATTTACATCTCTCGCTCTCTTCAGGCTCAGGTGAGCCCTCTGCAAAATCTAGTAGCCGATCCAGACTATCTAGCAGTTGCGGTGAAGACAAGAAACTCCACCTTCCACATCTACAACCTCTACAACGAGCAAGACCAACAAGGCTCCTCGGCAAATACTATCGAAAGAGCACTACTGACAAACACTCTCTTACCGTCTTCCATTCTCCTAGGCGACTTCAACACACACCACCCTTGGTGGGACCCTCAGTCAGCTACTATCTCTTCTAAAGCTAGCGTGCTCGTAGACTGGATTGAACGACAGAATCTAGAGCTGCTAAACACACCTGGAGAAGGCACCTTTTTTCGCTCAAATATGAGCAGAGAAAGCGTCCTAGACCTAGCTTTTGCTACTCCCGACCTTGCAAGCAAGATAGAAGACTGGCAAGTAACAACCAGCATTGGCTCTGACCACTTTGGCATTCTGTTTGCCATCAAGGTTCCTGCTAGACACAACAACAATCTCTCTACACTGAGATATAACACAAAGAAAGCGAACTGGGACCTCTTTAATGGCAGGCTTGCTACAGCTATTGCTCGCAGCTCCACTCTCAGCAATCTTCATAGTCTCCCTACTGTCTCTACAGAATCTTCAAGGTTGCTTATACAGGAGCAGAACCCTGCTCTACAACAACAACTAGAGCAGCTTGGAAATGAGATTACTGCTGCTATCATAGAGGCAGCAACAGCTGCTATTCCACGACTAGCAACAAGGCCAAAGAGCAAGCCATGGTGGAACCAAGACTTGCACTCTCTACGAACTACGATGCTAAACAGACAACGCTTGTTCCAACGCAAGGTAGCTGCCTCCTCTATTGTAGAAGCTTTTCTATGGAAGAAAGACTATCTGGTAGCTAGAAACGCGTATCTGCAAGCTATCAAAGCAGCAAAACAGGACCATTGGAACCAGTTTCTGG
This sequence comes from Lizonia empirigonia, assembly GCA_009982855.1. Classification (NCBI taxonomy): domain Eukaryota; kingdom Fungi; phylum Ascomycota; class Dothideomycetes; family Pseudoperisporiaceae; genus Lizonia; species Lizonia empirigonia. The sequence goes on along the minus strand of JAADKA010000006.1, from coordinate 19,762 downwards.
AGAAGGAGGATGCGAAGTCTATCTACAAGGCAATGGCATATACTAAGCCGACTGCTAGTCAAAGCATCCCTGCAATCCAGTCAGCAAACAGGCTCGAAGAGTCGTTTCAAGGCAAATGCTCTGCCTTTAGAACTACGCTCTTTCCACCTCCACCAGCATCTAGCGCGATCCAGTGGAACACCTACCAACAGGGCAATTGGGATTGGCCAGCACTTACTAGAGCAGAAGTTCAAGCAGCCTGCTCACCTCAAGTTAAGAGTAGCAGTCCAGGACCAGACGCTATCAACCAGGAGATACTCACGGCCGCCTACAAAACACAGCCAGAAACTATCTTTCAGGTATTCTCTGCTCTCTTCAACCACGGCTACCACCCAAGTAGATGGAAGCAAGCTACTGGCATCATTCTAAAGAAGCCTAAAAAGCCCGACTACTCAGCGCCTAAAGCATACAGAGTAATTGCCCTACTCAACTGCCTAGGAAAAGTAGCAGAGCGTCTAGTAGCTAAACGTCTAGGCGCGCTAGCAGAGGTTTCGCACCTCCTACATCCTTCGCAAATTGGCGGTAGAATCCAGAAGTCTGCGATTGACGCGTCTCTGCTCCTACTCAACCAAGTGCAGCAAAACAGAAAACAGGGACATACTACCTCTACAGTCTTCTTAGACATTAAAGGAGCCTTTGACCACGTAGCCCGGAATCAGCTACTTGCTATCCTGCAACAACTAAAGCTACCCTGCAGCCTAATAGCGTGGATCCAGTCTTTTCTCACAAATCGCCAGCTTCGGCTATCGTTTAATGGAGAAACAGAAGACTTTAGCAACATATCAGCAGGCATCCCACAAGGCAGCCCAGTATCACCAATTCTGTTTCTGATATATATCAGACCTCTGTTTTCATCAACCGTCAACTACTCACTTTCGTATATGGACGACCTCTCCATCTCTGCTTCTTCAACAAGCCTACAGAAAAACATACGCCTGCTAGAACGCGACATAGCTAGTCTCTTTACCAAAGGAGCCAGCTGTGCTATACAGTTTGACGCTGCAAAAACAGAGCTTATACACTTTACTACAAGTGATAAGGCTTCCGCAGCATCACTCACGCTCCCAAATCAATCTACGGTCACACCAAAAAAGACAGTCAGATGGCTAGGCATCTACTTTGACAACGCACTCGCATTCAAGGAGCATGCTGCTATAAGGATTAGCCAGGCCAGGTCAGCCTTCTACAGGATGTGCAGACTAGCAAACAGCGAGAGAGGACTCTCTCCCTACGCTATGCGGCAACTCTATCTAGCTTGTGTAACAAGTGTAGCCGACTACGGATGTGAGGTCTTCTGGAGAAAACAAACTGCCATCAAGAAGCAGCTACAAGGACTCCAAAACATGGCTCTTAGAAAGATACTAGGCACCTTTCGCACCTCACCAACGATTCCATCAGAGGTAGAGGCTGCGCTACCTCCGCCAGCGATCAGGCTTAACACTGCTATCAGAAAATACGCCTTCAGAGCAAGGAAGCTACCAGCTAGTCACCTAGTTCGCATCGCTATCCAAGCTCTAAACGAAGCCCTACAACCAGAATCAGACGCAGACACAGATGTAGAAGACCTTGGACGCCAACTCAAGAAAGGCCCGCCTACGCAACTCACTCAAATTGTTCAATCTATTCAGACTGCTGTATCAAGCCCTGAAGAGAAGCTACTCGCAAACCACTACCAGCCATGGACCAAAAATATGCCCTATACAGCTACACTCTCTACACTACCCAAGGACGAAGAAGCAGAGGCTCACAAGGCTTACATGCTATCAAGACTAGGAGACAACATGCTCGCTATCTATACAGACGCATCGTCAATCCAAAAAGGGACAGGAATTGGCATTGGCCTAGCAGCGTTCGACTACGCTCAACAAGCTCTAGAAACATACTACGAGACGCACAACATCGGCAAAGGCCAAATTGTATACAATGGGGAGCTAGAAGGCATCACTAGAGGCTTTGAACACGCTGCGACTGTAGCTGCCCCCTACCAGGAGATTCAGATCTATGCGGACAACCAGGCTGCTATCCATAGACTGAAGACGCCCTCTAACCTACCTGGACAAGCGTGGCAGATACGCTGCGTAAAAGCAGCCAAACAGGTCATCAGCAAAGGAGCTACTATCAGCATTTACTGGGTCCCTGGACATCAAGACATAGCAGGCAACGAAAGAGCAGACTGTCTAGCCAAACTAGCTGCCAAAAAGAGGCCAGCCACGAACTCTACTAGCCTCGCCATGACTAGTACCAGGATCAAGAAGCTAGCAACGCAGGAATGGACAAAAGAACTCGAAAACTACTCCTCACAGGCAACACTACGCAATCCAAATACCTACTCAGCTAGGTACAGCTTGTCAATTCAGAAGAAAGTCAGAGTCCCACTAGGAACAAGAAGAGAGATTGCTAGCGCCTACTATCAGCTCAAACTTGGCCACGGATACAACAAAGCATACCTATTCCAGATAGGCAAAGCAGACCACCCCTATTGCAGCTGCGGAGCTAAGCAAACAGTAGAGCATCTACTACTAAGCTGCAAGTGGTACAAACAAGACCGCAAAATCCTCCAAAAGTACGTGAGAGAATCAAGGCTGACTCTGCCTCTTCTCCTACACACAACACAAGGAATAAAGGCTACTCTATTTTTTATTTATTTATTTATTTATTAGTTTAACGTCCTATGTGAGTCGAAGACTATGGAAGACGAGAGCAGCTAAGCTGCTCTGGTAATACAAAGGGTGTTTTTGCAGGGAGTGTTTCTATCAAAATACAAGAGATGGTGAGGGCTTTAGCCCTAAGCAAGGTTGTTAGGAAACAAAGTTGCTGCGCAGTAAAGAGATATAAAGGAAAGTTATTCCTCTACGTCCTGGTTGAGATGCCACTTGCGAGTGCCTATCTTTGTGCTTGTTATAAAGGCTAGAGTAGCCTTTATTCCTTGTGTTGTGTGTAGGAGAAGAGGCAGAGTCAGCCTTGATTCTCTCACGTATTTTTGGAGGATTTTGCGTTCTTGTTTGTACCACTTGCAGCTTAGTAGTAGATGCTCCACTGTTTGCTTAGCTCCGCAGCTGCAATAGGGGTGGTCTGCTTTGCCTATCTGGAATAGGTATGCTTTGTTGTATCCGTGGCCAAGTTTGAGCTGATAGTAGGCGCTAGCAATCTCTCTTCTTGTTCCTGGTGGGACTCTGACTCTCTTCTGAATTGACAAGCTGTACCTAGCTGAGTAGGTATTTGGATTGCGTAGTGTTGCCTGTGAGGAGTAGTTTTTGAGTTCTTTTGTCCATTCCTGCGTTGCTAGCTTCTTGATCCTGGTACTAGTCATGGCGAGGCTAGTAGAGTTCGTGGCTGGCCTCTTTTTGGCAGCTAGTTTGGCTAGACAGTCTGCTCTTTCGTTGCCTGCTATGTCTTGATGTCCAGGGACCCAGTAAATGCTGATAGTAGCTCCTTTGCTGATGACCTGTTTGGCTGCTTTTACGCAGCGTATCTGCCACGCTTGTCCAGGTAGGTTAGAGGGCGTCTTCAGTCTATGGATAGCAGCCTGGTTGTCCGCATAGATCTGAATCTCCTGGTAGGGGCAGCTACAGTCGCAGCGTGTTCAAAGCCTCTAGTGATGCCTTCTAGCTCCCCATTGTATACAATTTGGCCTTTGCCGATGTTGTGCGTCTCGTAGTGTGTTTCTAGAGCTTGTTGAGCGTAGTCGAACGCTGCTAGGCCAATGCCAATTCCTGTCCCTTTTTGGATTGACGATGCGTCTGTGTAGATAGCGAGCATGTTGTCTCCTAGTCTTGATAGCATGTAAGCCTTGTGAGCCTCTGCTTCTTCGTCCTTGGGTAGTGTAGAGAGTGTAGCTGTATAGGGCATATTTTTGGTCCATGGCTGGTAGTGGTTTGCGAGTAGCTTCTCTTCAGGGCTTGATACAGCAGTCTGAATAGATTGAATAATTTGAGTGAGTTGCGTAGGCGGGCCTTTCTTGAGTTGGCGTCCAAGGTCTTCTACATCTGTGTCTGCGTCTGATTCTGGTTGTAGGGCTTCGTTTAGAGCTTGGATAGCGATGCGAACTAGGTGACTAGCTGGTAGCTTCCTTGCTCTGAAGGCGTATTTTCTGATAGCAGTGTTAAGCCTGATCGCTGGCGGAGGTAGCGCAGCCTCTACCTCTGATGGAATCGTTGGTGAGGTGCGAAAGGTGCCTAGTATCTTTCTAAGAGCCATGTTTTGGAGTCCTTGTAGCTGCTTCTTGATGGCAGTTTGTTTTCTCCAGAAGACCTCACATCCGTAGTCGGCTACACTTGTTACACAAGCTAGATAGAGTTGCCGCATAGCGTAGGGAGAGAGTCCTCTCTCGCTGTTTGCTAGTCTGCACATCCTGTAGAAGGCTGACCTGGCCTGGCTAATCCTTATAGCAGCATGCTCCTTGAATGCGAGTGCGTTGTCAAAGTAGATGCCTAGCCATCTGACTGTCTTTTTTGGTGTGACCGTAGATTGATCTGGGAGCGTGAGTGATGCTGCGGAAGCCTTATCACTTGTAGTAAAGTGTATAAGCTCTGTTTTTGCAGCGTCAAACTGTATAGCACAGCTGGCTCCTTTGGTAAAGAGACTAGCTATGTCGCGTTCTAGCAGGCGTATGTTTTTCTGTAGGCTTGTTGAAGAAGCAGAGATGGAGAGGTCGTCCATATACGAAAGTGAGTAGTTGACGGTTGATGAAAACAGAGGTCTGATATATATCAGAAACAGAATTGGTGATACTGGGCTGCCTTGTGGGATGCCTGCTGATATGTTGCTAAAGTCTTCTGTTTCTCCATTAAACGATAGCCGAAGCTGGCGATTTGTGAGAAAAGACTGGATCCACGCTATTAGGCTGCAGGGTAGCTTTAGTTGTTGCAGGATAGCAAGTAGCTGATTCCGGGCTACGTGGTCAAAGGCTCCTTTAATGTCTAAGAAGACTGTAGAGGTAGTATGTCCCTGTTTTCTGTTTTGCTGCACTTGGTTGAGTAGGAGCAGAGACGCGTCAATCGCAGACTTCTGGATTCTACCGCCAATTTGCGAAGGATGTAGGAGGTGCGAAACCTCTGCTAGCGCGCCTAGACGTTTAGCTACTAGACGCTCTGCTACTTTTCCTAGGCAGTTGAGTAGGGCAATTACTCTGTATGCTTTAGGCGCTGAGTAGTCGGGCTTTTTAGGCTTCTTTAGAATGATGCCAGTAGCTTGCTTCCATCTACTTGGGTGGTAGCCGTGGTTGAAGAGAGCAGAGAATACCTGAAAGATAGTTTCTGGCTGTGTTTTGTAGGCGGCCGTGATTATCTCCTGGTTGATAGCGTCTGGTCCTGGACTGCTACTCTTAACTTGAGGTGAGCAGGCTGCTTGAACTTCTGCTCTAGTGAGTGCTGGCCAATCCCAATTGCCCTGTTGGTAGGTGTTCCACTGGATCGCGCTAGATGCTGGTGGAGGTGGAAAGAGCGTAGTTCTAAAGGCAGAGCATTTGCCTTGAAACGACTCTTCGAGCCTGTTTGCTGACTGGATTGCAGGGATGCTTTGACTAGCAGTCGGCTTAGTATATGCCATTGCCTTGTAGATAGACTTCGCATCCTCCTTCTCCAGAAACTGGTTCCAATGGTCCTGTTTTGCTGCTTTGATAGCTCGCAGATACGCGTTTCTAGCTACCAGATAGTCTTTCTTCCATAGAAAACCTTCTACAATAGAGGAGGCAGCTACCTTGCGTTGGAACAAGCGTTGTCTGTTTAGCATCGTAGTTCGTAGAGAGTGCAAGTCTTGGTTCCACCATGGCTTGCTCTTTGGCCTTGTTGCTAGTCGTGGAATAGCAGCTGTTGCTGCCTCTATGATAGCAGCAGTAATCTCATTTCCAAGCTGCTCTAGTTGTTGTTGTAGAGCAGGGTTCTGCTCCTGTATAAGCAACCTTGAAGATTCTGTAGAGACAGTAGGGAGACTATGAAGATTGCTGAGAGTGGAGCTGCGAGCAATAGCTGTAGCAAGCCTGCCATTAAAGAGGTCCCAGTTCGCTTTCTTTGTGTTATATCTCAGTGTAGAGAGATTGTTGTTGTGTCTAGCAGGAACCTTGATGGCAAACAGAATGCCAAAGTGGTCAGAGCCAATGCTGGTTGTTACTTGCCAGTCTTCTATCTTGCTTGCAAGGTCTGGAGTAGCAAAAGCTAGGTCTAGGACGCTTTCTCTGCTCATATTTGAGCGAAAAAAGGTGCCTTCTCCAGGTGTGTTTAGCAGCTCTAGATTCTGTCGTTCAATCCAGTCTACGAACACGCTAGCTTTAGAAGAGATAGTAGCTGACTGAGGGTCCCACCAAGGGTGGTGTGTGTTGAAGTCGCCTAGGAGAATGGAAGACGGTAAGAGAGTGTTTGTCAATAGTGCTCTTTCGATAGTATTTGCCGAGGAGCCTTGTTGGTCTTGCTCGTTGTAGAGGTTGTAGATGTGGAAGGTGGAGTTTCTTGTCTTTACCGCAACTGCTAGATAGTCTGGATCGGCTACTAGATTTTGCAGAGGGCTCACCTGAGCCTGAAGAGAGCGAGAGATGTAAATAAGGACGCGAGGGCGTAGTGATGAATGAGGGAGAGTAGGTAGAAGCTGCGTAAACGAGGGGTGGTTTACTGAGCGCGTTTCTGAGAAATCTAAAGGCGTCTGGTGCGGTAGAACAAGCCAAGGCTCTTGTACAATAACAAGATCAATAGCTAGCTCTACTGCTATCTGAAGAGCGCTTTCAGTGGCCTGGGCGCTCTTGTTTAGATTAATCTGAAGAACTCTTATGTTGTCTAACATTCTGTTGTTGTTGGCGCGTTCAAGGTAGCCGTGTACATCTCACACTGCCTGCTGTCTGCTGTGTGTGCCTTTTTGCAGTTTGCGCAGACAGGTAATGTGTGTACACAGGTCTTGCCTTTAGCGCCGCAGGTGTTGCATCTGTGCAGAGCTGTAGCGTGAGGCTCTGCGCAGATTTTGCAGGCAGTGCTGTGTAGGCACCTCGTCTCTAGGTGACCGAAGCGTTGACACTTCTGGCATTGTGTTGAGGCAGGCGTAGAGTACAGCTTCTCTACTCTAACACTAATGCCTAGTAAGTAGAGTCTGCCTCGAATAGCTCTTACAGCCTCCTGTTCTGTTGCAAAGGCAATGCACACTGAGCCTGTGTGCTGAGTTTGTCTTCTCTCTCTGCTAGTAAGCCAGTAGGGGTTGCCTACAGTCTGGAACCCTCTATTGAATGTAGAGATCTCTGTTTTTAGCACCTCTAGGCTTTCATTGGTAGAGAAAGAGGTTGGTATATTGTGGAGCACTACTTTGTGCCAAGGCTGGATAGGTAGCGCCTCTTTGAAAGCAGTAATGTTCTTCCAGATCTGTATGTTCTCAAGTAGGTACTTGGCGCTGAAGGAGGGTGTAGTCGTCAGAACAATGTTCTTCTTTACGCTAGTAGTTACTGATGCTACAACAGGGGAGCTTACTCCTTTGCTAGCAAAGGCCTCGTTGAAGGCATTACGCATAGCAAGAGAGCTAAAGGAGTTTGTAGTAGAGTTTGTACTAGTTTGTTGGTCCTGGAGCAAGACAAGTTGGCGAGTGCTAAGCGAGTTCTTAGGTGTCGGAATAGATGTCTTCTTTGCAACTGTTTGCCAGTCTGTTTTTGGTTGACCCTTTGCTGCAACAGTAGCGTAGGAAGAGGCCGTAGTGGTAGAGGCAGAAGTGGAGGCAGAAGTGGAGGCAGAAGTGGACCCAGAAGTAGAGGCAGGAGTGGAGGCAGCAGGGGTAGAGCGCTGAGGCAGGGCTTGAGGAACGGAAGCCAAAGCTGGCTTCTGTAGGAGCTTGGTTTTCGATCCAATTGCTCTAGATACTGATTCCAGATTTGATACTTGCGAGGCTAAGACAGAGACGCTGTGTTTGTTGACTCTGTTATTCTCTGTGTAGTCTCTAAAAACTTCGAGCAGATCCAGAAGATCTGTCTGGGTCTTACGAGATGTGGCGAGAGCAGATGCTTGGATTACCATGCTTCTAGCAATGCTGAGAGCTTCTTCACAGGTGCTGGCTACTGGTGCCTGGGCTAAGGGTCGGCTAGCAGCTGTGAATTGGAACGGGGCTGGTCGTAGGGCGTCAGGGATAGCAGATCTACTGCTAGCAGTTCTTTTGTGGGAGGTAGCAGTAGCTGCATTGGCAGTAAAGGCGTAGCTGGATTGTGTAGGGCAGTGTGTTGAAGGGTCTAGCTCTCCTAGAGGGTCGGGAGAGCTAGAGACATTTAGGTCCATCTCTACTATAGACTCTGTGTCTACAGGGTCCAGAGTAGAGTGTCTAGAAGCTGGCGAGATTCTAGAGCTCTGGTATAATCCAGGGTCCGGGATGTCCATAGGTCTAGGTAGTGGTCCTGAGAAGAGCGTGGTCCAATTTGCGGTGGTTTGTGGTGGATCGTGCTTTTGCTGATAAGATAAGAGCGGTCTGTGCGCAGAACGTGAAAACTCAGAAGAGCGTGAACTGTAGGTTTGCACCTGGCTGCGCTCCTCTACCACGAGCTTAGAGGCTGTGAGAGTGATAAGAGAGCTTCTCTGTGTTGTACTGCGATGGATTCTAATGGTTTTGGGATGCTGGAGGCGCTGGTTTCGATTTTGCTGACCCGGCAATTGTCGCTAGGTGTAAAGGCTACTCTAGCCTTTATAACAAGCACAAAGATAGGCACTCGCAAGTGGCATCTCAACCAGCACGTAGAGGAATAACTTTCCTTTATATCTCTTTACTGCGCAGCAACTTTGTTTCTTAACAACCTTGCTTAGGGCTAAAGCCCTCACCATCTCTTGTATTTTGATAGAAACACTCCCTGCAAAAACACCCTTTGTATTACCAGAGCAGCTTAGCTGCTCTCGTCTTCCATAGTCTTCGACTCACATAGGACGTTAAACTAATCAATCAATCAATCAATCAAGCTCTCTTCTAGTCATTTCAACTATTTCTTTGTCAAATAAAAGAGAAGGAAACCTATCACCTGGACCTATAGACATTCTGGACCCTGGATCACATGAGAGCGCTAGAAGCCCGCCAGCTTCTAGCGTATCTACACTAGACGCTGTAGACACAGAGTCTATAGTAGAGATGGACCTAAACGTTCCTAGCTCCCCAGACCCTCTAGGAGCGCCAGACTCAACGCGACGCCTATCTCAACCTAGATACGCCTTTACTGCCAATGTAGCTACTGCTACTACCAACAAACGAACTGTTAGCAGTAGATCTGCTATCCCTGACGCCCAAAGACCAGCTCCTTTCCAATTCTCAGCTGCCAGCAGACCTCTAGCTCAGACGCCAGTAGCTAGCACCTGTGAAGAAGCTCTCAGTATCGCTAGAAGCATGGTAATCCAAGCTTCTGCCCTCGCTACATCTCGCAAGACCCAAACAGACCTGCTAGATCTGCTAGAAGTCTTCAGAGACTACACAGAGAACAACAGAGTCAACAAACAAGGTGTCTCTATCTTAGCCTCTCAAGTATCAAGCCTTGAATCTGTGTCTAGAGCAATTGGAACAAAGGTCAAGCTCCTCCAAAAGCCAGCGTTAGAAAACGCCACTCGATCTCCGCCTAACCGCCCTACACCCACTGCCTCTACTTCTGCCTCGACTTCTGCCTTGACTTCTGCCTCGACCTCTGCCTCGACTTCTGCCGCGACTTCTGCCTCTACTTCTGCCTCGACTCCTGCCTCTACTACCACGGCTCCCTCATACGCTACTGCGGCTGCTGCAAATAGTCATCTAAAAACAGACTGGCAAACAGTTGCTAAGAAGAAGACACCCATCCCTGCACCCAAGAACTCGCTTAGCACTCGCCAACTAGTTCTACTTCAAGACCAGCAAACTAGTAGATACTCTACTGCAAACTCCTTTGACTCTCTTACTATGCGCAATGCTTTTAATCAGGCCTTTGCTAGCAAAGGAGTAAGCGCCCCTGTTGTAGTATCAGTAACTACTAGCATAAAGAAGAACATCGTACTTACTACTACGCCCTCCTTCAGCGCCAAATATCTACTTGAAAACATAGATATCTGGAGGAACATCACCGCTTTTACAGAGGCGCTACCTATCCAGCCTTGGCACAAAGTAGTGCTACACAACATTCCAACCTCCTTCTCTACAAATGAGAGCCTAGAGGTGCTAAAAAAAGAGATCTCTACCTTCAACAGAGGCTTTCAGATTGTAGGCAACCCCTACTGGCTTACTAGTAGAGAGAGAAGACAAACTCAGCATGTAGGATCAGTGTGCATCGCTTTTGCAACAGAACAAGAAGCGACAAGAGCTATCCGAGGCAAGCTCTACCTACTAGGTATCAGCGTGAGAGTAGAGAAGCTGTACTCAACGCCTGCCTCAACACAGTGCCAGAAGTGTCAACGTTTTGGTCACCTAGAGACTAGGTGCCTACACAATACTACCTGCAAAATATGTGCAGAGCCGCACGCCACAGCTCAACATAGATGCAACACCTGCGGCGCCAAAGGCAAAACCTGCATACACACACTACCTGTGTGCGCAAACTGCAAAAAGGCACACACAGCAGACAGCAAGCAGTGCGAGATCTACACTGCCACATTAAACACGCCAACCACCACAGAATGCTAGACAACCTACGAATCCTCCAGATTAATCTAAACAAGAGCGCTCAGGCTACTGAGAGCGCTCTTCAAATGGCAATAGAACTAGCCATTGATCTTGTTATTGTACAAGAGCCTTGGCTTGTCTCATCGCACCAAACACCTTTAGATTTCTCAGAAACGCGCTCAGTAAACCACCCTGCGTTTACACAGCTTCTACCGACTCTACCTCATCCGTCACTACGCCCCCGCGTTCTTATCTACTTTTCTCGCGCTCTACAGGCCCAGATAAGCCCTCTGCAAAACCTAGTAGCCGATTCAGACTACCTAGCAGTAGCAGTTAAGACAAGAAGCTCTATCTTCCACATCTACAACCTCTACAACGAGCAAGACCAACAGGGCTCCTTAGCAAATACTATTGAAAGAGCACTGCTTCCAAACACTCTTCTACCATCCTCTATCCTACTAGGCGACTTCAACACACATCACCCCTGGTGGGACCCTCAGCTAGCTACTACTGTGAACGGTCTCTAGGAACTGGATTCCAGCTACCTAGTCAAGATGCTATTTACAATCAAGGTAAGGAGAAAAGGAGGAAGCTAGGTAGCTTTCTGGCGTTGCGAAAGCTGGCGCACGGTCCACGTGCTCGCGGGAAAGGCGGCTAGGCCACAGGGCCTAGTCATATGACCTCGGGCTTAGCCCGTTACATTACCCCCCTCCTTTCCTCTTCGCGCGTGTCTTAACCCACTTCTTCCAGGCGTGGGTCTTGCGAACGTTGTCTACAGGCTCCCAGGTCGGTTCAGTGTAGTCCTGCCATTTTACATGTGCTTGTTTAAGTGCATTCCTCCCATGTTTTGTTGTTCTTTCGTCCAGTATTCGTTCAACTATCCATTCTTCTTCTCCATCTACAAGAATGGGGCCTGGCTGGGTGTTTCCAACCTTTTGAGATGGAAGAGGGTCGTTTGGCGCGTATCGTAGCAGGTCGACATGAAAGACAGGGTGGATCTTTCCGGGAACGTCGAGTTCATAGGAGTGCGAGTTGACTTGTCGTGTTACCTGGTACTTCCCGTGAAGCCAGTCTAGTTTCTTAGATGGCCTTGTCGTCTTTACGTTTCGTAGGTTGAGGAACACCCAATCTCCCTCTTTGTACTGGGGTGCTGCTGTTCTTGTCGATTGATTGATTGATTAATTAGTTTAACGTCCTATGTGAGTCGAAGACTATGGAAGACGAGAGCAGCTAAGCTGCTCTGGTAATACAAAGGGTGTTTTTGCAGGGAGTGTTTCTATCAAAATACAAGAGATGGTGAGGGCTTTAGCCCTAAGCAAGGTTGTTAAGAAACAAAGTTGCTGCGCAGTAAAGAGATATAAATGAAAGTTATTCCTCTACGTGCTGGTTGAGATGCCACTTGCGAGTGCCTATCTTTGTGCTTGTTATAAAGGCTAGAGTAGCCTTTATTCCTTGTGTTGTGTGTAGGAGAAGAGGCAGAGTCAGCCTTGATTCTCTCACGTATTTTTGGAGGATTTTGCGGTCTTGTTTGTACCACTTGCAGCTGAGTAGTAGATGCTCCACTGTTTGCTTAGCTCCGCAGCTGCAATAGGGGTGGTCTGCTTTGCCTATCTGGAATAGGTATGCTTTGTTGTATCCGTGGCCAAGTTTGAGCTGATAGTAGGCGCTAGCAATCTCTCTTCTTGTTCCTGGTGGGACTCTGACTTTCTTCTGAATTGACAAGCTGTACCTAGCTGAGTAGGTATTTGGATTGCGTAGTGTTGCCTGTGAGGAGTAGTTTTCGAGTTCTTTTGTCCATTCCTGCGTTGCTAGCTTCTTGATCCTGGTACTAGTCATGGCGAGGCTAGTAGAGTTCGTGGCTGGCCTCTTTTTGGCAGCTAGTTTAGCTAGACAGTCTGCTCTTTCGTTGCCTGCTATGTCTTGATGTCCAGGGACCCAGTAAATGCTGATAGTAGCTCCTTTGCTGATGACCTGTTTGGCTGCTTTTACGCAGCGTATCTGCCACGCTTGTCCAGGTAGATTAGAGAGCGTCTTCAGTCTATGGATAGCAGCCTGGTTGTCCGCATAGATCTGAATCTCCTGGTAGGGGGCAGCTATAGTCGCAGCGTGTTCAAAGCCTCTAGTGATGCCTTCTAGCTCGCCATTGTATACAATTTGGCCTTTGCCGATGTTGTGCGTCTCGTAGTGTGTTTCTAGAGCATGTTGAGCGTAGTCGAACGCTGCTAGGCCAATGCCAATTCCTGTCCCTTTTTGGATTGACGATGCGTCTGTATAGATAGCGAGCATGTTGTCTCCTAGTCTTGATAGCATGTAAGCCTTGTGAGCCTCTGCTTCTTCGTCCTTGGGTAGTGTAGAGAGTGTAGCTGTATAGGGCATATTTTTGGTCCATGGCTGGTAGTGGTTTGCGAGTAGCTTCTCTTCAGGGCTTGATACAGCAGTCTGAATAGATTGAATAATTTGAGTGAGTTGCGTAGGCGGGCCTTTCTTGAGTTGGCGTCCAAGGTCTTCTACATCTGTGTCTGCGTCTGATTCTGGTTGTAGGGCTTCGTTTAGAGCTTGGATAGCGATGCGAACTAGGTGACTAGCTGGTAGCTTCCTTGCTCTGAAGGCGTATTTTCTGATAGCAGTGTTAAGCCTGATCGCTGGCGGAGGTAGCGCAGCCTCTACCTCTGATGGAATCGTTGGTGAGGTGCGAAAGGTGCCTAGTATCTTTCTAAGAGCCATGTTTTGGAGTCCTTGTAGCTGCTTCTTGATGGCAGTTTGTTTTCTCCAGAAGACCTCACATCCGTAGTCGGCTACACTTGTTACACAAGCTAGATAGAGTTGCCGCATAGCGTAGGGAGAGAGTCCTCTCTCGCTGTTTGCTAGTCTGCACATCCTGTAGAAGGCTGACCTGGCCTGGCTAATCCTTATAGCAGCATGCTCCTTGAATGCGAGTGCGTTGTCAAAGTAGATGCCTAGCCATCTGACTGCCTTTTTTGGTGTGACCGTAGATTGATCTGGGAGCGTGAGTGATGCTGCGGAAGCCTTATCACTTGTAGTAAAGTGTATAAGCTCTGTTTTTGCAGCGTCAAACTGTATAGCACAGCTGGCTCCTTTGGTAAAGAGACTAGCTATGTCGCGTTCTAGCAGGCGTATGTTTTTCTGTAGGCTTGTTGAAGAAGCAGAGATGGAGAGGTCGTCCATATACGAAAGTGAGTAGTTGACGGTTGATGAAAACAGAGGTCTGATATATATCAGAAACAGAATTGGTGATACTGGGCTGCCTTGTGGGATGCCTGCTGATATGTTGCTAAAGTCTTCTGTTTCTCCATTAAACGATAGCCGAAGCTGGCGATTTGTGAGAAAAGACTGGATCCACGCTATTAGGCTGCAGGGTAGCTTTAGTTGTTGCAGGATAGCAAGTAGCTGATTCCGGGCTACGTGGTCAAAGGCTCCTTTAATGTCTAAGAAGACTGTAGAGGTAGTATGTCCCTGTTTTCTGTTTTGCTGCACTTGGTTGAGTAGGAGCAGAGACGCGTCAATCGCAGACTTCTGGATTCTACCGCCAATTTGCAAAGGATGTAGGAGGTGCGAAACCTCTGCTAGCGCGCCTAGACGTTTAGCTACTAGACGCTCTGCTACTTTTCCTAGGCAGTTGAGTAGGGCAATTACTCTGTATGCTTTAGGCGCTGAGTAGTCTGGCTTTTTAGGCTTCTTTAGAATGATGCCAGTAGCTTGCTTCCATCTACTTGGGTGGTAGCCGTGGTTGAAGAGAGCAGAGAATACCTGAAAGATAGTTTCTGGCTGTGTTTTGTAGGCGGCCGTGATTATCTCCTGGTTGATAGCGTCTGGTCCTGGACTGCTACTCTTAACTTGAGGTGAGCAGGCTGCTTGAACTTCTGCTCTAGTGAGTGCTGGCCAATCCCAATTGCCCTGTTGGTAGGTGTTCCACTGGATCGCGCTAGATGCTGGTGGAGGTGGAAAGAGCGTAGTTCTAAAGGCAGAGCATTTGCCTTGAAACGACTCTTCGAGCCTGTTTGCTGACTGGATTGCAGGGATGCTTTGACTAGCAGTCGGCTTAGTATATGCCATTGCCTTGTAGATAGACTTCGCATCCTCCTTCTCCAGAAACTGGTTCCAATGGTCCTGTTTTGCTGCTTTGATAGCTCGCAGATACGCGTTTCTAGCTACCAGATAGTCTTTCTTCCATAGAAAAGCTTCTACAATAGAGGAGGCAGCTACCTTGCGTTGGAACAAGCGTTGTCTGTTTAGCATCGTAGTGCGTAGAGAGTGCAAGTCTTGGTTCCACCATGGCTTGCTCTTTGGCCTTGTTGCTAGTCGTGGAATAGCAGCTGTTGCTGCCTCTATGATAGCAGCAGTAATCTCATTTCCAAGCTGCTCTAGTTGTTGTTGTAGAGCAGGGTTCTGCTCCTGTATGAGCAACCTTGAAGATTCTGTAGAGACAGTAGGGAGACTATGAAGATTGCTGAGAGTGGAGCTGCGAGCAATAGCTGTAGCAAGCCTGCCATTAAAGAGGTCCCAGTTCGCTTTCTTTGTGTTATATCTCAGTGTAGAGAGGTTGTTGTTGTGTCTAGCAGGAACCTTGATGGCAAACAGAATGCCAAAGTGGTCAGAGCCAATGCTGGTTGTTACTTGCCAGTCTTCTATCTTGCTTGCAAGGTCTGGAGTAGCAAAAGCTAGGTCTAGGACGCTTTCTCTGCTCATATTTGAGCGAAAAAAGGTGCCTTCTCCAGGTGTGTTTAGCAGCTCTAGATTCTGTCGTTCAATCCAGTCTACGAACACGCTAGCTTTAGAAGAGATAGTAGCTGACTGAGGGTCCCACCAAGGGTGGTGTGTGTTGAAGTCGCCTAGGAGAATGGAAGACGGTAAGAGAGTGTTTGTCAATAGTGCTCTTTCGATAGTATTTGCCGAGGAGCCTTGTTGGTCTTGCTCGTTGTAGAGGTTGTAGATGTGGAAGGTGGAGTTTCTTGTCTTTACCGCAACTGCTAGATAGTCTGGATCGGCTACTAGATTTTGCAGAGGGCTCACCTGAGCCTGAAGAGAGCGAGAGATGTAAATAAGGACGCGAGGGCGTAGTGATGAATGAGGGAGAGTAGGTAGAAGCTGCGTAAACGAGGGGTGGTTTACTGAGCGCGTTTCTGAGAAATCTAAAGGCGTCTGGTGCGGTAGAACAAGCCAAGGCTCTTGTACAATAACAAGATCAATAGCTAGCTCTACTGCTATCTGAAGAGCGCTTTCAGTAGCCTGGGCGCTCTTGTTTAGATTAATCTGAAGAACTCTTATGTTGTCTAACATTCTGTTGTTGTTGGCGCGTTCAAGGTAGCCGTGTACATCTCACACTGCTTGCTGTCTGCTGTGTGTGCCTTTTTGCAGTTTGCGCAGACAGGTAATGTGTGTACACAGGTCTTGCCTTTAGCGCCGCAGGTGTTGCATCTGTGCAGAGCTGTAGCGTGAGGCTCTGCGCAGATTTTGCAGGCAGTGCTGTGTAGGCACCTCGTCTCTAGGTGACCGAAGCGTTGACACTTCTGGCATTGTGTTGAGGCAGGCGTAGAGTACAGCTTCTCTACTCTAACACTAATGCCTAGTAAGTAGAGTCTGCCTCGAATAGCTCTTACAGCCTCCTGTTCTGTTGCAAAGGCAATGCACACTGAGCCTGTGTGCTGAGTTTGTCTTCTCTCTCTGCTAGTAAGCCAGTAGGGGTTGCCTACAGTCTGGAACCCTCTATTGAATGTAGAGATCTCTGTTTTTAGCACCTCTAGGCTTTCATTGGTAGAGAAAGAGGTTGGTATATTGTGGAGCACTACTTTGTGCCAAGGCTGGATAGGTAGCGCCTCTTTGAAAGCAGTAATGTTCTTCCAGATCTGTATGTTCTCAAGTAGGTACTTGGCGCTGAAGGAGGGTGTAGTCGTCAGAACAATGTTCTTCTTTACGCTAGTAGTTACTGATGCTACAACAGGGGAGCTTACTCCTTTGCTAGCAAAGGCCTCGTTGAAGGCATTACGCATAGCAAGAGAGCTAAAGGAGTTTGTAGTAGAGTTTGTACTAGTTTGTTGGTCCTGGAGCAAGACAAGTTGGCGAGTGCTAAGCGAGTTCTTAGGTGTCGGGATAGATGTCTTCTTTGCAACTGTTTGCCAGTCTGTTTTTGGTTGACCCTTTGCTGCAACAGTAGCGTAGGAAGAGGCCGTAGTGGTAGAGGCAGAAGTGGAGGCAGAAGTGGAGGCAGAAGTGGAGGCAGAAGTGGAGGCAGAAGTGGACCCAGAAGTAGAGGCAGGAGTGGAGGCAGCAGGGGTAGAGCGCTGAGGCAGGGCTTGAGGAACGGAAGCCAAAGCTGGCTTCTGTAGGAGCTTGGTTTTCGATCCAATTGCTCTAGATACTGATTCCAGATTTGATACTTGCGAGGCTAAGACAGAGACGCTGTGTTTGTTGACTCTGTTATTCTCTGTGTAGTCTCTAAAAACTTCGAGCAGATCCAGAAGATCTGTCTGGGTCTTACGAGATGTGGCGAGAGCAGATGCTTGGATTACCATGCTTCTAGCAATGCTGAGAGCTTCTTCACAGGTGCTGGCTACTGGTGCCTGGGCTAAGGGTCGGCTAGCAGCTGTGAATTGGAACGGGGCTGGTCGTAGGGCGTCAGGGATAGCAGATCTACTGCTAGCAGTTCTTTTGTGGGAGGTAGCAGTAGCTGCATTGGCAGTAAAGGCGTAGCTGGATTGTGTAGGGCAGTGTGTTGAAGGGTCTAGCTCTCCTAGAGGGTCGGGAGAGCTAGAGACATTTAGGTCCATCTCTACTATAGACTCTGTGTCTACAGGGTCCAGAGTAGAGTGTCTAGAAGCTGGCGAGATTCTAGAGCTCTGGTATAATCCAGGGTCCGGGATGTCCATAGGTCTAGGTAGTGGTCCTGAGAAGAGCGTGGTCCAATTTGCGGTGGTTTGTGGTGGATCGTGCTTTTGCTGATAAGATAAGAGCGGTCTGTGCGCAGAACGTGAAAACTCAGAAGAGCGTGAACTGTAGGTTTGCACCTGGCTGCGCTCCTCTACCACGAGCTTAGAGGCTGTGAGAGTGATAAGAGAGCTTCTCTGTGTTGTACTGCGATGGATTCTAATGGTTTTGGGATGCTGGAGGCGCTGGTTTCGATTTTGCTGACCCGGCAATTGTCGTGTTGCATGGTGCTCTGTCGAATTGCGGTTGTTGATACACATATAGCTTGATAAAAGCTATTGCTTGGGTTGCTGGAGGTGTATAGGGCTAGCTTAATTAAAGGCTATTACTCATCGAACACCAACTTTTGTTAGTTGGCGAAAGGTCGATTTTCATCGATTTTTCACCCAAACCCATCCGAAATGCCTTCCTAATATCAGTTTCCAACGCCTGCTTTGTAGTGCAGGCGTTGTAGCAGGCGCGCTGGCCACTGCAGTTGAGCAGAGTTGTGACCTGATCTCAGTTGAGATAAAATCTCTGCACATGGCCTGTGCGCCAACTGATTTTTAGATTCGATCGAAGGTAACCCAACCGAAACGAAACGACAGAGCAACGGCTCTTTACTTAGGTATATAGATCTACTGCCTTAGTGAAGCCAATAGATCTATATACTTAACCGCCTTATACCGAACCCTCCCTACCAACCTAGCTATACCGACCCCCTATACCTACCATACCAAGCGACTCGGAACGACAGAGCAACGGCTCTTTACTTAGATATATAGATCTACTGCCTTAGCGAAGCAATAGATCTATATACCTAGCTGCCTTATACCGAACCACCCTCTACCGACCTAGCTATACCGACCCCCTATATCTACAAACCAACTCAAATCGACAGAGCAACGGCTCTCTTCACTAGCAACCGGAGTAATAGCCTTTAATTAAGCTAGCCCTATACACCTCCAGCAACCCAAGCAATAGCTTTTATCAAGCTATATGTGTATCAACAACCGCAATTCGACAGAGCACCCAGCTCCCTTCAACCAACTGCACACTTTGTGCTATTCCAACTGCCAAAGCCTTGATAGGCAAGAGGAGGGATACGGGTACGAAACGCTACAATGATAGTAAGAGAGCTCCTTGTTATATTCAACATATGCTATCTACCACAGCCCTTGTCTGTGTGACAGCAAAGTAACAGACCCCTCTATTCCCCTTTTGTAACTATCTCCTTTCTCATACAGCAACTTTGTTTCTTAACAACCTTGCTTAGGGCAAAAAAGCCCTTACCATCTCTTGTATTCTGATAGAACCCCCCCTAGCTAAAACACTCCTTGTATTACTAGAGTAGCTCTACTGCTCTCGTCTTCCATAGTCTTCGACTCACATAGGACGTTAATCTAATCAATCAATCAATCAATCTTGTATTCTGATAGAACCCCCCCTAGCTAAAACACTCCTTGTATTACTAGAGTAGCTCTACTGCTCTCGTCTTCCATAGTCTTCGACTCACATAGGACGTTAATCTAATCAATCAATCAATCAATCAATTCGCAAATTGGCGGTAGAATCCAGAAGTCTGCGATTGACGCGTCTCTGCTCCTACTCAACCAAGTGCAGCAAAACAGAAAACAGGGACATACTACCTCTACAGTCTTCTTAGACATTAAAGGAGCCTTTGACCACGTAGCCCGGAATCAGCTACTTGCTATCCTGCAACAACTAAAGCTACCCTGCAGCCTAATAGCGTGGATCCAGTCTTTTCTCACAAATCGCCAGCTTCGGCTATCGTTTAATGGAGAAACAGAAGACTTTAGCAACATATCAGCAGGCATCCCACAAGGCAGCCCAGTATCACCAATTCTGTTTCTGATATATATCAGACCTCTGTTTTCATCAACCGTCAACTACTCACTTTCGTATATGGACGACCTCTCCATCTCTGCTTCTTCAACAAGCCTACAGAAAACATACGCCTGCTAGAACGCGACATAGCTAGTCTCTTTACCAAAGGAGCCAGCTGTGCTATACAGTTTGACGCTGCAAAAACAGAGCTTATACACTTTACTACAAGTGATAAGGCTTCCGCAGCATCACTCACGCTCCCAGATCAATCTACGGTCACACCAAAAAAGACAGTCAGATGGCTAGGCATCTACTTTGACAACGCACTCGCATTCAAGGAGCATGCTGCTATAAGGATTAGCCAGGCCAGGTCAGCCTTCTACAGGATGTGCAGACT